>CM033626.1:22515669-23753371 GCA_019453435.1 Rhinogobius similis | reverse complement strand
TGGTCCAATGAAACGAGGTGACAGTTTTTTAGAAACAGCCTTCAAAGGGATATTTTTGGAAGATAACCAGACTTTCTGACCTGGGGCGCATTTCTTTGGTGCTGGACGGCGATGGCGGCCAGCAAGGGTCTTGCACTGGGAAGAAGTCCTGGAACAGGGCCTTCCTGGTCTCCCTCCAGATCTTACGACACCTCCGCATATGGACCTGGGACCGAAGGCACGGAGACCTCTTAATCTCCTCCATAGAAAGGAGTGGCGGCAGGTAGTCTAGGGAGGACTGAAAAGGGGAGAGACCCGTGAGCGGAGGAGGTTAGAGAGTTATAAAGCATTCTACCCAAGGTAAGTGTGAACTCCAGGAAGAGGGGTTACGACCGGCCACACAGCGGAGAGCAGACTCCAGGTCTTGGCTGGTTCTTTCAGTCTGACCGTTTGTCTGTGGATGGAAACCTGAAGATAGACTGACAGTGGCAGCCCAGAGATTGACAGAATGCTTTCCAAACTTGGGAGATGAATTGGGGGCCTCTGTCAGAAACGATATCAGCCGATGCCATGGAGACGAAAAAACATGTCTCCACCATGAGGTCTATGTGTTTCACGAGCTGAGGGTAATTTAGGGAGGGCTACAAAGTGAGCAGCCTTAGAAAATCTGTCAACGTATGGTCAGAATGACAGATTGCCCATTTGAGAGTAGGGAAGGTCAATGCAAAATCTACCGTACGTGTGACCAGGGGCTGCTGGCAATGGGTAAAGGTCTCAGATGACCAGAGGGGGGAAGCATGGGAGGATTTGACTCTGGGAACATACTGTGCAGGCAGACACGAAAACTCCGAGTGTCTGCTCTCACAGTTGGCCACCAGAAATTACGCCGGAGACTAGACAAGGTGCGATTTATACCTGGATGGCATGCAAATTTGGAGTTGTGTGACCATTGTAAGACCTCACTGCGTACAGATGATGGAACATAGAGTCTATTGGACCTGCCCACCTCCCGGATCAGGCTCAGCCTCCTGCGCTTTCTTTACATTTGCTTCTACCTGCCAGTGGAGAGAACCAAGGACACAGTTACTAGGAAGTATAGTCTCTGAACTTGACTGCTCAGATGGGTCGAAACTGACGGGACAGTGCATCAGGCTTAACGCGCTCTTTGAACCCGGACGGCAAGTGATGGTAAACCGAACCTCCCAAAGAACAAGGCCCACCTGGCTTGCCGAGCTTTCATCCCTTTGCTGATTGAATATAGGCTAGATTCTTGTGGTCCGCCCATACCACTAAGGGTTGTTCTGCTCCTTGCCTCTAGCTCAATGCTTCCACTCCTCTAGTGCAAGCTTTACTGCCAGAAGTTCTCTATTGCCCACATCGAAGTTGCACTGGCAGGAGCCAACCTCCTGGAAAAGAAGGCACAAGGGTGGAGACGAGAATCTGTGTCAGAACGCTGGGAGAGAACTGTTTCAACTTCCTACATCGGAGGCATCAACTCCCAACAATAAACTGCTTGGACGGATCAGGTTGGGCTGGTCAGATCGGGTGCTGTAGTGAACAACCTCTGGAGCTTATTAAAAGCAAAATCTGCTTTCGCAGTCCCACTGAAAAGGGAGTTTTGCAGATGTGAGTCTGGTGAGGGGTAGGGCAACTTTGCTGTAATCTCTAATGAACAGTCCTGTAAAAGTGCTGGCAAAACCAAGGAATCTTTGCAGTTGTTTCCTATTGGAAGGAGGGGGCCAATCAGAGACAGCCTTGATCTTCACGGGATTCGCTTTAACTTGTCCACTCTCAATGATAAAACCCCAGAAAGGAGATGGAGCTGACGCAAGTGGAATTCACATTTCTCTTGCCTTCACAAACAGTTTATTTTCTAACAGTCTTTGCAGGACTAGGTTGACATGAAGGCGAGTGTTCAAGCCGGTCTCTGGAAAATATAAGGATATCGCCCAGGTAGACAAAAAAACAAACGATTAAGAAACTCCCGAAGGACGCTGCTTACCAGAGCTTGGAACACTGCAGGAGCATTTGGTGAGTCCAAATGGCATGACACAGTATTCAAAATGTCCCAAGGGCGTGTTGAATGCCGTCTTCCATTCGTCCACCTTCCTTGATTCTGACAAGATGGCACGCATTTTCGCAAATCCAGTTTGGTGAAGATGGTGGCACCCTGCAATGGCTCAAAGGCAGAGGAGATCTGAGGCAAGGTGTATTTGTTCTTAACTGTGATATTGTTCAAACCTCTGTAATCTATGCATATCTTAAAGTCATGTCTTCTTTAGAAACAAAGAAAAACCCGGCACCGACAGGAGAGGAAGATATGGATTTATACCTGCTGCGAGAGAGTTCCTCCTTATGTATGTTCCCCATGGCCTCCCTCTCAGGTCGGGACAGGTTGTGGAGGCGAGCAGGAGGAAGAGTGGCGCCTGGAAGGAGGTCTATTGTACAGTCATAGGGTCTATGTGGCGGCAAAGACAGTGCTCTCTCCTTACAAAAGATCTCCCTAGGTCATATGGTATTCGGCTGGAACTGCAGTCAGATCGGGAGCGGTCACAGGCTGTTGAGGTAAAACCTCCCTGATGAAGGGAGAGCTGACTGCAAACAAGATCGATGGCAAAACAAACTCCAACTAATGATTTTATTAAGAGACCAGTCAATAACAGGGTTATGAATCTTGAGCCAGGGGTAGCCTAAAACAATTGGAGTCTGGGGTGCAGAAAAACAAAGAAACGAATGTCTTCATGATGGTTACCAGGACAAAATCAAATGGAGGGGAACAGCATGGTGAGTGATTTGAGCTAGAAAAGAACCCATTTAAAGCACTGACCTGGACTGTCTCTGGAAGAGGTTCAGTAGAGATCCCTGCTTGTAAAATTAAAGTAGAGTCCATGAAGTTTTGCTCAGCCCCCGGTGTCTATTAGGGCTTGAAGAGGAAGGCGGACTGGTGGTTGGTGACAGAGGGTAGCAGGTAACAGGAGTCTAGGTGGGTCATTGCCAGATTTTAGATACTTTGCCCACTTCAGTACCCCCCATATTTACTGGGATGAGCGGGCCTTTGGACCTAACTGGACATTGATTGGAGAAATGGCCTCCCTGACCCCAGTACAAACACTCGCCCGCTCGAATTCTCCGGGACCTCTCCTCAACTGTCAATCTGGTCCCGCCAATTTGCAGGGAATGTCAGGGGATTGAGAGGTGGAAGGCAACGCTGGGTAAATTGGTGGCAGGCTGAACTAGGGCTGGAGGCAAGGAACGAGGCAGGGAGAAGAAGTTGTACGGGACACCTCTCTCACGCTTATGCCTCGCAGTCTGTTGTCAAAGCTTGATAGAGAGAGAGATTAGTTCCTCCAAAGAACCAGGGTCATCACTTAAGGAGACAACTCCATCTTTTAAGGTGTCATTTAAACCCCGCCAATATACACCCCTTTAATGCTGCCTCGCTCCACTCCAGACTCTTCTCGTACAAGATCCAAACTGAATAGCCGTGAATCAGCCACACTCTTGTTCCCCTGGTGGAGATCTAGAAGCCCCTTAGCAGCATTAGCCTCACAATCAGGGTGTGCAAAAACTCTTTGAAGTCATCAATGAATTCAGAATAACTGATATTTTCAACGCCTCTACCACCCAACATAGCTTCAGCCCAATCAAGTGCTCTTCCCACGCAACAATCCAGTAACAAAAGCTACCTTTGAATGTAGTCAGTAGAAAATGTCAGAGGTTGGCAGGTGAAGACGGTGGCACATTGTAAGAGGAAGCCTTTACTTTTGCCCAGGTCCCTATTATATGGCCCAGGATGAGGAACAGGAGTTTCACGGGGAGGATCTGGCAGCCTGAGGAGACAGCAGGAGTAGGGTGTGTGGGCTGGCAGACAGACTGGGCAGATAAATTACTTTGAGAAATGTGCTCCACCAACCTGGCGTTAGATTTGTGACTTGGGCTCCGAGAGACTGACGGGATTCCTTCAACTCCTGCAACGATGTGTGGTGCTGGCCGATGAGATTCCCCTGAGTGGCTTATCATTTTCTGTAACGCGATCTGGATCTGCTGGGTCCATTGTTTGGCCAGATCGCTCTGTTAGAGAGATAAATCGACAGGCGGACCCAAAGAAGCAGACCAGAGATATGGATTAACACAGAATTATTTATTGAGAGTTGGCTGAGGATAGTAGGCTGGACCAGGAAGCACTGGGTGAGGACCGGGACGGCAGAAGGAGAAGGCTGGACCGAGGAGCACAGGTGAGTACCGGGATAGCAGGCAGGAGCAGGCTGGACCGAGGAGCACAGGTGAGTACCAGGATAGCAGGCAGGAGCAGGAAGGACCGAGGAGCACAGGTGAGAACCAGGATAGCAGGCAGTGAGCAGGCTGGAGGAAAAAAGTCCTTGGTAAGTTGAAAATCCACAAGAGACAACTAACGGGAGATACAAAAGCCAAGGAGTTCACTCATGAAGTAGACTGAACGATCTGGCAGGGTGTGGATGAATGAGCCAAGCTTTTGTACTGCAGAGGGTGTATGCTTGATTGCAGATGGGATCCAGGTGTGCCAACTGGGGTCATGCCCAGGAAGCTCCAAAACAAGGACACTACAGGAGGGGAGGAGGAAACACACACACACACACAGGAGGGAGGAGGCACTAAGCTCATGACAAATATGGCTTGTACTTTTGCAATAGATACCATTTTTGGAAAAGGTCCTAAAAGCCCTGGTCACAAAACAGAAGTGAGGGACATGTTCCAGTTTGTTGTAAGATTGAACACTGTGAAAATACATTTAACAATCACCTGTCAAGCAAAGAGTGTTTTTCTAAATGCATTTTTGCTTTTTAAGAAAAAAGTCACAGGGCTAAAAGTCTATTTTATCAAGTAAAGTCTCAAATCATCATCGATATGTTTAAAAGCCTCATTTTGAGCTTCAGTGTTTCATTTTTGGACTATTTTGGACATGAATGGATTGTATCTCCACACTGTTCCAACTTTCTGTTTGTTCTGCCTATGACGAATCTCCAAAATAAATACATTGTTAAAAATCCATGTCATAATGTTGCCCTTCATCAAACATCCTGACATCTTCTATTTCATTTGTGCATGCTTCAGTCCTCAGAGTCAAAAATCATGACCATGCTCATGACTAATCCTTTCTCCCTGTCACGCACTCATTTGTTTCAGCACACACTGCTCATTACTTTTCAGAGCAAGGGAATGCAATTTAGTAAATGTACCAGCTGTGTGTGAGTCTTTATTGTGCAGTGGATTTGCAGAGTTTGTGCAGAGTTTGTGCAGAGTCTGGACCCGGATGGTTCCTGTCCTAGCTAGCCTGTTATGCTAATCTGCCAGGCCTTGTTAAACGCTGCAGGAGGAGAGGAAATGCACCGTGAAAACCTATAGCTAAGGCCTGGGGGCGAAGCGAGGGGCGAAAGGGGCGCAGGGGGAGAGAAAGGGACACAGGAAGCAAACACGCCATGTTTTCATCCCACAGAACAAACTGCACCAGCCTGAGCCACAAAGACAAGGACTAAAGCGGGACTAAGGACAGACTAAAGATCGAGACATCCTGGACTAAACCAGGACTAGATCTGAGCGTGAAAAACCAAGCCTAAACCAGGACCGACCAGGCGTAAACTGCTTCAACCGGGACTAGATCCAGGCGTGAAACCAAGCCTAAACCGACTAGGTTCAGGCGTGAAACTAAGCCTAAACCAGGACTGGACCAGGCAGAAACCAAGCCCGTTCAGGACTGGAGCAGGCGCAAACCAAGCCTAAACCAGGACTGGAGCATGAAACCAAGCCTAAAACAGGACTGGAGAAAGTAAACCAAGCCTAAACCAGGACTGGAGCAGGTGTAAACCAAGCTCAAACCAGGACCAGACCAGGCGAAACCAAGCCTAAAACCAGGACCACAGACCAGGCATAAACCAAGCCTAAACCAGGACCAGACCAGGCAGAAACCAAGCCTAAACCAGGACTGGAGCAGAAGAAACCAAGCCCCAAACCAGGACTGGAGCAGGCGTAAACTAAGCCTCAAACCAGGACCAGACCAGGCATAAAAACCAAGCTTCAAACCAGGACCAGACCAGGCGTGAAACCAAGCCCAAGCCAGGACTAGACCAGGCATGAAACCAAACCTAAACCAGGACTAGACCAGACTTAAAACTGCTCTCAAA
The DNA here is from genome assembly GCA_019453435.1 of Rhinogobius similis. Classification (NCBI taxonomy): domain Eukaryota; kingdom Metazoa; phylum Chordata; class Actinopteri; order Gobiiformes; family Gobiidae; genus Rhinogobius; species Rhinogobius similis. Next base: position 23,747,234 of record CM033626.1, on the reverse strand, counting down.
TCTAGGACTAGTCCAGGCTTAAACTAAGTTTGAACCAGGACTAGTCCAGGCGTAAACCAAGCCTAAACCAGGTTCAGACCAGGCGTAAACCAAGCCTAAACCAGGACCAGACAAGGCGCAAACCAAGCCTAAACCAGGACTAGACATGCAGGCGTAACCAAGTTTATATAACTCAGACCCATTAGTCTCACTGCCGTCAACTCTATCTCCACTTTGAACATCTCTTGAGCACCACCAACCTTAATAATCCGAAATGTCTAACATTTCCTTTTGATTTTAAAAGTAATGAAAACTTGGCCACATTGACATCAAAGCCATTTGCTATTTCAAATAGCCATTAAGACCGTGGAGTGTATATGCAGAACAGAAGAGATTTGTGGGGACTATGTTCATCAGAAATTGGTTTCTGTCTGTAGTAACACCATTGAAGAGCAGGAGGACTTGGATGGCACGGTCAGCGTCAATGGCCAGTGTTGTGTCACTGTATGTGACTTCCTTTGTTTCTCCCTTATTCAAACTAAAAACATTTTCCCCTTTGTCAGTTTGGACAGTGACACGAGTACTCTGTGAAGCCTGGATGTAGACACTGTCAAATTTCTTCTGGAAGCTCAGTGGGGGTATGATGAAGTTTGCACCCCATTTGCTCACTGGCAGCAGCTGCTCATAAACGTGGTTACATTTGGAGAAGCGCAAGGTACAAGAGTGACCTGAGAAAACAGCAACTGGTTTTGTTGAGGTAATTTGTGTGCCAGAGAGGTCGTCCGTGCTCTGAAGCTGCACACTTTCAAAAGGTTGAAGATCAAGCTGTAATTGGCTGCCGCTCCTGTACACACGTTTCTGGAAGACAACAGTACCATTCAGACTGATTTCTAATCTGTTGGGCTCCTTCCCATTCGTCACTGCAAACTGTTTATAGGTGCCTTCAGTTGATACAACAGGAGTAAAGATGAAATATTCTATGTCCCATTCAGTAGTAGGCAAAATCACAGAGGTATCATTAGTGTAGAGCTTGTTGTTTGAGGAGATTACGACGACTTGTGCAGAGGCTTCAATGCGGACTGTGTTGGATGACATCCCAGTGTCAAACAGCTCTACTTCTTTGGGCAGGGAGATGGTAACCCCATTTCCAGCCTTTAGGTCCCTCTCTTCCCGAAACTTTAAAGAGGGGACGTCCACAGTGACTTTAGTGTCGGTCTGAACAGCAGTGATGTGCAGCTGGAAGCTTGAGTCGTCATTGTTTGATTGATAATTCCGCATAAAAGAGAGGGCAAACTCCTTCCCTGCCCACATAGCCTGACATGGGCCTGAAAGAAACAAAAAATAAAATATGTAAATGATAAATATAACCCCAACATAATTAGTATGTACAGTACACATGTACTAAACAAGCCTCACATGCAAGAAATAATGTGCACATCTAAGCCTGTCACAAAAAAAAAAAGTTGAAGACCATTTTAGCAGGATAGTAAACCATTCAGGGTTATTGCAGATAAAGAAAACATTTAGCTGCAATAATAAAATAGCACAGTAAACACTAGTTAGTGTCATCGTGTCTACAAAAAGTCAGGTATGTAAGCCTATAATTATTGTACCTTCTACAGTGCAATTGTTACAAAAAAAAGTTAACAGATACAAGGATTCCAGTGTATTATAGATGGATTGCTTTGTGATAACACTCAGATTTGAACTGCTCACTCCACTGCTCCACAGCAGCATTCTATTAGTCATTTGCACAGACAATATAATTGTATAATGGAAATATCAATATGTGCCTTTGCTGTGAGAAACATTCAGTATACTCCACTCGGTATAATAGCTCACTCTCAATTGTGGCAGAAGGTAAACGCTATTCCCAACAAAAGTTATTTTCAATTATGGCTATTCTTTGTACTTCTTTCTTGAATTCTTCTCCTGTTTAACATTAGGTTTCTTTCACAGAGGCACCTGCTTTGGCCCCAACAATGGACTCAGCTGATGGAGGCGACAACAGATACATTCCTTGACTTGGCCACACAGTGCCAGGAATAAAAAGCTGTGATTTAACCATCAATAAAAACATTATATACATAAAAGGTAACTTTGGCGAGATTTTCCATAAAGATTTGTGAAAAAATAATGTTATGTAGTATAATAGAATAAAATTTCACAACCCAATTAACTTACCACTGAGGAAAAGCAATGCCACACGAAGCAGTAACAGGGAACCCATGGCTGAAAGAAGAGAAAAGTTCATCTTATTTATCTTGAACTATCTAATGGAATTTATAGAGTATAGAGGACTTCTTACCTGCTACAACGCACACTATTAACACACTTAATCTGCACCAATTTATATAGGCCTCTAAAAGATGTGACCAATCACAATATGAGTTAGGTCAAATGGGTTGGACAAAGCCGTTCCGTCACTTCTATGGAAAAAACCAGCAGACCATCAGAAACCATGCAGAAAGACCAGTATGCATTACCAGCAAGACCAGCATGTTGAGTTTTGGTATTGTCACCAGCAAGACCAGCATCAGCACCAATACACATTTGTTTCCTTTATAATGGAATGTTAATCAGTATAATCTAGTATTAGTTTTGATTGATTAGCGCAAGATTCTCAAATCCTGATGTACAGTACGCTGTAGAGCACATACAGGGTTTTCTGCTGATATGTAATTTGTTACAACTTTCTTGCAATCCAAAATGGCCCATATTCAAATTAGCTAACATTTTATGGAACCAGAAAAAGGTAAATCAAATATCCTGTATTTATACCATTATAACAATACATTTTATATACATTTGCACTTATTAAAATTTTAAGAGTATGTTTAACAATTGTTTTAATCATTTTAATGTTTATGTCTTAAAATAACTAATAAAAGTCCAATTTATCGCACACCATGGGCTCTTGATCTTTTTTTTGACAAGCAGAAGGAATTTTCTACAAAATGATTGAGGAAGAGTTTGATCTGGAGTTTTAGGGCGTGTTCATACTTGTTATTTTGGTGCAGGTTTTGTTTCTGGTTTGACGTGACACTTGTGCAAGTGTGAACGCACTCTTAGTGAGGAGAAGCGATACTGTGGCTTCAGGTAACATTTTTTTATGTTGATATAACCGCATATTGAATAGCTTATTTATTCAAAAAATAGTAGAAATAAGATTAGAAAGTTTAGTAAAAATGATAAAAGCATTTTAAAAAAATGCAGAAGAGCTGGTTCTCCAACCAAAGCCATCAGAAAAAGAAGTCCTGCCAGTCCATGTGCAGCTGGGAGTTGTGGATGGACAACATAATTAAAGCACTATACTGTTCTGACAATTAGTTTTAGATTTGAGGTATCCTGCACTAAACATAAGGAGAAATACCAGAACAGTGTAAAGCTGCACTGATGTTGGTCTTTCTGAAACTGACTCATGTCTGCTCTGAGGAGCTCAGCACTGTCACCATTAAACTCCAGCTCAACTCTTTCACAAGTGTTTTTTTTTTTTTTATTCTCTGATGTATCACTTTGGTTGGAGAACATGCTCATAGTCTTGATCATTTCAGGTTTGTTCGAATGGTAATGAAAGTCTTAAGATTGGCTGTTGTGTTTTTGTTTCCATTTTTTAAGAATCCAGAGCAGCCAATCACATTAAAACTACTAATATTTTGAGGTCAATATGTGGGGCAAACATTAATTATTAACAGTGTGGCGCTATGCATAAAGGTATAAGAAAATATCTTTTGAAATTTTAGACAATAACTTCCTACAAAACTCACATACAAAACTACAGAGCACTGTAGCATCTTATTTTCTTTCACAAATCAATGCTTCCTGTACTTTAATACTCAAGGGGCGAGACAGAATGCGGGTCTATGCAGGATCTTTAAGGCCGATAGATCAGGTATGGGCAATATGACAAAGTGGGTTCTTTGTCCAGTAAGTCACCTTTAATTTGTATAACATACTTTTCAATTTTCCATGTCCAAACTGCTAAGCATAACTATCCCAGGTTTGTTTTGTTTACTCGTAATTATCACACAACACATAAGTTCCTTGCAATATGTTTTATTTGTCTAAATTTGCCTTTCAGTTAACTCCATTCACCACACTTACCTTGTTCACCACATGGTCAGGTCAAAGAGGAGATGGGCCTCATGACAGCCATTTTTATAACCTTGGGAGGGGTTTTGGGCCAGACCATGTGGAGGGAAGAACTGTTTCAGTTCAGTTTGGTTTCAATTTAGTAGGGTGTTTAAAATTTTGTTTTTTGTGTACATAGTTTCATTTAGACATCTGAATTGTTTTAGGGACATTGTCCCACTTTGGGGAAAAGTAATCACCTTTGCGTCTGTTAATGTTGAGGTGGGGCAGTTACCTGCAACCAGGTGCACTGTCCTAGGGGCGGGGCCTAGGGCATAAAAAGGATCTGCTGAGCCCATTCTAATCAAATCAAATCAAATCAAATCAAACTTTATTTATAAAGCACTTTTCATACATAGCATGTAGCACAAAGTGCTTTACAGTGTATATTAAAAACATTCCCACACATGACCATTTCCCACCCAACCGCCTCCCACCAGCCAAGCAACCCACCCACAGTCACATACACACCTGAACACACACACACACACACACACACACACACACACACACAACACACACACACACACACACACACACATACAGATACACACCCATCTATGTGCATACACACGTATTTACACACACATACCCTAAGATACAATAGGCTGAGTGCGGATTCTAAGGAGAATTGTCAGTGTAGCTGGGTACCCAGGTTAAGCACAGTTAGTTTTTATAAATTTGTATTATGGAAAATGGAAGTTTCTGAGTCTGCCTCCTGTTTTTGACCACTTTGGCCAACATTCTCACAGGCATCATCCAATGTGGCCCTTGAGTCAAGGACCACATTGGACTTTTACACTTGCCCAGGCGCCAGGCTATTTACAGTTTGGATGTTGTTAACTACAGTATATTACACACATACTATTACAATGCCTAAAATACACAACAAAACTACAACAGAATAATGAAAAATCATTACCTTTATTTATTTTAAAGGGAACAGTGCTATTGGTCACTCTTTTTATGACAAATGTCATAAATACCGCATGTGGCCCCCGGGGCTTAGATTGCCTTCCTCAGTGATAGATAAGACAAATATAAAGTCAGACCAAGAACTGTTTGGTGATGTGGCTTTAGTGATAAACTAATCCACAGACTCCAGCTGCTACTTTTAAAGTTAGCAAATGATTGTGTAAACACAAGCACTGGGGACTTGGAGCTTACTAAGGGTTGGGTGTTTATAGGGACTCTTGTTCCTGAACAATTATCAGTTCAATTATCTGTCAGTAGAGGGTACAAAATTATTAACAAGAACAAAGTAAATACTCTCCCTGATAAAGTTTGCATTAGCGTTTGTCTCCTATAAACTTTGAATATAGAGTATGTGTGTCCAATTGTGCAGAAACCTTTTGCTGGTGCATTGGCAAATCCAGACTTATATTGTTATGTATGTAATTAGTGTTCATGGTCCACACTGAATCATTTGTCATTTTAGGTAAAGGCTGGTTTGTAGTTGGTTTCTTTGGTGCCTCAGACTTGTTTTCTCTTATAGATTGGTCTTCACACATAACACCCCAGAACCAACATATTCAGGGAGGGTTGTCATTGCAAAATACTTAGTCCAAGCATAAATGCATACAGTTGAGTTTTATTAAGGTTATGTATGTGTTGGAATTAATGTTGTCATCACATCTACCACTTAAGCTTCAATACTGTCATTAAATAGCATTAACTAAATTATTATAAAATGTCTAAATGGCAAACAAAAATGTGTTGTAGCAAACATGGTTTAAGCTATTGTATATGTGTGGTTATTACCATGTCATCAAGGGTTTGCTTCCTGTTCTCGACCATTCAGCGAATGTGTCAAATTGACAGCATGCTACAGGACACTACAGCTGTCCTGTCAATTTGGGCCAGAAAAAAAGAAGAATAAAAATATTTGTTTTGGGAAGTTTGTGCAAATTTTGAAATGTCAGAATCTTTGCTTTGTATAATGTTTTGTCTGCCTGATTACTATCTCATACATTTTATTTTAAATACATTTTACATCCAAACTTTTTCACCTTATGGTTTCTGTCAGACATGCATTACCTCTGGCCCAGAACTAATTTAATTATTACACTCACTGCAGTCCTGATATGTATCTATAGTTTTGTTTGAGCATTGGTTAAATTCTGTGTTCTTGCTTAACAGGTTGCTAAAAGTATTTTGTGCCTGTGGGGATGTGAACACCAATCATATCCTTCTAAACAAGTCTTAATGCAGTGTGTCCAGAGGCAAAGCAGCAGTTCTGGAATGAGGCAGTTTTATTAGCAAGATGACCATCTTGTAGCCCCATGTCATCAGATTTCTCACCATTCAAGTTTCTGTAGAAGCCTGAGGTTGTTTCGGCGCAGTGCCAAGGCACAGTTAACCCGAGGTACTGCGTGAAGGACAGCTCAATTTTCACTCTTGATGCTGTGCTAACTGTCAGGCTGAGGCCGCTCTGAACGCTTCAAACGTGTTGTCAGCAAAGGGCACTCCCCACTCAACACTGTTCATCTGCAAAAAGAGACAGTTAGTTTGGGTGTAGATTATAGACATGCATTAGGCAGAATGATTTACTTGATGCTTCTATAATTTATTCAGGAATAATTGAAAAGTAATATCTTAGTGAGGCCTTAACATTAATATTGTATATGTACAATAAAGTGTAAATTGGAAAAAAAAACAACTTTTTGTGAATTCCATTTATTTTCATTCCAAATCAAAGAGGTTTTCAACAAGGTTTTCCAAAGTTGCTCAAATTCTCAAATCCTAGAAATCTTCATCAGAGCAGGAAGCCAGTTTGGGTTTAGGAAAGCTCACTAAACACTGCATAAGCTTTGATTTTGTGTTCTTACCACAGGAGACACTTTGACTGATAGCCTCCAGTATGACATCTCATGCTCTGAGGTATTCACTTTGGTGAAAACAGCTGCAGTTTTGTGGACGGGTGCAAACCTTGTTGTGAACCAGCCCAGCCTCACAGCGGCAGTGCTGCCTTAAAAGCTTGAGGAATCTCAATGGAGCTATTATCCACGCAGAGGCACAGGTGAACTGGGGCTGAACTTATAATATAAGCGATGGTTGAAGGACAGGGCTGGTCTGTGGAGATACAGATATATCTGTCAGTCAAGGCACAGAGCGTTTAAGCAGGGCACAAGTTAAGCTTGACCAGTGATGCATTAGTACCATCTAGTGGCTCACATCTAGTGGTTGTAAGTCATATCCCACTCGGTGCAATTTAAACAGTGAGCATCAGGCTGCTTGCTACTATAAAAATAACCATATTGTGTTACATTTGTAAAATAATGTTAGGATAAAGAAAGAAATAAAAGTAGCAGGCCTATTTGCATACTTGGTGATGTGGAATTTTGAAATTGTGCAAGTTGTAATTGTTCATTCATTCATTTTCTACCCCTTATTCCCGTTAGGGGTCGCGGGTGACTGGAGCCTATCCCAGTGACTTTGGGCCTTAGGCGGGGTACACCCTGGACAGTGGCCAACTCGTCGCAGGACTAACACAGAGAGACAGAGACATTGACAGACAACCATTCACTCTCACATTCATACACTAGGGACAATTTAGAGTTCTCAATAAATGCTATCTGAAGTATTTAACCTGTGTGGATGTGTCACTCACAGCAGACTCCCGGCTCTCTCAGGCATGACCTGTGGCTCTGTGAGTGCAGCACACTGGTGCACTCTGTCGGGCGCAACACAGCACAGACTGAAGACCTCCATGAAAACACAGGTCACTGACACAACGCTGGTAAAAGCTGCACGGTCTGCTTTGCCATGACAATGTCTAAATGCACCATTAACTTCCTCCCACAGGCCTCTGGGTGAGAGCATCGAGACGAATCCTCAATAAAATGTTTCAGACAACTTTGTCCAAGACATCCCTCCACACATGAATGCTTTTGTCAACGAGTCCATTTTTTCCTAAATCTGCAGAAAGATGCTCTGTAGAATACAATGTTATTTCCTGTGTCTGAAGAGAAATGATCAGGTCAGTGGTTAGAATAAGGCTGAATACTCCGATAACACAAGTTAAATACAAACCTTATATATGTGTGAATATAAGAGTCTGATCCTAGGGAAAAGCTGAAGGGAAAGTGAAAATTCACATTTGCATCATTGATCTGAAAACAATGCATGTTCCTTTTCTCTAACCACAAAACCAAAAGCCCATGTCTGGATCAGAACCTGGACAATGTCAATATGTTCACAATGTTTTAACAGAACTGTAGAAATCAACAGCACTTTTTCTTAAAGGTGCACTATGGTGTACCAAGAGAGCTTCTTGTCTCCTATGGCATTTATTGCAAAAAAAAAAAAGAATAATAGTACTTTGAATACATTCTCACTGTGAGCAGGCTTGCCTCGCTGCAGATCTCCTTGAAGACAACAGATGGTCGACCCTTCACCAGTAAACTTACACCTGTAACTGTAAATTTTCTTTTTTTATCTTCTCTAATGAAATCTGTTTTACGCTGCAATAGAGTTTTCGATGGTAAATGTGTCTAAATGTTCAGTAAAAAAGCAAAAAATAAACAATTTCAACTAGATGTGATCAGCAGCCTGCAAGACATGAGTACTCTTATGATGTCATGTCATGAGTTATCCCCACTAATCATGAAGGCTGGGTCTATTGTCCCCCAAAACTACTACGCACTGTATGTGACACCCAATGAACACGCGTGTCGGCTTCATTTGTGAAAAAAAAGCATATGACTCCATCCTGAGTAGTACCAGTCCAGTTCACTTGAAGCAGAATGTCACAGTATTTTTTGTGTGCGGGGGTCACAAAAACAGTTTTCAGTGCATCTTTGATCTGCCAAAAAGCTCTGGTTGCTGTGGTAACCATTGCCTCTGCAGGGGCGGCCACACTGGGAGAGAGGTGCGCAGATGTCAGTGTCCAGGACAAACCCTGCATCACACTGACAGCGCTCCACACGGGAAGGGCACAGGGGTTTGAGCTGACCGCGGCGCACATGAGGAGGGGCACGCTGCACCACAGAGCTCATAATGGCAATTCAAGGGGCTGGGCAGTGCTGAAAAGAGAAACAAAGCAAAGTTATTAATATGCAAACAAAAAGGGTTGAGAGGGTTGAGTTGTATTTATTAAAATGTATTACAAAAATATTAAGCATTCTAACTTATCTTACTGACAATTAAACAGTTACATCAGATGTGGGTAATCTAATTTGTTTCTCATTCACAACTGTGCAGGTTTTAGCAAAGAAAATTATGCAAAAAAAACAACAAAAAACAACCAAATGTGACAAATACAAATATGAAAGAGAAACATTGAAAGAGTTTTAAAAAGAGAATTTTAAAATTCAATGTACTCCTCCAAATACAGAAGTTACTCTAAAAATGTGTCAATTAACTGACATGTATAACACACCACTTATACACACACCAAAACCCTGATCTAATTATCAGGTTTTTACCGGCCAAATTATTATTATTATTTAACCAGGAAGGTCCCATTGAGATTCTGAGATCTCTTTTACAAATTGGTCTTGGCAAAGAGGCATCAACAGTACAAGTCTTTGACAAAACATGGCATATAAAACAGTCAAAAATAGACAACATTTAATAGTTAGGGACACATCTAGAAACAGAGACAGGTCAATGATTGCCTTTCCATGTCTCCGAAGGGTGTCAAAATGAGCCATAGGGACAAGATTTTGAAGTGTTCAAGTTTTCTCCAAAGAATTCCAGTCTGTTGAGTGTATTCAATATTTTCCAGACAAAGCACATTCAAGTGGACAAATACAGCCATGAGTGCAGAGGCTTTTGATTTATGTTTGAACAAGAGAGAAATTGCAGAAAAGAACACGATTCCTTAAATGTGTAAAATAATAATTTGTCAAGCTGAGCCTGAGAGATCAAAAGTCTCTGGTAAAACTGAGAACCACAACCAAAGTGCCTATAATTTTAACACAAGGATTAATTTCTATCAACAACACCAATCTGTATTGATATCATATTGTTTTCAAAAAGTAGCTTGTCATTTTTTATCTTCAACTGATCCAAATACTATTATACAAACAACGGTTATGGCGGTAAATGAAAGAGAAAATATGGTTTTGCACATCAGCTACAGGTCAGAGACAGAAACATGTACTTTTCTGGAATAAAACACTTTTAGTTCTGTCTGGATCAATAAGAAACCACTCAGATGATGTCACATGACGAATGCAGAGTGGAAATAAACAACTAGTGAGTAAGCGTCCTAACCCAGCCGAACCAGCTCTCTGTACCTCTCCTTAGGGCGCAGCGCTCTCCCTCTGGGCACGAGGCTCTCACAACACGCTGTGGTGACAGTTAGACAGCTCAGTGCATCCCTCGTCCCATGACTTCTCAATAATCTGTACACAATAATGAATCATAATAGTCAGGATTTAGCTCAATTCTCTCTGAAACAAGTGAACAATAAATCCGTGAGCCTGCGATTACTCATGCCACCTGCACCGTTGAGACCTCTGCAAGTTCAGCCAAGTCATTAATGAGTCATTATTTTGGTGGAATAAATAAGGCATGTCTTATTAGGTTTTACTTGGCAGCGTCTCCAGAACATAATGGTGCACATACATTATCTGTCAAAATCTGGTTTAGTTAGTTCAAAGCTTCAGCATTAAGGATTCTAATAGTATCAAAATAACCAGACTGTACTTATACTGTATATTAATAATTTAGTGTCACCTAGTGAAAACTCATTGTGCATGGCAATTGAAAAAACTGGAATCTGGACAAGAAGCAGCCAGAAGCGCATGAGGTAATGGTAATGTTGTAAAAAATGACAGTACTAATAAAAGAAAGATTAAGCCATTTGGCAAGAATACCACAACAAAAATATAACTAAATGTTGCTATGGCAAGTTGCAAACATGCAACATAAATACATTAACATTGTATACATTTTGTCATATAGCCTAACCTCGGCTCCGGTGCAGCAGGCCAGATTAACCCCTACACAGAATAAACCAGGGGATAGTTTGCCATGGCCAGGGTAAGCCCTATCGTAGGCCAGACTACCTCCAGAGGTGTCAAACAACCTAGACCAGACCCCTTTGGGCCAGAATACTGTATACCCCATGCATTTGTCAATCTCACGATGCCCTCACAGTGGCCAGTATCAGCGGAGTTTTGTTAATTCCCCATTTTAAAATGAAGAATGAAGGAAAGCAGAAAAACAAACATGTTAGCAATGAATTAGTTCAAAAAACAAAATAAAAGCTGGCTCGAATATAGACCTAGAAAAATTACTTTGGTCGACCAACAAATAGGAATCCACATTTACCACTGCATTTGAATGTGTCAAGTCATGTTTAAGATTATTGCATACATTTTCAATTTTACCCCACATTTAATTTTTTTTAATATCCTTCTGTCTTATTTTGCATTAAAACTGCTAACCCTGTAGTTTAGCTCAGTGCAAACATCTTCTGAAATACATGGATTTCTTGTAGTTTATCGGTTCATATTTCAGTCTTTGTCATTTCTCCTGGATACGTTTAATTGTGCACTCTGAGTTTTTTTGTACGTGCTTTCCGGTGTGTTTTTGTAAACTACAAATGACAAATAAACAAATCCAACAAAATACATGTCAGTGTCAACTTTGAACAATCATATTATTAAAACATAAATTGCAAATCTAATCGCCCTAGTTTAATCCACTTTTAACCTGGTCCCACAAACTGAAACCGTTCCCTTTCGAATCTAATGTGTTCACTGTCCGTTTGCTGTCCGAGGCGTTAGTCATTTCTGTCTAAGTTGAACCTTGTCCCTCAATTCAAGCATTTGTTTATCTGCTGCTATGGTGATTCTCACAGTGTACTACTTGTGCATTATGCAAAATCCTAAGGTCAGTGCCAATGCTAATACCTTGGAATTCTCACTGACCGTGGTATAACAAAATAATCAACATCAGAATTTTAGTGTATAATCTCCGTGTACTAACTGTATGTAGCTGTGGCTTTTATGTATTTCTCCTGTATTTTTTGCATTGAACTTTTAAAACTACATTTTTAAACTAATTGTAATGTAGCATAACTCTGTTGTTTCACTTTTTGTGTATGACATTGTGCATAATGCATCACAAAGCACATGTTTAAACCTGAGAGGGCTCTCTAAATGAAGTGTCCTTATCTATTCAAAACAAATGGCATCCCAGTGTTATTTTATTTAGTAGTATATAGTAGTTATATTATTTAGTAACCTTAATTTAACCAGGTGAAAAAAAGCACTGAGACTGACACCTATTTTTCAAGGGGAACCTGAGTCATATAGCAGTAAACCAGTAGGACAAGATAATTACAGCTATTACCTTTAACTTACCTGACAAAGCTGAACTATGCAAACAAAAAACAAAAAACAAAGAAAGAAAAGAAAAAAGTTGGTCAAGTCAAATAATATATGAAAATATCACTCATGGGGGTATAATCTGGTCCAGAGAGGTTTCTATCAATCTATCTATCAAAACATCTGCAGTTCATCAGACATGCACAAGTCATTTAACCAACTTTAAAACAGGTTTTGAGTCCACAGACAACCGCTGAAAGGCCCTGCAGGTTTAAGCAGCAAACCACAAAGATCTGCAAATGTAAACTTGACTTGTGAGCTGTTATGTGTCACTGTGCTGCAGTTTCATGTGTCTTTTTTTCATATAGTCTCTTTGTCCACAGTGGGTTCACACTTTTCTGTTGACGCTGGGTTTGCAATTTCTCTCAAAAATGGGGTGCTGCAGGTAAACAAAAAATACACAATGTTAAAATATATTCTTGATTATTTGATTATTTCAATTCTAACTTAACTTTTCTTTTGCTGAATGATTTTCCTGAATAATAATTTCTGTGAACTGTAGAACAGGACAAGTCTAACTCTTGACATAGTTCCAGCTGGAGAAAATGGTTTAAGAACACATTAGGGCTGCACGGTTTAGGAATCACATCTAATTGCTGTTTTTCTGACCAGTATTGCGATTGCGATTTATGTTTAAATGATAAGATTTTGCTCAAAGTTCACATTCTAAACATGTCCAGGAGAATTGACAAAAAGACTGAAAAACTACATAAAAGAATTACATGTGTTTCAGAACATATTTTGCGTAGATGTAAACTACGGTGTTAGCCGTTTGTATTGAGAATAATGCAAGCTATGTTGTTGTTTGTGGAGGAAATTATGGCATTTCAAAAATTTCAGCGTTTGCGATTTGCTAATTGTGTCCATTCAAATTGTGATTTCGATTTGATTTTGATTAATTGTGGAACCCCAGAATACACACATGTGAAATACATACATGTTTCATAGATTGCAAAGACCACTCATGTATACAGCAGCTTTGTCCAAACTTTTTCTTAACTTTGTTCAGGACCCTTAATGTTGGTCAAAATGTCTGTTTTTGAGATTATGACTAGAGGATTTAAATGTTTGTGGTAGAAGTATTTAATGATAATTTAGGCCATTTTACCAGGAAGCCTGAGGATCAACAATAATTGGTCGGAGGACTGCATTTGGCCCTTAGACCTTACTTTGGACACCCCTCATCTAGAGTGTTGTGGCAGCTCTGGAATGCTTGATCTTTATCTAGTAATCAGCTTTAAAATTCTTTTCTCATAAAGACAGTTATCTTGAGGACTATCCTCAGGTGTTCGTTTGCTCATCAACATGCTCTGGGCTGATCGTCAGTATTAGCTCCTGCCTGAGGGAAATCTGATTGAGACTGCACGACGAGGTCATCAGTAAACTTCCACACGGTCAGCAGCACATACAGAAGTATACTGTATGTCCCTCTGAGCCCAAAGAACTCAATATATTCAGCTCACGTCATTTTTCTTTTCTTTGCCTTCGTCGGAGCAGAGGTGCAGCAGGAGACCATTTGCCTAAAACAAGCACAGTCATATTGACATTATAAATTGGTTTGAGTATTTATGTACTAGTTTTACAACTGCAGTTAAAAATACCACAACTCTGTTAGTTCAACTACAGAACAATAGATCCACGCACATTTTCATACATTGACAATCAACATAATGCTGTTTGCTTATTTTATGTATGTATTTTGCACTTCTACACTGAACTCATTAAGTTCACCTCAGGGGGGCAATGTGAAGCGATAGTGGCAAGTGCCATTTCCTGCAATGTCCTTGTGACCAGCCACAGGTTTTGAAACAGACACACTTATTTCTAAAGAGAACGGTTGTTGTGAGAAATGGGAAGAGAGGGGGTAGAGACATTGAGTGCTGTCGGGGCTGTGCTCAATGTCTCCACCTGGATGGTGGTCGTGGATTTGACAAAGAGGTGGTAACGACCACCATATGAGCGACACCTTAAAACACTGCAAAATCAGCGGGCAGACAAACTACTTCTGAGTAGTACTTAGTAGTAGTTACTTAGAATCATTGGAATTCTCTGAAGGGCTGTAACCCTTCGGTTTTTGGTCAATTAATGGATCAGTGTCTTACTGAACCAACATTTTTAAATGTTTTTAAAAGCATGGAGTGAGCTGGTGGGAGTTTTAGGAGAAACTGGTCCATATATTCTGCTTTGCCAAATAAGCTTCAACTTTTCTGCATGCATACATACTATATTTATGTACTGCATGAACTCTGTGTGATTATCTGAGGGCAGCGTGAGTCAGATACATTGTCAGATACTTATAGTTGGGAGAGATTTTGCAAGCACAACACATTATCCTTTTTAAGTCATCTATTGGCTGCACGGACATGTTGACCAAGATCTTATTTTGTTCAATACAGCCCAATTTTTCTGGCTAAGTTGGGTCTTGTGGTGAGCGCTGTATTCACTCTGTAAAAAAAAAAAAAAATTAAAAATGGCTGATGTATGGATATTGTCTCTCACAGTTACTAAGGTGTCACAAAAAACAAAACAAAAAACAGCACAGTGAAAATAGGAAAGCGAATACCTGTGTATCTTAGTCCATGTTGCTGCTGCATTTTGATATCAAACATAAAGATTGTCTGGCAGATCTAATCTAAAGCAGCAGAGTGAGAGTTGAAAATGGCTGCGCACTGTCACGTCGAAAGAATACAAGCTGCAAAAGAACTGATTTTTGTAATTTTAGTCATAAAAGGGAAGACCCTCTTTTTTTTATTAATTAATTGATGTATTATTTAAATTTACAAAGATTGATACAAAGATTATTACTTAATTCAACATATTTCTTTTCTTTAAAAGAAAGTCCTGTATAATTTCATAGGTTTATAAAGTTATTTAAAATTGACCTAACAGTCCATTCCATACCCACTATCCAGGATGAAACCTCTAAGATCCACAAGTTCATCAAGGATAAGGCCTCAGATGATGACGTGCTCAGTGAATGTCACAGGCAATGGGGAACAGAGGATGAGGTGCTGGAGGAGGGACCATCATGGGAGGACGAGCCCCTTCATGGACTGAAGGACAGCACAGAGGCTCATCCTGGCTGCACAGGACCAGGCCCTGAGCACCAGAGCAATAAAGGCTCAGATCTACCACACCGAACAAGACCCTCGGTGTAGGCTGTGCAAAGAAGCTCCTGAGACAGTCCAGCACAGAACTGCAGGGTGTAAGATGCTGGCAGGGAAAGCATACATGGAACGCCATAACCAAGTGGCTGCATAGTGAACAGAAACATCTGTGTGGAGTATGGACTGTAAACCCCAAGGTCAAAATAGGATACACCTCCAAAGGTGGTAGAGAATGACCGAGCGAAGATCCTGTGGGACTTCCAGACTCAGACTGACAGAATGGTAATGGCAAACCAACCAGACATCATGGTGGTGGATAAAGAGCAAAGGAAGACCGTTGTAGAGAAAGGAACATGAGAAACTAGAGAAATACCAAGGGCTCAGAGAAGAGCTGGAGAAGGTGAAGGTGAAAGTTGTACCCATGGTGATCGGAGCACTTGGGGCAGTGACCCCCAAACTGGAGGAGTGGCTACAGCAGATCCCTGGAGGAACATCGGCCATCTCAGTCCAGAAGCGAAGTGCAAGGAACAGCTAAGATACAGATACCCAAACCCAGAACCCTCAAGCTCCCTAGTCTCTGGTAGAAGACCCGAGCTCAGAGATGGATGAGACCCGCGGAGGGTGAGAAGGGAATTTTTGTCTATAGATATATATATATTAGAGCTGCACTATATTGGAAATTATTGCAGAATGCGATATGGCTATTTAGCATCTGCAATATCAATATTATTACATATTTAAACACACTTTTTTACACTTTTTGACTAAGGCTGAAACTAACAATCATTTTAGTAGTCAACTAGTCAGCGAATATTTCTATTGTAGACTGAGACTTAGACTTACTAATATTTTTAACCAAATAAATGTAAAAATATTGTGAATGAAGGCTTCTCAATAGAGAATATTTATGAATAAAGTGTATCATTGAGGAAAATCAGAAATAGTCTATTCTTTTCTGCAATCTTTCTTTAATAATGTCACCATCTTTGTTCTAAAATTCTTTAAGTTTGTGTTTTAGAGTCTGTTTAGTCCAGCGAACAATGATCATCAAAAAACAACAGCAATTATTGTTTATTGTCGACTAGTCACAATTATTCTTCTAATTGTTGCAGCCCTATTTTTGATGCAATGTCTGTTATATTAAAATAAAAAAAAAAACAATCAAATACAAAACCGAGGCTAATTTAGTTTGAAGAAGCTAGGTTTTATTCATGATTTTCCATTTTTAATGTTTTCATTTTAAAAACAGAACATTTCTGTCAGATGGAAGATGTTGGTGTTACTGCGATATATATTTTGCTTGTTATATTATTGCGTCATCCGATATTGCGACATTATACACCCACACAAACACAAAAAACAGAAAAAAAGAAAACACAAATTTGACATAATTTCACACAAATCTCCTAAATTATTGTTAACTTAATATTTGGTTGCACACCCTTTTGACAAAATAACAAAATAAAATCAATCACTTCCAATAATCATCAATACGCTTTTTACAGCTCTCAACTGGAATTTTGAACCACTCTTCCTTTGCAAACTCCAGGTCTCTCATATTGCAAGGGTGCCTTTTCCCAACAGCAATTTTAAGATCTCTCATTGCTCTCATTGGACTCATTGCTGGCCACTTCAGAACTCTCCATTCTCCATTTCTGGGCCCTACATTGTGACTGAAAATCCACAGTCAAGTCACCCAGTGCCACAGGCAGCAAAACAACCCCAAAACATCTTTGAACCTCCACCATATTTGACTGTAGGTACTATGTTATTTTCTTTGTAGGCCTCATTCCGTTTTCAGTAAACAGTGGAATGACGTGCTTTACCAAAAAGCTCTATCTTGGTCTCTGTCCACAAGACGTTTTCCCTGAAATATTTTGGCGTACTCACGTACATTTTGCAATCTCGCTTTTTTATGCCTCTTTGTCAGAAATAGGGTCCACCTGTGTCTCCTGCCATAGTGTTTCATTTCATTCAAATTTCAACAAATAGTTTGCACTGACACTGATGCACCCTGCGCCTGCGGGACAGTTTGCATTTCTTTGGAACTTGTTTGGGTGCTGCTTATCCACCATCTGAACTATCCTGCGTTGCAACCTTCCATCAATTTTTCTCATCCTTTCACGTCCAGGGAGATTAGCTACAGTGCCATGGGCTACAAACTTCTTGATTGTGCTGCGCTCTGTCGACAAAAGAACATCAAGATCTCTGGAGATGGACTTGTAACCTTAAGATTGTTGATATTTCACAATTTTGGTTCTCAAGTCCACAGACTAGTTCTCTTCTCTTTCTGTTCTCAGTGCTTAGTGTGGCACACACAGACACACAATGTGAAGACTGAGTCAGCGTCTCTCCTTTTTCTGCTTTCAGGTGTGATTTTTATATTGCTCACAGCTGTTATTTATCCCAGGTGGGTTTAAATGAGCATCACATGCTTAAATTAAGGTATTTATCCACATTATTTTGTTTGGCCCAATTTAGGAGTTTTGTGTGAAATTATGTCAAATTTGCTTTTTCCCCTCTGTATTTTTGCGTTGTTCCAATCCACACAAAGAAATTAAACATAAGTATAGCAAAACACGTAATTGCAATACTTTTCAGGGAGAAATAGTTCATCTTCTGAAAAAATTTGGGAGTGCCAACACATGAAAATGAAAGGTCAGGTAGTTTGTATACTCCATGTGGACAACTGATGTTGGTAATTTCAGCACAAATATATAACAGAGATCCAGAAGATGGAAAGATGAGGATGAGTCTGCTGTCTCCACTGACAGTACTAGTGTTTTGATTGATTGGAGGAGAGAAAGGCGGTGTTTAAAACTTCTGCGCTGACAGCCCAAACAGCAGCAGAAATGATTCACAGAGACACTCTTATGTGGAGGGAAAGCCCAGGGCTGGCAGAAAAGGGATGTAAAAGTACTAAATAACAAAATGACTGATTACTTAAGAAAAAGTTTATAAAAGGAGTAGGGCGTACGAGGAACTATTGGGCTGGAACAATTTACAGGGTTCACCAGCTATGCATGCACGCTTACTTTGCAGCTGTGTTTTAGGTAATAGCCAAACACACAGGTCACAAGAGCAGCTAAACTTACGCAAATGTATAGTATTTACCTATTAGTTCTGAGCAGGTATGAAGTTTCTAAGAGCACAGACTGCGCACACTTGTAAACCCAAGATAAGGCGGGGTCAGGTTCCAAACTGCAGCCAATAGGCAGTCACTATGAGGGTAGTTCCTGGTTCCTCCAGAGTACACCTGTGTTAACCTGCTCAGACTGACAGATACATGACAACAAGGATCTGGCGTGGAGCGACATACCAGCCCTGACAGCAGATCTCCGCCACAACACGTTCATTTAAAGTAAGTGCTCGTTTTCTTATAATTCATTATTAAACACTTACATTTCCTATGGAGGGCTGTGCATCAAGGCAATGCAATAATAACTGTAGATATGAAAATAGTGAACAGCCTACCAAAAATAAACTTAAAGAATGACAAAGACAGAAATAGCCAATGAAAAATATTGTTCAACTTCGTAAATGTAGCTCTGTGTTAAGATTTCGTTATGTTAGAGAAGAGAAGACAGCAAATTTCTCAAGAGAACAATTATTAACCGCAACCATCTACAACCGTGCACAGATTAGGATCTTTTGTCTAACTAAAGCGTTATTGCCCCTCCCTGACGATTACTCAAAACTACACAAACACAACTTCTAAAACGGCCTAAGTGTTGAGACTTGAGAGGGCCCAGCAAAGCGGGATAATAAATGTGCTGCCAGCCAGAGCAAATAAAGCACTGACTTTCAATGGACAACATTTGGACTAATGTTCTGCATACTCAAACCTATTGCCAGTGACCTATCTGTGCCCCCATTGCGTTTTAATGCATAGTAAATAACCTGCTTATAAATCATGACACTCACCTAATCCGGAGGCACACCTGGGCCGCGCAGTGCATTGCTCCACTGCAGCAAAAGCCCGCACAGTGGGCGCAGTAACATGAGGTGTTTAAAGTGGGGGGCGCACAGACCACTACAGTAAACGAGCACCTGCAACAGTCGGGCTTTCATAGTTCATGATGTCACCACCTGCTGGTCTGAGCGCACAGCGCGCCTCTAAAGCTCCCACTGTACAAACATTTCATTAGCTGCTATGATTGAAACGCAGCGCTTGTAATTTGTCACCGTTTAGATGAAAGAGGACCTTTTGACACGTGCTGCGGCATGAGTCTGCTGCTATAGCATTACCCGCGTCCTAAACCCGGCTGTGTGCGCTCACGTTCAACAAAGTGCAGCCACAGCGCAGTGAGCTGGGGTTTTCCGGTGAAGAGAAGAAGAGCGCAGAACGGGGTGTCTGTGAGTTTGTCTTAAAACTGTCAACGACCTTATGTGAATATGCATTTATGACAAATGTTTGTCTTTGACACAAGATAGAGAAGAAAGGATACAAAACCACTTTTTTTTTTAAATTATCTAATCTATATTGTGCCAAGGAAATATTTTGTGAAGCCATATACATTGCACATTAACAACGTTTGTAATGCAATGAATATTTACCTTTGAGTATGTGTTTTGGGGGTAACCAAAGACGTGAATATGAGCGGATTTAAAGGCCATATCTGGTGAATATTTTGTTAACAAAACAACAGCTTAGTCTCAGTCTGCATCTGATAAAGGTGTAAAGTTATGTGGCAGCCCCTTTTATATCCTGGTATTTCTTCTATTGGGATTTATAAAGTTTCACAGGCAAGCACTGCTCATTTTGAATGATTTGTCATTTGGGGGTTGGTGTATAAAAGTTGTCTCCAAGGACCTATTGTGATTGTCAGGCACTCTCATATCCTCTTAGTTGTTTTGCTGCTTGGCCTCAGGCTCGCCTGGTCTCACACACAACTTTTTGTATTGCGAGTAGCTGCTTCATTGTTTATCTGCTGCAGATTGCACTGTTATGCTCTCCGACAACTGAGGTACTGTGTTTTGATTATCTTTTTATTTCCTTGTCATTAGCACAGTCCACTGTCAAAGCACACTATGCTATTGAAGATATGAACGTTAGCTAAGAAAAATATATTTATTTGGATAAACAACTCTGTAGAGATGGCTGAACTCACTAAACATTTCAATGGAATGCCTTTCTGCTCACTGAGATTAAGTAAAGTTGTGTTTTTATAAAATTGATTTGCAATGAACAGCAAATGACCTGCAACATTTTCTCTAAAAAT
Source organism: Rhinogobius similis (assembly GCA_019453435.1). Classification (NCBI taxonomy): domain Eukaryota; kingdom Metazoa; phylum Chordata; class Actinopteri; order Gobiiformes; family Gobiidae; genus Rhinogobius; species Rhinogobius similis. The sequence continues at coordinate 23,726,453 of CM033626.1, read as the reverse complement.
ATATTTTTTCTTGACTTCTCTGTTAGCCTTGAGGCATTTTTAAATGACAATTTTCTGAGCACTTTTGCTTGAGGATAGCAGGTAATCCTGCTATCTGTTAGTATTATTGCCTTTTTGTGTTCGTGTGGTGCACAGTGGCTGCTTTGTGTCTTTAAGCAAAAAGGACAGGATAAAATAGTAACTGTCTTCCTGTTACACACATCAGCTGTTTGTGAATAGGTAATGGAAAGCAGGGTTTTTTAACAACCTTTTAAAAGAAGGAAGTAACTAAATGTGCTGTTTTGGTTCCATTTTTATAGTTCTGGCCAGTGCAAAGTCGTGAATGTATTTTGAATTGAATCGAGATCCAGTCATTTCAAATCCTCAATGATCAGCACATACTCTGTCAGTAAAAGCATGTTCAGGAGTAGAGTTCAGACTTTGGAGGAATATATTCTGTAATAATAAATTGCACAGTCCACTACTGCAAAGGCATGTTTCTATGTTGCACGTTATAGTGCCCAGACCTGGAGTAACTAACTTTTCTTTGAATAGGTTGAACTTGTAGTAAGACAACTTCAATATTTTCTAGAATGTATGAAATGTGTAGATCTCAAAGCCTCTGCAATTGTAGTTTAGGACGAGCGCACCGTGTTGAAAGACCTATCCTCGCTCTGACAGGTAAGAGATTTAGAGAAATGTAATCTGGAGAATGAAACAGCCCTGCAGCAGCACTTCTTTGTCAAACCTCTTTGTCGAAGAATTGCTCTCAAGTTTTTCAGATTACTTCCCTTTTTTATCTCTTATTATACCATTTACCTCCAACCTCTCGCCCGGGGACAGCAGCTGGCATCTCCGCATCATAAACCTGTGTGAACCGATTATCATAAGTCGCAAATTGAGTCTGGTATTAAAGAGCAAATTCAATCGGCATTCAAATGTATAAGAATATATTACCCAATTTGAAAAATAATACAAGCGTCAGGAGGCGTTTTGATACAGGCGCAGTGGACTGGGTTGATAAATATTTCTCAAATTGGATCAGCTTATTATTTCACCCAAAGCGAGTCTGAAAAGCAAATTGGATACAGAAGGGGATTTTTATTTGCGGCGTCTTGGGCTGTTTGCATCGTGAGATTTACTGCAGCTATTCTAAAGGCCCGAACAGTCTGCACTCTCTGCTTCCAATCAGCTTCGGTGTTGTGATTAACATCTCTCTCGAAGACCAGCTAAAACAGTTTTTATTCTGTTATTCTAGTTTAGCACCAAGATAATCCTGTTTCTACTTCACGCTACATGGTCAGCATTGTCTTAAAATTGAGAAACCAAGGAGGAAAATTAGGATTATGCAGTACTGAGATGGGTTTTTAGAGTTGACAACAAGGAAAAGTATCATAATGTACAATAAGAAAGAAGTGAAAAAAGTCAAATCAATCATAACATCTAACATACACTTCTCCTAAAGCACTGTACTTGATGATGATGTACTTAATGATGACTACACAATGCCTGGAGCTGGCCTCAAAAGTTTCCGTTGTGTATTTTTTCAGAGTACATTTTCTTTCCATTAACTGTCAAAAGTGAAATCAGAACAAGTTGGTTTCATGTTTGTAAGTTTTTTTCCCCTCGTAAGAAGAAGTCTTTTCATGTCAGTCTTTAGTTTAAAAAACATCTCTGTGTGAAGAACTTTTTATCTGCACTGTCTGACAAAGTACAATGTGGCAAGACAACTAATTTCATAAAGCTGGTCACAAATTTGAAGAGTAATGAAAAGATTTTGTCCAACTTGCTAATTGTTGATTACTAAGAATGCAAATCAGTATTTTCTATATAATCCAAAGGCCTGTGATTGATATTAAACAATTCCTCCCTTACTTAATGTGACTGTTAGGGCTAAGCTGTGACTATTAGGGTTGACTGTCTGCTTTTTTGTGAAATTGCCATATCCTGATGCACAGAATTTCCATTTAATGCAGTTCTATGCTTAAAAACAAACCCTTTTCCATACACACTCCCTGTGCTAGTCAGTCTGTCATGCTCTGAGGCTGATTCAACCAATTACAGTGAAATGTCACGCTTTGTTTACATGTATTTACATATTTAAGGCAACAGGAATATAGTGAATGCACATGAATTGTGATAAAATGACCATAATGACAGTTCAAATTGTGATTTCTTTTCTGTAGCAATAAATCTTGCAGCCGTAGTCAGTAATAACAGTGAAAATTGTAGAAAATCCTTCGAAATACTCCTGTATGTAAATTGTAAGGTGGTTCCAGTGCACTATTAGTCTTTTGCATACACCTTTATATTTGCTGGAATCTGCTCAGTGTGGGGGAGCATGCAGCACTTCCATAACTGTATAATGGTGAGTGATATTAAGAGAAGGAAATGATACACTGGTAACCGTGCGTAGGAGTTTAGAGGAGCTGGCTATTCTTCTTTAGTCCGTGTACCTTAACAATGCACGTCACCTCCTTATTCCCCACGATGCCATTAACAGGTACCGTAGAGGAAACAAGGATACAATAGGTTTTGGAAAGGGGCAAAGATTTTGGCTTGAACTTCAGTGTAAAGTATGTAGCATCTTGTTGTGCGAGTATCTGGTACTTGTGCCAGGCTTACGAAATCTGCTAAATCCTGAGCAGGGGTCGTTCCCATGCGCTGCGCTTTAAAAATATCACAGTAGCATTGTGTTTGCTACAGCTGGGGCTTTGTTTAACAGCCTGGAAAAACATCTGTGATTCATGTTTTTGCAGTGTGGTGACGTTGGAGATTGGAGCCTGGTGCCTTAAGGAAATTAGAGGATTTCACCATAAGAACAATAGCAAGAAATACACTGGCAAGATAAAGGATGTTGTATTTTTACTATAATAGCTTTGCATTTAGGATTTGCTCTCTGTATGGTTAATTCTCTAGTGGAAAATTTTGCAAAGATAATGGAAAAAAGTGGAATAATTTGCTGACAGAACCAGTATCCACTTTTTGCTGAGCTCTGTGGGAAATAAGGCGTCTATTCACTGACCTCTCTGTCACCAGCTACCTCAGATTACAATCTACATTTGCATTTGCACACTTTCTGAAAGTGGCTGAAACTGTTGACTTGGAATAGTATATTTCCACTTGAATTTCCAAAGGGAAATGCCTGAGTTAGTCAATTTGACAGTTAATTGCGATGGTAGATGTCTTGGTAGTAAGTTGTGTGAAACAAGGAGGAGAGTAGGGAGCGACATTCTGGAAAATTACATAATAAGTTAAAAATTGATTGAATTAAGTGGTATTTATCTTGATTTGGTCTGTTTTGACTTACTTAAAGTAGGATTTGTGTGTAGAACAAGTACATTTAGTTATTTCAAGTGCAATAGCATTTCTTTTCTAACCTCCAGTTTAAGTTGAAATAAAACAAGATATTTTATGCATCAGCAATCTTGTAACTGACTGTCAAAATATTCAAGATAAATACTACTTCAAGTACTTGACGTCATTTTTTTTCCAGACCTTAGCCTTATATACTGTAACTTTGTTGGTGGACGATATGCCACCTACTTGTCTCCATGGAGATGTTATTGCTTCGCCATATGTTCCATGTATAACATTAAACTTATCTATCCTGCATTCATCTGCTTTTATTGCAAAAAAAAAACAAACCCAAAAAGCATGCATTTTTACTGAAAGCAGGCTCGCATCTCCACATATTATGGGTCTCAAAAATGCTACATAAGTGACATTTTACTTTTAGTGATTTATAGTGATTTATAAAAAGACAACTTGACGTGAAAATGAGCCGTCCAGTCCAAAAGCGCTGAACTTTGCTCATCAGCGTTTTGAGAAATGAGGCAGAAAGCGATCTGTGCTCAGAGAGATGAGAAATAAGAACATTTAAGCAAGTTATGTAAATTAGAGTTTTGTCAGAACGTATGCTTCTAATAATAATCCCACGGAAAGCTTTATAAATGTGACACCTGATCTGTAATTTGTCCTGATGGTGTTACCTGCTTGTCTCCATCGAGATAGATTTGATTTTATACTAGTAGCATTGCCATCTGTTTGTAAATAAAAGTGAATAAACGCTTTCAGAACAAACAGAAAAAAGCACTTAAATGTGGCATTGTGATACTACATTTGACTTGTATTTTGCGACTCAAAACTCCAATAATAGACACCTACACTTGCTACTTTTTTCCGTCACAATGTCTAAACCAAAACAACCAAGATTTCACACACACATCAATGAGTGAATATTAAAAACCAGATATTTTTAACTCCGTGTCTTTTCTCCCCGCAGCATTTGAAGATGATGCGATTGCTGCTCCTGTGTCTGCTGCTGCTGCCAACTGCTACCTGTATGTTCTCATCTCGCCGTGACGCTTTCAGCCGATAAACATCTAATCACACCCTGTGCATCCTTTCGCTGGCATGTTTTCTTCACCTCCCAACACTGGTGCTATCGGTGCACTATATGTCCTCTGTACTGCACGATTAAAATGCAGCTCAGAATCACACTTTCAGTAACATGAATTAAATTAAGCAAATAAAGTTATGTATGAATATTGAAAATGCATGATCCAGAAAGTGTTTTGCATACAATAACAATAATAATAATGTATATAGCACATTTCAAGACCCAAGAGCTTTACAATGCATTGTTCATGGTCTCCATTGGCCCCTTTGACCACCATCCGAGAACTAACCAGACCTGACCCTGCTTAGTTTCTGAGATTAGATCAGATCTCGCCTTCTCAGAGTGATGTGGCTGCGTGTTTTTTATCAGACCTTCATTTATCCATGATGTTTTATATTGACACAAAGGGTAGAATTGTTTTCCTGGATTTTTGGGCAGATCTGATTTATATTTTGAATGTCACTGATTTAAAAATGCTGATTGCTGATTGCTTTTTGCTTTTTCTACAGCTTATTCAAATCCAGATATGGAGGGATCTGCTGATGGTGAGTATCTGTCAGTATTTGGTAAAAATCAACCAATATGGGGTTTTCTATGGCTGATACTTATATGTTAGCAGCTATGGCCAATTATGTGAGAACAATTATGTGAAATGACCATAAACTCAATTGCATTTCTCTGCATAAGAATTGCATTCTAAAAAAAAGTAGAATCTAAAGTCAATTTAGCTCTGCTCTAATAAGCAAAAAAAACAGTTGTTCATTTAGGTGAACCAGTGAATGGCTGTGAAATACAAAACAAACTTGACGAACCTACTTAGTAAATACCAGGCTTCCGTTCTGCCTATTTTCTGAGCTCTTTAAAAAAATTGTGTCAAAACATTTATTTTGTTCGGTCAACTTTGTTTGGTTTAGTTTTGCCAATAAAAAATTCATCCATTATTGAAGAAGAGCTTTTTGAGGCTTTAATTTAAATGTAAATCTGTGTGCATATTTCAACAGAATTAGACATTGACAAATTAACCTTAGATTACTTAAATTGTAACTGAACAATGCAACAATATTATCCTTCTAAAATTTAGGACTGGAAACTAGCATTAACCTCACTTCACTTTTTCTCTTTCAGCTCCTGATGAAGAGGACGAGGTGGAATTGTGTAAGTTTATTATTACCTTGAGTCCCAAAAGCACCTCGCAGAGCAGTAGGAGCACTCCCATTACGGCCAAAAGGAAGCATTCGTGAACAAAGAGCAAAGGGGTTATGGCCTGAGCAATTATTGTCTGTAGATTAGCGGTGTATAGCTCTTGTATTTGTCAGAGATGTGTGGACAATATAGCCTCTGTTGCCTTGCCCTCCTCTCCACCATTACAGTCTGAATGGAATCAATTAGCTCCCCGGAGAGGACCGTGGCTTCGGCTGAAAGCCCGATGAACATGTTGACATCACTGCCGTCCCGCTGGTCAGCTAATCGACATTGGCATTCTCATTCTCTGCCCACACCTCTGTCTGTCACTCCTCATCATGGCGCTGATGGACGTTTGAGAGAATTACAAAGCTGTTTACTGTCTGCAGCCTGTGGTCAGATGCCTTCTGCACTCACAGCTATGTCTCTCATGCCCACTACCACCACAATTCATTAAGCCTTATTTTTAATTACTTATCGTTTAAATAATTTATTTTACTTTGTAAACTTTTCATTATTTATTGTTATATTTACTGTGGAGACTCAGCCTTTTTGCTCACATACAAAGCAGAAAAAATACGACGATGCAGTGGTGGAAAGTACTGGAGTATAATTTTTAGGTATCTATACTTTACTTAAGGGCATTTTATAGTGGATACGTTTGACTTTTACTTTACTACACTCAAGGGCCGTATGTCTGCTTTCTTCCCCACTACATGTTTGACCAGAGTATAAAAGTACAAAGCATTTTTTATCGTTTAAGACACTTGGCTGAAAATATTAAGAAATAGTCATTTGCTTCGTTTGACCGAAAATTTACATTAATTATCAAGAACACTAAATTTGACTCTTAAATCCTTCCAAAATCTATGTTAAATACTTTTACTTTTTTATTATAAAAGTACATATAAAATAAAGTACTATAAAGTTATATTATATGCTGTTTTGTTGTTCCAGATGTGAAGCCTGGAAACAATTTAGCTAGCATTCCTGACAAAGCAACAGGAGAAGACAGTGATTCAGGTAAAGTCTTTGCTTATGTAACAAACAAAGTAAAATAAACATGAATTAAGATAACATTCTTCATTCAAGTGTTTTATTATTCGTCTTTTATAGACCAGATAACAATGATTATCATTATTGTTGCGGTGGTTGCTGTGGCTCTTTCAGTTGCGGCTATAATTGGTGAGTATTTTGGGGAAAGAAAATGGTAGAATTAAGTTGCCTGTTCTGATGTTTTTATTTTATTCAATAATTTGAAAACAAAACTCTTTCATTTTTACAGCCATTATCTTAGTGAGAAGACACAGGAACAAACAACAGCAAGGGTGAGCATTTTTGTCCTATTCGCTTTTTTCTTCAGTTCATACAAGAAACGAAACCCCCAAAACAAAATGAGTACAAAAGGTATGCAAGCATTACTTGTGCTAAGTCAGTCAGCCTGCAGGTGACAGAACCAGTCTGGTGGGTAACAGCTTTTGAGACGCCTTGCCAATTTGCCCTACTTCACTTGTCAGCAAAAAAGTACACAAAAAAACAGTCAGGTGATAAAAAGCATGCAACCAGCATCCACCCATCTGGGCCCGTCTGGACACGATTCTCAATTAGTATCTGAGCTCGAGGTCCCCCACACGGTCTGTAAATACTCAACAGCCACTAACCCCCTTTGAATCTTAGTCATCTAACAATAGCCTCGAGACTTTGCCTTTGGGTTTGCAGACCCAGTGGGACAGGACCTAACCTGTTCTAAGCATTTGCCTTCTGAACTGTGCTCTGAAATGACAGCACTACGCAGAAAACTCCTACTCAAAACTGAAGGGACACTGTATGCATCATCCTGGCGTCATGTCAACATTCTGTCAACAGTAATCAGATAGTGAAACAGCCTAAACCAGTTACAAACAACCACTTTCTCTACTAAATTTACGCACTTGTTTTTTAAATAGCGGCTGGCTCGGACATGGCTTTTTTGCAGAGAAACCAGTTTATTTTCTTTGCTTGCTAATAAACTCTCAATGGCTATTTTATTAGGTACATAAGTTCAGCAGTAAATGTCAAACGGTCACAGTAAAGCAATCGGCAAACAAGGCAGGAGAAATCTGTGTAGGTTTGAAAGGAGCATCAAAATGGTAAATAAGGATAATACAAATTGGTTACAAGTTTCTTTTAATTTTATTGGCATCTTTGATTGAATATATTGATTGAATTGTAGTTCCAAAGGTCAGAATCCTTGAACAAAAAATAAATAATAATTTTCAAGTAATAACAACCATTCATTACCATTGCAGAAGGTTGCCTGTCAAATTTGATATAATAATATAAAGATAAAATGGCCAATGAGTTTATGTTGGCCCAGTCAGTGAGTTCAAATGATTCTCTGCAGATTGACAAATGGCACAAGCATTGTAAGTGTAAAGTAAGTCAATATGCAAGGGTTAAATTCTTGTGCGGGAGGATTACCAAGTGCCTCGCGGGGCTGCAGTGAGCTCTGAGTGTGCTGGTGCTGACTGATCGCTCTGCTGAAAAGAGGCTTAATCACACAGCAACCCTTGGCTTGTTAGATCAACAGAGTAGTGGCAGTTTATAAGTCCCACCTGGAGATGAGGTGTGCACTGCAGTCACACTGCACCTGTCACAGCCCACCACCTCAAACCTCAGAGTCCCACAGCACCTCAGCACTCTGCTTTGTATGCGTCCCAAAAGGAAAAGAGAATCCAAACTTTTCTTTAATGATATAGTGTACTTAATATCTGCTCTCTTTTTAGGATTTACTCTGTTCCCATCGACCAGGACAAGAAAGAGGCAGTTTAGCTCCTGGATGAGGGAGTAAACACTTGCAAATAAGGAGCAATATGCTTTGTCATGGCCTACTTTCGACTCAGGATGGACTTTTTTGCACACGAACCTGCTGCTCTCTGCTCAATTCTCTGTCTCAAACACATGTTATTGTTTCACCTTTGCTGATTTGTACTTGTCCCAGTCATCTGATACATGATATTTTGCCTGGGACATTTGGAACGTGTTGAAACCCTCTAATTGGATTCTATTTGAGGAATCCAAAGCCTGTGAATATGGCTTAGAGCTTCTTTTGTCAAAAGGGATAATTTGGCACAGCCAGAGCCCCCTTTACACTACCTGAAAGATGAATTACTCTCATTGCTGTAAAACCATATTTGCTGCCTGTGGAGCAGGCCAGTGTAGAGTATGAGACAAACAAGCCTAATCCAAGCTAAGGCAAACCAGCTCTCTGCTCGATTTCCCATTCACTAGTTTGACATCTTCTGTGCCCTGTTTATTAACACTGACTGACAAAAGCTGCAGCGACACACAAACCTGCTTCCACATCAAGAACACAGATGTGAATAGAGCGTGAACCTTGCAAAGCATAAAATTATGTCTTCTATTTTGAATGGCTTTGAATTCTGGTGACATTAAATGGATCGAATGCCATTCTTGGGCAAATAGCAGTCACACTTGTATAGGGCACGATGGCACCTATTTTCATTTTTTTAATTATTTAAATGGGAATTAAACATGCCCTTTAATGAAAGGCTTTTATTTCAAGGCACTGGCTGCCTTTCTCTTTCTTTTGTACATACGGGAAGTGCCTGATAGGGTGATGTAGCTGTCTCTCCTGCTCAGTAGTAGGCCAGATATATAATTTTATTCACAGAAAATCACAAATGAAGTCAAACACTGAGAATGAGTGTTTGGATCAAAGTATCTCCTTGTGCTCTTTACAAGTCTCTCTCTGCTGTGTCCAGGCCAAACCACACCTGGAGCTGCACTTTGTATACTTACACACACATATGTACCAGCCAATCTAAATCACCAACCCATGTTCTTTCATTTGTGTAACATGTTTGTATGTTGTTTTATACTTGTAGCATTGCTAAACAAGTCTTCAATAAATGTAAGACAAATTGGTTAAATGTAAGAGAAACTATTTCAGTAAGATTTTTTTTTTTTTTTTTTTTTTTTGCAGTAATCAGTAATCACATTCAGCCACACAGATTTATTCATCACTTCAACATAGTCTCAATAAATGTATTCCTGTGTGGATAGTTTTAATGCATGTTGACTTTTGTTTTTTCTAAAATAAATTATGTATATACTGATTGCTCTAAGGGGAGAAGTGGTTACTACTCTATCAACTTATTTATAACTTGTGTATAAAAAACAAAACTATGGGGTTGGATTTTGTAACATTTGTTTATAGGTTCTAACATTAAAAAAGATTTGGTTTGCAAGTTCTGTGCCAGTTTGTATATTTGTACAAGTGATTATAATTGGAATAGTAATTCAAATCTTGATATTAACATGAAAGTAACAACACATTTATTGTACAAACACATTTTAAATAATGATTTAACAATTTTCAAATATTAGAGTATTACAAAATGTGTTAAATCTCCCAATAGCTGAGTGTATTCTGTGCACACTGTAGTACTAGAGCTTTCCTTTAGTTCCTCCTCATGCTTGGGCCACTTGGTACGACCTAAAGAGTAAACACAAAACAGTGAAAGAATCCACATTAAAGCAATCCATCATATTTATCAGACTACACTGGACTACAGATTGGTTTTCAGTTTGACTGTCATGGTTTGCCCAACAAATAGCTTTATCATAATCATTGTGATCTATTAATCATCACAAAATTCCAGTCAGCACAGAGTTGAGTTATTACACAGCCAAAATAATTGTTGGTCATATATCATCCTCCAGCCAACTGCTCTGAGGTATGGACTGGAGCTAAAGCAGTGGACTTTAATTTGGACAATGTGTGTTGATTTCAAACATTTCTCATAAACAAGACACACAGTAAATTGGCACTTACTTGGATGCCCTTTTATGATACTTGGGTATTTTACAAACTTTGCCACCTGTAAATCATGAATAGGTAAATGTCAGATATGACTGACAGCTTTGCCTTGAGGTGAATTCAAAGTAGTTTCACATGTGACACTTACAGCCAACAACCATTATCCCCACGATGAAAAGCACTGCTGCGATGGACAGGCCAGCATGACGCAGAGTCTGGTAATCTACAATGAAACTTCTTTGAGAAAACATTCACTGTATGCAGCCTATATGCAAAGCTAAAAATGATATCTTTTGAGTGCTGAAAGATGCCAAAATGACACCTATAAACAGGAAGCTGAAAGCCATGAATATCACTATTGTATATATTGCTTTATGAAAATGTGTTGATATGATTTACATCTTACCATAGGTGAAATCTTTATCCCACATTGGATCTAGACAACAAAACAAACAAACAAACAATAAACGCTAACTCACTGTGAATTAAGTTTGTTAATAATGAGAAGAACAATATCAAAGTTGTATCAAAACTCCATCTCTGTTGAGACTCACAGCAGGGCATAAATATCAATGCACTGTTGCATAAGGTACAATCAGGTGTTAAGTCTGTCACACACAGACGAGAATCTTGTTTTATCTTTATGCCATGGGTTTTGTTTGTAGGACAGGGAACACTGATACCGTCAGTCTGCCACCTGATAACAATAACCCACTACGCCTCTGGCATTTAAGGGAACTACGGAAAACACAGATATTCAAGTTACCCCAGGCAACAGCAGAGGAGGGTTTCACTGGGACGGGTGGGGGGTGTGTGGCTGAGAGAGAGAAAGAGAGAGATCAGTTATATTTCATCAGCTGTGAATGAGTTCAATGAAGAGACTAAAACTGACACCTAGCTGTATATTTATATCTGTACACATTTTCAGAAGGTTAATTATTAGCAACATATTCAGTATTTCTGTTTTAGATATTTGCTTAGCCTTTTATTTATTCTTGATTTACCATATGTGCTTTTACTACACACAATAACTTGAAATCAGAATCCAACATTCACTTTAGATGCTTTACAACTACTGGGGTTAATACACAGTCTTTAAAGCCAGACACAGTGGCTCCACCCACTGGCCGTTTATATAAAAATGTAAGAACAATGAAAATGACACCTGTAGTTGTTGATGGCCTTGCTGTGTTCTTACTTGGTACAACTATAGGAAGAAAAAAGGTCAGATAAGGTGAATATCAGTAGATAGATAAAAGGTAAACTTATTGTGCTTTGTTCTAGTTTACCTGCTGGTGTTATATTTCCGGCCGTGGTGATGTTTGTGCTGTTCTTGTTTAAACTTGTGGTTTTTGCACCAGGGGAAGTGACATGGGAGGAGTCAGATGCCCCGGTGACTCTGGTTTCCATTTTTCTTTCTGCCGCAAAAACACATGCAAATGACAGTCAAGGGAAACACCCACTCCTTTTAACAAAGTCAACCTAAAAGTACAGGGATTAGTCAACAGTGTATGACACATTCTACATTTACGTACAAAACTGTTTAGCTGAGAGGGCTGTAATAGTTTTGTAGGACTGGATGTGCCATAATTTTATTTCTTTGAATGTTTTAATTTGATTGTTTTGTCTACTCTCTGGTTCTTTTATGTGTTTTAGGTGTTGCATATTTGGGTTTTAAACATTGAAAAATAAATAAATAGAATGCTGTAATAGACAAAGCATTTACCAGATACGTGTCATATTTAGTGAAATGTATAAATATTTTAACCAGGGCTTGTCTTGATATTAACCTTTTCAAATACTGGCCAATTTAACTAGTCTTTTTTGGTTTGTTAAAGTGAGACACAGCAGCCAAGACTGCTTTTTTCAATATTTTGTTTTTGGTCAATTTTCTCTCAAAATATAGGCTTTCATGTTGAAACAACAAACTTGTCCAATCTGCTCCTAAATATGTTTTATGATTTAATTTAATCCACTTCATCCATTTTTATGGAACCGTGTAACTTGAAAGGCATAGAGATCTCTTATAATAGCACACTCGCTAAACTTTACAATCTTGTATTTTTCAAAATTTTGTCTGATTTGTTGATATCTAATTCTAAACCTGATTTATTAAAGTTTTAAATGTAACAAAAAGGTGAAATTTGAATTTTTAGACCAATTTTCAGTCAGATCTAGTTTACTCAAAAACTAAATAAATATTTTTTCCAACTTAAATGTCCCAAATAAACATTAAGTGTAAGAAACCATTACATGATGAAAAATTATATATATATATATATATATATATATATATATATATATATATATATATATATATATATATATATATATATATATATATATATATATATAAAATATATATATATATATATATATATATATATATATATATATATATATATATATATATATATATATATATATTTTTTTTTTATATATAATTCCATTTTCATAACATAACTTTAGAACTTATTGCAATTATTTTTCATATATATTCCAAATGAAATGCTGCATGAGTGGCATGACATGACAACAATGACCATACCAGTGGAAACAGAGGACACTGTGGTCGGGCCCATGCGGCTGGTCCCATGCTGCGTGTAATGTGAAGATGTTGTAGTCTGAGCTTTTGACACTGAAGGGAAGAACAAATAATATTAAATCACAAAAACTATAAGTTCAAGAAAGTCTGACATAGTGTCCTCCAGAATACAATTTGCAGACAGAACAAACCGCCATGTTGTTCAGCTTTTTATCCAGACAATAAGAGTGGAGTGTGTGTCTGTCCAAGCAGGGGAGTCACAGAATCGTCTTATGAGTGACAGCCTGTGCCAATAACAGAGGCGGGATTGTGATGGAAAACGGCAGGACAAAAAGATGTTTGTTTTACTCTCTCAGCACCTTCCAATTAGAGAGGCTGCGCCACAAAACCACCACTTTCTGAGCTAATACTGGAATCCCAAGCAGTTTATAAATGAACTATCAGATGGCCAAAGGTGGAGGAGGGATCTGTGTTCAAGTGGAATACTAAAGTACAAGTACAAGTTGGTTTGTCAAACACCTTTCTACCTATGGCCCATCGAGGTAACTGTTGTTGTGATTTTGGGCGCTACAAAAATAAATTGAAATTGAATTGAAAAAATCGATACCCAAGTAATTATCAATACTAACATGTCTGTAGAACTAGAACTAGATTCATTTGAACAGGTATCATTACAATATAAACAATGAACATGAACAGTATAATGAACAATATAACATAGGCTTTTCTTGAGTAGTTTTAGAAGGGTCTGGATCAATATCAAAGCATGTTTAAGACAACACGTTATAAACTATTATTTTGTGTTGAAAAGTGCATTCTTGCTAACTGAACCAACAATCACTCTTGATCACTGCAGATAATTTGACACTAGTAAAATGGGAGAAAAATATTATCACTACATTATTGTATAATACCTTGTGCCGTAGGATTTTTAGATGCCTTGTGCATTTTTCCACTCATGTTTTGTTCAATCTCTGTGTCCTGTTCTGTGTTTTATCAGTTTTTGTTTATTTTGTGTAAAACTGGACAAAAAGGGGGGGAAAGAAAATTGTAAAAATGTTTTTTTCTTTTCTTTGTTTTTTTTAAATTTGCATTGGTATTGTAAAGAACAAATAGTAGGTAGTTACCAATTGAGTCTAACTTTACTACAATCAGTAACAGCTCATCACTGTTATTACTCTATTCTAATATTATTACTATAGCAACCAAAACACCTGCTGTTGCTAGTGCTACCAATAAACATGGCCACCTGAGTAAAACTATTGACTATGCAGAAAGTCTGAAAGTAAGCAGTAAGCAGAAAATCCCTAACGTTAGTGCATATGAAATACCTCTATTGTTGGTACTACTTTTCCAGCTGTGTCTGGTCCTTGCACCTGCTACTTCTGTTTGTTAAAATGGTTGCAGAAATATAATTTTAGAGAAAAAAGTAACTAATAGCCACCAACTTTTAAAAGTTTTAGTTGGATTTTGAGAAAAAAATAAATGTCTTGCCAAATTGTACTCAAGTAACCAATAAAATTAAAGTTATATACAGACTCATTGTAATTTAAATTATTTCAGAGATGTCAGATAATTTGAGGACAAAACGTATTGTCGTCTGCAGTGTCACTCTCATAAATATTTAAACTCTTTCCTTTCCATATTTATCACACACCTTTATGCAAATACAAGTTTACTGGCTCCCAGACTGCTCCCTATTCCCAAGCCACACTTTAAACTGCATTCGACGTGTGTTTTCTCAGACTGGTAATTACATATTTATATCAGTGAAAATTCTTCTTTACACTCACCTTTGGTAACGATAAGAAAGAAAAAAGTCAGAAAGGCCAAATAAATCTGAAAACACAACAAAGCAAAACAAATTAGATGCAGAAATACAGACAGAAATAGCAGGTATGAAGTCATTTTTAAGGTGCAGTAAATAACTTTTCCAGTGGAGGGTACGCCACCTGCTTGAGATGTTTTATGGGTGCTTTGTCGGGATTGTTCCACAGTATGGCATTAAACCTTTCTATCTTGCATTTATCCAAATACAGGTGTTTTAATTGCTCAAAAATACATTGAAAACCATGCATTTGTACAGTGAGCAGGGCCGACTCTCCACAGATCTGACCTGTAACTTAGCCTATTGGCACTTGTTTGTCTCCGGGGATGTAGATAATGCCATACTGTGGAATATTCTAGGGTAAGAAATAAGACCTCCATGGAGACAAGTGGATGGCAGAGCCTCCACCAGGAAAGTTATAGAACATCTTTAACAGATAATTGTCTAAATGTATGTTATTTCCCCAATTAAACTGACGTAATGTCAAGGTTTACTTTGTACATTTTGTACTACACTCATCCAACAGTCAGGAAGTAGGGAGTCGTTGGGGTTAGCACACATGGTTACTTCTGCTTCCTTTGAATGAAATGCAGAACCAAATGTCAATCTAATTTTCTTTGTAAAAACAAAAAAACAACAACATTGAAAGTGTTTAAAAATCCTCCAACGCACACTGTACTTGCTGCCACTATTGACATTATTATTTACAGTTTATTTTTAATTACAGATGACATTGAAGAATGTGTCAGAATGACTCTGATTATTCAGTATTCCACCTCCTCATAACAAAAGCCACTAAAAGCAAACGGATACATTTATGGATTTATGTTAAACTCAATGCAGATATTTTGGTTTGATGCAAAATGGATGTGCATCTTCTGACCTATATCAGGGATGCTGAACCCAGAGCTGTGACAGGTGAACGTTTAAGCACATGATAAGCACTGACAGGCAACATTAGCAGGTCTTGCCAATTTCCATTACATTCCAAAGCATATGTCAGGACCAGGCTCGCTCCCCCTGGGCGGTTCAGGCGTCTCTGTCTCCATCCCCCCAGCCTGACCTGCTGCCTCTGTGTCACATCCTCACTGCTCCCTGTCTGTCCTCTCATCCATCTGCGTGTCATCCCACATCAGTATCCACAGCTCTTGTAAACAACCTTTTAGCCCTCTGGTATTTAGTCATCTATCCAGCCCTGCAGTGAGTGAGATTACCTTGGGATCCATGTTTGGGGGTCGTCCGAGGAGCAGCAGGATGTCGGCTCACTGCAGGCGCATGCTGTGACTACATGCCTGGTCCCACCCATGTGCTTCAGCAGTGCTACTTCCTCATCCACAGTTGTTATGACACCCACTCGACCTCATGACTGGGCCCTTGTCTTGGGCGCCCTCTGTGCTGCCTCGCGCTGTTTCATCTTTGCATTGTTGCATTCTATGAAGAACAAATATTTTAGAATAATGTGGTTGTAATTTTGGTATACCATAATACTTTTGTTCAATCTAAATGGTTTGGAACATGACCCGAGCAGAAAATTTGCATGAACTACATCCTTCCTGAACTCATTTGCCCATAGAGTATTATGTACTGAATCGTATGTAGTCATTTAGAACTTAATAGTAACCTTTTTAAGTCATAATGTAGCCAAAGCATACACTTTAAGTCAAGACCCAACTCAATATTATTGTTTTTTATAAAAAAAAAAAAAAAAAAAGGAAATACTCACTGGCTGAAACAATAATACATAGTAACACTTTATAATAAATACACTTCATGCCTTAATAACGCATGGGCAAAGACTTAACTCATAGTGAACTAATGATTCAGGCTTAGTAATTACATAACTAATCCTCAAACCTTAAATCCTAACCATAGCCCCTTAATTAAGTAGTTACAAAGCCAAGAATCATGCTTAATAATACATTTGTTCATTATGAATTAAGTCTTTGTTCATGCTTTATTGAGCCAGGAATAAGTGCAGGTATTATAACGTGGTACCCAATGTACTTAAATTAATCTTCCAAAGACGATTATAATGATGGTCTTCACCAAGATGTCAGTCCCAGTTGAGGAATACATGCTACTTTGTACTTATAATGACATCATAATAAATGTGTGTCACAATATTGACTTTGCTATGAGTTTGTAAGTGCTGAGTGACCCTGCAGCAGAGGTGTAGCTCAAACCGTCTTGGCAGGCCTGGACTATGACAAAGGCACATTACAGACTTAGAGAGGGCCCATCCCTGCAGACAAGTCCTTAACCCCCCTTCCCCAGTCCGACGCCCCTGCCCAGCAGCATTACCAAATATTGAATCACAAACCCAGATTGTTATAACAGACAAAGCCTGCATTTGAACCACAGCAGCTGAGCAGTCTATTGTCCATTCTGAGGGAATTCTTTTAGTTCAGTCTGTCCTCACATTCTGTCACATTATTTGATTTTAACACAATTTGAACACTGTGTGCAGCCTGTATTGTTCAGTGTTGTAAAATATTCAATAATTTAAAGAGTCTTACTACAGTATTCCTCTCTGACTGGCTCTCCTTCTTTTCATGTGTCTTTTTCCAATCGAAACTTTCAATCTCAGACCTAATGAGCCAGATATAAGAAACAGACATCATGAAATATTATATATATATATATATATATATATATATATATATATATATATATATATATATATATATATATATATATATATATATATATATATATATATATATATATATATATATATATATATATATATATATATATATATATATATATATATATATATATATATATATATATATATATAATATTGACATTTTGTGAATGCCATGCTGAATATTTAAATCCAATTCACTTGTTTTGTGAATCTTACCTTACATTTCTTTTGATGATACATAAATCAAACTAGATTCATGATCACAGACCTGTGTGGTTTTCATATTTTAAATGACTTTGTGAATTTAAATGTATGTTTATCTCATTGAACATCTTGCTCACTCTCTGCTGTACACAGGCCATTGGAGTTAAAGTGCACTAACCTATTACAGCAAAAATAACAGGCTCTTTGATTTTATTACACTGTCAATATCAATCCTTATTAACTTTGACCAGTATTCTTTCATGCATGACTATTATTTTGTTGTGCTCCTCGCTGATCCAAAGTAGAGGCCAAATTAGCTTCTCATTACTGACAACATGACGGCAGTGCCACGCAGTGTCTGCCATTATAATTATCTGTAAAAACAGGGGTTGTTTTTTATTTCTTTCATTTGGTTCATCCACAAAATAGGAAATAAAAATTATGAAGAACTGTGGGTAAATTGTAAAGGTCAACCTACAAATTTTGTTACACCACATAACAAAACCTTCAGGCAAGGGCGGAAAATAATCAAGTAATACACAATTAAACCTTTTGTTTTTTATTATGACATTGTAGGAAAGGTGAAGATCACTCAGAATAATTGCTTGAAACATACAATCTTCATGATTGTGAAATGTAAGTGTTCAGCACAGTATTAGTGGTATTTAAAACAATATGTGGGCTAATTACATTTCTCATTTTCTCATTTCTCATTTTTTGACAGTATACAAATGAATTGATATATTTAAAATAACGTTTCAAGTATCTGCTCACTAAAAGAGTGTGGGAGTGAGGAAAAACTGGCGCTAATGTACAGTATTGAGCTGTCAAAGCTTGAGTTTAGCAGATTAGGGCTGCTGCTGCCTGCACTGGAGCGATGCATCAAGAACAGACATTTGCTATGAACACAGCAGTCAGCCTGACAGGAACTTAAACAATCGTTCAGTAATGAGACAAACACACCTTGACAGCCCGTGATGGAGAATAGCAGGCCTAATTGAGGAAACTCTGCTCAGTGAAACACAGAAATGTATCTGTGGGCTTTCAGGTTCTGGGGAGGAAGGTGAATTTAGTGAATTATAACCATGTAGAATTTCCTAATTATCGCTGGCCTTGGACGAAGAATTTCACAGCAATCAAACTGAATGACATTTTGAAAGAAGGTTTAAAGCATTATAAATCATGGCACATACAACCGAGGCCTTAATAAGAAGATTTCAGAAATGTCTACAAGCATCATAAAGGTGTTCACATGTTGAATACTTAGCAAAGAAAATGACAGAACAACAGAGTGTCAATGCGTCATACATCACACTCTGGGTATTAATAGAGCCTCGTCACTTTGTGTTTACCACAGAGCAACAGGAACCTGAAAGAGACAGGAAACTTTGAGGAAGTTTGTGATCCCTCTCAGTAGAAGATGTTACACCGGTGCGCAGAGCAAACAAACAGTGTTTAGTTATGCCACCACACACAGTTATTTTTAATGTGACTTGTTTTGACACAGCAACACAACCTCAGCCTCCAGCAACAATCTGTCTGATCAATAAGCCCTATAAATGATGGGGAATAAAGGAAATTAAACACTATTCTGTGCAGCTGCAATAATGAAAATGTGTGGAGGAATTCGGAAGATTTGTTACGCCGTTTTTACTTCTTTGCATCTCTATCTATATTCTCTATCTGCTTGAGCTCGAAAACTAATGATGTTTATTTGGGAGGCAACATTGCTCTCAAGTCCTCATACAATATGATTTCAGTATTGAGGGTTGTAATATAAAATCATAGACCAATTAAAATACAGTTTTAGTACCCTTATAATGGAAACAGTCCACGTATTTTATTCAAGTTTGAACACAATATCGTGACAGTCTAGACATAAATGTTTTATAAAGCTGTATCACAGTCTACACCTTAACTATTTTGAATATCAATTAACAATGAAAACCTAAAATACAGCATGATTAGGCTTTAGCCCTTGAACACAGTAAATAATCAAACAGAGTGTAATCAAACAGCCCTTTTTGGAATTGAAAAGTGAGTACACTCCAACAAATAAGAAATAAAAACTTCCAAAAGTATATAAAGACAACATTTTGTTATTAAATACAATGATTCACTGAGTTTGAATCACTGAGATTGTTAACCTTCCCAAATTTTTGTACAACTCTTTCAATGGGGATATCGAAACACTTAAAGGCACTGCAACTACAATCCACATTCAAGGTAAACTGCTTGTCAAAAGAAGAAGAATATAAGAAATACACTGAATTAACATCCATTGTGCAATGTTGTCTTCAGTGTCAAGTTTGAAGGGCAATGCACCTTCCTTTCACTACACCAGCTCTCCTCGGAGTTCAAAAGGAAGTTCTGAATATTTTGGCACCTGGCGGACATTGACGGCTTTTTGCTCTGGTACCAGCTAAAACACAGATTAAGAGCACGTTACAGCGGTGATGAAAGCGTACAGCGTGTAAGCAGTTCATATTACAAGCAAATTCATTGCATTAACTGCTTCAAATTATACGTCGAATCACATGTAAATGGTTTTTACACACCGGAGGAAAGGAGGACGGTTTCCATTCACTTCTTTGATGAGGCAATCTCTGGTCAAGAAAAGGTGGAAGGGGAGGGAGAGGAGACGAAGGTACATCCTGGTACAGAGCCAAGTCTCTTACCTCTTCATAGAAATGACTCTGAGGGTCTACACAGAATACGCATACACTTAACACAAAGGAGTAAAGTAGCTTGTATGTGCCGAGCTGCTGCGTGTGTCCTTACCCGGCCTGTGGATTTCCTCCGGGTGTGGGCTGACAGGAGGTCTGTAGTCAACAGTGGGGTAGTAATAATGAGGGCCTTCCTGAATGAACAAAACACACAAGAATGCAGCACAATAACTTGGCACAGGCAAATGATATACGTAAATAGTTCAGTAGGTTAGTGGACACACACTACTACACCAAGTATTTTAGTATAATGTATGTATGAAGAGTGAAACAGTGTTATTTTGGTGACTAAGTGCTAGGAGTATAGTTTGCAAAGTTTATACTCACAATTTGTTTTAGAAAACATAAATTTGCATCAGTAGAGAAAAAAAATAACTAATCGTATAAGAGTAAGTCAATGACATCATGAAATTAGTAAAACAGAATTGTATTGTACAGAAAAATTGAAAAATAAAGATACCGAGCTATGGTATAGTATAGTATTTTAAATGTCATCGTTAACTGTGAATTGTACTGTAATGATTAAAAAGAAAATCTAATACAAAAGGTCTATTCTAGAGTATTCCAGTGTGCAAAAATGAAAACACAAAGAAAGTATATCAGAGATTTGAGCAACTCGTAGGTTCTATTTGATATGTATAGCTTTATATCAGGGACAATAAACCCTATCTCAGAGGAGATTTAAGATTTCATTATCCAATGCCTCCATTTGCCCCACTCAACAGTTTTCTTCAAGGTTCAAATCCTTGTTGGCCTTTTTAAAGTACAAAATGATAATTCCTCCCAGATCAATGTATATTTTGAATGCTAATTGTGCGATATTGATCCTTTTTCCATCGTCATGAACATCTAGGGCATTCATTAGATTATCTATCCATTTAGCTCGATGTGGCAGAGTTCTCCTATCCCTTTATGCCAGATCTCTTTAACCCATCCATAACCTCTTTCCTCTTTTTATCAAATTTCTCTCTCTGAATATTTTCTCTGTTCTCTCCCCCTCCCTCTCTCTCTCTCTCTTACCGTTGCATATTTTTCATACAAGTTGCTGTCTGTCTCGGATCCGGAGTCGATGAGTAGAGTGCGCTGAGCAGCTTTGTTGATCTTCTCTCTGCTTTCATACTTATTGCTTACAGTTGACTGAGTAGACCTGTGGGGGGAAATCAGTCTGTCATTTGTGCTTATGTTTTGATAACAATCATAATGCCATAATTTTTCAATTCTCTTATCACATCATCTGGTATATTTGTTTATTGCTGCATTGTGGTGCAAGTTTAATGGCACTAATATAAATTGATATTGACAGAAGCTTGTAGTTTTGCCTGCTTGGCTCTTTTAGCAGCCGGGGAACAGCCAATGGATCATGTCTCGGGCTTCTCAGAGTGGATTGGATGTATGTCTCTTTATTACTTCTACCGCAGTGCCTTAACTTACCCCTCCTCTTCTTTCTTTGCTCCATTGGGCACGGTGCCTTCCACACCCCCTGCAGAGTGAGCAGAAACACAGTGAAGCTGGCTCAGACTTAGAAAATTAGGGCCAGAAGAGAAAGCCTCCATCTCTAGAACACTGCAAATGATCAGTGTAATGAAAAGGCATGGGAGTGGCAGCGAGACAAGATAGAGTTGAATACAGCACTGTGTGAAGATTTTAGCCAAAGAGGAAAACTGCAACTAACTTGAAAATATTGTATCTAAATTAAAGACTTTTTGTGTGCATTAGTTTTTATATACTGTGTGTTCACTGACTTGAAGGAAGGTACATGCTTATGTATTTCTTTGTACATGTATTAATATAGTATGTATATGATTTGTGAAAGTTATTGTTGCTGCAGTAATCCCTTTGAGTGGGACTATTTTATGTATGTGCATAATACTGAAAATAGGCCAATAATTATTGTTTATCTTGATAAATTCAGGATGTTTTAAGACATGTTTTGTGAGTCAGTAGAAAGATTATGTATTGGGACCCTGCTCCTTTTAATTGGATCAGCCTAAATACATATTTCTATAATTATTCTACAGATTTTTCTCTTATTCCATTTGCCCTTCGCTATCAAGAATTGTTTTTATATGTTGTTTTTTTTTAGCTCCTTTGTTCAAGTAAATTCCCTCCTAGATCAATAACGTTTGTCTTTGTCAATATGATATTTTTGAATTTGTGTTCAGCTCCAAGATTAAGCTATTTACCATTGATACTTATCACTTGGGATGTGCCAAAATATCAAAACATTACTAAATTTGGTGATACAGTATCAATATCTTGGGCTGCTTTATTGATATATAGCCATGATTATTTTTGCGTCAGCACTACAATTTTTTTGCTTGTTAAATGAAAGAAAATTTGCAAAAATATTCACTGTTTTGGTTATTTAAATTGGTGTGTTTAATTTTAAGTGTGCAGGTCATGGTTTAACAAAGAAAAACTTTGGTATAATGTTTTGTTCCTTAAAATATGTGACATATTGTAGAATATCATGAGCAATATATTGATTATCGCAATATTGCGATATTATTGTATCGTATAAAATCGTGAGGGACCTTGTAATTCCTAGCCCTATTTTTCATTGCAAGACAGGTGTTTTAAATTGACAGGCTCTGTCTTGAACATTGCAGTATGAAGAAAAAAAAATTTGATAGCAGAGAAAGACGAAAAAAAAAAAAATCAGACCCTGGATAAAAGGAGAAGTGGCAGTTAGAGTCAAGCTCAAATGAATAGCGACAAAGGCAAAGATGGAGGAAGGACGTGAGGCTGGCAAATGAGATAAAAGATATGTATAAAACAGTGAAGTGACAGTTGTGAGGGATGAATGTGGCAGAAGGGAGGGAGTTCAGGGAGTGAGACGAAAAAGAGGAGACAGGGCAGACGGATGGAGCCACGCGGCCAGATTGGGAGAAAGTGAGAGACAATTGCATCATGGTTGGCTGGTAATCTCTTTAGAGTTTTGTTGAAGAATCAGGATATTATTGAAGCAGGCATTGATGGAGGGAACAGACGCACCGCTCATAGATTAAAAGCTCATTATCCTTACCTGTGTGACCTTGTTTCTTTCTCCACTTCAGTCCAAAAAAGCAGCCCAGTGAATTTGCTAGCAGCAAAACTCCAAAAACAACTGTGAAAACCACTGCCAGGTAAGTTGGCACTGCACCTGAAGCTACCCCACAAAAACAGATCATATATTAGCCTAATGTAAAGCAGCAAGCTAAAGTAACATTGAAACAAGGGATGGAAAACCCAAGCACTCTATTGTCTTTATTGATTAAGAACAAGGGATGAGGTAAGCGTGGGCACCATGACAACCGCTGCCCTCAATAAGCAAACATTTTGAAAAGTGATGCATATATTAACATGGATGTGCCAAACCAAGCTACAGCGCAAACAGTAATTTCCCCTTAAGAGCTTTTTTTTTGGCAAAGTATGATAAGATTATTACTGTGTGGTTCTTCGTCCGTGGGGCCGACCATTTCTGGCAAATCTAAAGAGAGACACAAATGAGAGCAAATGGGGATGAAGCACTGCATTGTAAGATTATGCTAAGAACAGTAAGAGAAACATCTAATGTTACTCTAAGCTGACCCATGGTGGTGATGGTCAGTACTGCATTATTATCTGCGTAGCCACTCTCTCCAATGGCGTTGATGGCATTGACAGAGAAGTTGTAGGTGGTACTGGGGAGCAAACCAGTCACCGTAAAGGTAGCTTCTCCTGGAGGAAACACGTCCATGTACAGGAAACTGGCTGATTTGTCCCAATTGTATCTGACAACGACGAGATTCGCACAAAGATTAGCACTGCAATTTCAACATTCAATCCTGACATACATTATTACCGGGAAAAATTACATGGCCATATATTGTTACCTTACACGAAACTTTTGAGGTAATCCACCATCAAACCCAGGAATCCATTCCAGAGTGACTGAGCTGTAGGAGAAACTGACGAGACCAAAAGATGAAGGAGGGTCTGGGTGATCTAAGAGCACAAAAAACACAGTAGTGTTTCAAAGTAGGAGTAAAGGTACTTGGATTTGGACTGAATGCACACGGCGATGACTTGATAAGTGCCTATTTGAAAAGCCTTCAGGTGCTCCAAGGTTAAGATGTGTGCTGTGAGATAATGGGGGGGGGGGGGGGGGGGGTTATTTGAACAGTCTGGAAAATAACACTGGGCCCTCTGGCCCGTGATTCTGTGAGCTCAACAAGTAGTTTCAAAACCAACAAAAAGATGTTAAAAACTGCTGTAAATCTCTACATAGTTCTTCTAATTTAACTGTATTGTAGAAATTGTAGAAACGCTTTTTTCTGTGGTTTTTTAGGCTTTTTAAACGGTACTTTGTTGTTGAATGAGTGGAGGAGCATAAGCAGAGCCACTACAGTGCTCTGTCACAAAGTGCCGACTTCTCCATTATCTGACCAGCTTCAGGCAATTGTTAATGAAGCCTCTGCATAATAGCAATATTTTGAACTGAGATCAAAACGACTTGTGCAAGTCTATGAGAGGCAGTACTTCAGTGAGAAAGGGAGAATGGAGTATTTTGAATTTGGAAGGTAAAAAAGAAATATGTTTAGGAGGAGTGGAGAAAAAATAGACACATAGCAACTAAGGATGCTGCACTGGTGTTTAGCTCCGGGCAGCTGCTCTGTTTACACAGTAAATATCCCTCTATCAACTCCACTCATAAGATTTCAGGGCAAAAGGGTCAGTCTTATTTGGATTGCGTTTCCTTCAAATAAAAATGAGTCACGCAACAAGAAAATATTTTCCTCTGGGTACTTCAATGATAAGGGAGCATACATAATTTAATAACTCTGTGTCAGATTAATTATGGATATTCACAGTGTTAAAAATGGAAAAACAGGCAGAATACCGGATTGCATTTTATGGTGTTCACAGCAAACACTTAACGTGTCCAATGCAAGCTAGGGGCCTTTAGTGAGACGGACTGAGCTGATAAAAGTGGAGGAGCAAGGATGCAGTGGTCGCTTGAAGGCACAAAATTTTGAGCACACTGGAGAGCTGAGCATATCGCAGCAGCATTATCAGTGAGAGGAGAAGTGCTACAGGCTCAGTGATAAGGTACAGATACAGCACAGGAATAAGTTCCTTAAAGGGCTAACACTCAGGAGCAGCAGCTCCACTCACTTTACTGAATTTTCCATGTTCAATGCTCCACCCACACTATTGTAATGTTGCTGGAAAAGGCTGATAAAGCTTGGACAAGACAGCAGCAACACAATTATTCTGAGATGCTGCCAAATTAGAACCAAAGGAAATGTACTCCTCTGCCAAGTACGTGATATGAATAAGTCTTGCATTTGTGAGCCCTAAACTACTTTTTGTCATCATTTGGCTGCAGCTTAAAGTGGGTATGTTCCCCACTAGGTGGCAGATAGTTCTACAAAAGATCCCCTGAATATTTTGTTTGGGAAATGGTTGAGCCAAAAACTCTGGCAGTCACGAGCTAGTGTGTTTTACAAAGGTGCTCATGCTACTTGGTGCTTTTGTTGCAGTTTTCAGCTTACCCTTTTAGTGTTGCCCAAAAATGTTATTGTTAATCCTTACAAGCCATAACAGAAAATAAAAGATTATATGACATACTAGTAAATGAGCTGTTGGGCCATTTGGTAATCTACAATTTAAATATAGTCAGATTGATAAGATTCAAATGTATACTTGTGCTGACGAGCTGGATGTCAAGCTTGTCATCTCCGAGGGAGTTGCGGGCGGTGCAGCTGAAGACGGCGTAGTCCAGCAGAGCGCTCACATTCACCACTTGAATGGTGCTGGTATGGAAGGAGCCCTCTCTCACTGTCCTCTCCTCATACCTGCAGCAGCCACAGACACACACAGACACATGCACACAGCCGCGGAGCACACAACACCAGACACAAAGAAAGAGAGAGCGATAAAGCCAGAGCAGCAGACAGCAGGGATTGTGATGTCCTGCAGATTGCACTAAGTCACCCAATTTCACACATCAAAGAAGCCTTAAACAGGTATTTGCATAGAGAGAAGCAAAGAATGAAATGCCCCCAATATGATTTTTTTGAGAAATAGTTAGAAAATGCAAATCAACATATTATATACAGCCACATCTTCTTGCATTGTGAGGATTTATTCATTAGCAAACCAATACAGTAAGTGGGGATTCTACATTGAAATTTGCAAATGGATAAAAGATGCTATTGAGATCTTGTGGGTCTCTAACCTGGGGTTCTCAAAATCCATGAGCATTTGTTTTTTCTCCCAGATAAACTCAACATTTGGGATACCCTCTGCCCGACACGCCAGCTCAGCAGTGCTTGTACCATCTCCTCTACTGGCCACCTTCCTCCACTGTGGTCCTTTTTGAATTATTGGTTTAACTACAAATAACAAAAGAAAATGTTGTTGCTTTTATGTTGACATTATCAATTTGTTCCCTGTAGTCAAGATGATTAGGTTAAACAATAATCGGGATTATTCAGGTTACCATATAATAGTAAGAAGTAAAAATATATAATCAAGACAATTTAGAAGCAAAATTAAGTCTTTTAATTTCCATATATGATCCAAAAAATACATCTCATACCTTCATCATACCTTTTTATCTGAATTTTCTGAATGACGAAATAAAAATGTGTAAATGGTACATTTTGTAAAATTGGTCACAAATTTGAGAGATAGTAACGTGTCAGCCAATGAGAATGAAAGCAAATATTTTACTATTGTTTGGTTAGTTGTTTGACATGGTCTTAGTAATTGTGAATAATCAAACTCACATTGAACTACAAGCTGCACATCTGTACTGCCAGGTGGCGCTATTCCGTTATTGGCAATGCACTGGTAAAAGCCAGCATGTGCTCGTGTCACGCCATGAATGGTCATCAGGCCTGATTCATCTTCCTGAATTTCCTCTCCCATCTCCACCTCCTCTTCCCCCTGTGGAAGACAAAGTGACTGGGAATGAGCCTGGGACAGCAGCTATCCCTCACTGCCTTTGCACCTTTTCCTAAAGTCAAGGGGCACAGCAGAAGCAAGACAAGGGGACATCAGGGGCAGAAGTGAACGGCCAAACCGTCATGGCTAAAGGTGGCAATGAAAAGGGCAGGATGGAACAAGGTTTGAGGAGGGAGAATGATAATGCCATAGGTCCACAGGGAGAATCGCAGACAGAGAAAAAAGAGGGGGGTTTGCAGGTTAAAAGCAAGACACACAATACTGCCAGGGGCAGGGTGAGACCAAAGAAGGCATCAGTAGATACAGGGACCAGAGCGCATTGACAAATGTGCCCTTTAGTCACGCAGCAGTAATGAAAGCTATTTTTCTGGATTTGGTCTGAGCGCTGAGCAGAGAGAGGTGGGGTAGAGGGATAGTTAGGGCTGGTGAAATATGGAGCACCTATGCATTTAGAGAGGCCAGTGATAAACGGTGTGAATGGCTAAAATAATAGAAAAGAAGCCAGGTAAAGGAAAGATAATTCAGTGGATGGATGCTTCAGTCTGCTTGGGTGTACGTGTGCGGTGTATATTTAGCCCTCACCAGCCATTTCCAGGAGAACATGTCAGATATAATGGGGTTAGCATCTGCCACACAAATCAGATCTGCAGTGGCCCCAAGGTTCACATACACAGGGTCTTTCTCTGCCTTAACGCTGGGAGCATCTGAGTGTAAGAAAAGAGGACAGGGCTTAGGAACAAGCAAAGGTTAACATGCCAACGTGATCCAAATCATTTGCCGAGCCATTAAACAGACACGCTGCATTGGAATAATTACTCTTACACTCGTTTACCTTTGAACTGCTTCATAACAGTGCTCTAATTGGCCTCAGGATTTCAGATACATTAACC
The DNA here is from genome assembly GCA_019453435.1 of Rhinogobius similis. Lineage (NCBI taxonomy): Eukaryota > Metazoa > Chordata > Actinopteri > Gobiiformes > Gobiidae > Rhinogobius > Rhinogobius similis. The sequence continues at coordinate 23,698,292 of CM033626.1, read as the reverse complement.
CCAATGTATAATAGAATACTGCATAATAAAAATATTTGTGGCCCTCAAATGAAAATGTAATGTGAATATGAATATACCTACTGGCACACTCTAGATCTTTAACACGACATTTCTACCTAACAATGGTCTAACTGCACAGCTCCTCTGCTTTTCCGGCCTTCTGACATCCTTAGTCACCTCTACAAACTTTTAATACATCCCCAGAGCACCATCTCTTTGGAACAATAAGGCCATTAGTGCCCACTTGTCTAAACCTATGTTCGCACTAGAAAAACAGCGGTGGAAAACACAAGAGGGACATATCTCTTGGTTGGTGGGTTCCAACTATATTGGCCTCTTAACCAAGACCGACATTGTTAAGTGGGCTACGCTGCCACCCATAAAAGCTACTACAATTCTCCATACATAATAAATATCTACAACTGTCAGGCCCAGTCAGATCAGGACAGTGGAATCCATTAGGCATGTACCATGGGCTTCAGTGAAACAGACAGACCTACATTTTCAACACTTCCATTATTAAATCATCAGTAAAGGAGCAGTGGACCAGGTGCTCCGGGCTGGGCCTGGGGCAGCTATGGGGGTCCATGGCCTTGCATGGAGGTCTAATGAATGAAGCATGTGAGCTGGATGAGCTCAAGAGTCAGTGCTGCTGTGGAGCTATGTGTGCAGAATCTCTCGAGCTGAGATAGACAGCAACTCGCCCCATATTTAAATGTATGATTACAGGTCACTTTAAAATGAATTTACTTCTATAAAAATATAACTAAGTTCATAGCAGGAACCAAGAAATATTATAATGAGTGGTGGTGGACATGTAGAATCTTACACAAAACGTCCAGCAGAATCGTGGTGTGGCTCAAACCTTCCTCATTGGTACATTCAATATTATAAGATCCGGCTTCTTTCCTCGTCACATTTTCGATCTCCAGGGTGAACTCATTTGGCCAGTGGAAGCGCACATCCCTTTCTGTGCAAAAACATTACACACACAGACCAATGGTAAATTAAGCATTCATTACACGCTCATCAACTGCATGTCCTCTGGCCACTGGTCTCTAAGTGACATCTAATCCTGCATTATTGATTGGCCTGGCTGGATTCCTACATCAAGGCAACAATAGGCTGAGTGAGAGACACCTCGTGCACGACAGTGCTTCAACTTTAATACATTCAGGATACAGTAAATTTAGACAAATTTATGTATGATAAGAGCAAACATATTTAAAAAAGCAGCTTGGGCTGCAGTGACACTGGCCTGGAGGAGAAGCCAGCTTTTGAATGGCTGTGTTGTATTCAGAGAGACAGCAATCCTCATTTAGACTGCATACATTAGAGCCATAATGAGAATCACATTTGGCAGGGTCCCATGCTGGCTAACCTGCCATGTTTTATTCAGACCCTGAATGGCAGAGCTGAGTGCTTACTTGCTGGCTCAGCTCAACTAGGAGCTGGTTTATAGAGCCATCACACAGCCCTAGATCACCTTTGACCAGGTTCTTCCTGCTGTGCTTCCAAATGCAGGAGACCTCCTCTGGGTTCGCTGAGATCAACAGTGGGATGGTTGCCATGTCATCCTCCACCACCTGGATCTGTGTTGGCTGGTCCGGGCTAAACTCAGGCGGGTCTGACAGAGAAAAAACACATGCAAACGGTTCAGTTTGAGTTGATCCAGAAATGCATGAGGCAGTCACAAACTTATGCCTCTGTGAGCAGCACAAAGGAACAGACACAAAACATGTTAGGCATAACGCAAAGGGAGACACTAATGAGGGTCAACCCAGTAGAAAGTTGACATCCACCAATAATTTTAGATGTGACCAACTTCAGACTGGTGGATGTGTGGCTGCATGGATGGCACAGGGACATGCATTAAAATGACAAGTGACAGTAGTGTTGTCCAACGTCAGCTCGGCACAAACACACACTGACATTCCTTCATGCTCACACACAGTCGCAGGCTTTGAAGCAGTAGCTGGCTGCTGCCTGTGAAATGGCATCAAAGACAAACATGGGCAAGCAGCAAAGCAAATGCACAATTAGGACACACGGCCACAGAGCTCCACAGACCCACAAATCACAACAAAGGTTCCCGGTAAACAAAAAACACACACACTTAATACAATACTGTGACGGTGTGCACATGATAAAACAAACAAAGCAGCAAACATCTGCATCATTATAGATCATCATTAAGCATTGTTCATCTCTTGGTCTTTTGCCAGAAAAAGAGAAATGAAAACATGGAAATGGAAAAAAAAAGAACCCATAATTCAAATCTACTTACAAAGCACATTGAGCTTGAGGAAGGTTCTGGCTCCCTCAGGTAGTTCAGCACTGTGGGACTGGCAAATTACCCTTTGATTGTGAAACTGTGAACTCACATTCAGTGACAGCAAACTGCTCACTGAAAAGCCTCCATACTCTGCCTTCTTGTGAGGCTGATCCACCCCTTGGAACCTAGGACACAAGCACCATCCAGCAGCAATCTCATTAAGAAGCAAACAGGTAAGGTTCAATAAGCAATCTTGCACATTTGCATATTTAGCAAGATAACTATCAGACAGTTCCAATAAAGGATGACTGTGATTAGCCAAACCTTTGTGTGCCCAGGCTCCAGGAGATATTGGATTTGGGATTGCTGCTCCCAGAATTGCACTCTAAAGTTACAGTCTGGCCCCGGTAAAATTGGTCAGCATTAGCTGTGATTTTCATTGATATGGATGGAACTGAAGAAAAAAAAAACACAACAAAAAACCACAAACATTAATCCATCTTTCATTTGTCATAATATAGAAAGTGTGTGAGTGTGGCAAGATAAAATTGTCAAAAGAGAGTGATGTTGTTTTTTGTGTTAACATTGGCTTGGACAAAAAAAAAGGTTAAGCAGTGGTTACACCTAAGCTGTAGTTCCAAAAAGCAGTGCTAAAATGACAGCAAAAATATAAAATTGATAAAAATTGTGAGGCCAAAATTGTGAACAGAACTGCATCATTTATTTATTATAAATTATGTAAAAATCTTGTTTTGCCTCGTTCTTGTGGACCCAATCTTGTGTTTTTTCTTGTGGTAATTGTGTCTTGTCCCACCTCGTAATGTGTATAGCAACTCACAAAGAACCTGAAGCCTGATTTGGGCAGAGATGGTCCTCTCTGCTTCATTTGTCGCATCACAACGATACACTGCCATGTTATCACTTGCTGTCAAGACAAGAGGGAGCTCTCGCGTCACACCTTTATCAAATGAAGTTGATCTATATGCATTTGGTACAGGCCTTCCATTCTGTTACGAGAGAGGGTTCTGTTAGCAATTTGTACAATTTGACCACAAAACCATGCTATACATTAAGCTTCTATATTGCTGATAAGCTAACCTTGTACCAGTGAAGGTTCCCCGGCGGATTTCCTCCTGTTGAGAAACAAACGAGTCGCACTTTGGTTCCGGCATAGAGAGGGATGTCTTGAGAAGGGCCATCGATCCATACCTTTTGAGAGGGGTCTGTTTTCGAACAACAATGTGTCTGTATTTTTATTTAAGAGTGTTAGGGGTGTATGAAGCAATGATAATATGAATACTGACTTTTGCTATTACTATTTTACTACTACTCACAGTAGACAGTAATTTCAGCAGTTTGAGTTTTGGAGACCTTTGTACCCCTGTTGAAAGCCACACAAGAGAGCTTCATGCTATTGTCTTGTTTAGAGACCCGATAGGTCAAATTGGACAGGGTTGTCATACCACCATTTTCTCCCTAAAAAAGACACAAAAAGCAACATTTGCAAATTGGTTGGTGGCATTTATAATCTAGGAAGAGGAAAACACAACGAAGAAAAAGCCATGCTGAAGGGCCTTTGAAAATACAGATGGCAAATTAGTTGCTGTAATAACCAATCCTGCAAAAGGCCTATAATAAATAAACATATTCATCTGACTGCACACGTTTTGCACCTGCCTGACTGTGGCCATGCCTGTGCAGCACATCTGCTTATTAAAACTATTATTGTGGTGATTACTGTAAAAGCCACAGTCGGAAAGACTAACAAAGACACTGGACAGGAGCGTCAGTCTTCACACTGTTTCAGATGCATTAAAGCTCACACACACACTGTGAGTGCCTTGTGTAAGATCAAATGGAAATGCTGCTGCCAGATGAATAAAGAGCTTGTTTAATAACGCTCATCTTCTGTGTCAGCTTTTATTCACTTTGATCATATTAGTACACACAAAAGAGGAGAAGAGCACCAGAACGGTCTTTGTGTTATCATTGCCCATTCACTGCAGAGTTGCAGTCACCCTATTCAGCCTTTCATAGTCAGCCATTTCACCTCATCAATAAAGGTGCACATAAGGTAAAATTTCACATTGCTTTTTTTACTTAGATAAGGCACTGGAAGGCCTTTTAATGACTCTCAGTCACCAAAACGAGAGTGGTTACACTCTCAAAAAATCTCACATGATCACTGTTTCAAGGTCAAAATAAATCCTGTCCATCTACAATTTCAGCATTTAACATTGTATTCTAAATATTTAGTTTGGACCCACCTCTTCCATAATGACAGCTGTTGAGTTGAGCTCCCTGTTGCCCAGCCACCAGCGGATTTCAACTGGCGGATTACTTGATGTGGCAAAACAATTCAGATTCAACTCCTCGTTTTCAATGGCCACAAAAGACCCCACCAGATTTACCTTGGCAGGATCAACTGAAGGACATGCAAATAATCAACAAACTAAATCACAATCACATTCATCAACTAAGTACTGTGTTCATAGTGAAGGCGCAACTATTTTTGAAAATTCAAGAAAATATTAAGGCTGTGGTGGAAAATCACTTTGAGTGACAACATGTTTCCCCATGAGGTTTTCAACATGGTTTCTTCAGTCTGTTTAATTTTAACCAGAGGAGAACACAAGGTACAATAGCTAACGGCATGAACCCTTCAGGGGACAAAGGCGGAGAACTGCGCTTGCAGACGCAGTGAGAAAGAGAGCATCAGGTACGTAAATATGTTGCATAGTGGCCCTGGCATATCAAGTGAAATATGTATGTTTTTATTTGCCATGCAATCAAGCAATACAGAAGGTGTAGAAGCCCTGCAACTCCTTCCAACGTCTAAAGCGCAGTGAGACAGGAGCAGTTCTTTCTCAGCATCTTTGGCAGGGCAATGGGGCCTGTTGGGAAGTTGGCATCCAAACTATAGCCACAATGTACTGGAGAGGCTTCACTCGCCCACAAATTTAGGTTCTGTTTAAAGACAATAAAACTAGGAGATGTAGTTACCATCTCCTTGTTTTACTGTCTTTGAAAAGAACCTAAATTATGTATCAAAAAGAAGACAAAATTAACGTTGTTGGAGTCGACTTCACTCACTCACTTTTTTTTTTTAAATAATAAAACCATATATTTGTAAAGAGAATTATTCAGTTCAAAGCAATAATTTGCATACACTAGTAGTTGCAATAATCAGCATTTCAGCAAGCTCATATTTTCAGCTGTCTGGCTCTGTAGTGGAAATTAGGTTATAATTAGAGAATGTTCTATTTGTTGCTGAGAGAAAAAAAATTATATTGATTTAAAAAAATATTAACAATCAGCATTAGTGTAATGTGTAGGTTGCACTGCCTGAGGGGAGCGCGCTGGAGCAAAATGTGTTGTTTCTGTGAAAGAGCACACACAGTGATACTAATCTGGAACAGACTCAGCTACAATAACCATTAGTTTTCATTAATGATATTAGCACAAGAATTTATGCTGAACGGCAAAAGAATTAGTTCTGGAGGTAAGACTCTTATTATATTCCTCTCCCTCATGCCCATATGCTTAATAATCCATCGCTTCGAGCCCTGGCAAGGATTTATGCAAGAAGAGCCTCCACAGCTGCATAGAGAAAATGTAGAAGTAGGTTACCTGAGTCCTGGCTCCGTTTGACTTATGTATATCTGTTTTATTTTATTTAATCTGATCGTAGTAACTTAATGCGTGTAAAGATTATATCCAGATTTGTTATGCTTTTGGTCTTTGCTCGCTAGCTTACCTGATCATCACGGTAAAAAAAAAAAAAAAGTGAAAAATATCTGACAATGTGTTTGTATGTAACGTTACGTGTTATAAGTAAGATTTACCTCATTTCAGGATTGTTAACACTGGCCTTACTTTTTCATGCTCAGCCAAACTAGCAACTAGCAATCGCCCAGTTTGCCAGTCACGTGACGGGAACATCATCCGCCGCCATGTTAAGTGGCAAGCTAATGTAAACAAATGTCAAACTCAAGCTCTTGTGCGTTTTGTACATAGAACTATAATAAAACCTGGAAGATGAATCCAAGATGGCCGTCCTGTTTATCCCTATGGAGAGTGCTCATTGGCGCATGACCCCAAAAAAGTTTCTTACTTCCGCATTTACTTCCTGATACGAAGGCTGACATCTTTGTTTTACTTCCTGAAACGGAGGCTGCCATCTTTGCTTTAGGGCGCCACGTGACGACAATCCCCCACTTCATATAAAAACGGTAATTTCGGTAATTTTAGAAACGGTAGAAACATTTCCTTCTATTTTATTTAAATACCGATAATAATTCAGTACTGTCTGCAATTATAATGAGCAATTTTAGAAAAAGGCTGGTTCCAAGAGGCTGCAGTACCTCGCACGGCCACAAATCAACCTTTGACAACAGACAGTACCTTACCAGTTCATTTGATACATCCATGGTTTTGTACCTCAACAACAGGATTAAATTGTTACACAGACAACAGTCGGATTTTACATGTGGCTTAATGCTAATGATCAATGCTTAACCAAATAAACCCTTTTAAATTAAAGTAATCAGAATACTCATGAAAGCAAAATTAAGTAAAGTATATATATATATATATATATATATATATATATATATATATATTAGATACGTCGATGTAAACCCTCATTCGTCCAGGTGTGGTCCATCGTAGAAAGGGTTTCAGAGGTTGTCATCCGGACGCTGTTTAAAGATCGAGACGTTTCGACTTTTATCCAAAAGTCATTGTCAATCCATTGTCAAACCCTTTCTACGATATATATTAGATAATACTAATACTATATTTAAGCTTTTCTAAAAGTATAATTTGTATATATGTATATAGATAGACAACCGTAAATGGTTTAAACTGGGCTCTGATATCACACACATGTATCCGAATGGTTATCATTTGCAAAAGCCAACTTGATTTTTTATATTTTGTGACATTCTGAAGCTTAGCCAAATGTTTCCATTGAAATCACATTATGTTTCACTTCACTTTTGCCTCCATTCCAGAGTTTAGAATGTATTTGTTTAAAATCTTTAAAGGGTCTGTATTAGTCTGTAGAAAGCATACATTTGAAAATCAAGATGTTGACTGCGCTGCACGTGTCATATGGTATTGACAGCAGCGTTAATTAAATAACCAACAATAACTAGGCCTTACTTGACTCAGATGATAATGATGAAGAGGCTTTCAACGACTTGTGGGTGCATAATTGTGTTAATACATTGTCAGCAGTGTGCAAAGTGAGCGTACGTGCTGAAAGTAGCTTTTATTAATTTTTTTCACTCACAGATCACAGTGAGGGTGTGACTGGTGGCCAGAGGAGCTTCCGAGACAAGATTGGCACTCTCACAGCTCAGGATCGCTTGATTGTCTGCTGGACGGATTTTGAGATAGAGAACACTTCTGGACATGTGGGCCACGGCATCTTCCTCCCAAGTCTTCAGCACAACCTCCCCATCCTGTCAAGTAAGATATCAGAACAATGTAATCGTTAATAACCTCCTTTGTAATATTTGCACTTTACCTTAGTCCACTGAAGATTTGCTCGGGGGTTTCCAGACTGACACACACATTCCAACACCAGCATTGTCCCAGCTCTGACTTCCTGTCTCTCCAGGCCCAAAATAACTGGAGGCTGAGGTGGAACTGTCAAGAACCATAGTAGAAATGAACTTGACAAAGGAGAATTGCATATAGGGGTGTCAGAAACTGAAAAAATAATAACAGGACAGGAGAAAGAGGGTGTAATCCTATTGGTGCATTAACCACTAGTGTGACATGGAAAAACAAGGGGGTGTACTTTTTTTTTTTTTTTTTCTTCAAATTAGACAACCAACATGATCTATCTTCGTCCCCATATGGGAGGTAGACATATCAAATGTTGCTCTTACAGATAATAACAATTGTAATGCTGATTTAGTCTTAATTGCAAAACATGGGACATGATGGGCAAGTTGTTGATGTTTTCATTTGGTGTTTTGCTTCTCAAGACGATTATCTAATTAGAAAGCGAAATAAGCCTCACATCAGTCTCTCATTTGAGTTGCCGGTTCTAATGCTGAAATTCAATTGGTTTAAACATAAAGACCTCCCTGTTCTGAATTCTCACTATGTGTTGCCTTGTATAAATGAATCAACGAATCAGTGTAAATAGTAACAAATTATATGTAAATAGTGTATACAAAATGTCTACTTGCAATTTTATGGACTGACTTGTGATTAGATTTATGATTGAAGTTCCTGAAATTCAGTTTAAATTTCACATTATAAACGCGTCAAGGAGAATTGACAAAAAAATACTGAAATAGACCTATGAATCAGAGCATGTTTCTGCATCTGTACTACAAGTTAAGCTGTTTCTATGCAGGAGAAAATAATATTGTTGTTTGTGGAGGATATTAAGATACTTCTAACAATTGCAGTCTTTGCAATTTGCTAATTGTGTCGATTAAATTTGTGATTTCCATTTGATTGCAATTAATCTTGCAGCCCTAGTGTGGCTGATAGTACTCTAGAGTGGAACTAGTTTTAGTTGACTGTATGAGTATTGCTATACATTGCATTTTATTGGCACTATGTACGCCATTTTTTGACATCAACTACCTAAAGCCCTGCACCTGTAGCCAAAGCCTTTTTTAAACCATGAGTCCACGCTACATACCCTCCCTTAAATTATAAACCCCAAATTATTTAATATAGAAGTAAACTGCCTACAGTATATAGAGGACAGTATTATAAGAGTTCTGGATTGGATGTGAGCATTAGGCATTAAGGAAGCAGCGAGCTGTATCCAGTCCATAAAGCAAAATAACAGATGTTCAAACAGTAATAAGGCAATGTGAAATATGAATAGATTACAGCCTCCTTGAATAAAATATATCCAGTAAAATAAATTAGGGGAGGACGGGTCTTTGTTATTGCTGCAATCTGTTTTGGAGAGCAGGCTTGCAGACCCCAGACCAGCGTGACAAATTGCTACCTTGCTAACAATCTGGCTGGCTGAAAATGGCCACAGTGCTGGCTTTGATGGGCTGGCATGCTGAGTAAGACTGCAGCGGTGGTCCCAAGTTCTGCAACATTAGCACTTAGTACACAGCCCTTCTTTATACAGAGGAGGGAGATAGAGAGGAAGGAATGCAGTGCGCATTTATTGGCAATTGTTAAATGTGTAATGTGCAGGAGTACAGAGACAACATTCAGGTGTCTAGTCAGCCTCTAGATAATATCCCAGGGACTATGGGAAAGAAGAACAGTTTTTGCCCAAGGTCCCAAGCGTTCTGCTTGACTTTAATCAACAACATGATTTAGACTTGGGCAGAAGAAGGTGGGTACTTTCTCAAACTTTAGCAATCCATTTTATAACAGAACACAGAAGCTGAAAAATGTAAAATCTGTAAACTGAGCTTTGTGTTTGTAACAATATCCTCCTTTGTTTGATTTGCAACAAGAGAAATGAAGAATCCAAATTGAATGCGGTTATAACTCTTATCAGTTCTAGCCTTTTGTGCTACTGCAAGATTTTTAATATCAGTCTACTGTGTTTGTGATAATAACAAGAACATCTTTTTATGTTGGTGTTTTAATTTCAAAATAATCAATATCTTTCTTGTATCACTTTTTATTCTGCTCCTGCAAAAAATACTACATAACTTATTTAATAATACATATTAGTAACAATAGTTCAGGTAATACCAGACAACTTTGCCTGTATACACGCCTAACAGGGATATATTATACTATATAACTTTTAGGTATATGTTGAAATGCATGTTTGAGTAATCCTGTAGTGCTCTGCATTTGAGGCAGCAGTGGTCGCTCGCTGTACTTTCATTCACTAACTGCAATTTTATATCGTAGATCCTTATTGCGGTTTACAATTAACAAAATAATAAATAATGATTGACCTTTAAGTATCAGAAAGAGAGTTTAATGTGTCTTCTTTACACTTTAAACTGATTGGCCCTGCGCTAAATGATTGATTGAACGGTTATTGTTCCTTTTTGCTGTTCTTGTCCTTTGGAGCCCAAATCACTAGAGACACCCTGGAGAACCAGAGCCAGTCACACTGATGCTTTGCCCTAAGTAGTGAAGTGCGACTTTGCCTTCAGGTCGAATATTTCTCTTTGGACCACTAACGCAGACTGAGTGCACAAGTCTAGGTACCCTTGGGGCTCCCTCAGGCTCCTGCATAGTATTTCACATTATTGTGTACTTGAAATAGGCTGGTTGTTGGTTGCAGTGAAAGACACAGGTTGACACTCACAGTACACATTCATAGTCATTGTCGCCTGCACAGGACTGGAGTGGGCAGAGTTTTTGGCATGACATAACAGCTGCCGTCCGTTGTCTGAACTTTGAGCTGTGATCCTGGAATGAGAAGAGGAGAAGGTTAAGTTCTATAGTCCTCTCATTTGGAAATTTGTTCTCTTAAGACATTGATTTTCAACCAGTGTGCTGCTGTGCTGGCTATTGCTATTGCTAGGTGTGCCTTGGAATTAACACAAACATTTAATTGAATAATCTTCCATTTTGGATTGTCCTGAATAGGAATGTCACCATATTAAAATGTTATTAATTATTAGTTATTTATTAGTTAGTTATTAATTCATTATTAATAATGATTACTCTGAGAAGAAAAATCACAATTTTACGATTTTTCTTGATTGTACCAGATTGATTTGTACCAGATTGATTGGACCAGACAAACTTTGAAATCCTCTCTGAATTCTTAGAATTTCTTTCATGTATAATAAATTACAATCCCTCTGAATAAAAAAAAAAAATATCATGTTGTCACATAAACAGCCAGATAAAAAAGTACTTTACGTATGCACTTTGATTATTTTGGAGTATAGATTGAACTGAGATTACTCATTGTTGCTGCCAAGCGATTATTATTGTTCACTTCTTACGATTAACTGGAACATTTTGACATCCCTAGTCCTGAGCTACTTCTGAACCAGTTGTCTAATCTATTTGACAAAAAAAGTGTGCCATTCAGCAATATATTGGTTCCAGTATTGTATCAGCAGATATCAATTTTTTGCGATAACAGTATCGGATGATATTTATCACTTTTTTTTGTTTTTTGAGTAATGAGTAAAATGGGAATAGAAGAGCAATTAGGCTAAAATTATTTTTCACATAAATACATGCTGTTATTATTTTTGTTATTGTTTGTTATTATTTATTTTTAAGTGAAAAGTTAATTTGCGAACTTTCCTTCAATTTAAAAGATTCTTTAAAAAACTCCATATCGGCCCATCCCTAGTGCTGTTCGTGCCCTGTGAAGAAGAAGCAGTGAAGAAGAACGATGGGAGGAGCACAGAATCACCAGAAATCAGAAACATCGACAAAATTGAGGAACACAGCTTTAAGGAGTACTTAAGTACTAAAGGATTAGTCCTTTGTGCCTGTTTTCAGTTAGAAGAGAGGGTGAAGTGCTGAAAGGGTGAGTAAACTGCTTCAGTTGGGTCCCTTTATAGTCACAAGCATTATAGTACATCTATTGCTCGCCTGGTTTATTTTCCGCATACATCTTCTTCATCAAATTACGGTGCAATGTCAGCTGTAGCAATCACACATGGCCCACTGCTGTGTGCGCTCAGTGTGAACAGAAGACTGAGCATCAATATTACTTAAGACCTCACCCTTTCTATAATACGGCTTGAACAATGTCGCTGCTCGTCGCAAACCAATGTTATCTCAGAATATGACAAGAGGTTATTATTTTCTGACGCTGAGGAGACGGCTAGGATAATAAGAAATCTATGGCCTTGGTCAATGTATAGGCACCTGGCGAAGCTGCGAGGATCTGATGTATCTCGCGCACTGACAATGTAATTTTGTGCATTGACAGAAGTTAATTCAGCCGCGCTGTGCCAAGTAACAGTTTGCTGTGTACAGAAATCCATTGTACTAAATAAGACAAGAAAGCATGGCGAAAACAAAGGCAGGGTTTGGAAAAGATTGAGCAGGCAGGGTGAGGAGAATGAGGCTGGCAGGCGGACGAGCACATACGTTACTTGGGCACGCGTGTTCAGGAGCTTATCCTTTGAGCCAGACATGGTGAAAGACTCTGCACCTGTCAGCTCCACTCCATCTGCAAGACACAATGAGCAATAGGGCCCACAAGAAGCAGCACAAGAACGAGTGGTAAATGCGCGAGCGTGAACAGAAAACAGCATTGTTATTCTGTGCTAAATACAAGGAAATTACAAACACGGCAATGTGGAAAGCTGGTTTAGCAGATATCATTACGCTAGTTGACAATGTAATGCTGAGAAACCACATTTAAACATGGAAAAAAAATCATATAAGGTGCTTTTTTTTCTTCTTGCAGATTTTGCTTAGAAAGTAGGGATGGGCATAGTAGGGTTATTGGATATCGGTTCCAATATCAGTATTGGTGACATTTCCCAGATATTGGTATTGATCCAAAATTGAAAATGTTGCCAATATTTTGCACCAATATTTTTCAAAGCTCCCCCACTCTCAAGTTTGATCTTTTTGAGCATGCTAATCAGTAATTGATTGTTGTTGGGTGTTTAATTGAAGACTAAAAATATGACAGTATGTTTGCACAATCATGCAACTAATGGTTTAAATATACTTGATAAATACATTTGTCATAATGTAAAAAGCAAATTTATGAACTTCACTAGCAATCGATTTGAAAATCTTAACAGGGAAAAAGGCAAGTATCGGTTATCGGTCACAACAGCTGGACCATCCCTGAAAAAAGGCAGAGGTTTTTGTAGGGTGTAGTCTAATATAAATGGATGTTTTAAATTCATATGACCCTGGATCTTTCCTCCCACACTGCCCCAAACAACTGTCTTTTCAAGAATGTATTATTTTTTTTCTTTTGTAGCTGAACTTGCTTGGTTGTTTTCCTCTGTTTTATCAGAAATTTATGAGAAATCAGGCCGTGACCTATGGAGAATCTGAATGTATAATATAATAGTGCCCTCCCCACTGCGCCTCAGAAGTGTCCGGCTGGATGTCTCCATCACATTAAGTGGAGGTGAAACTCTGACTCACCTTTGTAAAGTGTGATTTCTGCCTCTGGCTTTGCATCAGGAGCAACACAGATGACAGAGTACTTCCTGCCTGCCACCCAGTACTGCAGTGTGTCCATCTCAAAGTACGGCTCGGAGGGAGGAACTGAATCAGAGGGACAGAAGCTCATGTTTTATATTCTTCACGGCACTAACGTATTATTCATCACATTAAATTTAGGTTCAAATATGCAGCTGCTATCACAGACGACGGGGTGTCACGCTGTCATCTTTTGCGTGATTTACTACAGTTTGCTTTGCTGTTGTGTCAAGTTAGAATACAAATTGTGGACATGAAGAGCATACAGCGTTCAAATAGTGATGAAGCTGAACCAATGCTAATCTATCATAACAAACAACAAGCTCTGCTCTCCTCAGATCAGCCCCAAGCTAAATATCTACTTTCTCTTCTGATCAAAGCACTCTTTGCTTCTCCTCTGTTCGTCTCCACTATCCTTTTATCTGACCATAAATAGGAATTCCAGCAACAGGAAAAAGCTTTTTGCACAAGGGACTAAAAACTATTTGGCAGAAAATTAGAAAATCTGTCAATGGTTAGTCATCAAAGAGCTGTCTTTGGATATGAAAGCCTGTCTTTATCAAAATGAGTAGGTCAATACAGTTTATATCTCAAAACCTGATTGTTTGTTATGTGCCAGCATTTAGCAAGTAGGGAGATCAGAAAGTATGCTCACTGTTCAGTTTTGTTTGCTTTTATCAGAATTCAAGTGCAAAGGCGGTAGAAACGTGGGAGTCTGGCAGGCAGGAGGATGGCAGAGGAGAGACAGGGAATGTTGGACAGGTTATGAGAGAAGCAGGAGCCACAGTTTCAGCTGAATTCTGTGACCATTTCCCTGCAAACGCCTGAGTCTAATCTGCTTGACCATGTGAAGTCAAATCTGCCAGTAAACCCTCTGCCACATATATTTCCCCTTTCACCACAAGGAGGAGCTGTTGCTGTGCAGAGTGGCCTTTCCTAGTCTGCTATTGAGACAGATGAGATGTGGCTGCAGCTTCAAACTGATTTAAAAGAAGCAATTGAATCTGTGTGGACTGTGATGGCTTACCCAGAGCTCTGCAGAAGCGCACGGTGCAATAATGAGATGCATTTGTTTGTTTTCCCCCCTCTTCCCTGGGAAGATGACTGGGCCATGCATCTATTGACAGCCCCTGCACTCTCAATCTACTGTGCCATGTACGCTGCACACAAGCGCATCACTTGTTGTGCAGGAAGAGTGAACAGCAGCCAACAAATGCTAAAATAAGAATAATGATATGTTTCTAAATGAGACAGGCAGGTATCTCATATTTTCCTTCCATTAGTTATGCCGGCCTATTCCTCTAATCTCTTGTTCACTCTGTCATCGCTCAGTGAAGACAGTGCACACCCTCTCCCTGCCATCCCTCTTGACCACTGCGGTTAAACTGCAGAAGTGCGGGGGTAGGACTGGAGCAACAGCCCCACATCCATCACATCCACTCAGCCAAAGCACGTGACCCAATCAGCCCGAGCAAGAGGAACACACTAATGCGACAGATACAGTAGATCATGTGGGAAGTAACAAATCGCTTTCTCTCAACTCCCTTCACCTGATCTGTGTGGAGCAGAAGCCAGGCAGAAGATTCATGCTGTTCTGTTAATTAACTCTTTCTCTCCCGGCCATGTCTTTTCCCAGTCACACCTGTTTTTACAGCCTTTGAGTCGTACTCAGTCTTTTTCTGCTTTTGAGCAGCTAAGATTAAAATGCATATATAACCCCAAAATAGACAAGCACATCTCACTCCTAGAGTTCAGAGAGGAAACTCTGAGCTCCAGTATTCTATTCATGAAGAAACTTCCAAAGTAAGATATTTCCAACATGCAACAGAAAATGTTGTTTTTGTTGTTAAAGTGAAGAATGATCACAAAATGTGTAATTAATTGAACATGCTACATGTTTGTTCTCAAGTAAAATGTTCTTCTATTTTAAAAGGTACAAGAATTTTTAGCCCAAAGGCTTTATTTGACAGGCCAGTATGGGGTCAGTTGTAGCATGAAAAGGGGAGAGAGAGGGCATAGACAGTCGGCAAATGTCAAGGGCTGGGCTTGAACCCACGCCTCTGCAGCACTGCACGTGTGCAGCGCCCTCAACTGCCCTCACCAGCTAAGGACAGGAGAATAATTTTCTTTTTCTGTTTCTTCGTGCACAGAAAAGGTTGGTCTTGATCTGGTGAGGGTGTTTTTATTTGTCATTTCTGTGGTATGTAGCTTATCTTTTGTTTAATTTTTGGTATTGTTGTATTTCACTTTAGCCCACTCATAAAATGTGTTATACAATAAGGCTACAGTCCTAAATGTTTCGTCCAGTGGTATGTGGCCGGTGGTATGTGAATTTGTTTTGGTGGTTCACCGACTCACCGTTCTAGTGTTATTTTCCTTTGGATTAGTCCTTGTTTAAAACTTCTGTAGCAATGGTGTAGTCCAATTGTCGACGTTTTCCCATGGTATAGGCCTAGTTTAGACCTAGCATAGACCTGGTTTAGATCTGGTGGTCCTCTGAAGGCCTCATATTATATACTTCTTTATGGTACTTGGTGCGCTTACTTGGCTGATGGTGTCTTAGTCAATGGTAATTTTTGTTAGTCAATTAATATTTTGACTATTTCTACTGTGATTATGAAGATTTTTATGGACCACAGCAGAAAGGAGAAGACATGAAGTGAGCTAGCTGCAGTTTTGGAAGTGACTGGACAGTCTTTCAGCCATAATGATGCTGTATTGTTACACAGTTTTTGCATAAGATACTAACAATTTTAGTAGCACCATGCCGTGCCCCCTTTTAGTCAACAAATCAATGCAAAAGGCATGTCTGTAGTCGACCAAGAATTTCTTGACTATGAACATATTAGTTGTAAACAGAGGCTTACTTTTGCGGAAGGCATGCTCTATGCACTGTTCTTTTAGACCAAGAAACAAATTCTTTCTTCTATTCTTGGATGGAAAATATCTTACTAGAACTAAATATCTTACTAGAACAAATTGTGCTCCAAAATAGTTACTTAAGTTTTTCATCTTACCAAAAAGCCAACAATTTACATATTTGCATGCCACAACATTTTAAGCATAAATACTGGTGCATAACAGTGACTCATTTGTTTTATATTCAGACCCAAAACAGACAGTGGTGTGTGCACAGACAAAGAACGTGATACCAAGCTGATTTTTTGGAAATGATTTACACCCAGAGGGTACGAGAGTCTGTGAGAAACTTGTTATGCTAAATTAAGAATATAATGGAAGGAAAAAAGATTAGACCTCATGAGACCTAATACACTGAAGCCATTGATTTTCCATGTGGTAGAAAAGTGCACATAGAAATCTGCACATATGCATTCATCACAACGGCGTAGGTCTCAGGTGTGTGATCTCTGGCGATGAAAGCCCCTCCGTCTGGGTTAGAAGTGGAGCAGGTGTCGAGGACAGAAATAAGAACCGCCCATACCCGCCCCCCTCTCTCTTTCTGCTCTCATACCTTTTGTTTTTGTGTCCATTAAATTACAGTTAGGCTCCCTTTTCACAGCAGCCCTCTCCAAATGGCAGTTACAGTCACACAAAAAAATGTCACAAGCAAAATGGAGCTACTAAATTTAGCTTAATAAGATTTTAAGATTATGCAGAGCTCAAATTAAGAACAAGGAGGAGTCCTATTAGTGTGTCTGGTTTAACTTTTGCAGCTTTTGCTTTGTTGGCTCTTTCATCATTAATCTGTAATGCGACTGGCGCTCACTCATTTTTAACACACCCTCCTCTGATTTGGTCACATTACTGCTCAACTGTCTGAATTCTTCCAGGAACAAAGACGGGAAAGAAGTCACCATGTTCCACAACGCCTATGTGCCCCCCATTTATACGTTTCTTCATTATTCATAACAAGGAATTGCAAAAAGGAGGGCTCATTATATACTCTTCAAGTGCTAAACTCATTAGCTACTGCATGGGGAAAAAACGCACCACTATATCCCTGGTTCCCTAAAATGTCCTCTAACCTAAACCAGCAGGACTGATAATAAGCTTACTTCTCAAGCAAAAGGGTGACTAACAGCAGCTAAAACCAGAACACATCAAATGAAGGTTTTTCTGAACATTTGCAGAAGGCATGTGCACGGGCATGCCTGCGAGTTGTTCATTAATAGGATTTAAATGCTAAGGCTAATGGTAAAACCCTCAACTGAATGTGGCAGGTATGCGACAGTGTGGGGTAAGTTTCACTAGAGGGGTTGGTGGGGGGGTAGAGGTTGTTGTTGTCATGGATTACTCACTGCCACTTGATCTGCCTATTGCGGTAATCCCCTATCTAAGCTCTGCAGGAAGGCAAAAACACACAGGAGTTATGTTGCACCAATGAAAATGTCTGACATCTCTTTGTGCAGCCATAGACGACGCTTATTGACATTTTTTGCCTCCATCCTCGCTATTTACTGCCTGTGGTGATCCATCTCAAATTAGCCAGTCATGATACCACTCCCTCTGACCCTAGAATCCAATTATAACAAGCAGCAATCTCTGTTTTGTTTTCACTATACGGAGCCCGGCCTCCCCCTCCTGTCTCCCTCCACTGTATCTCATCATAAAGAGTTTATAGTGTTTTGATTTGATGCAGGGCTTGATGGGATACGGCCATGCTTGACTGGCGAGGGGTGTGGGGGCCTCGGGAGCCGTAGATCGGTGATGGAGGAGTCCACGGGGAGCTCATCAGAGACCGTGCGCTTCAAAAAAGATGCAGAGTTTTTCTCCGGTCCCAGTTCAGCACTAACAGGAGATTGAATTCATCAGCTCATTATCAAGCCCGGGATTAGTCACGTATTTTGAATCAGTTGAGCTGGTGGCGTGGAACAAATGACCCTTCAGAAGAACTCAAGCTCGGGGCATTTCTTCTCTGTCAATCCATAAACTCTTGTGATGCCTTTGTAAGTCAGGAACACAGCTGCAACTGTCCGTCTCGATGAGTAAACAGCTGGAGAGTGTTCCCAGTATGCCCGGACAAAAACACCAGCTGAGGACGGACACATGGCTTCTGATGTGCCCATTATCTGAAATACGAAGCACTTGCGGTCTTGACAAATACGACTTCAAGTAATCCCTGACGCAACACGGAGACAATTCCCACACATTTTGACCTTTCCAACAATGCAGACAGCAGCAGTGTTGTTTAAAGTCAGTGTGGCCAGACTACAAGGTAAGTAATGTGGGAATTTGGCCTGCTGTGGTTGCAGGTGTACCCCACGGCATGCTACAAGACGGCAAACGCCACCTCAAAAGGACCCTATCCCGCACCAGCCGCCAAGCCTCCCACAGCCCCCCTTCTCATGTCAGGAAAAGCTGCTCTCTTCCCATCAGGAGAATACTTTGGTGACTGGAATCACCACAGCAACCCCCACCTCCCCCTCTTCACAAAACCCCTCTCTACACTGACTCGCCATAGTGCAAGCCTGAAAAGGAGAAATGGTGTGACGGGGAAAATGAAGCGAGGGGGGTGTACGCAAATGAAGTGTTAGACTGTGCAAGAAAAAGGTATCGAGTTCCGTCCCCGTCACATATGGACTCACTCCCACAAGCCGGCGAATGGGCAGGCTGAGAGAGACAGCGGTTGTTATAAAATGACAACAGGTGGTCCAGTGTAGTCGCACAATTACCTCCTTTCCAGCTTGTGTGCGAACTTTTCAATCACGGCTGTTATAATTTCTTCTTGTGCAAGGCAGAGACATGAGGCCCAAGGCTGGCAGAGAATTCGACTGCTTCTTTGTATTGTACAGCTGGTTAAAGCTTTGGGCCTTGTAGAAGCAGGAGGAAAATGGTGGCTAAAGCTGTAAATAATATTTGAATAGTTTCCAGGCTAATTTCTCCTTGGCTCTGAATTTGAATTTTCTTCCAAAGATGTTAAAGGGGATTTTTTTGTGTGTGTGATAAAGTAAAATCTGTTTTGCTCCAGTGCAGATGTAATTTAAATGCAGCTCTTAAGGGTGAAAATGAGTCCATTGTGAACTGTCTGCATTTAATTATTATTTCCTGCACCATGATGGCCTGTCACAATAACAAGTACGATATATTGCTACAGAAAATATCACAATAAACAAGTAGTGAACAATGGACTGTTGCAAAGAGTTTAAAGAGCCTGTACTTGATTTCAAACCATGAGTCAGGAAGACGTTTTAGTTTGAACTGTCAGCTTAGTTTTTTTTCTGCTATTCTGATATTATACCATGACACAAAAACAACCTTGAAAATGCACCTTGATAGAGAATCAACTCTCTGGAGTAGTGTCAGGCAGTTATTTTCCCATAATTCTTAGTGAACAATGTGCCTGTTTTAACAAAAAGAGGTAACCCTGTCAACAAAATGCTTTGTAAAATTCATACATTACATATTATAGTCACAATTTATGTATTATTTTACTGCCTTTACCATGCAATTCATGATGTAAAGAGAATTTATCTTGACTAGAATAAATTTAAATCAGGCTTTAAAATGCACTAGTTCTGTTTTTTGAGACAATAAAAATCAATTATAGCATCTTCAAGAGATTATTACATGACATTTTAAATACGATGGCTTTCCGATAAGGATGTTGTATTATATGTATTCAGATCAAAATGTTTTGCACAATTCAGATCTTAAACATGGTGATACTAAACCTAGTGCATGTATAACATGTAAGTTTAGATGGGATCTTGTAAGTAAAAAGACTGTCAAATCAAATGCATTTTTCTTACTTAGTACATCGAGCCAGACCAGGTTAGAAATAATCGGTTCACTGCTTTCAGAGCGACCAGCTTGACAGTTGAAGGTTGCGTCATCATCTAGTTGAACATTTTCAATTTGTAGATGATACTGTCCTGCAAAGAAGACACAAGCAAATAAATTCATAATCACACAGTATACTGAACAAAGTACATTTGTATTATATTTATCCTGTGGCTATTCAATTCCATTTCAACATAAACTATTTTTTATTGAGTCCAATTAAATAATTTCCCTCACCTAATTCTTGCAGCTACAGGCATTTCCTTTTTGTCGTCTATGCTTGTCTGTACTCATATCAGTGACATTTGTATCAGAGTAAATTTCCTGTATGACTAATAACATTTAATCTAATTTCCAGTGAAGGCTGAATAAACTGTCTATTAAGTGATGCCAGGCAGAGTTGTCCCCTATATTTCTACATTTGCATGCCAGCAGGCTCTCATTTATTTGATGCCTTGCCATAACCTGTTAGGATTAGTCTCTGTTCAGTGTTTTGGTGCTCTGATTTCCTGGCTCACACATGAACATGTAAAAAATAGTTTCTCAGTCTGACAAGCGTGCTGGCCTAAATTGCTTGTGTCAAAAAAAGCCCAAAAAACTGGCAAGATCGTTAACACCAACTATATTTTTCACACGAAAGTTTGCATGCTGTGCCCAGAGACTTGATAAGAATTCCTTTTTCTTTTCTGTAAATAGTACATAATTGAAAATACATTGCCAATTCCTATAGATACAGATATACATGTTTTCGTTTGTGACTTCTGAAATGCTTACTGTACTAATTTGCTGTAGCTGAGATTGCAAGCTGACGACATATTCTTACATAACTAATAAAGGTCAGTCTAGCCAGTCGCACCATGTAAAATGAAGTGTTGTGGTATCGTAGGTGCTATGAAATCTCTTGATGATTTTTTAACATGCTTTAGATGTGAAAGGTTAAGTGTGAAATTCTTTCTATCTAATTAAAGCTCTAATTGTATGTTCAGTGATGTGGCGCTGCTAAAGATGTGTAATGGAGTGTGTGAGGGAACAAATCACAGTTAACTCTAGCATGTTTAAGCTTATCAAAAACCTCAACTTTGGGAATTTTCACTTCAAAATATCATCTGTTAATTGAAATATACACAACCATTAGAACAGATGTAGTTATATTTACCCATACCACATCTGCATCTCTTCAGAGAACTGTCACTTGGTTTTAAAATGCAAAACAACATTTAAGATCATCTAACCGGTGTAATTACTGGTCCCTTGAGCTTTGACCATGAGGAGGATGGTTTTGTTAGATGCCATGTTAGATTAGGGCTGGGCGATATGACAAACCTTTTTTTCCTTGTTCACTATTTTTGTTCTGTTTTATTTTGTCTTTAAATCTATGATTTTTTTCAATATTAATTTCCTGAACATAAACAATACAGACTTTCAACAAAGAAATAACTTCTTACTTCAATGTCTGAACTTCGCTCCAAACCACATGCTTTTTCTGATAAAGGATTCACTGTGGATTAATGCAATTAAAAAGATCCAAATTGATCATTGGCCATTAGAAATGACTATAAGTCATAAGCTCATTAAATAGAATACATTTTTATAGTCAGTCTAAAATAGGGTTCAGGTAACTTTATGTTAAATTTACCAGGTAATTAGGGGCATTTGATAAGCACAACATTTTTTTTAAATCAGTATTTATAGTGCCTTCCATATAGTGTTTTACATTGCATTATTAATTCACTCCACACTCAACGCTGGTAAGCTTCTATTGTAGCCACAACTACTCTGGGGCAGACTGACAGAAGCGAGACTGCCAATTTACATCATTGGCCCCTTCGAAGTGTTTTGCCAAAGGACACAACAGGTTTTTTCCAGCCACCCGACTTTGGTACCTGGTCTTCAATCATACATAAAATGTAACACAAGTGCTTTACAGTGCATTAAAAACATTCTCACATGCCCAGTTCCAGCGGTCTCCCATCCAAGTACTAACCAGACCCCGACTTGCTTATCTTCTGATGGTATCAGGCATTGACAAGCAGGTATGGCTGCATCTGGAGCTACTGTAAGTAAGATTAAATCAACACTGGCCTCTTGCGTGTGTAAAAGCAGCATTTCATGCTTTTTTAAGCATCAGTAAACATCAGTGAGTGATGCAGACAATCAGTGGAAGCTGGTTCAGTGTCAAATGCAGTCAAGTGTCATGTTGAATGAGCTTTTCCAGTGCTCTGTGGAGTGATTGCTTCCACCATTGTACACTTGGAATCTCTGTAATACTAAGTGGATGTATTTATTTCTGATTGCATGTATGCTTGGATTGCCCTTTTTAGAGTTTATGTTTATTATTTGGATCAGCATTAGCACAGTCAAGATGTTTCTATTCTTTCTGAGGTTCATAAACATGTTATGGCTGATGCTGGTAAAGTAACAGCCCATTCACAGTGTGTTTGTGGTCCATAGACAATATGACATGTTCTGTGTGGTAGAGGCTGCTCTTGATTGTTGGCAAACTCTCGTACTGTGACAGTGATGTTGAGTCGTGGGCTGATCGTGAACAGATGCTCTTTGTCTACTCTGCCTTGGCTTTTAATTGGCCATTACTTTTTACATTCTGTGACACACATTATAACTGGCTACATTTCACTGATTTGTTGACACTTGCCTGCTTTAATTTCTGCTCTTCTGAGTGGCTGTTGACAATCAGTACACCGCCTCGGCCCAGATGCTCCATTGCACTGAGTCACCCGCTTTACTTAATGTTATTTGAGTAGTTATTTATTTATTTCATCTATGCAACCTTAAGCATTAGATAGATTTAATGGAACATGTTTTTCCTAACCATCAGTTCTTTAGTATCTGCCATTGATACGTAAAAGTAAAAGCTTGTTTTGGTAACTTTAATGATGACTTATATTATAATTGTTTTATTATTAACATTGTATGTGTGTAACTAGGCCTAAAAGTATTATTTTTTGCCAAAGTGAAATCTGTAACTCTGTCTCTGCATCTTCTCTTACACTGTAAACCACATGTTCTCTTTGGGGTTCACTATACCCCCGATTTTTCTCTTTGGTTTTAATCTACGCCTCCTGATGCCAATTTATTTATCTATCCTCATGGCCAAATAACAGCATCCTGGTCTTCTTGACTTTATCCTCAAAATATCAATTGTATACTTTTGTTAATTTGTGATATTTTTAACTCCAGTGGGTTTGCTGTAACCCAATTTGGTGTAGTCTTTATCCCCAGAGTAAGGCTTTTACCTCTCCTGAGGTTTCCGATCATGGAGTAGCGTGGAAAGCCAGGCAGGCTTCTCTCAGGTCCCAGGAGGAGACCGTCCTTCACCCACTGCACAGTCCCAGAGGCCCGCAGCACCTCACACCTGAGCACAGCTGTAGCCCCCATCCGCACCGTCAGGTTCCTGGGTTCCGACCGGAATACCTGCTGAGCCCCAGTGTCTGGACATGTTTAAAGAGGACAAGGTGGGATTAGTGTGACGAGATGTGACATAAAGGAAGCGCTCTGTGATGTGCACTAGTGTCCACAAACCATCCCTATTGTGTTTGACCATGTTTCTCATCTTCAGACATGCTTTATTTAAGACAAACCCCTACAATATGGCCCTGAAAATGAGTCAATAATGTAATCACTGCAAATTAAATCACCCCTGAGCCTTGTGGATCCTGTAGTGGGTGAGGAGGGATGCAGGGGTGATCAGAGACCTTGTTCACCTGTGTTTTTTCTTTTCTGTTGACGTCCCACTGGCTAATTCCTCCTGCAGACTAATGATTATCACGTTAATCCCTCTTGTTTGTCATAGAGGGGGCTGGCATCCTTCAGGCAGTCTCTGAGGTGACATTTGGTGGTGCATAAAGGTAACCTTAAAGCAGATCATCTACTGCATCGGCCTCCAGCACCAAAGCTAGTAGAAATGATTATTATACATAAGGGTTTATGAATAAATTCATCTTGAAGAAACAAATGCAAGCGCACGGCCAATTAGTTGTTAATATGTGAATATGTTTTTTGTTCAAACGATGCCCCACAGAGGAGGCGCCTGTTTGATTCTTGACCTTCATTGAAGCAATGACCAAGTTGTTTGTGAAGTGCATGCTCTGTTGCGTCTGACAACATGAATGAGAGGCAGAGCTCCTGGATCAAGGCTGAACCAGTCACCTCACGTCAAATATGAAGGGCAAGAGTGGCCATTACTGAGAATGCATACAAACAGCCAAACGGTGAAGTGCATTTGCATACAGTTTACATAAATGAATACTTAACAACCCACAGTGACTGTTCTAATACTAATAAACTCAAGTCTTTTTGTACCTCAACAATGACAAACTGATTCAATGTATTTTTACTTTTCATTTGCAATCACAGCACTATACCAGCTTGACAGCAGAACATTATTCAGGTTACAAACAGGTTGCTATAATAGTTGTAAAGTATTGCATGTCATTAAAAACATATTTTGTACAATGTATGCAATTTATTATTGTTCTAAACATTCGATGCTCATACCATCAATTCCTAAAGATGCTCAAAATTTAAAAAAAAACCTACCAACTTGATCAAAAGTTGTAGTTATTAGAAATGTGGGTGATATGGTAGATAACTGTTTCTGAATACTACTTAATCAGTGTTTAGAGCAGATACAATTCCTTAAGGTTTTATAGAATAACAGAAATAAAATGTACAGTACTCTTACCGTACACCCAAAGAAACAGCTGTCCCATTAGAGACACGATCTGGAGTGAGGACATGTTCTCGCAGACACTGTCCCTGAACACATTTAGCACATAGAGTGAACATGTGAAGTATTTTTCTTAAAAATAGTAAAAACGTGTATTTGTATTGTGTTTTCTCCCATTGATCTATTCTTACTTCTAACAGCCGAAGATATTTATTGTGAACTTATTAACACTGGTAAAAACATAATACAGTCTCTACAGTTTCTCATCTAAATCAAAAACAGTTAATCAACTCATGATTATTGCCAAAAATCTGTATGTGGTTTTAGTTTTATTCTCTTTGATGGTGACGGTGCTCATTTATATAACATTATTACTGATCAAGGGTGAAGTTGAATGTGTATAAAGGCAGGCAGTGCACAGTGCATGCACTGGTTCAACCCAGAGCCCACTGAGGATTATAATCACTTCAAATTAACTGTAGCAGGATTGAAACAAATAATAGTGATTTAGTTAATTGAAAACTAAATATTTTTTCATCTGAACAGACAAAATGAGTTGGAGGGAACAGCTTTTTGACGCATCTCCCCTCAGTCGATTAGTTGCACTTCAACAGGCTTTGATAAGAATTAGCCCGCACTCAATTATTTTCTCTCGCTCCCAAAACATTTGTGTTTCAGAGCCACATAAGCTTACTCTTTGAGCGCATGAGGGCAATTATTTCCCTCTTCACTCAAAAGAAATTCCTTTTTTCCCGAGGTTAAAATGCCCGTCATTATTTTATCTTGGTGTCTTTGAATGCACACATAGATAAACACAAACAGTAAGTAGTGTTGTTTTCCTTATTATTCCTTTTCCTATTAGTTGCTTGGTGTGCCGTTTGTGTACAACGCAGTAGCTTAAACATTTTTTGTCCATGTGTGTGGAATGTTTTAAAATCTCTGCAAAAGGAATCCATAAATTCTCTTTACTCATTAGTTTTTGATAGAATAACTCAACCAATCTTGTTTCTATTAAAATTAACATTACAGGAGGGCTCATTGCCGCACATTTTTTCTAACCTTGTTCTCACAAATGCAAAAACTTGAATTGAGATTTGATTTGCTCCTGACACAAGGCCTGCTGCTTTCACAACAAGGACATCACCCATTGCCTGACCATTCAGCACTACTCTACTTTGTAATAGTTCCTTTCACATCATCCAGCTACTCCGTTTCTTCATCATCAAGTCCCATAGCACTGGTTAACATGCAAATATAATGTACCGGTACTCTTTTCTCTGGCCTTCTTTGACACAACCTTGTGCATTAACTCAATTATTGGAACCTTCTCCACAACATCTTTCAAAGCGTCACTTGGCATTAAGTGTTGACAGTGTATCCTTCTGTGGCTGAATCATACTGTGTACATAATACAGGTATAGCAGGTATATGACCCCAAAAACAGTGATTTGCCTTTGGCTTGCTAAACTTTGCCAGATATTTCTCCTCACGTACTTGCTTCTAAAAAAGTGAACCATCTTTTACCATCTACCTGAGCACATTTGCCTGCCTAAGGTGCTGTGAGAGACTGAAGAAAAAAAATCAGTGAGGGTCTTGAAAAAGCTCAAGAATCTTTGAATAGGTGTGTGCATTTAGAGAGAAACGAAGGCTTACCTGTTGCGTCGAAAGCTTGGGAGCGTCTTTTTTAGTGTGGCTGATCTACAGATGGCTCTCTGAACAGGAGCGAGCTACGAGGATGTTAAAGAATGCCAATGGGACTCCCCCTTACTCCATGCAATCCTTACACAGGCAAAAAATATAAAGAATCTGTGGGAGACAACCAAGGGAGCGCTGTGTGCATAAGAAGTGTTACAACAGGGTCACCACCACCAGCCAAACGCAGGCTCTGTTGCACCAAAATGTGTACAGGATACATTTAAAGCATATACAAGAGAGCTATGTAAGGTTGCAATGTGTAAGGAGAAACGTTCCATATTCTCATAGCTCCCATTATTTTGTATTTTGCTGCACTGAGCTGCAAAGCCAAAAAAATATACCGGCAACATGGACGTCTTCACAGCTTCGAGTTTGTACCATTTATGCTCATCCATAATGAATGAAGTAGAGAGTATCCACATAACAGCATTTCCTTAACAGACTACTCTTGGTCGATCTGCTCTACTGCTGAGATAAATACAGACCAAGGTTTTCATTTTACAGAAAATTCGACATTTTGACTCAATATGTGTGCTTTTGCAATTACCGTATATACTACAAACTAAATAGTAGCTGAAGTAGAGTTGTTTTCAGTGAAACATAGTGAATACTTCAGAGGGCAGCTTAAAGGTTGTGTGTTTTCTCTTCGGCTTTCTTTGATCCATGTGTTGTGTGACTTGTGCTCGATCCCCTGTGCACGGCCAGTGGTGGAGAGTGTGCTCTGCTGGTAGTCGTCCTGGTGGATGGTGTCGTCCGGTGCCATGGGTTTATTGCACAGTAATGATGGACCAACCGCTGTCACAAAGGACTGTAAAATAATTCCTACATGATACAGATGAAAACGGTGAATAAAAGCACCAATCTATAAAGAAAAATTCAAATGTAAACTTCCATATAGCAACCAGAGGAAAGGTAATTGTTGCTGAATTAAGGTTGTGAGTTCAAAGAGCCTGTGGAGATAACATCTGAATGCTGTTGAACACAAAGACACTGTAGAAACAAGACAAAGACACTGTAGAAACAAGACTATTTACAGTGGCCAATGCTTACAGGAAGCATCGGCATAATGTCTAACATTGATTCATATTTTTGACCAGTCTGTTTTTCAGAAATACTTTATTTAGCAATTTGTTTGGATTTGTAGAAATAAATGTGCAGGGCTTGTCACAATAATTACTACATTGACTTATTGTTCAATAGATTATAGCTGGAACAATATTTTTTGGGGCTTGTTAATTATCATGTGTACATTTTCCTTTTGCTAATGAGAAAAGTTTTGTTAGATTTGAGCTGTAAAGGGTCAAATAAGAAACCTCTATGACTAATTATATATACTAACTAACTAGTGTTTCATTTTGCTTTGTTTTTTTATTGGGGTTGTCTTGCTGTTGTTATTGTGACATGGGTATAATGTAGTTTATTATTGTTTATTGTGAATTTTGTCTTTTCTTTCCTTTTTTAACATATCTCACTTCAAAATTGGTTATCGTGACGTGCCTGTGTGCAAGGTATTTAAATTCCTGCATACACTTCAGTCTTTGTGTCATGAGGTGCTGTCCAATCAGTGCCGCTAGTGACTCCTTCTTTACTCCAATAGAGCAGAACTATAGACCAGCTCAACTCTCATAACCTGAGAAAGCTCACACTCAGAGATGTCTTCATTAAAGGCTGAGAACCCAGTTCTGCTTGTTTAATATCCAAGCAGGCTCAAACAGTTTGCTACTCAGGGCCATTGTGCATATTCAGTTTTGTTCAGGAACTCAATGAGTCCATTATTTGTGGTGATTGGGCTGACAGTACATGTGGGTGTGTGTGGCCCAGGTGTTAGCAGCTGGCTCGCCCCACAGACAGTCATTAAGCCCCGGGCTGGAAGGTTAATTCCCCAGCCTGGAGGGGAATAGAGGTGGGAGGCAGAAGGAAAGCGGGGAGGAGGTGGAAGAAGAGGAGGAAGAGGCAGTGGGGGGAGCAATGGGAGCCTCAGCACTCAGTTCACACAAACAGCACTGTCAGCAAGAGTGCAGGCTGGCAGACGGAGCAAGAGGAGCGCTAGTGCTGCGGCCTGACAGAGCGAGGGAGGAAGGAAGATGGACGGAGGGGCCGAAGATGAATGGCGTTAGGGAGAAGGCGGCGAGGAGCAGGGAAATACAGTAAGAGGGTAAAGAGAATTCATGTCAGGTGGTTGGACAGGCAAAAGGGGTGAGATGAAGGGGACGCGAACAAGCAAGGTAATGGAGCGCACAAAACGGATGGAGGAAGGAGACGGAGAGATACTGTAAAATGGGCTGTGGGAGTGATGAATAGAAGGCGAGGGAGGATCGGTGAAGCGGCAGCGGGATGGGGGAAGGAAGGGGGAGAGGGGCGAGTCCAGGAGGAAGAGAGGCCGACATGAAGAGTTGTTTTGAAAACCTACAGGAAGTCTACTGACAGACCAGTGTAGCAGGAGCAGAGGAGGGAGGAGATTAATCAAAGCAATACGCACAGTAGTGGAACGCTAAACCCGAGAGGTGCCATATTGTCATTTACCACGGATTAGAGGTACAGGCAAATTATTGAGAGAATACCTGCTGTTTTTTTATTACTTTAAAAATGGATCAAAAAGAGTTGATTAAAGAATATAAAAAAAACTTCCCTTGCTCTACATTTCCAAAGAAGAGTATAAAGTGATTATGGCTGAAACAATCTAATTGATTAATCACAACTAATCAAATATTTGTCTACTAATTTGTCAGCATTGTCAACTAATTTTTTGGTCAAATTCACAGGCTTTTTGTGAACTGAACAACTAATTGATTAATCGAAAGAAATCATTGACAGATTATTTGAATTCCAAAATAATAGTTAGCCCTAAAGGTGATATTTCGACACTTACACTTTGGATGATCACATAATTTCACATTTGTTTGATATGCCTAAACCTCATCTATTACATTTAAATACATGTTGTTACACATTTTTGTTGAATTGACATTATATCTTCTGAACTAGGCCTGTCAAGTGCGATATATTTCTACAGAAAATATCATGATAAACTATAATACAGAAACTACTTTATGCCACTGACAAAAGAATGTAATGTATAATGTAATATCGTTGAAAAACATTAGCTGCAGTAAATAAATGGCACAATGAAAGACATTTGTAGTTGGGGTCAATAACAATTTATGATAAATGTTGAGCCCCAAAAAGATATATATTGAACGATAAGTTGATATAGTAATTATGGTGATAGGCCTAGCCTGAACATCATTATCGGGAAACTCAGAAGATATCAGAAATATTTTGTCTTTTCCCTTGCATTGTCTGTTTTCTATCTTTTCCTTATACATACACTCTATGGTGAGAACTTAAGATAGGGCACACTGTATCAAGGCCCGGACTCAACAAAGAACCTTCAAGAAAAAAGTATTTTATTCACAAGGTGAATCTTGTCTAGTTAGAATAATATTACCAAACCTTTTCACTGTACTGAATTGGCATTTGTCTAGATTACATCTATGGGCTGCAACTAAGGATTATTTTGGCTTATTGATTTTTATTGATTTTTTTTTTTTTTTTTTTTTTTTTACTATTATTTAGCAATTATACCACGAACATGCTAAAACAGAACATGCCTCATGTGGTGTTTTAACTTATTTGCTGCTCTTTGTTGAACAAACCTCTTCTCTCTGTTTTGAAGTATATTTCTAATGCCATCACCAGGTTTCACCGTACAGTCTTTGGAATAGGATTTATGTGGTTGCCAAGTGGCCCGCCATTTTCATGTCCTACCGCACAGAAATATTGAATTGAGATTTACAAAGCACTACAAACTGTCTTTGACATCACAAAACCACTCGAATTCAGACCTATGTATTTGGGTCTAAAAACTCCTGCCTTGGACACAATAGATGGGTACTTTTGGAGCATGCCTCTGGCTGCAGGGAAAAGGGCTGTCATGAAAAAATGGATGACACCAACTGAACCAACGAACCAAGTCTGGACTAAGTGGGAAGTTTATGTTGGACAATGTGTGGATGTCTTTTGTTGCTTTTGTTTCTTATATATTGAAAAATGGTAAAAAAATAAATAAATAAATAAATTAATAATAGTATAATAGTTATTGTCAGCATCAGAAAAAACATAAACATGAATGTAATATATATATATATATATATATATATATATATATATATATATATATATATATATATATATATATATATATATATATATATATATATATATATATATATATATATATCCTTTTAATGGGTTATTGAGTTAATCTTACTGCTGTAAGATTAACTTAAATTCAACATTTTCCATGGGAAAATGTTGAATACAAAAACATATTTGGGGTAATCCTTGGGTACTCCCTCATATAAAAGGCTCATCTTTTATCTCACGCCTCTCAGGCCTATTATCTAATGATATGATTGGAGCCACAGCCTCTATTGCCTGCCTCAGTACCGTTGCCATATCGGTGATGCCTCTGTGTTCTAAATCTGAAGACAAGGTCAACATGTTTTTTTATCCTCCCCCAGGCCAATCTGGCATCCATTTGACCAGGGAGAAGATTTAACAGGCAGTGAAAGCTTGTAATACCACCATTCCACATGAAAACTGACCTGAAAAGAGGACAGGAACTACATGTAAGTGGTAAAGTTGTGGGCTATATTGAGAAATTTTAATACCTTTAGCTATATCTCCATTTTCCAACAATATTTTAACAATTTATCAGGAATGTTCTATAATGTACTTGTCAATGTCTTTGATTAATGCACAAAACATGAATTGACCATACATTCAACCATAAAAGGGTAGAAATATCACAATAACTGTATACCCTCTTTTTTTTGGAAGATTACGCCAGATGTTGCTGTTAATTTTATTTTAATCAGCTGTATTACTGCAATTTTTAATATTTTAATTATTGACAATATATTCAGTATTCCAATTTTTCATATCTCTAGAATTATAACTGTAATATTATCCATTTTTAGATATATCTAATACGCTTTATATCAACAATTTAAAGGTTTTCTGACAGGTGTTGCTAATAGTAACTTAAAGCATGTTGAAATCAAACAGTATTATAATGACTTTGAAAAAAAAATGAAATGTTTCAATGTGCTCTTTGCCTATCCCATGGAATTCCCAGCCTTCTGTGTCCAAAAGCAGGCGCGTCAGAGTTCAATGCCGCTTGTGTGTATGCAAAACGCTCTGATGGATGGAGTAGTGAGAGTCCAACAGCTGTGAGGTCCAGACTGGGCAGGATTATTTCCAAAATCTCCCTTATTTAACTCAGCTGCCTAACAAGAGCCTATACACACATCGATACTGGGGCAGCCTTTGTCTAGTTAACAACCCATATTAAAAGCTTGTTTGAGGGTCTGTAATTTGTGCCACCCCCAAGCCTAGACAAATAGAGAGGTTGTATCAAGAAGGTTATTGGCGACTTTATAAAGGAAGGTCATTTGTCATCAAGTTGTGGTGTTAGAATGAGTGATGATTTTTTTTACAAAATGACAAATTATTTTATTTGGATTAAAATAATTTATATGGCACACCAGCAAAAATGAGCAGAAATGGAGTGAGTTAGCAGAGTTTGAGTGAATCATGAATTTAATCTAATTTTCATATCTAACATACAAATACAATGTTTACTAGGGCTGGGACAATATATGGTTTTGCAATATATTGTCACACGGTCTTGTTGCATCGTATCATTTTGTATTGGAAGCATATATCGCAGTACTTTAATGGCATGTTGTTTATAATAAAGCTCAAGAGAAAAGCCAAAAGATTTATTTGGCACCTCAGCAAAAATTTGTAGAAATTGTGACATGAATTCTGCTGAAGGAGAGAGAACAACTAACTACTGATGTGCCAAACACTATGACATGATGATACTGACATGAGTTTATGTTATATGTAAGTGTTTGTGAGTAAGTTACAGACAAAGCCAGCTGAAAGTTAGCTAAAATCACAATATGTATTGTATGGGGCTCTTTGTATCTTGGGTGTATTATAACATGACAAAAGCATATGGTTGCAATGTGCAGCAGTAGTCTTTTGATAGCTTTGTCCACACCCCCTTTTAGTTAACTAATCGGTTGTTGTGGCATGTCTTATTATTATTATTATTATTATTATTATATTATAATTTCTTATAAGAAGACTACAGCTGTAGTATGTGCAAATTGGTATCCATATCTTTGTCACTAAGTAGTTGCTTAGCACCCAGTTACCTGATATCTTTATTACATTACTTTATTTGTTTTTATATTATGAAGATGGACGTATCGGGTCATTATAAGGCATGATAATGAATGATGATGACAGTGACTTTTACTTGGACATTAAAATGGCTGACATTATCACACAGACTCCAGGAAAGCAGCAGAAGTCTTAACAGGTCCGACCTTTTGCGAGAAGTTGAACTCTTCATCTAACAAATTCCTGTGTGGAGTGGGGAGGTCAGAGGCTGGACAGGATCGCTGAAACAATATTATCAGGTCAGTGAGACGGAGGAGCGGGGTCACCTAATAAGACTCCATCTAAGGAGGATGTAATGCCAGGGAGGGGAAAGTGCTGACGCCCCTCCTCTGCCGCGCGCATCCAATTCCCCCGCAACTCCAACGCGTACGGCTGATATTCATGCTGAGCTGCGCCAACACGGCCCACAAACTTTAACGTCTTCTTCACCGCCCCATCTATCACTGCTCTGTGGTGATAGAAGAGCGTCAGGCGGGGTGTGCGGAGGGGGGGAACATGCAAGGCCCATATTGAAATTTGAGGTCAGAAAAGACAATTGTTGTAGCTGGTGTTGTGTGTTCACATATTCATAGCCGCACATGCAACCATATGTGCGAGGAGCAGACACACACACACACACACACACACACGCACACACGCACGCACACACACACACACACATACACATTGCAGGGCATCCTGACACAAGCAATTCAATATAAAGATACACAGAGCGCGAGCAATAACCTGATCCTGGCAAGAGATGTTATGGGCTTTGACAGGCAGGGCTGAGCCTCACAGCACAGACACTTCTCTCTGTGTCACTAACAAAACAGAGGGATTACAGGATGAAACCAAGCTAAATCTGGACCAGCTCAAAATGGGGGTGAAAAACAAGGTTCACATTGAAACAATATTGGATGAATCTGTGGCGAAAAACGAAAGCATTCACGCGTTCAGGGCAGGGATACTTCAAAGAAATCAGTTTGTGTATAGTTGAAAACAACATAGAAATCCATGTATTATATGTTCAGGGCTGGAAATTTTTCTTTTGCTTCTAGATTTTTACTTTTTAAAAATGAAATCAAGATTCTGTTCACAGTGCACATTTGAAACACATCCAGGTGCATTAACATTTGAGCAAACACTGAAATTTAAACCAATACACTAATACAACACTCTCATGCATTTCATGTTTTCAGCGGACTAAAGTACAAGGTTAGGAGCCAGGCCGACTGAAGAAGTAGTTGGTTGCAGGGGAAGTTATACTTAAAAACTGATGAGGATGACATTCCAATTTGGTTTTGATTCTGATTAATTTTGCCAAGAATTTTACAAGAATTCATGCATGATCATAATATATTCATGCAGTACCAAATCATGATTCTTCAGGAATTGCTATGATTTCATGTTATTCACCTTATTCCGGAAGTTGCCTTACGCGCCGCCGTCTTGTTTCTGTTGTATTAGTTTACATGGAGCAGACGAGCTCAACAGAAAATAAGTTCTACATGGACTAAAAAGCCGTTTTCAGACTGACCAGGAAATCGGAAATGCGTTGTTGACTTGTTGTTGCTCGTGTTCATTAAACATTGTACACAAATCAACCTACTTTATGTAACATTTTAGCGGCGAGACTCTTCCCTCGTTCGTCATTAGCTTTAACGGAGTTCTTGTCAAACGGAAGTGCGTATACAAACGGAAGTGCAAAAAACGGCAAAAGTGGGCGGGGCAGAATAAGGTCAATACTGTGTGCTTCTATCTAGTTGTCATCAGTCTTTTCATGTAAATCCTCAGGGCGCTGCTTCACTTCTACTAAGAAACAACTTCCATTGTTTTTATTAAAAAGAAAAAAATATTTAAATCTAGTTTGCAATATTGTGTTTAATGAGTGATATTTAAAGCTTGTATAATAAAACTTGTCATCCTTGGTATTTTTCTGTAGACGGGGACTATATGCTTGTTAAATGTCACGTATGAGCTTTGTGTTGAGTTGAGAGCCACAACATAGCACTGCGGGCTATAGTTGGCCTGGTATTTTCTCTAAAATGCGACTCTGTGTGTGATGATGGAGCGATCAAATGATTCTTTGGTTAATTATGTTCTGTGGTTTGAAAGGATGTTTTGCTCTGGTTTAGTGGAATGCGCATCAAAACTGGAATATTAAGGTCATTGATCATAGCTCTGTTGTCATGTCGGTGGTGGTGACTTGAACTTTTTTCTTAGAATCAAGATTAATTGTAAAGAAATTTCACAGCCGAAGCATTTTAAAGTACATGCAATGATTTATTAGAAAAACAGCTTGCTCTCTGCTTTTGAACATTGTCATCACACACATCTGTAAGTTACAGTAAACATTCCCGGTTGTGGTCCAGTTAAATTTTAACGCCAGAAACAACCAAAAAGCACAATGTCAGTTCTAAACACATAGCACAGGGAATAATTTAATATCTCGTTGCGAAACTAGTCAAACAAAACCGCAATGTGCCGATGTTCCCTTTAATTAACGTCAGACTTGCCTCAAAATAATTATCCTCGCTAAAATGACCTCACATCTTATATTGATGAGACGTGTGAAGCACTCATTTCCACCCGGGCTGAAAAGCAGTCCGCCAAACACACAAAAAATGGCTCAAATGCACTATAGCTCTGCCAACAGATGGGTTTAAGGCTTTGTCAAGGTAGAGTTTACATCCTGCCGTCCCATTTTCTGAAAATCCTCTTTAATTAACATATCAGAGCTGCAAACGAGACTAAAGCTCTTCTCTGCAAACTGTAATCTGCCCAGTTTGAACTGACCGACCATAGAGCTGGAGATAAGGCCTGCCAACAGAAACACTGGGGTAATCCAGTTATACCTGGCTCCACAGCACACAGCTAAAGGCATTCAGATAGCAAAGTCGTTCTCAAGTGCTGTAGCTTGCATTTTCATTTGATTTAAGTGTGCCCGTTTACTTACATTGGTAGATGGATACAATATCTCACTCAGAAAGGTTTAAGAGCAGCAGTACTTTGAATATGAATCACATTAGTTCTGGTACTCCACTCCCCCATCAGAGCTCCATTTAAACTACAGTAGACAGTGTAGTTCTTGATCGAAGTCTAACCTTTAAGTTAAACTACAGCACTTGATCCCACATTGTATGCTTTTAGTTCCATCGGCCCTGTCCCTTTAACTGTTTCCTCTCACGTCAGCCCTCCCCTGCCCTGCTTTAGGTATCTGTGTGATGTGGTGTCACAGAGCAGGGCAAGGCAACGGTGGTTCTCCCCAAAGCCCCAGAGGAGAGCCAGGGAAAGTTGAACGCTCCAACAGATGGAGCCTATTGTGTGTAGCAGAGTGTTTGTGCGTGTGTTTAAGCCTGTGCCTGTATTGTACTGCAGGCCTGTGTGAGGAGGGGGAGGGGTGATGGTGGCTTAACACAAGATGTTTGAAAGCTGTTGGGCTGACAGTGAGTCGCAGGACTGCCTGGTTAATAGAGTCTCCTGGAATGTCCTGTCCTGCAGTTTTAATGAACCCTGAGCCAAAAGGCCTAATGAAGCATGCTCTGTTTGCCCAAACAGTCCCCGAGCTTGACCCGTCCGACCCGCACCACTCCCACGCCACTTCAGGAGGTCTCCATGGTGACGCTCTATAGAGTCCTCTAGGCTCAAAAGGAGCTGGACTAGAAGTGCACTTAGCACAAAGCATGTAAGCGCATGTGCTGCATATGTTTAAATATGGAGATACTTTCACCTTTTGAATGGGTTTTATTCTTCACACTTTACACTGACAAGAAAGTTTGCAAAGCACACCCAGCTCACAGCCAAGGAAACATTTTCTTAACAAGCACCTTTTACTTGTCAGTATCCAAAAGGATCCACACACCAAGTTCTCACCCAGAACATAAGCTTGTGTTCACTGCAGTTTAACAATACTTTGTTCAAGCCAAGCTAGAGCCTCATTATTCAATAAATAAAAACCATAGCCCAAGCTGTGCATATGAGAGAGGCTGTTTGTCCTGGTGTGTGCATGAGTAAGCATGTGTGTGTGTTAAGTATGAGTTAAGGACTAATAAAGTGCAAGGCACCTAATTAAATAGTCTTTGTTTATGTTCTATAGCAGTGGTATAAACTCAGCGGGAACAATATGGGCTCGCACACCAGGTCACAGCGCTCTCATTTGAGTAACTACAGACAAAAGCTATGAGAGGGAAGGGGGCAATCAACTTCAAAAGAAATTCTGCTTAATTGCACAAGTGTGAGAAAGCCAAGACAAAGGAGAGAAGCTGCTTACCCTGGGCACATTACTAATTCAGACAACAGTTGTGCCTCTTCTTAGTGTTTAAGTGAATAACATTTCCTTTGGGAACACATAAGATGACATAACAATATGAAAGGATTTCCTCATTACATCTTGACACAAACAGTTGATAAAACACTTCTTGACCAGATAGTAAGCTTCTTAATGCCTTACTTTACTATGTTGTACTATTAAAACAACCACAGACACTCAACAGTTCCTTTACTGAGAGAGACTCTGAGCACCTCAGTGCACACAGTGACAACTGGACTTTTTTAATTATAAGTGAATCACCCCTCCACTACTCCCTGACATCCTCCTTGAAGAAAACAGCCTGGGAAACCTGAATGGGCAATCAGTGCTGTTCCGCCTTTGCATTCCTGAATCCTGCGCTCTAATGGTGCCATTCATTATAAGCCTTATTAAAATAAACACAGACTTTATGATATAATAACAAATAAGGCCTGCATACTGTCGTAATGGGCTGAAATTAAAAGTACCATGGAACACTACATTACCTCTGTAACCTGGCTCTCCCACACACATGCACACACTCCCACCCTACACACTGATGGAGTAATCAAGGTTATTTAAATGAGTGTGCAGGCTGCATAAACAGTGAAAACGGTAAAGAACATGGCTGAGCGTGTCTATGCATCCCTAAACTGAAGGCGGTGAGGGAGGCTGGCCTGGTGGGTGGTGCGAGCCCATGTACATAGCTGTAAGCAAATGATCACGATATGTTCAAGGTCCACAAGGTTGGAAAAATATGCAGATATTCTCTAAAGTCATCTCAGATGCACAGATGAATGATGTTATACTCAAATAAATTGTTTCCTTTCTTTATGTGCAACATAGTAGATGAAAACATTTCTGCAACGCAAAGTCACAGATTAAAAGTATGTTTATGTAATGGATGTTTTTTAAATATTAAAAAAAATATCTGTGTGACCTTTAGAACAAAAATAAAGTGCTAATCATTGCATGCTCTTCAGCCACACAGAATGGGAAAAATATTTATTTTCTACCACCATTGTTCTCAGTCATACGATGTTGGTTACACTGCCAACAGTGAACAAGTCACCTATCAAATTCAAGAATGCACTGAGAGGTAACATGATGCTCTGAAGACAGGAACGTTTTATTGATTTTAGACTTTATTGTTTGCCTGGTCACATGGACCAAACTGGCCTAGGCTGCAATTTGAGCCCGAGCTGTTCCATAGTAAGATGTGTTGCCAGGCAGGTGTGGTGCTGCATAAAAAGTTCATTAAAAATGAAATACCATGTTGTGTATGTAGCTTTATACACTGTAGTTTTTGGTGTCAGGTTTTGCCATGTTGCAATTAACCCTGTAGCCACAGAGCATAGAGTCAAATAGCAATAGACTTACCTTTGTGTCCGAGTCACACACTGGCTGTATGCGAGCTGAACCCCCAAAGATGATGTGGATCTGGTGAACATTGTGG
Organism: Rhinogobius similis; assembly: GCA_019453435.1. NCBI lineage: Eukaryota > Metazoa > Chordata > Actinopteri > Gobiiformes > Gobiidae > Rhinogobius > Rhinogobius similis. Next base: position 23,659,801 of record CM033626.1, on the reverse strand, counting down.
ACCTGCATTCAAATACAGGACTGGAGACCAAGTGAGGAGTGAATATGAGGTCATATCTGCAGTGGAGGAGTTTTTACCCTTCAAGATGAAAGTGTTATGAAAAAGACTCAAGCAGAGCAGCGCCACTGGAATAGGTGTGAGGACCTCAGACAGAACGATTTGTAACCGAGGGGCAGGTCTTTATCTATTAGTTTTTAATTAAAACAATTTAAACCAATATAAAAGGATGCAGTGAATGGTTAAAAAGAGACAAATTCAAATGTACAATTTTAAAAAAACGGTTTATTTTCTAAATAAAAACAAAGACAATGATAAACACATCCTAAAAATCAAGGAAAATACTTTAAAACTGTATTTATTATATATTCTAAAAACGGGAAAGATTTATAACAAATTTTAAAAGAAACTGCTCAGGGCTAGCCGGCCATGGGTGCACGCGGTAGAGGCCACTAATATTTATGGGACAGAGTACTCACTACAGTCCGTGCAACACACGCACACAAAAACACAGCAAATTATAATCGAAAATAAAGCATGCAAGTATGTGAAGGGGGTGCAGAAAATACCACAACACACGAGGGGTGATGGAGCTGAAGTGAGAAACTCTACCACCAACCCTCCACCTGGCGGGCAACCACGCTCGAACCAGACCCTGGAGCAACAAGAAACACACCATTAATAAAATCACAGTTTACTTTACAAACAGGGTGTAACAAAGTGCAGCAACAGTGGATTTGGTCACACGGCTGAGTCAAAGCAAACCAAAGAATAAACAATTAAAGACCCAAATAAAAACGGCAGAGCCCATCAGCATCTATGAGGAAACAAGAGTTAGCCAACATTTTCTAGCCGACGAATTAAAATATGTACCCTACCTAAGGCCTGGTATGGTGTATCAAACACGCGGCCACTGGGCAACCGGCTGTATTAACCCGAGTCTAAAACACAGACAAGGGAAAGTCAAACATTTAACCACTCATACAGACACACAACACCTACCAGGCCTACAGCACTCGAGGGAACCACGATCAGACGGCAACAGCAGGACACGAGGCTTGCCTTTGCAGTGGGAACAGCTAGCTTCGACTGGCTTCTACCACGCTTTAAATGCTACGGCAAATTAGCAGGGGATGCGGAAGCACGGGGGCCCCGCCTCATACGGTGGCCCGTAAGGGACATCGGTCACATTCCGCCCCGGGGTTCTTAAAATTGTCGTCTCGACAATTTACTCAATGCCATGGGCGAAAGATTGCCACTGAGGAGCTGCTGGACGCCTGTATTTGGGAAGTTGTAGCCCTATCTGCCCCACCCCTTGAGCCTACTGGCAGGCGGTGTGGGTTTGAATGTTTGCCCGCCGTCTGTCTCCTAGACCTCCTCAGGGGTGGTGGGTGTACCTGGTTTGGGCTCAAGTCCTGTGTGGTCTCTTGTGAGGGCCTGGCTGCTGCCCCGGTCCCAGTCAGTGTGTGGATGGGCAGTACCACTGGGTGGGGTCTAACCTCTTTATTTACCGCCCACAGACCACCTTCGTCTGGTTCTGGGTTGCAGGCTCTTGTGGGGGATCTGCTCGAGGGGGGAGGGGGCAAATTTGCAATCAAAGGCTTAATCATACACCGGTGGATATGACGTACCTCTGCTGGTCTCCCCTGTCGGGCCACGGCATACACTGCTCCCCCAGGCTCTGGTGGCCTTACCACTATAAAGATCTCCGGTGACCATGCATCTTGGATCTTGGCCCTGCCCCGATGGGAATGGTCCCGTAAATACACACATTGTCCGACTGATAGAATTTCTTCTTCTGCCCGCTGATCAGCCCTCGCTTTCCGCTGCCCAGCAGCCACTTCCATGCTTGGTCGGGCATTCTCCACGACGACCTGTAGTCTCCTTTGGTGTTCTCGGATCCAATGGCTGGTTTCCCCAAACGTGGTTCCTGTACGGAGCCCAGCATAAAGTCCACAGGTAGCAATGGTTCTCTGCCAAACATGAGAAGGTGTGGGGACTGGCCTGTCGATTGGTGTGGCGTGGTGTTGTAACTGTCCATAAGCTGAGGCAGGTACTTAGGCCAGTGGTGCTTTTGTTCAACAGAAAGTGTACGGAGTAGGTCGTGCAAAGTCCGGTTAAAGCGTTCACACTGGCCATTTCCTTGTGGATGGTAGGGTGTTGTCCTGGACTTTTTGATGCCGTACAGGTCACACAATTGATATATGATGGCGTTCTCGAAACTGCGCCCTTGGTCAGAGTGAAGCCTGGAGGGGACGCCGTATCTGTAGAACCAGTCCTTGATCAAAACATCCGCCACTGTAGAGGCCCGCTGATCACGGGTGGGAACAACCTGGGTGAACTTAGAAAAAACATCAGTCATGACCAGTACTTGCTCTCTGCCATCTGTAGCAGGCTCTAACATAGAAAAGTCAATTGCCAAAATTTCATTGGGCTTTGAAGCAAGTAGATGGCCCATGGGGGCACGTACCTGGGGCTGGGTACTTTTGGCAAGAACGCATCGCTCACATCGCAAACACCAATCACGGATGGTTGTACGCATATGGGGCCAGTAGCATCTCTGCCGTATCAGCTCAGTAGTGCGTTCAATCCCCTGGTGACCATGGTGTGTATGCAGCTGCTCAAACACTTCTCCTTGCAGGCTGTCAGGTAGAACCAGCTGCAGCACCTCCTCGCCTCCATCTGATCTCTGATAGGTCCGGTACAATAGTCCATCCCGGATACTAAGCCGATCCCATTGGCGTAATAATTCCTGCGCTGCCGGGGCTTGCGCTTGTCTCGACTCTGCCTGGCATTCGTCGTTGCTGTAGGTGATGATGCACAAAGGAAATCATGGGGTCGGCTTGTTGGAGTAGGATCAGGTCATCAGGGGACCTTTCAGGCAATGCAGAAATGGCACAATGGACAGCAGTCCTTCTTGGTTGCACAGCAACATCTACAGCTTCGGGGATGGGGGTCCCTGGTCGGGATGGTGCTGGGATCTCAGGTGGGGGTTGTCTGGAAAGGGCATCCGCGTTCCGATTAGTGCGGCCTGGGCGGTACTTCACCACATAATCAAAGACAGCGAGCTCTGCCACCCAGCGCTGTTCTGTAGCACTGAGTTTTGCTGTACTTAGATGGCTAAGGGGATTGTTGTCGGTCCACACCACGCACTTGTTACCCAACAGGTACTCACGGAATTTTTCCGACATGGCCCACTTCATCCCGAGAAATTCCAACTTCATAGAGCTGTAGTTCTTTTCTGCCGGGAGCAAACTGCGGCTGGCGTAAGCAATTGGTCGAACTCTGCCGTCTTGCTCCTGTGACAGAACTGCTCCGAGGCCTTCATGGCTAGCGTCGACTTCTAAAACAAAGGGAAGGTTAAAATTTGCATATGCAAGTACAGGGGAGGACACCAGCCTTGCTTTAAGGTCCTGGAAGCTTGCATCACACTGGGGGGTCCACGCCTCTTTGAGGGACACCCCTCGGCCACGGCGATTCTTCTTCCCAGTCAGCTGTGCAACGACCCTGTGCAAAGGGGCTGCAAGCTTGGCAAAACTCTGTACAAAGCGTCTATAATAACTTGCAAACCCTAAAAATGATCTGAGTTCCGGTACAGTGCTTGGGCTAGGCCACTTAGCTACAGCGGCAATTTTCTTAGGGTCTGTGGCAACCCCCGCTGCAGACACAACATGTCCCAAGTAGCCTACCTGTTTCTGAAAGAAACTACATTTGCCCAGCTTGACCTTGAGGGTCTCCTTCCTAAAACGACTCAAGACGAGGTCTAATCGGTCGAGGTGTTCCTCTACTGTGGATGAAAACACAATCACATCGTCCAGATATAACAATAGAGAGTGGCAGTTCTGGTCTCCAAGCACCCTTTCCATTAACCGTTGAAAGGTACTGGGGGCATTGCATAGGCCGAATGGCATTCTCTGGAATTCAAACAGGCCAAATGGTGTGCAGAAAGCAGTTTTCATTTTATCTTGTTCAGATACTGCCACCTGGTGGTATCCACTGGCGAGGTCAATGGTTGAAAACCACTGTGCCCCCGAGAGGGCATCTAGTGATTCCTCAATTCTAGGAAGGGGGAAAGCATCTTTCCTGGTCTTGCTGTTCAAAAGCCTATAATCCACACATAGCCTCAGACTGCCATCTTTTTTTCTGACGAGAACTATTGGTGAGGCATAAGGGCTACAACTTTCCCGAATGACTTGGCTGTCGAGCAATTTGCGTATATGTGCCCGAACTTCATCATAATCAGATGGGGGAATGCGCCTATACCTCTGCCTAATAGGGATGTCGTCAACTAAGGGGATGTCATGTGTAATCAAGGATGTACAGCCTAGGTCCAACTCAGAGGACGCAAACACCTTGTCATGTTTAAGGAGAAGACCACGGACTTTCCACTGATCAGACTCTGATAGTGAAGAGAGGTCCAGAGATTCTATCTGCCCCGCAACAGAGTCAGACATCGCTGTCTGAGAGCAGACTGTGGCCCCAACTCCCTGCGGTCGTGGCTTTGTAAACGAGACACCCTCGGGCATGCTAACAACATCTGCCTGGCTAAGCACTGCAATAGGATGGTGAGGGTATAAGGCTGCAGTATTTTTTCCTACATTCACAACAGGAATGTGTACTGTACCTTTCTGAACTGTCACCATAGCAGGCGAGATCAATAGCCCTTCCGGAAGGGGATGACCTTCATCCACGGGTTCAACCAGGACAGTACCTGTTGACTGACTAAAGTGAGCAGAGCATGTGGCAGCTACCCATTTTATTGAACCGGCTGGGATAATGACAGGGCGCCTACCTCTCACTCGGGCCATGCCGCTTCTGGGAGATGAATCTCTGGACACAGTCTGGTGGCAAAAATGTAGCGCCTGCTGCCATGCTATGGATGCCTGCTGTACTTCAGGAAGGTCAAAAAGGTTAGCTCCATGCTGACTAAACAACTGATGATAGCATTCCTTTATTACATTCATCCCCAAAACTCCCTAACTCCACCTGACCCTGGAAGATCTTTAACGACCAAGATACCTCTTTGTGGCACAACCTGCCCAAATACTGTAACGTCTAATTCAACAAAACCCACATAGGGGATGTCAAACCCATTAGCAGCAGTTAGCTCTAACCAGTTACAGGGTCGGGGGGTGTCCGGGAAGTGTTGTTCAAAGAAACTCTCTGGTATTGTTGTTACCATAGAACCAGTGTCTAAGAGCAGCTTGGCTGTCACACCCCCTAGGCTAACTGTTACCTCAGGACAGGGTGCAATAAGGCTCTCAGCAGTCTGACGAGGGACTGGCTGTCGAGTCTGTGAGCCGGTACCTTCCCCTCCTGATGTTCGGCTCCTCACATCAGGGGGTTGAAGTTTCCCGCCTCCTGTGAGGTGGAGGTTGCCTCGCGTGCTCTGAACTGGGGAATAAACCGCTCATTATCACATTCCCGGGCATAATGACCTGGTTTTTGACAGCGGAGGCATACTACAGTGTTGGATTTCATTGCCCTAGCTGCTGGTCGAGGGTCTGCCTGCAAAGCTAGAAAACTTTGAGTTAATTTGTTTAGCTGTTCCTGCTGTTTCTCTAGGAGCTGGCGTAGTTCTGCAAATTCCGAGTTTGCTGTTAAATTAGGAGGCCGGGGCCTGGAATAGTGTACAGCACTGAACGATGGGACTGATAGACTCCTCCCACGTGGCTCGTCCGATCTACCCTCCCGTTCCCAACGTATAGCCTCCGCTCTAACATCTAAAAGTGTACACTCTGAGTCTTCCCTTACTAACCTTTTCAATTCTCTGCGCAAGTTGGGATCTAGGACATGCTCGACAAACTGGTCTCGAAGGAGAATTGAAGAATCTGACATCTTTCTAGGGGCACAACGCTCAACCTTCTCCATTAGACAGCACAGAGCGTGTGAGAACTCTTGCAACGATTCACCTTCCTGTTGCTTCCTAGAAAAGAAACATTGCTGCAGAGAAACATAAGATCGTGCACAGCCATACAATTCCTGCAAGATGGTCAGAATTTTCTCAGGGTCTTCCCTTTCAGTCCTTGTTCTGTATCTAATTTCATCTTTTGCCTCTCCTCTAAATGATCAAAAATAAAATATGCCTGGTCTACAGCGCTAAGTCGCCTGGTTCTCAACGTGGCCCTCATCTCGTCTATCCAGTCCTCAATTGGCATCCCAGAAGTCCCTCTAAATAACGGGCACTTTCTCTCTCTAGGGATATACAGCAAACGCTCCACAGGTACACAGTCATTGGAATTAACGTTTGATGGGCCAGCTGGGCAACTAATGCTTGCAGGACTAGCAGAACCAGAATTAGCAATGCTAGCCACAGCTGCAGCTTGCAGTCGTTCATTCTCGGCCTGAAGCCGCTGGACCAAGTCTCTAAGTTCTTGTTCATTAGCCATGGAGATGGCGGCGTATGAAGACGTAGTACAGATGAGCAGTCAGCGCAGAGGCGTAGGAGGTCTCGCTGATCCTTTTTAGGGGTCGATGCCGTTTTATTTGGGTCTAATAAAAAACAACTCAATTCAACCTTCAGTGCATCCTGCCGACAACGCCAGATTTGTAACCGAGGGGCAGGTCTTTATCTATTAGTTTTTAATTAAAACAATTTAAACCAATATAAAAGGATGCAGTGAATGGTTAAAAAGAGACAAATTCAAATGTACAATTTTAAAAACGGTTTATTTTCTAAATAAAAACAAAGACAATGATAAACACATCCTAAAAATCAAGGAAAATACTTTAAAACTGTATTTATTATATATTCTAAAAACGGGAAAGATTTATAACAAATTTTAAAAGAAACTGCTCAGGGCTAGCCGGCCATGGGTGCACGCGGTAGAGGCCACTAATATTTATGGGACAGAGTACTCACTACAGTCCGTGCAACACACACAAAAACACAGCAAATTATAATCGAAAATAAAGCATGCAAGTATGTGAAGGGGTGCAGAAAATACCACAACACACGAGGGGTGATGGAGCTGAAGTGAGAAACTCTACCACCAACCCTCCACCTGGCGGGCAACCACGCTCGAACCAGACCCTGGAGCAACAAGAAACACACCATTAATAAAATCACAGTTTACTTTACAAACAGGGTGTAACAAAGTGCAGCAACAGTGGATTTGGTCACACGGCTGAGTCAAAGCAAACCAAAGAATAAACAATTAAAGACCCAAATAAAAACGGCAGAGCCCATCAGCATCTATGAGGAAACAAGAGTTAGCCAACATTTTCTAGCCGACGAATTAAAATATGTACCCTACCTAAGGCCTGGTATGGTGTATCAAACACGCGGCCACTGGGCAACCGGCTGTATTAACCCGAGTCTAAAACACAGACAAGGGAAAGTCAAACATTTAACCACTCATACAGACACACAACACCTACCAGGCCTACAGCACTCGAGGGAACCACGATCAGACGGCAACAGCAGGACACGAGGCTTGCCTTTGCAGTGGGAACAGCTAGCTTCGACTGGCTTCTACCACGCTTTAAATGCTACGGCAAATTAGCAGGGGATGCGGAAGCACGGGGGCCCCGCCTCATACGGTGGCCCGTAAGGGACATCGGTCACATTCGTTAAAAAGTAGCTCTAATACTCCTATATAAGGACACAAAAACTTAAAGGGTACATATTACACAAAATTGACTTTTAAAATTATGTAACCATGTTACTGTTTTCCCTTCTCATTTACCCCCTCAAACTTGTATTTAGAGTGATCCATGCATGTTTGAATAATCTGCAGTTTTTAACCAAGTAACCAAGTTACTGGACTGGTTTCTTTTTAAGTCGTTTTACATAAATCCAAATCCACTTTATTTGTATAGCACATTTTATAAACAGACCTGTTTCCAAAGTGCTGCACACACAAACATAAAAACGGCAAAACACAATATATAATAACAACTTAATTTGATCTTACTGCTTGTAAAACCAGTAAAATCAAATCCAAGCCAAAGGAACATTTCAATTAAAAATGTCCCGAATATGTGGCCAGTAATGGCATATCAATGCCTGATCTTATCAGCTCTCGGAAACTAAGCAAATCAGGGCCTGGTTAGTACTTGGAAAGGTGACTGCTGGAACACCAGCTGTCACAGTGGGACTGCCATTGTGTCTTTAGGCAGGACACTTCACCCACATTGCCTAGTGTGAATCTGGTGTGTGAATTATTGGTGGTGGTTGGAGGGACCGAGGTCGCAGATTGGCAGTCTCACACATCAGTCTGCCCCAGGCCAGCTGTGGCTGCAGTTGTAGCGTGCCACCACCGAGTGTGGAGTGAATGAATAAGGCAACGTGAAGAAATTTGGGTGTCCTGAAAAGTGCTACATAAATCCAACAATTAATTAATTAATTAACAAAATAAAGATCGACGGGGGTAATTGATTTGGACTGTATATCAGACAAAAACTTTTTCTTTCTTATTTAAACTTTAGCTATAGATCAGTTTAGTTAATGTCTACTGTTTTAGTTTTGCTGTTTACAGTCATTTCCATTATTTCTGCTTAGCCACACATTTTGATATGTAGATCAAAAAAGGGTGTCAGGGGATTTGACAAGCTGGATTTGAGATTTAGCGTGATCTGCCTACATGGACGTAAGAGGCCCCTCAGTGCTACCAGCTGACATTCTCATGCAATCCATTGGATAATTGATTAAAGGTTATGGGAGCGCGGAGATGTGTGGTGAATGTTTGCCATATGGGCCTGGGACTGTACCCTGTTTAGTGTCAAAGGACTCAATGGCTCAAGTCTGTTGGGCGTAGGTAGAGCGGTCTGTTTTTGAGCGGATACACTGATACAAAATTGTTGACACACAGAATTAAACATGTAAACATGTTTAATTCACATTAAAATGTGAATTTGTGTGGGTGAATTTGAATTCTTGAATATTATTAGACTAAATAAAATCCCAAACTTTGGGAGCATCACACTGCTAACAGCCAATAGTTTAAGTCAAGTAAAATATTATAACATTAATTTTCTTATCACAGGTTTGACATTTCAGTAAACGTAGTGAAACGTAGTAAAGTAGTGAACATGATATGAACATGTATATTATTACTTTCTCTTTGGACATAAGCAGCATCTATGTAACAGGTAATTCTACTGTTTAAACTGTACAAAATGTTCAGTTGTGTGTAAATTGTTCCTGCATAAATTGTTCCTTTTGGATGGAATATCACTTACTTATTTTGACTTAAACCGAGGGATTCCATTTTAGAACTCAACTCTACTCCCTGTAATTTTCAGCTTTTATTTTTCCGTTTTTCTTCACAAACTTAAAATAATGTAAAAGTGATCAATATATACCACAGGTGCTATCCCCAAGTATTTGTTGAAGAGACATGATAACCTGTCATGCACTTAAGATACTATTATTCTTTCTGTTTGTGTAATTGCATTCTGTCATTGTGCCATTAAAATTGGTATCAAGTATCTAGCCCTTTCCTACGTATTGGATTTAACATTTTATTATTGTGACAACTCCGGGACTCAAACTCATGATGCTGAGTATCAACAAATGCTGCAGCCTAAACTCCCAAAAAGGTTTAATGCACAGAAACCCATCCTAAATCAGAGATCAGCATGATTCCCATTTGAGATTTGTCTAATCTTTTTACGGTTATGAAATCTGTCTGTAATTGTAGTGCAGTTTTAAAGCGAATCTCGACTGCATCATTACTCTTTAGTCGACACTGCGGATTCATTCAGCGCTGTATGGAGAACTTCTACTGCGGAGTGAGGACCAGGGCTATTTCAGTGTGTTTTATTGTAGTGTGAAAGTGCATTGGGGACAGCTATTGGATGAATCAACGCTACCAAATTGAACTAATTGCACTGTTGCCTGCCCAATGGACCCAGACGTGGACTCAGGAGAGCGCAGAGAGGAGAGCGCAGAGTACATTACTGAATGAGAGTAATTGCTAGCACCTGTGCCTGGTCGGTTGACTCTGCAGGGAATTTCAGCCCGACACTAAAGAGCAAAAGCTGCAAACATATGGGTGTGGCAACAGGAGTTTACCGTTTCCTCTCATTCTATTCCATATCCAGATAAATGGAGGGTGATGGCGTGGTTTTGGGTTCAGGCAGACAGACCACATGGATTTTGGGTTGAAACGTTGCGAAAAAGCTGTTTGCAATTACAGCTCCATTCGCTTTTACTCACCTGAAACACTATATTGCAGAGAGGCAACAGTTCATGAATAGCTTTAATGTGCTTTAGCTTGGCCTGTCACATTTGGTAGATATCATTTAAGAAACTTCTTCCAGACCTATAAGTAGTTGCATGTGAGCTTTTGCGTAGCACTAGACAGATATGGCATTGTTCACGGTTTCTCTTTGTTTCGTTTGTATTCTTTCAAAATATAACTGTTATCAGCTTCTAGTTACCACGGGCTTACTTTCTTACAGACATTTATTTAACTGTGTCAAGGCATCATTTCCTTTTGATGTTCGATTATTTAACAATTAACATGTTAACATTTAACAACGTTGGCGTTAACAACGAAGCTAATTAGAATAAAATAGGATTACTTTGGATAGTCAGAGTATGTTTTAGTTGGGCATTTTCTTAAATTTTGTGGCATTAGGAAAGAATCAGGTTTGAACACCATTGATTGTGATATTTAAATGAAAGACAACAGACAGACATGTACTGTATATTTAAAGCAACCCAGCTCTCCCAAGTGGATTGTCTAGTGAATATTCATCAATGGTCAATGGTCAATTTTTTACTGTTTGACACTTGGTGCCAAAGTCAAGAAAGGAATGTTGCTTCTCTTAAAGTTTAAGTGATATTGATATAATACCATTAAATAAAATCTAACGTAACACAATGAAGGTTTGGCTGAAGTGCAAGAAAAGAGAGAGTGTGTGCATGTTGATCTGAGCGGGGCATCCAGGCCAAAGCCATGATCTCTGTCTCTCAGTGTGGACTCCACACAAGCAGCAGGACACCTCTGCCCCGCATCTGTGCCCTCTGTGGTTCCCACAGACCGACGTGGTGTACACATCTGAAAACAAGACTTAAAATCTGACTAATACTATACTGACTATGTTCTCATTAAAAACTCCAAAGAACTTTTCTCTGTCCACAGTCAACAGTAAGAGACCAAAGTTTATATTTAAAACTTCTAGCCATTGTTATTATATCTGAGGCAAATCTTCAACACCACAAGGCTTAATTGTGTGTGCTTATGCAGGAAAGAAAGTGAGGACGCTTACTACATTTGGCAATTTTCTGTACAAGCATTATATAACAATGTTTAGTGTATTTGCTTATTCTACTTTTTCACACACCAACCATCTGTTCAACTTTCCTGTGACATCTACCTGTGTCCTCACCTCAGAGCTACATCTGCTGTGCAAGTTGGTTTAGTCTGTACTTTTCCTTTGTTTTCTTTCACTCTTTTTCTTGTGATCTCGCCTTCATCGATGTTACACCTTCTGCTTGAACCTTTGTTAAGGTTAACAAATCTCTCCGGGGCTAAGATGTACTGCATCTTATGTGCAAGACATAACAAAAAACACACCATCTGTAGAGTTTGGAGTATGTTTGTGCCCATATATCAGAGGCCACACAGCCATCCCCTATGGCCTATTGTTTTGGAAGAGGATGACTCTTGCTCTCCTCCCCTGGATGCAGGGGAATAGCGCACAGTCTGGCTAATATTTAACTAATGACTCTGCCTTCCCGACTGGAGCGCCCTCCTCTCACCAACTGCCAGACCTGAGCCATCTCTGCAGTGACGCCACTGAAGTGTGGCTGCAGTGTGAAATAGAATGTGGAGGGATGGGGCCGCACAGTATCTGGGGAAAGGGCTATGGGAGAAAATAACTGTTGGAAAGCCCATAAAGGAGTTGTGAGTGAGGGAGAGATGGATGCACTGTGTTGTGTGGGAGGCCAATGAGTCCAGCAGTCTGCGAGAATGCCATATGCTACCTTGAGGCAGAAAGAATCTAAAAAAGAGGAAAGAGAATTAGACTGAGTGGCTGGTTTCCATCAGCACTTATATTATATGTGTCCGGCCTTCACATTTCTTATCTCGAAGAACGCTTCTGTGTGCTCCATAGAGCCTCTCCTCGAGAAATGGGAGAAGGGGCTGAGAGAGCCAGCGGAAGGGAACCAAGTATAAGACATAATTAGATAATGAGGGCTGTGTTTGTCAAGAGCGTACAAAGGGAAAACAGCAATCAGAAAAGCCTTAATAATAAAAGTGTGTGAAATGCAGGGGCTGTTGCGGAAGTGTTGGGGGCACGTAGAAATGAGAAACCCAGGCTCTGATTACTGTTCTGGTGCCACCAATGTGGCTCCAGCTCTGTTGCTGCCAGCCAAATGTAGTATTAGTCACCTTAATAATTAATCACCCTGGGAGCATGTCGTTGCAGCCATGCACTGACCCATTTCTATAGCACTTTTTCCTTCAGTAACATACCCACAGAGCCCCTGGTGCACTGTGCCTTCATTTAGTGAGACGGGGGCGCAGACCCAAATCCTCTGGGTCAAGCCTGGTCATTTATTAGCCACGTTTCTCAGGAGAAATAAAAGTAATCTTGCTGCTCTTCTCAAAGCCAGAAACCATGCAGTGAGGGAGCATAACAGTGTCGACTGTGGCCCAATAGGCTTCCTGACTGTCTGTCCTGGTGAAATATGAAGTCCATATGTAGGACGGCCATCTGAAAGGAGAACCCAACAGGGCTCCTTCAGGCTTTGATGCTCATCACCACAAAAGCAGATGGCTGTGTCCTGCTCTTTTTAAGTTTTTTGCAACAACCCCCCTTTTCTTTTATCCATCGCTATACGGCCTATTAGCCCCCTGCCTGTCATGGTCTAGCAGCCCTTGCTTAGCCCCCGGGGGGGCTTCAAGACCGATGGAATGAAGTCAAGCTTCCCCATTGACACAGGTCTCACTGGATAGCTTTGAATAGAAGTCAACCGAATGAAAAGGCATGTTTTCGAGGACAAAATGGAATAAGGTGTGGGCTGGATCAATACTGCTGGGTTGTTTGGACTTGAAATGCTGAGCTCTCTGTGTGCACAGACAAAGCTGTGCTGACTGCAGGTGGCCAAGAATTTTTTCCGGACATTGGGTAAAAAGTAACAAAGTGTATGTAATGGAAGAGAAACCTGCATGCATCCATCTGAACGATTGTGATCAGAGTGGAGCGATAACCTGCTGCGCGCACTCTATATCTGAGCTTCTCCTCTTCACTGAAAGAGTCGGCATTTATCACCAGCACCATCCCCGCGTATGTGGACGCTCACACCCAAGCAATTTCACCACAGAAAGGCAATCAAGGCTTAAAGTCAGACACAATGCAAATATGTCTGTGAGCCATCTGCAGTAATCCGAAAGTCTCTCCTGCACCAGCGTGCTCTTTAGCCTCTCCATGGCGCAAACCAATTAAGTGTTTGATTCAGAGCTGGGGATGAACGCCCTAATTGATTACGCTGCGATAGTCAGTTCAATTATCAATTTAGACACAAAAAAAGATGAGTGCAGACTGTACAATCCCAGAAGTTTGATGAATGACTTCTTCTGTTGGATGGCAGTACGGTTGTGTTTGTTCAAGCACACAAATAATAGCCAACGTAGGAAGGCAGAGGAAGAGTTGGTAGACTGACACTTAACTGCAGCTACTGCGGGGTTGTTTACCGGCACTCTCCTCACAGCTCCTCCACAGCACAAAATCTTCACTCTCGCTTTGCACCAGGAGAGAGTCGCACACTCAGTCTCACACATTTGCATGAATACAATCACCGCATACACGTACATTATTTGGAATGTGCCAATATGGAGGTATTCTACAGGTGCACTGAATACAGACTGTCACATTTGCATACAAAGTACAACCATGAGCATATTCCATTGTAGGGGTGGTATATGCACACACAATTAACAATGGATAACACAATAAGCGCATGTAGCGATTCCCAAAACAGCAGAGCCAACAGTGCATTCAACACTTTCTTAGCATATGCAAAAATATTACTGAAGAGATGAATAAACCTAGAGCAAACATGGTGGTGGCAGATCATAAGGCATAACCCATACATTAGTTATTTAACTATTTAGTGAACTTTGTCATAGTCATTAGTCACAATGTACTGTTTTCAAATGTAACTAGGAAAGTCACAGTGTAAAATTATAGTGTAATGAATATCGTGAGAAGAAACATCACGTTTATTCACCATTATGACAATGGTATCAATAACAATTATTTATTGTGACGCTGACAAAGCAACAGTGAAATCCTTAATTTTTTGTATACCGGTAATACAATTCCAATCCATAATGTGCAGCTTTAATTATCTATAAGACAAAGTAAAGTCATAAACAGCCAAAAGAACACTTTACGTTTAGGTTTACATTGAATTAAAATAACTTAATTTACTCACTGATGAAATTGGACAGCGGAGCAGGGCGGATTGCACTAACTTGTTTACACAAGCCTGCCCCATGATGTACAGTATATGCCTCAAACATAAAAAATATGGTAGAAAAAACTTTGCCTTCAGGAACAGAGGGCTAAAACATAACCTATGTCACTGTGAGAATAATGCTCTTAGGCTGTGCAGGGGTTTAAAACAAATAATATTTTACAATATTAATAAATAACCAATGGTGGAAAGAGCTACAGCTTTGAGTTTGACAATTTGCTGTATGTCCTTCTCTCTCTCCCTATTTCACTCTACACTATGCTTTTGTCTAATAAAACCAATGGAACATAAAATAAAATATAAAAAAAGAAGAAAATTCCAAGATAAAAAAGTGGGTCAGGATTTTTTTTTATTTCTTACAATCAATGTATTCAATTCAATTTATAATTGTAGTGCCCAAAATCACAACAACAGTTACCTTGATGGGCCACAGCAGGTTAAATAAACCATGTTGCAGCATGAATAATCACAATTATAAATGAACTGGACAAAACTGTGAATTTTATTGTCACAGAACCTCATGATTTTCAGTTTCTGTTGCTCCAGAACGTTTGCTGTCGTCCCTGTGATTTGGTTTACTTCTGAAATGCAGAGTTGCCTTTGTCGATCAAGCTGGAGAGCCACTAGGTTCGCTGGTTGAGCTAACGAAGTCTCAATGTGCCGTCTGTTGTCAAGGTAATTTCCCAAGATGCCTTTGTGTCTAATGCTTTCACTTCTCATTGCTTCTTCTGGAAACGAAGGGAGGCACAGCACCTGAACACACACACAAGGCCTATAGCCCAATGCTGTAAAAGTACAGTTTCTTAGTCAACTGTATATCCTTTGAATCTAGTTGTTCTAACATAGGGATGTTACTATATTAAATGTTTGCGTTACAATTATTGTGAGAAGAAACATTTCAATTATTGACAATTATTACATTGAAAATCTTCATTCACTTTAATTCATTCATTTTGTCTAATAAATTACTATTCCTCTATATGTGACCATGATTTATGGAATTAAACATTCTGAGTTAATGTGGCATAAACACTTTTTATTTATTTTACACTTTTTTCAGTTAGTTAATTTAGTTTTTAGTTTGTTTTTAGTTCAGTAGCCCATTATATTTGTTTTTTAAATATTTATATAAATCTGAATGATCACAAAATATACATGGCAAAGAGTATTTGTAGTTTTACTTAAGGCTGGTTGCTAGCAAGTGAATACAAAGCTCTTCATAAAACGAAACAAAAAAAGAGAGGGCAAAATGTCTCTTTTGCTGCTTTTGAAAGTAATAAATGCCAAATGAATGTCTCATGTGGGAGGCAGTGCTTCACAATGTTTTAGTGTTGTTATACAGTAAACGAGAATTTGGGTTGTTCTTGTTGACACTAATGCTGGTTCACACAGTGACACATATGCTACCTTCACTTTAACACAATGTAGTTAAACAACAATCGGCTGTGCTGACAGGAGAAGATGGACACAAGGCACAGGAGTCAGTTGAGATTTGGGGAAGGGAATACATCAATGCAGACAAAAGTGTGCCATGGTGCATTCTCAATCACCCTGACATGTGACTCACTGGCCCAGCGTGGAGTTATGGGCATATTGTGGATGTCTATGAGCGTTTTTACAGAGTGGATAGAAGGCACTGCGAGTGGTCCTCTCCCACTGTGATAGGAGGTCTGCAGCCTTTATCTAGGTCTGGCTGCAGTTCTTTCATGCACACTGCCCACTCCTAGTCACAGACTCCCAGGGTGGAAACCAATGGGGCCCACAGTGTCCCAGCGCAAGAACTATTCATGGCTTTAGAAAGGACCTCTCCTATGAGCAAGTAACGATGCTCATTTAGACTATTTTTAATAACACCACCATCCATTAAAGGCACTGTACCTGATATTTACTGGCTTAAAAAACAGAATACAAAACTGCTTCATTTTAAACAGTTTGCAGCGATCCAAACTTATTCCTCACTTTCCTGATACATTCTTAGCACCTTAGCTTCCGATTTTCAGAGTGGATAACAGAATGACCACAGAATAATCACCTACAATGGCAAATTTTGCTCAGGTGGAGAAGCCGCTAGTGCAGATTGGTCATGTTTCTCTCAGTTAGCCCCAGGTCAGCTATCGCTATAGAAGAAGATTGTTTTAACTGAATAAATAATGTCTACAATATGCTTTTTAGTGCATTTTCCCTCCATTATTATTGTTGATGTGTCGAAGTGGTAAAATGTGTAAAACATGACATGAACAAGAACAGAAACAACATGACATGATAAACATCAATAGCAGCAAGTAGTTTTAATCTTATGCCTTGGATGAGAGTACATGCATAGTATTTCTTCAACCCAAGAAAGTTAAGTCTAGTTCAGGGCCTTCTTCAGTGCTGCGAAGGCTTACTCAAGGAGACAAAATTGAGAGACAGACTCCAAGATACCAGGAGACATAGAGCCACAATGCATTTCTAATCAACTCACTTGCCGACTTGCAAATTCTCATCTGGTGTGCGCAAGGTCAACCGTGAGATGTACAAAACAAAGCGGCAGAGACAGAGGCAGACAAAGACACGAGACGAGACATGACTTGTGAATGTTATTGTGAATAAGTACTGTTGTTAAGGCAGACGGTGATGGCAAGGTCTACATTTAGGACATTGTGTCTGATGCAACATAAGGTGAATTTTTAAAAGTTGTCTGCTACTGTGTCCTCTATACAATGCCACCTTTTAACCGCTGCTCACATCTCCAGCTAGTCATTTTTCAGGGAGGGTTTCTGTCATCAGTGTGTGTGTTGGTGTGTGGTTATGCCAGAGCAGATAGGGGTTATTCTCTTATCCTTTGACCCAGATTTGAGGGAGAACGATGCAGGGGACATGAAAGACACGGCCCTCCCAGCGGAGCCAGGGTCATGTGCCACCTGAACACAGGCGTGCACCGGTACAGCAAGCTGAGCAGAAAATACCATTATGCAGACACACGGACAGTCGGGTACACATGGACGACTTCAGAAAATATAAATGCATGTACACGCTAAATCACCATCATGGAAATCCTGTGACACAGCTATAGCCTTTGGGAATTGCACAAAAAGAAAAAAAAAAAAAAAATATATATATATATATATATATATATATATATATATATATATATATATATATATATATATATATATATATATATATATATATATATATATATATATATATACAGTTAAAGTATTCAGTCTGACCCACACAAGCAGCATGTGTGCAGTCGTGTCCAGTTAAAGATTCACATAAACTGACTGTAACGGTGTGGATGCATATAGCTGTGAACATGGCCACGGTGAATGTCCATAACTGTGGTCTGTGGTGGCAGTGGTGACTTATATATGAGAGAAATAAAGTGACATGCCTCAGTGAGTAGTAGTAACTAAAAGTTAATTTAAAAAAAACTTCGCTTTAAAAAGAATGAAAAGGTCTGGAAATACAGTGGACACATTTACAAAAGTGGCTTGGGTAAACTGAAGCACCAGAGGCACTGGCTGGACTTAAGCCAGTGTTAAATATGGAGCCTTACTTCACCAGATGGTTCCTAAGCAGCAGCAGCACGCTCGTGTCCGTCCGCCTCTTTGCATGTGCTGTCGTCTTGAGTCTGTCCCCTTGGGCAGGTAATAGTTAAATGCTGTCATTTCTGAGCCTCGACTTAGCGCCACAGCCAATAGTTCTGTCACAAAGTAGTCGTTACTGCGTGTTTGAATGACAGTCTTTGGCCAAGGCTCTTCACAAGCGTCATGACCACTGAAAAAAGTACACTTCTTGTTAGAGCTGACAAGTTAGCTCAAGGAAGAAAGCCATTACTAAAGAAGAAAGGTATCAGGCAGCCTCCTGCTGGTATAAATTGAAACCAAATATAATGGCTCCAAGCCATTCTGTGAAATCTAACAGTGCCATTTTCCTCCCTTGCTTGTAATTCAAGTGAGGTTTTCTTTACCTCGTGTGGGAAATGGGTTTGCCAGTGTTATTTTTTCCATATTGTATCAAGAATTAATCAAATATGTTGTCTTATTGACCTCAAGCAAACTTGACCTATTTCTTCTTGTGAATCTGTGTTTGAAATGTCTCTTCATCTTTGGGTAATTCCAGAGCTTTGGTGTGAGTGAGGCAGGGAGCAGGGACACATGGTTCAGGCCTGGCCTACAATACACAAGGACCTCAGGGATGAGGAAGCTAGTGGGGGTTCTGAGGCATAAAAGTTCCTTTCTTCTGCGCCCGATCCCTTTTCTTTGAGCTGGAAGGAGGGTTGCCACGGCGATGAGGTTGGTCTGTCTCCCATGGCGTGGTCTGGGAAGCACAGCAGCTTGCTCTGACATTTACTCAGGCACAGGAAACAGAGACAAGAGAGATGTTGCGCACATAGAGCCTATGACGTGTTGCCTCTATGCTCTGCTACAACATAAATAACTGTCGGTGTTTGTGGAAAGTCACATATTAAATCATGATTTTGTGTCTGAAACCATGTAGAACTGGTTGTTTGTCATTTTTCTGAAACCACTGCAATTGGTCCTTGCTTGTATTCATCTTCATTTCATCTTCACCTCCTGCAAGTAAAGCTTGCCAACACTCACAAAAGAGGCTTTAACTACCAAATGTGACAAAAACAAAGTGCCATTTAAACAAAACACAATGGCCAAAGCATGTTTTTCCACATCTTGTTTATTGATTTAAAGCCAAAGGGATAAATGTAGTTGAGATTATCCATTGTTTGCAGAAACGCATTCTGCCTATTGCATCAACACACATGACCAGCAAATATTCAATACTATAGACTGTTGTTTTAGTAGCTTGACTTCCTGCAAAATCTTTTCCATTAATAACCATTTCATTAAAGTAAATAAATAAAAAAAACAACAACACTATTTGGAAAATCTGGATATTACATACTCACTTTTAATGTAAACAATATGACTGGTGCCTGATGACGATTCCTTATTTAATAAGCCTTATGAATAATAATGCATCGGTTTTATATTTCACTTTTCTAAGTAACTTCAAGATGCTTTACATAGTTAGAGCTAGAGATCAAGATGGGTTTGCATGCTGATTTTCAAGACTTCAGCTATGTCAGTGTTTTTATGTAAAGTAATATATTTGTAAAAAAGTAATTCATGTGAAATTACGATAAACTAAATTACTGTCTATACAATTAACTGTTAAATATGACAAAAGTATTATAAGAAAGCTTGCCTTATTTGAATGGACTGAATCTAACGCTTCACTGAAGTGTTCAAACAACGCTTCTCTCTCCATTAGTCCGATGCTGGAGCTTTGTGGCCAGTAGCCGACACGTACAAAGTACAAATATCGACCCTGATACAGAATATATTGGCCTATTTCTATTTTATCTATTTTGTGACCAAACTGCATAAATTAAGTTAATGTGACGTAAACGTGACATAGTATGAACATACTATCAACAAAAATTACGTTATATATTGGTTTACTTTTTTGTAAAATAGATTTTTGTGTCTAAGACGATCACAATTATTATTATTACACTGACTAATCATAATTTTTGATGAACTGAATAATTTTAGCTTCCCTAATCCACATATAAACGTATTAACTTTGCATGTCTTTAGTATCTTCTGTAGACTGTAGCCATCTTGTGTGGTTCTGAAATGCAGCACGTGTTAGTTTTGGATTAAACCTTTCTCAGCCAGTCAAACATACAAGGTCCCAAACGCCGAGAAGTCTGTGATGCCTGAAAAGCCACAGCAAGTCGAAATCACTTTCCTCTTTTATACAAAGCTGTTCAAACATTTTGTGATTAAAGGAGACAACAGGCAGCCATATCAGCAAATACAATACTGGTAAGAAGGAAATGGCAGTTGTGATGTGGGTTTAGAAGATAAGCCATGCAACATACCGCCACATTTTACAGCTACAGCGAGCCTGCTTTCAGACGGCCTTGTTAGCATATGGCCCATGAGAGGCAGCCAGATAAAGACAAAATCCATCACAATTCAAGTCGTCTGCATGTAACATACAACTAAAAGGAGTGACAGCATTTTATGAGATACATTCATGTGTGCCACTTAGGGAGCCTCAACGAGGCTTCTCTGACAGGGAAACACAAGCTCCTCTGTCAGCCCTGAATGAGCTTTATATTCACAAAGTCTGCCGCTCCAAAGGAAAAATGTCCTGTTTTAGCCTTTTCTCCTTTCAATTCCATATACAAGTGACCTCACTGGGAATACTCTTTGTTGCTGTTTTTCATGTTAGCTCAGAGGACAAAAAAAGACAATCCAGCCTCTGTCCAGTGAGTGATTTCCCAGTATATCATACAATTCCTTCATACAGTCCACTGGGGGACTTTGAAATGCAACATTAGGAAGCAAAGAATAAAGCCACATTGACAACACAAGTGAAAAAATAAAACAAACAGTCAAAGCATCAATAGTAATCTTCTATGTTTACAGGCTAAAAGGGAAACAACACGTTTTTCAATGTGCATTAAAATCAATAATCATTTATGTTTTGTTGTCAGTCAATTGTGTTTACTAAGGGTAAAGTAGTCATATAATATTGGAGTACTGTAACCCAAATGTAATTCATAAATTCTGCCTATCTTATCATCGGAGACTGTATAATATCTAGATTAGGTTCTCTCCTGCAGCGTCTGTATGGTCCAGGCTCCATGCTGACATGGTCACTGGCTTCATTTGTTAACTCTTCATCTTTTCTGAATGTGTGCTTCTGCCTCAGTGAGACACCAGATAAAGACAGGCTGAGCCAGGCTTGCTGACAGTTTGTTCATTTGTGCATATGATGGTATCATTGCCAGAGGCACTTAGCTCTAAAGCGGTAGGGGTCTTGGAGATGCGTATCACGTGTCCCGGCTGCCGTCCGTCTCTGGGGTCAGCGCATGTGCCGAGATGAGCCTGGAGGGGATCTCCTCACCCTCACAGTGATTACTTTGCTGGGACTAAGTTATGCTAATGCATTCATCTCCAAAAGCACCCTGATTATTTAGAGTTCCTCACCAACTGTTTTAGATTTTGCTCGCTCGCTATTTTATGCAAAGATGCTTTCCCCCAATGCTGGTTGGCACAGCGCTAGTCAAGCGCAGGGAGATAAGAGGAGGAAATTCTGGCAATTGTTGAATTCTGTGCCCTTATTTTAATGTGCCCTTGATATGTGAATGAATACAAATCAAAATATGTCAAGCCTTTCCCTCAAAGTACTGAATGTTGCAATTTAAAAAAATGACAGCACAGCTGAATGGGGTGAACACTGCAGATGCTGTATCATTTTGTTATTTCTTTGTCCTGTAAAATTGCTCAGTGTTTTATTTAAACCATATCCCTTTAATCCACAACAAACTCTGTCTCTGATCTGAACCCACAGTTTTCCCATTTGGCCTGGGTTTGAAGTCCGACTGCACCTGCTGCTCTCACCGTTTGCATTAGAAAAGCGGCTGTGCTGTTCGTGGAGCTGCGTTAAGGGGATATCAGCATAATACCAGCCTGAATATGTTGGAGCATATTCCTCTAATCCTGAGTACACTGTAATCAGAGCAGACTGGGCTCCCTTCACTTGGACTGCACAAATAGGCCCTCTGTTATAGGTAGGCTGAACTATGCTGCACAAGATGTAAATCAGGAGAAAATGAAGAACCAAAGAGAAGAATGAATTTATATGAGAAATACATAAGCTAGACTTTATTCAAGCGAGTAGACTGATATATATATATATATATATATATATATATATATATATATATATATATATATATATATATATATATATATATATATAGCTACTCTACTTGAATAAGGTCTACCTTTATTCAATCTGTAGATCAATACAAGATATTGATTTGGAGCTGGATTTAGTTAGTAATTGTAAATATCTACTCTGTTGATGTTGCTATTGGGATACACATTCTGTGCTTGTAAGATTTACTAACAAACATTGAAAATATAATGATTCTAAAAAATAAACAAATTGTTTTTAACTGAACCATAATCAGACTTTTAAAAATGTGTTTACACTTGGTGCAGGTTTATGACACTTGCCGTTATATTGCCTATTCTAGACATACAATTAAAGATATAAGCTTCCTTATGGAAAGTCAACCACCTGGGGGATTTTTAGAAATAAAAACATATGCAATGGAATAAATGCAAGATATACAGTTTCATTCTTACTTACCGCCAGAGGCGTTGCTTTAACACTGAATGACTCACTCCTTCGCACATGTGCAGGGAATCATTCAGTATAAAAGCACATTCATGACTTCAGGTTTATTCCCTAGACCAGTTGAATAAATGGCAAAAGTTAAATTTTGCATGGTTGGATCTTAACAAGGTTTCAAGTAGAGCTTCATATGCAACAAGAAATGGGAGTGAGACAAAAAAAATGTATGAGTAAACACTTTATTGAAAACAACAATTAAACTGAAATAGGCTGTTCTGCAGCTGATCAAAAGTTTAGAACCACACCTAAAAATAACTACTGCAAAACCCCCTCAAAACAGAAATCAAAGTCCCAAACATGAACTCAGTAATGAGTAGCACCACACAGGTGAGTGGGAACTTTTCTCCAAGTGGTGAAGACGGCCTCACGAAGGGCATCTACTGCCTGGAACTGGAACATTTTTGTAAACTTCCTTGCCATCCATCCCCAAAGGTTCTCAATTGGATTTAGATCAGGGGAACACACAGGATGGTCCAAAAGAGTGATGTCATTCTCCTGGAAGAAGTCCTTTGTCCTGGGGCTTTGTGAACTGTAGCATTGTCCTGTTGAAAAACCCACTGGTTCCACAGACGAGGGCCCTCAGTCATGCAGGATGCTCTCTGCAACATCTGCACAGAGACAGGGGCCGTTTGACACCCCTGCACCACCTGGAGCTCCATTGTTCCACTGAAGGAAAAAGCATCCCAGATAATTATGGCGCCCACTCCCTGTGGAGCATAGAAAACATCTTAGGTGGATCTGCTTGTCGTGCCAGTAATGCTGGAAACCATCAGGACCATCAAGGTTACATTTTTTCTCATCAGAGAATAAAACTTTCTTCCACTTTTCAATGTTGCATGTTTGGTGCTTTCTTCTAAAGTCAGAAGGGCAGTTCTGTGGCGTTTCAGGAGACAAGACCATTGAAGACGTTTTTTTGTTTTTGCTGCCCTTCAGTGGCAGATGTGTCTGATGGTTATTGGGCAGCAGTCGGCACCAGTAATGGCCTTAATTTCGGTCGATGATCGTCCAGTGTCTTCACAGACAATGGGATCCTCAGGCTCAGTGCTTGTGTCATTTTTTGGGTCTTCCACGTCACTTTTTGGTTCCATAACCCTCAGGATCTTTAAAAAAATTCCCACCTCAGCAGCGATGGTGCACTGCTTATGCAGCTCAACAACCCGACCACGTTCTAAAAGAGAACTTTTTTTTTTTTTTTTTGCCTTTGCCTTTGCCAACGTCATGACTATGTGAATATCTGACATAAAATGACTCTGAATCCGCATTTTTGCACAACTTTAGGCTTTTAATGACGTGGTCCTAAACGTCCTAAACAGCCTATTTCAGTTTAATTGTTGTTTTCAGTAAAATATTTGCTCAGACATTTTTTTTTTGTCTCACTCCCATTTCTTGTTGCTTATTGACCTGGGACCTTGTTAAGATCCAACCATGCAAAATGTGAATGTGTGAATTGCCATTTATTCAACTGATCTTAAACCTTTGATTGGGACTGTATGTTTTGTTTATAAAATTGTCTTTTAATTGCAAATTCAACATTGGCATAGCTTGAATGATGACAATTATTTACTATTATTATAATTTACTATTTTAATCAGGTCACACTAAGTTAAGTTTTGCAACAGGTTCTTATTGACCAATGACTGAAGTGTAGCCTTCACCCAAGAGCAAGTTTGTATGCATATTAAATAGACATCAGAGTGCTTATCCTCAAACAGGGGGAAGCATTATTCCAGAGTCGGGTCGAGGTGTGTAGGAATAACCCATGTAGTGTTCCTAAAGGCGGCACCAGGGAGCTACTCCTGTGAGCAATCTGGTGTTCAAGTGTGTTTACAGGTGGAATTAAGACGTGAGGACACACATTTTTTTAAATCTGGAAATTAAACCTGAGGGACATGCTCTTTATAGTTTTCAAATGTCAGTGCATTATATCTGGACAGCACATTGCAGTGGTGAACCCTCCCTGGAAGTCTATGGACTGCCCTGTTGTAAATTCTAACTAGGCTCCGGCCCACTGTTGGTGGTCAGTGACCAGATGGGCAGACAGTAGGAGATGGTGGTGCTTCTCTCGCTATAGGTTAGATGTGACTCCTAAATACTAACAGCAGTTGTCGAATTGAGTTTCGAACTAATAAAGGTGACTGTGTTGTAGCTGGTGAGTGGAGGTCTTCTTCACATTAACAGTGATTTTCAAACAAGCTGTATTAATGAATATTATTGGGTTGTATAGTAATACATTGGTATATACCAGAGTGTTGTGAACAGCACTGCAGGGATTTACAGTGAATTTGGAAGAGATTTCTGAAAACGAGAGCAGTGGCCAGATGCGCTAGGGAAAGCAGCATCTGCAGCATTAATTACAATAGCCCCCTCCCTCTACACCGCCACCTGTTTTATTTCAATAGCCTCCGCTTTAGATGTGCGAGTGAAATCCAGGAATCCACTTTCAACATCCCAGCTGATGCAATCACATACAACCTGCCCAGTCCCCACCCATCACCTCCGCAAACTGCACACACACAACCAATTCCCCTACGGCTATCTCGATGTCTTATCTATTAAGAGGGAAAGTGAGAAAGTGAGCAAATAAAAGCTTGCTGTCACCCAAGACGTCTGGTTCATGCACACCGTTTCTTCTTACTGAATTGATTCAGGGAGTCAAGCCTTCATGTATGGGAGTGCCGGCCCCTGGGAGCGGACAGGAGCGCGCTGTGTTTGTGGTGTGAATCATATGTTGTGGTGGCACGCCTTTCTTTGTGTTCTCGCCTGTGATCACAATCCAGGGGTAACATCTGCTCAGCGGGAGTGTTATGTGGCGCATCATAGGAGATGTTATGGATTAAGTGGTTCTTTGGGACATAAATATAAATGCATAAATAAGTCAACAAATAAATTAAAAGTAGTATTTACTTAATTTGACTAATTTTATTGTGTTGACTAATCAGAATCATCATTTCAATCCTTCAACTTTTATTTAACTAGACATTTATTCCTCCACCTAAAGTCTTGAAATGGTCAGGAGAGGTCACCGTGTCCATGGGGTAACATCAATTATCATACAGTATGTCAAATGTCTCCACAAAGAGGATTTGTGGCAATAAAACACAAGATAACGCACATCAATCTTCCCATCTCTTTATAGGCGTAAGTGCTAACGGCCCGAGCTTATCTGAATGGTGCTGAAGGATTGATGGGGGAGGTGCAAGCGTAGTACAAGCCTCTTATAATTGAAGATCTCCACCAAAGGGTGTATATTTATGCACTGGCCACACCCCCTTATTTCAGAGATGTGAGATTCGCCTCTAGGACAAAAAAGTGCAGTGCTTTCCTAAATTACCAATTCAATTTTAAATATTCATTAAAAAATCTGTAAATTAGCTGGATTTTCAAAGAGTAAGAAAAACAATGCATCTGCATTTGGAGTTGTAAATATTGACACAAGCTTTTACCGTAATATTACTCTGTCAGACTAATGAACAGCCACGCGAGTCAGACTCCAGATACAGAAACTACATTTGCCTTTTTCCGCTTGACCTCCCACAGCGATGCAGAGACTTTAATTCTCCCGGTGATGTTGGGTTCCAAACAGCTACAGTGAATAAACAAGATTACCCGTTTGGACATGCCAGTAAATCTTATCATATTGGAGCAGGGAGCGGGGCAGAGGCAATAAGAAGCATGCACACAGACATGGTGTCTGCACACAATCGCTCTAAACTTCTGCATAATTTACTTTTGTGGTGTTCGTACAGGACCTCAATGGGTTACAGTTTGTCATGGTGGTGAAATGGTCAGCTTATTATATGGTCAGTGACCGTCTCTTGGTTCCAGAAGTAAATTTTCCATTAATTTCTCTCATAGGGGTTCTGAAAAATAAATAAATAAATAAAATGTTTGAGAGCTTGCTCAAAGCTAATCAGCTATGTGGTGAGTAATGAGCATAAGACCTGTAATTCTATTTAAAATCTGTTTCTGAAACTTTATAAACCACTAAATTGTCAAACCATTATGCAGAATTTAAAGTTTTACGTGGGATTTTTGGGCTGAAAACAAGCGCGTTATGGACATTAGTTACCACAAAGCTGGTTAGCCTGTGTCATGCTGTTAAACTCGTAATATTTGTATAATAATAGTAATATTAATTTTTCTAAAATGAATGAGAAATTTAGTTCCAGAAATGCCGCTTACATATGGGCAGGATGGACTGGTGAGCTCCATAAAGGTGTTTCTGAAAAGCTTTATTTGCTTTCAAGTCACTTGTATAGTTGCATAGTGTAATAGTGAAATAGACAGCAGGGGCTGAATTGGCTGAATAAGTCTTGCTTTCTGAAATCATATTGCAGACAGTTGTATCAACAGGATGAAGGACGCAGAGACTGAGGAGCAGCGGAATGATCAAGGCTGTACTGCCAAAAGCAGAAGGTACGACAGGTTTGTCAGACTCCAAGTCTTCTTTCTCTTTTCATTTTATTATCAACGTCACGCCTCATGATGAGATCTTGTAACTGAGCTCATCAGGCTGGTTTTACGAGACCATAACCTTTAAGTAAGATGATTACAACAGCAAACAAACTGTGGGCTGAGTGTTGTGGGGCGAGAAACATCTCTGCTCTAAGTGCACATGACACTGATACTGGATCTGAGGCTGATCAGTGCCAAAGATGTAACACTTTTTTGACAATATGTTTTAGATGAGCGTGGCTGCAGAGGAATTAGGACAAAAAGTGCACCATCCTTTACAAAGTGATGACAAAAATGGTGAGGAGCAGATTTTTTTCTTTCTGTTTTTAGACGCTGATCTTCCTAAATCCCCATGTATCTGTTAAGTCCTTGTAATGTGGATTAAGACCTGTTGAAACATATATGCATACATGTTAGAGGAACAGATTGCACCAGACAAATCCTTAATGTTTGCCCTAGAAACACACAGATTTGCTGATATGACCAAAACATTTGAATTAAGCTTAAGTGGAAATTCTTCCATAAAGACCATTTCATCTCCTACACTACTCACCAAACTCATACTCAAAACATGTGTAGCTGTTTAAATTAAACAATACAAAAATGTTATTACAGAAATGTTCTGCTGTATAGCCTAGATTGACTTAAAGTCAGACCCCATATAATTTTGGTTGATTTTCCCTGTAACGCCTTACGAAGTTTCTCCAAATTCAAACTGAAGCTGTTTCTGAACCCTTTGGACAACAAACAATTGGCTGGGAGCTCTTTGTGAAGATGAGACTCTGTAGTTTTAGCCTCTGATGACTGATTTACTCAATAAATGGAAACAAGTTTTGCTTTGAGAAAAATCCCATTTCAAATTCCCTTATTTTTTGGGGGGGTAAATTTGAAGTGGAGTAAAGCTTCTGTTGGAGGTATGGACTGTGAGTAGACTGGGCATTTGTTGGGTTTTGATAATTCCCTTTTCAAATCCGAAACCAATATGACTACAAATGAGATTTAGGTACTTATAATTAAGTTTTTTTTTTTTTTTAAGTCCTTTAAAGATGTTTTTACTTGTGGATTTTGAGTATAAACTGACCATGATTCAGCTCAGAATGGTGGATTTGACTGAAATAAGGAGGTTATAGCTTTATTTTTATATTTTGCCTCCCAAGGAGCTTGCAAGTTCTTTTTTATCAAGACGGTGGAAAACATAGAATAAAGTCAAACGTCTTGCCAGCCGGGCTTGGTCTGGTGACTTCCCCAGCTGGTTTCCATTGAGATACATTTATGCCATACTGTGGAACATTCTAGACAAAATGATAACATCTACAATGGGATTTTGTGTTTTTCAAGATTTTCTGCTGTTTTTAGATTCAACCACAGCCTTCTTAAATGCCCTATCATCACAACAGTTATCTTACATACCTACATTAATTCATGCACTTTTATAACACCATTACCACTAATTATCCTACACATCGCCTCAGCAACAACAGAACATCTCTTTGATCAACACCTTGGCATAACCTTTGAACTCTGTCACCACATCAGCAACAGACTTTATGTTGAACTATCACAATTATAGTGCCGTATATAGCAGTCAGCTTTAGTTCATGCTTAGTTTCAGACACGCTTAGTTCCTGTGAAGATAGGGACGGTGAAAACTCCTAATGGCCCCTAAACACATCTCAATGCAGCTTGTGTCATTCACTGCCCATTAAGACCAGCTCCTTCTCAACTTGCCACCAAATCCTTTACTTATTTTCTGTCTAAAAGATTCCCTGCCAACTGCCTCTGTCATGTAACCATTGATTAAATCACTCACTCATTTCAGACACACGTGTTGTCTCATCCTTAATAAGCTGTCTCCATTTCTTTTATAACCACTGTTTTTGTTTCTTTCATCATGGAGTGACTGGCTTTCACATTAAGACTTCCTGCTGTGAGAAAAAAGCAATGACAGAAAAAGAAAAACAACAGGCTCTCTGTAAATATCATCACTGTGATATGTGATGTGAATGTAGGAACGATTAACTAACTGGGAATGGATTGTCTTGATTGTGCATACCTGTGGAGACTGTGGTCCTACCTGTGAGGATTTTATCCATCAAATTGAAAGCAGGCAGGTGAAAATTGTGCGCTCTTTTGGACTTGCACCAGGAGACAGAACCTGAAAGAGCAGACATCTGTGAGCTGTGAGTCAGCAGAAGGCTCAATATGTGCTGAAGAAATGAATATATGAGATTGAAGTGACTTAGGCTTTCAAAGAGCAGCCCTGCTATTTGTACTGATATCACTATTTTGCTGCTGATTCTGTCAAATCCCTCACACCTCACTCCTGTCTGATGCCTTTGATCCCAGTCATGCTGAAAGAGGAATTCTGAATGAAAAGACACTCACAGAGACAGACAGGAAGACGTTTAGCATCCATCTAAAATATTAAATTGTGGCAAAGCATGTTTTGTTTATCTTCTCATTGTCCATTCCTTCTTGTTACATCAGTCTGTGCAGTTGCGAATTGGTTACAGTGAGTGCAGTTTTCTTTCTGTTAATGTTGAAGCCAAGGGCTGAATGAACACACTGGTTTTGACACAGGCGCAGATTCAGTTTTGGCAGAAAGAATGACTCTGTTTACTGAATGGCTGCTTGAGTACTCTAATGAGACAATATTACTACACCAAATGATGAAAAATTCATGTTACAAGTCGGAGTTGGTGCAGACAGCTCTCAGGAATTTCATTTGCTGTTTGATATTCTTAGTTGCCAGCTCAGCAGGCACTATTGTATGATTGGAAGAAAAAAAACACACTTACGGCTGAAAGCCCAAGCTATTATTGTGAATAGCCTGTAGACACAGCCACACGAGTGGGAAAATGTGCTCTGTGCATGTCCACTCTGTGTGTGTGAGAGGGAGGACGACTCAGGTGAGAGCATGCACTCTGAATACTAAGTCATCACCCACGCCATCTCATCGACATTATGGGCTGTGATAAGTGCATTTACGAAAGAGTTGGCTTGGCTTTATAATGCATATAATTGGAGAGGACAAAAGTAAATAAAATCCACCATCTTCAAAAAATGTACTAGTCAACTGTAGACTATTGCAGACTGATCCTGACTGCTGATCAGAACCAGACTGTCAGTGACCCGGGTGCCCACAGGGGTCCTCCGTGGGCCTGAACATGAACATGTAGATTACATTCTCCTGCAGAGAGCAGTGATTGTGCTGCTAATACTGGGATTGGGGTGATTTGTGAAGCCTTGTGCACAAGTGTTTGGGCCTGAGGCTGCAGCAGAGCTCTCATTATGCCCTGTGTATATTCAGATGTTCCTCCAGTGGCTTTATTTTTCCTCTTTCTTTACACAGGTGTTTCTGTTTCCTTTTCGTAGCGGTGTCTGCAGGTTCCTGTGATACACTCCTGTGTATCATCCACCTTGACACATTTCTCTGCAAACCTTTTAGCTGCTCTATTCCCTGTTCCCATGTAAGCCGTGCTCCTCTGTGCCCCTCTCTCCTCCATACGTCTATATGAGGCTCTGGCTGTGGACCCTCGGGGTGATGGTGATAGAATGCATTTGGGGGGCCAGCAGCTCCCTCTCCAAAGCACATGCAAAATGATCCCAATGGAGACTCACTAGCTGCCGTTTACCTCTGTGAGAGGGGTGGCATGGTAACACCACTGCTCTCACTAAAACCCTTGGCAAAATGGGCTGTGCAATCACTGGCTGTTAAAATGTTTGGATAAAGCAAGTCGCTGAGGAAAAGGAATTGGCTGAAAGTATGCTGGCACACATCCAACTTCAGCGGAAGGAAGTCTGTTTTTTAATTCCTGTTTCATGTTCCTTGACTAGAAATTAAATTTATGAGCATGACAGAATAAAGGATGCCTTTATAGTTTCAGAAACACATAGCGAACAACTAAATCCAGCTGGAACCACCTCCAAAAATCAACAATGCAAAAGGCACAAGACTGAAAATGAAAACGGCGACACATTAAACCTTTTCTCTGGGGACGTGCGGGCAGATTACGCTCAGGGTAATTTATAGTCAGACTAAATGCTTTTCCCAGGTTTCCATTTAAAAATACTATTTATTAATTTCCACTTTCCCATTTTTTTTCAATTTTCCAAAGTGACCCTGCCTGTTAAATATTCATGAACCATTCAAAATAAAAGATGCACATTTTGTACATTTGACCCGCAGCTCCATAGTTCGCTTTATAATCCACTGAATCCTGTGTACTGTCCCACTCTGAGGTGAAACGGCTCCGTTTTGCAAACAGAAAAACACCATTAGTTTCCCACATGTTCACTGTTGATTAGAACTGGATGAAGAGACTGCAATCTCCTCATTTGGCACATCGAGAGGCACATAAATATCTTCATAATATTCTGCTGTTGTTCCAAAAAAGCACCACTCGCACATTCACTCTCTCTCTTCCTAGATTTAGAAAATTGCTTTCTACTACAGGATTTAGATAAGATACCAGAAGAGGAATACAAAATGAAACTCTGAGAGGCCTTAAAGACTATAATTACCATGTAACTTTAAGTCAAAGGATCAGTATATTTTACTTGTCCTTTTCAACCCACATTCTATGTTCTGCTGTAATATGCAGAATGACAAAACATTTGCAATCCCCATATAATCATAAAAAATATATAATTTATACTATTTATATTATTACAATATAGTATATATTGGCATAACAACAAAAAAACACTTTTTTGTGGTGGAGACTGTCACCTGCTTTGTGTGTTTCACAACTCATCGAATCTTTAATTCATTACAATTCATTTCTTTAAAGTAAAAGTGTTTTTATTGCTAAAAAATATATATTTGGTTTTGTGGTGTCACCTGCTTGTCACCAATGAGCTTAAGTTTTATGCCATTTTGTGGAACATTCCAGGCAAAACAACAACTTCTCCATAAAGAACAGTAGGTTTCAGACCCTAGTACCTTTTTAATCCGATGGTTATTGACTTTTTTCAGATTCTAGATTGTAATGATGCCACAATCCGAGAACAGGGAAAAACAAAAAAACAGAAAGTGCCAGTTTTGTTTGCATTGTGTTTCATTTGAAATATCCCAAAAATCACCTGGTCATTTCTCTAAGTGACTAGATCCCAAAGATCTGCATTTTAACAACAATATTTTAGCTGCCCCTGTATTGATTTTATTTCCCTAGAATGTTGTGATGTCATTTATATCCCAATAATTAATTATAGCCTATAAAATGTCATTGAATATTGTAGCTTTTGTCATAAATGAAACTGTATCTCCATCACTTCTCTTGAGATGTTCATGTACTATTTAGACCCAAATGAATAAGGCATGTTTTTAGTAGGAGGTAAAACTAAAGGAGAGTGAGTGTTATTTACTGTTTGTTTTTATGCCATAATGATCATGACTAACTTTACTAACTCAAAGGCAACATATAGAAAGTGCACTCTTCCCTTCCTTCTTTGCTCAGTGGCGTCTTATTGAGCTGTTCAATAAGCCTCTCACATGTCTCCGGATTGGGACTCATGGCTCAGTGTGCGTCCCTCCCATCTTGAGAAATTATGCATTGGCTGTGATGCTCCCCGCTGAATCCCTGCTGGGCCCAAGCACTGTTCTGGGATACAGCCCAAGTCTAATCATCCGATACAAGTTTGAAAGACCAAAAGATTTCTTTCTTTTTTTTTTTTTTTTTTGAAAGGGGGAGGAGAGCAACATCACATGGAACTGGCTTGGTCCAGATGCACTCTGGTAGAGTGGGCCATGCAGGTAATGAGTGATTTGCCTGCAGGGCTCTCTATGTTGAGGGCTTCCTTGTGGAATTGATTGGTTGTTTTTATTAATTTACAAAGCAAGAACAAATCATACACAAAAGATACAAAAATCCCACACGCTTTTTTAACAAGAGCAAATGGCAAAGTAGAATGCAACAATTATTAGAGAAGTAATGACAAAATGACTATTGTTATGGTTCTGGTTGGCATTAGCATCTGGTTGATCTCCTTAACACAGTGGGCTGGCAGTCGTCTGGTTTGGAAAAAAGCTCAATCCCTTAACCCTACATGTTGGTGGTTTGATCCCTGCTTCTGCCCATGCATACTGCGTCCTTGAGCATGCCACTTATGTTCCTGGCTTGTGAATACATGAGTGGATGAAATATCCCTTGAAGGACGTTGAAAAGCTAGGTATATGTGTTAAAAAGTACAATGAAAGGTAAGAAACAGTTGTGGTAGTTGTTTCCGTTCACAGTTGAGTTACAATTTTTCCTAAATATTGCCTTTGTAATTTTCTTATTCATTAGTGACATAGAGTTAAAAATAGTAAAAAATGAATCAAAAAGAGTATGTTATGTTATCTGCCCGCTTTTTCAATTTGAACTTAACACTGATGGTTTAAAACACACATTTGCATTTAATTACATACAAAAAAATACATTACCAACAGTTATCTGCCCTCTTAACAGCCTAATTTTCTTTTCCATACTTGGTTATTATGAAAGCTTTTATGCATTTCTTTTAATGCCATTGTTGTTCTCGATTCTTTGATTCACAGCAATGCATTGTTCCATTACCTTGGTTCTTTATCTGGGTTGTTGATGTACAGTCAGCAGAATTAGAGAAGGGCGGTAGTGCCAGATAAAATAACTGCAGTCAAGGTTTTCAATAAAATGTGAACAACTAGTGATCTGGAAAAAAAGGCATATGACATGATTTGTTGTGAGTGGGCTGTGAGAAATTCAATATTCCATTGAATCATATATGAAAAATCTGATAATGGGTTCATGCGTAATCTGTAAATTTGTTTCTTTAGATGGGTCAGTGTAGAATGTGTTTGTGCAGTGGACCGATATTACATTTGTTCTCACCTATTTTCCATTTTTGGTTGTATTCCACATCACGTACAAATAACGTAAACACAATTGTAAGTGACGGGAGAAGTAGGCTTCATTTATTCCTCCCCTCCAGGCATCCTACTCACGCTTATTATGGCTGCACCTCTGCCACGAGTGCCCCAGAACAGCTCAGTACACAGGCGAGATGTTGTGAATACCTCTGTTGTTGTCGTCCTAATGCTCTCTTGACATCGGATTAGTGACCTTGATAATTTCTTGCAAACATAGATTGACAAAAGGTCAGATGTCACGACTCAGGAATGACATTGCTCACTGTTGTCCAAACAACATTTTTGAAAACATGTTTTTTTTGCTCGACAGGCTGTCAAACCAATATATTTTTTGTCAGAGTAATAATACAATACAAAATATATTACAATTACATAAGCCAGTCAAGCAAATACAGTATAAATAATAAAATATACATACACCTGTATTTTTGTACCTATAATTTTACCACAAAAAAGTACTGGTAAATGTGTAATATACATTATATACAAAGAGATCAGGACAAAGTGTTGGTATCGATATCTAACCCAAGGGATCTTCCCGAGTGTTCATCACTTCAGCATTTCCTTATCCTCTTGTGGTTTACCCCTTATCCAGATCTCTTTGTAAGTCGACTTCACTTGGATAACCCGCTTAATTAGAAGCATTGGAGCAGATAATAGGTCATGTTTATCAGCCATGTTTATCATAAAACACTTTACAAACAGCTGATATGGAGCACAACAAATTTGTTAGGCTTTGTCTACATATGGTCACATCTGATCTGATCCAAGCAACAACTATTCATAAGGCGTACTCTTGAGATTTATTCAAGTAATGGACCACAAGGCTTTTGATCTATAGTCAAATAATGTCTGATTTTTGCTGTGATGAACTCCATCCTCAGAAAAGACCGAATTATGTTGTTTATTCAACTTCGGGCTGCTGCTGTGTGCACCTTTTGTATTGTGTACTTACAAAGGTCGTTAACAACATAAAAGAAAGAAGTATTTGTGTTTGACCTCTCAAGCTACAGTGTGTTCATCTGCAGTTTTTAATACATTTTCTGCATTGGCTGCTATACCAGAATTGAATGCTCATACTAGAAGATGCGCTTTATAGGTTAGAGGTGCCTTCGTGCTGAAAGGGTGTTCAAGGAACTGCATGGGGCTTGATTTTCTATTAAGTAAAGTTATGTTTGCCTGTCTCACTCAAGCAAATATATATTCAGAACTTGTAATAAAACAACAAATATGGACAAACATGTCTACTAGCCTTAAATGAGACATATTGTGCAAAATTGACTTTAAGGAGCTTTTAACCATATGATGATTGTTCCCCCTTCTCCTTCAGCCATTCATAATAGTATTTAGAGCAGAGGGGGGCAAACTAAGGCCCGGGGGCCACATGCAGCCGTTATGGCATTTTGAACCGTCCCGAAAAGCATAATACATTTTTTTTTTCGCGTTAAGTATGGTGCATTTGTCATTTTAGTTGTCTGAGACTGCAGCTGTTTGTTCATTTAAGATCAGTTTTCAGAATAGCCACCACTAGAATAACACCAAACTTTGATGCACTGGCTAAAAAGAGTGACCAATGGCACTGTTCTCACTAAAATAACTAAAGGTACTGATTTTGCTATTCTATAGTTTTGGTGTGATTTATGCAGGCAAGTGTAAAAGTCCATTGTTTGCCCATAGCTGATTTAGAGTGATTCATGCTTGTTTTGGTCATCTTTACCTCCTGCGAACAAGACGCCATTGCTCTGACAGCCCTTGTTTCACTGCTCTCCAGATTCTTTTCACCGATATATGCCCACTGCCTGCACTTACTTTGTTCTGCAGTTTTATTTTCTTGAATGGTGACACACATAGCCGCGGGAACGTAATTTTGGAAGGGGGTGCAGTTTTGTTTTGTTTTTTTTTCGCGCAGTTACATACGTTTATTTAGAGCCAAATAAGGGTAATCACACAAAAATAGCGTCAGGACTCATGTAACGTTTGAAGAATGATCAAGATACACCAGAAAAAAGGCACAAAGAGTTAATTATTAGACGCTGCTCCTGACTCTCTGCTACGGGACAGCGTCAGCGCCCAGCCTCACTTTAAGCACACGCACAGACGCGCACTAACACACACACACAGACACGCACTAACACACACACGCACGAGTAGGTGTCTGTATGAAACCATGAGCCTCGACTTCTACGTGGGAAAATGACATTCGGGCGATGGTCAACAGGGCATGTGCCGGTAAATAACATCACTGTTTAACACAGTAGGACCCTGTACAGTGTTGTGACAGTGACACGGTGCAACAACCAGCTGTTTACTTCACTTCAGTTTCCCCCCGACGTACGGCGACTTCATCGGTTCACTCACCGCTCAGACGCTCAGATGAAGCAAAGTCCCACCTCTGTGAGACGAGAAAACGTGGATTTGTGCCGCTGTCTCTCCGCGTAAAGTCCCTTTGGTTCTTATGCGTCGCGTCAGATTCAAACACGAGTTGTTGCACATGCAGCCTGTAGCTCCAGCAAACTCCTCACATTTAGGCGTCTGCGGTGTAGTTTCCACCTCTTAATCCAGCCTGGGGTTGTCATTTCCTCGTTTATTTTGTCACACTTTAGAGAATATACAAACAGCGGTAAACAGCGGTTTCCGCGCTCAGGTCAGTGCACCGCGCACCATCGCAGGTTTACTTTTCCCTGACTTTAACCTGCAGGCACATAGTTGACTGCAAAAACATTTGATAAAAGTAAAGATACCATATTTATTGGAATAGAAACTGTGTTGTTTTATAATGTTACCTAGAAACAATATAGTTTTGCTCAGGGCAAAACCAGCAATGGACCTGTTTACAAGTTCCCATTGAGTTGACCCATCCAGCAGGGGGTGCTATTGCACCTTCTGCACCCCTAGTTCCCGCGGCTATGGTGACACACATAGCATTGGGCAGCATCGTGTTGCCATTTTGGCACAAATGAAAAAAGACAGTACGTGGCATTTTGTTGTGATGATGTTTACACTATATACAGACAAAGCCCAATAAATCTGTTGTGGGCATCACTGGTAAATTAGTTGAAGTCCTACCTTGAGGACGGGAAGTTACTTTGTTGAGATTGGTAACCTTGTCTCAGACCACATGAGCTTGACCTGTGGGGTGCCCCAAGGGTCAATCCTGGGACCCCTTCTGTTCACCCTCTACATGCTGCCGTTAGGTCAGTTATACACAGCACTAATGTGCCTTATCACAACTATGCAGACGACACTCAGATCTATGTCTCACTGACGGCAGGTGCCTCACTGTCACTGACGGCAGGTGAATATGCACCAGTGGATTCAGTCACTGTATCCAACAGATCAGTGTGTGGATGCAAAACAGTTTTCTCCTCAGACAAGACTGAAATCATCGTCTTTGGGCCGCAGAAACAAAGAGAACATGTCAGAAGTCACCTCCAGTGTTTTCAACCCGAAAGTAAGCAGCCTTGTAATAATAATAACAATGCATTATACTACATTATTACATAGCACTTTTTCATGACCCTCAAAGACACTTTACATATTCATTCACTCTACACTCGATGGTGGTAAGTTACTGTTGTAGCCACAGACGGAAGTGAAGGAGAGATAGTGGTGATCTTGTATTTTTATTATGCAAACCACCAAACAATTCATTTTCTAATAAGCAGTTCACTATTCTAAAAAAAAACTAAGAAAGTATTTAGGGCAAGGATGGTGTATTGGAACTTTTTCTTGTATTCTATTCCTGTATGTAATTATTACAGTCATGAATAATATTTGAAATTTTGCAAAGGAACTAAACTGAACTTTATCTAAACCAGACATAATAAGGAACAAATTTAGCAAAATACCCCCGTCACTAAAAATAAAATATGTGGGAAAAAGACAAATTTTGTGACAAAGGAATCATATTCGGAAGTCTTTTCTTTTCTTAAATTTGGATCATCCATTTGTCCTTAAGCGCTGCATATGGGTGGAACTGGCTCCGAGGCCAAGAACGCCATTGTGATCAGAAGAGACAATGACAGGCAAAAAGAGCGTGTTTACCAAAACCACCATGAGTCAACCCACTGCCTTCCACGTGCGCTAATCCACTATACTCGTAAGCTGCAGGATATAATTGAAACAGTGCTGACAGCGGTGTTAAAGATAAAGCACAGACTCTTGTGAAGGCGGAGAAAAATGGCAGCAGATGGTCCTTCTCTTATGGCTTGTGATGCATGCCAGTGTTTTACCTTACTTTGTCTCTTTTACAGTGGAGAATGCATTTTGCCTAAGAATGACCAATGGCTCTGCTCAACTTACTCATACTTGTATTTTTGATTGGCCAAGAACAGAAAACAAAAACCTTTGGGAACAATTTTTGCCTCTTGAACATACAAGTCAACATTACTTGCTTTTTGTGTTATATCATTGGGACTGGCTTTGCAGATGTTGTGCTTTGTAGCTAGCTTTATAATAAACTGCTGTGACTTCCTCCCCTAAATCCTTCACATTCTCCACAGTTATAGGCTGCATGGTCCAGACTGATAACGCAATATGAAGTTAGACATAAAACTTTGCAACCGTCTGCACCTCTTCTTCCACACTTCTAGGCTCTATCCTTTTGGGTCCCTCCTGCACTTTGTCGCGGCAGGCCTGCGGGCACACTGTCTCTCCTCCTGAGCTCAAAGATGCTGCCGCACCTTGGATGGGCCCTCGTGGGGAAGCACATGCAAAAGGAGAGCCCAAGAGGAAGAGACTGGCAGTGGCGGCGCAGAAGTGAGAGATTGAATAGATGAGGAAGAAATGAGTTTTCATGTTCACAGCCTGTTCTTTTGAAGCACACACCAAAACAACCTGAGGCCTGCCGCCCGTCCCAGTGGTGGACATGACAGTCACTTTGGCAGGCGCGAGAGCTCAATGGGGACACCACTTTGCCCGTGTTCCCGCCCTGTCCTCCCCATCGCCACGGCAACCCATGCTTCCCGCAACCCATCCCTCCTCCCAGCTCTCACACGCCAAAGCACATTTGGCACCCCAGGACCAAAGCCTTCCATTCCAGCCAGCCTCCCTGTGATGCCAATGGTTTTGGAAACGGTAACGCGAATCTGGCACAACACATGCAACACAAAACACTGCCCACTCATACTGAACTTTCTAAATAAAAACGATAGGCGGGGAGAATCCTCTTTGTGGAGATATCTCCCCTGGGCTGGTCCAGAAATCAGAGCAACACTGAACATATAAAAATCAGGCTAGCCAAATTTATTTTCCACAACAACAAGGCCTGTGCCAAGTAAAAAATAATTACAACAAAAGAAAAGAATACTAATTAGGAAGTGGGTAATCATTCAAGCCATACATGGCCAGAGTGTTGTGATCATCGCTGTTATTGTTTTTTTATTGTCTTTCATCTCTGTTAAGAGGCGATGAAAATCAATGGCAAGCTTTCCCTGCGGCTTGGCACTCACTGCACCCAAGTGAAATGGATGAAGACGGCTCTGGGTTATAGCTCCTTTAGCACACTCTGTCGCTCATGCACACGCCACTGTACGCACACAAACCACCAGCGGCTGCTGCTGCTGAGGAAGATCACTATCTGAGTTTTAATTGATCTTGGTCACAGTTTAATGTGAGGCAGGATTAGCTGTTATCGGAGGAAGGAAAGAGGGCGCGAGGAGGGTTTGAGGAGATATCACAGTCCCTGACGCTAAAACCCGACGCCCTTCATGACAGGAATTCTGTGATCTGACCCACAAAGATGTGAGAGTGCCGCCGAGGCTGCTGAGAAAGTGGAAAGCTGGGCAGCAGCGATGGGCCACATCAAGCTGAACTTAATCCCAATTTCTCTGTGATGTTTTGGGCCAAATCTTTGGCTATTTCCAGCCTTATAGAAAGACTAGTCCAGCTGTTGCGACAAGTTTGTGTTATTTACATGCAGGACTTGCTACCATAAACTTGAGTTTAAAAGTGAGGTTTGCTTAGTTGTTAAAAGGTAAATCACCAAATGCGGACAAAGGTAGTGAGATAAGCAGTGTCATTTTGCCCAGTCCTCTGCATTTTCCAAAAATACAAATGACCACATACCATTTTTAAAGGGATTTTTGGCCCACAGGTTTTATTGGACAGGACAGTGCAACATGAAATTGGGATGAGACCAAGGAAAGACATGCAGTCGTTAGAGCCGGATTTGAACTCACGATGCTGCAACCTGCCCATGGCAGACATGCATGCTATCCACTCAACCTCCGAGTAGCACATCTCACTGTCTTTGTAAAAATTGTGATTCAGATTCACATTTGTGAATTGGGACCAACTCAGACTCATTCCCTGTGCCTCTATGAACGTACAAAATAGTAAACGTTATTCATGTAATTGTTAGGAGATAACGACAGGCGGACCCAAAGAAGCAGACCAGAGATATGGATTAATACAGAATTATTTATTGAGAGTTGGCTGAGGAGGAGTAGGCTGGACCAGGAAGCACGGGTGAGGACCGGGACGGCAGGCGGGAGCAGGCTGGACCGAGGAGCACAGGTGAGTACCGGGATAGCAGGCAGGAGCAGGCTGGACCGAGGAGCACAGGTGAGTACCAGGATAGCAGGCAGGAGCAGGAAGGACCGAGGAGCACAGGTGAGAACCAGGATAGCAGGCAGGAGCAGGCTGGAGGAAAAAAAGTCCTTGGTAAGCAAAAAATCCACAAGAGACAACTAACGGGAGATACAAAAAGCCAAGGAGTTCACCACGGAAGTAGACTGAACGATCTGGCAGGGTGTGGATGAATGAGCCAAGCTTTTGTACTGCAGAGGGTGTTTGCTTGATTGCAGATGGGTTCCAGGTGTGCCAATCAGTCATGCCCAGGAAGCTCCAAACAAGGACACCACAGGAGGGGAGGAGGAAACACACACACACACACACACAGGAGGGAGGAGGCACTAAGCTCCTGACAGTACCCCCCCCTCAACGGGCGCCCCTTGGCGCACCACCAGGCTTCTCAGGGTGAGCACGATGAAACTCCCGCAACAGGTCAGGGTCCAGGATCAGGGCACGACCAATCCACGACCGCTCCTCAGGACCATACCCCTCCCAATCGACAAGGTACTGGAGCCCACGCCCACGCCACGGACATCCAAGATCCGCCGCACAGTATAAGCTGGATGGTCGTCAACCATTTGGGGGTGGAGGGGCTCGGATGGAGGGCACAGAGAACTGGATCGTACCGGCTTAACTTGGGATACGTGAAAAGTAGGATGGATACGGAGAGCTTGAGGAAGTTTGAGACTGACAGAAACCGGATTAATGATTCTTTCTATTTCATATGGTCCAATGAAACGAGGCGACAGTTTTCTAGAAACAGCCTTCAAAGGGATATTTTTGGAAGATAACAAGACTTACTGACCTTGCGAGTACTTTGGTGCTGGACGGCGATGGCGGTCAGCAAGGGTCTTGCACTGGGAAGAAGTCCGTAACAGGGCCTTCCTGGTCTCCCTCCAGATCTTACGACACCTCCGCATATGGACCTGGACCGAAGGCACGGAGACCTCAATCTCCTCCATAGAAAGGAGTGGCGGTTGGTAGCCCAGGGAGGACTGAAAAGGGGAGAGACCCGTAGCGGAGGAGGTTAGAGAGTTATGTGCGTACTCTACCCAAGGTAAGTGTGAACTCCAGGATGAGGGGTTGCGACCGGCCACACAGCGGAGAGCAGACTCCAGGTCTTGATTGGTTCTTTCAGTCTGACCGTTTGTCTGTGGATGGAAACCTGAAGATAGACTGACAGTGGTACCCAGAGATTGACAGAATGCTTTCCAAACTTGGGAGATGAATTGGGGGCCTCGGTCAGAAACGATATCAGCTGGGATGCCATGGAGACGAAAAACATGTTCCACCATGAGGTCTGCGGTTTCACGAGCTGAGGGTAATTTAGGAGGGCTACAAAGTGAGCAGCCTTAGAAAATCTGTCAACGATGGTCAGAATGACAGATTGCCCATTTGAGAGGAAGGCCGGTCACAAAATCTACTGCAATGTGTGACCAGGGGCGATTGGCAATGGGTAAAGGTCTCAGATGACCAGAGGGGGAAGCATGGGAGGATTTATTCTGGGAACATACTGTGCAGGCAGACACGAAACTCCGAGTGTCTGCCTCCATAGTTGGCCACCAGAAATTACGCCGGAGACTAGACAAGGTGCGATTTATACCTGGATGGCATGCAAATTTGGAGTTGTGTGACCATTGTAAGACCTCACTGCGTACAGATGATGGAACATAGAGTCTATTGGACGGCCCACCTCCCGGATCAGGCTCAGCCTCCTGCGCTTTCTTTACATTTGCTTCTACCTGCCAGTGGAGAGAACCAAGGACACAGTTACTAGGAAGTATAGTCTCTGAATTAGACTGCTCAGATGGGTCAAACTCCCGGGACAGTGCATCAGGCTTAACGTTCTTTGAACCTGGACGGTAAGTGATGGTAAACTGGAACCTCCCAAAGAACAAGGCCCACCTGGCTTGCCGAGAGTTTAATCTCTTTGCTGATTGAATATAGGCTAGATTCTTGTGGTCCGTCCATACCACGAAGGGTTGTTCTGCTCCTTCTAGCCAATGCCTCCACTCCTCTAGTGCAAGCTTTACTGCCAGAAGTTCTCTATTGCCCACATCGTAGTTGCACTCGGCAGGAGCCAACCTCCTGGAAAAGAAGGCACAAGGGTGGAGACGAGAATCTGTGTCAGAACGCTGGGAGAGAACTGCGCCAACTCCTACATCGGAGGCATCAACCTCAACAATAAACTGTTTGGACGGATCAGGTTGGGTCAATACCTTAGCTGTAGTCAAAAACCACTTTAGCTTATTAAAAGCAAAATATGCTTCGCAGTCCACTGAAAAGGGAGTTTTGCAGATGTGAGTCTGGTGAGGGGTAGGGCAACCTTGCTGTAATCTCTAATGAACCGTCTGTAAAAGTTGGCAAAACCAAGGAATCTTTGCAGTTGTTTCCTATTGGAAGGAGGGGCCAATCAGAGACAGCCTTGATCTTCACGGGATCTGCTTTAACTTGTCCACTCTCAATGATAAAACCCAGAAAGGAGATGGAGCTGACGTGGAATTCACATTTCTCTGCCTTCACAAACAGTTTATTTTCTAACAGTCTTTGCAGGACTAGGCGGACATGAAGGCGATGTTCAAGCGGTCTCTGGAAAATATAAGGATATCGTCCAGGTAGACAAAAACAAAACGATTAAGAAAGTCCCGAAGGACGTCGTTTACCAGAGCTTGGAACACTGCAGGAGCATTGGTGAGTCCAAATGGCATGACACAGTATTCAAAATGTCCCAAGGGCGTGTTGAATGCCGTCTTCCATTCGTCACCTTCCTTGATTCTGACAAGATGGTACGCATTTCGCAAATCCAGTTTGGTGAAGATGGTGGCACCCTGCAATGGCTCAAAGGCAGAGGAGATCAGAGGCAAGGGGTATTTGTTCTTAACTGTGATATTGTTCAAACCTCTGTAATCTATGCATGGTCTTAAAGTCATGTCTTTCTTAGAAACAAAGAAAAACCCGGCACCGACAGGAGAGGAAGATGGGCGGATTATACCTGCTGCGAGAGAGTTCTTTATATATGTCTCCATGGCCTCCCTCTCAGGTCGGGACAGGTTGTAGAGGCGAGCAGGAGGAAGAGTGGCGCCTGGAAGGAGGTCTATTGCACAGTCATAGGGTCTATGCGGCGGCAAAGACAGTGCCTTCTCCTTACTAAAGACCTCCCCTAGGTCATGGTATTCGATGGAACTGCAGTCAGATCGGGAGCGGTCACAGGCTGTTGAGGTAAAACCTCCCCTGATGAAGGGAGAGCTGACTGCAAACAAGACTGATGGCAAAACAAACTCC
The DNA here is from genome assembly GCA_019453435.1 of Rhinogobius similis. Lineage (NCBI taxonomy): Eukaryota > Metazoa > Chordata > Actinopteri > Gobiiformes > Gobiidae > Rhinogobius > Rhinogobius similis. The sequence goes on along the minus strand of CM033626.1, from coordinate 23,615,942 downwards.
AACTAATGATTTTATTAAGAGACCAGTCAATAACAGGGTTATGAATCTTGAGCCAGGGGTAGCCTAAAACAATTGGAGTCTGGGGTGCAGAAAAACAAAGAAACGAATGTCTTCATGATGGTTACCAGACAAAATCAAATGGAGGGAACAGTATGGTGAGTGATTTGAGCTAGAAAAAGAACCATTTAAAGCACTGACCTGGACTGGTTCTGGAAGAGGTTCAGTGGAGATCCCTGCTTGTAAAATTAAAGTAGAGTCCATGAAGTTTTGCTCAGCCCCCGAGTCTATTAGGGCTTGAAGAGGAAGTGACTGGTGGTTATGACAGAGGGTAGCAGGTAACAGGAGTCTAGGTGGGTCATTGGGGATTTTAGATACTTTGCCCATCAGTACCCCCATATTTACTGATGAGCGGGGTCTTTTGGACGAACTGGACATTGATTGAGGAAATGGCCTCCCTGACCGCAGTACAAACACTCGCCTGCTCGAATTCTCCGGGACCTCTCCTCAACTGTCAATCTGGTCCGGCCAATTTGCATAGGAATGTCAGGATTGAGAGGTGGAAGGCAACGGGTAAATTGGTGGCAGGCTGAACTAGGGCTGGAGGCAAGGAACGAGGCGTAGGAGAAGAAGTTATGCGGACACCCTCTCACGTTTGCGCTCTCGCAGTCTGTTGTCAAAGCGGATAGAGAGAGAGATTAGTTCCTCCAAAGAACCAGGGTCATCACGAAGAGACAACTCATCTTTTAAGGTGTCATTTAAACCCCGCCAATATACACCCTTTAATGCTGCCTCGTTCCACCCAGACTCTTCGGCCAGGATCCGAAACTGAATAGCGTAATCAGCCACACTCTTGTTACCTGGTGGAGATCTAGAAGCCCCTTAGCAGCATTAGCCTCACAATCAGGGTGTGCAAAAACTCTTTTGAAGTCATCAATGAATTCAGAATAACTGATATCTTCAACGCCTCTACCACCCAACATAGCTTCAGCCCAATCAAGTGCTCTTCCATGCAACAATCCAGTAACAAAAGCTACCTTCGAATGGTCAGTAGAAAATGTCAGAGGTTGGCAGGTGAAGACGGTGGCACATTGTAAGAGGAAGCCTTTACTTTTACCCAGGTCCCCATTATATGGCTCAGGATGAGGAACAGGAGTTTCACGGGGAGGATTCACAGCCGAGGAGACAGCAGGAGTAGGGTGTGTGGGCTGGCAGACAGACTGGGCAGATAATTGATGAGAAATGTGCTCCACCAACCTGGTTAGATTTGTGACTTGGGCTCCGAGAGACTGATTAGATTCCTTCAACTCCTGCAACGATGTGTGGTGTTGGCCGAGGAGATTCCCCTGAGTGGCAATCATTTTCTGTAACGCATCTGGATCTGCTGGGTCCATTGTTTGGCCAGATCGTTCTGTTAGGAGATAACGACAGGCGGACCCAAAGAAGCAGACCAGAGATATGGATTAATACAGAATTATTTATTGAGAGTTGGCTGAGGAGGAGTAGGCTGGACCAGGAAGCACGGGTGAGGACCGGGACGGCAGGCGGGAGCAGGCTGGACCGAGGAGCACAGGTGAGTACCGGGATAGCAGGCAGGAGCAGGCTGGACCGAGGAGCACAGGTGAGTACCAGGATAGCAGGCAGGAGCAGGAAGGACCGAGGAGCACAGGTGAGAACCAGGATAGCAGGCAGGAGCAGGCTGGAGGAAAAAAAAGTCCTTGGTAACAAAAAATCCACAAGAGACAACTAACGGGAGATACAAAAAGCCAAGGAGTTCACCACGGAAGTAGACTGAACGATCTGGCAGGGTGTGGATGAATGAGCCAAGCTTTTGTACTGCAGAGGGTGTATGCTTGATTGCAGATGGGTTCCAGGTGTGCCAATCAGTCATGCCCAGGAAGCTCCAAACAAGGACACCACAGGAGGGGAGGAGGAAACACACACACACACACACAGGAGGGAGGAGGCACTAAGCTCCTGACAGTAATAACACACAATTCACAAACATAGGCCTTTGTTGTATGTCCACGTGTCCACATGAACCACTGACTTCAGAAAATGTGAATTGGCTGCAGCTTAAATGCCAGTCCAACATGAAAAAAGAAAAAGACAACTAGTATGTGCCAGCTGGTCAAGCTTCAAACTGGATGGGGGAGAAAAACATCATAGCTGAACAGGAATAACTGCAGCCGGGAGAGTTGCACCAAATACAGAATTGTGAAATCGGACCAAAACAAACTGACAGTGAGGACAAGGCTCTACAATGCTAAATCTGCTTTAACTTAACCCATCCAATGACTTTGCTTATGGTACAGGGCTTTGATGTGATTTACTGTAAGGAGCTGCTCTGGGAAGGCAGGCTGGCAGCTTCAAAAGGTGTAGACCAGAAAAACAAATCATCCTAGCCATGAATCTGTTGCTTCTCTCGCCGCTCTTTTCTCCACTTGGACAGTTTTCTCATTCAGCACTCTCCACTGACAGTAGACTATAGTTCAAGAGCCTCTTAACAGTCTGCCTCACCCCGATCCACCCCCAGCCAACTGCTTTTCTCTGAGTTCCCAAGACAACACTTAACCCAAAGGATGGATGAAAAATCGGAGGCAGCAGAATGTTCAATTTCCCCACCGAGAATGCACTAAATGAGACTGGATTTGATTTGAGAGTGTTGTGTTGCCTTAGATGCATTTATAACTTTGTTGTGCAAATGGTCAATATAGTATATCGTAATAGCATCCGTTGCAAGGCAGTCGAACAAACAACACAGCATCAGCAATCAACTTCTTTTCCTGCTCTGATTCATGGTGGGGTGACAATTGACACTGTATTGATTCTCATAGTGTATAAGCTAATTAAATTAGGAGTGTTTTATGACCTCCAGATCGGAGCATTATACAGTAGAGGAACACATCCACCTTTATGAGCAGCAAACACCTCCGTGCCCCAACTCATTCAAGGCCATAAAAACATATTTATGAGAGCATCAGGCCATTGAGCCACAGCAATGTTTGCCATTTTCTCTGCGCTCTGTGATTCCATCCAAGCATCAAGATTGATTCGGAGAGCTCCTACTGTGTCACCCTCCATAAGGAATATGTATAATTCATCAGCCGGCTTCCCCTTTTTATAAACATATACTCAGACTATTACCAGCCTTTAAAGATAAAACTATAAAGCAGGAAGAAACTTAAGGGGACTGTCCCCGATTGTTTCTCGTGATAAAGGAAAATCATTTTTATCCCAGCACAGATATATTGTAAAAGCAACTCAAAGGATCAATATGAGACTGCTGCTATGAGTGTGTTGTTTACGTCATCTAATAATAACGCCTTTTATCCTTTACAAACCAGTAAGGCTTTTAGCGTAGTTGTCATTAGTATTACAGTGACATTAACTTTTTTTTTTATTTCTGCTAATAAGACAGAGGATGTAAAAAAACCTCTTAAGCTTAATTTTCTGACGTTTTGGCGGTAGGACTTCCGGCTTCATCAGAGGTGTCAACAGATCGGTGTGACGTGTCTCTCATCAGCTCTTGAAAGTGATATGTAATGTTGATATTAAAAAGAACATTACTTATTTTTTTCAAAATAAATAACAGTGATGGCAAAACTCTGGCCTCTGAAAGTTGTGAAATGCACTCAGCAGGGAATCAAGTTAAAAGTTAACTATAAAAGTTACATACATATATAAAGAAAATGACAGCATATTTTCTGAATGCAAGTTATATACAGAGATCAATAGACCCTTTGTAAACTACATTCTAAAGGTTGGTACTGTTCCATATAACAATTTTGCTGTAAATAAATCTGAAGTATCCACAATGCTGCTCCTCAGGTCCTGACTAGTAAAAGAAGTATGAGTCCGGTCTCTGCACTGGCACTTTCTGTGGCTCAGAGAATAGACTTTAAAACATCTCTTCGTATGTTGAAGGTTGAAGGTTATCTTTATGTGTGAGTCTCACAATTGCTGTAGTTTATTGACGTAGCAATTAGTACAGAAATTATCATAAATGCTAACAACCTTGTGATCAATATTTTAGTAACCTTATTCCAGAACTAATCATGCCAAAATAAATTTTGAATATTACTTTACATGTTTTGCGCATAAAAGTGAATGTAATAGAGCATTTATATCAGTAAACTAAAGTTTTGTTAGCAAAATAATAATAATGTTTAGGCTTTTATTTGATAGCACAGTAAAGGAAAGGAGGATGAAGAGTGAGGAGGGACATGCGGCCAATGTAAGCCTTAGCAAATCCCAAATCCAAATCCCATGTGATTTTGTTATTTTTGTAACCGGAACACTCTTTTAAAGTATTCTCAGTTTCTGTAGAATGTTTGTCTCCTTTAAGTCAAGTTTGCAGTAATGTTATAAATAGGTGAATAAACTCTAAGCACCATATGTGAATTATTTATGTCTATAGTGGTTCCAGACAATATGTCTATCTGTAATTTCTAAAACTGTCACAGAGGTGTGGATACAGGGCTGTGGAAAAGCTCTAGCTCGTCTGTAGTTATGGCTGATGGAGGGGAAGTTGGATTATTTTCTGTGATGATTTCCCACAATGCCTAGAGCAGAGAGCACACAAGTCTCATGTTGTTCTCCTCGAGCAGAGACAGTAACAGACTGTCACATGGTCGGACCCTGCCAGCTGTACAATCACCAACACCAATCCTGCCTGGCAATTGTCAGCCTGTCATTCCTAATGGTCACATTGGGCCAGGCACCCACTCAGCGGCTCCTCTCTTTACCTGAGCCTACAGGGACTACACCATGCTCCGTCTCCTCTGAGGGGTGAAATTGTCTCGATACATTATGAGTTTGTGCTTATGCGGCGAATGCTTGAGTAAACCTGTGTTTTTGTTTGACTTTGCCAGGCAGCCAGGAAATGTATAATTCTGTCAAGCACCTATCCAGAAAGGGAGGCTCACTGGGCCAAGCAGGACTACAGTCATTACATCCACGCTCGCGCACAAGCAGATGGCAAAACAGATGATCCTCGCTCATCTCACTTATGACCATCCATATTTATTTCATGGTTGCTGGCCCACAGACTCCCCATGCCCATCACTTCTCCATGAGCGCCTTGGCAGGGAGCGGGCTGTCGACGCACACAAGTGTTTGGAAAACAAAACAGGCATGAAAAAGGAAGCATGTGAGAGAGAAAACAAGCAAAAATGAGCACGAGGCAAAACTGTGAAACCCAAAAAGCAAAACAATGCTTCTTTCCGATGCTTGGCCATCAAAGCTGTTAAATAACTTCTCATTGATCAAAGACAGCAGCAAATCCATGTGTTGTTGTGGGCTGCTGTTCATGACTAAGGCCGTGGTCGATGCTGGTTGACGTGATTTATATGGCTTCGTGGAGTGCCAATAAATGAAAGGTCTGATTGGCCCAGTGTAGATCTTCACTCACTGCCTTTGATCTGTGCTACTTACTGTGGAAATGAGCAGGCCGGCTAAGACAAGTCAGAGAAAGCCCATACATTATAGCCCTATCCCCTGGAGCCAGGCCAGGGCTAAAAAGTCCAAATTGGTCCACACCAATGCTGTTTAATGGAACCTGTATGACTAAAGGCCAATTTTAAATCCACTTGACCAGCTCAATACCAACTGCGCAACGTCAATACTGTACGTTTTGCTGAGACAGGGAATTGGCCCTTTTTACCTGGAAATTTAATGATCTTTATCCTCACTTGTATGCTAGAGATATGCATTAGTGACTGGATTCATTCTGCCACCATCATCATATCTTACCTTGGCCTTGTGCTCACCCTCCCTGCTTGCTCTTATTGTGGTTGTCTCAACACATACGTCTTGGCCTTGCCAGACCTGGCAGCGTCCTGGACGATGGCTGATATTTAGGTTAATCATAGGAAGTGACACAGAGGTGTCCCCTGGGGCAAGCAGCTGAGTGAGCAACTCAATTAAAAGCAAACAGTACAGAGGGGCATCCATGTACTCTCAGGGAGAAGGAGGTCGCACTGACCACTCTGCACCTCCTCAAGCAGCCCATTCACCACAGCTCTGGCACTGCCACGGGGAGCAGTGAGCGTGCTCCAGTTACTGCGGTGATTCACCAGAACGAAGGGCCGTCTGCAGGACATGTGACACATACAGATGAGTGGAGGGCAGCACTGTTCCATTATCGCTCAGCCATGGGACTCAGGAGCAGAAGGTGGGCACAGGAGCGGGAATCATAAACATCATCCAAACCACAATTTCCCTCCCTGCTTTCCCTTGAGCCAGACTCAAAGAGGGGCCATGGTGGGGTTAGTGATAAGGGCAGATTGGGTCTATCCTGTTAGCGGGGTACAGAAAAAGCCAAGAGGCTCAGAATAGATAGCTAGCTCTATCAAGGCTAAGGAAGGGCCCTTGAGTCTAAGTGCCATCATTTCCAATAGCAACAAGCAGATAAAAACAGCTGGTGCCCGTGGCAGAACTCCTGTGCTGATTTATTTAACCCAAGGACACAAGCAGGTTAACACAAGATCACTGCTTTTACAGAGTTTAACAAGGTTACAAACCCGCTACTTATAATTAGTTATTCAAAATATATTTCTCCTAAATACTATACAAATGCTTTTTTTTTTTTTGCAATTATTGTCTTAATGGCACAAAGTGAAGCAGTGGGTTTGTCTGGTATTTTGTAAATTTTCAGGTTAATCTCAAATAGTGTGCAGAGGCAGTGAAGTGAGCATATGTACTCTTTATTTATTACAAAACTCCTCCTCACAAATGGTAAACAACCCCACAAAGATTGAAACATTGTATTTTCTTGATTTGCAGCACAGTAGTAACTGTTTGTTCATGTCTGTGACTGTCTGTGAAATCAGTTAATGTGAGGAAGGTTAAAGCTGTTTAAAATGTGTCCTGTGATGTGTCTCTATCAGGACTTCATCGTGGATCTGCATGAGCACCAGACAGTGGTGCAATGTTCATCAATCACTGCTCTGTCTGACTGACAGTTGTGCCTTCACCAGTGGCTGACTGTTAAGTACCATCCGAGTAGAGGAGCGCACTGGTACAGGCTCACGTCACACTGTTTTTGTGGCTCTTGTTGCTGTGGCGATTGCCAAGGGCAGGTTATGGTGCCCTGACCTGTAGTCCCTCCTAAAGGATAATGAGCCTCGTGGCTCCCCAAATGAATGGCGTGGGCAGCCAAGGTTCAGCCTGCTTCCTCATAATGAGCTTCTAACCCTTCAGCAACAAGCCACCGACTTTTTAGCCATAAAATGTTTTTAGTTCCATGATTCTCGAGGATCACATGGACAAAGCAAATCATAAGAATGCACATCAAAGCATGAGATGGGGTTATTAAACAGAACCCACTACCAGCTGACATTTTGAGGTCAGCTCCTCTTCACTCTTCAGTCAGACTACTCAGCATTCCTGATTAGTTGCAGTGGCTCTGAGGGGCACAGTGTAACTGTTGGTCCAAGGAGCTAATTAAGAATGACACAAAGCAACAAACAAAGCAACATATCAGTTCTATTAAATGTCTTGTGAAGGCAGGCAGCAGTACAAACATGCCATCTACTCAGATCCCTGAAGCCCAGGGCCAGACTCAGGAGACAGGCAGCAGACAGGGCCGTGATTTTGGCCATCAAACTCATGTCATCTTCTCTGAGTGGGCAGGGAACAGAGGTGGCCGAGGGAGACAGTTGTAGCAGCACAGTGTTGTGTGATGGTGAGGATGTGCATGTGTGAGATGGGGGTGAGGGGAGCAGATAAGAGAGAGGACAGTAGCTCACAGCACGGGGACTTTTCAAGTGTAAGCCTGTCAGGCAGAGACTCCTGTGACACCCGAACTCAACTCCTGGTGAGCCACTGTTTTCTCCATTGCAGCCGAAGATTACAGTGATCGTCCTCCTGCACGGACCACACAAAGCCAACATGGACTCCACGTATGTCCCGCCATATGTGGGCAGTAACTGAGTAAACTTTTTTTTTTTTTTTTTTTTTTTTCCATACATGAATTAACATTTTACTTTACCATGAAAATATTCTGATTCTGATAAAAATCTTCTTTGTCGTGTTTATCTTTATAGCTACTCTGTTAAACAAGATTAAATTCAACAATAGTTCCCCTACAAGCCTTGAACTGGCACGTATTAGAACTACAACAAAGACGAGAAGATGAACTGCTTTGCTGCAATGGTGAAGATAGACTTTTCACATTATGTTCTGCTAGCTCTTCACCACGGCTGCCACCACTGAAGTAAATGGGAGCGGAAGAAATGCTTATTAGAAAAAGAGAATGAAAAATGACGTAAAGCCTCCTCTTTTCACCTCCGTAATTAGAGGCAGAACAGGTGTGAACGCGGCCCAGTGGAAGGGGTGGCAGTTGGTGTGGAGAAGCAATTGGTCCCCATTGAGCACTGGGGTATTGACGTGGATCTAAACCTTGGCCCCGCACTCGCTCACACTGCTCCATAATGATAGCTCTCAGCAAGACTGTGATTTCATTGAGACTTTGATGTGCGCGTTAATGGCCGCTGACAGATGAGATGGCACCAGCTCATCACACAGCCTCTCATTGTGCTCCCCAGCCTCGCCAGCGCAGGGCCTTACCAAGAATTGATTTAATCTGACCTTTAGTCGTCTTGCGTTAAATCCATATTAACCCGCATAGGATTAATGAAAGGAAGGACCTATTTGTCATGGTGATCCGACAAAGATGATTTAAGTGGCTAAACTCTTTTACTTGAACCAAAACGTAAAGCAGCAAAATGTCTTCATGTTTTCATATCATTTTTAGGTTATCTTCTGTAGGCAAGATCATCACCTCACATTTCTTAAACAATTCATCTGGTGCATATATGGAGGTTTCTCATAAGGAAAAACCGAGTAGTTACAATAGAGAGTTGCAAAAGGTTAATTGATTAATCACAACTAATTTATTATATATAGTTGTCAACTAATTAAATAATCAAATAATCATTAACTGGTCTATACACTCCAAAGCATTCCATGAGCTGAGAGAAGAGCTTTTATTACTCAGGCAGAGCAGGAATTACACAAAAATGACACAGGATGTTAAAGTTGTGTTTTTGATTAAAACACCTTTCATCTCTAAGTATATCTCCAACAGGATGTCCTGAAACGGTTTCATTTCAGCTTTGTTTGGCTAAAACTGAGTAAAAACCTTATATTTGTGAGGCATTCGTTTTAACTAAACTAAATTAATCAGAAGAATAATTGCTGGACTAATTGTTAGTTGCAGTCCCAGGACGATATGATTTGTCGTGCTTGTAAAATGTTCACCCATACCTCAATCCAAAAAAAGCTATTGAGTTTCAACATCCTGTTATGTGCAACAGTTTGAGGACTTTTTCCATTCAAAAAAAAAAAAAATTATATATATTGACTTTGTTAATTGCCATTGCAACAGTCCTTTTCCTCATCATTCTGAAACTCATCAGTAACGCACTTTATGAACTACAATTTCCCAAAAGTTGTACAGCAGTTGAGATTAAATTCTATATTAAGCCCCACCTGTCATTAAAGGTGCTCTATGTAACTTTTTTGGAGGAGCGTACGCCACCTGCTTGCCTGAATGGAGATATGGTTATTTGGCATATAATGTTACATTGTATGAAACTTCTCTATCTCCCTGGAGACAATCAAGTGATGCCACCAGGCCAAGTTACAGGTCAGATCTGTGGAGAGGCGAGCCTGCTCACTTTGAGAATCCATAGTTTGTTTTTTACAATAACAAACACTTGTAACTGAATACATTCTAAATAGATATGCTTAATGCCATACATGGAACATTCCAGACAAAACAATAACATCAGCATGTGATGGACCCTCAGCCAGAAAAATTACAAAGAACAGATTGAAGATTGTAAAAAAAAAAAAGAAAAAGACAACCAAATAAGAACCGGAAAAAATGGCTATTAAAAATGTTTTTGATCAATTGAAAACTATAAAATAAGTAAATATTTTGTAGTTTTCAATTAAAAGTAAAAATACGTTTATTTTTTTTTTGTCAGCCCTATGATGAGTTGGCCACTGTCCAGGGTGTACCCCGCCTAAGGCCCAAAGTCACTGGGATAGGCTCCAGTCACCCACGACCCCTAACGGGAACAAGCAGTAGAAAATGAATGAAAATAAGTAAATACACAATTAATACAAGCGAAAGGAAAACACACAACCAACCAAATCAAAAAAGACAACGCAACTTGAATCTGATTTTGATTCCAAGCATCAAATTGTCCCACTGACATTAGTTCACTCGCCCATAAACAGAAAAATCATCAACTGAATTCTATATTTGTTTCAATGATTCCACTATCCTCCACCAATGAGATCTGGTAACATCCTTCAAAGTTTTATTCTGATTTTTGTAGGCTTTAAAAAATGAATGTCTAGTCGAGTACAGGGAGTGTGAAACAGCATGTTCCTGTGTGCTTTCCCTCTCCCTCAGAGGGCCTGCTTTGGAGGTAACAGTCAGTGTCCCTGGTCAGATTTGCACAATGCCATGTTTGTTTAAAACGTGCAAACAGATGTTGAGGAACACTTAGCCTCTGTCATGTTGTATTATGTTCCGTGTCAGCCGCAGAAGGAAATACAGCTCATCTCTTTCGCTTGTGCGTCTCAATGAACACAAACACGAGAGCGCGCACACAGCCGAACATGGGCATGCAGTGTCACACCACCCACAATCAATCACCACCGCTGTTTGTTTATATGTACCCAGCCACACTTGAGCTCCAGAGCAGGCCAGCCAACTCTAATATTTACCATGTGGCGGTCACTACAGGTTGGACCAATGAGGTATAATAAAACTAGAGGATTCATCGCCATGATCCAGTTCCAGTTCCAGCAGCCCTGTTCAGATTGTAAAACTTTACTCTAGAACTCATGCAAACTACAGCAAACATTTTATTGACACTTTCTTTAAATTGACTTTGCTGATTTGACTTTTTATATTTGTGCTTTATTTAATATCCATGTTGAACAATACCAATGTGAGAAAAATCGTTATCTGCACTATACCGACTTTAAAACACACAAGACGACCTATTATAGCAAAGACAGTGGCATTATCAAATCGAAATGTCTAAAAGAATCCTTTTTTCAGCCATAAAACACTTTATTTGTAAATATTGTCTATCTAGAAGCCTTCAGTTTGCCCCAAAAATGTATTTAAAAAGTCTCAATATACAATCGTTTGACTAGTCGGCTCGAAAAAATAATCACTGACTGGTTGACTACTAAAACAAACATTAGTTGCAGTCCTATTTTTTATGTGTGAATCAAATAATAATCAATGAAAGTGCCCATACAGCGACAGGCAAACAGTGACATATTATTGAGGTGTTCTCTGCATTGCTAGGACTTCCAAACTAACATTATTTGTCAGTTTAATGCCTTTAATCAATTACATTTCTGGCGTTGTCATTACATTATTTTGTAGAATTATGCTCTTTCCACAGTCACAAGATGGCTGCCGCAGTTGCCACCTAAAATGTCTATAGCTTTGGTTAAACCTCACTGGGCTGGACTGTTTAGCCCGGCCTCGTCTCAGATGGCTGGAACAGGTCTCAGCTGCAGTGAAGGCATGTCAAGCCAACACTGCACTAATCAGTCATATTTCACTTAAAGCACGCCTGGACCAAACCACAAGAAACCTCCACTCTCCTTCCTCTTCTCTATACTTTGCCTGTCTCTAGAGCGCACAGTGCAGGGAAACGCTTAATGAATCAGACAAGCTGTTCACATGGGCAATAATGAGCTAGTTTTGGTTGAGGGGAACCACAATTTCTTCTTTTTCACAAAGGTACTTGAGCTTGTGTTACAACAATAATGAATGGGACCACAGGGACGTGTGTTAAATATACTGTTATTAAGAGTGTACTGTGGAAGCTCGTGTCACATAAAACATACTGAAAATGGTATAGTCAGACCTCACTTAAAGAATTATTTGACTAAAGTTAAATTAGATTATACCATGTAAACACAAGAGTCACAAATGAGGACTGTAAGGCACATTGATGCATTTAAATCAGCGTATCCCCCACCCTTCTAAAGTGCACCCCCAGGACAACATTTTAAGAGATAGAAATCTGTCAATCTTTTCCGTAACTCAAAATACCCCGGCTTTCAAGTGATCGTCTATCTGCAAAGCTAATCTGTTGTTCTCTCAAAAGGGGCTCGTTTTAATTCAATTCATTCAATCATTTTAGCATTTTAATACAACATGTGTTATGTGGAACAGTTGTACCTCTGAGCAATATTCTCCGCCGGCGTCTCAACTCGGCAAATGTGATCCAGGTGCGATTCACTTGGGAGGAAAGTCTATCCAAACCATGAAATATTAACACTAATATTTGCGTAAGAACGAAAATCCCCTGTTTTTCCAATGTTCATAATGGATTAGGAAGTCGCTATGAAAACAATGTGTGCTTGCTATGTTTGACAGACTCCAGGACTACCGCGGCTTATATCCTCTGTGGAAATGATTAAATTACTGGTAAGGTAGTTAAGAAGCGTGCAAGCAAAGGTTTTGGTCATAGTGTGCAGCGATGACCGGACATCCTTGCATCCTTTTTTCTCATTCTTCTAACGATGCAGCGGATGTGGCATTAGAAAAAGGGACTGCCAGAGAAAGTACACAGGACGTTCAGAAGCTGGTTTGAGGCACGGATGAAAAATGTAATCAGGAAATCCTGGAAGGAAGGCGGCTGCAGGGAGCGAGTGGCCAGCTAATAATACTGCTGATAAGAGAGTGGTGTAACCCAAACAATACCGACTAACTGCTTTAAAGCTGGTCTCACAGGAAATCGGCCTCGCAATTTGCATTTGACTCCAGCAGCCCCTGAGCGGTATGCCAAAACCCCACTGAAATATTATAAGCATTATTACATTTGCAAGATTATTTAACTTACAGCTAATCCGCTTATCTATCATTTTATACCGATCATGATGTTAAATTCTTTGGGCTATATATTCACGCCCCAAATTATTCTTCTACTGGACAATTTGTTCTTCTGGTGATTTTTAATGGGTCTGTTCTTCTTGGAAACTAAACTGTAAAATATTGTGTCGAATCCTTTTATATTTAATTATTTTTTTCTCATTCCCTTTTAGACACGGTTCTTTATCAAATATATTCTGGTTTCTAATGTTCAAAGACTTTCTTCTTTCAGTAAGTTTCCTTTACAAATTCATTGTGAGGATTTGTGGGATGAACTTTGGTAATCAAGGGCAGCTCCAAACATTTTTTCTTAAGAGAGCTAAGGTCTTCTATCGGTGTACTGGTATTTAGAGCTTCTTAACAAACCCTCTTCCATGTTTGACTTGCTGTTTTAAACTAGTTTAAATGTCATTTTCACCCTTTTATTAACTGATTACCGATTTATTAAGCTTAACGTGGAATTCCTAGTTTTATTTTAGTCTCATTTTGAACACTTATGTTGCTGCCATTTGAAAACTTTTAGGCAAACAGAATCCCTTAAATATTTGGGTGTGGTTCTCCATAAAGATTTGTCAACAATTTTAGAGAAAAACCATACCACCATACCCCCCTTTTTACCACCACAAAGACAAGACCTTGAGTCAAAGGACTGAAACTATTAAAATTGCTTTTCTTTTTCCAGATTTCTCCAAAGTTTGTTCCAAAGTCTTCCAAATTCTATTTCCGAACAGGTATTTGATGAATGGAACAAAACAATCTCAAGATTTATTGAGACAAAAAATATATATACACAACTATCAAAAGAAAAAGGTGGTTGTGGTCTACCTCGTCTCAAAAATGACTCTATTTTAGCTCAAATCAGAGTGTTGCTGTAGGTGTTAATGGGAAATATTGAGTGTCATGTGTTACCAGAGGTTCCTGTAGGCCTTACTATCTGGAATGAGCTGATCAAAACAAATAATCTGAACACACAGATGTTAAAATCTTATGATGGTTTGCTTATGATCAAAATTTTGCTCCAAACAGCACCAACTTGAGATTTAAGATCTGGATAACAAAAGGTATAAAAGTATTTTTTTCACCAGATTATAAAAGAGAAACAAATGAACAGTTTTGATACGAACACTTTATCCCCCCTGGCGCTGCATCTGTCGGTAACTCACTTCAAAATGTGGCTCTCATTCCTTCAAAGGGTGGGCAACAGGACAAAGAATTGAACTTTGATCAAATCCTGTGACAATCTAACAATCTGGATATGACCGAGTGATTGACAGCTTTTAATCACAGTGAAGCGCGAAGCGGCTAATACAGGATATAATCAAAATTGTGACCAAAAGGCAAAAAAGGCACAATACGCAATACTGATTTCAATTCCACAGTGATAAAAACATATACATTTTAGACAATAGAATGTAATTTTGAACACCAAATAACAGGTGTTTTCCTATTCATTCTGATATAGATCAAGACCACTCTAAAACTATTCAGAAAAGAGCCACTTGCATCCTATTAATCATATTTTTTGTTTCATTTTTGTATTGATTAGCATAGGTGCAACTTTTCTTTTTGGACAACACAAGTCACTGTGATATACGTAACTGAAATTCAAGCCTCCAACCCGATCTACTAAAACTAAAAGACGGAAAACAGCACCACTCTTTTGAATCAAAACAACCTTTTTCCTCATCCTCAAACACAATCTGTCAGGCCGCCCCTATCTCCTCCCAAGATGTCCCCATGTAACAGATGCTTATCCCGAGCCACTATCCAAAAGGATTGAACCTGAAGCAATGGAGCAGAAGGAAGCCCATTTCCAGATGTGTGCCAGCAAAACAAGGCTAATGTTCTTATCGGTTGAGTTGGTGCAAACACTTTTAACTTGTTTTTCTGTAACTGGTACCAGACTTGGAGACAAAAGTAACAGTGTTTTTTATCCATTTTAGAATCTACAAAAAACATTTGTTAGCGTTCATCTCATCTCACCTCATTTATTTCATAACTTGTCTGTCTGACACTTTATTTTCAGATGTCTGTTAAACCTTTATATTGTTATTGTGTTTGCTAATTTATGTATTCAATGATTTGGCCGCTGCCCTGACTCTTTTCTAACCATTCTGTGTCAATTATATGTTGATTATTCATAATTATTTATAGTTGGTGGCTAATGCACTTCCACAACACTCAGAATAATTGCCGCTTTGCTCCACTTTGACTGTTTGGATATTTTTCATCTTAAATATTCAGAATAATTTAAATTCATCATTTGAAGCATGCTTATTGTTTGGACTGGCAGCCTTCGTTGAATGCTGGAAGTCAAAGAATTTACATTGGACAAATGGAATCCAATGTTTGAAGTCGTCCAGTGCATTGATTTGACTGCTCCGTCTCTCTGTGGTGAAAGTGGAGGCTGAGGAGCTCATTTAGAGCAGAGCAGTGTATTGACCCTGCACAGCAGACGTACACGAGCAGATCTTTAGCTCCCTTCCTTAGCTGCTCTTTAGCACCAAACACAAGGGACCCTTGTGTGGCTGTCTCTCCATTGGCTGGCAGCTGTGGGTTGAGCCTGTGATTATCCACACATCCACATCCAGTTTGGAGTTTCCTTTTTCTTTGTAATCTTGTAACATTAGGATTTCTTTTTCATTTGCCTGGTGTCTGTCATGCTAGTTTACATGCAGGTAGAGAAAAGTATTTCTGTATATTATACATTTATATGTATAAGTAAGATTATTTTATTTTTGTTATCTTGTAAGATAACTTACTGTTTATTTGCATCTTTGTATTTGTATCTTCACCCCCTGTTTGTCTTTGAGTGGACAGTGGACAGTTCTCTCATGTGGACTAATTACAAGGTAACACAACTACAACATATGTAGACCTCTTTTTCTTTGTACTTAAATAAAAAGTCACCAAATAAATCACCCAAGTTTACACCAATAACGCTACAAACAAGACTGACATATACCCAATACTACAACATTCGCCTACTACAACTCTCCAGTCTCTTCTCTCTGATTTTAACTCCAAGCAATCTTTATGTGTTGAGTACTGTCCATGTTTTGTTGAACTTCAACAGTTAAATAAAACAATTTAACTAAATACTGGTTTGGTTCAGAACCTACCATACAAAGAGCAACTGCTATTTTATAACTTCACAACAAAACAGCTTTTGAGTGTAATTCACACATATTCACACGTGTTTATACAAGAGAATAAAAAATAGCTAAGCACTGATAGATGCTAAAGTCAGGCCAATACTCTTTAGGAGTCTGATGGATTCAGTTTGCATTAAAGCATGTCAAAAATACCCTGCCTACAGAGCGTCTGGAGATGGTTTTGGCAAATATGAGTAGTTATGATAATTGCAGGAAACATAAGACGCATATTTATGTGCCCAGTAAAGGGAATGTGCTATTGATTTAAAGCAGGGGTATTAACTTACAGGCTTTTTAGGCTTAAGTAGAGGATATAAGTGCGCTGCAGTATATTTTGTTTGTATCAGGGCTCTGTTCACTGCGCCCGTGAAGGTATGTCAAATAAGTGTGCCAAAGCCATTCCAGATGTTCCATTTTAAATCATGTCATCTCTGCTTAGAGTGACTGTCTGTGAAGTGCATTTAGAGTAAATGCCCCTTAAACAAGGTAGTTTTACAGAGCATTTGGTGGGATCAGCACTCCGCCTGAACCACACAACTGACCTCGCACAAACTCAATGTGACGTGGTCTCTTTAAGCTTTAAGACAATTTGACAAATAAGTGATGACCGCTCACATTTTTAATTTAGAGCAGGATGAAAAATTAAACAACTCAAGACCTTGATTTTTAAACAAGTCTCCTGCTCATCTCCCCTTTCCTTTTTAGTCCATCTTCTCCTTAACCCTCCCATTTTCCCTTTACCAATCCTTATTTTATGCCTGCCTTGTATAAAGTGTGTCACTGGCACTGAGCTGCCCATGCAGAAACAATGAGAAAAACAACAAGATATTATTAGGCTGAGTTCCAAAAGACGCTCCACTGACGCTGTTCCCTTTTTCTCTCATTTGGGACTTCTTCAATTATACTTCTCTGTCATCCCCCACTCAGCATAATGACTCCTGAAAGGTAGATAACTATTAATAGAGTTCGCACAGTGTTGAAGTCGTATGGATTGGCCTGCAGCACTGTGACTAAGTAGAAGTGATGTCTCCAGTGACAAGCGCCCGTGTCGCTGTCATGCAGGACGCACAGACTCTCTGCATACATTAGCCAGGCCTGGATCCTCTGTCCGCACTCTTTGGGACACCGCCACAGCTGTCCCAAAGTGAATCTCAAATGAGGAGGGGTGTCAGCATTTGTCTGGTGCAGTCTGGGATTGGATGCTATTATTCTGTGGATGAGGAAATAGGTTGACTGCTACTTGTGGACAACACTTGCCTCCGGACTGGCCTTTGTGGAGACTTTTGAACTAACAGAGAGCTCAAACTGTTCTCACTCTCTCAGTGTCTCCTCTAAAACAACATCCCGCTCAGATTCCTCTGAACAGCCCTGCACTAGAGTTACTCAGGCCAAATGACTAAGTCTTTCTCAGAGAGAGCTGTGTTCCCTCCAGCCAGATGTTCTTCATTCATTTTCCCAGATGCAGCTGTATGTGTAAATAACCAATGGCTTCTGCAGTTGGATGGGTGGATCATGGCACACTTGCTCCATGGGGCAAACCTATTTACCGCAGTGATAGTTTCACTTCAGTGTGGACTGAAAATACCTCCTGTGATAAACCAAAAGTCCATGGCAAAAAATATCTATAAAAAACTACCTTCTTCATAAAATAACTGGGGGAAAAATCAAGGTGTTAGACTTGAAAGGTATATAATGGTATTTCTTTAAGTGTTTCTGGTTTTGCTATCACCTGATCAAGTCAGAAAGAATATCTTTTTAATTTATATCTGCTTTTGCTGTTTCATTTGTCTGAGTCTGTGTTCTTTCAAGATTTCTCTTATCTAATCTTCACTTCTCAAGGCCCCTTTAATATCCCATGACAAATGCATTTTATTATTATTTGTACAAAAGTAAAACATGTGAATTTAACATAAATTTGTGGTTCTTGCTTTGGATTTTAAAATCCTAATATTGGTGTTGGTGGGACAAGCTGGACAAACATCGGATATCGGTATCGAATCAAAGAAAAAAATTATCCATATGCTTAATTTTGTGCTGCAGTGTCTAGTCACATTTCCAGACAGGCCATGCTGGCTAACGCAATAATCCATGGTTTCTAGCTTCGCTAAAGAACTTGGCTCCATGTTCCAAGTCGAGGTGCATTTTGAACTGTCTCTTCTGTGGCAGTAGGTTTGCATGTCTATCAACCATCTTGCTCAGTTCCCCACAGCACCCCTTTATACTCTGTTGCAACCATCAGGCGCTTGAAGCAAGAAGAAGACTGACAGGCGACCCGCTGAAGAGGTGTGCAGACAAGTTGAGCAGAACAACAACAAAAGTGAAGTCAGAGGCAGAAGAGGGGAAGAGGACAGACCCTAATAATGGCCGGGCCGTGGCTTGACATGCTATGAAAAGTGACAGTGGACGAGTCATCCATTATTTATAGCTGAACGGAGCGGAGTTATTTATTTTCTCAAGCAGCATGAGCAGCAAGGGATCATGGCACAAAACAAGCAGCCAGTCGGGGCCTATTCGTGTGATTGTCAGCATACAGCCAAGAGGGCCCAGAGCAGAGGGACGCCACCGCTTTTCTGTTCGGGACAATGGGACAGTATTTACACTATTGTCAGGAGCCTGGTTTGACCAAGGGGTAAAACAGTTCACTTCTGACTGAAGGAGGTGTAATTAAATTCCAAGGTTTAGTCATATTTAGGCTGAATGAGGAATGCAAAACGTGTGGTCATGTAATTTTCATCTTCTATGACTCTTTCCCCCTTCTGCTTACTGTTGTTAGTGAAAATAGCAGTTATAAAAACAACAAGGTTTCAAGGCCACATTTGCAGTGGCACTGTGGATGTGTTATTGTAAATGTGCTGATGATTCTGTCACCTTTGCATTAACACAAGTTCAACATAGCTTTTTAATAGCATCCATGACATTTGTGTCATTTCCTTTGCAGTCGCTGTATGCTTCCTGTGGTTTAAAGAGTGAATAGAAGTTGAGTCAAACAAAATAATAAAGTTCAACCATAATAATTTTGGATTTTACTCCCTATCACCATACTCACCATTATGTTCGGTATGTCGGTATGAAATAGAAAAGTACCCAAAGCATGTTCTAGTCATGTTCTATCACATAGATCTAACTTTATAAATGTAATGTGCTATCTAAAATTAAAACTCCAAGGTAAAAAATCTACATAAAAGCAGTCTGACTAATATATGCCTGTAAATGCAGTAGTATTTTGTTGATAACCATGTTGGACAGCAGTGGCTCCACTGTGAGAAAGCATCATAAGAATTCTCTGTTCCTATCACAGTTGTTTCGTATCTTTAAATATTGTGTGAGGGAACGCTGTTTGTCTGGATGTGGCTTAGTGTAAATATGCCTCGGACGCCATCAGGGCATTTCTGGCTCACAGTGATATGCATGACATCAGGAACAGATGTTGCACATGGCAAGCCCCATCAAGGGACAACCGCTTCGCATCAGTGCATGAATATTTCAGACAGTTTACTGCTGTTTTTACCATTGAAGAGTGAGCCAGGCTCACCCCATCACACTCAGACCAAAATGTGCAAATACGGCAATGACTTTATTAGAGAAGAAAATATGTGAAAGATATGATGTGGGGTGTAGAAAAATAAACCCAGTAAAGATTAAAATGTGGACAAACCTAAAATGATATTATGGATTTTGTATGTATGCATGTATTTATTTTGTTATTGTGTAAAAGGCCATGGGCAAAAAAGTTCATGTTTTGACCATTAGGACGATGGTATCTTAGTCAACTAATTATTTCATTTTGATATTAAAATATAAATTAAAATTTGTAGTGAATCATAATATCTACACTGTTTCCTAGTACATTTCAGTATAAATAGTTTTCAGCATAATTTTGTCATTTAATCGGTTGTTAGGACATCTCTTTAGTCGACCAAGAATTTCTTTTGTCAACAACAGCCCTAGATCATTGTTTTAAGATCTAAGGGATATTTTGGAAATGAACAAAGTCAAGGAAAGAGCATTTACCCCTGAACTATTATGATATTTATTTTAGTCTCACATCTGCATTCAGATGGCCCATTCAACATTATTAAACATATGCCTTTATCCTACAACCACTGTTGCACACTATAGTTTATACACTGATAATAAGAAGACTAGAACTCAGATGATGCACTTTACAGCCTCAGCCTCAGTTAAATAAAAGGCAGATTTTTCATAATGTACTTTATTGTTTAAAGTATCATAAGCAGACTGCAGCCTCCTTGTCTTTTCCTTTACCGACTGTGCTATCATAGTGTCAGCCTATACCTCAGAGTCCCTACAGTAATGACCACGGTAATGTCACACTGTAGATCTTTTCTATATATCTGTGCAGTTCAACAGGCACATTCCTGTAATCCACACCCTTTTCCAAGCGCAGCATGAACCAGCAGCCTAGACCTCTCCTTGACCCCAGAGGAAAAGAATCCTCGGAGCCGATCCCCAGAGAGACTTTCATTACAGACCAAAAACACAACCATGGGTGGCCAGAGTCAGATTCTGATATTAGGGCAGAGGACATGGATTTGATCCCAGTCTGGGAATAGTGCGCTGGACTACTGCAGTGAGTGAGAGAAAGAGAGAGGGGGGTCGGCTGCTCCACCACTCTCTGCTCGGCTGTAATGACCCCCCTTCTGCTCGTCAATCACACGTACAGAAAAATGCTTAATTGCAAAAATTTCCAAGCAGCGCAGTGGCCTGACGTCATATTATTGGAACGGGAAAGAGGAGACAGGTTTGAATGGGCTGTGAAAGGAATAGATGGATAGACCAGCAAACACACATGTCTTTATGAATGATGTTAAGTGTTATGGGTGACACACATTGGCCAGCATTCAATATGACGATTACAGTAAAAGCAGTAATCTTACCCCTATGGTTAGCAGAGTAAACTGTAGACCCCTGAGTGAACCTAAATACAGCACAGGCACATAAATTGAATTGAAAATGAAATTCAAGTACACTGGATGGATGGAAAGTAAAACTAAAGATTGCATTTTATTTTTAAAACACATTATAGCTATACCATAGCTAACCCACTTGCCATCGCGGCGCGGTTCAAATTTAATAGGAAGTGAGCCGGGGAGTTTTGAAATTCTCAACATGAACCCGGTGTTTCTTTTTGCCATTCTCTGTGTAAATCATGATATGAACAGTTATAACTGACCAATCGGGTGCCTTCTTTCATGCGGTTTGTTCCAGCTCACGTTAGCAGCAGGTTTAATTGACAGCTCGTTGCCAAATGCCCACGCTGCTGGTTTCCACAAAAAGGAGCAAGTACCTTCTACAAGCTCACTCCTGATTGGCTCTGTGGTTCCCAAGAAATGCGCACTCGGATTTCCAAACATGGAATTCAGCTCCACATTAGCCGCTAAAACCGCTAGCTGCGACTGGCTTCAATTAGCTGTGGAGCAGGAGCAGTGTGGCGTCCCTTCGTCCACTTCTTTATACAGTCTATGAACTATGCAGAAAATGCGGTAGATTATTCAATACAAAACTGAGATTCCAAGTGGTTTTGTTAATTCTGATTATTCAGTGTGAAAATATGCTTCTATCTATTTGTTTTCCACTTTTTTCCCTTTTTCATAAGATACTATGAAATATTATACAATCGATCCACACTGTGTATTTTCATGAATCTTTACCAAAACATGACATCGTTTAGAATGAAAACTAACCCCACATTCCAGCTCATGTTTTCTCAACACAACCTTGGACTGAGTGTCTCTTCTTGAGAAAATGAGCTCGTATTATATTTTGTTTAAAAATCCTTCGACTTAACCACATGTTTCCCATCAGTATCAATAGGTTTTCTACACCCCTGTTTGATGGGTTTAGTGGTGGACAGGCGGCAGACGGAGCAGTTGTCAGCCTTCCTCTGTACCGTGACAGACACCTCCGCTTTAATCGACCTGGGGTCAAACAGGGACTGGGACAATATTTAGTTTAATTATTCCAATTTAACTGCGAATCATATTTCCATACATTGAGGTTTCATGCCTTATTTATGACCTCTATACAATTACCATGCAAACGCCGTCTTAAGTGTCACCCCTTTCTCCCTCTGAACAGTTTAGTAAATATCAAACCATATTTATTATTAATAAGCCCGGCACAGCTGAAAACTCCCCTTTTATGTATAAATTATTCACAGACTCAAAAGCTCAGGGAGCAGAGCGCCCTCCATTCGATACCACGGAGACTGGCATAATTAATTCTATTGGAGGAAACCTATGCAAAGTTAGCATGTTTGTGCCCCTCTCTCTCCATCTGTGTGAGCCATAGGAGATCATGCATTTCAATCACAGCCTCATGCCTGGTGACAGACTTAGCACAAAGCTTGTTGATTTTATTATCACAACACAACTGTCAGTACTCCCCTGCTGTTTTACTGCTCACCCCAGCTCCTGCCTTTAGTCACCCCATTGATGCCTTTACACAATCTGGGACACAAATGCATGCACTGTACCATCTTCTACTGCTGCCTATCTCTCACAGCACAGTCCAAATTGTGACATACAAATAATATTTTTCACGTCTCACACACATGCACACATAGACAGTTTACCAATGTGCTCGCTCACACTAACCGAGCCCATGCTCCCCAGCTGCGCAAGCTGTTTCTCCCATCAACATGTGTTTACTAGCAGGGGACCCTTATGTTTCCATTACAGGGAGACAATAAACAGGAAGGCCGTCCCCCAGTGTTTAAAAACTACTGTTCAGGGGGAGGCCCATGTGAGGAGTGGGCCCTAATCACACAGTAACCTTTAATTAAATGTGGAAAAATATCACTGTTTTTGTGTGGAATCCAAACAAGCTCCTCTGCAACCTCCTCCATGCACTTTGATGAATTTTTCACCGTCCAACGCAGCACTTACCACCTGGCTTACTTTTAACATGTGGTGTGTGTTTTTGTGTTTGTGAAGAGTTGCGGGGGGTAAGTGAGAGAGGGGGGATGTGTTAAGATTAAATTAAGCCGTGTCTCGCTACAATATACAAGTGAAAGACTGATTAACCAGATGATGGCCTATTATTTTAGTTAATCAATAGACCCTTGAATAACTAATGAAGAACATCAAAGCGGCAGCCACGAGCCAGCGGTAGACTGTGCTGTTCTAACCTCTTCAGAAAAAGCTTTTGTTAGAACATGGTAATGATTTTTCCTCCTGGCTTTATTGTACTAGATACTGTATAATAGGTTTTTCTCATATCCAACTTTGCCGGCATATACGTTTGGAGAAGATTATTAAAAGCACAAGATGCAGTAGTCCACAAAAAGTCGTTGGTGGAGCAATGGGGTGTGTCAACGTAAAAAATACACAAAAGTTACAATCAAAACAAAGCACCGGTCCAATCTTGTTTTTCTAAAGACTTTATTCCCATCTGACTTAAATCTTCCTTTTCCATGGGGTAAACATTTTTCGATTGTAAGACTACATTGTGAGACTCCAGTAAGCTTCAGTAAAAGATTTACTTTATGAATAGCTTTCAAAGAAGTGTGTTGGTGCACAAAATCCACAAAAATACAAAGTACATAGGCTTGAACCAGAAAAGTATCAAAGGGACAGATTCTATCAAGTGCAGATTCAACCTTGAAAATATAGTTTTATACAGTAAAGCCGGTCATTTAGAGCGTAAATCTTTGGTATCACAGAAGAGTGGAATGATAAACTTTTAACAATAAAACTAAAAATGGATTGTACACTTGACCCTTATTAACCTTTTCTGAAACTCAAATTCAGAAGTACATTTTGTAACCAAAATCTGCTTTCTTGCTTTTGTTTTTCATCATTTCTCTTTCAAGCCAACTGATAAACATGCATATAAATGATGACAGTGTTACTATTCATTGATCTAGGATGCTTTCTATTTCAAGTGTTGGGATAGAGAGAGTAAAGTGACAATTACACCATTTGGCAAGACATCTGCAGCTAATCCACGCTCTAAGGCAACTGCTTACACATAAATCACCTTAATTAATTCCCCCAAATCTGGAAACTAATTGAACAGGATATTCATTTTCAATAGTCATCATTCAAAGCAGAAGAGCTCTGTTGTCTGACGAAGTGATGTTTGTTTAGCCAGAGAAATAATCTGTTTTCAGGTACACTGCAAAAAGGGATTATCTAATTTAGTTAAATTTACTTGAATTAAGCAAATTAATGTTAAAAGTCCAATTTTAAGATTTTTTCACTTGACAGGACTACTTCAAATTGACATTATTTGACTTGTTTTAAGTAAACTTGATAAGTAAAATAATATTATTCCACTGGCAGATAATTTCACTTAAATTAGGGTAAAAAGGTCTTATTTTGAGTTTATTTTTCTTATTTTTTGATAGGCCTTTTTTGCAGTGTAAATAAAAAGTCTGCAAGTCAAAGTAGTACTTATCTCTTCACAAAGGGTCTCTTAATTAAATTGGGTGTTGTATGTGTATTGCAACCTCTATTGGATTATGCACGAATCAGTGGATGCGTATTATGGTGATGTCAGGTTCACCTAGTGGTCTTTTGAGGTATTACATCACATCTGAGCATGTGTTGAATTATAGTCACTTGATTAGTTTGTTGTAATGTTTTGGCCCAGAAAAAGCTGCATTTACAAAAATGGAAATGAATAATCTGTTGGACAAAGCAAAGTACACATTCTGCCAACAAATATAAAATACATTGTTTGAGAAATGCATTAAAATGTCCATTGTGTTTCTCTTGGCATTTTCATTTCTGCCTTGTAGCTTTTAGTGATTTTTTTAACCAGATGTTCCTCCTGACAAAATTATCTAGATAGGGTTCTTTGTGCATGTAAACAGTTTTTGGACTTTTGTTACGCAAAGAAAAAAATCAAAACTTCCACAGTTCTGTTTGAGAATCATGCAAATTGACGGTAGACTGAAAAAATGAATAAATAACTACTTGGCATGCAGAACAACAAGCCCCAAAATGTATCCAGCCTGGCCATACGCGCGTCCCACACCCACACAAAAAGCTTTTCCTCCAGATTGCCGCAGTGTGGTAACAATATGGTGACAATCCACAACAAAGCCCTGACCACTCGTGTCCATCATCACATCACACTTTGTTGTTGATGCGTGCCTTATATTTGCGCTGCGGAATCCCTCCTCTTCTGCGCGTTCCATTAAAGTCCGTAAAAAGTGTTTTTAAATGCCCTCCCCATGACACCCTCTCAGCCAATGGTGGGACCCCAGAGGCGGGGGAAAGGGGATCGCTGTGTACCCCCCCTGGCACGCATGAGAGACACTGAGGGGCTTCACCGTGTCTCAGCCAGGATTCAGTGCACCCCGCTCTCTAGCAGATGACAGTCAGCGCGCGTTTCCCATTGGCAAGAGGAGAGCGAAACGGGGGGAACAACGGGGTGAGAGCGAGAGAGAGGAACTTCACTGCGCACCGTGAGGATAGAGGAGAGGAGAAGAGACCACTGCGCGGAGCTCAGAGTATGCGCACACAGGTTCGAGAGTGGACCGTGGCGACTTAAAACAAGCGGAGGAGTGGACGTGTGGAGGAAAGTTACCACTTAAGTATGGAGATTTACCAGTAACACTCTTTACCAAGTGCCCGGAGACATTTTTTCTTCTTCACACTGGATTGTACTATAGACTGCATCTTTGAATGAGAGCCGGTGGTGCCGCGGTGGACTCCAGCAGCAGCACAGTCGCATTGGAGCGGAGAGTGAAGCCATCCACAAGTCAGCAAGTGGACGCAGCATCACGCAACATGTTCACGCTGTACCTTATCTTCTGCCTTATGGCCACAGGTATGTCTTTTCCATTATTTCCCAGTGTGGATGTAGATATAGACGCACTAGTGTCCACTCCAGCGCGCTGCGTCAAGTAATGTTGGGAGGCAGAGGAGCAGCGCGTATGGTGCAGTGCCACGGTGCTGCTGGAATCTACGGCTGATTGTGTGTTATCACTTTGGAAATGGTTTTTAAAGTGGAGTTTTAATAGAGGCAGTTGGCTGTGGAGCTCGGTGATATAGTCGGGTTACTTGAACATTCTTAATATTACTGTTGTAGCCGTGCGCACAAAGTAAAAGTTACGTTTTAAATGAGCATTCGTACAGTTTTAATGACTCAATTGAGAGGGCTAATTGTGATTGACTTCGGACTCAGGGCAACTCTAAATATGCTTTTGAACACAACTAAACTGTTGAGCATCCGCGCAGGTTGAAAGGGTCTCGCTGTTTGGAACGGACTTCTGATCTGCTTCTTGTAAAGGTTTACTGGAAATTCACTACTAAAGAGGGTTCACGAAGAAGTCAAATTGATGTAAACGACGTAACTGTTGTTCGTTGTCTTAAATATTGTCCAGTGGTGTTTGTTTGGCCGATGTCGTGATAAGTAAAACCTGTGCGTAACGGAGAGTTTAGTGTGCCGTGCTGGAGCCGGGGCGAGTTGTGCCTCGCGGGCTTGTGCCTGAGTTCAAGAGAAAAAGAGAAGAGGGACTTTTCTATTGTTTGCGCTCTGGACTTCGGCGCACCTGTCTCCCCTCTCAGCCAATCAAATGACAGTCTGTATTTAAACTCGCTCGCATTCTTTCTTTCTTTACATTATGTGCTAATAGCGCACTATAGGGCACAAAAATACAGAGGGTAAAATCTAGCATGCGTGTTTTTTTGTTTTTGTTGTTTTTTTGTTTTTGTTTTGATTAATGTCTTCTGTGACCATTAAGTGAAAAAGAAAAAAAGCTTGAGACATTTCACAAACAGAACATCTATATTTATCAAGTATAAATAATCCCATTATAACGAGGCAAGCTTCTGAGCAGCTGCTTTAATCAAGCTAAATAATTTAGAGCTGCAAATGCCCTGTTGCAAAATAAAAAGCATTTTGCAATTAATACCGAGCCTGCTAAGTGATCAGAAACAGAAATAAACCAGTGCTGAACAGAAATGATTCACTTTGAATGCAGCATGGCAGAGAGTGGGCACAGTTTGAGATCTTCTGAGGGAGAGACAAAAGAGGGAATAATATAGTCTGTGATTGTTTTAGACTGCCTGTAGCTTTTGCTTTTTATCATATGCACTTTCTCAGAGACAAAAACAGACTCACAAATGGCACAGTGAACTCAACCATTTGTTCTTGTCCACACAGCTTTACCTTTTTAGTCCTGGTTCCACATGGTTTTGTCGTTCTTGAGAGCCGCAGGGGGTGGGATCTGACACCAGTGGACCTCTGCTCCCTGGTGCACTAACAACAGCTGGATAAGAAGGGTCTGTCTCAGGGCGCCATATACTAACACACCCTCTCTTACACACACACACATAATGGCAACGTAACAGCTGCCCTAATTAGAACCTAAGAGACCCTAGGCCTCATTTATTGTGGCACAGTCGCACACTGAGCCACTGATGCTCTAAATTGGCTGCATTCACAAACACATCTGCAGTTTAAAATGTCTTCTTTTAAAGTTAGTGTTAGGCTCAGAGTTCACCCACAAGTAGGCCTGTGTGTCGCCATACTACACTGATAATTTACTCTCTCACAAAGTCCCCTGGGCTCCCGGAGGAATTGGATTCCACAGTGCATCAGTATTCCGAGTAATCTTCAGTGAGCTTCTCTTTGGAAACCTTTTGCTTTGGGTCGCTTGCCTCTCATCGGGCCAAGTTCAAAGGCTGCGAGTGGAGATTACAAGTTTCTCTGCTTTTCCTCTTAAGTCGCGTCGCCTCTCGTGTCTCGCTATACAGTGTAATGCAACAGAAATGTTCCACCTTGCTGCTTCTCACAAGTCTTTTTGCCCTGTGTGTGACTACAGGAGAGGGAGAGTATCTGTTTAGAAGTCCAGGGGCGTTTGGCAGATCTCATGTTTACTCACTCATAAACAAACACATGTACATAACATCACAAGTGACTTCAGCCTCGTCATCTCCTCTCACATTACAGCACGTTTGTATCTCCTTAGTACAGCACTGATATGGACGCAGGGGCAGCTTCACCCCAGAGGTTTGTTTTTGGGCAGCTGTGCATATTTCATGAACTTCTGTTATATGACTCATGAGTTACGCCAAGCAGAAAAATCTCAGTTTTTGACAAAGGGGCTCAGATGTGGCACAAATGTCTCCATAATTAAACCGTAAAACAAAAAACTGCAATCCAACAGGGCTGTGGATGTGGGATATGCTGTTTTCCAAGAAACACAAACTACGGTGGTATTTTAATTATATTATTACAGTAAGAAAGGTCAGTTATGGGCCAAGGACAAAATGATTAATTATGCTGCAGAACCATTAGTGTTAAGGGATTTGGAACTATATATACAGTACATATAGCCAAAGAGCAAACAATTACCTAGAAAGAGCATTTAACTTGAGTATTAGTCCGGTCTGGTCACCAAAATATATAATGTCTACATCCTTTTCCATATAATTGCTAAATAGCATCCGTACCTTTGCAGAGGTTGTGATGTAATTTTGCGTCTTGTTGTACATTGATACACATTCCTTTATCCTATACTTTTCTTAAAAGTGTTTGCACAGCCCGCACACCGTCTGTCTCACAAACAAACATCACATTTTCTCTCTGCACCTCTCTAATATTAAGCCTTGAGCAATAAGTGGGTAGGAGACATAAAGTTGTGAGGAGGAACCCCAGCCAAGCGGCAAGATACGATGTGCACAATAGTTGCAGACACAGCAGAAAGTGAACAGAGCTGAGTCCCGAACAGAAGTGTCTTGCATTATTTAGGAGACACAGTCATGGCAAAGATATAGATGAATTTTGGCCTACTTTGATTTCCTGTCTAAGTGGGAGCCAAGTAATAGTTCAGCTGCTGGAGTGTTTTATTGAACATTGTAGCAGAATTTTTAAGATTCACTCTCTGGATGGCGGCTAATGGTATGATTTATATTGTAGCAGTGCTCTACTTAAATACGTTAAAGAGAGGATTTCTGCTGAGCGCAGACTCAATTAATATACTTCTTGCATTTATCCTTGTTTAAAGTATTGGCGGTGAAGCCTCTCAAAGCTGACCTAACTACTGCCAGTCATGTTTATGTCACTTGGCAGCCTTCGTATTTATCATTTCAACACCCCTAAGCAATAAAGTTCATTTAGAGAAAGTCAGAATTCACACAAATCTTTCTCCAATGTTACAAGGTTAGTTGGTTATAAATATAAGAAATCAAAGTGCAATCTGCAAATCTCAATATATTATACATACATATTATTATTATAATACATACATACATCACTATTGGAGGTCATGATTATTCGGTTAATCAATAAACACAATTGTTCAGGTCACAATGTCATGTATCATCCAAGAATGTAAATCCAAATGTACAATGCTTTTTATCTGACAAATGAATTATACTTCATCATTTAGAAAGTTTAACCGTATAGAGCTGTAAAGTGAACTAATCATAAAACTGTGATGTTTCTTCTCACAATAGTCTTAACACCAAAATCTGATATTGTGACAGTCCTATTGGAAACTGTCTGCTTATTCAGTGGCTGTCCAATTCTTTAAAAAGTTGTATATTGTAACAAAAGGCTGATAAAGTATTTGCACTATCGAACACTGAAGTAGCAAATGTTAGTCTATTCATACACACTTGCTCTAAAAGTAGAAGGAAAACAATAGCGTTTCATATTATTGCCTTCTCTTAATCAGCTTTGCCATGTGGGTAAACAAAGATAAAGAACTTGGCACTGTGTCCTGAAGCCTTGTTATCAGCTCCTACTTATTTAACTGGATGTCTTCTGAGGTTTGGCGCCAAAAGGAAAGTAGCCTCAGCTCAACCAAGGATGCTACTTTAACCTATTTTTTTCTTTACCTAAGTCATGTCATTTCCTCTTTTTGTCTTCTGCTTTCTGCTGTCTGCCTGTCTTGCACACGCACGTTGTCACCTTGTGTTCCTCTGAGGGCACTCTGAGGATCCGGAGGAAATGACAAAGAATGGGACAATACAGGGCTGTGTCAGCTTCCTGCCATTGCCTGGAGTCTTCTTCTTCCTATTCTTTCCCCCTAGTTTAAGCACCTAAGGCAGTATCATCTACATACAGGCTGGTGGGGGACCCAATATACAACTTGTTTATTCTTTTCTGCAAGCATGCAACTGTAAAAAATAGCAAAGAGGAAGGATTAATTTGGAGCATGTCATTAAAACAGCACCCCGAGGTAAACAGTCATTTTCATACAAAGCTATTTAGGAAATCCTTGGATTGCATTTATTGTCCCTTGATACAGAAGTCACCTAGAAAGACATAGTGTTTCAGAAATATGCTGGGTAGAAAAATAGCAGATACTCTCTGCCACCATTTACTTTTTATTTTTCAACCACTTCCCACCCCCCAAGACAAAAATTTCCTATCTCTTGCCAAGACACAGAAAGCAACTGCAAATTGAAATTTTCAGTGTTGCAGCAATATCTGTTCCAGTGTTATCTCCTGCAGCCATGTTCCTTAACAGAGCATTTAGGATTTTTTCATGTTCATAGTGGAGCGAAAGGGGCACTTAACAAGACACCACAAAAATCTGCCAAACATAAAAGTCTTTTAAATGTAACAAATTATGTTTTGTATAGCTTGAGTACTATGTAATTTCCTGTGTTTAAATGTAAAAAAAAACATACACAGAACACAAAACACATAACAGAGAGAAAAAAATAAACAAAGGCGGCAAAAGACATCCAATTAAGTTAAAACACGCATTGTCCAACATAAATGTCCCACCTTGTCTAAAGTCTTTCAAATTTATCAGTTTTCAAATTAAGTCCAGATATCTTTTTTTCCCCCCAATTTGTCTCATGTCTGTTACTTTGTCGGTCCAGTCCTTGATTGTTGGTACAGTTTGTGTCGTCCATTTTTTGTGATGGCCCTCTTCCTTGCAGCCAGAAGTATGCTCCAAAGATATCCATTCATTGTGTCCATAGCAGGAGTTTTGAGGCTCAAATACATAGTTCTGAAATCGAGTGGGATGCTAATGCAGAAAACAATCTGCGGTGCTCTATTGATCTCAGACCAATATCTCTGAACAGTCGGACAGTCCCTAAACACATGATAATGATGGGCCACTTGGCAGCCACAGTTTCTCCAGCAACCAGGAATTCCCTTTGAATAGTGAACACTTTGATGTATATTTTTCCAACTGAATTTTTTCCAAACATTGAGATGTATTTATATGTTTCCCCATTCTCCCTTTGTCGAAACAAAATGACCTTCTCTTTTCCCTCCATCTTTGTTATTAAGTGTGTTTTATCATCCTGAAGTGAGTCACTCAGAGCAGGAGGTCAAGGACACAGACTGGAGTGCGCTGTGCAGATGACTGTGGTGTCTCTGGGCCTGCTTGCCCTTTCCGTTAGGATTAGTCAAAGTCCAACTGTCTAATTAATAAAGCTCAATCTCCCTCAATATGTCATCTTTTTAACCAGTAGGATCTACATTGCACAGCCTATACCGTGACAGTTGCCCTGCCCCCCTTGGTATTTAAACGGCAGGGGCTATTTGCATTACCCAGTCAACCGCAAACTAATAGGTGATTAGGTCTCAGGGCACTGGGACTGTAAATGAGCACAGTCTTACAGTTATAGGTGTATTCGAGGAGGAGACAGATAATTCGCAATCAACTGAGGGGTGTCTGTCAAAGTGAATTGATCGCTTGCTGTTAAGTGCTGCTTCCTCAATACAAAACATGTTAATAGTATTGATCTGCTATGGTGATGAATAGAAAGGTGTGTGGTCGGTCGGATAGACAGGAAGCAAAGGTGTGGTCCGTCTCTGGTTAACGTAGATGCCAACGGGTTTGGTGTGAGAACAGAGCAAAAGAAAGTAAAGCTAAAGGCAGAGAGGTCAAAGGGATTTAGCGCCAGGAGCCTTGCGTTGCAGGTAATGGATATGCTTATGTTGGTGAAAGGCATACCTGCTCCTCTTTCTCTTCCAGCGAGAGAGAGGTGAAGAACCAACAAAGGTGTAACAGCGGCAACTCTGAAGGGGATTAATGGAAACATGATATCTCAACACCTCCGGCTAAACGTGAAGTCTGCGGTCCGCACTTGGACATGTGGGCACATACTTTTGTTCGTGGTATTATAAGAATGACAAAAGGGTTGAGAGTTAGAAAGAAAATATAACCCTATCCAAGCCAAATCAAAGAAAAGTTTGGATAGGGCGCTCCATGTCCT
Organism: Rhinogobius similis; assembly: GCA_019453435.1. Classification (NCBI taxonomy): domain Eukaryota; kingdom Metazoa; phylum Chordata; class Actinopteri; order Gobiiformes; family Gobiidae; genus Rhinogobius; species Rhinogobius similis. The sequence goes on along the minus strand of CM033626.1, from coordinate 23,583,702 downwards.
CACAAAGATAGAGAGACGGGGCTGCGAGGTGAACCTAACACCTCTGTTGGAGAAAGCGGACGGGCCATTGTTCCAGCACAGTGCACCCGTCTCAGCGAGGCGTCCCACCTCCCAGGGGGCAGAACGAGAACGCGCAGAGGAGAAGAGGGACCGATTGTTCCCTCCTCAGACTATCCACAGATGGGGCTGCGGCACACAGGATGCTGCCTGTTTGCTTTGGAAAGTCCCAGGCGTTTGCTTTGCAGTACAGAAGACTCTGGGGGATAGGGAGAAGCGTGAGTGCCAGTGGAGACAGGGAGAGTGGAAAAAGAAAGAATGAAAGAATGAAAAGGACCTTGCCTAATATGATGTCAGTGTGAATATAGTGCCAGGGAGGGAAGACAGATGATGCAGCCCGACGATGAGAGGGTAGTTGGGTGTTTCCAAACACAGACATATTGAGCTAATGGAGAAGAGAGGGAGAGTAAAGAGCAGTGGAACGATAAAAGCGAGGGATGAGATAGAGAAACCTGAACTGCATCCGTCATGTGGTTTGGTGCAGAAGCCATTTGTACCTATTGTTCTCCATAATTTGTTTTCTTCAAGCCTGCAAACGGGAGGGTACAGAGGGGGAGACTCAGCTACAGAAGCCATTTATTTTTGCACTAATTACATAAGTGAGACAGCATAATTAGACGTATAGCTAAACAGACAAAAGGATGAGGGAGAGATGCTTGTTTGGGAACAAAAAGTGTAGATGAGTCTGAAAAGCTTTCTCTTTTTCACTTTAGAGAGTGCGTTAAAAGCAGAATAAAAGTGGAGGAGGGAAGGGTGATCGCAGGGATAAAAGATGAGAGAAGTGTAGAGGAAAGCCCTGATCAGAGTGCACTTTGAGGTGTGGCCAAAGAGTGGCTTCATTTAATACACCTGCTCAGCGGGAGAGGGCGACTCACATGAGGACGGAGAGAAGGAGACAGATCTCATCTCTGATTGGTTACATCAAAGGCAGCCGGAGGATTCTCAGAGCTGCTTGTTGTGGTTTGTTTGGGAGGGGCCCCGAGAGAGGATGTTTTTTGCGGGGTCAAGGGTCATGTGACAGACTTTTCGCTCTGGTTCAATTTGCACCACAGCTCCACCACAGGCCACAACCTTAAAGGAGTCATTTTCTGCAGGTGTGTGATGATGTTCAAAGGTACATGATGTCAAGGAAAGGGAGCCTAATTGCAAGCTACATCAAACCCATGCCAGACAGAGGTGGAGGAAGAACTCTAGTTTGTCTCATAAGTAGAAGATACATGAGCAAAAAAAGAAAAGAAAACTTTTTTAGTACTTAAAGAGTAAAGAGTTAAAGTATTTTTCACAGATTTTGAGAACTGTTGAAGTGTTAGTTAAATGTAGTGTTTTTGATAAAGAATGTGCTGATTTTTGGTCAACAGAGGTCAATTCAAATTGTTTCTTAATTTTCCTATGAAATGAAATTGTGTTGTGGCTTGAACTCAAATGTTTAGGTAGAATGTCACCATGCCACAAATAATGCCTCAAACCTCAAAGTACTTTCTATTTTTAAGTCCAAAAAATGTAGTATGTAAAAGTAAATAAAGTACAAATACTTTGTAATGTTACGCTATGCATTTTTGTACTGTTTTTAGCCTTTAAACATGCTCTTCAGTACCTTTAATTTGCCATCTCATGGTTTGAGGCAAAGTGTATTATTAAATATATGTATATTTTTGCAGCAGTATGGAAAGACTCCATCCAGCTAGTAGATGGCACTAAACACTTAGCTAATGTGCTACACCCAGTTATCAGGCTAGTAGCAGCAGTTATTGTGTTTAGACTCTGAAGGAGTCTGGTGATGATTTAAGGACTTAAAACAGCAGAAGATTCTTGGATAAGTGACGTAGAAAATACATCCCACAACCAGAAAGTGTTTTCGATGTTCAGAGGGGGGAGGATTTTTTAATGAACATTCCTCAAAACAGCGTGAATGCAGTCCAATGCAACTTCAGGTATGTTTTTGATGACGGAGCATTGTTAGAACATAGTTAAAAGCTCAAAAAAAGTCGCTGTAGCAGATTATGTGCCCTTAAGTACAGTACTTTTACTTCTGTACTTACTGTACTGTTACTTTCAGCTACTGCATTCAGAATCCAATTTTAGCGCATGGACTACAAAGTCAAAAACCAAAAGCATGTTAGCAAATTAAATGTTTTTAAGTCTTGTTGCTCTCTACCCAAAAGCAAATATGTTACTTGAAGAACAGACACCTTTTTGTACTATGAGTTTTCATACAGTCCAAAATCAAAGCCATAGTCTGGAATGAGGTGCCAGCTTTGAAGTTTTCCGATGTCTGCTGCAGTGTGAAGGCGGCAGTCTAATGTGTGTGTTTGGGTCATTGATTGATTTGGCATGTTTTCTTCAGTCTAGATCATCAGACTTTGAACACAGCTCATAGCAGTGTGCCTGATGGACCAACAGTGACTGAGAGCATATCAGTAGTGTTTGCGCTTTGTGGAAAACAACATTTTAATTGCGCTGTATTTGGTGCCACTTAATGTTCCTGTGCGTGCATCTGCCTAGCTTGACTCGTGGGCGTTGCGTGGGTATGCTAAACATGTCAGTGCTCTTTCAGGGACCTGCGATTGTGGAAAAAGATAAATAGGTGCTTAATGAATCCACTCAATCACCATCATGTTTAAACCACTGACCAGAGACTGAGCACTGGACAGGCCTGATTGGGAGAAGAACCCATTGAAGTTAGTTTTTTTTGTGTGTGTGTCAAGCTCTTGAGCCGTCACGCTTTGAGATTAACCATTCACTGCAGCTCTAACTGGCCCGTCTCTCTCTAAACAACCCCCTGACACACCAGTCTATACTTTGCTATTGTGAAGGGGAGTTCTTTAAAAGCCAATTTAAACCCAATCCCTTTGTTTAACCCCCCAGGAATTCAAGCTGGCTCCATATTGTGTCGGGTAAAGGGGCTGTGAGCGCCTTTTTTGCCACTTTGGTTTTGGTGTGCGTCATCTTTGAGCATGTGATAAAAGAACACGTCCTGTATCACAACTGGTGAAGGGTTTTTTGGGTATAGCGAGAATCAATGGTCCAATTCAAAAACCTTTTATAGCCGTGACTGTTGCTGTAATGCTGTGGAAATGGACAGTGGTCATGTGGATCCCTATAATATAGCCCGAGGCTTGGATCACAACTAAAGTTCGAATTGAGAAAAGCAAAGTCTTCTGAGGATTTCAAAGAGGCTCACATGATGGCGGAAAGAAGATTCACTGCTTCACTTCGATTTTGCAAAACCACTTTTCTGCCAAAGGACAAACATAACAGTGGGCCTCAATTTGCCTTGACAAATAAGAGAGTACTCTGTGAGCTTTGCCTGCTTTGATCCCAGGTAATGTGCTAACAGGCAGCTGGCTCTTGCATTACCCATAGCATTACAGTGTGTGTCTTCTCAAGCTGAGGTGCGAGTGCGTGTGTTTGCTCTGTTGCAGTTCTAGCATGTGTGCGCTTTCACACCAATTAATGAATTGCTTTATGTGCCTGCTGAGGTGGCGATGGCCTGTCTCTAGCGGGGCTTAGCTGTTTTTTCTTCCTATTCTTTCCGTTCCATGTCAGGCTATGATGTCCAGGGCTCTCTCTCTCTTCGCACTAACACATTAATGAGATCGCTCTAATTAGTGCCTCCGTACAGGGGTCTAAACCAGGAGCGCGCAGTGGCCATTGTGTGTTGCTCTAATCAGGGGAGAACTTGCAGACAGAGGGGGACCAGTGGCACTATAGTGGGAAAGTTCACACGTACGGAAAAGGCCTGCTTAAATTAGCCCACTGCTTAATTGGGAAGAAAAGATTTGTGACCAGTTTTAGGTTTGACGCCTCACTCAGGTGCTGCTGCATGCTGTTCTCCGCTGGGACACTTGGGAAAAAAAAATAATTTCCCTCATTCTCATATCCCAGTCTGTTCAATATCAAGTAATCTCTCCCAATTTTTCATCCTCTTTTTTCACCTTATTGCTCAAACGGTCTCCTCCGGGGGACGAGGCGCTTGTTAAAGGAAAATGCTCCTCTGAGGATCATGTGGAACAGTGGCCACACAGATAGAGGAGATAATAATAGAGGTAGATAGGTACGAAATAGGGCATTGTGGAGGAGACGGCAGTGATGTGGAGCTGTGCTGCTCAAACGTGTGTCCCACAGCACTTAACATGCCCCGAGCCGGCTCTCCTGGCACTTAATTACAATCCAATAAGGTGCTGCCTGTTGGTCATTGTTCCTGCAGTGTGTTTACCCTTTTCCAGAGCTCCATTCGCTGCTTAATCTGCCGAGAAGCTGAATGTCAATAGGTCAGGTCAGACTCCAGGCCGTGGTACAGCAGAGCTGCGCAGAGGATCAGCAGGATGAAGGAAGGGGGTCATCTCTCGCTCCTCTCAATATATTTTTCTGCGTTGTTGTTCTTTCCCCCTCCTCTCCTGCTTCTCCTCCTTTCTTCTCACTTCTAATCCATCCTCTTGATTGTTCTAAGCTGCTTTCAGCCAGCCGCTGGGAGGGCGGGGGGCTCCGGGAGTCTGTTTTAATTAAGATTTAAAAGACGACTCCCTCAAGAAGGGAGATTTAAGCGCAGGACAGGCTGAGCAGAGTAAATGAGAGAAGGTACGACAGATTGTTGAGAGAGAGCTCAACAAATATCAGAAATCACTGCGAGAATAAGTAAGAAGCTATTATTTAATGCACACAAAGTAAGCTGAGCAGACACCTACACGTTCACACTTTGGCAGTCAGACTCGGAGGTATTTGAGAAGCTAAGCCAAATGGGATTTTTTTCATTTGTAATCAAGCGGTACAATCTATATAGATTGATCTCAACTTCCTGTGATTCATAGCGTATCCTGTGAGGGTGATATGGGATCAGCAGTAGCCAGCAGGCAGCCAGAGGGACTTATCTCCACGCTGCGTCTAATGATCGATCATCGCACCAGATCAGCTTAAGAGGCTGCAGCACGCGCTGTTTATCGCAGCCCAACCCTCAGCCCTGTGACCTGCACACACTTAGTTTTCACACTTTACTGTATTTGGATTTTTTCATAAAGTTTACTTTTAATGTATTTGTATTAGATTAGACATTTGTGCATTCAAATTATTGTTTTATCACACCAGGACAGAACTCCCCTTAAACACCAGCTCAGTATCTTCCCATCAGGAAAATGCTGTAGCCGTATGCTTGGCTACTGTGGTCTGAGAAAATACACTGGAGAAGCTAGTGTGTGCCAGATATCCCTTCTCTTATCAAAAAGTCATTATTTTATTAAATTCTGTCCTTGTGCACTCTTGTACAGACACAAACTTTTACTTTTCTGGAGGTCAACAGTCCTGCTCTGGTGCTACACAGACTTTGTTTACATACTTGAAAATGAATGAATGGATTGGCTACTTAGTGTGACTTTGACTGGACTGTTCCTTTTAACATCACTTCTAAATGCTGATAAAAATGACTCAAAAATCCTTTTCAACCCACTTCTATAAAATCTCCATCCCTTCCAAAGCCCGCTGTCTCTCGTTCTCATATTCTAACCATCCACAAGTATCAGACAGAATCCATCAGGCGTGTGCTGTCCAATTGCTAAAACAGTCACATTGCTTCCATCTGTTCCTATTGGCAGCTTTACATTCTTTAACACCCAGAGACCTGGTGCACAATGAGGTGTTTAAGTTCATCACGCTGTAAATGCTTAAGTGCTAAAGGTCGCGGGGTCATTAGCCCAACCCAGGCGCATTTTCCGCTACGATCCATTTCAACAGACCAGGCACCATATGTCCAAGTTTTCACAGTCAATGAGCCAACTTAGCCTCCAGCACAAAGGGGGAATCTGCATTGCTACGGTCGCTTATAGGACAGAATGCACCACTAGTTAAGCCACTGGCCGTTGGTGGGAAACTATTGATTGGTAGGTGTGGTATCAAAGACAAAAAAGTTTGAAAAAGCGTGCTCTTGCCCTTAGCTTTTTCGCCGTCCCTCGTTTGAAACGCCTTTGAGACTCCTCCTGTCACTCACACACTTGTTAATAAGGCCAGGAAAAGATATGAAAGATTCGTCTCTCATGTCTACCACTTTGAGGTTGCGCTTCCGGGTGTCAAGGGGAAAACGCATCTTTATGAAGTAATGCCGCGTTTTAATAGAAACAATAAACCAGGCTGCTTATAAAGTCATATTTCACGTCCCATATCCTGTTGTTGTGTTGGCGCTCCAGGGATTTTGGCACAGAAAAGAAAAGCCCCTCTGCCCATTATTCGACTTGTAAAAAGGTTTAAAGGGAAAGTGGTGTGCGTTGATCCTGAGGGAGGAATGCATCACACGTATATTCTTTCACTGCAGCGATTAATATCAGATGAAAAAAAAAAAAAGGTCAGACTTGACTCAAATAGGTCCAGTATATCACAGTTACAGTGGTAGCATTGCGTTTCATACATCAGTCGGAGCTGTGATGTCTCGTCAGGCTGGTCGCACAGGAGAGGCCCACACGGCACATTATCAAAGATTGATGGGGCGTCCTACTTAAAGACAGGGAGGAGACACGAGCGGGGTGCTAAGTGTTACCCTCAGCACTTTTGGGAGACTTTTTTATGTTGTAGGATACGGACTTCTTCAAACATGGCCGTGACCAAATAAAACTATGCAAGAGTCGTGACACACATTAGGACCATCTGCTGAATAATGTGGGTTGTAATGATATGCGGTCTCATGCAACAAACTGTAATGCGGGCCACACGACCAGCCTATTGCATTATGTCATTGTGTCATCACCAGTTCACAATGACCCCCCCTTGGACCAGTACAGGAAAAGAGCTGCACTTTGGAAATGCTCTGATCCACTCATCCAGCCTTCACATTTTGGACCCCTTCAAACTTCAATCCACCCCTGACAACTTTTAAGAATGTCAAGATTATTTGGTTAATTGACAATTGCGATTATTCAGGTCACAATATAATTGAAAGAACTAAAAATGGAATAATTATGAGAATCGCAGGGAACAACAAGGAGTAATTTCACTTCAATGAGTTCTCCAAAAATATTAAAGGCGTTGTACCTGATTTTTACTGTTTTGAAAAGTGAAACCCTTAACTCTTTACAGATGTCACATGTATCACTTGCTTGCTTATTGCAGTCCCACATCCTAAATATTCACCGCCATGAGTTTATAAGCACTCTTCACAAGTCTAGAGACAGTTTTGTCGTCCCGGGTAATGCTAACAAAAATTTGCATGCTAACGGCGCACTTCCTGCTTCTCGTAGAATAAAAGGCTCTATGAATAGATGCAGAGAAAGCGCTACATTTTTACCCAAATAGATTCCTTTACAATATATCTATACTGGAACAACATTTACTTTACATGCGAAAAATTGGTTACATTAACTAGTTCTGTTTGTCTCTCTAGCTTGTGAAAGAAAGAAAATTAGATTTCTTTGTTCTTTGGTCATAGTACCAACAATCATGAACAATCATTAAATTGTGATGGTTCGTCTCACAATAATCATAACACTAAAATTCAATTTTGTGACATCTTTACTTCTAATATATCAACTAAGACAAAGTGTTGATTATTATTTGCACTAGAAAATGAGCCACAGCGAAGAGAAAGTCTGCTTTTTTCACATCACCAGTTGCTTGTCAAAATGTTTTGCACGACTGCCATACAGAGCTGTTTTGAGGTCAAGTTGCTGATGAGCTTAAGTTAAGAATTTTATATCAAGAAATCTGTCTCCCCCCTCCTCCCTGTCTTCCTTTTCCCTGTAACTGAAGACAAAACAAACCGATAGAACAAACAAAGCAGATTATTCCAAATCCTTTTTTCTCAAAACACACTTCTAAACCATCTCTTATACCCACTGTTGGGCTTCATCTTTCCCGTTTCTTGTTCAGAGTGCTTGTTTAATAATTAATTGATTAATTAGTGTGCTCATTAATCATTGATTCGTTAATCATGGCCTGATTTTTCTTGAGGAAGCAGCGCAATCTGAAAAAAAAGCCTGACTTCACATTTCACTCTAATTATGCTCCTTTACTAATCAACGCTTAAGAAATGGAGTTTCAGGAAATGAGTTTTCTCCGTCTGTTTCTCAAAGCAGTTTGTACAGTATTGGGGGCGGCAGGTAACGCTTTTGTTCCTCCTGCCTTTTGAATGTGAGGGAGGTTTTCAGTTATCATTTTAGAAGCAATGAAAAGGGAAAATTGATGTGGGATTTAAAGTTGGTGCGCAGATCTGTGGAAGTTGGTTCAGACATTGATGAATACATGTCCAGTGTTTAGTGTTTGTCTTCACGCTGAGGTGGCAGCACAGTGAATCACAGTCTTATTGTTTGTTCTAGATGCGCGGCTCTCCTGGGACTACAGGTAATTTGTTTAATCGCCGTGAGTTATGTTCTCGGGACAGAGCTTTTGCGGCACACCCAACAGCTCAAATATATCTTGTGCAAACTGGCTTGTGTGCAACGTGGAAAAGGCAGGATTTAATTAAAGTGTTTTTGTGTTGGATGCGGAGTTCAGAACAGCGGCTTGATCGTTTGACTGCTCCGTAAAAACCTCTCGTCTGGCATTTGACAAAGAAGAATTATGCATCAAATTAGTGGCAGCTCCAGCCGGTGCGATGGAGGTACAATGGGCATTAACCTCTGAGCATTAAAAAGCACATATTAACAACACTAATGAGACTCCCATAGAGTGTACTGTGTTTTACAGACGCACAAAAGCACAGCAGTGACTTCTGTGTATCATCAGTGCTACTCCACGAGACCCTCCATCACCCAGCAGCAGCACTGAACAATAGACACAGCCCTTTACCACTAATGAGATGCATACATTTACTGCATTATACTCTAATTAAATATAATAATATAAAGAAGGGAAAATTATTAATTATAAAACATGCTATTTCCTATTGTGAAAGCCAAGGGGGTCTCCACTGGGCTCAATTAGCAAGTGTAGGCCTGAAATCCCCAGACTAGATTAATTGACACCCCAGGGCTTTGAGCACCAAATCTATGCAGAGGAACTCTTTGTTTTCATACACTCTTAGAAAAAGCAAGAGATAGCGGCAATTCCACATTACCTCCTCATTGCTGTATGGATTTTTCATCAATTATTTACATTTATTTGTTTGGTTTACTTGTCGTGTCTGCAGCCTGGGACTGAAATGATCTAGTTTTTTTCATATTCATGTCCTGTCTTTATTTCAATCTGCCATTCACTTGCATGTTATGACTGCTCTTTCTTCCGGACGCAACTCACTGAAAGCAGGGCATTCAGAAAACACAAGCACGCAAGTTAATGATTTAAAAGCATAGTAAATTACACTGAAAGCCCTTCTTTCGTCTGTCCAAATAATGGTGAAAAGGCAGGGAATGGGAGACAGTGGGGAGGGAAGAAGTGACAGAGAGAAATATAGAGAAAGAGAGAGAGTGAGGCCTGGACAGAAAAGGTTTGGAGCCATGACACAGATCCAGCTAGCATCTGTCTGGCAGTTAAAACACCGGGGGGTAAGTGGGAACGAAATGACAAGACGAGCTCAATCAACATCTTGTCAACACGCCGTCCTGATGTGTACAGACAATTTCATACTGCCACCTCCTCCTCCTCGTGATCCACCCCTTGGTTTTTTTCACATATATATTCATTTTTATTTCCCGTCTTCCTGCCAGCCAGCCTAGTCACTTGCTATCTGTCTGTGCACAGAGTCAGCTCGCAGCCCTTTGCCTCTCGGCCTCGGAAAAGGAGAAGGGAGGGGGTTTGTGTGGTGGAATTACATCGTGCACACAGACCCCCTCCAGATATGGGACTGTGAAGCAGCGTATGTATCGCAGATGACTGGTTGAAGCGTACACATGGAGGATATTCGCTGTGTCAAATAGGCTGTTGCACTTTCTCCTTTTCACTTGGCTTGTATGCACACACCGCTCTATTACCCCATCCAGCGCATCCGTGATAGCAGCTAGATGTGCCACTGCTCAGCCATGCGACGCTACCCCCATGTGCACTGCGAAAAAGAAAAAAACTTGTGGTGACAGGGAAGCAGACAGACTGATTACACCATTCCATCAATCCTCTCTCAGGCCCTTTGCAATTGGGCGCTGACAGGAACCCACTTTTTCCATTTTTACCATACTTCACTTTTCCGGTCGCTCGAACATGTAGTGGCTTCTTTCGTACTATTTTTTTCCCCCTTCCTTCTCTGTGCCGTGCTTTCCTGAGTGTTGTGTTGACAAGCTGACACAAACCCCTGTGATTTTCACACCGGGGGTTGCTGAGAGGGAGAGAACAAGGAAGAGACAGAAAAAAAATGAGGACAGTGGATAGTGAAGTGCAAAGAGGAGAGGCTGGCATGAGATGACAGCTGACATCAAGTCGGAGAAAAGCAGGCGGCAAGAGAAAGCAAATCAACAATTAGTAACAGGGAGGGCTTTTGGTGGCCTGTGTGCGGTTGATTTGGGGGATCATGGCAAACGGATGGAGAAGGATTGAGCAGAACAGGCCTGGGTGGGGTGTGAGCGGTGGTTGCAGGAGTGAAAGGGAGGGTGAGGATGAGCGGGTCCAGTTTGTAAAAAAGGTCGCAGTCTGAGCCAAGATTTTCACAATGGAATAAAGGCTGAGAGGGGAGGCTTGGAGGATTATACCACGGCAAACAGCTCTTTAAAAGCTGTTAGACTCCAATTTGGGCACAAAAACCCTGAATGGGGAGAAAGATAGTGACTATGGGTGGCTGGTTAGAGCGTGGGATGATTGTCGTGAAGGTATAGAGCTGCATAATCATGTACGTTGGCTGTAAGTTGGAAAGAAGGGTTTGTTGATAGATAGCCCCCCCTAAAGCATGTAGAAGTTCACCGGGAGTCACGCTAATGAGCATAGTAGACGGATCAAACGGGGAGATGGGTGCAAAGTTTCTCCCATGGGACTCTAGTTCAACTACCTCAGCAATACTTTATCTGTTTGTATAAATGCACGCGCAGAGGAAAGACAAAAGAGGCCGGCTCAAAACAAAGGGATAATAATTCCATACAGAGAGAAAGGGTGCACGCATTTTCCAGCCCGATTTAGAAGCCTTATCGAGACAAGGCACAATGGATGGCATTTGGGGAAAGGGGTTGTTTATTCCAAGCTTGACACTTTTTGCCAATTGTTTTGTGTTGTTGTTGTTTTTGCTTCTCTTTTTCTCCTGCTCATTTTCTCCCCTCTCATTGTGGAGGAGTCACAGCAGCTGGGCACCCGATTCGCCTCACCAATAGCAGATTTTTTGAATTATTCCAGCATGAAGCAAATTGTCCAGTCGAGTAGATTGCACTTGTATTTATAGACCCTACAGGATTGGACTGCAGTGAGGGCTAAAACTGTCTTTTGAGTCTATAACGTTAAGTGCCACTGTAAAAACATGCTAAAATGTACATTGAGTACGTAAAACTAATATTGAGTATTGCCCAACCTCTCCAAACCATATTACAAGTTGTTTCAAGTGACTTTTAAGCCTGTTTTAGTCCGTCCGATTATAATGACAGCGACTTGGTAATGAGTAGTGTGCATGTTAAATCCACATTTTTATCTAAAGGTCATTCGTAGTAGCACTATCTTTCGCTGGGTTTAGCCCCGTTACACACATGCGGAGTGACTGTTTCAATCTAATTCACTGGAGGCAGATGTGCAGATGTGGATGGATCATTGCTGACATCTGTCCGTCTCCGCCTGATCCGTGCTCATGCCGCTGTATCAGTCGGCGGAGAGGGAGAACAAGATGGGGGTTTAGTGCGGTTGTAAAAGCTCTTTAATAGGTTATGACCAAGTCCCGGTTTGCACTTAGCTCAAGCCATGTGACATACCGAAGTTAGTATGTCAATGAGGGGATAAAACAACTCTGTCGTCAAGTGTGTTTTTCCAGCTCTTATGTTTTTCAGTCATTGGTAAAGTACTGAAAATTGGTAGGACATTGGCCAAGGGTTGTTTTTGGCATTTTTGACAATTAATGTTAATGTCCCCAATCTTTCGCCTCCAGTTCCTCTTCTTTCTATCCTTTCTAATAAGGATTACAAAAGTAAACATGATGATTGCTGTAATACTAAAGAAATATACAAACTGCTCAACTCTGATGGCCACATTTCAAATGATCTTTTATAAATGATTGAAACAGTAGTTTTATATGGAAAACTATGAGAAATAGGTCTTACTTAGAAACATAACAGGTTACATTGCATATAAGCTTTAATGTAATTGCAAATCAAAGTAATGTGAATATTTGTAAATTGTTATGGAAAAGACTGAATGCTCAGTGGATAGACAACAGAGAACCGTAAATTCTACAAAACAACAAGTAATAAAATGAAAACCTTGATGTAGTTATATATTAGAATTTACAAATCAAAGTAAAAAGGTCATTCGTTACCTCCGTATCTGCTCAGTGACACATACAAATGCATCACACTTGGATGTGCTAAACCAAGAAGACATGCAGACTCAGCTCTCACTATAAAGCATAAACGCATACACATTTAAGCAAACTTAGCCCCGTGTGCACCGTCGGCGTGAAATGATATTCCACTTTGAGAAATCCGGATTAAAATGTATCCGGCCGAATGTTTTGACCTTGTTTCTGAGGGATAAAAATGCATATACCCGCCACAAGGAAGGTGAGAATTTTTGTAATGAGAAAATACAAAGCTCCCAACAGTCAGCTGTGGTAGAATCTGTTCTTCACTGGAAAAAAATGCAACGAGACTCAACTCAGACTAGTGGCCTTGACTATAATTTCATTTGAATTGGTTATTTGGGTTTTAATATTAACTAGAATCTCACTACGAATGGTCACATGCCACTTTGATGATAAATTGAAGGTATTTGGCCTGTAGAAATAAATAAATACATACATTTAAACCTTTTAGATTAGCTATTAGGGCATGTACCAGTGAGCAGGTCTTCATATGTTTAAACCATGACTTTCTCTTTACAGTTCATGTGTCCTGTGCCCACGCTAATCATAAGCCTTTGCATATTAGAGTTGATATGGTAAATACAGGCACTCTGCAGCCGAGTAGTAAATAAAGTCATACTGGGGAAAAATATGTGAATTTCAAGGAGATTGTAGCCCTTTTTTGAGACATTCATCCCCAGCCAACAGAAGCTGCTCATATCAGGACTGTGGTGCATCCAGAGCCATGTTTGTGTACTTTTCTGCAGCACAGCACGTCCCTTCACACCCACATTTTCCCCATTTATTCTTCTCTACTTTTTCATTGCCTAATTTCTGTTCCATTCCCATCTCTCGCTCTCCCTCCATCAGAAATGTATTCATGTAATTAAGCTGCTAATACACCGTCAAAGAATTGTCTAATTCAGCAAGGAGGAATTAAGGAATCTGGCATGAGTCATTAGCCAGTGGAGATGTTCTGTAGAGCATTTTCAATAAGAGCGCCAATGGATGTACGCGGAAAACTGGGTACTTTATATTTGTAACATGACGTATGCATCAGACTGTGAGCGATGATAATTGCCATATGTGAGCATGCAAAATTGCATGCGGGTGAAGCAAAGACAACAATTCTGAGCATGTAATCCATCAAAACAATCAGGCTACACAGCGGAGTTATTATTATCATTGTAAACATTTAGATACTCCAGGCGAGATGCTTAATTGCAATTGATGTTTTGCACTACTGTGGGTAAAAAGTGTATAAATCCCCAAAAGATTAACTGTGACTGGAGAAACGGTACTTCTCTGGCTGTGAGGGGGAAAATGCCAGCCTCCGCTAAACGTGTAATAACCTGGTTCATTTCTCATTTCATGTTTTCAAATTGGCCCCTTTTGATCCACAGTGCAAGGCGCATACAGTATAGAGTCAACCTGTTTGCAAGCTTTGGGAAGACTTCATAGAAACACTATTGGAAAACTTATATAAGTTATTGTGTGATGAAAAAAGTTTACACATCTTTAGATCTTTGGTTGGAGAAAGTTTAAATAAACATCAGAGATCTTTGAGTTCACATAGCTTTGTTGCACCTTGCAGGGGGATAGGGGTGCAGGGGGTTGAGAAAGCGTGGGGCAGGGTTAAGTTCATGGTGCGCCCCAAGATGAAGTGGATAATTGAGTCGGGAATAAACTCCACCAACAACCTTTCAAAGACCCCCCCGTATGTGCACTTTTGTAAACCAAAGAAAACTGGAGAGAATGGCGTAAGGAGGAGAGGCGGTAGAGCTGGGAACGAGAACAGGGGTGAGAGAAGCGCGAGAGAAAATCCCAGCTACCCTCTGGGGGGAAAAGCTCCTATTGAAAAGCTATTAAACTTGCATTTAGCAGGATTGATTGGAAATGAAGAGGCCTATTAAAAGAGTGGGACAAGGGGACAATAGCGCGTCTCTGGCCGCCGTATGTTGCCCTCCTTTTCAGCAGCTTTCTTTTGCTTGGATCAGGACAGGGAGGGGAAAGAGGGGGGTCCAAGCCTGTCTGTTTAAGCGCTCCCACCAAGAGAAGCCAAGGAGGGAGGGAGCTTAACACCGCCTGAATAGAAACCTCTTTATCTTTCTCTGTCCCGCTTCCCGACCATTCTCCACCGTGCAACAAAGAAGTAAAAAAAGGAGAGTTTAAGTCCCCCCCAACTGACTCATACAGGCACCCCACTTAGATAACCAACCATGCGCTCCTTCTACCTTCCCCATGTGGATTAGTTACCTCTGGAGCTCTGCCATCTCTCTCCTGCCAGTGGGGTTTGTAATGCTCAATCTTTAGCATATAGAGGCACAAACAGATGAGGCGCCAGATCCGTATTCACGCTGCGTTCCTTGTTCCCGTGTGTGAAGCCAGACCAACCAATCCGGCAAGACTCCTCAGTAAGCTAAGCGCACTTAAACACACCGCCTAAGCAGCAGCAGGTGTGTCTCCGCTGAATTTTCCTAGCAGCCTCAAACGGATGGATCCCGGGGGAACTTTAATGGAGTTTTGATTGTTTAACATCCATTTTTACTAAAAAGCACTCGCACAAGAACGACAGGCAGATTTTCCTCCCGAGATGGCGGTTTGCTTCATGCCAACGCGCAGATAACCATATGGTGTCGGAAAAAGAGTTAAATAAGTTATGAGGCGCTGCTGACTCAAGAAGCCACAGTTTTAACATGTTCGCTACATCCATCCCGTCGGAGCGTGTTAGAATCTGCAATGAAATGCTATTTTATGCATTTCAGCTTGTGTTAACATCAGTTTGTACTTAATATATAGTGAACTTTGCAGCCAGCTTTCTGTAAAGTTATGTCCAAAAGAAAGTCAAAAAGTTTCCACCCTGGTTGAATTCAAAATCAAATTCATAACTTCATTTAATAAAGTCACTTAACAGGCACCACAAAATCGATACATTTACAAACCCTACAGTATATCTCAAAGGTGCACCATGAAAGTTTTTTGGTGCAGCATTCAAAACTTGTTCTGCTCTCTGTTGCACCTTGCTACAGAATGGCATAAAATGTATTCACGTCCATGGAGACAAGCTGAATAAATGCAAGATACGCAAGTGAGAAAGTGGCTGACCCACCATTAGAAAAGTTACATAGTGCACATTTAATGTCTAAAGGCATTAACAGGGAACAAAGGAAGAAAACACTAGATTCCTCTTTCATGCTGCTTTTTTTGATTTGTGATTTATGGCAGTGTTTTGTTACTTTTCTATGTTTTTATGAATGAAATGAATGACTAAATAATGAAGTTAGAGAAACATGTCAATAATATATAAATATTCACGCTGCATTTCCTCTCTTTCTTCCAGGAGCCTCCAAAGCAGCCTACTTTTCCCAACAGCCCCAGGACCAGGTGGTAGTTGCGGGCCAGTCGGTGACCCTTCCCTGTGTCATCGTGGGCTACAGAGGGATGGTGCAGTGGACCAAAGACGGCTTGGCGCTGGGAGGAGAGCGAGATTTACCAGGTACTACACGATACGTTTGTCTCCACTACACCGGTGTTATTGCTTCCCCCGTCTCGCTCCGTCTTGTTGCGATCAATGCCACATCTCATTAGAAACACTGCCTCCTCTGTCAACTGTTAAGGTTTTACACAAATGAATGGAGAGAGCAATGTACTGCGTGCAGACAGACCGCAGCTGCACAGACCAAACTTTAATTTGTGCTTTAGCATTTTAAGGGTCTTGTAAGAAGGTAGATAATCAATTGTTTCTTGTCACATCTTGGCATTTAAATGTGTTCAGAAGTAGAGAGGACGCAGCGAGGGTTCCTTTTGACCTTAACATCCTGGGTTTATTGTGTGTATTGTGTCTCATAATGCCACGATAATGAGCTTTCTGTCTATTTTTCCTCCCTCGTTGTAGGCACGTGTCAGTTCCCTATATGTTTATTATGGTTTGTTTGCCTCTCTAATGCGTTTCTCCTCGTTGGCTTCATGCAGGCTGGACACGCTACTCCTTAATGGGCGACCCGCTATCAGGCGAGCACAGCTTGCTGATCGATTCGGCTGAGTTGGTGGATGACGCGGTGTATGAGTGTCAGGCTACACAGGCAGGACTGCGCTCCCACCGTGCCAAGCTCACTGTACTAGGTAAGAAACATGATCTACCGCAGCACGCCTTTGTGGAGGACAGGCAGCCAATCAGGACAGTGTCTTCATTACAGCACACATGGGTATTGACAAAACCTACAGCTCTGTGCAATACAGTGTGGAACAAATGCTTTAGTAAAGAGAGTTTTTATGGTTGTATAACTAAGACAAAGTTGTAATGGGGAATGAGTATAAAGGATATGTTTAAAGGTGGGAAATATAACAAGATTTAGATTGAAGATATGCAAAATTTGAATATTGAGTATAATGTTTATAGTGCCACAAAATGCCACAAAAAGAGATGAATAAAAATAGATAGATAAGATAAAAAGCTACGTTGTAATGTCTAATTAGGGTATAAGGTAATATTTCTGGTTATCCTTATCGGGATACATATTGAAATATTCATTTGTGTCAATACCGCCCATTCATATATTTACTGTGGGAGATTCGGTTTCATTTTTGACATGAAAACTTTGCTTATAAGTAATTGTTTGTTTGGTTTGTGGCACAGTAGAACATTCAATTTGTCTTGTCTTGTGGGACAAGTCTTGGCAGAAGTCCATGTTTTCAGAGTCATTTGAGTTTTCATTTAAACTTAAGTTATGACTAAAGTGTAGTCTTTACCACAATATAATGAAAAACAATGGGATGGTAGATTTCTCAATTAACAACAGACTATTTACCAGTGACTCACCAGAGGAACATAACAAACATCTCCTCCCAGTTCACGCCCCTAATGTCTCATATTAATGCTTAGCCAAGAGATTCAGGAAAAATATGGCCTGTCCCTGTGCCTCAGAAGTGATAATCATGGCGGTGTGGACGTCGGGGTAATGTGATTGCTGTAGTCACAAACGACTCGCCTCGTCACTTGAAAGTCAGGGTTTGCACTGTTAGCACATTTTAGAATGAGCCACAACATTTGTCAACCGCACTGCGCTTTTTACATTAACATGATGTGAGTGATCTACTTCTTCATGTGGGACTTCCGACCAGGGAGGGTGGGGTGATGGGAAAAGAGGAGGGTCCTTTGGGAGATGGATATGGCATAGCACTGCTGGCATCTGCTGGCATGTAAAGGAACATCAGTCTATTAATTAAACCTGTCAATTGAGTTTATATTTGCTTACGAGCACAAAGAGGGGTAGACCCCGAGGAATTACTCGGCTCTTATCACAGAATGTGTTGTCCTTGAGTCAAGCTGTTGGCATTAAGGTGCCAGTTCATGTAGTCAGAGATGAGTGCCACAGATGGGGTTGCCATGGAAAGGCAAGCCGTTTGTGAAAACACACTTCGTAGGATCATTCGAGGCTGCCCACCTTTCATAAGTTTAGTGTCACTGCAAAAAACAAAGGTCCTGAGGCGGACTGGTCATCCACTGCCCACACAGTGAGTCAAAGATGCCCACGTGGAGGCTGGAACACAACTTGATAATGCCACTTAAAATCCCATTAACAGCACTATAAAAGCTTGGCTTGCAAATGTTACATCTACATAAAATGAATCAGATGCATTGCTTTAGACCCCATGATTGTGTGTGGACATAGGGGTTGAAAAGGGCTGTTTAGTGTGTGTGCGAATCAATGTGGCCAGACGACACCAAAGCAATCCGGCACAGTCAAAGGAGTCAACGCAGGGGTGCAGTCAGGGGAATCGGCATGGAAATTAAAATCACCTAGCTCTCGGATTCCATTAGTGTCCGTAGCGCGGCAGCGGAAGGACCTCTGACAATTCAGATACACAGAGTGAAATTGGTTCGGTGGAAAGAGCGAGAAAGGCCAGCACAAACTCCATGTTTACGCCTTCTCTTATTGGTCGGGGAGATAGGCGCCTTCATCAGGGCTGGCATGCTTGGCTTGCCAATGGTGCGTGCGAAACCATGCAAATAAATGAACAAATAAGCAATTCACTTGAAACATCACTCTGCAACAGTAAGAGCAAATAGAGCAATAATGTTTGTCCCCAGGAAGAAAATAAGCTTTATATTTATTTGTGTGTGTTTTTTGATTAATGACAATTGTTTGTTAATCCACAGCCTGTTAAGATGAAAACAGAGAAAAACTAGGATATGTTTTTCTTTTTGCCGAAGAGATTTATTGATGCTGAGCTAAGAGCAACTCCAGCTCAATATCAGTGAAACCACGCACCAGTCTGGAGCTGGAATGAGTTTTTGTTCTAAGTGTTTATTTCTTCTGTTTTGTTCTTTGCAGTTCCCCCGTCAGACCCGCTGGTGGAGGGCGGTCCGGTGGTGCGCCTGAAAGCCCACACACCACACAACCTCACCTGCAAAGCCTCAGGAGCCAAACCTGCAGCAGAAATCACCTGGTACAGAGATGGAGAGGTCATGGAGTCAGCCATTTACTCCAAGGTACAGAATAAAGCAGCATTAAATCACCGATACTCTCAGTGTGGAAATATGTGTCATCAACAAGGTTACAGTTTTATTTATTTAACGATTGTCACACTCACTGTTGTACCGAAAATAAGTATTCAGAATACTAATTGAAAAATTGTTGAGTGTTGGTAAGTGTGTTTGTGGGATTTTTCCTTCTCTAATCAGTGATAAATAAATGCATAACAAACAATTAAAAAAAAAAAAAAGTTTGCAGATTACCTTTTTTTTTTAACCCTATGTCGTGTTTTCACCTTGTGACTCAATGTAAAAGTATTGTAAGCATTTAGAAAACAGCACTCGGATTTGACCATGGAACTGAATTAGAAAATACTGTTGGTAGTCAGTATTCTGTAACTAAATACATTTTCAAAGTATTCTTTTCAACACTGGTCACTGGTAGTTTTGTTGCATTGGGTTTCACAAGGTATCTCCTATTTATTTGTCTTTAAGAAGAACATATCAGGGATACATTGGGTTGCATTGGAAACCTATAAAGCAAATGTAGGATTTGAAAAATGTACTGTTTGTGCCATTTCCAAGGCCACAAAACATGTAATTTAAAAACATATTATATAAAATAACACAAAAGCCGGATCAGTCTTGAGGATGCAACATAATGTCCTGTTCCATTCAAAATGACTTTTTCCAACCTATCTACCTTTAATGGTCTTATATTTTGCCACCTTTTGCTCACAAGACTTGCTCATTGCTGCCCCCCTCCCGTACGCTCTGACCCCCGCACTCCCACCGCTCGCTCCCCTCCCCCGCACATCCCCCTGCTCACTAATGCAGCCACACTAGAGCACAACTGGAGCATGCCAAAGCTCAGACAGGCATGAGTGTTTCATACAGTAGAGTTTTCTGCGGAGGAGAAATCAGCCACAACAATGCAGAAACACAATGGGAATGCGCCGGAGCGTACGGCTTGCCACGGCTGGGAAAAGTGTCACATTTTTCATGCTCCCTGACCACGCTAAACGACGCTAAACGGTACATTTAGGAAGCTTGCACTGAGAAGAAGGAGGAGAAGAAAGCGGAGGATGGGGGGTGGAGGAGGAGAGTGAAAGAAAAATAGTGATGCGTGATAGCAACATTCAAAACATTCAAGTGTAGAGGGTACGGAAAGCACTCTAAATGCGAGGTGGTGACAGGAAGTGATGTGATTTAATCTAGCATAAAAACGCTTTCTGTGTCCAGCTGTGGTCGGGAAAGGGTTCATTGACGTGACTGTCCAGGGAGAAGGCTCAGCTTGCTCTTGCTTTTCTCAAACATGTGGGCCCAAAAAGCATGTCTATGGGCCAATTGGCATTCACACTTTTATATTCAGGGCACTGATGTGTGTTTCAGTCAGGAAGCTGTAAGCCACATCTTGGGAATCTACACCTTTCCTCACTTAGGTGTATTGATTTCTGGGAGCAGTAAATAGATTTAAAAGATGATGACAAACAAGGAGCGCTGACGGGGAACACTTTCAGAAATGTGGGACCAGCACAATATTCCCCGCTGCATCGTAAAATATATGATTTAACTGCCACGTCAAAGAAGGAGATGGCAATTTTAATACATTGCACTTAAAAAATAGAACTCGCGGTGTCACTGAGAGCTTTCTAAATGCATTCTCAAACAGCGTCTGACTATGTTGTGCCATAACTATTTTCAGTGCTACTTGGTATTACAAATGTATTTAAACTGTAAAACTATACAGATGACATGTTGTTTTAAAGTGAGTTTTTATTGTTGCATTGTAGACACTTATGGAGGATGGGAAGAGAGAGTCTGCTGTCAGTATGCTTCCCATCGTCCCAGAGGACAGCGACTCTGGACGAACCTACACCTGCCGGGTCCTAAACCCAGCTGCCCCGGCGGGACGCCAAACATCCATCACCATCAATGTCCAACGTGAGTTCACCTCAGTCATATTACACTGTAGTTACAGTCAAGCCCCGATATTATAGTCACACTAGCCAATTATCAAATATTATTAGATTTCTGTTTTTGGACGCACACATTAGGAACCACAGCCATATAGATCTTACTAGATTTTAGATGGTCATAAAACTACAAACATAAAATACATGAAAGATTTAAACAACACATTTTCAAGACCTTGTGATTAATACAAGTGCTCATGGGCCTGATTAGTTGTTTGATTTTCACCATAAAAGGGAGACTAATTGGGAAACTGTTGGCTAATGCTTAACTGCTTCTTTTTGGTTAGATTGTGTTAAAATACACTCAAAGTAAATCTAATGTAACAGAACTTCAGAAAGGGCAGTTAGCTCACAGTATCAATCATGATAAGCATGATCATGATAAGCATGATCATGATAAGGGGTATGTAAGAAAAATGATATAAACATACACTACACTACATGTAAAACATTCTGTTGATTTACATTTTCAACTAATGAAATCAACAACCAGTAGCATTACAAAATAATTAACC
This sequence comes from Rhinogobius similis, assembly GCA_019453435.1. Lineage (NCBI taxonomy): Eukaryota > Metazoa > Chordata > Actinopteri > Gobiiformes > Gobiidae > Rhinogobius > Rhinogobius similis. The sequence continues at coordinate 23,562,309 of CM033626.1, read as the reverse complement.
ACAGAGAATTAGTGAAAATGCTGACATACATGCATATGCAGTGCTGTAAAAAATTATTGTTCATGTCTGTATTTCTTCCTTTTGCCTTAACACTATGTGATTTTCTTTTTTCTTTAGACCCTCCTGCAGTGACACTATCAGTCCAGCCACAGACAGTGACTGAAGGAGCCAAGGTCCTCTTTATCTGCTCTGCCTCGGCCAACCCAGAGATCACTGGATACAGGTAAACATGGGGATATGGTCCAGCCGGCAGATGTGTCTATACTGTTAAGCCAGGAGTAGATAAGCCACATTTGAACTGTGACGTGTATGTGCTTGTTGTGAAAGAGAAGATAAATAGCCTGTTTGATTGGCAGAGTTTGATTGAGATTGACACGAGCCATGAATCAGCTAATAGCCACTTTGTCACGCCTGGCTAAGTGCCTTCCCCGAACTAATGCGAGTGTATAATGTGATTATTGCTGTGTCCCAGGTGGTCCAAAGGAGGAGTTCCCATCACAGAGGCAAACGAGGACAGCCTGGAGGTGACAGTGGACTATTCCTACTTCACGGACCCTGTCTCCTGCGAGGTGTCCAACTCTGTAGGCAGCACCAACGTTAGCACTCTGGTGGACGTCCAATGTAAGCTTGTTTTTTCATGATTTTCTGTTTATGGTATTTTTCAAAGCCAAGCCCTTATTGATTGGTTGTTGCTCTGTGTTGCTTCACCCCAGTCGGCCCCAGACTTCTCTCAGAGCCCAAGCCGATGACGGTGGATATGGGGGCGGACGCTGCCTTCACTTGCGCCTGGACCGGGAATCCTCCTCTGACACTGGCCTGGACAAAGCAAGGCTCCAATGTGGTAAGGAGGCGCACATTAGTCGTCACCTTATTTTGGTAGCTGAGCCCCTTCAACACCAGGCTTCAACACTGTTCCCCCCAGAGAAATCCCAGGCCTACAGGCATGAATCCCTCACACATCCCCTTCACACTCTCCTGTTGCTCAGGCTTCAACACCTCCTCGCTCCATGCTCCCTCAGGGCTCAAGGCCTCTGGCAGAAAACTGTCCTGTGACATATTCATGCAGCGTCGCCATTTATTCATCAATCATTCATTTCAGCAGAATTGGAAAGTAACCGGATACACATATCTTATTAAGCACATGGGTGGACTTTGTTTTGAGTAAATTGTAAATCATCATTGTGTTACTAAATTTGGTGAAAGGGTCGCAGCCTCTGTTTTAATAAACATTTACACACATTTACAGTTGTATAAGCAATAGCATTAGTGATTTTTGTCATAAGGGGTGGCAAAGGTATTATTAAAGTAACTATTATTATGAATTACAAATACTTGCGTTACTGTAATTGAGTCGATTTTTTGACTAATAGTACTTCTTTAAGGATATTTTAAACAGTTACTTACAGTATACCTGAGTATAAATCTTCCCATGTAATTGTAATTAGCTAGATTAAAAAATTAAAGGAGAAACTCAACACCACTGCTCTGATTTGCTCACAGAATATGCTGATTGTGGTTTTACAACTGTGTGATTCATCTTTAAACTGTATAATTAACCATGTTTTCTTCACTGAAAATATATTTGATATATAAATATATTTTGCATGGATAATATTATTTTGCAGTACAGATATTTACTGTATTTTTCCACCTCTATAAACTTCAGCGTTAGTGATTTTGCATCAGATCTTCTTGTAATGTAAGCTTCCAGCACATTAGACACTTGAGCATTAATTTGCTTTAAATCAATTTGCTAGAAAAAGCAAATTAGATGTTTCCATCGCAGCTCTACATCATCCGATAAAAGTCTCTTAGCTTGTCCCATCAGTGAGAACATCAGAGGGGCTTCTAATATAATTTCTTAGGTGGTGCAGGAGTAAACACCCCAGTAAAAAAGATGGCGTAAGCGATGCTGTCAGCCCTTAAGAGTGAAAGCTTTTAGCCTTTCTGAGCAAATCACGCCAGGAGTTTTTTTCTAATCCGCCTACTGCCACTGTCCCACTGTAATGGATTAATTGGGTTACTCCATAAGTGTGCTGAAATAAAAAAATTGAAGAGTGGGAGTGATGTGGGCAGCAGTGGCAGGACGGAGCGTGGGGGTGTGTGGGGGGTAAATGGATTAATCACAGCATGATGGAATGACAGGATCAATGAGCTAAGGAGCACTGAGTGAGCGTGGCTACTCCAAAGGCTAAGGCCCACTCACACCACGCTATGCTCCCGTCCGTCCCCACTGTTTAATTACAACAATCTCCGCAGCAGCACGATCGCTCTGTTGCGGCTCGAGTGCTTAATGCTCTGATTAAGGCTCTTCACAATGAAATTAAACTCAAAACCACTAGCATTAGTTACAACGGCCGGCCCACCTCACTGAAGCAGACGCAGAGGTCCTTGTGTGTTGAATTAGCTTTGCTCTTGCCATCTCGCACCTTTTTCACTTCTCACTTGTCTTGTCTCGTCTCGCCAGGTGCTCAGTAACAGTAACACCTTGCAGTTGAAGGCTGTGACCCAAGAGGATGCGGGGGTTTACACGTGCAAGGCCATCGTGCCGCGGATTGGAGTGGCGGAAAGGGACGTTACTCTGACTGTAAACGGTTGGTGGCGTTTATTTAAACCTACAGTGCAATTATTAGCATGAGATGGCTGTGTAATATTAATAGGGTTTTCATTGTTTTGCTATTCGCTTTGTTCTTCACACCAGGCCCACCTATCATCACAGCAGATGCCACACAGCACGCCATCAAGCACTCCAAGGGCAAGCTGGAGTGTCGAGTAGGAAGCAGCCCCCCACCTGATAAGATTGTAAGTGGCGCATCGACTTTTTTTTTCTTCCAAGTCATTTACTTTATGAAGGGAGCCTTGCACGCTGCCCCATCACACCCGTACAAGTCACTCCGTGTGGTTTTAACCCTGACCTTACCTTCACATCTCACCCACTAACAAACACACACTTATTCACAACTGTAATTGCGCTAACTTGCACTGAAAAGACAGTAGGGCCAAGAAGAGCTGCAGGAGACAGGTTTCCAGCAGGTTTTTAGCCAAAGCGCATTCAATTAGCGGCCCAAGAGGCATCACTCGGTTGACCCCACTGAACCTCTGAGCATACACTGGGCTGAGAGAGGATAATTAGGGTGTGAGGAGGAGTGAGAGACAGGTGCCCTACTGGCCCCGAGCTGGAGACAGCACACAGTAGCCTTATTTCATACAGCAGCAAGAAAACCCTCCTTAGGCCTCACCCACAGGGCACACGTGGGAGGCAGCTTAAACATGAGCCGTGAGAAGAAGTGGGTAGAGAATGCCAAAAAATTTAAAGTTACTTCAAAATACTCAAGTAGAAGTAGTGTTCCAGGAAATTACCCAAGTAAGAGTAAAAACAATATTTGGGGAAACTATAACGCAAGTAAAAGTGTCTGATTTATAATGTAATGTTAAGAGGAAGATGCACACATGCACTAAATCTGGTATTTTAAAAGTATAGCCCACAAAAAAATGAAAAAAGTAACCCAAATCATATCTGAAGAAGTGCAAGATACACAAATGTTTCCATAATTGTCAAAATAAAGCTTTTGTTACTTCAACTTAATTTATTCGTGTTCCCATTGATGCAGTTAGTTATGCAGCAAAGGAAGAAAAAAAGACACATACATATATAAAACAAATAAAGTACCTAAATCACAGTATATATCTACCATCAACAAGGCAGGATAACACAGTGGGGTGTGTTAATTAAAAAGTAAGAGGATTCCTACCCTGATCAGCATTTAAAATAGAACTAGCTGCAGGAATGAAAGAGTTCTCATATCTGTTGCTCCTCACTATGGGAAACCTGAACATGGAGCCAGAAGAAGAATTGTGAGGCGGATAGGTATTATTGAACAAGATGTTCAGAGCCTCTCACTTTCTCTTCTAGACCTGCTGAGACAAAAAAGTAACAAAAACATTACTTATTGTTACTTAAAACTAAATATTACTCATGTAGGAGTAAAAAGTATGGCGTCAGAAAATTACTCGGAGAAGTACCATTTATTTAAAAAGTGAACTGAATAAAATACTACTACTAGAGTACTACCCACCTCTCCTGGTGAGCTACATTAACTAAAGAGAAGCTCAGGTGTTTGCAGAAGAAGAAGTAACCTACAGTCAGGAGATAAACATAAACAGTTACCTCTTCTAGCTCTCATGTAAGCTGTTGTTCTTAAAAATGTGCCTAAGCTTTCCTGTTGCTCCTCTCCTCAGGTGTGGGCCTTCGGAGACATGACGCTGTCCTCTGGTTCCTCTGGTCGCTACTCGGTGCACACAGTCACCAGCAGCGTCGGGGTGGTGTCGACGCTTGTGCTTTCCGAGACTCTGGCGCAGGACTTCCAGATGCGCTACAACTGCACCGCGTGGAACCGATTTGGCACTGGCACAGCCCTGGTTACACTAAAGGAGCAAGGTACATCACCCTATCTGTTTTACTAATACTCAGAGTGGTGAAGAGGCCAGAGTAAGTGGAAGCACTGGGCTCGTCCTGTGCTTATCTTAATTATACTCTCTTCTAATCGATTTGATTTAATCAGCAGATGGCTCCTTTAATGAATATGTTTGCCCCATAACATAGATATTGATTAGGGACAAAAGTCAATTAGAGGAAACCGCATGTGTTTTGTGGTCACGCTCATATTCTGTATCACTGTAACCGAGCCCAACCCAGCATCCTTGCCCCATTAGGTCATGTGAGAATTAGCCACTGATACTACACACTGTTGTAGTATGAGCCTTTGTTGCGGCAGACACCAAAAAAGGTCTTCAGCAGTAATTTACATCAAGGCGGTGGAGTGAGGTCTCCGGAGAAATGGCCAGTGGTATCTCCTGGAATCTCTAATTAGATTACTGTCTATTGCTTCATTGCATGTCAGGCCTTATTACCCTCCTCTCACAGAGATTACAGACAATGGCCGGGCAGCGTGAAGTCGGAGTGGCGGCAATAGCATAATAGCATATGTTAGCTGTGAGTAGGACAGAGCTCATGGAAGATGATTTTACATAGCCTCAGAAGGGTGTGGAATTAGCAAGACAAATCCATTGATCTTTTCCTCGTCTTTTCCTTGTGTAGTAGACTTTTGTATGTAGTTCTGTCATTCAAACATTGTATTACTGCTGTTTTTACAGAAGCCCTGCCCATGCTGATCATCGTTGGTGGAGCGGTTGGAGGTGGCTGTGTGCTCCTCATATGTGTCATTACTTTGGTGTCTCTGTGCTGCAGACACACAGGCAAAGGTGAGCTCAACGGTTAGTATGAGCTACCAATTCTAATTGATAACATCAAAATTAAATATTAATAGTTGTTGATTTATTATTCTAAAAATTCTTATTTTTCCAATAGGTAAAAGATGCACCCGTCTCTCCAAAAGTGATATCCGAGTTCAGATTGTTCACAGTGATCACAACGCAACCCGAGGCAATGATGATGAGGAAGACGTCAAAGAGCCCATGGTAAACTGTTTTTTTTTGTTTTGTACTTACTGACATCTTTAAAATGGCTTATCATGCCTGACATAAACACTGTAATGGTTTTGTTTTGAACTTATTCAAATGAGATTCATCTTAGTAAGGCTTCTGCATGCTTGGTCTTCCCTCAGGCTCCAAACAGCAGCGAGTCTCCAGGGACATCCCGGACAGAACACAGTGATCTGCTGGAGGAGGAGGAGGATGAGCGATCTGACATTAAGGTTCGAAGTGCCCTTTTTATATGTTTAGCAAATACCAAGTGTAATGTAAACGTTTGACAGAAATATCCTGACTAAATGTTTGTCTATTAGGATCCAACCAATGGATACTATAATGTGCGTGGACATGATGACCGCCATATTCGAGGCACTGGCTTTTCAGAGTTTCCCCCAAACTCTCGTCCAGTCTACACCCCCTCCCAGCTGCCCTCGCCAAGTCCGGTGTACGGCCAGCACGGCACCCAGCCTCGTATCTACGAGTTTGCTCACAGATATGCCACTAACACTGTGAGCCGCTCCTCCTACGAGCAGCAGCCCACGCAACAGCAGCCGGTGCAGCAGGGAAACATGTACCCCACGGACCCTGTGTACAGCGGCTCGGCCTACCTGCCCGCGCCCTATGGCCGCGCCTTCACCAGCTACGTCAAACCTGCCTCCTATGAGAAGGTGGATGCTTATGACCAATCGGACCAGGCAAGCAAAGTGTCTAGTTCCTCTCGTTTCTCTTATGCATCATCACAGGTGTCGTCCCAGCAGTCTGACTATGGGCGGCCCTCACAGCGAATGCAGACTCATGTCTGATGGACTGAACACAAGGGACAGTTAATGGATAACCGCTGTGTGGACTAACATTCTCAATGACTTTCTCTACTTGGATGGTCCTTTATGGACATTTTGAACAGTATTTGGAAGAAGTCATTTTGGTTATAAAATAACCAAGCCCATTCTATTGCGGGATCAACGATGAAGCTTGAGCAATCAACAGACAGTGATGTTCGAGTCCAGCTTCTAAATAAGTGTGATACCTCATCAGGTTATCTCCATGTGTTCAATCAGACTGTGGAGGTATTCTGCCAGTGTAAGGGCCAACTATGTACTCTCATCAATATGAATGGCCAATCGACTGGGGGAGCTGTTTACCTGCATTCCAGAGTTTACTAAACATCAGCTATGGCCTCTTATTTCTTGAATGAAGAAACTAAAAGCTACAAGATGTTCAAGAAAAACACATTTACAGTTGTCTGCCATTTGGTGTTATGTTGGCATGCAAAGGAATTCTAAGCACATTTGTGTCTATCATCAACAAAGGAGTGAGCTAACCACAGAAACTGTCAAACATGATTCTGCACAACATGCTAGCTCTGCTGACCACCAGTGCTGCAGGCGCTGAACTTTGGTACATCCAATCAGAGGGGAAGCCTGAGCAATCAGTGCTAGTCATTGGATAAAAAGAGAATGTGTGATTCAGTTGACGTTCAGTGGAAAGACAAAGTTTGATGTATGTATTGTACCAGGAGGGACGAGGGAGGGGTCAAAGAACCCAAAGATGGTGCTGGCTGTATAGAGGTGGAGCTGTTTGGAGGTTAATTCAATAGAGAAACAAAGAAATTGCTTTTATGGAACAATCAAAAATGGAGTTTAGATTCAAATAAAATGTTGGCAATCTTGAATAGTAAACTTGAAAGCAGCATCATCAGGCTCAAGGGTAGAGTACAGCAGTCCAAAGGTGTACCACACACTCCAGATTCTGACATGTTTACAAAAACAGTACTACCCTGAATATCATGTGTACAAATGACTGAGCCCATACTTTTTCTCTGTTGCATGCAAATGATGTGTCTAGTGAAACTCTTCAGCGTTTATCTTCATGAACATTTCATGTTTGAGCCGTGGGTTTGTGAACATGGCCTGTTCCACTTTCTGGACATTTCTGTATGAATGCCTGTACTGCCATTTGTCTGAGGCTGTTAGCAGGCAGCCAACAAGAGAACAATGACATCTAAAATGAGAGAGCAAAGATCATCGCTTGTCTTTATTTTTATATTTTTAATGAGCCTTAATGTACAGTGTGCTGCTAAGCTGCTAAACTGTAAATTTTATCTTTATATACATCTATCTGTTGATTTATTTTTGGTTCATAGTTTGTTGTCCATCTATCATTCAATGCAATTAATGCTTTTTGGGTCACAACTAATTGCCATCCGTTTTTATTGTTTTAATAATGTATTAAGAAGTTTATTTGCTATAATAAGCTATTGTTGCTTGTACCTTTGTACACATATTTATATTTAAATAAAATCATTTCCGATAACAACTGTCTGGTGTGAATGCTGGGGAAAGATGCATGGTGAGTGCTGAAGCCTCGCTGAGTTTAGGGCACAGCAACAAACAAAGCCTCCCATGTCGCAACAATGATGAATACATAAATTAGCAGCACTGTCTATGTTGATTTTCCTATTCTCCCAGTGGAGCCGCATTTTTAATGAAGACAGATGAGCCAGAGGAACCCCCACTGTAACATGCCCGTCTTGTCGGGTAATAGGAGAGAGCGATGACAAAGACAGGTATTATTCTCCAGTCAGAGCCTGCCGTGTCACCTCTGTGCAGTAGGTATGCGCTGTGGGGAGGAGAGTACATGCTCATTACAATGATTTTGTGAGAAGCGACAAGGTCTCATAACACACACGTTTATTATGCACAACAAGATGCAAAATGACACCCAGACAAATAACATAGATAATGCAATTAGACTGTTGGGAATCAAATAAAGAATATTTATTATTCCTGCTCTGGCACATTATATAAAACATTCTGCATTTGACATTAAAAAAAGCCCATAAAACCAAATCACTCTCAATATACATCAACATTTCATAGTAAAAGTTTTGAATCTACACATTTACATGTCCTCTGTAAAGGGAACGTTGAGACTTACTTTGCACCTCAATAAATAATGTGTGGGTTATCTTTGGTATTTATTTAAATGGGTAAAACAAACTTACTATAAAATGGTTACAGGGAAAATTAAAACTTTACTGACTGGTTTTTGCTTTCAGGCGTTTGTGACCAAGAATCATAATCAAAATTAACCAATAACCTGCAAATTCAAACTGAAACTAATCCTCTTTGGACTCTTATATGTTGCAGAGAATGACTAAAATACATTAGTGTGCTGTCCAAAGTATACCATTCTACATCAGCACTTTTAAGAGACCAGAGTCTTAAAAACTGGCCTCCTTCCAAATATATCCATTGCCTTTAGAGTGGATTAATCCCTGTTTGAAGTAGTTAATTCATTCAATTATAATGTACTGTTGTTTTTGCAAATAAAAATAGCCTTGACATTTTACAAAAATAAAATTTTTAATTAGTATAAAAAACAAGTCTCCTCTTCATTTTGTAGCCAGCCAGCAGTATTGATGGTTTGTTTAAAAGGATAATAAAACAGGTTCACAGTTAAAAAATAGACTCTGAATTCATGGCAAAACTGGCAAAGTGCAACATATACTATATGCGTATACCCGCTGTTTAGAAAAGGCTTTGTTTAAGCCTTTTTTTTACCAGTTTCTTTAAAAGCTACAATATTTCACAATAATGAACCAATGCTAGATGATTAAAAAAGCTAAATTGAGGCAAAGTAATTGTGATCACATGGTACAGAACAGAGGGCTGAGAAAAACAGGTCCATTTGAGTGCAAGGCTGCTGCTCAATAAATAGATCTTGGAGAGACTTCGATCAAATGTTCATCTCCGTTTCTATGTTTGGCACTTCTCTCTCTGCTGCGTCCACTTCAGATATTGGTCTCTTTCTTGATCCACTTGCGGTACTTGGTGACGCGTGAGTAAACACCTGGTTTCATGCGTCGCGCACAGCCTTCGCCCCAGCTCACAATCCCGGCCTGGAACCACTTCCCACTTTCCTCGAAACACACCAGGGGTCCACCGGAGTCTCCCTGCCCACCACAGAGTTCATTAGTCAAAAGATGTTTATATGAACAGGCCCAGTGAAGGGCTGTCAGCCTTTAGACTTTTAGACAATGAATGTGTTAGTTTCCATTATTCAACAAATGTGTTTATTTAGAAAGAAGAAGGCATGGACTGAGAAAGCTGAAGATTTGGGAGTGAATTATGAATCGTAATCTGCATTTTACATGTCAATACACAGTTTCCTGGTACGTATCAGTTTAATAATGTGGTTGCAGTCTTGTGGCGGCAGTTTGGGTCAGATACATGGTCAGATCAGAGATACTGAAGGGTTTTGAGAGCTTTTGCTAGTAGACTAATCAGTCAGCAGGGCATGTCTTTTTTTAATTATTATTTATTTAGTCAACTTAATCTCTAGACTAGTAATTTAAGGTATTAAACATAAACCAGGACATAACAGTTGCAGCAGTCCTTTTACACATGCTCAGATAATCTCATACATTTTCTACTGCTTGTTCCCGTTAATCATCGGGGGTGACTGGAGCCTATCCCAGTGACACTCCACCCAGAGGAGAGCGTGTGATGTTGGTCTGGTCCGAGATTTGAACCCATGATTTCCTTATTGGAAGGCAAGAGCTCTGACCACTCCCCTGCTCACACCGCTTTACAATTTTGTACATTATTCGATACTCCTGCCAGATGGTTTTGGTCGTGCCCAGTGGGGTGATTGTTCCTTTGCCATTGCTGCTCCGAAACTACAGTGCTTCCCCTCAGTCTGAGCGTAATTTCTCACCTATCTCTGTTTCAAGTCGAGGTTCAAAACTCACCTGTTCAGACTGGCATAACATCTTGCCTTGTGCCACTTTTAGGTTTTAATGGTTTTAAGTGTTCATTTCATATTTCACCATGTATTGTGTCTGCTGGTTTTTAGATGCCCCCACCGTTCTGTAAAGCACTTTTGTCTTCTTTGTGTTGTTGTAAAGTTTTCTATAAATAAAGTTTAATTGATATATTGTGCAGCCCTGGAATTAATCGGTCCATCACAATCAAATCTACCTTACAATTTGAGTTGGTGCAATTATCAAATCGCAAAGGCTGTAATTATTTAGATATTACAATGTCCTCTACAAAGAACAAACTATGCCTTTTTACAGAAAAATCGCGTTGTATCTGTAGCATAGCTCTCTACACACATTATGAAATGCATATTTCAGTCTTGTCTCAAATGTTTAAGCTCCCGGAGTTGTTTACAATGTGCACTCGGAACAAACACAATCCTTACACAAGCAAGATGGGTAGAGTGTCTTGCCCAAGGACACATTGACAGTATGCATTGGTCCAGGGGGGTCTAATCACTGAGCTTTGAGTTGCTGGACGAGCCACTGCAGTCATTGTCTTTAAATACAGTTCACCCATTGAATGGGTGAAGAAGAATTCTGACGTCCCCTTCATCTCAATTTAAGTATGACACATGAACACAACCCATTACTTTGTTTGAAAATCCACAGTTCACTCACCTGACATGCATCAACTCCTCCGGCCAAGAAGCCGCTGCACATCATTCTGGATGTGACCTGTCCTTCTGTCACTGTGTTACAAACAGTGTCATTGATGATTTTCACCGAGGCCTTTTGAAGCAACTGCGCCGCCCGACCTGTGTGGACCAACCATGCAAAAGGGTCAGGACTCGTGCCATGTTACTCCACTGTTCATCACCAACATCAAAGGTGTTAATGGTCTGGATTAGTGTTGGCTAATGAAGGTTTAAGGGGCCTCCCAAGAGAGCCCATGTCTGTCTTGATATATGGTTATGGGAAGGGCTTAATGGAATAGAGAAGATTAGAAAAAGATGACAGGAAACAGGAGGGAGGGCTGAGCGGGAGAAGTCATGTCATGATGGGAGAGAGGAAGGAGGAATCAGTGGGACGTTAAAGACAAGAAAAAAGACAGTGAAATGAAGATGAGGCAAAGCGGAGGAGAAAAATGGAAAACAGCACAAGATTGAAGTGAAAAAAAGAACAAACTTAGATTAACAATATGTGCCTGTAAAACTAACTTTTAAATGTTTGTACTTAAAATGTGTATGTTGGTCAGTAGACAATAATAAATCACTAAATCATCTTATTGTTCTACAATTTATAGCAAATAGAAAATAGAAAAAATGTTTCATTGGGCTTTGTATTTGTTGCAGCTACACTGGGATTTTCCTGCTTTAAGGTGGTTAAGGCGTCAGGAGCATTAAAGTAGTTTCAATATTATCGTGATGTTTTCTGTAGCAATGTATCGTACTTAAAAACCTCTATGGTCTATGGGTCAGATTAACCCTTTAAATGTTACATTTTAAACATTATTATTATTTCATTAAATTATTATTTTTCATTGTCTCCTGTTTTACGTGGACCCAAGAAAAAAATGGGCATCCAACAAGAAAGGTACAGGATTATGGTATTATATTATATTATATATTTTTTTTTCAGCAACTATTTGTGTTCAAATGAGGATCTAATTTTGATACTAGTTTAGCTACGATTAGTATCTAGGTATTGTTTTCTTTGATAAACCTAGGAACAAAACAACTGCAAATGACACGCTGAACAATGAAATATGTGTAAGTAAAGAACTAACATAAGTCTTCATGTACTACCTCCTTCTCGCATCGCGCCCCAGCCTGTGACCCAGCAGGACATGCCTGCAGGGAAGACGTGGGAGGACGAGGGTAAGCAGATGGGCTGGATGCTGTTGGTGAACTCCAGCGGCTCACTGAGCTCCAGCAGAGCGATGTCATAGTCAAAGGTCATCTGGTTGTAATCCGGGTGCGTGATGATCCGACTGATGAAGCGGCGCTGTACACCGTCATGCTTGTACTGGTCCTGCATGCCACTGTAGCTCTGCCAGTTTGAGGGAATGCGGTTTCTGACAGATAAAAACATACAGAGTGAGACACATAAACACATCTGTACACACAACCATAACTGAGGATGTCAAGAATATGCAGTAAATCGATAATCATGCTTTTTCAGGTAACAATATCACTATAAATTTTGCTTCTAAAATGGTTATACAATTTTAAACTTCTTAATCATTTTAAGCCAATCTATCCTCGAGTTTCTGAATGATAAGAAACTCTGACCGCTGCCATAGCGACAATTTATACCTAAATATCTTCATATTGCAGGAATTTGATAGTCGTGAATAGTCTAAAACTCTAAACTTAAAAGGTTCAGTGTTTTCTTTAATTAATAGTTTAGTATGAGACAAGTTTTATAAAATCAAATTTTATGAATGATTAATTTAACGCAACATGAAATAGAGAAATGGTAATCTATTAGACAAGGAGAATACAAAATATATAATAAATTGGATTTTACTGTCGTCATGCAGGTCAATAATTGAGAATAATACTGAAATAGATGAATAATCTAATCTAAATAGCTTCAAAAGACATGAGGAATACAATTTTGTATATTTTTGTGTAGTTTTTCACAGTAAATGGGACATCGAGTGTATCAATTGTATGCGTGGGTGGCAGGTTGTATTATCTAAAACATGTTTAAAATGTTCAAATGCGTAAGAAATGGCAAATAAAAACGAAAAAAAAATCTGCAAATAAATGATGCACATCTGTTCATGAGAATGTAGCTATAAAAATGTTATCCTACTGGCTTATAGGGCACGTTTTTAAACCCGAACTGCTCATAGATTTTTATGGAACATGCTCTATGCATCTCTATCCTGCAGCGTTCAGGTCTGATTGAAAAAAAAACCAAAACAAACCAAAAAAGATCAAAAATAAACAAAATAAATAGATAGGTGACAATGCTGATTTAGTGTTCTGGTGATCTAATTTTCTTTATTTTTAATTCTTTTTACTAATTCCAGTTATTTGCAGTGTAGTCTTGACATAAACAGAGGCTGAGGTTCAGTGCAGGTACAGTCTTTGACTGAGCTAAGACAATAACAAAAAGACTGATGCTTAATCAACATGGCCAGTGTGCCACCTAGAGGCCAACAGCAAACCTACACTCCTGAAAAAACAGCAATCTTTCTATAAAAGAACCCCACTTGAGTCAATCTTTGTAAAACTATGGATTTTACATTATATTATGAATATGCTGGTTTCTGGTAATGTAAAGATTACCACAGCATTATGCTCACTCTTGGCTGTTTGTGATGAAACAATGTGAAGCAGAGAGGAGCCACTTGGGGGACAGGATTGAGGCTCCGCAGGCGTGTCCGTAGGTCAAGAAGTGAAGGCTGACCTGCCACGGCCACTCGCCCAGCTCTGCGTTCTGCCCTCCAACGATGCGGTTCAGCTTATACGGCCTGGTCCCACAGTCTGCCATTATTCACAGAGGAAATGAGAGCAGAGCATGTCAAAGACGGGCATGACTGATCACAGACAAATCAAGAGCGGAGAAAGTAGGTTGAGTTGAAGTCATTATGACACAGAACGTAAAAAATAGAACTCTTGAATACTAATACGGAGTGCTGGCATATTAGCTGATCACAATGAAAGAGAACAGAGAGAGCAGCCTGGGGGTTCAATGAGGAAAAAAAACAAAAACATCACAGATGACAAGAAAGGCTTTCAAAGAAGAAATAAATAAATTAAACAGTCAAGGCCCGGGGCTCTTTCTAACAGACAGTCCAACATGCTTCTCAACACAGACATTTCATAATCTAGTTTGAATACCACAGAAGAGATTAGATTCACTTTCATCTGTTGTGGAAATTAGCACAGATTTAAATAGATTCTTTCTAAAATGTTGAATTAAAGACTGCTTGTTACCACAAAAGGCCTCATCCGATTTATCAGAACAGTCGTCCACACGGTCGCACTCAGCGTTGACTTTGTTGACACAATCACCATTATCACACCTGAAGCTGTAGTCGGAGCAGATACCAGGAGCTGTGTCAAAAGCAGGAAAAAATAAAAATCATTACTAATTCCAATCATGGAATTTGCTAAGTTTAACCAGTAAAACAGCACACAATCAGCAGCGCTTCAAAGTAAGGCTTGAATGCACAATGCATAGTGATTGAAGAGCAGATTGCATTGATTGGGGTGTATTGATTGAGGTTGAGGTCTAATATCCCTCTTTACTCACAGAAGTGAAAATCAAACGGAAATGCAAGTGAGCGTTGAGAGAGAGTGGAAATAGATAAAGAGTAACGCCTAGTGTACACTGAGTCCAGTCCGGTCGCGGTCCGGGACCCGCGCGGGTCTCTTGCAGACGCCTGTCACACCAGCTCCGGTTAACTGCGGTCCGTTTTTGACGAAAGCCACGTAGATTCACGTGGTTTCGCGCGAGAGCACTCGTCAAATGACATGAAAGCCGCACCAGACCGCTGCGGCGTCCGGCAAAAATAGACTTCTTGCGGATTCTTTCCGAGACCAGCGGCTGCCGGACCCGCGGCCGCAGAGCTCCGAGGTCGGTGTGACAGGGCGCATTGATTTTAAGCACTTTCTAAGTCTTGCGGGACCCGCACGGGACCCGCACGGGACCCGCACGGGACCCGCGCGGGTCCCGAACCGGAGCCGGACCGGAGTCGGTGTGCATCAGGCGTAAGACAGCAGTGAGGGAAAAAACGTGCATAAAAAGTAAGTATCACATATGAAAACCAACTAGTACCTTCAGTCATTGAAGTGCATAGAAAAGAAGGGAATTTATTTTTATAAGTAATTGCTGTAACATGCGCCAACATCCAGCCTACTAGGTGTTGCCCTATACCAGAGTAACTAAGCCTAGTACCTACTGTATATCAGAAACATTTTTTTTTAATAGTCTTGGATGAAAACTCTAAATTATGGCACTCACAGGTTTTGCAGGACGCCTCGTCACTTCCATCCCTACAGTCTTGGTTTCCGTTACAGACAACATCCTGAGGCAGACACACCCCATCCCCACAGCGCCACTCGTTGCTCTCACAGCCTGAGAGCAATCACAAAACAGAAAAAAGGCTTTTCAATGAGGCATTCACCCCTTTGATAACACACCCAAAGAGATAAACGGCAACATTTGCATATCGCAGAGCTGAAAGGACTATTCAGGATCAAGCATCACTATTGACATGTAGTAGTATGTAACAAAACTACTACTTGTAATACAAATAATTCCACCAAAACGGCCAGTGCTGCAACTATTGCTGATACAACTTTTGACATTAACTAAACAAAATATTTACTGCAGGCTTTCTCATCACTGCCATCTCCGCAGTCGTTGACTCGATCACAAATCCAGAGTTTTGGTTTGCATAAGCCATTTCCACAGGCAAACTGGTCCTTGTCACAACCTGGGAACAAATGTGTAATTACATTTTTACTTGCATTAATTGTTTGTGAATGAAACATCAAAAACAAGAAATATGTAATACAGAGAAATGTACAATATAATGGGTCAGTCATTTTTTAAAGAAGCAGGTATTTAAACTATAAACTCGCAGCTACAACTTTCACCTAGCACTCATCCCAAAATGTGCTGTTTTTACAATACAATCAATGGGCGGAAACAAAATTTATCCTAGCTTTACATGACCTGACATACAGTCAAAAAAGAGAAAGTTACTGATCTCAGAGTAAAAAAAATAAAACTCTTCTGAGAGAGAGCGGAAAAGAGAGACTTACTGCATTTGACCTCATCGCTCATGTCACCACAGTCGTTCCAGCCATCGCACTTCAGTTCCTTGGAAATGCACAGGCCAGACAAGCAGGCAAACTGATTAGGACAAGCTGAAAGAAAAAGATAAAAAGAGACTTGCATTGAATTGAGCTGTAATTGTAGTTTGTAATGCACACTGCTGGGTCCATTGTTAAAACAGGAATCACTTACAGTTAATCTGATCAAACAGATTATACAGTATACCTTAATGTAAAAGGTGCATTATGTAACTTTTCAAGTGGAGGTATGTGTGATTCTTCAGTCATCCTGGTCCATAGCACAAAAGGAAAAAAACAAAAAAAAAAAAAACAAAAAGAGTTTCAAGACTGAAGACAGTTCGACACACATCCAAGTAGTGTTTTTTTTTTTGTTCACTTGATACAAAACTGCCTTATATATGTCTGAAAGGAGGAGCTAACTACACTGAAACTAAAACAAGCTAGTTGTTTACAAAAAGGAGTATCTGTCACTAATTAAATCTATTGAACTACTCTGAGGACGTGACTCATTATGCTAAATGTGACTCGGGTGACAGTTCAAACAGATATAAGCCTGTGCCTCACCAGTTCTCTGTCAAAGGAACTGAAGAAGCAACTTGGCTTCTTCTTGGCTTGGTAGCAAAACATCTTCGCTCTTAAAATGCTTGTAGAGTCGACAGAATTTACTTTACTTTGCTTTTGTTATGGAGGGTCCACCACCTGCTTGACTCAAAGAAGATCTTAACTGTAGGGCTGCACAATTAATCGAAACCGCAATTTTAGTGGACATAATTACAAAATCGCAAAAGCTGCAATTTTAGTACCATCATTTCCTCTTCAAATAACACAATGTTTAATTGTTTTATTCTGCTGTAAACCTGCTAACCCTGTAGTTTAGATTTGTACAAACATATTCTGAATTAAGTTAAGAATATTCATCTTGTCTTCTTAATTAGACTAATTTTCTTGTTTCTTCTATATCAGACTTTAGGTAAGAGGTGATGTAATTACCTGATCTCAAATTAAAATGTTCTGAAATACATTTCTTTTATTAGTGTCAGTTCATAAAGATATTTCAGTCTTTTTGTCAATTCTGCTGGACCTATTTAAAATGTGAACTGTGAACAGAATATTACCATCACTAAAACATAAATCGCGAATCTAATCGCAATCGTAATACAGTCAGAAAAATCGCATTTAGATTTTTTTTAGGGTGCAGCCCTTGTTAATTGCTTTTCCTTGAATGTTTCACAGTATGGCATTAAACTTGTCTATCTCTATGGAGACCAACAGGTAACACCAACAGGCCAATTTACAGGCAACGGTTTTCAAAGTATTTTTAGCAGGAAAAACATAAATGAATAACGACAAGATAAATAACTTTAATGTCATACTGTGGAACATTCCAGGCAAAGCAATAACCAATAGAGACAAGTAAATGGCAGACAGGAAATGTTACATAGTGCACCTTTAATACATGCACACTTGTATCTTGACAAGTTTTTTCTACCCTCTAATAGTGCATGCTCAGTGTCTTTGATGAAAGACATTGGAAATAAAATCTGTTCTAATATAAACTGATAGTATGACAAGTGAAAAAGTGATATTAACAAAGCTTTTCAGAATGACGTTGCGCTGTCAGACCTTCAATGACCCAAGTAGTGAGTGAGTCCAAACACAATTTGAGTTGATTCATGAAGCACTTAGTTGTCACTTCTGCAATTTCCAAACTAAACCACTATATTTTACTGTCAGTCAGAAACTCCCTGCGAGCCCATCTGCGACATTATTTCTAGTGACACCTCGTACAAGTGTCTCGATCAAAAATGTTTAAAAATTAAGTGTAGATAGCGTAAAGTGTAGATTTTAACTCACGGTTTGCGGGATCATAGGCGCTGTACTCAGCGCTGAAGCCTTTGTCAGTGAAGGATTCGTCAGAATGAAACTGAACTATGAGCTCATTGGTGGTGCTGGTCAGCGACAGGGAGGACATTTCACCACAATACCTGAAAAAAGTGCACATCAGTATTTGTGTCTAAATATATGGATATGCAGTATATTGAACAGGACTTTTGTTTTATTTAGGCTAGTAGTAGCAGTAACAATAGGCATCAATTCTTGTATGACGTTCAGACTGAAAACAGTATAAATAAATTGTTAACCTGTTTAAACAAATACATATTTATGGCCTCAATTACAAGATGAGTAATAATAATACAAATTTCAACAAGCCTGGCATTAGTAATAGCTGTAGTAGAAGTAGCAGTTGTCACCTTTTGTGCTTTTAGTCAATATTGGTGTTTAATATGCAATAGATTAAGTTATGGTGGTGTTTATGGTCTACAGAGTCCTTTCACCATTGCCAAGAATTATAATGTTTGACAATATTTTTTTAATCAGTAATCATGGCGCATTTTCTAATTTTTAACCTTTACAGCTTGTTTTTTATTGTCTTAGCAAATGAGGTATGCCAACAGACAAATGTTTTTTATCAACAGCTTTGCAAACTAAAGGTATTGTGTTTGATTCTTACTTGACACCCATTGCCTCCACATAGTCTTTGTGGCACACACGGACGTCCACGCCAGGCTCCTTCATGCGGAACATAGTGAATTTTAGACGCACTTTCTGCCCAGAGGGAACCTGCAGCAAAGAGAGGGGACAGATTTGTGTTTCAAAGCCTTATTTACAATGCAAGTAACCCCCACAACCACCATACTGAATCATATATGCAACAGCTATGAAAATTGAAATGTATGAAGTGTATTTTACCACTGCAACACACACTACATACGACATACTGCGGCCCGGCAAAGGCTGCAGCAGTAAAAGCAGCCTGACATATGAAGATAGAAGAGGTACTGAACAGCTTGGCTTCTGTACTGCTGCCTCAGCACTTCTCTCGTGGCAGGATAAGGATGGGGAGGGGAGGAGTGGGGGAGTTTTGCCAATGAAGGAGGGGGGCAGTGGGAGAACAGCGCTGGAACAAACCTGGATGGTCCATTTGCAGTCGGTGGCAGGGGGGTAGAAGCTAGGGTGCACTGGAGAGGTGATCACTCCCTTGTTATCAGTAAGAACACCGCCACAATTCTGAACTGAAAAATAAAGCACACTACTACTTACTCCCAATAATATCCCAAACAGTAGCAATAAATGCACACGCATTCAAAAACTGTGCCCAAATATCAATTTAGAAATTAAATCTGTTACTGTTATCCCATACCAATGTAAACATTACTTATATATTATTGAATAACTGCTACTGTCCATCCATCCATCCATCTTCTTCCGCTTATCCGGGGCCGGGTCGCGGGGGCAGCAGTCTAAGCAGGGACTCCCAGACTTCCTTCACCCCAGACACTTCCTCCAGCTCCTCCGGGGGGATCCCGAGGCGTTCCCAGGCCAGCCGAGAGACATAGTCCCTCCAGCGTGTCCTGGGTCTACCCGGGGCCGCCTCGCGGTGGGACATGCACAGAACACATCCAGAGGGAGGCGTCCAGGAGGCATCCGGAACAGATGCCCGAGCCACCTCAGCTGGCTCCTCTCGACGTGGAGGAGCAGCGGCTCTACTCCGAGCTCCCCCCGTGTGACTGAGCTCCTCACCCTATCTCTAAGGGAGCGCCCAGCCACCCGACGGAGGAAGCTCATTTCGACCGCTTGTATCCGCGATCTTGTCCTTTCGGTCATTACCCAAAGCTCATGACCATAGGTGAGGGTAGGAACGTAGATTGACCGGTAACTCGAGAGCTTCGTCGTGCGACTCAGCTCTTTCTTTACCACAACGGCTCGATACAGCGCCCGCATCACTGCAGACGCTGCACCGATCCGCCTGTCAATCTCACGCTCCATCCTTCCCTCACTCGTGAACAAGACCCCGAGATACTTGAACTCCTCCACTTGAGGCAAGGACTCTCCACCCACCCGGAGAGGGCAAGCCACCTTTTTCGGTCGAGAACCATGGCCTCGGATTTGGAGGTGCTGATCCTCATCCCAGCCGCTTCACACTCGGCTGCAAACCGTCCCAGTGCATGTTGCAGGTCCTGATTTGAGGAAGCCATCAGGACGACATCATCCGCAAACAGCAGAGATGAGATCCTGTGGTTCCCAAACCGGACACCCTCCACGCCCTGACTGCGCCTAGAAATTCTGTCCATAAAAATTATGAACAGAACCGGTGACAAAGGGCAGCCCTGGCGGAGTCCAACATGCACTGGGAACAGGTCTGACTTACTGCCGGCAATGCGAACACAGCTCCTGCTCCGGTCGTACAAGGACCGGACAGCCCTTAGCAAAGGGCCCCGGACCCCATACTCCCGGAGCACTCCCCACAGGGCGCCCCGGGGCACACGGTCGAATGCCTTCTCCAGATCCACAAAGCACATGTGGACTGGTTGGGCAAACTCCCATGAACCCTCGAGCACCCGATGGAGAGTATAGAGCTGGTCCAGTGTTCCACGACCAGGACGAAAACCACACTGCTCCTCCTGAATCCGAGGTTCGACTATCGGTCGGATTCTCCTCTCCAGTACCCTGGAATAGACCTTACCGGGGAGGCTGAGGAGTGTGATCCCCCTATGGTTGGAACACACCCTCCGGTCCCCCTTCTTATACAGAGGGACCACCACCCCGGTCTGCCAGTCCAGAGGTACCGTCCCCGACCGCCACGCGATGTTGCAGAGACGTGTCAGCCAAGACAGTCCCACAACATCCAGAGACTTAAGATACTCAGGGCGGATCTCATCCACCCCCGGAGCCTTGCCACCAAGGAGCTTGCCAACCACCTCAGTGACTTCAGCCAGGGTGATGGACGAGTCCGCCTCCAAGATCTCAGCCTCTGCTTCCTCCTCGGAAGACGTGACAGTGGGATTGAGGAGATCCTCAAAGTATTCCTTCCACCTTCCGACAACATCCCCAGTCGAGGTCAACAGCTCTCCACCCGCACCGTAAACGGTGTTGGTAAAGCACTGCTTCCCCCTCCTGAGGCGTCGGATGGTTTGCCAGAATTTCTTTGGGGCCGACCGATAGTCCTCCTCCATGGCCTCCCCGAACTCCTCCCAATCCCGAGTTTTTGCCTCTGCGACAGCCCGGGCTGCAGTACGCTTGGCCTGCCGGTACCTGTCAGCTGCTTCAGGAGTCCCACGAGCCAGCAAGGCCCGATAGGACTCCTTCTTCAGCCTGACGGCATCCCTTACTTCCGGTGTCCACCACCGGGTTCGGGGATTGCCGCCGCGACAGGCACCAGAGACCTTGCGACCACAGCTACGAGCCGCCGCATCGACAATGGAGGTGGAGAACATGGTCCACTCGGACTCAATGTCTCCAACCTCCCCCGGGATCTGGGAGAAGTTCTCCCGGAGGTGTGAGTTAAAGACCCTGCCGACAGAGGGCTCTGCCAGCCGTTCCCAGCAGACCCTCACGATACGCTTGGGCCTGCCGAAGTCTGTCCGGCTTCCTCCCCGCCAGCGGATCCAACTCACCACCAGGTGGTGATCGGTTGACAGCTCCGCCCCTCTCTTCACCCGAGTGTCCAAGACACGCGGCCGAAGGTCAGATGACACGACAACAAAGTCGATCATCGACCTCCGGCCTAGGGTGTCCTGGTGCCACGTGCACTGATGGACACCCTTGTGCTTGAACATGGTGTTTGTTATGGACAAGCCGTGACTAGCACAGAAGTCCAATAACTGAACACCGATCGGGTTCAGATCGGGGGGGACGGTCCTCCCGATTACCCCTCTCCAGGTGTCACTGTCGTTGCCCACGTGGGCATTGAAGTCCCCCAGTAGAACAACGGAGTCCCCATGCGGTGCACTGTCCAGTACCTCCCAGGGACTCCAAGAAGGTCTGGTACTCTGCACCGCTGCTCGGCCCGTAGGCCGACACAACGGTGAGAGACCTGTCCCCCACTCGAAGGCGGAGGGTCGCGACCCTCTCGTTCACTGGGGTAAACTCCAACACGTGGCGGCTGAGCTGTGGGGCTATGAGCAAGCCCACACCAGCCCGCCGCCTCTCCCCGCGGGCAACGCCAGAGAAATGGAGCGTCCAGCCCCTCTCGAGGAGACGGGTTCCAGAGCCCAGGCTGTGCGTGGAGGTGAGGCCGACTATATCTAGTCGGAAACGCTCGACCTCCCGCACAAGCTCAGGCTCCTTCCCCCCCAGCGAGGTGACATTCCATGTCCCCAGAGCTAGTTTCTGTGTCCGGAGATCTGGTCGTCGAGGTCCCCGCCTTCGACTGCCTCCCAGATCTCTCCGCACCGGCCCCTTATGGATCCTCCTGCGGGTGGTGGGTCCACGGGAGGACGGCCCCACATCGCGCGTTCGGGCTGGGCCCGGCCGGGCCCCGGGGGGAAAGGCCCGGCCACCAGGCGCTCGCCGTCGAGCACCCACCCCAGGCCTGGCTCCAGGGTGGGGCCCCGGTGACGCCGATCCGGGCGACGTAACTGGCCTCGTTATTAAACAATTCATAAGGGCTTCTGAATGCTACTGCTACTGTAATTACCAGAAGTCTTGGGCAGAGCTTTATAGACTGCCTTAAAGCCTGGTTGCTGGACCTCTCCATCAGTAATCATGTTAATTAACATAATGTTGCCGGATGACACCACCGTCAGTGGGTTTGTCGGAGGTCGCTGACCACACTTCCTGTAGGAATAAAGAAGGAAAACAGCATGTTTGTGCAATCTGTCTGAGGCTATTGGCAAAAACCTGGTAAATTTCTGTAGCTAGATTTTTAAAATCCTCCATGTGCATTACAATCAATAAACACTGAAAATATTGTGGAGATGGGACAAAAGGAGCAATCCTGCTCAGAAAAAGGCTTGTGTGTAGTTTCAAAGTCAAACATGAGCTCCATTAGTAAAAAGTTTGAGCGCTGCTGGAGGCAGAGCTGCGGAGGTGTGAATGACACTGCAAGAGCACTAATACATCCAACTCCAGTAGAATAATGTAATTATATTGTATTATATTATGGCTCTCATAAACTCCATGTCACCTTGGATAAAGTTGATCACTCACTAGCATTATAAAAACGTTATGCATCACTTGGTAACTCAGATTTGTTTGGCAGTGGTTTCGGGAACAGCCCGGGGCTACAGCTGATGTTGTACGAGGGTCAGTATTTCTAAAGCAAATCACCCCTCTCTCATTGACACAGTGCAATCACACACAGAGGCGCAGTAGACTTCAGCCTGGCACCCTGCACACGTTTAAAGGTCTTTTTGAGCCAACTCAATCTCACAGAGGTCTCCAATGTTAACAATAAAATGAGATGTGCTGTGCTAAAAGCCGCAGGGCCAGAAAAGCAGAAAAAAGTAGTAATCGCAAACGTAGTAAAAAGGAGCAGGGTGGGGCATTTTTTCAGCACACATCAAAACTGCTTTTACTCCAAACTCCCAGTGCAACATTTCATTCAAGCACAAAGTGATTTCAAGCAGTTGTCCTCTGGGAATGTTGTTCAACGATATTTCTCCCCTCTCTGATCTTCAAGGCAAACTAAATGACAAAGTGTGTTGGTTTAACCCTGTCATCAATGATATAAGAATGTAGTTGGAATTTTTGTCTATATTGAGTACCTCTGGGTAATCTAATCATTCAGCTTTTCTTCAGTGTTGTGTATTAATAAAGCTGGGCTACCCAACTTTTTTCTTGAATCTGAATTGTCCCATAGAGTACGTTGTCAATGCAGCCCAGTTTGCAGTCTGCATACAATTGTAAAGCATTTTACAAACTGCAAACCAATAAGAGAGTCAGATAGGTTATCTGATATGTTATGTTATGTTTAGGATGAGAGCGGGTTGGCTTTACGAGGGTTTGAGAGAACAAACTTTTCATCCGCGTGAACACTTGCACTGTCCGTACCGTAATCCCAAGTACTTACTGTGTGATGGCCTGCGAGTCATCTGGACTTAACGAGTCGTAGATGTACACAAAGTCATCATTGCAGTCGTCTTCAATGTGGAAAAAAGGGAAATCGACAGAGATGACGTTCTCCTCAGAGGTTCGGATCTGCCACTGACACCTGGACTTGGCCGGATAAGCGTCGGGAAATCCAGGTGAGGTGAAGAATGTTTCAGTGTCGGCGGCCTCCAATGTATAGAAACACTCTCCTGAAAGAAAACAATCAGAGGTTACATTGATATGACTGATACACATCCAATTAAAGACAAGATGAAAATATTTTAAGCATTTGTTCAATTAAAGACATTGCAGGTTAATTAAAAAAACAAAACACAATTTAGAGATGAAACATGTTCAAGTGTATATTTAAAAACTTATAATGCTATGATTGGGAGAAAAAAAAAAAAAATCTAGGAGCAAAAATCTCAAAATTTTAAAAATGAAGTTAGCTTCAACCTTTAATTGTAATTTTTATAGCCTACTCTTCATCAAGTAAAAATAGTGATTGGAACAGAATTTAACTTTTATATAGGGGCCCTTGTCTTACCGTCACATTATCACAATATACTTTATAAAACATATTTTATAAACAGAAGCAGTTTCCAAAGAGCTGCACAAACACAAAACAGTAAACAAAAAGGTGTAGGTATAGTACACACTCAATTGGATTAGTCCCAAAACAATAAAATTAAACTTACGGTGTTCAAAGCCCTTATAATACATAATTATGTGTCTACTGACAATAATAATAGTAGCACTTTTCAATAATTTATGGATGTGGACCTCAATAAGAACTCAACATGCAGGAAAGCCTATATTATAAGAGTACACATGATCGTGAATACATTTCATAGCGAGTGAACATGGCTGGTCAGATGAGTGGCATTACATGTACAGTGCAGGCTCGAGCAGTCATCTGTTAAAGCCGACTGTGAGGTGGCCAGCTGGAAAATTACCACTGTGTGAGATTGAGGTGGGACATGGTGTACTCACTGGCACTGGGGTCCCTGGCCATCCGCGGATCTGTGACTGGACACACATAAAAGGAAGGGGGAAAATGAGAAAGGTAAGGAAAGGTCACAAAACTTGAAAGGTTGAATGAATTTGATGCACGAGGGCTGAAATATCCGGGTTGTGCATTTTGCGGGCAAAAGAACAGCTTTAGTGGTGGTGGGTGGTGCTTATTTGTAGGAGTTAGGGGTTGGTGAAATGCCAGAAAGAGTCATGTCATGATTTTCTCCAAGCCTTGATCATAATTTTGATTCATGGCTATAATTAGATCTGCTCATTCTGAAAGTTCACAATTCAGGAGTTTGTGAAGAAAAGTGTTTGCGCATTAGGGCTATTGCGATATTACATTTATGATATGAATGTTATGATTATTGTCAGAATCAGAACCGGTTTATTGCCATTGTCAGTGATCAAAATTCACAAACATAGGAACTTGCTTCGGCGTAAGGTGCAACATAAAACAATGAATAAAATATATAAAAGAGGCATGCATAAGATTAAGAATAAGATCAAATAAAATAGACCAAGATAGATTAATGAGAAAATTTTACCATTATGCACAATTATTGGCACTGCGACTAAACAATAATGAAAATTAAATAATTTGCTTTCATTCACAATGTTTAATAGATGACCAGTCCTCACTCAGTTTATTAAATCAAACTTTCTGAATGAAAAGGTTATCGTAAAATAAACAGCCAGATAAAAGGATTACTTTTTTGGAGTATGGAATGGTGCGGATTTACTCATTGTTGCTGTATATGATTCTCACGATAATTATTTTTTAGTTCTTAGTTCGTATATTGAAACCTGAATAATCACAATAGTCAATTAACTGAAAAATGATTAAATATGACATTTCACCATTATCTCAGGGATCAGATCACGTTTTCCTGTTCAACGTCACATTGCCCAACTGTAATTATTGGTCCTTTTCAATTTAATAATGGATCTCTGGGATGCAACAATCTGGGACATCAAATCCCAAACAGAAATCTAAAGAGAAGTGAAAAACCCTGAGTCATGGGCTGGCATTTCGGCGCGAGGCCAGGAAATAGACAAATGCCACAAGAATGCTGAGAGGACAGAAGTAGAGAAAGCGCTGTCTCGAGCCAGGTTAAGGCTGAGCTAATATCATTAGAGGATTCAAGCTGCATAAAATGTGCACTTTCAAATGCGGCAGGAGCAGAGGGGCCAGGCTCATCTGCCATCATCTTATCAGCACAGTCTCCTATACTATAAATAGTGTGCTGATAGAATCCCAACAGTGATGTGAAGTGACTATAACCTTTTGCAGATCTATATTCATACGGCTGTCCATCTTTGGAAATCCAAATATCACAATAGATCTATATATTGTATGGTCACCAGAGCTTCAGACTGGGGTTTTACAATAACTGCACTGACCACGGGCAAGAAGTTACTCTCATCTTGGGATCTACATGTTGACTGTATCATGTGAAAATAAATAAATAAAATAAAAGCAAAACAATATGAAAAAGTTTGTATATAAATTATAACTTAAATCATTTTAGTTATTCTGCCAATTTAACTAAAAGTAACATCATCCACCTACCACATTCACAATTATTTTTTAAAGAAGACATATGTTTACCGCCTCGATCATTCCCAGACAGTTCATTTACATTTTGTTCATTGCAGTAAACGTCAATATTGATGGCTAAAATGGCTTGATAACCGAAATGGATCCGTTGACTTCCTGTTCAAAACTGGAAAACCGATAAGCGCCTGGTAACAATTCACCGAAAACGACAACAAATTTTCCTTAATTTTCCTTATTGTTGAAATTTGACAGTGGGACATTTTTGAAACCTACAAATACCACGTCAACATTTATTTATTTTGTCATAACCACTGATAAGTACATAGCTGGGGTAGGAGAAAACCTTGTCTGAGCACATACAGGATTAAATACAACTCTCAGTAATATTATGCTAAAGGAAAACCATGTTTATAGTTATCTTTTCAGAGGTTTTTTTTTTTTATACAACATAAACCTGACTAATGTTACTCCAAGGAAGCATCTATAACCACTACTTACTGCTACACTAGTTACTTCAACTCAGCGAATGTTAACATAAACCCCATACTCTAAGAACACAGGGTACATACGTGATACTGTGATTTCTCGGATCTTGATCACTGTGGGGTGTGCGCTGCGGGTCTCCTGGATTCCAGCCTCCAGCACCTCATGGATGCGCTCCTCTGAGAACTCAGGGACCACCTCCAGATCTTCGGCCGGGATGTCAAACTGAGACCAGTAGTAGGCAAGCACACCCTCACTGAGAAGAGGACGACGAAATGAGTAGGAAACAACGTACAATCATCACAATTAACAGGTAATCAGCCTTCCATCTTTTTCAATATAGTTTATTTATAAGTTATTAATACATAATTCTGCTGTATTTTCTTAGGGGTGAGCAGTCTACATAAAAAACCACAATGTATTGTTTCTTTTTACAGTATTTTTATTACTATTTGTTTTTTCTTTTTTTAGCTATGGAACTCGTGTACGCACTTGTGGCCTTAATAAACATGAAATGAATGAATGATAATATATTCCCCCAAGGAGGATTGGCTGATCATTGACGATTTGAAACGTTTGGCTCTAGATTAGATTAACATTTGATTTGGACCAACTACTTCCTTTCGTAGTGAATCAAAATAGTTTAAGTTTTAAATCCAAGCCTAAATCAAAACTACAACAGAAAGCACTTACCTAAAAGCTGTAATCACTGACTTGGTGTAATATTCTTGCAGAAGTTCATCTTTCTGGTAAACTTGTTTTAGCTGTTGAGAGCAAGGAATATTGTTAAATACATGCCTTTTCAATAAAGGGTGTGTGTCTTCTCCTGGATCCTGGATTCAGTCACACTTTATTTTTCTTGTCCGTCCACAATTTAGTCATCCATTTATCTTTTATCTTAAATTTTACAAAGGGCATAAGTTTTATAATATTACAACTGCATTAAGTCCAAAAACTTAAATTCTTTTCAAAGACAATAAATTAGGAGATGTAATTACCTTGTTGACATGTTTCAGCTGCTAACTGCGAGGCATCTTTAGAACTGCATAAAAAACAGGCAGTTTTTCTGAAGATGGCTCGCAGTTAGCAGCCGAAACGTGTCAACAAGGTAATTACATCTCCTAATTTATTGTCTATAAAAAGAATTCAAGTTTTTGGGCATTTCAAAAGAAGACAAATTAACGTTGTTGGAGAAGCACTGCAATAAGCTTTAAGGAGGGATTTTTGTATTGTGAAACTAGTTCACAGAGAGAGGATGTTATTGCGGGAATAACTGTTACTTTTGTGCCTGAAGCAGTTTTGCCTATAGGAGTGGCACATAGAATATTTACAACAACATATTTGACTTTACTAAATTGATTAAAATGTATCTTCTAAACATTATTCATGAAGTTCAGCGTCCTGTCATTATTGCTGCGTTCATGTGGTTCTCGGGAATTCTGATTTCGCAGCATATGCAACATTGAGAACCTTTTTTCCATTGAAAAGATATAATTATAATATATATATATATAATATTTCTTTCATCATCAATCATTATGGCAAAGGATACGCTCTTTTTTTTTTAACCTGGTAAAATAAAGGTAAATAAAAATACATTCAATCTGGAACCCATGGATAGGGGCATTATATTGTTTATAAAAATAAAAATAAACTCAAGCAATAACGATTATCAATCAAGTTATACCTTTTCACTATACATGATCCAAAAGCATGCTCATCTTTTTTATGTATTTGTAACACAAATTGGAAAAAAGGCAGCGACAATGAGACATATTAACAATGTGTGTAAATAAATTATAGGAATGTTACGATATCATATATTTGTGTTACGCTTAAAGCAAGAAGAAATATGACCAAATCACCATTTTTCAGACTTGTTGACACCATGACCAAAGAAGAGTGAAATCTTTAATTTTCATTCACTTGCCTTGTTATTCACACATTAACCCTTCCTTAATACATGACCAGCTTTATAAAATACGACTATCTGAATGATACATTTAAGTTCAAACAGTGAGAACATGGGTTTACTTTTGTTATATTGTTTAGTTCTTATGATTTAAGTGTAATCATGGAATAAAACACTAACTTTTACATCCTTGTATGCTTGTACTGAAAGATTTCTATATTGGTATAAAACACACAAAACTCACTTGCGACTCCAGCTCCGTAGCCAGATCCTTGAACTGAGAGCTGGACGTATCTTCTAACAACTGGTCGTAAGGATAGTCCATCAGCCTCATGTGACCACTGAAGACTTGGACTGATGCTTGGCGCTTCGAGCTTAACGTCGGATCTGTGTCTTCTTTAACTGTAAAATATTAGATAAAGTAAGGGAAACTATAAGAGAGCTGGACTTTTAATGAGCAAATTGAGAAGTGTTTTGTTGAGCTTCCAAAGGCTCAGTTTATGGACATGTTTGTTTAATGATCACAGTAAGTTAGAAATGTGCAAGACCAACTACAGCTTCTTTCTTCTTGGCGACTCAAAGCTTTCAAAACGTCTAATACTAATGGGAAATACTGGTGTCCAAACACATTTAGAGAGTGTGATTTCAAAGGACAGAGTCTTCAAACACAGTCTAAATGAGACACTTTATCTACAACTTGAGACAGAAATGCAACCACTTATGTCAAGAAACTTACAACACTGCCATATTAAAAAGTCCAAACATTATTCTAGTTTTGATCTGTTCTTGTTAAAAAGCGCCCTGTTAAATAAGTTTGTTGACAGGGCTCGTACTTACAGACAAAAAGCCAAATGAGAAATGCTGCTACTGCTGCCACAACAAGAACTGCCACCAGGACGCCAATCGCGATGGCCAACTTATTTTTTGATTGCGCCTTCTCTTTATTGGTTAGGAAGTCGATCCGCTCATGCCGGCCATTCTGCCCCTGGAGACAAAGAGTATAAAGTCAATATAGGAAAAAAATACAGTTTAACATAGGGTTGATAAAAATACTAATCGACACTGAAACTATAATCGGAACTACATACTACTTAATAAAACACTTTTGTTCAATAAATGAAAATCAGGAACAATACATTTTGGATTGAATATTTATCGTGTGTTTCTTTGCACTAGGAGACTTTTTTCTTATTTTTTGTAGTATGATAACATTTGAACTATAGAGTCAAATAAGTAACATCAAAGACTCAAACGTTTTTTGCAACTCATGTTTTAATTATATTGTGCACATTCAGAAAAGGGTTTATTTGGTTTAGATCTACTGATGCGTTTATTTTTTCTGTGATTTTTCTTGTTCCATGGTGAAGTATCCCTATAAACCAAGCACTTAACCTTTTAAAAGATAAAAAAGCCACATAATGCAACAGTCATCTCAAAGCCAACTGTATTTGCTCTACCTTATTGAAGTGTGTTTTTATCGCGAAACCCTGACTGCTCCAGTTCACTTCATCGCTGACTCACTGTATTCGAGGAAGGCTGGCCAGGCAGGTTTGAACTGGGAACTACTCGCCTACGAAGACTAAATTAACAGTTGACCCCCACACACTTTAGAACATGATATAATGTCCAAAGAGGCATCGTAGGACTAGGAGTAGTATTTTACAACTGTGACAAGTCCGAACACGCGGCTTCACCTTTTGGCAGCTGAACTGGTGTAACCTGTTTGTGTCACAGCTCTTGCACACACAACTGCATTTAACCACATATTCAGAACTACCATTAGGGCTAAGCAAATAAAAGCATGCAAAGTTTGTCAATAATGTATGTGTGCCAGGCTTTCTCAAGTGGGTGGGTAGAAGAGAAAAGGTTTCGGGCCAGTTAGTAATCAACACACAATGAATTCAGCGGCTGCAGCCTGTGAGTGAAGAACCCCAAGAGCCATTAGGGATGGAAAATCACTTTGGTATTAAATCAATTTGTCAGATATGCTGCCCCTTAAGATGGAGGCTCAATTACACGAGTCCAGATGATAACTCATGGCAATTAAGGGCTATTCTTATCCAAGCCCAGGCCTCCACACATGTTTTCCAATTGGAATCTTTAACAGCAATCATAGACCAGAATGGAGGGAATCATTAGAGATGGGGTCAGCAAGTGCTCCTAGGTCTGTCTCTATCAGTCACCCTGATCACGGCCTAATAAAGCCATTATACGCTGTTCAGCAGAGGCTAATGCTACGCCTTTTACCAGAGAGCGCAGTCAAACTTTTCCATTTCTGATAGCCTTCAAAGAGGAACATTAAATCATTATAGCATTTGTATCAATCAGATTACATGGATCACTTTAGCACCAAAAAAAGAAGAAAAAAAATGAAATGGAGCGTTGACAAGTGATTATTCAGTTGCAGATATTTTGCTCCGAGTGATTGTGAGTAGTTGAACCAGTCTGACGAGACGGAAACTGAGGTGGGGTTTGAAGGAAAAGTTACAGAACAGAGTAAGGTAAAGCTCGATTTTAGTTAAAACACGGACAATAGTATGTTAGCAGTAGGGCTGTAGACACGAAAAGGAATCGTAAATGCATGCCATACCGACCAAGAAGGGACAGTGAAACAGGCACACGCTTTCAAAACGTTTCAGTATCTCTATGATCTGATCCAAACTGCACGCCCACACAGATTTCATTCAAAAACAAGTATACAGGAAGGTACAATACTGTATTTATGCAAAAAATATTAAAGTCATGATTCACACCCAAATCGTCTGCTACCTCACTTCCTGCCTTCTACTTTCCGCTGTTGTCCCATAGAACTACTAATAGTCTAAACTAAACAATAAGTTGACTAAAACACCACTGAACAATTAATTGACTAAACAACTATAAGACGACTGCCCTATAAGCAGATGAGTAGTTGGTTGGTTTGCCAATGGTGGAAGGAGTACTGAAACTTTGCACTGTTACATGACTTAAGTGACTCAATTACATGTTCAATACTGCAGCCAAATTTGTACTGGCTAAAAAAAGTAAAAGCATAAAGTGTGCATGAAAAATACCACTCAGAAGTATTGCTTTTGTATGCAAGTTTAGTAGCATTATTAGAAAACTCGATCAACAGTTTAAAGCTGAATTTTGTCGTTTTAAACCACAGGCGATGCAGTGGCGTTTCTGTGTGTTTGAAGATACAGACAGGAGGCACCAGTGAGACAACCGTTGATTGGGATGATCAGGACTTTTTTGTTCAGAATAACTTTTAAATGTGCAAGTATATGAATTAGAACTCAAAAAAGTTCAATTACCAGAAATATCTACTCAATTACGAGGAGGCGAGTAACGCAAATATTTATACTTACTAGTTACTTTATGTTAAATGTTACATATTTGTGTCAAGTGTATCACATCAATCAAGCAATTTTAAACTTTTGCAAGTTTTTGTCTGATGTTTTAGTCTTTTGGGGGAAATGTAAATGTAAATTAACTTTGTTTTTGTCATAAATGGTTACAGCAGAAGTAGGTGTCAGCAGAGCAATGAAATAAAGACGTTGTTTGAGTGAGGAGGAGGTTCTGGGTCAAATTTAACCTGTTCCTGTTTTATGAACTTTGTCAACAGACAGAGTGACTCAAGGAGCAGCTCTTTCATGTGCATATTAGAAAATACAGTGTTTCCTGTGTATGAAGTGGTTTAGGTCAAAATACATTTACTGGGTCAAAGCATGGGACAGGGTGCATTCTTCAAACTTGCAAGTTAAAGATTAAACTTTGTCAAGACTTCAGCTTGTTTGCGACACATACCAGACCTTATGTGATCTAAATGCAAGGTCTACTAAAACAGTGATTTATATGTCTAATGCTCAATACTGTAGCAAGATAAATCCACTTTACACAAACAATGCACTTTACAAGTTTCACATATCAAAAAGGAGACCCAAACTCTAGTGCTTCAAAACTTCTGACAATATTGTACAATTGATTTGTTTTTATTTATTTATTGTTAGCCTATCAAAAATGAGGATCACCACTCCTCTGTGTAATGTGGGATAATGGGAATGGGTGAATGGATGCCAGACAATTTCTTAGAATCACAGGGAGCGGTTTTAGGAACGCCTTCTTTGTTTGTCCCCAGCTGCTTTTGAGTCATTTTAGGTAAGAATCAGGGTCATTTAGCTGTAAATTACTAATCCCAAGTAGCATATGCTTTTTATTCGGTAGTCAAGAAGCCCCCTTAGATAAATCAAAGCATATTACACAAATTTTGATTAAAAGTGTCACATATTTTGTGACTTCAACCAACATCACGTCCATATTTTGTGAGGCCAAGGCCCATTATTTGGTATTTGACAGGTCTAGGACAATCCAAAATGTGTTGTCCAATAATCTTTTGAAGTAGGTATATCACTGAAGCCATTTCTCCCTTTTAAATTTGCGCAAAATGGACAAACTTACGTCGTATCTGGCGGAATGCATCTTGTAGCAGCAGCAGCAACTCTCGGGGGAAGCTCCACCGAGATTCGAGCGACACCTTCCTGTTTCACCCCCGGTACAACTTTTCCCTCGGAGTTCACCTGTGTCCGACCTCAAAACGGACTGCAAACACTGCGGCCGTAGACAAATGAATCAATTATTTCTCTACAGTCGTTTGATCGACGGTGGGAAATGCTACAAACGCTTGAATTTGTGGTCTTCCTTGCACAACAAAACCACGCCCAGATACCTGCGTGAAGTGAGGTGCGCGCGTCACCTGTCAAACCAAACTGGCAACACGTTTGGTTCGGCTTTTCTTGGGAATGGACGTAGACAGACGTGTGGAAAAATAATTGTTTGTAAAGCAATATAGCCTAATTTCACAAATTCTTAAATATGAATAAAATAGCCTACTTTATTTCATTCCATAGTTTAAACCAAAGCGCAACAGAAACAGACGAGTAAGAATTGGACCTGCTTGAGTATTTCTGTAATACACACCTCTCACCACCAGATGTCTCTCTTCACCAAGCCAAAACAAAGCAGGAGAAACGCGTGTGAGTGAAATCGCCGCAGAAACAGGGCTTGGTTCAGACAACATCCACTTGCACATAATAGCGGTGGGTGCCATTGGAGAGGGAGAGCGCACACTGTGATCAGAGACACAGGAAAGGATACCTCATAAGGAAGCCGACGCACCATCCATCACAGCGACTGATGTAACCAAACGACCCACAATCGAGTCATTTATTTGAGAATTGTTACTCCCAGGGACGAAAACACGAGTGACACCAACGAAAGAGAAAAATGGGACATATTGCGGTACCTATATTGATGGCTGTATTGTCCTTCTTCGCGTGGGGAGACAACGTCGAGGTAAGCAATAAAACTAAGAACGACGCGCGTAATAATTTCGATAAATAGCGATGTGACTGATGTTATTTAATGCATTAATGAAGATCTTGAATCACAAAATGTCCAGAGGTCTAGAAGCATCTCCCTATCGATGTCAGACACTGAGCTATGTATCTGGGACACCGTTTAATTTGTAAATGTACAATCCAAACGCAACGACGCACGTATTAAATCTGAACATGCGTAACACTGAGAGGTCGTGTGCGTTTTAAAAGTCTGCTTGGGCTGTGTGCATTTTGAACGCTGCGTCAAGCCCGGGCCTGTGTCTTGTCATTAGAAATGTTATAGGCCTTGGGTCTGAAGAAAGATGGAGATCAAATGTAGTTTCATTGCATCCATATTTGATTTTGTTCCGTCTACAAACGGGCTCATTCATTTACAAAGTGTGCCAAGTTCTGCCAACAATGCCAGACCTCAAGAAAATAGACATTGGTCATACATATAATTGGTGCAAATGGGTAGTTTTGTTGTTGTGACTTTGACATATCATTGTGCACTGATGAGTTCAATGAGGAGAATCCTAACTTGTTATCTATCTTGCCAGCTGTCAATAGACAAAGAGCAAGGACAGTAGAAAGCCCCTTCAGAAAGACAGATCAATATGACACCAGCTGCTCCTGTCGCTGCCCCTTGTCTCTTCATGACCTTACAGTCTGTGATGGGCAAGAGCTCCATTTCAGTATGGTACAGGCAAGGACACATTTCAAACCAACTGTGAATCAGATTCATAAATTACAAGATGGGGTTTCCTGTTCCACCTTAAAGGTTTGGAGCATCCCCATAAGAGGATTTGTAGATGTTTATTTATTAGTGATCTTGTGTAAGTCAGTGCCAGTCCTAACCCACTCTCCCTTTTTCATAGTGAAATTCATCTCCTCCATAAGAGCCTTAGTGGGATTACTGCGATGCACTAGCAATGGGCTTTAGCTTCATACAAGGAAACCTGCTCCAGAAGGTTTACATTGAAGATTACAGCAGAAGAAGGGTGGCTCTGCTGGATTAGGCTGTCGCATTAGGCCTAATAAAACCGTCAGACTCCTCTAATAAATCACCTCCTTGAAATGAGTTAATTTGATGATTCAATTTTCTGAATTCACTGTGGTTTTCTGTGCGCAAACACTATATGTATATGCTATTATTTCAGGTATGTTTTTCTATGTTGATTGACAGAAGTTTATGAATGTTTTCACTGTTAAAGAAGTACTAATTCTCTAAGAAAATACATAGCAAGTTAGGAACACTGAGGTTGGCAAAAGCAAAATGTCTCATCAAGGTCTAAGGCTTTGTACAGATGCTCATAAGTTATGAAGCACTGCACCCTTTAGATTCACTTACATATACTGAAAGAACATGTCTAGAACTAATTCAGAAGATCAAGATCAATAGCATAATGTGGCATAGCCTTGGAGTTTCCTCTCTGACACAACCCAACAAAATAGATAATGGCCTTTGTGGCTGAAGCAAAAAGGTTTAATTAATTACAGATTGAGGGATTACATTGACTTGTTAACTGATTGAGGTTAAGTGTAATAAAAAAACTTTGAGTCTCACTGTTGTGTAACATCCTAATCAAAGTTATGCAGAGAGAACATGGAGATACTGTTCCCACAGCCTTTACATGAGGAGAACAAGACTCTAAATTAGATCTCTATTTGGAGAGAGAATGGAGGGAATGATTTTAGAAAAAAAAAGAATAGAAAAAGTGAGTCATGAAATTGCTTGCAGCTCACGACTACCTGCAGTGCTGTAATAGCTATAGGCCTGTTCCCAATCCACATCACCATCTGCCTCTCTGAGCGGGACAAGAGGATTTGGTAAAAAAAAAAAGGAGAAAGAAAATAGATCAGGACAGCTAGACCTCTGTATACACACACTCACTGCATTCGACTCACTTAATTAATTTTAGAGGCAGGAGATAATCGCGTTGGACTAATGGATTCCTGTGTGCTCGCTTGGCTCCGAACTAGAGGCCATGAGCCAGTGGACATGAATGTTATCATTTTATTGTGTCACTTATTCTCCCCTTTTTGCTAGCATACGTCCACTTACAATTCTATAGTGCACTTTCAAAATGATGTGCATTATTCATGAACATCCAGTTGAAAATAGAGGTTGTGCACTTACATCATTTTTATCCGAAAAATGTCCCTTGAGATTCTGACTGAGTGGCAGAATTATGGGCAGCACATGAGCTATTGTCTCGCTCAAATTTACCTTCAGTTTCCATTTTGCTGTGTAAAGTTGTTTCTCCTTTGCTCCTTTGATAGTGAAGAGTTTGCTTGTTGGCTTAGGGTAGGGAGGAGATAAAGTATGCTTTCCCATGGCCCAAAACGGTTTATTTCCGCAACGCAGAGACTCAGGGAGAGCTTATTTAAGGAGAGAAAGATAACCAGTTCAGTTGACTATGATCTCAAAGCATGATCTCAGTAATAAATGTGTGTGTGGAGCATTCCTGTTGTTTATCTGGTGGTCTGTTGTTTTGTGTACTTGCTTTTCTTCTTTTAGATGTAAACTAAATATCAAACTATTTGTCATTAGACTCTAGCAGCTCTTTCTCATTTTAGATGATGTTTTGAACTGAATCAGTTGTGCCACTCACTGTCATTATTTCAAATATTGTGATCTGTATATCTATGGGTTTTCAGCGCTGATTGATGAGTTTTCACTGTTCAGAGGACAGGATATTTTGTTATAAACAGTTAATCAATGGCAATGGTCCTAATTTTTCATCATTCTGAAACTCACAGAAGAGTGCCATAAGAGTTTTATTTTTGAGCAATTAATTTGCAACAGATTAAGTAGGCTACAGTTTAGATCAGATTTAGAATTGTTTGTGTGTTTGTTTTATATATACTTTTTTTAACAAGCAAGACCTGGCCAAAGTAGCAGCCAGCACAATCATCAAAGCACAGAAAATCACAAAATATTAAATTATTTAAAAAAAAAAAACTAAATGCATCTCTTGAGGAAACAATGTTCTTGAACTTATCATGTAACGCTAAAGATTCAAATCCATGGTGCTGAGTAGGAAATCCTTTAATGAGTGTTTAGTTTTTCATGAATGTGTAGCTTCATACCATTGTTTAAGACATTTTATCAACCAATTCGAAATGATTCATACGATGTTTATGTGTGGACTCGAATGAAGCAGTCAGGAGATTGATGGATTTTCATGTGTGAAAACTCAAACCTTGTAGCACCAGGTTAAATAAAACTACAATAACTTACAAATCTTGCTCATCAAAACAGAACATTCTGAACTCTTTCAAATACAATGTACAAAGAGAACGGTTATGTTGGTCATTCTTATACTGTGTATGATCTATATGTAAAACACTGTTCAAGTGAACAGATAAGGGCTATCAATAATATAAAATACCCAGTTACTAATCGATACTGGAACTAGCATTGTAACTAGATGGTCATTTAAACTTTTTTTTTTTTTTGCAATCATTGTTGTGCCGAAATTAGTATTGAGTATTAAGCCTTTTCCTATCAAAATCAAGTTTGAACTTTGGGACAGCACAAATACATAATCTTATCTTAGTCTATTTTATTCTTAATTTTTATGCATGCCTTTTTATATATTTTTTATATTTTACTCATTGCTTTATGTTTGCACCTTCGCCGAAGCAAATTCCTATGTTTGTGAATTTCACTGACAATGGCAATAAACCGCTTCTGATTCTGATTCTGATTCTGATTCTGATAAGATGCGTCACCTGCAACTGCTCAAACCTCGATCTCCCTCTGGAATTGTGCGAGGCAGATATATGACTGTGCTGCAGCTCAAGGTCTTCTCTGCTGCAGAAGTGCCTGGGTAAGCATAATGGCCTGGGTTTCTGTATAAAGTTTAATGCCAAAGAAGTGCGCCATGTTTAGTTCTGCCGGCTGAGGGAGCCTCCAGTGTCGTCCCAAACATCTGCAGTGTGCGATAACGGTTGTCCCGAGTATTTAGGGGAGAGAGAGGGAAAGTCCTGGCATCACAAGTGATTTGAAAAATGGAGATTGTAACAGAGGGTGAGCAACAGTGTGCAAGCGATGGACACTGTGTAGAATTTGATGTGGACTGAATGGCCAGGGCATGCAAATGGAGAGAGGCTATACCGTAGAGCTGAGCTCATCTGAAGCCGCAGTGAAGGCCGGGAGTGTGGTACTTATGGACTTGGCATATTTAATGACTTTTCTACAAGCACTGAATTACAAAATTCTCAACTGTTCCAATGACAAATGAGTCACCTTTTAGAGTGTTTATCCTTAAAGGCTGAACTATAAATCACATTTGAAGTTGGTCTTTGGGCAAGACACCTCGTGCACCTTGTGCTTTGTTGTGTGTGAGTGACTGGTGTTGGTGGAAGAGGCCGTTGGCGCAGATTGACAGACCAGTCTCCTTCAGTCAGCCCCGAAGAAAAACCTGTGTGGGTTTGGAATTAATAATGACCAAGTGCAGCGCTTTGAGAAGCTTGTCAAGGTTATAAAGCATAATACAAATTCAAGCTATTATAAACTTCAGTGCACATGCATAGAACTGACTGGTTCTCTGCATATTCTATACAGAAGATCTCTCAGCCTGGCCACCACTTCCTCTGCTGCGTCTCATGCCAAAGTCAAATGTACGTTTGTGTTAGTGAAACATGGAAAACAGATGATTTCATTGGTCATCTGTCATATAGAACAAAATCAAACATCTGTCATCTCAGATTAACAGTTTTTATTGCTTCTGTTCTTTTTTCCTCTGCCATGTTTGCAGCCATGTTTGTTTAGATACACACAGACCATGTATGTCCCTGATTGGCTTAGCCACATGTCAATCACACCCATGAGTTCTAGGAGATAAAACCTGTCCAGCACTGGAAAAGCATGTTGTCTTGGCTGGCCTGGCAATGCAACGGTAGCTCTGACTTTAAACTCTTTTGACTTTTTCTTGACATTGCCTGCTGTGTGTTGTGATTTATCTTGAGTTTTATGCGGCAGGTTTTACACCAGATGCCCTTCCTGACGAGCTCGCTCCATGCATGCTTGGGCCTGGCACAGCAAATGTAACATCTTAATCATGGGTGTTTCTCTGTAGACAGCTCAGTCGAACATCCGTCACTTGCAGCTTTATAAAGATGGCACTGTGAGGGAGAAGGAGCATTAATTATTGAAGGACACAGAAAGGTCTGGCTCGGGCTCGTCAGCTACATTTTGGTGCTTGTCACGCACTTTTCATACAGAGCTTAAACTGCAGTGCTCACCTCCTCCGTCGGAGTTAAAGCAGCACTAAAATATGTCACTCAAACAACCACCACACGTCTCCACTCAGGATGACCCCGCCTCATTATTTCTTGAATCCGTTTCCAAAAAATAGCTTGTTTTTCATGTTGCTTTAAACTTCCTCTGTTGGCCTTTTTTTTTTTTACTTGCAGACATGATGAATCTTGTTTCCAGTGAATCAGAACCAAAGTCTAATTCATAATTCATTCCTGTGAAGTGGTGCAGATCGATCAATAACTTCTTGATAATAATTCCATGATGACAAATTGAGGTGTTCCCCTAATGTATTAACGTTTATTTAAAAAGGAAAGTGGCAGAGAAATGTATTGTAGCAGAGAAATGTATGTGATAAATGTGATTCACTATCTATGTTAATTTTAGGAATAACACATTTTCAGTAAATATCTAAAATATTGCCTGAAATGGTTAGTATCAATCATTTTATAGTATATTGTGCAGACCTATTTTTAATACTACTGTGGATGCTGAATGTATCAAAATATTGCTGTATTGTAATGTATAGATGATATGTAAAACTTGAATATTGGGTAAATCATTTATAGTTAAAAAAAAAAAATCTGCACTTTTGTGGGTAATGTTTCAGTCCTTTGTCAGATGTAAACCTCAACTAATACATTTAAAGACACATTTTACTACATATCTGTTGTGTTTCCAAAAATCTTCTTTCTATCGCTACTGAGGTACTCAAAACACACATCAGGATACTCATTTTTTTGTCACCAATGCCCTGCCCTAATGTTGAACAGCGACCCCACCTCTCTCCAGAGCACACAAAAGATGCCTGTCTCTTATCTCTCTCATCCATCTCTGCCCCAAACACACGCACGCACACACACACACACACACGCACACACACACACACACACACACACACACACACACACACACACACACACACACACACACACACACACACACACACACACACACACACACACACACACACGCCCCCCTCCACACACAGTTTTTTTGTTTTGTCTGCTGTCGGACCACTCCCACCTTGGCCCCTCCATCCTCCAGCCTTCAAACCCCCCGTTCTGCCCAAGTATCTCTAACAGACCCAGTCACATCCTCTTTCCTCGGGTTGAGCAATATATCCAAGTTTAGTGTGGTTATTATTGTGAATGTTGTTTTGAATATTGAGTATTTATTGTTTAGCGTAAAAATGTTACCAAAAGACTTAAAAAAAGAAAACATCCAGTGATATTTCTGTACTCTTGTGAATAGGGATGTCAGTTAGAAAATGTTAGTGTTAAGATTAGTGTGAGAGTGGAAGTGCCGACTTTGACGCCATGGTGGGAAATAGTACTTGAGATTTATAAAAATGGAACAGATATGGCAAATGTAAACAACAAGCACGTCTGGTTTATATCATGTTGTGAAAATTGGGTTGAATGTACTAATCTACCGGGGCCCAATTTTATGTTGAGAATGTACGTAAATAAATAATTAATGGTCGCCCCTTATGTTCCAATGTTTATTGTTTATTTTGCAGGGATGGGAAGGTGAATTAAGAAGGGAAAACTGTGAATTGTGTGCATACTCACACTCACAGTAGCCAGGGCGGCACTGTAGCACAGTGATTAGTGCTCTAGCTTCACAGCAAGAAGGTCTCGGGTCCGACTCCCAGGTGGCCCGGAGCCTTCCTGTGTGGAGTTTGCATGTTCTGCATCTCCAGGTCCACCGGCTTCTCCTACCACCAGAAACATGTGCAATTCCTGGCTCCCTCTGGGGCCAGGACTCCCCTGAAAAGAGATTCTGAATCACAGTGGTATTATTATTACTTACATTTTTTGTGCAACACAAGTTTGTGACCAATTTTATGAAATTAAACTTTCTGAATAAAGTAAATGTGACAAAAATGACCAGATTAAAAAAAAATTTGGACTATAGATTGAATTGAAAGACAGATAGCTTTTAAAATAGTCATGATTATTATTTTTTAGCTCTTACAATTGTACAATTATTGATTAACTGAATAATCTTGACGTTCCTGTTTGTGATTCATTTTACAGATGTTTCACATTTGTTTCGTAATTAAACTACTAATTAAACAACTATTTTCATCCCAAATATTGAGATATTAATTTTTTTCAATATCACCCCCTACTTCTTGCTCCCTTATCCCTCTCTATATGTGTTTCATTATTTATCCTCCTCCTCCTTTATGTAAGCTGTTTGGTTTTGTGTCTTTTTATGATCTGACTTTTAAGATATGGCCTCCACACATACCTTGATTTTTCTTCTGATACAAGCTGGCATTTCTCACAGTAACAAGAACATAACAACATTTGAATTTTGTTTAATATTTGATATCTTGTCTATATTTAGATGGTTCGCTGAGGTTACTTGGTGATAGTCATGTGGGATGGAAAGAAAAACATCTCTGCTCTTGTCCGTTCTTCCCTTGAGACTCAATTGGTGGTCCTTAGGCATAGATTTTGCGCCTTATTTTTGCCTTTTGTGGTGTTTGTCCTCGGAGATAATGAATGAGTCTCAGGTGCCGCTGTCAAGACCATCTGGAATCTGAATGGTCGAATTACTGTCCATTGTCTGTTCTCAGTTTGATCAAAATATCCAAGGCCAAAAAGCCCTCCACAAAGAACATCAGCATGCACAAAAGTAAGATGCTCTAATTGGGCAATCGATAATTGTTGAAGTCACAATATAATTGTAAGAAAACAATAAGCAAAAATAAGTCAGATCAATCTAACCTAAATGTAAAGTGCCCATTAGAGTTGGGCGGTATTGACAAAAATTTATATCTCAATTTTTTTTGGATCTTTGTATGTTGATAACAATGGTCCGACGATATTATGTCAAGTCAACTGTAATGTGTTGTGTCTTTAAACACATTAGTTGAGGTTTAATAAATGCAAATGCAACATTTCTTTAAAATGAATCTCAATGTATCACTTTTTACCCTTTTTTTTTAAGCCGCTCTTTTATTAATAAATTATATACTCAATATTAAAATTAGGCATGTCTTCAGAACAACATTCACAACATCAAAATTCCGATATATTGCCCACCTCTATGTCACATTAACTTCATTCAGAACGTTTGACTTCATAACTCTGGTCACATACTGAGAAATCTGTTTGATAATGTGACTCAACAACAACCAACGTCCACTGTTTGGTGTTAATAATTGTACAATCATGACATTTCTTCTTACAATAATTGTAAAATATCGTGATTCGTGACATCCAAGACCAAAAAGCAGTCCACAGTGAACATTTTATTGAACACAAACAAAAAGAAGGATGATTTATATGTCTTTTTAGATTGGACAGTCATATTGATTTCAAGGCCAGTGGAAATCACATAAGAGTATTATTTAATCCACAGGGCAATTCTGCAGCACAAATCAGCAGACTACACAGACAGCTTTATGTTGTTGCTGGAGAGGCTGGTATAAAATTACACTCAGACGTCTAAAGCCAGTCATGACATGTCAGTCTGACACTCAACACTTTCAGACTCATAATTTAGTATGAATCATTTTCTCCATGTTTTAGTAAGGTTCCACTGAAACTCAGGGCTCAACAATTTGGGCAAAACATCGAATTACATTTTTTACGATCAGAATTGTGTAGTTGGATTTTGTGTCCAGGAGCAGCAACATTTGAAACTGAAACATGTCAGTTTATGTTTGTAAACTATAGGGTTAACAGCTTTTACACAAGACAGAATATTTGTTTCAATATTTGTTCTTAATAATTGCTGTCCTTGCTATTTGCTAATTGCGACCATTCAGATTCGATTGTGCTTTATCTTGCAGCTCTACTAAAAAATTTTAAATAACAAACTGATATTTATAGAAATTGTCTATTCTAAACACAAGCTAGGATTGTCCAAAAAATAATAAATACTGATTCGAGCAAATATCTACAGTAAAAAAATGACATTTAATAGGAAAAATGTGTGCCTTTTCTGAATAGATTTAGAATAATCTTGATCTTCATCTTTATCAAAGCAACTTAAATCATTTTGTTATGAAAATTACATTCCTCTGTACATAAAAAGAGGGTATTTAATTGTCGTTGTGATATCCAAATTGAATTAGAAATCTGAAGTTAACATGTTTAACCAGATATGTCTGTGTGAATATATTTTTGTGTCCCAAAAGTGTGTGTTTTATACTGTTTTATTTGTTATACCGAATATATAATTTCTGTGTTGGCCACTGTTGTCTAGATAAATAATAATAGTTGAAAGTAGAATTGAAACAAACCGATTCATGCATTGTCACAAAAACATATAATTATAAACCCCGTTTGTTGCTGCTTTACTACTTCCTGTTTTTGAGCCGTTTATATTTGAAATAATAGACTTACTATACTTGATCCGTTTCATCTTGGTCTGGCTCAGTGGAACGAACAACGTGACAAATGTTTGAGTCACGCTCTGATTCACGCTATGTTATGTTACACTGATCCAAAATAAAGAACAAACATGTTTACTGTAAGGGACAAAGACTTGCACATTATGTTCAAAAGCTTAGCACGTCATGGTTGAATTCTTTTTTTACCTGCCTACAATCAAATCAGGCTTTTAAAATTACGAAAATCAGGATGTTGCTGAATCGTTTTGTCCTCATTGTGTTGTGTCCTTGGGCAAGACAATTCACCTCAGTTAAGTGTTCAGTGGTGGATGATTGCGGCTGCTCTGAACATCCAAAACCATCAGAATAATCACATTTAGGTGGGTTGTGGTTAGCGCTGCCACTAATGATTGTTTTGCTAATCGATTAGTCCAATGATTCTTCTTTTGATTCATTGATTAGTTGTTTAGAACACAAAAGACTAGAGA
This sequence comes from Rhinogobius similis, assembly GCA_019453435.1. NCBI lineage: Eukaryota > Metazoa > Chordata > Actinopteri > Gobiiformes > Gobiidae > Rhinogobius > Rhinogobius similis. The sequence continues at coordinate 23,517,928 of CM033626.1, read as the reverse complement.
ATATAAGATTTTTCTCAATTTGACACTGGTGAAGCTGAAGTGACACCGCTTGGATGTCCTGAATAGAATTACAGACACAAAAGGTTAACTCTAAATTCACATCTTTCCTGTGTCTTTTTTAAGTAATTCTGGCCTAGTCTGAATCATAACACCTCTTCTCTCGGCTCACAACATGTTTACAAGTCGGTGTATAGTCAAGATAACGGATATTCGATTATTTAAATAGTTAGAGTATCACTCTAATCATGTAGTTGCGATTAAATGATCCACTGTTTCAGCCCTAGTTGTGGTGTTACAGTTGATTTTTCTGTTGTCCACGGGCCCAATAATTTTACCCTTAAAATGTGTCCTAATTTTCTAGGTTCACAGCAATGAGGGGGATGCCTGCGTTGATTTTGAGAATTTAGAATTAAATTAAATTAAAGGACAATCAATTTATTTTCCAAAAACTATTCTGTGTTTTTGCCTTTAAAGGTGCACTAAGTAACTTTTGTAGGACTCCGCCATCTGTTTGTGTAGATGTTATTTTTTTGCCTGTAATGTTCCACAGTATGGCATTAAACTTTTCATCGGTATTTATGCAATTGCGAGTGCTTTTATTGTTAAAAAGCAAATATTCTTATGTGAGCGGCGTTGATTCCACAGATTTGATTCTTAACTTTGCCCGGTGATGTTTCTATGGAGAAATATATGTTTAATGGAGCGATTAGTGACAAAAACTAATATCTCAATATATTATTATTTCTTTTAAAATTTTTATTTCCTCGATTATAATACTCAGATGATATTTTAACAATTCCTCAGGAATGTGCTAAAATGAGCCTGTAAATGTCTGTAAAGGTTCAAGTCGAACACAAAATGTGAATGAAAAATATGAATTTGGGCGCTCGTTGGATCACCACAGAGTTTAAAAGTAGATCAGGTGCTCATGAATTATCAAGTTGGGCAGAAAAACGTATGAAAAAGAGGAGATCTGAGGCACTCCGAGATGCTGTTAGTGGTTTATTTATGCCTAAGCATTTTGACTCACTTCATCGGGGCACCTTAAGCCTCACAGGTGTGTGGTGATTGCTATTTATATGTTTGTCACGTGACACCTGGTCATTGTGACAAAAACCCCATGATAACCCAATCAACTGTAGATATACATTCTTACATACATTATCTACAATAGGAGACAAAGTGATGCATCACTTAATGTGAACATCATTCTGGAAACAGGCCATATATAAACTACAATAGCATGTAGACAGTGTGGCACATGTTCACAACAAACAATCTCAGTACATCTGCATAGAACATTATTGTTACTCTCTGTCCGGTAGGTAACCACTCGGCGCAAGAGGAGCCTTATAGAAAAGGTACAAAGTCCATTTCTTGATTCACAAAATGTGAATGGTCCATAAAATTAACGACAGAATATACTTCACGCTGTATTTTTTGTTTGTTTGGCAGATTACACTATATCTTTTTTTAGTTTTATTTACAGACGATATACTCAATATTCTAATTTTGCATAACTTCAAAACAACAATGGCGATATAATCTTTCGATCTTCCACGTCTATGTCTAATGCCATACTGTGGAACATCCCCGGAGAAGCGTTAACATTTTTGGACTGCTCCCCGGTTCTCTGTTTGTTACTTTAGCGTGTTTTTGATGTTTCTGTTTCCTGATGTCTAGTCTCTAAATCGCCCCAGAGTTCAGCGAGGCCCGACTCAAATCCAAAGCCGGTGCTAATCAGCTGTTCACGGGGCGAGCGAGGTGTGCCGATAATGAGCGGCGCCGAGAGAGAGAGAGGGGCCATGAGTGACACGCCGTAAATTCTGTAGGGAACCAGTTGCTACGGTAACTGGCTCCTGTGGGCGGCGTATCCACGGCAACCACGCTCTATGTCCAGGGGATGCTGAGACAGTGAAATAGCAGAGTAAAGGGCCTAAACTGTGTGTGTTGTTTATGGGCTTGTGGGAAACCAGTTTTAAGTTACGAGAAATACAGGATGTACTGAAGTAGATTTTTATAGTTTGTTTATGTACCGGAAAGGTCTGGACATTAAAAAACATGGAAACTGAAGCTAAACTTTTACTTCAGTGTAGTGTTGATGCGATTCAGACATTTCAAACTGGATTTCTTTACCCATCTAAGAAATTATAATATTGTAATGCCTTCCGCCAGTGTGCCAGGGAACAGTACTGCTGTGAAGTCCTGCCATGCGTGCCTTCAAAAATGTCTAATTTGAGTTGACGGATTGACACATGGATTTAATGAATTAATTAACCAGTTTGGGGAGTTGTGCACATGCATCTGAACCAAATAAAGAAAGCAAAACAGTCAACATTTGCCGAAAGAACCAGTAAGTAACCCAGACATTAATTTCACCAAATTTCTATTGAGGATGAAAAAATTTGTGTTTTATTATACTTTAATTTTCAAAACAAAAGAATAGTACATTCTCCATGTTACGTGGTTTTCTAATACCAGTTCTGATAACGCTCTCAATCTAAAACTGTTCAGGGAAGAGCACATTTTGTCATGTTTATGTGTTGTTGTTTTTTTATACAATATACTTTAATAGTATATTTTCTAAATCTAAAATGATTCAGTTACCATATTTGAACCATATTTTTATTTGGTTTATTATGTATTTCAAAAGTCTCTAAAATAGAAATCATCAAATGCGACTAATCTAAAAAATATTCGCTGACTTGTTGACGACTAAAATAATAGAGAGTGTCCTACCTGCCTGTTAAAAATACTACTTATTATAGTGTTACAACACATTCAAACTTAAGTTATTGCATTCCACTCATGTCAATAAATTGAATGCAACATTTCTGGCATATGCCTCAAAACCTAATCTTGTTTACAATATGTCTTCTTTGTGTGGCACGTGCCTCAGACTGCCGTGTATTTATGTACGTGTGTATATATAACCCCAAAGCCTCATTTCCATAGGACTCATCTGTTAGACAGCTCCCATGGGAGTTGGCACGATGTGATCAAATTTATTTATGTGCATAAATAAGAGACAGGGAAAGAGATAGATGAATGTTTTAACCCGGCTTTCTGTCATCTCTGAGGCCCAGCTCTGTCTTCCCAATCCTACTTCACGGAAACACTCAAACGTGATTATTTATTGTCTGTTTTTGTGCCGTAAATCCAGGTCATCCTCATTCATTGAGTATACTAACAGTCCCTAGTTCATTGTAAGCAGTTAACTAAATAATAAACAATGGGGAAATATCAAATATAATGATGCACACTAATAATTTATTAATCGCCAACTTCTGTTCAGCTAAAACCTTCGTGGAGCTTTTAATGGAACCGACCCATGACATGTTTTGACAGGCCTGAGGAGCCGTGGGATCAGTGTGACAAAAATAATAAGAGGCAACAAATGAATAAATAAATTAAACCAAGACAGAGACAAGGATAAGACAACCAGGCCCCCCACTCTCCAAAAATAAAGCTGAAAAATAAATGTTATATCAGTATGAATGACTAAAATCTAAAAACAAAAGCCATTTGTCACTTTGCTTGAAACAAATATTTCTGAATGTTCTGTTCTGTGTTCTTTGGGTGTTTTATTAAATAATAATGTATTTTATTATTGTTAGTAGTAGTACTATTACTACTACTGCTGTGCAATGGTTAGTCATGTATGCACTGCAAACAAGTATTTATTCATTTAACCCTTAAAAAATGTATGACAAATAATCAACCATCAGTTCAGTCAAATATATTTCTATCTGTTGTTCCTATTTGTGCAAAGCTGAGGCAAAGCAGAAAATTCCCAGATTCAATTGTGTTTGTATTAGAATGCTGCGGATGGACCTGCTCAAATCTCCACTAAGCCCTTGATTCCTCCAATCCGCGAAGGTATCTCTCTGCAGCTCAAATCTCATCACAGCCTCAGACTGCCGAGAATTAACAGGCTGCATCGTGTGCAACTGGAGGTTTAGCCACGTTACATAACAGCACAGTTCTATTGACAATGACCCATGAAATAAAGCACTAGAGCCTTGTTACTATGTCATGTCTGTTTATGTCTGACCTCTCCAGATGAGCTGTAGAACAGTCGTACATCCAGAACTCTGCTGCTCGGATCCTTGTACCAGGAGGTACGATCACATTAGTCCTGTGCTCAGGCTTCCTGGGGCTCAGAGAATAGACTTTAAAGCAGCTCTGCTTGTGGTCAAGTCTCTCCATGGCACCAAAGTACATCTCTGACATGTTAGTGCTACATGAACCATCTCTGAATGGAGAGTCATGACTAAACATGGAGCTCAGGGAAGACATGGGGCACAGTGACTAGCCCTCCTGCCTCACAGTGAGAAGATTCCAATTTACTCCTCGGTGGCGTTGGCCGTTCATATTTATCCCTGTGTTTGGGTGGGTTTTCTCTGTGCTCTGTTCCCTGAGCAACATACAACACGCAACATATCAAAATCCTAGCGTGCATCCTTTCAGTGGTCACTGCTCCTCTGGCATTGAAGGATGGATCAAATGCAGGGGACACATGTCCCCACGGGACAACAGAGTGTACCTTACTGTACCTTAACTTAAAACATTCATCTGCTGTCTCAAGTGTTGTCAGTTTTATCCCAGCTCTAACTACACATACTTGGGCCACACCCTTTGATTTTTAACATACTTTTAAAGTTTAAGTTGCACAAATTGTAAATCTCTTACACAGCTGCTCTTTTTGTAAGTTTTGTAATCAACAGTGATATAATTGCAGCAGCTGATGCATATCCCCATAATAGTAATCTTCCTCTTAATGATATGTTGATGAAGTGTATATAACTGTGATTACTTTTTTTTTCTTTGTTCTACAATCTGTTTCTCACAGAAAGAACATAAACTGCAAATTGACCAATGATCCTGTGTCTTGTAACCATTTGAGGACAAAACACTCAGTACATGCGTCATGATGACTCAAAATTAGCATGCGTTCAGCAGTGGGTGTAATGGAGGCAGACGTGCGTGGACTTGCTCATCACAACTATCACAATTATGGCAAACACTTTTACAAAACGCCTTCCTTAATACTTCAGTGTTCATTTGACAGATGATGGCAGGAAGTTGGACAGCTGGAAAAGAGGAGTTAACTCCTTTATTTCACAAGCGGAGTTCTGTTGAAAGTTAGTTGTCTGTGCTCTGTTCATTCTATCAACAATTTTATAAATTATACTACAGCTGCTTCTATTACATAATATTTGACCAATATTTTTTTTAAACCATACTCATGACAAATAATGTTGATTTTAATTGAATTGTGATCAATTCTGCTATCTACTTGTCTCCATGGCAATGTTCTTACGTTGTCTGGAACATTCCACAGATCTATCACCAAAGTGAATGTTCCAAAGTTTGGTTTTAACTTTCCATTTCTGCGGAGTTAAGCAGGTGGTGTGCCCACTACCATGTATCTTACGCAGTGCTCCTTCATTATATGAAAGAGTACTGAAAAGTCCTGTTCAAGTACTGGTACCCAGCTCTGATGACTACTATCCAAATGCCACATATTGTGATTCCTGTTTGAAACTCCATTTTGGGGGCTGGTATTGTCTGCAGTTTGAGAATTAGATAAAGCCTGGCGATTATAGGGCCAGCTGCCCGCAGAGCACCGCTGTAATCTGACTGATGAGGCAGAGTTAGAGACGGCAGCGTGTTCCTACATCTCTCCAAACAGCAGCCTCTACTGTAATGGCTGCTAATTAAATATTAAAACGAGATATTCTGCTTAGTACATTGGTTTACAACTCTGCATGGCGCTGTAGGCTAATAGGCTGCTAAAACTCAATGAAGTCATTTCCACTTTGTGCATCAGTTTCCTATGAATCGAAAATGAATGTCTTCAATTAGCCATTAGCGGGGGATATATAATAATGAGTGTCGATGTGCAGCGCTAACCTGCTCCATCCTCCTCTGTCCCTTCTGCATCAGGAGCCTGCCGACAGACTAATGCTGCCTCTCGCTAATAAAGACAGGCCACACCAGGAAGAGGCTTGATGGAACCTATGAATAATTAACTAATATGATTACAATGATGAATGCACCCCAATCTATCTGGCCATTTAGCACTGGCCAGAGGAAGGAGGACTCGGCTGCAAAGTGTCAGGTAGTTTGTGTGAGTTTTGTTTGGGAGCAAAACAACAAATATTTGATGTATAAAGTCATTAACTGTAGCTTTGAATAAGGACAAAAGAGAGAATGTGCATGGTGCCCTCAGGAGGACTCTCACGTCTTCACCATCTGTGCCGCAGTGAGCAGATACAGTGTCAGAAGAGCACAGTTTACCTTTGGGCTCTGTTTTGTAATTTCACTGCTGTGGCTCTGGCAGCGGGCCATTTAAATCAGGTTTACACAAGACTATTTCACAGTGATTGGGTGCTTGTACAATAGTTTTGGCACGATGCTAAAAGTTCAAACTTGATTTCAATACTAAGGAATAGGCTCGATATTCCACACCGATTACAATATGACAGTAATTGAAAATGCTCTCTTTTAGCTATAAAGATTTTTAAAGATAATTTTCAACACAAAATCACAGATCTTTCTTCTGTTTTTGTATGACCTCATTAATGTTCTGCTATAAAGCTCAAGATCCTTCTAAAACTGTACAGTAAAGGTCATATTTTGTCATGTTTATACATCGATACTTTCTCAAATGAGTATCTAATTTCGATGCCAGTTCTGGTACCGAATAGCATCTGATATTTTATACTTTTGACAATCCTAGTACACAACAGATTTAGTTTGCATATATTCATCTCATACTGTTCCGTGCCACTTCCAGCCCCAAATAAATAGAGGACGTCTAACTCCAAAGTGTCAAGTGAAGCAGTGCACTCCAGTTTGATGAGTAGTTAAGACGACCCCCAAAAGATTTGTCTTGAATGTTGAGTCAAAAGTGTCCCGATACTTAAATTTCAATCTGAAACAGCTTCATACGCTACTTATTTTGACACCACAATGACAAGACCATTCTAAAAGGTCAGAAAATGTCAAATGTTTGTCCTATTTGTGTGATTTTGTCCTATTTGTGTGATGTTTTTCAATATTGATACTTGTTCAAAATATATCTAATTTGATAAAAGTTTTAGTATATGTTTTTATTTTATTTTCACATCACAGTTAGTCGGTTTGACCCTCTTCTGTCCAAACTGCCAAAGTTTCTACAAAAACTTCACTTATCTTAGGTACAATAGGAACTATATCCTGAACAACAAAAAACGATATGAGAAACAAGTGGGAAGTTGAATGGGGACTCCATGTCGGTGCTGTTTCTTTTTGTAGTCTTTTTGTTGCTCATTTTTCCCGCTCACATACTTTGGCCCTGCAGTGACTTCAAGAAGTGAACACTGAACAAATTACTGTAACAAATGCAGGATAAAACAGAATTGAAGATCAATGCAGCGTTTTATGTAGTATCAAAGCCGATGTACCATGTGATGGCACTGCTCTCCTGGCTTTGAAGTACTTGGTGTGTTTGTGGAATCGCGCGCCGTAGTGTGCACTCCACCAGCCACTCGCCGGCTGACAAATGATTGGTGGGCTCCTCCTCTCTGCTCCCAGCTCTGACTTACACTTGCCTGACAGGGCCAAGAGATTGCATCATTATGGGATGAAGTCATGCTGCAACATAAGGGTGGAACAGGTGCTGAAAATTTAATTAGGCCAGAGAGGATGGAGTTGTTGGGACATGTAAAACCACTATTCAGGCCAAAATCAAATTGGAAGAGTCTATTTACTGAGAAATTAAATCCACGCCAACAACATGTCAGAGTCATAATGGTGTATTATATTGGATTTTGCTTAATTAAAACAGTAATATATATTTTTACATGTTTCCGGTTTAGGAGTCCAATTGTACTTTCCAACATTCGTAATTGTTTTGTTGGATAAGCCCATTTGATTGTGAGTCGGCCAAAGTACAGCCTAAATAGAAAACCTGGCAAGCTAAAAGATAATACATCACAGAGGCCAAGAGGAAAAGCAGGCGGTGAAAGGACCAAAAAGCCAATCAATGTCTGCAGCTTTATATCACCAGTTTGTTATTAATGGGCCAGTTTTCTGCAGCGGGCAGCTGCCAGGACCTGAGCACTCTGCCTCCTCAGCACTGGGACATGATATGTGGCTCTGCTGCATTTACGCCTCTAGTTACCACCACATAATACTGAACCAGCCACTCTGTGCTGTAGGTCTATGGTTTTGATCTGTTCTGAATCCTGTCCTATTGTGAATGCTGCAAAATGAGTGTAACACAGTATTTGTGTCTGTAGAAAATCCTGAACAGAAGGAGATTATGTCTGGTGATGTCAAACTCGCCAATGTAGACATGCTCATAGTGTTAGGATAAGTATTGTAGCAGACATTCTGTTTTTGTTTAATGTGTGCACGCTCATTACTCATTAAAAATTACAATTATTCTGTACATTTATTGTACAATTACACTTAAAAAGATTTTCCCTGTGCAACTCAGGGACTCCCTCTGTGTGGATAATGAACAGACCAAACACAGCTGTCAGGAGGTTTGAATCTATAACAATTTGTAGAACTAGACTGCCTGAGCTCCAAATGTAATAATGATCTACGAGCAAAGACAGTCACGTTCTCTGCCTGGATCAGGTGTGCGTAAAAGTGTTTTTGTTCAATAATGGTCCTTCTATTTTTGATCAGACAGGGACCTGTGTGAATTTAAACACAAATTACTAACATGTTTTTTTTCTTCTAAATAATTTACCCGTCAGAATTGAAACAGACAGTTGTAAGTCGACAGTAGTCTGTGACATAAGTGGAGCTTTATATCATCCGTTGCAAATCACATACTGCACTGTTGCTTTGTGTCACTGACTCGTGGGCGGAGGAGCTGTGATCTTAAAACAGTCATTGGTGTTATCACAGGAGGGACATGTAATCTGGTCCCATCAGACTGTAGATGGGTGTGCAGCCTTGGAGAGCTGGAGGTCAGAGCCTCGGGCTCCTGATGGACTACTATTGATTTAGCAGAACGTGGCGATACAGTTGCAGTCGCTCACCATTGATTTTCTGCAAATGCAGTAGTGAAGAGCAGCAGAATGAGAGCGCCGAGCCAGAGGGAGCTGCAGGTTATCTGCTCAAATATCCGGAAGTTTGTTTTTTCTTTGTGCCACTGACCTTCTCCAAGTCAACAGATAACTGTTAGATGTTTGCTGAGCTTCTGAAGTTGCTGATTGGGCAGCTCCTGCTCCTGGTGGTTTTATCAAAAGAATGTCCCTGTCTGAGATAAACCACTTATGAAACGTGTTCACATTAAGGCTTTGATTGCCCAAAAGCTGTTGAGCTTGTGAGACCCAACTTTAGTGATAAAAATTAACCTTCACAGTTTTCTTTGTGTTTTTATTGAATGTATATGTTTTTGTTTTGTTTTTTGCACAGAGAACAGTATTTGATAATGAGTAACTTCAAACATGGTAAGAGTGTCTCACATCTTTCTCCACACTCGTCCCTCTGGGCTCAGGCCACTGTAGTAATTGGCTCGACAGCGTCAGTCGTCTTGTGTGTCGTCAGTGGCTCTATCTCTGTCAGACACATAAAAGGATACAGCTACTGTACACCACGGCTCCAGGCTTCATCATTAAGGGGTTTTCAGGGTTAAAAAGTTCAGATTACATGTACTACCCCCAAATGTACCTGTCAAAAGGGAGATTCTTTTACTCATTCATTTTTGGGGAAACTAGAGAAGATGTGCTCAGCAGTGGGAACATGACCTGTTCCAACTGGGGGAAAATAAAAACTGCTATTTTCTATCAAGATTCCATTAAGATTTGCTTCTGTTCACAGTTTGCGAGAAATTACTGAGATTTAAAGTGTTACTAATTCAAGAATTATATACAGTTCGGTTTAGGTTGCGCCAAGATTATCAACTTCTGTGCAACTATTTACTACTACTATTTCTATGAGCAGTAGTAAATAGTGACAACCTTAGTGGTTTGCCAAGTGCAACCATTCCAGCTACAATTTTGATTTGATTGTGAATCACGATTAATCTTGAAGCCCCATTGAAAACCTTTGCACATTAGTCTTTTTTCCCATTCTCTGCTGTGCCCTGTTAATGTAGTGTAGTGGCTCGCCGGTCAATGAGGCTGTATTAACACCTGACTCCAGTCCTTTCTGTTGTTTGTTCCTCTGTGTGGGGTCCCATGGGTGCCTCCTGAGCAGAGCAACATATCCTGTGATCAATAACAACATCCTAGAAGGCCAGAGGAGACAGAGCAGGAGGAGCTGTCATTTACATACCTTCTTTTTATGGACAGTCCCGGAGTCCTCTGTGATCTAAACCAGCGAGCAGTGGTTTATAACGTTACAGCATGTGTGGACCTGAAGAAGAATAGCCATTGTCAAGGCAACAAACCAACTAAGCAGTAAGCGCCACCTTGGCTTGGAGGAATATTATTGGAGATTTTCAAAATAGTCAAACCAACAGTTAAATAGTATGACATTAAAAAAAAAAAAAAGCAACTCGATTTAATACTTTTGTCATTCAAAGGCTAGTTTAAATTTGAAACCTGGACAATCTGGACTGCACAGTTTAGGGATTCAAGGGCTTAAGGATTAATTACAATTGAATCGAAATCGCTATTTGAATGGACACAATTAGAAAATCGCAAAGTCTGACCTTTTTGAAGCACCATAATTTCCTCCACAATATCCTATTCTGCATAAAAACTGCCAAACCTGTGGTTTCGATCTGAACAAACATATTCTGAAATAAATGTGATTCTTTTATTAGTTTGTCAGGCTTATTTCAATATATTTGTCAAAATGTTAAAATGTGAACTTTAAATTAAAAGATTTTGTTAAAATATAATTAAAAATCTACGCACAATCGCAGTATTTAGCCCTATTTGTAAGAAGAAAAAATGTTAATGTGATTAGCTTTGTGTTAAGAAAGCATTCTTCTCAGAGTGCACATCGTGAACTCCAGGAGCATTCCCTTTTGAGAAGCGCCTTAAGTATGAAGTGATGAACAATTTTTTGTGTGTTTGTAGAGGTCTAAAAACAAATTAGTTTTAGTTTTTAGTTTTAGCATTTTTATTGATCTTTGTTTGTTTTTTCAGTGTTTTTCAAATTGTTCTTAAATTAAAACAAAACAAAACAAAACATAATATTTAGTTGTTTCCAGGGACAAAGACATTTTCTTACCTAAAGCATAGCAGTCTTTGTGATTTGATAAACTGTGGCAACTACTCAACCTTCAAAACGATTTTAGAAATTGGTTGAAAACAAACAGTCATGCACCTATTGATGATCTTATACTTTTTCTTGAGCTCTTGTAACTCCTGGCTGTTGTTTTGACTGTAAATAGTACCCTTTTCTCTGTAATGTCTCAGATATGTTGACTATGCTTCTGTTGCTGATTAGGGTCAATGTTTATGTCTTGTAATATGTGTCTACTGTTAAATCCGGCACATTTGTGTTGCAGCTGCTGCTACATTGATAGGACTGTCGCGATAATTACTATATTGACTTATTGTTCAATATGTGATGAAAAGAGCAATATTCTTGAGGCTCAATATTTATATGTACCTTTTGTATGCACTTTGTAGAACTTTTTCTTTGTTTTTGATAAGATTTAGGATTTCAGAGACTGAAATAAGTAACTTTTATGACTAATCGTCACCAACTTACTGAAAAAGTGTTCAGTTCTGCTAATTATTTATTATAGCACTTGTTTTTTATCAATATTTCACATTTAGAATGACTATAATAATTATCCAGCTTTAGGATTACTGTATTAGTGGCATAAAGTAGCTTCAATATTGACATTTATTGTGATATTTTCGCTCACAATATATCGCACTTCAAAATTTGTTATCATGATAGGCCTACACGTTCAAATATGTTCTCTTGGAAAAATATTCCTGAAATGTCAAACTCTAAAAGCTACATATCTTTTTTTTGGTATTTCGCTTAAACACATTTCCCAAACATGAATATTTACAATAAATTCCCGTTTTATTTATTTTTTATTTACTATGTGACATCCTCTAATGTGAACTTCTCTATCTTTCTCTTTCCAGGCCCTTGCGATGAACGAGGTGAACGGGCCGAGCCTGTCTGAGCCTCAGCCACAGATCGCCATGTACTGCGGCCGTGTGCTCCTCTACATGAACACTCAGACGGGACAGTGGGAGCCCGACCCACAGGGGCGCCAGGGCTGCTTCACCGAGCACAGCCAGGCCCTGTCCTACTGCCAGGAGGTTAGCATGGCCCCTCGGACAAACATGTCATCACACACAACACACACCTTTTATGTCACAGCCATTAACTGCTCGACAGAAGGGATGGGACGAGACACAAGATGAGGCAAGAAGCACGATTTAACTAGAGCTCAGCAACATGGACAAAAAGGAATTTCTCAATATTTCTTAAAGTATGCTGATAACGATATTCACACATTATTATCGGTCCAACAACACCTTTTCAGACAAAAGTGAAATGTCTGTTAAAGTAATCACAGAAGTGCAGATATATCACCTTATACCCTCATTTGAGTTTACAGCATAACTTCAAAAATAATAGGTTTTTTTCAGCTCTTTTTGTAGCTTTTTTACTATACTTTTTTATATATTGTTCCCCTCTATTTTGATATAATATACAATAAATGAAGTATGCGTTTTAGTTTACACTTTTGCCCGCAAGATGTATTTATCTGATTTTCTATTTTTGCTGTTATTATAGAACCGCTTTTTGGAACTCTTAAAATACAACCTTTATTTTTTCCTTGTTGAACGCACAAATAAATCAAATTTTTCATGTGTGTTCAGAATTTAATCTTTTGAGATCAAGGTACAAGACCCATTCCCTACTTGAGGTTCTTCAACAGAAAAGAATAACATAAATGTACATAACCATACAGCATACTCAAATAAGTCTGCTTAAACAATCCTAAGTCCCATATATTTGCAACGGTAAAGAATGCTTACAACAAATACAAAAGCATTTTGATGTTAGATGTTTCACTCACTCAAGAATTTATAAGATTCTGAAATTTAAAACACTCGTAATTAAGACTATTTGAATTTCTTCCTAACTTTGCAGATTAGTGTATTTATAATAGATATTATTTGCATTTCCATCAGTACCGCCATTTTTCCCTGTACTGTATGTTCCTGTGAAAATGATTGCATGAATAATAGAGCGATGATGAAAGGATTCTTGCTCCCTCTGCTGGCCAAACAGTGCATATCCTCCAGCAGTGACATTGATAACCTCAATAGACTGTAATAGGATTAACTGCTACATTATGGTCTGCAAAGGCTTTCAGACAAAATCCTTCAATTTTGCTCGACTTTTGTAAAGCAAAGCCATCTTTAGACTCTGGGTCAGTTTCCCCTCTATGTTTAAACCTCTTTATTATGGGTTTGTGCTTCCATTTTTGACCTGGATTTGAAATGAAAGCAGCGCATCTTGAAGCTAACATATATTCTTAGCTTTGTTAATGTTTTATTTAGTCTCGAAGAGAAAATGTTGCATGACTTTTCCCTATTTGCCACGGTACACTGACTGTATGCCCCTGTGTGCACTGCTAAAAGCAATATCTGCATAAGTTTAAATTACTTTCATTCAGAATATTGTATTGAGTAGTATTGGATCTGATCATTTTAGATCTATTTGGTGTATATAATGTCTTTGTTTATCATTCATTATTACTTGTATTGGGGTTGTCAAAACTATAGAAAACCCAATACCAATCGATACTAAAACTAGAATTGAAATTTGATCATTGAAATGATTTGAGTTTTCAAAACTAAAAAATAACATAAACATGAGACCTTTCCTGAACTGATAAACCACATGTAACATAAATAAATAATTTTGTGTTGGAAGTTACATTCTATTTAATTGCATTGTCTAAAATAATTTTGTTTTTTGTCATTGTGGTATCAAAATCGGTGGTGAGAATCTATTCCTTAGTATCCAAATTGAGTTTGAAATGCTAGTATCTTGACAATAGACTAATACTAGTAGTCCATGAAAGTCCATGAAAACAAGACAAGATGAGATTTAGACATGAATAATTTGTAATTTTTCAACTTATTTTGCTTTTTTATCATATTTCTACTCATCATTCAAATCCACATTTTAGTTTATTTACTGTATATAGTACATTTACATACAGAACTGTTTCCAAAGTGCCGCTCAGACATAAAACAACAACAAACAAAATAAATAATACTGCTCAATTTGATACTACTAACTAAAAACAGTAAAGCCATGCTTTATTGTTAAAGCATAGGTATGCCAAATTTGGTCAAATTATTATTATGATTATTGCACTCTTTATCTAATGTCACCTAACATATTGGTTGAGGATGAGTGACAAATAAATAAATAAAAGACAATGCTCCATGAAGACAAGATCTTAATACTTTACCAGTATTTTAATATTTAAGTGTGGAATACAACTTTCTGACTTATTATGTGCAACTTTAAATAATTTATCTTGAAATTGGAAAAAATTAATCTATAGATGAAAATCAGTGTTTTGATGTCTTAAAACAACAAAACAAAACCACTCAAAACAAGATATTCTGAATTTCCTTTACAGATATCTGTTTTTATGCAGTGTACTTCTTTGTGACTTTCTGATAACCTCCTCTGCTCGACCCTCTGACCTTTTGTTCTGTCCCTGTTGCTGTTTCTCCATTCTCTGCATGGACCTCCAGATGTACCCCAATCTTCAAATTTCCCACGCTGAGGAGGCAAACAAACCTGTCACCATCCCGCAGTGGTGTAAGAAAGGCTGGGGCCACTGTCAGAACCGTGCGCCAATAGTGGTGCCTTACCGCTGCATGGGTAAGACAACACAACACACCGCTCTAGAGGAAATGTCATCAGAGAAAGTACTTCATGAAACAAATACAGTCGTAAAAAAGGTAGATGAGAGGTAGTCTACTCTAGTCTAGTACTTCAATAAGATAATAAGTGAATAGGTGCTTGGATTATGTAGTATTTATCTTGATTTTGGCTTTCTTAAAACAAGAGATGCCAAAAAAAACAAAAATGTAACTCACATTTTGAATATCTGTGAAATAATTGTGTTTTATTAATTACATTGTTTGTTAGAGCTTTTTGTGCATCACAGTTTTATGTGCATGGTTTATAGAGCTCAAAAAGAGAACAATGAAGGAATAAAATAACTTTTGTTTTCCTGACTTGATTTGAATAATTGAATGTTCTAATTTTATAGTCAATTAGACCTATTTGCAGTCACTGTTGCTGTGTGAATGCGAGCAACTGGGTGGTTCTTCTGACTATAGGGACTGGGGGATTATAGAGACTTAATTTTTTGCAATGTCTTGCTTCACTTAGACCAAGAAAAAGACCATTTCAGTTTCATTTCAGTACAAATATCCTCAAATTAAGAGATATATTTCTTAATCCAAGCACACATGATCTTATTTAAGATTGTCATGTTTCCAGCTCCAAATGTTAAGTGCAAATATGGTTTATGTGAGTTATTTTTTCAGAATGGTGGTTGTATATATAAATCCACAAATCTAAATAGGCTAGGTTAATTCATTTATTATTGTTTTTTATACTATCTTAAAGGTGCTAGTAGGGCCCAACTAAGGTCCTGGGATAGGCTCTTGTCACCCACGACCCCTAATGGGAACCGGCGACAGAAAATGAAATAAAAAGTGCACTTTCTAAGTGTTGTGTTGGAAAGGACGCCAAATTATGCATTTGACTTATCTTTTTTGTATCAGATGTTACTATTAGGTTCACCTCTGCACAGATCTGTCTTGTAACTTGGTGTCCATGTAGACCTTCTTATGTCCATGGAAATAGACCAGTTTAAACAATAATTTACATTTTATCGTAAATACAAGTGCTTTGAATTACAATTTTGACATTTCTTTTGCTTGTAACCAATTCAAAATCATTGGCATGTTTAGAAATGTAAAAGTTTGAGTAGTTGTATCTCAGTTTATCTTTTCTTTCATAGAACCCAAGGTCAATCTCAAGTACAAAAAAAAAGACAAGATCATTTATTTCGTAGTTCCATTATTTCTCTAATTCTGTATTTTCCACGGTGGCTCATTGAGCACATGTCCTAGTTTGAACTGTAAAAGAGCTTTGCCCCAGACAGTTCAGCAGTGACAGAGTGACAGACGTGGAGTATCGCAGTGAATCGGTACAAAACATGTCTGAGTGCTACAGCAAATCACAGCCTCACATAATCTACTACGAAAACCATTGTCTGTTTCAGAGCAAAAGGAGTATAACTATAGCCACGGGATTTATTTACGCATTATTGTACATTATCTGTGCATGTGATTCTAAATTAAACAGAATATTTTAGCAGATAGCCAAGTTGCCTAAAAGAGACGTCCACATGTAACCACTAGAGGGACAAATAGACCAACAATAAACTGTAGTTCAAGCCACATCTCTTTTTGCATGACTTTTATTTGTGGCCTTCTCTAAAGGGCAAATACTCATTTGCAGACAGTGATGGAGACACAGATAAAAGGAATTATGTATTGATTCCATTACACAGTCCTATCAGAGGACCGTAATCTGAATACTTATAACACTTTCACGGTGAGTTGCAATAGAATGTAAAGACAACATGGGCTTCACCGTTTGTTATGGAATTGTTTATAAGAGAAGAGAGCCTTTATCATAATTTAAAGAAGGAAAAATCCCACCAGAATACAGGTACTCTAAATTAATATTCTGAATACATATTTTTGGTACATGCATAAAGTTACATTCCCATCACTGTTTATAGACTATAATCTAACAACATTATCTGCAAATAAAATGACCAAATATTTTATTGTGAGCTACAGTGTACAGTGTAATTTCGCTCATGGATCCATAAAATGTGAATCTAAATCATAAAATGTGAATCTCTTAAAAAATATGAATGATACCTTTGCAGCTTCAAAAATAATAAAATAGATTTTTGTCCAACTAGTACAAATATTCTAAAATATTAGATTAGAGAAACAAAATACAAAATACATACATGTTTGTTTAGAATATATATATATATATATTCATTGTTTTATGTTGCACCTTACGCCGAAGCAAGTTCCTATGTTTGTGAATTTTTGATCACTGACAATGGCAATAAACCGTTTCTGATTCTGATTCTGATGATTCTGGGAATTGGAAACAGGAGTCTATGTCTTACTATCTCTTGTACAGATGAACTTAAATCATATACCTCTATCTTCCACAAGTTTAAATGTATAACTCTCAGCAGATACATTAATTCTGAGTCTTAATTTGCGACAATACTGTGTCTTTACATCTGTTATGGTACAATTTCCTTTTGATCTCTATAAATTATGAATAATTTCACTCTACGTTATGACGGCAAAGGTATAAAGAGTAGGCCTAATAGGCATCAACCTACACCTTTTCGGTTTCTCTGCATGTTATTGTTTCTGGAAAAATTTTGATTTTTTTTATTTTTTTTTGACTGTGACCGAAATAAACTGGAAAAAAAAAAGATCTGCAAAACAGAAGCAAGAAAATCCAACTCAAAGCTTGTTCGAACAGCAGATATTGTTAAAAATATTGGCGTTGTATAGTTTTGTCACTCCGCCTGTGTGTTTGACTGCAGAGGGAGAATACGTGAGCGAGGCCCTGCTGGTTCCTGACCGCTGCCGCTTCCTGCACAAAGAGCAGATGGACATTTGTGAGAGTTACCTCTACTGGCACAACATCGCCAAAGAGGTGAGCGTGACCTTGCTGAAATAATGTCTATATACAAAGATAAACATGGTGGCTCAGTGGTTCAGACGGTAAATACGTCCAGGGTCTGACTCCTGGACCTCTGTGTGGAGTCTGCATGTTCTCCCTTTGTCTGTAGGCGCTGCAGTTCCGGCTGGCCTTTAGTGGCAGCACCTGTAATTACAGCAGCTCAGAAATAACCCCCCGTCTGGTCTACACAGTTTTGTTGTACAGCTTATGTGTACAGGAGGGATTTCTCAGTCACAATATCAAATGTTAGTGTTTTGATTATTGTGAGAAGACATCTAAATATAATAATTCGTCTAATATAACAATTTCTCTGGTTAACAGCTTTATGAAATCAAACATTCTAAATGATAAAGTAAAGTTAGTGTGTTACAAAAAGACTGGAGTGTAGATTGAATCGAAATTATGTATTTTTGTTTCTAAAATGATCACAATCATTAGTTTTGAGTTCTTACAACTTCATTGTAATCTGAACAATCACGATTATCTAGACATCTATAGTGTACAGTGGAAAATAAAGAACTTTACCTTTACTTCTGTATGTTTCAATAGCATGAGGCACAAGTCTAAAATGTAAAGGACATATGTGACTGTACTGGTAGTATATCTGCTCTGAATGTCAGTTTATTTGTCACTCTTTGTCAACAAAGCCCTACTGTGAGTTTAACATAATTGAAAATGTTCTGTATCCTAGGCCTGCACAACGGACAATCTGGAGCTTCACAGCTATGGCATGCTGCTCCCGTGTGGTGACCACTTCAGAGGAGTGGAGTACGTGTGCTGCCCGGGCCGAAGCACCTCCAACAAACTGGAGCTGGAGACTGGAGAGACCCACGCTCTGCCTGAGATCATCTCATCACAGAGCGGAGGAAGAGTCAACCCTGGGTAACTATTGTAGATCACATTCATTTAGCTAAATTTATAGACTTGAAAAGAAAATCTGTCTCAATAGGTTCTGTTTGTTGTTGCTACATGCTTTTTCTGTTAGGACAACACAAACTTTAGCCATAGTCATTAACAATTCAAAACAAAATATTATATTGAATGATGAAACATGGGGGGTGCACGGTGGCAGAGCGGCTAGAGCTTCTGCCTCTCAATAAGGAGATCGTGGGTTCGAATCCCGCACCACCCCAACATCGTGGTTTCGAATTCTGAACCACCCTAACATCACACGATCTCTCTGGGTGGAGTCTGCATGTCCTCCCCGTGTTACCGTGGGTTCTCTCCGGGTTCTCCGGCTTCCTCCCACCGTCCAAAGACATGACTGTGTAGGTTAATTGAGAACTCTAAATTAACCCTAGTGAATGAATGTGAGAGTGAATGGTTGTCTGTCCTTGTCTGTCTCTCTGTGTCAGCCCTGCGATGAGTTGGCCACTGTCCAGGGTGTACCCCGCCTAAGGCCCAAAGTCACTGGGATAGGCTCCAGTCACCCGCGACCCCTAACGGGAATAAGCGGTAGAAAATGAATGAATGAATGAATGAAACATGCTCAAAATGGTGCCACTGAACAGGAAGTTGAAACCGATGAATAGAATGATGTTTTCTCAAACCTTGATAATAAAACTCTCAAACTTTGTCTTCATTAGTGTTAAAGTCCCCACTCCAAGCCCCTCTCCGGACCCTGACCTAGAGGAAGAGGAGGATGAAGTGGTGGAGGACGAAGAGGAGGAGGAGGAGGAAGAGGAGGTGGAGGATGATGAAGATGTGGACGACAATGAAGAGGAGGAGGAGGTGGAAGAAGAGGAGGAGGAGGAGGAGGAGGAGGGAGCAGTGAAAGACCCAGAAGAGTACGAGTACCCCATAGACTCAGGTCCGTACCAGACGTCCGACTATCTGGACTTTATCTACAGTGAAAAAAGGCACAAACCCACTACATCAGCAGCACCTCTGAGCAAGGAGGCCCGCTGTGAGTTTCTCCACCAGAGTTCATCACCATGAACAATGTCATGTACAAGAAAAGAAGATATAGAGTTTAGAAAAGTTATCACTTCACATGCTTATAAGACAAGAAGCAAAAATTACATTTTTATTTATTTTTTTGGCACAACCCTTGTTTTTCCTCACTGCATCAGGCTTGTCTTTTTGAACAAACTAATAAATAAAACGTATTAGGCCAATTACGCTATATGCCTGTATATTTACACAATAATGCCAGAGATTAGAACAATTTTTTATTATTTTTACAAAAGTGAACTTTACTATAACTTAACATATATTTGTAGTCTTATTATTATTATTGGCAAATATCGTTTTTTGCCCACAACAGTAAGACTTTTGGATTGGATGGCAGTATTGGCTCAAAACAAATCATTTTGGACCATCTCTACTTTACTTTTAAGTTTTATATGTACATAACAGTTTACTATTTGCCCCCTAGAATCTTTGTCACCTTCTCTGGTTTGTTTAGACATTGAAAAGGTCAGACCATTTGCCTGCCTGGCAAACCAAATGACAGGTGTTTACCCCTTTCCACCTCTGAGCCAAGATAAGGATTATCTCAATTTCATCTGAGACGTGTTTTCGCGGCAGCATACCAGTGGAAAACCTTAGCCCACCACATCTGATGAAGATAAACGTATAGATAAAACACGGAAGTTCCGAAATATATCAGTGGGCAGTTCTGTTCAGAGCTTGAATATTTTTTGTGTCACTTTGTTGAAAAAAGACATTAGGATTGGCTTTTAGAGGTGGGCGATATTGACTAAATTGAATCTCAATTGAAAAAACTATAAAATGCAAACCGATCACTGTACATGGTGGTTTGAATGACTATAACATATGTTTGTTTCATTTTTTATATTTTGCATGGCAATCCTATGTTGTCATACTAATAGCGCAATTAAAATCAAAATATTATATCTCTTCCTCAGTCAGAAACAGAAAATTCTTAAACAAAAATGTTGTAAATGTACTTGTAGAAAAGGTTTCACTAGTAAATGTACATGCTTTAACAAAAAAGGTTCCTGGTCTAACTGGAAAGTACTTGCCCCTGAGCAGAAGCTAAAAAAGTCCTCAAAGTGTGGTTCCAGTCCCTAGTTCCTACTCTGTGTGAATGCGAATCAAATGGGGACTGCAACTAAAAAAGTTACAGGAACTGAAAAAGGTTTCTACTGTGGGAAAACACCTATTATCTATAAGTTGATCAATTGCCCACCTCTACTGGCCAGTGTCCCAGGCAAATGCTCCAAGTTTAAAGTGTATTGTTTGGCCTGTGCTTTTAATAACAGCCTTCTGCATAAATGAGAGTATTGGGGTTGTTTTTGTGTGTGCAGTGACAACTCCAAGGCCCACAGATGGAGTCGACGTGTACTTTGAGAAGCCCGTGGATGAGACGGAGCATGCTAACTTCCTGCGTGCTAAGACTGACCTGGAGGAGCGAAGAATGAAGCGCATCAATGAGGTGGGCTCAAAACTGTAATAGTGCAGTGGTTGACTGGTCTCAGACTTGACAGTCCATTCATTCATCTGCCACAAGCGCTACACTTTGACTCTCCTCAAATCTAATTTTGTGAACGACATTGCCACTGGCTTGTACATGGCGCAGTCGGAGAAGCAGATAAAAAGGTTCACATATCTCCATAAGTGTCACATGAGAGCTTCCAGGCATGACTTAAAGTTCACTGTTGTTCAGAAGATAGCGTTTCAAGAATGATTGGGTTAGAATTATCTAGTAAATTGTAATTGTGTTTTTTTTCAGATTATGAAAGAATGGGCTGAGGCAGACAACCAGTCAAAGAACCTCCCAAAGTCAGAGAGACAGGCCCTGAATGAGGTAAGATACTTTTGTCATTGAACGTTAATGTAACAACCTTCAAGATTAAAATGTAAATTGCACTAAATAAAAAATATGCTTGTTGTGGTGCAGAACCGAACCAACAACACAAGAGAAAAATGGAGAATGTTTTATTTTAGACTAATAATTGCAAATATTTGGTTTATACTATGTCTGCTACAATTTTAATGCATTTGTACACTGATTTATATGTGTAAGGCTGTAGAGTCATTGGTGTCTTGGTCAACCAACATTTTAGTCAACTAATTATTTTGGAGGGATTTTAAAGGGTTTTTATACACACAGCAGGAAGGTCAATGATTTTGGAGTGAATTGTGAGTCTATGATACGCTGTTTACTAGTGGTTTTCTGAATAAATGTTTGTAATTGTGTGATCTGTGTGGTCATGTCAGTGCACTTTGGGTACAGATATGATCAAATCATAGAGATACTTAAAGCTAACTAATCGAAGCACATGTCTTTAATCAACTACAGCCCTGGTGATCAGTAATACTATCTTGAAATGTAATGCTAATTCTTTTCACTTGTGGTTTTCCCTCAGCACTTCCAGTCAGTGCTGCAGACGCTGGAGGAGCAGATCGCTGGAGAGAGGCAGAGACTTGTAGAAACACATCTCGCTCGAGTCGAAGCTATTTTAAATAACAACCGCCGTTTAGCCCTTGAGAACTACCTAACAGCCGTGCAGTCTGACCCTCCTCAGGTACAATAACAGAACAGAAATACGTTCAGCCTTTTTGTTGTATTTAAACATGCTCTATGTAACATTTGTGGGGTAGGGCGCTTCTGTCGGCACTGAGAAGTGTTTGCTCTGGTTCAATTGTTGCGCAGTATGGCATTTAATTTTATAAATCAGTCTTGCATTGGTTTAATTGCTTTTTTATAGTGTTTTTATATTATTTGACATATTTGAGAAGGCAAAAGCAAAGCAGATACAGCAGCATTAGAGGTGGGACAATACTGGAAATGTTGTTTTGAAGACATACAAATTTGAATATCAAGTTTATTATTTATAGTAAAGAATTTCAATTAAAAAGATGTGATACGAAATGAAAATAGAAAAAAGTTATATTTCCTCACTTTTAATTTAAATTTTAATTTAATTTAATTTAATTTAATTTAATTTAATTTAATGATCATTTTACATGTGTCTGATAATTAATTAATTAATTAATTTTTGTAGTTGAGGTTTAACACATTATTGTTGGATTGACATATATATAATATATGTCAATCCAATATATGTATATATATATATATAACATTGAGATGTTCATATTCGTCAATATCATCATTAACAACAGCAAAATGCACAGTTTCTAAATATTTAATTTGTTTATTTTTGTCTCACAGCCAGAGCGGGTGCTTCAGGCTCTTAAACGCTACATTGCAGCGGAGCAGAAGGACCGCAGACACACTCTCAGGCACTACCGCCACATTGTGGCTGTGGACCCCCAGAAGGCAGAGCAGATGAAGTTTCAGGTGAGGTCTAAAGTCTGATAAATACACAAGACAACAGGTATTTCACACTGGAGAAAATAACTCCTTAAGACCAATAAACATATAAAATACATATATCAAATTTCATGAGTGCATACATTCACAATATGCAAATACAAGCAAGTTTCCTTCCTGTTTATTGGTCATCTTGAGGACACTTGCCCATTCGAAAGATATGATACTTTGTTTTGAATCGTTAATTGCTTTGGCAACAGAGCTAGATTTTCATCTCTCTGAAACAATGGAAATATTCAATTAGTATAACAAAGGTAAGTATAACAGGCAAAAGGGCGTCATTTGGGGGATTTTGGTACAGGACATTTAGTAATATTGTTATCATATCATTATTCTTATGACAACTAAAGCATATCAGGTATTAAAGTCTTTGCCAAAAGGTACAGATTGGTGGTTATTTTATATATTTTAAATTCAACCATGGGTGATTCATAAAGGACAAAAAATGTAGTTTTTCTTGTAAATGTCATGTCTTCTTGACTCATCTCTTGCCCCAGTTTTGTAATACGTGGTCAAACACTTGTACAGGTCTACACTCACCTCCATGTCATTGAAGAAAGGATGAATCAGAGTCTCGCGCTGCTGTACAAAGACCCCACACTGGCCAAAGAGCTGCACAGTGACATACGTAAGTACCATTACTCACTCTGGGTTTTATATGATGTGTTTCGATTTATGGAAAATATTTAATTGCAAATTTCCTCAGACTTACAACTGTGATTACATTTGAAGTCTTTTCATTAAGCAAAGATTCATCTCCACAGTACACATTTCTTATCATATTCAGGAACAAAAACACTTGAGAAAAGGGGGTTGTGAGAAGATTTCAAGACAAATATTTAAATGATGACACTGTATTTAATGTATTTTCTTTAACACCTTGTTAAGGAGGGATTTGTGAATCAATAATAGGCTGTTCTAATTTCTGTGTCAATACAACTCTAATGGAAGTGATACTTCTAGAAAATTACAAATGGACTTTTCTCATGAAGCAGCATCAAACTATTTGTGGACACACAATATTGACACAACAACATTTTATTATAAACCAATAACGCCCATAACATTACCCATCTATTCTGCTCATTTGAAGTAGCATGGATACAAATGTTTTATGTTAATGTTGTTTATAATCAGCTGTGTTGTAGCCTTAATATGTTATGATCTGTGTATAGTGCATCTTTTTTTTTAATTAGAATACCCTACAAATAGTAAATTATGAGGCATGTATATTTATATACACGTAGATATATTTTTTTAAATGTGTGGAATCAGAATCTGAATTGGTATTGAATATATTTAACCTGATTTTATTTGTTTTGACGCAGGAAATACTTTTATTTTCCTTTGGTGGTCCTGGGTGTTTTTGGGGGGGTCCAGATTTGAAAACTTTGGGAACACTTAGCCTGAATAACAGAAGCAGTTCATCCATTGTTGAAATACAATACTACACTGATTTCTACCTTCCCGACTCTGCAGAGGAGCTGGTAAAGGCAGAGTTAGGGGACATCAGTGAGCTCATGACCACCTCTTTCTCTGAGACTCGCACCACCGAAGAACTGCTCCCGGCCGAAAGTGAAGAGGTGAAGGATGACGAGGCTGAGGAGGAGGCCGCTTTCCAAAACAGGCCTTACCCCCCACGCATAGGTACAAACACTTCAACTACCAGTGTTTAAGATATACGGTGATAATCTAAGAGCTGTATAGATATTATAACTGTATTTCTGACTTATTTACAGATCTGCAGTCTAATAAGAAAGGTAAGCCTCTATTAATGTCATAGCTTTATTGTTATATTATACATTAAATAATGCACAAACATTAAACATCAGAGACAGAGTTTTGTGACTCTGTTAAATATATTCATTAAGTAGGAGTAAAAGTATGGTGGCCTCATTGGAGAAGTAAAATTTTATTTAAAAAGTTTCTCAAGTAAATGTACTTGAGTACTTCCCACCTTTATGTATATTTTAGAACACTAGTTCTTAACAAATTAACAAATAAGTTAATAAATAAACAGTTAAACACATTCAATTGTAAAATTACATGACATTTTCACTTCTAACTTTGACTACATTTTGTTCTTTGTGTGCAGTAGATGAATATGACGACAGCACATCTGAGAGAGGCACTAACTACGAGTATGAAGAAAAGGTAGGAGCAGATATTAAACTTTTCATCTTTTTTGAAGTAAAATATAGTTTTAAAAATATGTTTTGTTGTAGAGCAACACCTCTGCTGAACTCAAGCTCCTAGACTCAAAACCTCCAGAGATCGAGAGAGATGAACTGGTAAGACTGAATCCCATATAAATCTCTATTGATTTTTGTAAATATTTTGTTGCAAGAGTTCTTTTAAAGTGCACTATGTAACTTTTCTAGTAGGTAGTCCACCAACTCCTTGTCTCTATGGTGATGTTATTGCATTGCCTGGAATGTTTCACAGTATGACATTAAAGATGTCTATCTTGCTTTTATTCATTTTTTTTTTTCCAAGGTAAAAATGCATGTGTAACCTGCTTGTCGACATGATGAAAGATAAGGTTAATTCCATTCTGTGAAACATTTAGGGCAAACCAATAACACCCCCATTCCATTAAATTAGTGCGTGGTGTTACTGAAAGGTGGAAACTGTCTCCTTGTGTGTCAGACACACACTCCACCACTATGGGACGCCATAGTTTAGGCTAATTAGTGTCCATCAAAAAGAGAATTTACTTAAAAATAGATAACAAAAAAGTACAGATATATTACTTCTTTGAGTGATGATGCAGTTTATAAAAGTGTTTCAAAATGATCTGCTGGGTGATATTTCTCAAAAGTCTCTAATTATTGTGATTATTTCAAGTATGTCTCATCCTTTTCTGTTCACCTTCACAGCAGCCTGATGCCCTGGAGACATTTAACCGCGGGGCCATGGTGGGGCTCCTTGTTGTGGCCGTAGCCATCGCCATGGTGATGGTGATCAGCCTGCTGCTGGTTCGCAGGAAGCCGTATGGCACCATCAGCCACGGCATCGTTGAGGTGTGACTTTCAGTGTTTAGAAAGCTTAGCATTGGTGCCCGACGGACACATCTGCTTTTATAAATAGAGGCATTTGTGGCGTTTGCTCATTTTAAAGCATAATAAATATAAATATAATATAATAAAAACAAGTAATCTAAAATTCCACAATTGCAGAGCACAGTTCCAGAACAGCTGATGAATAAAAACATGCAATAAAAAAAATCAAGATAAGTAATTATTAAAGTTGGTGTTTACCATTAAGTATTTACAATAGTAGATATATTTTCATGCAATGGCATTGCAGGTAATACAGTTTTCCCACTGTTATTTACTTTTTTAATATTATACATTTTGCTTAACTTTATTGTTACCTGTTTGCCAGAGACATGGTAGATCTATACCAGGAATAGGACATATTATGCAGTACAAATAAATTCATATGAAGTATAAACAAAAGGAACGGTTTTCATTTTTCAGTTCATAAATATTCCAAACCTACATATTTTTTATACTGGTAGGATTATATTGATTATTTATTATTACACACTGGACATATTTTAGGATATACAAGGTTTGCATAAATGTTAATCCATATTCATTATATTTAAAATGTGAAGTATTGTCTACTGAATCTGCTGTATAACTTTAGCCTTTGAGTTTCCCATTGAATTTAATTTGTAACATACTTAAACATTTGAATATATATAAAACTCAAATTAGACCTAAATATTTGGTTTACATATAGAAGTTAGTGGTGTATAGTATAAAGGTAATTGTTTATTATTAGTCATGCAAGAGTCGTGGCCCTCATAATAGCTTCATGCGCTCTTTAAATGTGTGTGAGACATTTAGCCTCTGATACTATGTAATGATTTCCCGCCACAGGTCGACCCCATGCTCACACCAGAGGAGAGACAGCTCAACAAAATGCAGAACCACGGCTACGAAAACCCCACGTACAAATTCTTTGAGCAGATGAACTGAAGAGGTATCAATGACTGACGCAACGACGAGATATGCCCAAAACGCTCCCTTCGTGCAGGTGGTGTTCGGACCACACTCTGTGATTGACGGCAACTTAAAGTAACTGCTTAAAGTCTGGGCTGCGACCCAAACCCATTGTAAATGACCAACAAACTCATCTATATCCAAATGTGAATATTACCAAACCCTCATCATCTACTGTCATGATAAAGTCCATTCTCCTTTCCATAGCGTGCCACTTCATTTCATACACCCCAAAAATTCGGGATGGGCAATAAATCGGTTCCAATATCAAGATATTGGACGGTTTTCCCAGATATTGATGTTGGTCTGATATAGAAAGTTTTGCCGATATTTGGCACCGATATTTTTCTAAACTGTCTCTGTGTATCCTCAGTACAGATTCAGATTTGTCTTTTTGAACAGACTAATAAAAATGTTATTAGAAGAGCTAAAAATATGGCTCTTTGTTGGCACAATCATGCAACAAGAGATCAATACATTTTGTTATTGTTTTACGAAAGTGAAAAGTTAATTTGTAAAATTGGTATCTGCAAATATTGGCAATATGTTGGATGTCGTATAATAATATCGGCTCAAAAAATCCATATCGGACCATCCCTTCCTTAAACATCCATCTCCACAACCAACCAAATCACTCCGGTGGCATGACTTGATCAATTGTTCACTACAATCTGAAGTTGAGTGCTGCATTATGCTTTATAGTATTTATTTTTAGTAGTAATATCTTTGTTAAATCGTTCCACAGCTAGATATAGACCTATTTATCAATGTAGATGAGTGCAAGTTTGATCCTGCTGTCAAAGTCAATCAGTGGAGGTCATGTATATGTTTTAACTATAATTTCCCTCCATTGGAAAATACTGTAAAATTGGGACACTGAGAATGGAGATATTTACTTTGAATGTGTGAGGCGTTTATGGTCACTGGCTTTAATTGAGTACACTGTAGTTTAACTATGTGTCGGCAGTGCGAAAAGCCCTCATAAAAATGACTACTTATGCGTTGGTGAAGTTTTGATTGCTACCTAGAGACCTGTATACAAGCAGAAGTCTGTTTTCATTTAACAGAAGCATGACAACTCGGTGTATGATGCTGCCGTATTTATTTGTGTTGTTCCTCTCCTGGCTTTTAACAAGTTTGGGAAAATTGTCACGGTTTTCAAATGGACACTGTAAATACCGTAAGATACTACTAATAGTTGTAGACATTTCTGTTCTTAATTTGCAGTGGTGTGACAAGAACATAAAAAATTGTGCATTGTGCTGTTATGAAGAGGAGAAACATTTTCCTAACATGGCTGATTGAAAACGGACTGTTGTAAAAACCAGCACAAAACAACGACACAGTTACTGCTTTCTGAATGTATTTAAGGTTTAGAAACTCCATCTTTTTTTCAGTGATCTATCGTTGTCCCTAGTTACTATCCAAACCTCTTCCCCAGTAGCAGCCTCTTCATTCTTTTCTTACATATATATATAGCAGCAGTGGCTTTTGGGTAATTGGCAGAGATGTGGTGTTATGACAACACTCAAGCAGGACAAGGTCATACATACACGACTCAACTTTGAATGTTAGAACTGTAAAACAAATTCGATTACTCTTGTACGAAGCTCATTGTAGTTTGTCACAATCTTTTCAAACAGCAAAGAGGGATTGCTCTTTTCTTGGGGTAATCGTTTAGCTTTTGTGTAATAGGACATGCTTTATGACAATTGGGCTTTATCTCTAATATATACACACACTGATCATGGCATAATATTGTAACCCACTTTCAGACAAAGTGATTGACTCAGATAACAGTGGCTGAGATGTAATAGATAGCAAATGAACATGTCGTACTTCTATGTGTTTTAGCAGGAAATATGAAGGGGACTGGGGGTTTTCTGGTCTGCAGCAATGATCAGTGGTAAGAAACTAGCAATGATGCATAAGATAAGTGTCGTCCAAAACAGATGCACTGTCAAACTGCACACGAAATTAGTGTATACAATGCATCGAAGTTGCAAAAGGCAATAGGGTTACATCTGATCTAAAGTCACACATTTAAGAGATGTGTGTACCATGTCCTGTTGCATTTTCTCTCCTTTTATCATCGTCATCCATTTTGTGTTTCTCTCATAAAGGCAGGTGGAAGGTGCATTATTACAACACTCAAAGAAAGAGTCCTCACTCAGTGTATAAACTGTACAGCTAGTGAATGAAAACCTGTATGTTCACAGTTTACGTCCATGATCTTGTAATGATACTACTGAAATCATAGGAGAATAAGCTTGTCTGTGTTTCCCCCAAACACTAAAACGTTTCCTACCAGCATTTAACAGACATAAAGAGGTGTGTACAGTAGTTACCAGAACACTATTGTATGTCTCTTGAGTTGATCTTGGCCCTCCCTTTTAAATCCCTAATCAACTAAAATGAAATATTAACCAGGATTTTAATTGCTGCATTAATGCCTTTTTCAATGATGTGTTTTGGATGTAATTTTTCTGTATTTTTTATTTGTATATTTGTAATCATTTTGGGTCATATTTTGGATCACATGTAGTGCAGTTTTAGAAACTTGCGTAATTGACATGTTTGATAATGCAAAATTTACTGTGTGGTATATAAGGCCTAATTGACAAGATTTATGGCACTAAGCACAACCAAATTTGTCCATTTGTGTTTATGTGATTCACTTTTAACACTGTCTAATTTCAAATATATACTGCTTTAGACGTAGAAGCATCGGTGGTATCATGAGAAGAACTGATTTAGTTTTTATTAAGATTAAAAAAGGGACAGACAGATATTCTAATTTGGTAAAATGTTCTCTGTTGTGTACCTGTATTTGCAAGCAATCGGAAGTATAATACTGGTCAAGCTAATTAATAGTAATAAAATAGATGACCCATTAGATATTGTGTTTGTGTGTGTTATTTTTTAAGATCTTGAACTTGTGGTTGTGGTTCTCTTTAGTGCATGGCAGGGTTTTTTTTCTTGGTGGGGTAATATTTGTGGTAAATATTTATCATAGTTTTACACCAGTCAAGTGCCATTTTGTGAAGAAACATTTGAGGAAAAAAAGTTGAATCAACGCGTAAATTTCTTTCAAAATGCAAGGACAATTTACGCACAAGGAACACATTTTTCTGGCAGTTAATAATAAAATGAAGGTGTCACGCATTTTTAAATAATGAGACAAGACATGCTTTGGCCTTGGTTTATGTCACATCTGCTCCCATGTCCAACCAGGCCGTAATAATAAAAAATATTCCCTGAAATGTTCAATCTAGGGACAACAAGGTTAGATTTTAGTGAAATCTTGTATGTTTTAGTGAATCGAGTAGTGCATTTTTTTGTGTCACTTCCCCCCCTAATTATGTAGAATTATTATCATCCTGGTTTGATCTTGTCTAGCCTCAGTTTAAAACCAGCAAAGCTTTGTTGTGGACCCAGTTTTCATCAGGACCTGATGGTGGTACCTGGATGTTTTCTCAGGTTGTACTAGGTGTAAAACATAGGTGTAAAACATTTGAGAATCACTGAAATAATGAAACTTCGACAGTTTGAGAAGGGGGTGAGACAGGGAAACTCTTCAGCTTACTCACAGTGGAAAGTGAACTATTTATTTCCAAGATTTCCCCACAAGAATACTTTGGAAATAGAAACATATTATTTTAGAGGTATAAATATGGACGTGTTGGTTTTGCACATTTACTATTAAAATCGTGTTACCATAATCCTTAAAAGGCTTAGATTAGACCTGAGCTGTATAAATCAAACACTGCTCACTATTATGAAGCAACATTGAATTATATTATGAGTAAATGATTCATCTAATTAGACTATTGTTTTGTGTGATAAGAACATAGTAATGACCTGATCTCACTCTGGCTGAATATCAATCTACCTTTGACGTGGCCATGACACAGTTCTCAGCAGAAATCAGTCAAAGCTCTTGTGTAGGCTCCTCCTCACCACAAATTACTGAGAAGCTCTGAGCTCTGCCTCAGGCCAAACATAGGTTCACTTGTTCCAGACCACAGGAGTGCCGGGTAGTCCTCTTTACCCCTTTACTGTGAAGTGGCTGTACAGTGAAGCCTACAGAGCACAGTCATTCTGATAGTGGTTCCTCTTAAGTCTGTTGCTCACTCACCGCTGTGGTATGATCACAGTATCACACTGCACATTGCACAGTGTGGATCAGTAACACTTTGATTCATTCAACAAAACAACAATATGAAACTTCTTTGTTTTCAGAGATTAAACTCCTCTTTCTCTATGACAGACGTCACTGTGTGCGCCGGGCCTATTTAAATATGTGTTTGGCATCATTTTTAGGTATTGTGTGTAGGTGCGTGATCACATATTAATATGCAGCATCTTTACCATCACTAGTGTCTAGCTCGACTGAGACTGGGTGAGTAACCTCAGATCAGGGGGGTCAGACACACGGCAGGTGCTGTACTACACATATTACTGGAAGGTACTGCAGTCTCCTTCTATATAACACTACATGACATTTAAGAGCTCCTATCATGGTGATTCTCAAACTCAGTTCATGGTTTGAAGAAATCCTTCATTGCACTGACAGTGATGCACACTGAAAAAAGTGTTGCACCTAGTGTGAGAGAAGTGTGATAACTAAGTTATTAAGAAACAGCTGTGGTTAACACTACGTTCAATGTTCCAGTGTTTTGGCCAGTGAAGATGTCTGTCATTTGAAATAAAACTCCTAAATCATTCTGATCCTTATTAACACAAAACAGCAAAAAAACAAAAAACATTTAAATCTTAGATTTCTCGTCCAGGAGACTTTCTGAGGTATAACACACAATTATTTCTCTGTTTTCATTTTAATATAAATTTGTTTGTTTTTTGTAATGTTAAGAACCTTGGAGGCATTTGCTTTTGTTCTGTATACTTTAATTTATTTTTGAGATATCAGAAAATTAGGAAAGATGTCCACCATTGCCCAAAGCGTATGCTTTAACACAGTTAATCTGCCTGCAAGAAACCACTACTGTTCTTTCTCTAGAGTTATAGCTGAAATGTATCATCTGTGCAACCTACATCCTCTGTCATACTGGATTAGACGTGTTTCCAGATAAGTTACTGAATGGCATTTCTTGACGGTGAGTTGTTTGTTTGAGTATTATAGTAGTGCATGCTATTTGAAGACAAACTCTTTCTAATATAAATAGCCCAAATTAAACATGTGTTTAATTGACAAAGGTGTGATTAGTTCAGTAGAGAATACATTGTTGTCTCACATTATGGTTAGGGGACAATTTCCGTCTCTGTGTTCTCGGAGATTCACACAGACTTCAATTTCACTTTTGTTAGTGAAATTTAACAATACAGAGGAGAGATGCTAAAGTGACCTATTTTTTACACATTTTGACACCTAGTTTTGGTGATACATATATTTGAGCTTGAAGCGTAGTTTCAGTGAAGCCTAACCTGAGCTGCCAGTACCAGAGCAGCTTGTTGTGTATATGCTTCCTGTCTTTGAAGTGGTTTGTGTCTCTGAACGGAACGGCCTATTAATGTATTGACCAGCGACAGACCTTACAGCTGAGAGCACCACTGGAACTCAAAGCTCCAAAACCACTGCCCCATTTCTCTCACTCACTCTCACTGATATGTTACTTTTAAAAACAATATCCATCTACCAGGGATTCAAATAAAATCTTTTGAAAACGAACCCTTTGGTGGTGTAATCAGTGAGCCAATGAGATAAGGTGAAGAGGAGGGACTAGAGAGAGATAGAAGTCAGTCTTCTCCATCAGAGTCATCACAGGCCTGACACAAGAGCAGAGGAACCAGCCTCAGCTCCACTGAGAAGGTAAGACACACGCACCTGAGTGAATCCTTCACTCAATCAATCATTCATTCAGACTACAGTGTTCCCATCTGGAATGAATCCAGGGAATGCTGGCATGTTAGAGCTTAATGAATCATTAAATACAAATCTAAAGCTTTGATATTCACCACACACTCCAATGCAATTGGCTTAACATGCTGAAATGCATGACAAAATGCTTGTATGACAGTTAGAATGATGTAAAAAAAAAAAAAAAAAAAAAGAGTAAATATAAATAATATTACGATACAACAATAATTCTACTAATGTGCGATGCACTCGCATCTAATATTATCTCATTATTTTCATAAACTTTTAATTTATTTTTTTCGTTGTACATATATAGTGTTAATGTGAATAAAAACTGTTAAATATTGCATCGTTGATGTCGTAGTTGATTTTAAGAAATCACTAACTGACACTGAAAATTGAAATTTGAGACTTTTTAGTTATTGCTTCAGCAAAGAAAATAAATATTTCTGTAACAATATTGTTTGTAATTTAAAATGTTACCAAAGGGAATAGTATCCAAGATCATAGTCTCAGTTTGCAGGACTGTTAAACTAAATCTCTCTTTATATTATTGCTCTTTTAACAGTCAAATAAGTTGCTTATGGGCAAAAAAATAAAATAAAGTTAATTGTTGAGCAACACACTTGTTGTGCAGTAACTTGCACATTACTGTATGCACATGGGATTACTTGTAGATTACTTGAAGGAGTCTCAAGCCTGTCACATTACAGTGCACTGCTCAGTTTTCTTGATGTTATCGACATTTACTCCAGTTTATTGTTGTACTGGTGTACAGTCATTACTCATAGTTTCATAAACTTTTTGAGGTTTGTTGCTTTTGAGGCTGCATGAAAGAATGAAATATCAAATTCAGTTTATCAAATTTTATTTACACACAATATACAACTCAAAACCCTCCAGTTTGGAAAGTCTTGTGAATTTTAACAGTTTAAAACCACCTCATGTATTACTCACTTATATCTATAATCTGACCCTATATGATTTGACATGGAAGTTTACATATGAATAAACTCACTGAAGATTCTGGGCTCGTCTTTTCAGGTGTGTGATAGAAGATGATCCGACTCAACAATGCTCAGTACTTCCACTTCCTGCAGAGAGCCGATGCCCTGAGACAGTCGCATTCTCTCTGTGACGCCGTCATCTCTGTCGACAAGCAAACGTTTCACGCTCACCGTGTGGTTCTGGCTTGTGCCAGCAGAACTCTGGCCCGGCTCATGTCCCAGGACCAGGACGGTCCTGTACAGTGCACCCTGGAGCACCTCTCCTCACACACATTCAGACAGCTGCTGGATTTCATCTACACTCAGACTGTAGATGTGTCAGAGGAGGACCTGCGGCTGCTGCTCCAAGCTGCGCAAATGCTTGATATGGGGGGGCTGGAGGAGCAGTGCAGGAGGCTGATTGATAGACTCCAAAAAGAAGACAAAACTGAGAGCACGGAGCATATTAAACCAGAGGCAGAAGATGGCATAAAGGTTAAAGAGGAACATACAAACCCCCCACCTAAAGAGACAGAGGTCTGCACCACAGAGGACAAGAACTCAGCTTCTGACTCTGTTGATAACTTACCTTCTCTTCAGAAGCGTCTTTCTGCTGCCGTAACCCAGTGTCACAGAGACAGTGTCATCACCTCTAGCTCCAGCCCCTTCTCACCCTGGACTTTTCCTGCACACATGTGGAGCTCAGTGAGCACTTTGAGACAAATCACTCATAACTACACATCTCTGATGTCAGCTCACTCAGTGCCAAACACCTTCAGCTGCCCCTTGTCCATGCCCTCTCACCATGTACTCCTCTCGTCTGCATTTCAGAGACCAGCGCAGGCGTCTGTGCTGAGCTATGCACACCTACATTCTCATTACTCCTCAAACAATGGCCCTCTGAGGCCAGGGCTGATGAAGAGGAAGAAGCACAGGGCCATGTCTCAGGCCACTCAGGGCTGCATGACAAGGTCAGTGGAAAATATTTTGTTGTTCATTTGAATTCTGCATGTTCCACTCCAAGTCATTACATCCCCTCTGCTCAGTTGTTCCCTGGAGGCAGCGACAGGCACTGACTCACTGCTGTCTGTGTAGATGTTTTTGAACGGACCTCCTGTTTTTCCACATAGAGCTTCACCAGCCATTTATCACACTGTAGACTAGATAATATTCAAACACCTCTGTCTAACCAAAAGGGGATCTCCCATATGTTTCCCTTTCTTTAAGTTTAGCATATCACCTACTGTACAAAAAATGTATTTGTGAATGTTATGTAAAAATGTGCAATACTATAGTTAAAGGGGATTTAAATAAAATAAATGTCTTGTCTTTTATCTGATACGCCACCTCTACTTGAGTAAATATTTAAGTCATATTACATTTATATCTGCCATGAGTATATTTGATAACTAAGTGATGTCTTTTCTGCAGTTACATGCATGTTGCCAAAGCTGATACTGGGAGAGACTGTCAGCACTGCTCTGCACAGCCCCAGGGCTCCACAGGTACGTCCAGCTCCACCTCATTTTAACTATGGACCCAGAGCCTTGATCGATGAGTTTAACAGCATGTTGTTGTCATGACGCTCGGCCAAGGCTCCAGCTCCGAGCTGCGCAATGGAAAGTGATAAAGAGTTGTGGTTTGAGCTCACAGTGCAGCAGGAGCAGTATTGTGGTTACTACAGCAGCGTACATGCAGTACAGTATGCACTGCACAGAAAACCCCACTAACACATGCAAATTATTTTATACGAGAAAAAGTATTATACCAGATTGATAATACAATGTCTAATGTGCTCTTTATTGAGCAGACTGCTTCCACAATCAGCACGATCATCACGTCATCTGATGTGAGATATCTCTGTGGAACATTTTGTGCAGTTTGGAAAGTGCTTTTTCAGTAACTAATGTCTTATGACTATGCAACCAATGTATGTGTGTGTGTGTGTGTGTGTGTGTGTGTGTGTGTGTGTGTGTGTGTGTGTGTGTGTGTGTGTGTGTGTGTGTGTGTGTGTGTGTGTGTGTGTGTGTGTGTCTGTGTGTGTGTGTGTGTGTGTGTGTGTGTGTGTGTGTGTGTGTGTCTGTGTGTGTGTCTGTGTGTATATATATATATATATAATGTATATGTAAATGTACATACAAATATGTACATAATACATTATTTGAATATTTAAATGCAATTGCATGGGCATCCAGTAACTGAGCTTTTGTGAAAGAGTAACACTTTAGAGTCTGTTGTTCACTGGAGGTGTTGTTTTTGGAGCTGTGATTTTTTATGTGGCTAGTTCTGTTTCTCTCACTTCTGAAAACAGAGATAAAAAGTCTGGGGTTAGAATCTGAAGTTACTATATTTCTGCCCACATTTCTATACTTAGGGCTGGTAGGAGCTCAATGAACAGAGACGCTTGCTGACAAATCCAAATGTTTGCGCTTCCTTGTCTTCAATTGTCCTTGAATTTTTAGGCAAGACATTGCATCTTACATTTTGAATTTGTGAGTCATTGGTTGTTGATGGTGGTCAGGGAGGCTGAAGTTTGAATCAATAATTCACTCATGTCAAGTGCTTTGAAAAGTTTTCTCTATGAAATAGTTTTCATCATTTGACTAAATGCTAAACCGTGTACAGTTTGCAGATCTTGTGGAAGAGATATGACACAGCCTCGTGTTCGCTCACATGAAGCAGAGCGGCGTCTTAACAAACCGTACCAGTGTAAGCACTGCTCCAAGAGGTTCAGCCTGAAGCACCAGCTCGACACACACCACCGAGTGCACACCGGTCAGTGCTGCCTTTCTACACCTCAATCACATCACCTAATATTAATTAGGAAAATGAATGAATTAAATTTAGTTATACTGTTAAGAAATTATTGAAACATCCACTTCAGAGGTTCATTTTGGCAAATTGGCGTATGTATTTGTTAAATTTTCTTCTAGATTTTCTAATTGTTTTACGTTTACGTTTCAATCTAGAGTATTTATTTGTGAATCCCAGAATTTAAAACTTGCAATTATTGGTCATATAGCTTATATATTTATTTGTTTATTTAACATTTGATTTGACCAAATAACACCTCTAATAACGTAAAAAATACTAGGTCTAGTAGCCTTTTCAAAAACCTTGGTGGGACGGTCTTTTTAGCAAGGAATGTTTATTTTATCATGTTTAAATGTAAATCTGTTTTATTAATTCAATTTAAGTGACATCAACGAAAAAGTAGGACATTCTCTAAATAAGTGGCAGTGCAGAACAACCAAGACAGGGACAGGTGGTTAGAGGAGACCCTCTGCACTGTTGGTGCCCTTTACTGCACTTTTGTTGGCAATAAAAATAGCCTTTTTAGAGTATATACTTTTTCAAGTTTTATTTATTTATTTTCATACGAGCCAGTTTGTTTATTTATTTATTTATTGTGGATCGCAGAATTATAACTTAATAGTGTGTAGCCTATTATTTAGACTATGTATTTATTTATTTATTTGTTTGTTTATTGACTGATAATAACAAATATAACCTCTAACGCCACTAACAAGCTAATAACATGACTGAGTATAATAACCTGTTGTTGCTGTAGAAGTAGAAAATAGAAGTTGCAAAAATCATAAAGGGATGGATGGACGGATGGATGGGTGGAAAAATAAGATTAATGTACCACAAAAACAAAAATAAAGTTGTTGTTTTTTTAAATCAAACCAGAGAGATCTTCAAAACGGATACTGACCCTGTCTTTCTTCGTGTTGACCCATGTGTGTGCTGTGCAGGAGAAAAGCCGTTCGAGTGTCGCCTCTGTGGACAGCGCTCTCGTGACTACTCGGCCATGATCAAACACCTCCGGACGCACGGTGGCGCTGCTCCGTACCAGTGCACCGTGTGTTTGGAGTACTGCAGCAGCTTGGTGGCCATGCAGAGGCACGTCAAGAGCCACGCACTGCACGAGTTTCCCACGAACTGGAGCATCGGGAGCACGTACATGTACCGCTCACACATCTGAACGTCTAAGTGTGTTTTGTGGGGTCAGTTTATTGCAGGATCCAGGGTATAATGTAATAGAGTCCTAAGCCTCGTCACAACTGGGCATTAACTGTGGCTATAGGGCGCCCTCAAGTGGACAGTAAGCTTTTGCAGTTCCTATGTTGTATTTGGCTAGATTTGTTTTTTGACATGATTCTTCATCTTTTTACATATTTTACAGCTACTTTTTAGGAGTCTTTTAAACATTTATATTATAACTTTGTGTGCCAGAGAT
Source organism: Rhinogobius similis (assembly GCA_019453435.1). Classification (NCBI taxonomy): domain Eukaryota; kingdom Metazoa; phylum Chordata; class Actinopteri; order Gobiiformes; family Gobiidae; genus Rhinogobius; species Rhinogobius similis. Next base: position 23,479,731 of record CM033626.1, on the reverse strand, counting down.
GCAACGAGACAGACACATGGCAAAATAATTTTTTTCCTGTTTAAAAGTGAATTTTATAAAGGTCGTTTATGTTTTTTATTTTGTTTGTATTGTGATTTTATGGCATCTTTTCTTGTTCTTAAACAGTGTTTCCAAACCAGGGTTTTGGAGACCCCTTGTAGATCCTGCAGAATGTTTTGGAGGATTTTTTTTTTTTTTATATCAATATCATTAAAACAAGAAAGTATAATGCATAATTAACAATAGTGACCAGAGGTGGGAAGAAAATGCTTATTGGGTACACAAGACAAGAAACGTTTGGAAATCACTGTTGTAAAGCACTTTGTTTTACTTTGTTAAGTATTTTAGTTGTGCCTTACAAATAAACTTGCCTTTCGCAATAATAAACCCTTTAAAATGCTCTGTCATCAGAATGTTCAGTATTACATAATGGATGCAACTGGAGGCTAAATGAAGTAAGCCGTTCATTATTTAACTTAATCTTTTTAAGTCTTAATTAATTAATTAAAATAAGAAACGTTATTATTATTATTATTTCCAGGATACAAATGTCAGTTAGTTTGCTCTATTACGAAAGATTTAAAAAAAGACAATTTTCTAGCTTCAAAATTGTATATGAGCGACACAAACAGTATCATTTGTGATAGATAAAATTAAAAACTATTGTCGAGTCAAGTATTTGTCCAATGAAACATAAAGATCTAGATTTTTCCTTTATCAAAAATGCAAAGAATCTATCATAATCTCCTTTTACATAAACAAATCATGTAAAATACAAAATAAATGTTTTTAAACCAGGCGCCGACATCACTCACGTGTGTCTGAGCTGTTTTCATTTGTCAAAACCACTTTGATTTTTCATATTTTGTCATGTTCTGAAGTTAATCCCAGTTTCTCCTTTGAAATCACATTATGTTCCACTTCACTTATGCGTCAAGTCGAGAATTTGTTATGTTTTTGTTTACACATTTTTAAAATGTCTATTGACAGTAGTAAGTACTATAAATTCTATGGTGTGGTTAATTCATCTCCAAATATATGGGCTAAATGTATGTGGAGCAAGGACAGGTTAACCAAAACCAAGTAATAATATGATATAATAATAGTTCAATAAAATATCAAGTAACACTTGAGGTAATTCGGCATTAAACACATATTAAACACCAAAATGTAATGTTTGAACGTCAAGAGATTTCCTTTTTCTACAGCGATGAGTACGAGATGAGAGAACAAGCGACATAATTCATGAATGATGAATGACCTAACATTTGTTTTCTTATTGTTTACCTGATGTATTGGTCTGAGGTCCTTCTCTGGGATCCATTTTCAACATTTTCTTTACTTTCTTACACTTTAGCCAATCCAGAGTTGTGTAAATTGCACATTTATAAATCACTGTGTCGTTTTGAAAAGAGCAATAAGAATATATTTCCAAAAGTACATTATTTGAATATTTATATATATACGTGTGTATATATATATATATATATATATTTCTTTTTTTTTTTTTTTTAGATTGAAATACTGTACTAAATTTGCTGTCTTGCAAAATGTTTTTAGATTAAATACTGTTCCCCTTTTATATATATATATATATATACACATATATATATATATATATATATATATATATATATATATATATATATATATATATATATATATATATAAAAGGGGAACAGTATTTCAATCTAAATTTGCTGTCTTGCAAAATGTCCTAAAAATAACGTTTGAGAAGAGTGACTGAACTGAACTTCTCTAAAATATTTTAATGACTCACCTCTCAGAAAAATCAGGGTGTATTTTCCAAGAAAAAATAAGACAAAGAAGTTAAGTGTCAATTCTAAAGCAATTACATTTTTAAATGCTCCAGACCAGACAGCAATCCTTGCATTATTATTATTTTTTTTTTTCATTTGATGGTAGTGGGCTAATTGTTTCCTCTGTGACTGTCTCAACTTTTCCCCACGTGTCAGTCTGATATTTGGCCTGTTTTCTGGTTTGATTGTTTAAACCGATTGGTGAGAAGTTAGGACCAACGATTTAAAATAAAATAATGTATCTTTTAAATGGCAAAAGTCCTGAAAACGTTGCATATAACAGGAAGCTGAAACTATGAGTAACTCATCAGTGGGCAGTGCTTTAGAAGAGCGCTCTGTGAATAAGCGTCAGTGCGACAAAAGAGCGAGGATGGGACACTCCAAAATGTGTCCGAACCTCACCACACACTTTACAAAGCGAACCGGAGCATGTGTGCCCTGTAACAAACCAGGTAAGCCCTTTTGATTTATTTTAAGATATTCTTTTTGTGTTTTTTACATGTCAGACTGTTACGTTAAAATTGGTAAAGGTTTGGGACGAGAAATTACCCCAAATTGTGGCTACGATGATGACGGAGGGCGACACGAAGGGAGTTCCAAAAAATGCGCTAACAACACGTTTAACGATGGTGCAAGTTATTACTGTCAACCGTGCAGTACTTGCCTGCAGAACTCCACCATCGTGGAGCCGTGCAGCGCAGGAGCAGATACAAAGTGCCAAGCTACACAGTAAGTCCAAGTTAAGCGCTTATTGAATGTCCAAAATAATAACAATAATGAATTTACCGCAATTTACGTATTTTGTGTGTAGGCAACCCACTACAGCCTCATATTTGGTAAGTAGTAAGTAAGAAGCAACTGTCTGATTTATGATTTGAAGTTAATGTTACAAAACATAAAATAATAACCAAAAGGTCATGCCACAAAATGTGAAAAACGAAATCATATCACAATCAAGAACCCAAATGATCGACCATTTACTGTCCGCTTCTGTCGCACGCAAGTGGGACTAGTGACCACACCCTGTACTCGAGTAGCATACTGTTACACACACTATCAAATTATTCAGTGGAAGTAAAAGTATGGTGTCAGAAGAAAAAGTAAGATGAAAACTGAAAAAAACAACAACAAAAAAACAATTATGAATGTTTTGTTGTGTTTAATCAGACTAGCCCAGGCATCAACAAGATTCCAGTAAAATCATGTAGGTAGTTTGCATAATTTAAATGATATAAGTCCCTGTTTTTACACTGACGTTGTGTCTGTTTTGCCAGGGGTGGTGCCTATTACAGTTCTTATATGTGTTGCCACCGTTGCTTGCTGGTTCATCTGCCGGAAAAGAGGTGCATGTTGCTGTCTTGTGCATTCAAGGGACAACTTGATCATGAAAGATCTGAAAGGAAATGTCGTCATTATTTTGCAGGATATAAAAGGTCTTTGCACCTGAGTGCACAGTCCACATCTCTCTCTGCAACTCAAGACGCCAATGAACTAAAAGCCATTTTAAGTGAGTATCTCACAATTTTAGATGGATAAAGGCAGATATGATGTTGAGGTTTGGGAGTCCGGATGGATAGGAACAGGAATAAGAAGGATACATCAGAGCTCATAATAAAGAAACAGAAACTCTGATTTGAACATTAAACAGATGAGGGATAGCCTAAGTGTTGGCCGAATAGTGTGTAAATGTAAAAATAATCTATTGTGTACTCTACAGCAGTGTTTATTCAACTTTTCAACTTGCTTCCAGGTTCTGTGCAGTTCTATCCATGTTCTCCCAGTTTATCCAGGGCCAGCTTCTCTAGACAAGAGGAAATGTTTTCTGTGCCGTTGTACTATAATTATCAATGTTTTTTGTCCTTTTAAAAAAATCTATTTCACATTTAGAACTACATTTTAGCCATGATTTAAGGTCTATTTTAGACATGGCTTGGGTCTCATAGTGTTGCTGATAGGGGTTGACGATATTGACTCTAATATAATATTATATTTAAGTATCTTGATAATGATAGTCAATCAATCCAACAGAAAGGTCTTTAAACATGTTGAGGTTAGTTGAGGTTTAATGATCGGACAAATGTGAAAGGTCAGTCAAATTAATCACATAAGTTTACAACTTAACTTTTATTCATTTTTATTTTTAATCAGCTCTTTTTGCTGCATTTCTTAACGATGCTCAATACTCTTCACAAAATTCACAGTATTATAAAAATTGCCCACTGCCAGTTGCTGATGTAAAAAGTTTGAGAACCTTTGCTCTACAGTCTCTAATATTTCCAGCTGTTGTTTAGGCCCCAACATTCTGGCTGCACCTCTAAACTGTGTCCTGGACGATCTGGATGTGCTAGAGGAGCTCACCATGCTGTTGGACCCTGAGACCAAAGGCATAAAAAACACCAAACACCTGGCATCGCTGTGCAGTTTCTCTTCAAAGTGGGTGACCTACGCATACTCACTGAAGGACTCCAAGAGCCCCCTGAGAGCCCTGCTGGAGGGGGTCAGCTGCAGGCACCCTGAGTGGACAGTGGAGCACCTGGCTTTGCTGCTCCGACAGATAGAGCGCGTGGACGCAGTGGTAGCACTGGGCAAGCTCAGCAACGACAAACTTCAGATCCTTGATGTTTAACACAACAGATGTGATGGATTCATTATGTATTTTTATCTCACTGAGTATTATTAAAGGTAACATGTTCACTGTTTATTAATAGTTTCTATTGTTTACTCTCACACATTCTCACATGCATTTTGTGATACGAAATCAAGTACATGTTTGTATAATAACATATACATATACAATGTGTGTTCTGAGTTCGCAGAATAACATTGTGGTTTGCAGAAAGATACGGATATACAAAAGGTCACCATAATCAACTTAAGAAGGAAACATCTGTTGGGTGGCCACCATGAAAGTGGAAAGAAGTCACGATGACATTAAATATTTTGATGTGAAGTGATATCCTGTTTTCCCACTGCCTTTTAATATGTTCCCCATCCCTTGAGATAAGGCAGTGGTCATGTAACTAGGGTTTCCTAATTTTAATAAAAGAGGAGAAGAGGCGGTAGAGAACTTCAGAGGGTTCGGAGCACGAGAGCGAGTAGTTGTTACTGAAGGCTTTCCTCTCCGTCCTCTCTCCTCGCGAGTAAATCAAATTAATATCTCTCTTGTCTTTCTTCATTATACTAGCAGGGTTCCAGAACTTAACCTGGATCTATCAAGATGTCAACCCTTCCTCTTTTCCAAGTGCATGTGACAGCTTCACATGTTTTTTTTCTAATTACTACTTTGTTCTGATGTGACAACATGGCAGGTTGTGAAGAAAAGTTGCCAAAAAGTTTAAAATTACAAGAAACGTGGTGTCATTGATACATAAAATTTGACCCAAAATACAGGGACAATTTACGCAAAAGGAAGACAATTTTCTGACAGCTGAAACATTGATTTATGAAAATAAAGGTGTTGTGTAGTTTTATTTGTCAAACAATAACCAATAATAATAATAATATGAATGCATTACTGTATACTTATATGGCGCTTTTCAGAACACTCAGAGATGCTTAGTTCACTTTGCATTATTCGTTCCATCCACACTCAACGGTGGTAAGCTAATGTGGCCACAGCTGCTCTGGGGCAGACTGATGGAAGCGAGGCTGCCAATCTACACCATCGGCCAACCACCAACAATCATTCACACACACACACACACACACACACACACACACACACACACACATGCACGCACACACACACACACACACACACACACACACACACACACACACACACACACACACACACACACACACACACACACACACACACACACACACACACACACACACACACACACACACACACACACACACACACACACACACACACACACACACACACACACACACACACACACACACACACCTTTCAAACTAGCCAATGTGGGCAAAGTGTCTTGCACAACACAACAACACAACACATTTAAAGTTGGTGTGCAATTAACGATAATATTGTGATCATTATTCAAATTTCTGACGATTTTAAAATGTTATGGATAATAATATTTATAATATTGAATGGTAAGTTCCATGTTTAAACAACTATTATAGAATTGTACATTGTTTTAAGTGAAGACACTGGTTTAGGAGAGAACATCATGCATAAGTGGCTCTTTTTTGCACTATTTTTTATATAGAGCAGCAATTATCTTTTAATATGGTTATAAATGTTCAACAATTACTGTCCCTCCGTTCATTTAAGCTAAATGATATTGGTTAATGTCCCTTTCTTAAAGGTGACACTGTTTTTTAAATCAAGACTTTTGATATGCATTCAGAAGAAATTTTCTTACTTAAACTAGGGAAAGCAATAATGTAAATATAATGATGTTAACTACATTTTAGTGAAAAGAAATGTCAAGAAAATTGCTTAAATGTTGGAACATCTTAACATCTTTATTAAGCAAATAACATCATAAATAAAAAAGTGCATAGAAAAATTAAACAGGTTTAGAAATATGTATACAAATATTTACAAACTCAGGTTCTGTTTTTACATGGTAACAAAGACATATTTAAAGATCACATATTTTACCATTTTTATAACTTTTACACTTATTTTAAAATAACCCTACCATATATATATTCTCATATTTATATGTTTTTTTACAACATACAGCTTTTTCTGAACAGATTCAGGGACAGATGGTCATGATCAGTTGCGTTTAGTACTTTGCATCAATCATATGCTCTCACTCTCTCTCTCTTGCTCTCACACAAACAAACATATACACACACAAACACACACAAGCACTGTATCACCTCTCCAGGACAATAAATCCAAACTACTTTTAAATTATTTTCATCCTCTCGTTTTGCATCAGTATTCCCAAACATCTGTCGAAACAGCTGAGGTAGAATCCTTGCAAGGAGTTGGGAGTGACTCTGCTCTAGTTGTGATTTTTAGGTGATTGACACAAGTAAGTCTGGGCTCCATCCCAGTGATTGGACATGCAAGGGTTTAAGTCAAAGAAATGAAGAAATAAAATAAAATCCAATTTGTTGTATTGAAAAGATGCGACAATAATTGGGTAAGCCAATGCTAATCCTGTGGCTGTCAGTATTTAGTCAAACTCTAAACAGTTAAACGACCAGCTTTGGAAAAAAAAAAAAAAACAAAAAAAAAATATATATATATATATATATATATATATAATAAAAGGCAGAAATTAATGACCCAGCCCCAAAAGGAGATTCAAGTTAAAAAAAAAAAAATATATATATATATATATATATATATATATATATATATATATATATATATATATATATATATATATATATATGGCATCACTTGTAAACAAAAGAAAATTATATAAATGGGGAGATCTCTAAATATACCAGACCACCACCTTTTATACAACGCACACATTTACTATTAATATAAATCAGGAATAAATAAAACTATTCATATAATCAGTGAATATGCTTAACCTCATGTTGACAGCACTGAACATCTAAGAACAACATCAACATCTTAAAGGTGCTGTGTACCACTGTACCACGCAGCTCCAGTACAGGTTTCAAGAGATGCCCCAGAAAAGCAACATTTAGAAACAAGCTCGATGCAGAAGCTCTATGCATACAGTGGCGATGCTTTTAACAGTGCCCTCCCTGATAAGAGACTAAAGTAGCACTTTCACTAAAAGAAAACTACGACAACTTAAAATCTGTGTATTGAGTATGTGCAACTGCAGTATTATTGCAATAATGAATAAGCATTTGCACTAATAGTAATAAAATAGATTTAAAAACTATTTTTTTCGATCTGTTAACTTCTCATGTTTGGCTTGGTAGTACTGTATTTGCTACATATACTGTACATCAACCAAAAGAAACTTTGAAAGACACTTTTCTGTCTTTACAAGTGTCACATTAGTAGTCGCTAATGAAACCGTTACATCATAATATGTATTTGTATGCATCAAGGGAAAATGTAGGTGTCAAAAACTGCCCACACTATGAAACGTCAAACTGAGCAGACGAGACAAAAATAGATCTGCTTGAGAGCATGAACTGGAGATGTCAGATAAAGAAACAGTTCCTAGTAAAACGGAAATATTAATTAAATAAATGAAAGCAACAGCCGTTCAAAGCTTAGCACCTTATTTAAATCTAAAAATAAATCACCACAGGAAACATTAATTTGCAGATAAAATACGAAAATAAAAGTAATGGTGAAATTATGGCTCATGGTAAGACTGCACAAATGGGGCCCAAAAATCCCATCACTGAAAATGGAGCGATCATGATTACAAGTGAACAATGAAGGAACGACTCAAAAGGAATCTCAAGACCTAGAAAAAACCTAGGTTTCAACAATTATACAAATGGGTAAGGCCTGACGTGTGTTTTGAAAGAAAAAATGTTGCAGCCGTCATTATAGTTCCAGGAACGCTGTCTCGCTGTCCCAAAACTGAGACGCAGATCATCCCACAGAGCAAAGGTCTCTGTGGACTGGTCCTGGTCCAGATGTTACGGTCCGCTCTGATAGTGGCAAACCCCTCCGTTTTTGTGTGGCCCTCCTCACAACATCACTTAGCCACATTCAGTGCCGTTTTACTTTAAGGCAGTGACAATCGCTCCCTCTTCGTGTGAAAATACTCAATTAAGGAAGCGCCGACATCTCCGTGCCCCACAGTTACAGTTGAGTTTGTTGCTTGCATCTTCAATCGGGAATTTGTAATCATAAGTGAGCTCTTCTCCTCTGTAGATCTTCCTTAAAGCAAAGATGACAATATGCTTTCGACCCTCCACGTTGATCACTCTGGAGTAGCAGTTGGGTTCACAGGAGTGATTGATGAATCTTGCAGCATTTCCGTGCATTGTGGCATCCACAACATCAAAGTCATCAATGCGGAACATGTAACATCCAATACCCTACAACATTCAGTAGAAATATTACTCTTTAGTTACTTGGATAGGAAAGTTAAAATATAAATGGATATAAATAAATAGTAAAATATCGCCTGCCCACACACCTTGCCATCGTAGTACTTTTCCCTTTTGTCCGTAAGCACTGATCGAATGACGATGCCGGCATATTCGATAACCATCTCTCCAGCTTCAATGTTCCTCTTGCAGAAAAGGCCTCTGCCGTGGATAGCAGACCTGTGGCACACAAGATAGTGAGTACAATTGTGCCAGAAATGTAAATACAGCTCAGTCTAGTAAAGGAAGTCTTATTTTACTTTGTCCAGGAATAAACAATCATTTGTTTTTGGCCCTGCCTTTACTACACGGTTATAGAAGTAACTGTAATATGTTCATCTACTTTTTGAATTAAACAATTTAGATATTTTTCTTTTAGAGACCTGTAAACGCCCACGGCTTCTTTGGAGGTTCTTTCCAGATGTCTAAAGCGCATCGCCATTGGCAACTCCAAGCTGGTGGCCCGTCTAGGAGTGAGAAGACATATATATTAATTAGAGCCACATTCATATGGCTCTGAGCACATTCAGAATAGAAAGGAGTCTGACCTTGTGGATTTGAGAAGAATTTCATCTTCTTCATCGTCATAAAGATCTATGTCTGGGAGTTGTCTGTGCTGAGACGCCAGGAAATTAAACATATCAAATGTTGACTTCCTGTCGGGAGAGAAATGAACTGTTTGTGAGCAAACATGAAAACAAATCATCAACAATTATCAATTTCAGAATGACTTCTACCTGGCGTAGAGCTCGGAGCGGGCACAGCCAGTGGGATTGACTGGTAGATCGTCTTCTTGAGAGAACTGTTTGAAAAAGCGGAAGGTGTGTCTCTGACAATGGTGAGCTCCATGGAGTTGCTCGAGCAAAAACACCACTGTGTCGTGGACAAAACCCAGCATGTGGTCTCCAGTGATCTTCTGAAACGTCAGAGGTCGCAGCCGTGCAATGGCTCGTGCTTCCTGAACCCCATCAATAACCGCCTTCCAAGCCACTGTGTATAGGACACATTATCATTATCATTCATAAATGAAAAGACATTAAAAAAAAGATCTTTAAGAACAGCTCACCCTCGATACTGTCTGCTTCAACACTAAAACCATCATCGCTCTTGATCTCAAATTTAAGATGTGGCTGGTCCTTGTTATTTGGACATTCCTCTTCCTCATCTGATGGCGGCGATTCATCTTCTGAGCCAGAAGAAGCCCCTAAACACCAGACACACAAAACCATTTTAGGTGTTGGTGAGTTCTTTAGGTGTTTGTGAGTAACTTTTGTCAAGTTACATAAATGTCATTACAAGTTACATTATGAACTCTTAAATACCTGTGTACTTCTTCCAGTCGCTCACAGTACTGTGTTCTACAAGCTCCCCGGGCTGTTGTTTACCTGGTTCGTTTCTAGACATGTGATTCCAGAGCTCAGACCTACAAGAAATTCAAATGATGCTTACTGTATCATTAATGTTCGAGTATCAAAGACTCAAAAATTCAGACTTACCCTGAGCTTTCAGAATCGCTCAGCCGCTCCTCCTTCAGCTCGTCCAGGTTCAGGATTCCCTTCACAGTTGGTGTCTTGATTCGGACGCCTGAATTTCGATTTGATATACTCGATTTGCGTCGTTCCTCAGTTTCACTGGGGGGTTCTGGTGGTAGAAAGTCCACTTTTGACTTCTTCGTGACAATGCGATCTGACAGAGATGACACCCTCTTCATGCGGACGTGGGTGCGGGGACGGGGTGCAGGAGCAGGGACGGGTGGAGGTGCAGGCGGAGAAGAGGGCGGAGACGCTGGAGGCTCTGGTTCAATCAACAAACCAGGAGGTAAGACAAGAGAAGAAGGACTTAGGGATCGCAGCCCGCTCCACTTTGGGGTGTAGTTACTGGCCATGGCCTGGTTAATAATGGCCTCTGCACTTTCAGCTGGCGTCATGGGAGGGTTCTCGGGAGGTTTGGCAGACTTTGATTTTTTGGATGAACTTGTCTCTTTCTTTTTCTTTGGCTTCTTGGAATCTGGAACACCTTCGTCTTTTGAGGTTTTTGCATTTTTTCTAGGTTTCTTTGTGCTAACGGATGGCACAGCACCGTTGCTACTGTGAGCGAGCAGCTGAGTAATTGTGGTTGGGTTTTGAACGGTAGGAACCGTGGCTGCAATGTTTGCAGCTGGAGCAGGGACAGACACGCCCCCAGCAGCAGCTAAAGTAGCAGACAGAGCATTACTTTGTAAAAGACTGGCGATCTGGGTGACACAATTAAAAGAAGGAGAATTTGGAGTTGGAAGCTGGAAAGTGTTGCTCTCAGGGTTTTTCACAAATATTTGGCCAAGACGATTAACAAGGAGGACATGAGGAGTAGGATCTACATTTGGACCACCCACTTCCTTCACTGTTAGAATGGCGTGTCCAGGTAAGGCTTGAGGCAATACAGTCTGCTGAGGCTCTAGTGCTGGTCGTGGCGCAGAGAAGTTAATGGAAATGGTGTGACCTGCCGTAGATTCTTTCTGAAGAGACGTGGTACTGTATCCGTTCAAAATGACTGGAGCTGCAGTGGTGTGGAGTGACACAGGGGCAGAAGCCAGTGTGGCCGAAGAGGAAACTATGGTCAGAGCTGTCGAACACATTGGCTGTGTTTGAGGAGAATACATCGGGACAGAGACAGTCGCTGTAGATGGCGTTGACAAAAATGGTGTCGATGACAACACAAGGTCATTCTTAGGGACAACATTCAGTAAAGACTGCGTTACATCAACCGGAGTGAGAGTGGTCAGTTTAGTGGACACAGAATCTGCAGGCTGGGTGCTGGTTAACTCCTGTGGTGAGGTTACCGGTTGAATAGGGGCCACTTGGGGCGGGTTAATGGCTGGCAAACAAGAATAGACATGCAAAGGGTTGGGGAACATTTGCAAAGATGTTGTTGGGGTCTGAGATGTCGGTGGAGGAGGTGGAGCATTAGAAGAGTTTTCCATTTTCTTCTCATCCGCATTAGCCAGTGAGTGATTCTCTACAGCCTGAGCAGATTCCACAGAGGATAAAAGGTTTGTGTGCTCAGTCTCTGAAACTTTCGGATTACGAACATCAGATTGTTGATGTGGGGCACTGTCACATTTTTCAAGTATCAATCTAGCTTCAGAGGCAAGTCCGAAGTTCGGACTCTGGAATAGCCCTTTCAAATTGGACATCTCATGTCCCTTTCTAGTTACTTTTGGAAGATCGCTTTGTACATGAGAACATAAAGTGCCATCCATTTCTACAGGAGTGTTGCTGTGCTGCTCTTTAATAGAGGAACAGGTGTTTTGAGAGGAATTTGTGTAATTTTGTTGTGGACAATTAGAACTTCTTGAAACTGAAATGGGAGACAATGATGAATCTACCGGCTTATAGGGTGACGCAGTAGAAGTGGCAATGAGATCGACCTTCTTTTCAGGCTCTGATTCAAGAACATTTTTAGTCTTTTGAATTTGTGTTGCTTTTTTACCAGATTCTTCATCATTCGGTGAATTCTCATTGGTGGCAATACTTGCATCACTTTCTGTCCCATCGTCTATTCCGTCCAGCTGAGCCATAGTTTTTGAGGAAGAGGAGGGAGGCTTGCAATGCTCTTTAGATCCAGTACGACTTACAATTGTCCTTGAGAAGTCAAAATAGTGCTCCATGTCATCGTCAGACGAGCTGTTTCCAAAGTCGTCTCTTGTTGAAGTTGCTGAATGAGGAAGATTGGTAACCAGTGCTTTTCTTTTATGTACTTCTTGAGTTCTTTCCCAAAACTCCTCTGGATCATCACCCTCCACCACTATCTGTCCTCCACAGTTCATAGCGACACCTTCATTGAATGGTGTTTCTTCGATTTCTAGCTCAGTCCTCATATCCTGACTCAAGGTTATGATGGAATCTTTGTGAAACGAATTGAAGGGGAAATCATCTTCATCTTCATCTTTTTGTTGCTCTGAATCAACTTTTAGAGTAGGAGAGAGATCCTCAGGCTCTGGTGAAGCCAAGAAGTTGTGTGGTACCTCAGCTGAGTCTGGCTGGCTCAGATCAAACGACAGTCTGCTCCTTGGTAAATGCGGTATTGTTGGAGAGAAGGAGAGACTTGGAGATGGGAAGCTGGGTTCATTCTCTTGCCATGACGACTGAGGGAAAAAGGATGAAGTACCGTGTGGCATTGCGTTTCCATGGTGTCGCAGAGAGGAAGCATTTCTACCACCTCCGGGACGTGATGATGGAGAGGTTTCAGCAGCACCGAGGGGAAACAGAGGAGATGGGGGCTGAGACGACTTCCCGGAGCGCAGAGTTATGGGTCCAGGCAGAGGGGGAGAGATGTGACCATGGAGACTGGAGGTTTGAGAGTGTGGACTGTGGCGACGAGGTTTACGGGTCTCATCCAGGTCACTTATAGTCAAAATGTGATGTGGCTTCAATGGCGTTACACCTTTTTAGAAAACAGAAAGATTCAACAGTTAATTTAAAGCAGACATTGTGGTGTGTTTTCTTTTTAGCGTTTATTTACTTTTTTTAGTACCTGGACATGGCAGTGGGCGGAACATGCCTCCAGCTGGCCTTCTGGTTATTTTTGGCCTTATTCCATGATCTGCCTTTTGGATGGGAACAGGCACCCTGGATTCTCTGACGTCGCACTGCCGGTTTGTCACACTAACTGGAAGATTTTCAGGTTCTAAGACGACATTAAAGGTATTATTATCTCTTCTAAAATTCTATAGTAAATTTGACCATAGGCAGGTGTTCACCTTGTATTGGGCAGGGGCTATGAGCAATGGTTTGATTGTCTCCCTGGTCAGGCATCTCCTCAACAGGTTTCTCTGGAACAAGGGGCCTCACCTCTTTAACTGTGCAAGTGTATTTGCACCGTCTGTGTGGATTCACAGTGCTCCAGTACCAGCGAGAAGATCTATAAATGAAGTGACACAAATTTCAAAAGGACTCTGAAATATTGGTTGATTACTACATGATCACAGAATTGTGTTATTTTTTTATGTGTATTTTTTGAAACCACAAACAAACATAAACAATTTGGTTCAACATTTGTGAATTTACTTTGAGAATATTTGTTGAAAATCTACTGTTGCTGATGCAGGAAAACTATCCTGAATTTAATGTTAAGTTCTAACATCAAAAAATAAATAAATAGCCAATACATGACAAAAAGTGAAACTTACTGAAATCCAACAGGAAACAGCCTCCCCTTTCGTGCAGAAAGTTCTGTTAGCACACCGAGTTTGTCAATGTGTAAGGAACCTGGACAAATCATATATCATCATATATTATGTCATTTGAACAGGGACAGTATTGTACAAGTGTGCTTCAGGAAAAGTGCTCACCTATCATAACATTAATTAACTCGGGTTCCACTCCAGTAAGAAACTTTCTGCGCAGCATAATGCCCTCAAAATCCACATACACTCGACGCTTCACTTCAAACTCCTGGCCAGTTACCATCTGTACAAAATAGGAAAAAAAAACATAATGAATATGAAATACTGGAGTTCCACAAAAATGCACATAAAATCGACTTACCTTGCCGCTGATGAGATGCCTATGTTTATAACAATAGACCTTTTTGTCGTCCTGGAACACACATTGACGGGAGCGGGCGCACATAAAGTGATAGTTGCTTTGACATGAAGTCAGACAGCATCCCACTGTAGCACCGGTCTTGTTGCAGCGTTCACATCGCTATCAGAAAAAACAAAGTCAGTAAAGATTCACTAACAACTGATAAAGCTTTTGAATATGTCATCATAGCAAGTTCATATCACCATCAGTCGGCCTCTGGTGACAGCGCTGTGCACATGGAGTAGAGAGCCATAGTCTTCTTCAAAAACCTCAGCGGACCACAGACAGCAGTTGACATGGGCCCACTCATTCTGCCCCAGATACAGCAGCCGCCCCGCCTCCTACAGAAATGTACAAACTTGTAAGTCTACCCTTCATTAACTTTCCATAGATCTGTTTGTAAATATTTTTGTACCACATGCTTACATTTGGCTTAAGATCTCCATATTTTTGGCATAAAGAGCACTGTCTGTTATCTTCTGCTGTCCATCCAGTGTCCAAATCAGCTTTGGAGAGTCGACCCCTTTTTCCTGTACAATTTTTCAAAAAGTTCAAAGTTAAAAAAAAAAAGCCCTTTTCACCACATCAAATGAAAGACGTACCTTTGAATTTCAGCCTTGCTATCCTGCTGGATTTGAAATTATTAATTGGATCCTCTAATACTATGGCAGTCGGCTCTTCTTTTATATTCAAGTTTTGACCGTTGTCTTCCTGCAACCGTCCTAGAGGCACCCTTGACTGGGCTTCTCTCTCTTGCCATTGAGCATAAACATGCTCTGTTGTAGGTGGATGAACAGCATTGGACAGCATACCCCTAGAAAATAAAGTCATCAATTAACAAATCTGTTCATGAAAACTTACCTGAAGAGATATATTATGAGACATAAATGTTCTTAAAGATCATCACTCACAATGGCAAGTCTTTGGTAGATGGATTCCACACCTTTGGGTCTTGACCGTTAAACCAATTGAAAACTTCCTCAAGGAGCTGAAATAATAAATAATATCTTATTAGAAAGGAATTTCCTTACCCACAGGGTATTTTGAGACAGAGTTTGCATATTGTGTTACCTTCAAGTAGTAAGAGCGTGCAAGAGCAGTGGGCCTCTGGTCCTCTGGAAGAACATCCTCCTGTTGCAGTCTTTTTCTCACCATTTGAACTACATCCTCATGAAACATTTTCTAAAAGGAAAATTTCATTCATAAAATGATTAAAATATGATGATTTCTGTTTGCCTTGAAAACAATGTAACAAATAAACACATGCACGTTACACATAACAGATTAAATGTTGCATATTTACCAGTGTAGTATAAAGGCCTTTGTCAAACTTCTTTCCCACAGCTCGGAGGTCACAAGCAGACTGTCCTTCAATACCACGGTCAGGGTCAACCAACTTTTCACACTGCAGCAAATCCAAAAAGATAAGCTTGATGAGATGAGCAATGTTTTTAAAATGAGAAACATACATTTAAAAAAGGTTCAAAGTAATGCACCTGTGAGCAGGTGACAAGGTGCTGCGTGAGAGTGGAGGAGAGCAGACAAGCCAGAACCTTCTCGATCCCCGACCGAAGCTCGATGTACAGCAGCTCTCTCCAGGCACTGGGCTGTGTTACACTGCAGGGCCGACATGAGTACACCACACTCTCTGGCAGGCTGGACAGAATCTCATACAGTTCATCTGTAAATCAGTTTAGATGTTATATTCACAAACATAAAGCCCTATGTGCACTTGAATATTCATAGTCAAAATAATTTTACATAATAAGGCATTACTTGCCTGTTAGATCTTCACACTTTGCATGAACCCAGTGATTACAAGTGCCGCACTGCATCATTTGACTGTCATAGTCATTGTCCTCATAACATTTGAAACATATCGGACAGTAGTTACCTATTGGAGTGAATAATTACACATACAACAAATAAGAATCAGCTTCTTATCAGATAACATAGGTGCTGATGAGCTGTGTTCAGTCTTACCCTGTTCGTATAGTTTAGAACACTCAGGACAGAGGCCTTTATCATGGTTCCACTCTGTGTCCCAGCTTTTTCCAGGTGTGACGCCGCAACTTTTACATCTTATGCACGTCATGCAAACCTGTACAACAGTGTCGTGATGACAAATATGTTACAACATTACACCAATATTAATTTACATAACATTAAAGGTAAACTTACCCAAGATTTCCTCTTTTTATTCAGTTTTGGATAGTTAGGCCCCAAACAGGAAGCATGATAACAGTTCTGGCAACGCTCACATTCCAGCAAAGGCTGAGTAGGAAAAAAAAAATATTATAGTCTGTCCTTTTTAATTATCTCCCTTTTGCTAAATTGAATATATCAAAAGACAAATAAAGACCTTTGAGTGTTTGTTTTTGCGGCCGCACACATGGCAAAACTTGCACCGGCGACAGCACCAGTTTTCCTTATTATCGTTGGAGGGCCGTTCTGAGGGGTCAAGGCAAAACTGGTGGAAGGGCTCACAACATACTTGGCAGTAGAGCATCTAAGCAGAGAAAGAGCATGTAATACTTTTTAAAGCCAATGGTCTAACATAAGTTTAGATTAGGCATGTTTCAGGAGCTTGCCTCATGCTGTCCTTTACTGGCACAGAGGAAGCACGCGAAGGGGGGTGTGAGGGGGGCAGAGGTAAGGACACTCAAACCACCAGTGTTCCACACAGTCTCCAAGGTACAGTCCTCCTAAAAACAAAACAAGTTAATTGATGTAGAAAACGCTCTCTGCCGGCCATGACCAGAACTGTTATACATACAGAATAGGCCTAACATAACACTGAGAAACAATGGTTTCATAATTGCAATACTTATGAGATGCAATAAAAGGAGCAATACCTTGAAATCAACCCTGATTTTGTGAGTTGGCTTTGTCAACTCTCTGTCAGTTTTTTCAAACCCATGAGCCAAAGCAGTGAGGACACTGGGAGGAGTTTCTTCAAACGAACCCTTGAACAAAACAATGACAGAGTCATCAACACCATTAAATGAACAGTACTTAGACTGGGAAATTAAATAACAATTACAACACTATACATATAAGGAAACTGTATATCAGCTCTTACTTTTTCAGGTTTACGTTTTCCACTTGGAACCCGATGTGTACTAGATTTCCGATGCCTAACTTCATCATCTGAGATGTCACCCAAGAATCCATCTAATGAGACAAAATCTTGAGAAAGGAACATTGATGGGCTGAGGTTAGAGGGTAGTTGATGAGAACTATACAAGATTTACAGATGACCTCATATGGAAAGTGACAGAAAAGATTTAAGATGGTTGGTCAACCTTCATTGAAGCGGGGTCCAGCGCCTCTTCTCCTGGCAGGAGAAACAGCATGGGACACACCTTTGTTGTCTCCATCAGACTCATAGTCGACCAGGTCAAAGTAAACTTTGGGCTTCACAACACGTTTTGGCTGCTTCCGAACGGATGGGCTGTTGTCATCAGCCTGACCTGACGGTGAGTCTGCAGTACCCTCACCCCCTTCATCATTACTAGAACAACCTGCACTTAAAGAGGCACGTCGTCGCTTGGAGGCACCTAAAAATGTAGATACAATACTTTTCACACTGGTGGATGATGTTGTGATATTTAAGCATATTCGAGCAGAAAATACCTTTGGGGACTGTTCTTCCACTAACTCTACGTGCTTTCCTTTCTTCAATTTGATCACATCTCTTATACCTTGGTAATAAAAAAATGAAACCCATTAAAATATTGTAATAACGCATTTACAATCCAGTATAATAATGAAGAACATACACTTACACACAACATTGTCGCTTGGTATTAGGACCACCAAACTTAGGTTTGTCAAGGCAGTTAATACACTCCCCACAATCATCCTCATGGTTGCAGCCTTTGCATACTCCACATCGCCGAGAACGATATCCAAACGGTCCGAGCCCTTTCCGTTTGATCAAATTCGACACTTTCTTCACTTTTGTGATTTTCTGATCTGATGCCCCAGGGCTGTCTGATTCTGATGGAGACCCATTATCTGAAAAACAATGGATGTTAAGTTTCTATTGATAAAGATGATCAAGGTCAACGCATTTCCTCTTCAAATGATATCTACCTTTAGTGTCTGTGGAAGGGGAAATACCAGTTCTTTCATGGAGAGGCAAAGCACTCAGTCTGGGAATGTCATCGGGAACCAGTGCCCGAGGCTGCCCCAGCACCACAGAAGCAGCTCGACACACGTGTTTGATACGAGGTCCTCCTGCATGACGGAACTCCTGGCACAGGGGTGAGGTGACAGGTACCTGTAGTTGAACCACAGGTTACAGAGAGCAAAGAAATTATGACATCATGAACATCACCAATTTAAGTAAAATATTCAGGTAATTGGGACATCATTTTTTTAGCCTTGCCTGCACTTGTAAAGGTTCGGCCTTGACTGGAACATCAGGGACAGGTTGAACCTTCTGCCGCCTCTTTTGTCTCTTAGCCGTCACATCTCTAGGCCTTGGGACAGACGGAGCTGATAAAAGCTGCAGGATGGAAAAAAAAAACAATAGTTAATTCAGCAATAAACACTTAACAGTGCTCAATTAATGTACAAATGACTGAGCATATTAATCTTACTGTAGTTGTTTTGAGTTGTTTTTGCTGGTCAATTTTGATGAGCTGAACCTTGGCTTTCTTAAGGAGATTGAACATCCTTTTATTTGCCCCAGAGAGACGGGGTTTTTGTGTGCCCCCCTTTTCTGTGGCTGCAGGATCCCCTTCATCAGCAGCTAAAGACTGCTTTCTCTCATCTGTGCATTTAGTAATAATAATTCATTAGTATATTATAATTATTACTCAACTGTATTATTAAAACATGATCACCAAATCTATCAATAGAACATCTTAAGCTTACCTTGGTGACTTTTGGCTGGCTCCTTTTCTGATACTTTTGTAACCGTTTTTAAGTTGAGATTTTTTATACAGACTTTTCTCACAACTCCAGGAGTATTGAGATCTTCTATCTTGAGTTTGGGTTTGTCTTTCTCCACATCTGTATGCCGTTGCCTTAAGCTTATACTCATCACCTCATCATCCAGTCCTTCAGCCAAATCAACAGGTGTTTGAAGAGGTTTGCAAACACTATCCATTTCTTTCGTCTTTGGATGCCCTGTGTTGAGCTTTTTAAGTTTCTGATAAATCTTGAGGTGATCAGTTTGTTTGCTTCCTTTGAGAGAACATTTCTTTTTCTGGGCTTCAGGGAGGTCAGTAGGTGCTTCTGGCAACACTGGGGAAAATAAAAGCAGGTCTTCACACTTGTTCTCATGTGCTTTGTCCAGTGTGTAGATACTCTCACCAAACTCATCTGGCATGTGCCATTTGAAACTAGAATTCTTAAGATAACTTGCCTTTTCATTTTTCGCACTTTTTTTCTCTGAGAAAAGGCTGTTAGATATGCAAGTGGCGTCTTCTAGTTCCTGTGCTGAAAACAGATCAACATCTAACTGAGCTTCACTCAAGAAGTCTTCATCATCAAGGGGAAGGATTGGAGATATAGCCCTGACAATCTCATCCTCCTTTCTTTTCACCGGACGCACTGGCATCGGTAAACCCAATTGTAATCCTTTCTTTGGCGAGTGTCGTCGAGGCAATACGGACATCCCTGCATCATCCATAAATCGCTGTGGGGTCTTGATCACACGTGAAGATCTGGCACTTACAACAGGCATTATGAAATGTTTAATATTTTTAACAAATTTTGATTTTCCAGGTTGGGCTTCAGTTACATCTCCATGAGAAGCATCAACTAAAGTGTCACTCTCCTCCTGCTTTAAACTGGCTTCTTCCATTTCCATCAGCTTTGAAATAATTTTAGCTGCTTTAGATCTTTTAGATCGTGAAATATGAAGGCTTTGTTGCCGTTTTTTGTACTTCTTATTCACCCCAATAAGTCTGTTGTTTGAAGCAGAAGTACGAATGGCTAACTTTTTGGAAATTTTACAAGTTTCTTCATTAACTGTACTCTCAGAGGGTTCGGGTGTAAATTTCCCATTCCTGTTTCTGTGCTTGGGCTTTTGTCGCTGTCCAATCAAATTCTTGCGCCGCTTTTTCAATTTTTTAATGGATTTCTTTTTAGAGCCCAATTTTTTTTTACCTTGATTTGAAACAACAGACAGCTGATTATCAATTAATTGAATTTCATTTTCTTCTTTAACAAACATTGGTGTCTGTTGAGGACTTTTTTCTATTGGTGTACTTTGAGCTATTTCTTCCGTGTTTGTAAAATCTTTCGTTTCAGAGGGGATGTCCTCCGTTAATGAGTGCTTATCTTCTTGTAGAGCATCAGAAATAACACTTTCTACTATGGCCGATATAGTGTCAGTGAATATTTCTGGGGTTGCTAAAACAGATGTAACTACTTTTTTCTTCCTTTGCACACACCTCCTTTTCCCTGTAACAGTATTTCTACATCGTCTAGGTTTAGCTTTAGAAGGCACAGGCAATGGTTTGGCCTCATTGGAAAGTGGTTCTACTCTCTCCACATTTGGTGGAGAATCTTTATCTGGCACTTGTTCTGCAGCATCACAAATTTGTATGCAATTCTTATCAGCATTTTCAGAAGAGTCAACACTGGTCAACTCTGCAGTTTCAACAGTCAAACCTTTAGGAGACTTTTCAGGCAGAACATCTGTGCTTGAATCCTCAGCTGAAACCTGAGACATATCTACCGTTGGTTTTTGAGGGCTCTCTTTTCCCTGTGCGCTTGCTTTTGCTCTTCTTTTTGAAGGTGTCTCTGGCTTTTGTTTAACAGGAACGGTTTGTGGCACTTCCACACTTGATGTCCTTCTCCTTAGCCTTCTGGTGGGTGAAGCTTTGTCTTCCAAAGATGTTGGCTTATCTACAGTGCTTTCATTTGCATCTTTAGGAACATCTTCTTTCTTTTCTGGCCCCGGACTAACTTGTTGTATGAGAAATGAAGGCTTTGAGCTTTTATTTTTACCAGGGGAGGACACCTTTTTGATTTGAAGAGGAGGAATTTTCCCACAGTCTGATTTAGTAGTCTCTTGATTTAATGTTTCATTTTCATTTTCAATTACAATCTCCTTCACAGGCTGCTTTGGGGTGGGTTTTCTATCTGTGTTTTCTATGATTTCATTTTTATCGGGGGAACCTTTCTCACTGGTGTCTTTGTCCTTCTTACTCTTTTGAGAGTTTGATTTATCCAGTGTTGATTTTTTACTTCTTCGTTTCAAACTCTTGCTTACAACAGTGTCATCATTGACCTCCATTTTTTCTGTTACTTTGACAGAATTTTCACTTGTCTGACTACTCGTTTTTACTAATGTCAAAGTCCAAATATACTTCTTCCTTTTTTTCTTTTTTCGAGTTAAATTCTTTTCACTGGACTGTGCTTCATATTTTGGATTTTTGATACGCATTAATTTTAATTTTGGAACTTTATCGTGTTGACAGTCAGAGGGTTGCACAGTGGTGTCATTTAATTTGGCAGTTAATGGATCCTGGATGTCTTGATTATGAAAATCCTTATTCAACCTTTTACTTTGCCGTCGCTTAATATTATTCTGTGTTGTTGGTTTAATTTCTTCATTTGACTTTGTATCAGTTGGAACAGCCTCTGTACTGCCCAAACTAACTGGTTCGACTGCACTGTCTGAGACACTTGCTGTAAGTGGGTTTTTGACTCTGGTGCTTCTTCGAGTACCAGGTTGACGACCATCTGAACTGGACTCTCTGACACTGTCTTGGTGTTTGACCATTGTTGCTTTTGGATCTGCGGTTCCACAATCACTTGTGGATTCCATCTGATTTATGGATAGTGTTTTTTGTTCACTAGTCGCAACTTTGGT
Organism: Rhinogobius similis; assembly: GCA_019453435.1. NCBI lineage: Eukaryota > Metazoa > Chordata > Actinopteri > Gobiiformes > Gobiidae > Rhinogobius > Rhinogobius similis. Next base: position 23,457,529 of record CM033626.1, on the reverse strand, counting down.
GATGTTATTTGCAGTTTCTGCTGGTTTGGCAGCTGATCGGCCACGCCTCCTCACTTGTGTGCCCTCTTCAGCCTTATCCGCAATGTCATTTTTGTCATCAAAAGGTTCCGCTTTTAACTTTACATGCGCGCTTGAAATCTGCTCGTCCAGAAGGTCTTTTGCTTCAGGTTGGTCCTGAAGTTCTTTTTCTTTCGACTTCTTCATAGAGTGTTTGTGGAGCTCTCTCGCAGTTTTTGTTTTCTTTTTGGCCACTAATTTTATAGTAATCCTTGGCGCTGATGCAGCATTCTTAGTGGACTGGCGGTCTTTAGTGTTTTTTCGTTTAGATCCTTTTTTACAGTCTTTATTAGGTTCTGTTTGAGAAGATGGACTTAGCATTTGGACCAAGTCTTTGTCATCTTCAGAAACGTCATAAAGGGGGACCTCTGTATCCATTGTGGCTGAAATAGGCACCTCCTCCATTTGACTTTTAGATTTGATGCTCTCACCTGAAAAGAAAAAAAATGCATTTAGTCTTATATTATTACATCTTTGAACGCGACAGTGTTCTTTTGTGAACAGCATCTTTATAAAAAATATTATTCTCACCTTTTAAAAGACTTTGTCGTGATGCTTTGGAGCCCTTTTTCTCAGGTCCAAAGCCTTTGAAATCATCGACCTGGAATAAAAGGCAAAATGGATTATATCCATGTAATGTCAAGGTAGTAAAACTGTATATCAATCTCTGCCACACAAGCTCTACATATCCATTGTTTCAAGCCTGAAGGTGCTGGAATTTAATAGTGTAGGGCTATGACATGCTCTTAGCAATAAAAAAAATGTTTATTTCCGACACTTGAGGACGTTTTTGAGAGATTATAAGTGTAACAGAGACAAAGTGCCCTTTAGTGAGAGCACAGTTGGTAGCAGTCAAGCCCACTCAAGTTTACCTGCAATTACACTGTTATAAACCATCAGCATCTTAACAAGTCTGGCGGTGTACAATCACATCATCTAGTTTAATAAACAATGCACATGAAACATAGTATAATTTCATATAATATAATTGCGCCCGGTTTGTTGATGCACCGCTAATGTTTAGCACAGATTTTACGGAGAACCAGAATTGACTTGCAGTAAGTGAAGGTGTTACTCAAACAACAAAGTCTCGTTTAAACAGCCATAGATTTATATGCGTGTGTCTGCATTATCCCAATCTAATCTATCTCTCCAGTTGTCCTAATTTGGGCAGTGAATATCATAAGTTAGCATTAGCCATTTCATGCTACGGTAGCGGCAGCTCTCTCCTTCTTTGTGTTCGCTACTAGCGTTAGCTGGCTGCTACTCGGTCCCATACAGTGAGTGAGCCAGGGGTGAAATAAATGCTCTGTACTGATTTAAAAGTATCTCAAATTTGTGTCAAGTGTTATGTAAGAAACGTCCATAAGTGACAGGCAGAAAGAGGGTCCTCAAATAGAGTATGCATATGCACTTAATTGCTCAAATTGACATGTCTTCCTATGGTTGTTCATTAAATGTCACGAAATGTTGTACATGGCTAACATTAGCCGACAGCTAGCATGGCAATAGGATGTTGACATTTCTCCATGACACTAACCAGCAGGCTTCAGTGCACAACATTCATTCAAAAACATTTCAACATTCACTCTAAATATGAAAAAATAAAGTAAAGATACTAACTCCTGGGTGGGTTTGGGACCTCACCTCTTCGCTCCCACTAGAGCTGTATCCAGCCTGACCAAGGCTCTTATGGCTCGCCTCGATCCCCAACAAGCGCAAGTGGGACTGGTCTTCGTTTAACGACAGACCCAGGTTTGGGGGCCTTTGGCCTCCATTTGTCACATCATCAGTCTCTAAGCCTGATCGCCCAAGCTGCCATCGCTTCTCTGAGCGCAAACGACTGCGAGACGACCACGGCCGACCGGGAAAACGTCCTCTGGCAGGAACAGAGCCGCCCTGGCCTCCTACGGCAGCCGCGGTTGCTGATCCGCATCCCGCTGCCGCCATCATCGCTTCAACAACAACACACACCGAGGCCGAGGCCAGAGACAAGAGGGAGGCGCGAGGGAGGCGCGCCGCAAAGCCGCAAGGGAAAGGGAGTTTTTGGGTTATGTCGGGCTTTTATTTTACTTATGTGAATTTATGGTTTTTTATGCTTATGTTAAAACCTAACCTACACATTACAGGGAATCAAAATGACGAATTATCTACATAATCTAAACAAAAATCAAATATGAATGAAAAAATATCCATATAGTTAGTATTTTATTTTGACAATTCAATAAAACAATCGAATATCTAAAATCTACACTAAGATGTATTATGCTTAAATTATTTTGATAATGCCATAATAAAGTAAAAGTCATGTTACGCTGCTCTTCGTCAGGACAGTAGGCGGCGGCAGAGAAACAGTGCTCCACATCCAAAGACGAGGAAGGAGAGTCAGTCCAGGAAGACAACAGCAGAGACCAGTCAGTGATCCACTGTTTACAGCGTTTTCTGGAAAACCTGGTAAATAATTACTTTTTAAAATAATAATATATTGGAATAATACATGTACAGGCGTGTAACAAGTATTTGCTTCTGTTTAAAGGAAAAGCACCCTACCGTTGCGCACACAAATGCCACAGTTGGCTAGCTAGCAGACGCTTACACGTAACAAATTAGCGTTAACGATATTTACTTATATATTTTCTCTGTAATTCATTTTTATCAACAGGTACAAGCACAATGAATCTGGAACGAGTCCCAAATGAAGAGAAACTAAATCTTTGTAGGAAGTATTATCTGGGTAAGTTATACTTTCCAGTTTCACTCAAGAAAAAAGTTGTTCCGAGAGGAAAATAACAAAAGAAAAGGTAGCATCTCTATGAACTGAGCAGGATGGAGATGAAATTATGCTCAGGTTACATTTTGGGTCATAGTTCTCATATGTTGCTGCTGTAAAATGACAACGCCTTGACCCACATGAGAATGGTTGTTTATAAAGTCTGCCTTCAGCGGAAATGGTTTATCAATGACTAGGTTCAGTCATTTAAAAAACTTTAATATCTATCTGGCTCCGTTACACTACAACATCGAAACGCTTTGGTTTGGCCTGAGGAATGTATAACAGAATAACAATTTACCATAACCTAATTTGTGTTCTAAAAGGTTCTCTCTTTTTCTTAGGTGGATTTGCCCTTTTGCCATTTTTATGGCTTGTCAACGTAATCTGGTTTTTCAAAGAAGCCTTTCTAAAACCATCCTTCACAGAGCAAATGCAAATGAAAACATGTAAGTAATACAACACCTGCTAAATAATATGGATATCTTTATGTAACTAATTTGTCTGGTAGCAGTTCCTCAACCAGTACTAAATATAATGTATTATTACTCTGTAGTGACCTTCAATCACTGAGCCAAATGTTGCGGGTTCAGCTACTGTTGTGTCTTATGCCCAATGCTTTGCCCATCTTGGATGTTGTTACTGAAATTGTGTGAGTGGTGTCAGAGAGTTTGGTTGAATTTACTTACTTGCTGCAACTGTGGCTATAGAAATATGTTTGCGGCCTCCATCAACAGTCAGTGAATGATTATTGAACTTATTTTGAAGGGATTAGATGGCACTGTTTAATACAAAATTATTATTTTATATTATATTTTTGTGTTTCTGTCTAGATGTGAAGAGGTCTGCACTGGGGGTGCTTCTGTGGGCTGTTGTCCTTTGCACCTGGATTACAGTGTTTCAGCACTTCAGGGCAGAATGGGGCGAAGTGGGGGACTATTTGTCATTTACGATCCCCCTGGGCACCCCATGACTTTATTATTATTAATTTGTTGTTAAGGTAAACTCTTTCATTTTAGCCAACACACGTAATTTGTTATTGTCCTTGATCATTCACAACATAAACTGAAATTGACTTTTGTTCATATCTGTGATGCAATCTCGGTGAGTGAACAGCTACTGTACATTTTTCTGTCTTGGGTAATTTCTTTACAAACAACACTAATTTTGTGTTGATTTCAATTATTATCATTCCTATTAACATGTTTTTTTATGTTAATAAATAATGTGTGATTCAGATTTTATACATTCTATGCGAAACTCGACTTGACACACCTGAGTACAGTTACCCAATAAAAAAAATATTTTTTATGAAACTGCAAACATTTATTTATTTATTTACCTTTATTTAACCAGGTAAGAACTCGTTGAGACTGAGACCTCTTTTTGAAGGGTGACCTGGGGCAAAGTGAAAAAGTGAAACGTAACAGCAACACAGAGAGAATTTAAGAAATTAAGAACAAAAATGTACATTTAAAGGCACCAACAGATATTTAAAGATTCACTCTCTTTGTTTTTCAACATTTTGCGGAAACACCTAAGTCAGTTTTTACATGTGGGACAGACTAGCAAAATATATCACGTGAGTGCAGGGTGTAATGACCCTCTGCTCTCTGCACAAGGACACACAAGTAAGAAGGTGCACATACATAACACTTTGTATACTAAAAACATCCAATGTGTGAACCTTCTGGCACCCAAAGAAGGCCACCCAGCCTTGGCATAGAGATCAGTGGTGGGTGAGTCTGCCACAAGTTGTTATAAATCTCAAAGCACAGATATACAGTGCTTTGAGGTTCATAAAAAAAATAACAACCTCAAAGCACTATATATCTTAATCAAAAACAATGTTTTTTTTCTTAAGCTATAACGTATATAAAAATGCCAAATAACTTGTATATTTTGACGTTATAGCTTTGTTTATACAGTGAAAGTCAAATGTACGACTATTAGTGGACCCACGTGTCATGGCATGTGTTTTGTAAAGCCTGCTGTTACTGTCGGTCTTGACTGTTGCCAATATTTAGACCTTAGTCATTCTATCTTTAGATACATTCCACCTTGACAGGCTTGTCTGTATTCAATATTTAGTGTATGCCGCAAATTGAATGAAGAACATTCTCCAGTCTCAGTAATGACCACTGAAAATGTTAATTGACCTAAAGTCTGCAACAGCTGCATCATTCTCAAACAATGCTCTCTTATCCAGATTTACTCTGACTCAGGGGAGGTACACCAAAGTCCTGGGACAAAACAGAGGCAAGGTGCCCCACTGTGAATGCTTAGCTCATTATGCAACTGGAGTATAAAACTCAGAGACATTTATTTCTGGAACTAGTTGACACAAAGAGCAGCAGAGTATTTGGATAGCCACTTCACCTTGTGGTCAGAGCATTCAAGATCTACTCAATACCAAACAATCAGATTTTATAATTCCAAAATAAATTCATGGATTTTATTTTGCCCCACACGACTCCTGTTGATGGAATCCAATGGGAGAAAGTTTTACCTCCTCTCATTCCTCGACTGAATGGAACCTACGGACAATACAACTGGTCCCCAAAATTGCTCATAGCTGAGACAGAAACCGTCAGTTCCGCAGAGGTAAGTTATGTTGAACTAAAACCTAAGCAGACTGCCTACTTTGTGACAAATGAGATTTGGATGAGCCTCTTCTTTCTCTCAGGTGAACTGTGATGACAATGGCTTTACAATACAAGTTGATGTTAAGCACTTTAAACCAGAGGACCTAATGGTTAAAGTCATTGGAGACTTTGTGGAAGTGCAAGGAAGGCACGAGGAGAAAAAGGTTAGTGTTTTGTATGTTTTGTTTAAAACTGCTTATCAAATTGCCATTAAGTAATACAGTCTTCCTCTTCCCATTTATTTTGGAAGAATGGCAGTGGACTCACAACACGACAGTTTAATCGTCGATATCGAGTTCCAAAAGAGGTGGATATAATGGCTTTGGAATCTGCTGTGTCTCCCAGTGGTGTTCTCATCATATCTGCGCCCATTCTACCGCCAGAGAATGGTCACGCTTTGAGCTAGTCTCTTACACCCAACAAAAACTAAATATGGTGTCCACCAGTGGCATTGCTGATAAATCTATGAAAATGTAGATAACTTGGCTTCAGTTACGGTTTCTGAATTTCAGCAACAACTCATTGAATACTGTGGAACTCTCCTTATCCTTCTTTTGTCCTTGTTTTCAAATATTTATTTAATATATATGTGGATGTCATTAACATTTAAATTGTACTAAACATTCCCTAATGTTGGATTTTTCTAGTCAAAAAATATTTTTTTCCTTGACTCAGTTCAGATCAAATTCTACATTTGGATTAATGTGTTAATTTGAATTTAAATGGTGCCAAAATTAGCCGCCTGAACATTGGGCGCATTTTGGAGCAACAGAATCTTTAAATCAGGAACCACTTTCTATTTAATGTTTTGTCTTGGATTTATCAACTGTGCCTATGTGAGTGAAGGGAACTGTATGTGATTGTAAATTGTGTTAATATCTTCTTTTAAATCTATATTAATGGACTGATTATGCATGCAATTATGAAGAAATACAAATGTAACTTTATTTGAGATAAAATGGTGACATTATGCATTCACTTTTTGTGTTGTTGTTGGAATTCCTTTAACAATGTGTCCACTTCACTGTTGGAAAGATATTTACAATTACTATTTACAAGTATTTTTTTTTTATACTATATTAATAATTTTTTTAAAGATAACTCACTTGATTTGTTCTTTAACCCATTTCCTCTGTTTTCGAAGCACTTGAAGTAAAGGGTCATCTTCAAACTCCTTTTCATCTGAATCTAAAAAAAATGGAACAAAATAAGGATTATGAAAAATATTATAGACCTATATCAGTAATAAAAATATAATTCACAGTAACAGAATTATCCATTTTCTACCTTCTAAACTCACCTTCAGCCTCTTGAAGAAATTGTGAAATAACTTCTACAGATTCATAGTAATTACTCTGTTGTGTTTCTGAGACAAGGCAAGGTAGAGCAACCGGGGGAATATCTTGTACAATGCTTGAATCCACAGAAGGAAATAATACTTCAGAAACAACCTGTCAAAAACAAGTAAGGTATCACCTGATATATCAAGGCTTTAATACTGTATCAGTATCATGTCATCTGTTGTTTAAATTGTGCTACACATTTTCTAAACGTTAACAAAATTTAAGGACCTGTTCCAAAGCACTTTTAATTGGAGAAGGTGGTGGTGGTCCATCTCCTCTGCTCTTCTTTTTAGATTCTGTAGGTTTATGCTGATATTGCAGTGTACTTGAACCCATCTTTGTGGGTGTTTTCTGTCGGGAGTGAACCCTGTTTGTAAAGAAAGGTATAAACATGAACACTCTAGGTAAACCTTTAAATATATCATCAAATCAGTAATCTTAAATTGTGGTACTGGACCTTGCAGATTTCTTTTGCTCCTTTGAGGTAAGTGACAATCTCTTCTCACTGTTTTCCAACTGTTTCTTAGATGCCTCCATGCTTTTAGTGTGAGATAACTCTACATCTTTTTCAACAGGTGGTTCCCAAGGTAAATCTTGTGGTTTCTGAGGTCGAACAATAATTTGTGAATCAAGTTTTTGTGAAACTGTTTCTCCTTCATGAGGGCAAGACGGCCGATTGAGACAAGGCAAAATATCACAAAGCAAATGCATATGAGAGGGAACATGGGCAAGAGCTTGTGGTGAAGAAACTGCAGAGCCAGAGGGCACCATAGGCACAGTAGTGGTAGCAGTAGTTACTCTGGTCTGTTGATCTGTAGTTCCTTGTGGCAAATCTGGACGATCTATTGTTTGTGAGCCCTGAAAATTAAAACACAATTATTACCTTTTTTTATATAAACAATCAAAAAGTATAGCTAAAAAAATTACAGCCTTAAAACCAGACATAATACAAACCATAATTTTGTGTTCTGCGTGCAGCGAATGGCTTTTGTTATATCTTTGCCAATCTCGAGGATCAAAGTGCTGTTGTGACTGTGTCCACTCCCTCGCCTTCTCCATCTTTCTCCTTAAGCGCCATTGGAATAATATGTCATCCTCCCGGCGCAATGGAGTAACTGAAGAAGGCATTACTGTGGGTGGGTCTTTTGCTGCAAACAATATTATCAGTATAATTATATAAAAGAGCACATCTTGGAATCAGACATACAGAGTAGAGAGTAAAACACAACCTACCAATGTTGTACTTTGGCAAACTTGAAATCATAGGTTTTCTCACAGGCTCATCTGCACTGATTGGAGATGATAAGTCAGAGCATCCTATACCATCTGAGCTCACGGGTAAAGAATCTTCCTCAAGACTAAATTCACTGGATACAAATTTATTATAAATGTTAACTTATAAAAAGACTATGCATTATTGTTTTTATTACCCTTTCTGCAATAGTCTGCTGGCTTTCTCTTGTAGCTGCAAAATCTCAGAATCGTAAGGTTCACATTGGAAGCTGTCTGACAAAACCTATAAATCACACAATAAAACAGCACATACAACATGAAAAACACTATATGATAACATGAACATGCCCAAGTTGGAGATAGAAAGGTATAAAGGGAAAAAAATACACTTACACTTGGAGATCCTCTACAAGGGGAAATAGCGCTGTTGAGACGAGGCAACCTTGTATCTGTCAAAAAAAGGATTCTTTAATTTAAAGTTGGTCAAGTATAAAAGTTACAGTAACAACAAACAAAATACAGGAAAAAATGCAGTGCACATTTACCTGTTTTATCTGGTGTTAAGTTGGGAGGTAATGATGGAGATGACACCCACCAGAATGACAGCTGTTCTTCTTCAGAGTTGGAACACTTCTGCTGTCGTTCTTCTCGACTTTGTGGTTGACCATGACGAAACCGGTCCACATATCTGATGAAAGTAAGTAAGCCTTTAATATAAATCAAATTGCTCAGATAGATTCATATACTAAACTGTAATAGCAAGAAAATCAAAACACACCTTGCCAGCACAGAACTATGTTCAGGGTCTACTACAGATGCCTTAAATATTGATGATTGTGGCTCAGATGTTGGCGCATCACTGGGAGAAAAGGGTTCAGAGGGCCAGATCTCTGTAAACATTGAACGCCTCTCCAGATCTGAATCCGTGCTGTAATCTTGTTTTCCATCCTGCTGCAGAGATTCTGTATAAGTTTGCAGTTTTAAATTGGTTACTCTTTTGCACCTGACGTCCGCAATGGAGGGAAAAAAGTTAATGGAGCTCGGGATAGAATGTCAAAAAACAGCCGTTGCCATGAAAATCTGTCATGTTTGCAGCTGGTGTACTAAACGTACATAGAGAAACATTAGCAAAAACAGTGAACAAAAAGTCCATGGGAGAACCTGATAAACTGCTAGGTCACTTCTGGTAAATACATTTATCAGTATACAGTGTTAGAATAATTTTGAATTAACGCTGAGTTTAGTATTTAGCATCTTAAAATCTCCATTGATTTAACATTGGGCTAAATGAAAATTCTGTTATGTGTGATGTCACCATCCCAAGCTCAGTATGGTGGCTCTAAATTGTGAATTGATTTTTCTTTAAGTAAATGATAACTACTGATACTTACTAAATGCCACAAACGTAACAAACACTGACATGTATCATAAGAGCTTAAGAAACTTTTGTCAGATCACTTCATTGGCTTCCTATCAAAGTGATGAATGAGTTGTGCCTCGCTACAGTTCAAAATCAACCTTTTTCTTAGTCTTGGGTAGGGACGGGATCTTTGATAAACGGTTACTTTTCCCCATCAAGGACTGAGTTCGGGGGGCCTTCTGTTTTGAGAAACTGAAACAACAATAAAGCAAATCCACCATCAATATGTTATTATATATGATGACAAAACATTGGTCTACTCTCTTACCTTGCCTTCATAATCACATAAGTTGGGATGACTTGCCTCAGATATTGATGCAAGACTGTCAAGTATTACAACTTTTGTAGCAGCAGATGGCAATGAATGGACAACACAGGAAGTAGAGCCAGAGCATCAGTGGTTCTCAAACTCTTCACACAAAGTACCATCAAAGAAAAAATATTTAGCTTTCCGAGTACCACAAGGTCTAATCCATGTCTATAACAGGACCATGCCAGGTCTAAAGTTGGGCTACACCAAGTCTTAAACGAGACTACACCATTACTAGAGAAGTTATTTAAAAAAAAAAAAAAAGAAGAAGACAAGGAGGAGAAATGTAGACTCTAAATTACGTTAACGCCATAGCAACCACAGATCTAACGTTGTGCCCAATAAAGCGAAATGTGAAAGCTTTGATACCGTGAAACACAACAAACAGTAGTGTCCATGGTTTGTTTTTACTACTGGTGCTGACCAATGAGGACTCGTGTTTGCTTGATAGACACGTGAAAGAGCCAATGAGCGAGAAGTCTGCTGCCCATTGGAACCAATCACGCTACAGGGAAGGGGCAGCGCGCGGAAGAGGAAACTGAAAACAAGCTAGGTTAGCCAGGATACATTTAGCTAGTAAACTCAATTGTTGTGGAATTAAATGTTATAATATACAATTAATTATAAACCATAATATGAGTTTCTTACGACATCTTACATGTGGGGTTATTTAGCGCAGTAGTAGAGATTAAAGTTGAACGATTATTAGCTTAAAACGTTGGTAACTACCCCGCAGCTATTGCTAACTGACGTTGACAAACAAAGGTTAGGGGGGCTGCGTTCAAGAAATTTGTGTTGATCAGGAAACGTCGTATAGCTGGACACTTTTAGCTTTTATTTTTCTTCTTAAGCAGCATTGATAATTCCTTACGATGCACCACATCAAGATAAAGACCGAAAAACCAGGTAAAACTGTCAAACGTTTGTAGATAACGCCACACTGTAATATGATTATCAAATATTCTATCTATAACGGCATTAACTTATTAAATAACTACATCATAATTTATTATAACTTTCACAGACATGGAGGGGTCTGGAGCACGCTGCAAACTGGATGCTGTGTTGCAAGGACTGGTAGACAAATCGGAAACGGAAATGTAAGTTAAGTCAAAAGTTGTGCGATGTAAACGTAATTGGAATATTGTCTATTAGTCTGCTATAAGATAATTTTAAGTTCTTCTTATCACATCTAAATTCTCACTGCCAGTGCAATATCAACAGTATATTGCCGGATTTCAAGCAATATTCTAATGGCTAATAATATAAGAAGACTGTTTGCCATTTGTCCATAAACACATAGGTCCAATAAACATTGGAATATCTGCACAGATGGGGAGCAGCTGTTAAAATGCAGATTGCTCCTGTATTCTAGTGAGTTCCAGGCTCTAGTCATTATTACAAATGATCAGATTCAACATTAGTGAATTTACTTGTGTTTTACAATCATTTTGATTTTTATATTTGTGTAAATATACATTTTCAACTAGGGCTGTACAATTAATCGAACTTGAGATCGAGATCAATATTTTGTCATCTCTAATTCATTCCTCCATGCATATCACCCAGCCCCATTTTAAAGACAAAATAACTTTCTTGATGTCAACATGTGATCTAAATCTTTGTCCTGATTATGTGAAATGTTTTATTTATTTTGGTATTGATATTTACTCAAGTGAGGTTCTGTTTTCTTGACTATTTTTATTGTTTATCTGCTGAAAATCGATTATCTTTTGAATATTTTTTATGACAAATAGAGCTCAGTAATCACACCTCATTAGAATATTCAAGTAGCCTAACGTAAGTGATAAAGATTTTAAATACTATATGCTAATGCTAAATACTACTAGTATGCTAAATACTACTAGCATTCATTCCAGTATTGTGACAATATATTATGATAAATGTTTATCGAGTTGTTCCACGGCTCCTTTGTTTACTTTTTTTATTGCTTTTGCTAATGTATCTCTTTTGAGGTTTGGCATAGCTGCCAGTAACAGTTATTTTCACGTTTGCTCCAGAGCTCCACGTTAATCAATTAAAAAATCAAATATTATTTTCCCCAGGGAACAAAATGAAAGTGAAGCTGGGAAAACTGCAGAGGCCTCAAATAAGTATATAAAAATGTATTCATACTTTTTATTTTTTATCATGTCTGGTTAATTCAGTGTTCATGTTTTGTTATCTTAGGGATTCATCTCCATTGTCTGGTAAAAGGTAAGAATTATAATAAAACCAGGTATCACATGTCTAAGATACATTTCTTCTAACACATTGTTTAAATTATTAGGCCACCATCAAGGCTTCCGCAACATAGAAGAAAGAAACGGAAAGAAATGGATGAAAGCATGCCAGACGCCAATCAAAACAAACAAAGTAAACAGAATAGTGGCAATATACAGTCCCGATCAAAAGTTAGACTAGTTGAATAAATAGCAACGGTCACATTTTTAATGGTTGGATCTTAACAAGGTTCCAAGTAGATCTTCGAAATGCAAGAATAAGAGAACAAGAAATGGGAGTGAGATTAAAAAAAAAAAAAAGTTTTAGTAAACATTTTATTGGAAACAACAATTAAACTGAAATAGGCTGTTCAGCTGATCAAAAGTTTAGGACCACATGTCTTTAAAAGCCCAAATCTGTGCAAAAATGTGGATTCCATGTCATTTTCTGTCAGGTATTCTCACTGTCATAACATTCTGATGACAAAGGCAAAAAAATGTCTTTTATGTTGAGCTGCATAAGCAGTACCTCTCACAGCGCACCATCACTGCTGAGGTGGGACGCACAGTAAGACAGTCATTTTGAATTTCTTACAAGATCCTGTGGGTTATTGAACAAAAAAGCCAAATGGAAGACCCAAAAAAATGACACCAGCTCTGAGCCGGAGGATCCGATTGGCCGTCTGGTGCTGACTGCAGCCCATAACCCTCAGACGGCATCTGCCACTGAAGGGCTTCAAAAACAAAAAAACATCTTCAGAACTTCAAACGCCCCAGAACTGCCCACTTGGACTTTACAAGAGACACCAAACATGGGACATAGAAAGAAAGAAAGAAAGAACTAAATAAATAAATAAATGTAACCTTGACGTTCCTGATGGTTTCCAGCGTTACTGGCACGACAAGCAGATCCACCTGAGATGTTTTCTATACACCACAGGGAGGGGGCGTCATTATGATTTGGATCGCTTCCTTCAGTGGAACAATGGAGCTCCAGGTGGTGCAGGGTGTCAAACGGCCCCTGGCTCTGTGCAGATGTTGCGGAGAGCATCCCTCATGACTGAAGACCCTTGTCTGTGGTAACCATGAGTTTTTCAACAGGACAATGCTACAGTTCACAAAACCCCAGGACAAAGGACTTCTTCCACTGGACCATCCTGCATTCTCATGATCTAAATCCAGTTGAGAACCTATGGGGATGAATGGCAATGAATGCCACAAAAATGGACAACAGTTCCAGACAGTAGATACCTTTCGTGAGGCCGTCTTTACCACTCACCAAATGTTCCCTCTCACCTCCTGGAAATGCTTGCATCTAGCATGCCACATCAACATTTTTAAGTTATCAACAATAACGGTGGCACTACTCATTACTGAGTTCATGTTTGGGACTTTGATTTCTGCTCTGAGGGGGTTCGGATTGTTTTTTGAAGCGTGATCTTAAACTTTTGCCTATTTCTGTTTAATTGTTGTTCTCAATAAAATGCTTACTAGATTTTTTTTTTGGCCTCACTCACATTTCATGTTGCATATTGAAGGTCTTCTTGGAACCTTGGATCCAACTATGCAAAATGTGACTTTTGCCATTTATTCAGCTGGTCTTAAACTTTTAAGCTCTTGCTTTTGAAATACTTCATCAGTGCTTTACCACAAATTATCCAGCATGTTATCTTATTGTTCTCTTTTCAATTTTATTTTTCAGATGCTTATATTATCAAGTTGTTTGATCGCAGCGTTGATTTGGCTCAGTTTAACAGCAACACACCTTTGTATCCTATTTGCCGTTCTTGGATGCGAAACAACCCATCATTTCGAGAACAGGCTGCTCCCTCGCCACTCTCCCCACACAGCGTTGCAGATGAAGAGGTAAATGAATGGACGACTTTTCTTTACTTAATGTAACTAAAACAGCACTAATTTAAACTTGTCCTTATTCTCTGACAGATCACTGACAATGTAAATGGTAAAGAGCAAGATGTTCACAGATTACCACCGCCAACTCCTTGTCCAGTCAACTCATCTGGTCAAGCAATCAATCTCAGGATCCCACCGACTGACAAACCAGTAGTTAAAAAGGTTCATTACCAAATGCATCTAATTATAATCTATTCATTTTCACTAGCACTTATGTTGGCGTTTACCCTGTTCACAGCCTGCAGATAAAGTTTTAACATCTGGACCTCGTATATCTGACCACATGATGCGCTGGAAGAAGATAAGACAAAAGTATGAATTTTCAGTCATTAAAAAAATAAGAAGTGGACAATATATTGAAATGTAGATAATATTGTAAAAGTTGTTTTGAAGATATGCAAAATTTGAATATCAAGCAGATTGGTTATGTAAAAAAAAAAGGCTACAAAAAGATGTGATTAAAAATAGAAATGGAAAAAAATGTAAATAAGGGTATATTTTGATATTTAAATTTTTCACTTTTGTCTGATAATTGAAGCTCAACTAATACGTTTAAAGACATGTTTTAAAACATTTCTGTTGGATTGCAATAGCTTCATCTGAACATTGTCACAAAAATGATCAAAATGTTGATTTTCAAACTTGCCCAGCCCTATGAGTTATTATAGTTTGGGGAATGTAGAGTCTGAATTCTGTGCTTTATTTGTGCCCTAGATGGAAGGAGTGCTCCAACAAGAACCAGCTGAGATATAGTGAGAGCATAAAGATCCTTAAGGAGATGAAGGAGTTATACGATCACTGAACAAAGCTGTCGTTGCTCCAGATTTTACTCCCCTGTGTTTGTACGAACTACATTTTTCTACCATTCAGTCTCGTTTTACAACATCTGACTGTATAGTTTGACCATGATTGACAGTTATTAAAGTAAAACATTAACTTTCTTGTTCACTTCTTCCTGCATTTTATTTTCCAAAAATTAAAGTAAAAGGAAAGGTTGATTTGTAATTTTTCCCTGTGGTGCACTGCTTTATTCTCTGTGACACAAACTACTGAATGTTTCCTTGTCATGGGGGGCAGCAGACATAAATTATTTTTGAGTGACAATGGGAGCTGAAGGACCTATGCACTGCTGCCAGGACTTTCCCAGAACATCCATGCCTTCATTTTGTTTCAGACAGCTGATCAGCTTTTTTACTAAAATGGACTATTTATCATTGCAGACATTTTCCTTGATGGTGAATGATGACAAAACAGGGAAAACATATTTTAGTTTGTTTGCAGATTGTTAAAAGCAACAAATTTATAAATACTGAATTTCCTTTCAATAATTTGAAGTAATAATAACAACAACCTGTCGTAACCTCATTACACTAAGTTCAAAGGTTGTTTGAGTAGTGATCAAAATCATGCCTGTGGTATAATATTAACATTTTGCAAGTCTGAAAGTAAAAAATATTCATATGTAGTTGCTGACTGAATTCTTTTATACTTTGAACCAATTTTTGTACAGTCCAGTGTTTGCAGCCTTTAACCAAATTGTATTAACTGTACCCTCAACTGACTATGGCATCACATGTATGCAACCTATATACAACTTGAAAAATTGCTGAGCAACATATGTACCTACAGGTGCAAATAAAGTCAAGTCACCTGAATTGAACAAAATGTTCTGTGCTTCAATAATAATTGGAAACAACACAAATGATTATATAAAATTTAATATTTCAGCATCGACACCAGACAGATATGTTCACATTCAGAGTGGGTGGTAGTTAAACTCGCATTTGTGTTTGATGCTTTAGTTGTAAGAGACGGTCTGATCGATCCAGTTGCGCAGGTAGGACACGCGGGCGTACACCGCAGGAGCGTACACGTTGCAGTTTGTAGTGCCCCAGGACACGATACCCACCTGAGACCACACGCCTCCGTTCTCACAGACCAGAGGGCCACCAGAATCACCCTGAAATGAACCAGTCAAGATTAATCGCTACAAAATGTACAGGACCCTCTACTGACAATGGCACCCCTGATGAATTGGAAGGTACTTTATACTTTTCCAGCTGCAGTGATTCATTGTGTTGTTTGCCCACCGTAACCATGGCCTTTGACTACTCATATTTGTGAAATGTGCCAACATTTTTATTTAATTGTTTTCTATTTACCTGACAGGAAGAGACTCCAGATGCACCAGCACAGATCATGGCGTCAGTGATTCTGTTCTGTCCCCAGTACTGCTTGCACTGAGCAGGGGTCAGCAGAGGCAAAGCCGTCTGCTGGAGGTAACGGGGGTTTGCTGCAAACAGGCAACAATAGCATGGTAAAGGAAATGAAAAATGTTCATCAATTAAATCAGACTCAGTCAGTTAATGTTACTGATTAGATACATGTCAGATATCAGAGTATTGTTTCTCTTTATTGGTCAGTTTAGCGTCAGTGCAAAAATAATGACTGAATGTTACTCTTCACTATAGATAAGATACAGATAATACTGCTAATTGTTATCAATTAAAACAATTCATCACATCTTAAATTCTTCCCCTCAACTTTAAAACTGTATTTTGGTTAATTTTAGCATAATATGTCTGTCTCATAATCAGTGTATTTAATAAGTATAAAATTATGTATGTTGTGTTATTACTACTTACAGGTGCTTCCAGTGCGGCCCCATCCAGTGGTCACACACTTGGTCCCAGCGGGGATGCTGGTGGTGGAGGAGGCCAGGCACACAGGGGAAATGCGATTGGTCATCTGGACGGGGGAGGACAGCTTCAGGAGGGTGATGTCATTGCTGAAGGTGTTGCTGTTGTAGTAGGGGTGAGAGATGGCCTGGAGTGTGAGAAAGAGACATTATGTTCAACCTTGCAGTTGAAATAAGAATCTATAAACACCTATAATGTGCAGTGCCCTCCATTCCTATTGGGAACCTTCTTTCACAGTTTAAAATATTGATGGAGAGCTCTGTAAATATGAGGACAAGAAATGTAACTTACCATGGAGATAGTTTTGACCTGAATTGGCTCGCTGTTGGAGCTACGGTCGTGCTCTCCGAGGATCACACGGTGGTTTCTGGGGCTGCACAGATGAAGTGACAGAGATTGTAAGGACAAGAGTTTGGAAGGAAGGAATTTAGCCATATCATGTTTACAGCTATGAATTAACTTACGACACACGGCAGTGGGCAGCGGTCACGACCCAGAACTGGTTGATCAGAGAACCTCCACAGAAGTGAAATCCAGAGCCATCCTTATGAAGTTAAGATTCACATTTTATTAATCTTGTGTAATAATTGAAGGGTTAAGACATTTGTTCCTTGTTTTCATTACCTGAAGGGAAACCTGCCAGGGCCAGGATCCAGACACAGCATTCTCTCCATTCACAATTTTGTTGTATCCGCTCACTTGGGGCTTAATGGCAGGGACTCCACATCCTTAGAAGCAAATCAAAGTAAAAACCAACAAACTAAGAAATAATTCTTATTATTTGATTTAAACTTGTTGCTTCTAATATTTTAGAAGTGGTTGATTTCCCATTCTGGGGGCAGGAGGAAGCATGAGCCAATATACTTTACCTGCACTGTACTCAAGCTAAACCTTATACTGAATACAACACTTACCCAGAGTGGAGGCTACAAGAGCCAAACAACTGACGAGCAAGAACATGTTTGTGTCTCAGAGCAGTTCACCTCCCTAACTCACCTTTCACACCGATCCATGGGCTTTTATATGGCAAATAACAAAAAAAATCATTTGATAAGAATGGGAGAAAAACACCTTGATAAGCAGCTGAAACGACAACCACAAGGCATACATGCACAGATCTTCTGAACCGGGGATTACATAAGAATAGCACAGAAAATTCTTTATAAATACATGTATTTGTATGTTTATGATAAGAGTTACTTATTTTGACTCTTGTTAATTTATCTTGTACAATATTTGCACTATAAAGTAGTGTACTTATTTTCTCTGTGGAATTATAATGTATTTTTGAGAATAAACAATATATAAATAATTATAATTATTTATATATTGTTTTAACTTTATTCTAAAAATATTTTTATATTTTAAAACTTTAATTATTATGTTTATTTGGATGTGACGCTGTAAACATGTTCCATCCATTGTTCTGCATTCCCTCTCACAAACACACTTTTATTAATAAACCAGTGTACTTCCAACACTGACGACATGGTGGAGGAAGTGTCTTGCCCAAGAACACAACACACTACAGTCAAATCAAATCAAATCAAAATGTATTTGTATAGCACAATTCATACAAAAGTAACACAAAGTGCTTTACAGTCATAAAAACACATTAAAACTCACAATACAATCACAATAAGAGCATAAATAAATACATTAAAATGTACATGAAACAATAAAATACGGATCAAATTCCCTTAATCATATGCACAGCTAAACAGAACAGTTTTAAGCCTAGATTTAAATACTGGCAGTGTGGGGGCCTGTCTTACATCTTCGGGGAGACTGTTCCAGATTTTAGCTCCATAAGACTGGAACGCCGATTCCCCATGTTTAGTCCTGACTCTGGGCACCACCAGGAGGCCAGTCCCTGAGGTCCTCAGAGATGTACTTTGGTGCTAGGCCATGGAGGGACTTAAATACAATCAAAGCTGCTTTAAAGTCTATTCTCTGAGCCACTGGAAGCCAGTGCAGAGACCTGAGCACAGGACTAATGTGATCGTACTTCCTGGTTCTAGTCAGGACTCGAGCTGCAGTGTTCTGGATGCACTGCAGCTGTTTTACAGCTCGTTTGGAGAGGCCAGTGAGCAGGCTGTTACAGTAGTCTAACCTACTGGAGACAAACGCATGGATAAGTCTCTCCAAGTCTGGTTTAGACACTATATTTTTTATTTTGGCAATGTTCTTCAGATGGTAAAAAGCTGCTGATATTATGGATTTGATGTGGCTGTCAAAATTCAAGTCTGAGTCCATTATTACACCCAAATTTCTCACTTGATTTGAAGGTTTTAAGGAGAGCGACTGGAGGTGACTGCTGACACTTTCTCTCTGTTTCTGCGGGCCAAACACAATTATTTCTGTCTTGTCTGAATTTAGCTGGAGGAAGTTGTTTTGCATCCACAAGCTGATGTGTTGAATGCAGTGGCAAAGTGAATCTACTGGTCCATTGTACACTCTAGAGCAGGGATATCCAAACTTTTTTCCATCGAGGGCCGCATATTGAAATATAGACCAAGCCATGGTCTGAGGGCCACATTTGGCCCCCAGGCCTTAGTTTGGACATCCCTGCTCTAGAGCCATGGTCGCCCCACTGCAGCACCTGCTGTCTCCTTCTGAGCTTGGCTTCTGATCTGACAAGAGTGGGCATCCTTAAAGTGTGTGCTGAAGCATTTCTCTCCATAATAAGTGACTCGTTTAGCTAAATATAAAAAAATATGATACGACATATTTATTTTCCCAACAGTAAACTTTATTATTATTTATGAACTTAATATATATGTAGGCTAAAATGTTTTTTTTTTAATTCAGACTGGCTTTTAGTATTCGGTCCTGGCGGCGTGACTGAATGTTATGGTGCCCTCTCAGCAAATAGTGCTTTGTCATAATTATTTTTGTAATCTATTTATTTTGTCATGCATTGTTTTTAACTGATGATAAATGGAATTTCATTGATTTGTGGGAGCGAGCTAACGTTGAAATGACAATTAAAAAAAAAGGTGAATTCATTGTTTGTGTTGTTAAAAGTATTGTTTTATGGTTGTATGCTTTTTTATTACCTTGAAATTCATTGGAGAGCACTTTGGTCAACTTGAATGTTGTAAAGGGCTTTATGTATAAATAATTTTGATTGGTTATTTTCATCTTTGTTAATTTCTCAATTCAGTATTTTTACTATAATAAAGTAGTCTACTTTTTCCTCTTTGGAATCCATCCATCCATCCATCCATCCATTTTCTACCGCTTATTCCCGGTTCCGGGGTCGCGGGTGACTGGAGCCTATCCCAGTGACTTTGGGCCTTAGGCGGGGTACACCCTGGACAGTGGCTCTCTTTGGAATCAAAATGAAAAAACTGAAAATTAGAAATTTTGGAAATTAGAAATTTTGGAACAATGTTTGAAGATGATATACTTTTTAGTTGTGTGCTGAGGCATATCTCATCTATTAAGTAACTCATTCCCACATAGCCAATAGTAAAAAAAAAATAATAAAAGAAGACGCACCATATTTATATTCCCAACCGTAAACTTTATTATTTATGCACTTTGTTTTTGAGGAAATGTGTGTGCTTATTAAAAGATGGTGCATAATGTAAGCTGGGATTTGAAGTCTAGTCGACCTCTTCAATAGTCGGGCCAGAGGAGGAGCCGGCGCCTCCAGCTCCACCAGGGAAACCACCGGGCATTCCTCCAGGCATTCCTCCAGGCATTCCTCCAGGCATTCCTCCAGGCATTCCCCCGGGCATCCCTGCTCCCTGGTACAGATTAGCAATGATGGGGTTGCAGACCTTTTCCAGTTCCTTCTGCTGGTGCTCATATTCTTCCTTTTCAGCCGTCTGTACACAACACACAATACAATTAGGTGCATGGAATTGTTTTTGGTTACTATCCCCACCATCTAAGAGTGAAATATTATCACATTGTAGAAACTGAGGTCAACCAACACAAAAGCTTTTTATCGTTTTGTACCTGGTTCTTGTCCAGCCATGCAATGACCTCGTTGCACTTATCCACGATGGTCTTCTTATCCTCTGGGCTGATCTTGTCCTGCAGTTTCTCGTCCTCCACTGTGCTCTTCATGTTGAAAGCCAGAGATTCCAGCGAGTTTTTGGCCGTAACTTTCTCTCTTTGTATGTCATCTTCAGCCTTAAACTGCTCTGCCTCTTGGACCATGCGCTCAATATCCTCCTTGCTCAGGCGGCCTGTAAATCATGCAAACTTATTATGATGAGAATTCATATTTTGCATCTTTTTAATGTCCTTGTAATAACTGGTATACCTTTATCATTGGTAATGGTGATCTTGTTTTCTTTTCCAGTGCTTTTGTCCACAGCTGACACGTTAAGAATACCATTGGCGTCAATGTCAAATGTCACCTCAATCTGGGGGACACCTCTTGGAGCAGGAGGGATACCAGTGAGCTCAAACTTTCCCAGGATATTGTTGTCTTTAGTCATGGCCCTCTCACCTTCATACACCTGTAAAGCTTTTGTTTTAGTGTTGAGGGTCATTAAATATCTTGTGAATGTTTAAATGCCATGATACCTGAATGAGCACACCGGGCTGGTTGTCAGAATAGGTGGTGAAAGTCTGGGTTTGTTTGGTGGGAATAGTGGTGTTCCTCTTGATAAGCACAGTCATGACTCCTCCAGCGGTCTCGATTCCCAGGGACAGAGGCGTGACGTCCAGCAGGAGCAAGTCCTGAACATTCTCAGACTTATCTCCTGCCAAGATGGCCGCCTGCACAGCTGTGAGGAGTGTCAGTCAGTTTCCATGAAAAGTTCACAGATAAAGCCAGTACAACATAACTAACACTTACCTGCACCATAGGCCACGGCTTCATCAGGATTGATGCTTTTATTCAGGTCTCTTCCATTGAAGAAGTCTTGGAGCAACTTTTGGATTTTGGGAATACGTGTGGAGCCCCCAACCAGGACAATGTCATGGATTTGGGCTTTGTCCATTTTGGCATCCCTCAAGGCCTTCTCCACAGGCTCCAGTGTGCCACGGAATAGGTCAGCATTGAGCTCTTCAAAGCGGGCTCTGGTGATGGAGGTGTAGAAGTCCACTCCTTCATACAAAGAGTCGATCTCGATGCTGGCCTGGGTGCTGCTGGAGAGGGTGCGCTTGGCCCGCTCACAGGCTGTGCGCAGACGACGCACTGCCCTTTTGTTGTTTATGATTTCTTTTTTGAACTTACGTTTGAACTCAGCAATAAAATGATTCACCATGCGGTTATCAAAGTCCTCTCCTCCCAAGTGAGTGTCTCCAGCTGTGGATTTGACCTCAAAAATGCCATCTTCAATGGTCAAGATTGACACATCAAAAGTGCCACCTCCAAGATCAAAGATGAGGACATTCCTTTCACTCCCAACCTAAAATATTGTTTCAAATTATTCTTCTTCTTTTTTTTTAAATATTTTTTCTGTCATGGTGATGGTTACCTTTTTGTCCAAACCATAGGCAATGGCTGCTGCTGTTGGTTCATTGATGATACGCAGCACGTTAAGCCCAGCAATAGCTCCAGCGTCTTTGGTCGCCTGGCGCTGGGAGTCATTGAAGTAGGCAGGGACAGTTACAACTGCATTGTTTACAGGCTGAAAAAAGGAACATTTCATAACATTATTTACTCAATGCCAGTGTTTTTCACATTTTAGAGAGCATTATGTTTATACTTGTGAATTACCTTTCCGAGATAGGCCTCAGAGATCTCCTTCATTTTAGTGAGCACCATTGAGGAAATCTCTTCAGCGAAGAATGTCTTGATTTCACCTTTGTATTCAACCTCTACCTTTGGTTTAGACGAGTCATTTATAACTTTAAAGGGCCAGTGCTTCATGTCTGACTGCACCACAGCATCGTCAAACTTACGACCAATGAGGCGTTTGGCATCTGACAGAATCAGTACAGAGTTACCATTTCACAAAGGTGTTAACTGTCATGTTGCAAGGCTTTACCAAAAACAGTGTTGGCAGGATTCATGGCGACTTGGTTCTTGGCTGCATCTCCAATCAGTCTCTCTGTGTCTGTGAAGGCCACGTAGCTCGGGGTGGTCCTGTTTCCTTGGTCGTTGGCGATGATCTCCACTTTGCCATGCTGGAAGATGCCCACACAGGAGTATGTGGTGCCCAGATCAATACCCACTGCTGGACCTTTAGACATCTTGTAGACACATCAGACAATTAACAATAATATTTGGACAATCTGAGATTATTCTTGTCAATATATTATGAAATGGCAGTTTAGACATAGTTCATATACACAGCATTGTTATGCTTCTATATCTGAATACTCATGTGTTGAAGTGTACTATCTCTATTTCAGTCCAGACACCACAAAAGGCTTAAAGCTAAATAACATGATTGCAGTTTGTCATAGTGGCCTTCTGATCTTCTTTCAGCAGCTCTGGTCTGATTCCCCTGTGTGTGGCATCCCAGCGTCAGCCCGGTGTAATGTGATGTACTGAAACTAAGATCACAGTTTATTTTCCAACAGCTGCCTTCAAATAGCCTGCAGTTACTATTATTAGATCTGCTGTGGCCGGGTAGCAATGAATGGAAGGTGGATAAAGTGGCAAAGGGCGAGTATCAATGGTTTTTAGACACTACATGTTGAAACGCAGTAGACCTATCGTTCTTCATCTCTGAACAGTGGAGCTTTAAGTTGGATTAAAATACTTCGAGTGCCATAGAAAGCTTTATGTCTAGATCATTTCAATATTAGGAGTATTCAGCTGGGTCAACTCCTTTCTACATAGACAATGTGAGTGTTCCCTTATACTCCAAACAGCATAAGCAAGAACAGTTTATTGAATTATCACTCATTATAGTGTTGTGTAACACAGGAAAGCGCTTACATGGCTGTGCTGCACTTCTTTCCAGTATCTGCCACATGCAACTTATGAAAGGCCACTTATGGCAGGGTGTCTTTGTTAAGCTTTTGAAACAATCCCAATAATTCATGAGTTAAAGGATTAGCCATATATATTCCTCATTGTCCATGTGATTATCATGCAAATTCACTTATTAAAATGACCCTACATCAGCTAGAAGCAATAAACAAGACAGAATGTCAAGCCAGGCTGCCTGTATTTAGGGTTACCTTGAGTTGTCAGGTGTTGACTTTACTGAGTTTAAAGCGCACAAGGCCAGTGGCTGCCCTCCTCACCAGCTCTGCTCTCTCCCCTGGCAGATCGACTAAGAGACAGACTGCCTGAGCTCCTGGGAGTTTAAAGACACATGGAGAGGCACTGGTGTCAGGTGACCGGGCAAAAGGTCCATGTGCTGCCTACTGAAGACATCCAATTAATCTGATACCAACCCAAACATTTTACATAATAATGTGAACAAAATGAATCTTGTTATTTTATAATATTACATACATGTATGCATTTAGTTTTTTGTTTTTTTTAAGAATTACAGCTGTGTATTTTTGTTGTTATTGAACAAACAGCTACTATAGTGACAACCGGCGCTGTTTATTGCATCTCACACAATAGTGTTTCATTATGTCTTTCTTCAGACAAGTATAGCAACATTTCAGAAAAAATGTCCATTATTAAAAATAAATACAAATCCAAATACATATTTTCCAGCAGCATTGCATGTCCCTGAATTCTAAAAAGTGATTTTTTTAAGAGAGTCATTTTAATACAAAGAAATTACGTAGCAAATAGAAAAGGTCTCCGCTGTCACTGGGTTGTTGGCAACGTCTGCTCAGGTAATCCCAGGAGCGGCGCTTGCAGTAGTCAAAGAACAGCTCCTCTGTTTTCTTCAGAGTGCTATTTAGGTCCAGAGTTCCTTGAAGGCTGCATAGAGGAAAACATGAGTTACACAATGTGCTGTGCTCAGAAAATAATTTTTAGAAACTGACCCCAATTATACAAATTTGGCCAGTTGCTCCCATTATTACACGGTACACTGTATATAGATAACAATGGATGGATAGAGTTGTACCTGTTTGCAAATTGTATTAGCTGGACATCAGTTTGACACCTTAACAGAAACCTCCGGTTTTCCAAAAGGATGGCGGCACAGATGAACAGCTCAAATGTGAAATCTGGATTAATGTTTTGCTGATGTGTCTGGGAGCCTCCCTCTAAACATAAGGACAAGACCTAAGGTAAGTACAAATGGTATGCACAAATGCTCAAGACGCCCCATTAGCAATGTTTCCTATAGACTGTTTGTTCTGATTACGGTAAATACATTTTTTCCCATGCAATTTGGGGAGTAAAGTCACTTAATAACACTTATATTAAGCAATCTTTTTGGAGCTCCATAGTTATTACTTTTTGTTTTCATGATCATAACAATGAGCATTCAGAAAATGGGGATGCCATAGTTTCCTCTACAAATGTAAAACACCGTACGTTGCGAATTTTACTTTGAAATGACTAATGTATTTCTGTGATGGCTTAGACATACAAGTAATTCGTCAGTTATTCGTCAAATCCCTCAATTTAACACTTCAGGCGAATAGAATGTTGTGATCTGTCTTCTGTAAACCCATAAAAGTTGTCAAATGTATTTATTTCATGCATAATGAACTGCATGAAGTGTGAATTCACCTGAGGTCCTCTTTTGTGCCACTCTCTCCTGATATCTAGCACGCTCCACTTGTTGAGAAACCAGCTCCAGGTGATCACAACTCAGGATCTCAAATAAACGCAGAGCCTCGCTGTGCTCAAACTCCCTTTGGAAGCCCAGCAGCAGCCATCTTACACAGAACAATGGTACAGCTCCAATCATTTCACTTCTCTTCATTATTATTATTATTATTATTATTATTATTATTATTATTATTATTATTATTATTATTATTATTATTATTATTATTATTATTATTATTATTATTATTATTATTATTATTATTATTATTATTAATAATAATAATAATAATAATATTACACTGAAAATACCTGTGGCAAAAAGTGAAGCTCTCCATGTTGTCAGTCATAAGGTGGCTATAGAGCTGTGGGTCCAGTTCTTTTAACAATGCTGCCTCCAATTCTTAAACACCAAACACAAAGGTTTAGATGTAGTTTTTCATCAGATTCTTGACAGAAAAAGTATAATTTTACTTGAAAATAATATGATTGAACCACAACATTAACATCAGCAATGCTAATACAGTAAGTGCATAGAAATCAAATACAAAACATGCAATATGCCATGCATTACATGTACAGCACACCAAGTATGTTATGAACTTTCCTCTCATTAATCATTATGAGTTATATTCTGATGATGATCTATTTCATAAGGTACTGTTAAAAAGGAGACCATCATTATAATGCATTGTCTGTACATGAGCTGGTTAACCACTAGAGGACATATGTTCTCTCTTCTCTTCACGTTGCTATCACAGTCAATATATTGAACATATAGCTTTCTTGTAATTACCTATTTTTCTGTGCAAACCATCAGCTCTGAAGTCTTTTGAAAACTTCTCCATGTAACAAGAGAAACTCCAGAAAGTGTCCACTTCTGAGTCCAGAACCTCAAGGAAGCGGCTGCACAGGTCATTCATGCCTTGTGCATAACTCACGTCTGTATGAAACATTGTTATCCACGTATTACGTGTTATCCATGTATTTGTTTAAAATGTCAAAGGACATGACTTGATGATGACTTTTACCTGGATGAAAAGCAGCATAAGTGATGAGGATGTCTCTTAAAACTAAGAGATTGCCTGAGCCCTCACCTCTGCACAGACACAGGAAAATATAACATAAATGAAAGATAAAATAAAACTAAATAAATACAAGCAAAGCCTCTCTGCCTCAGTATGAATAATAATATTCCTTTCTTGTCAGGCAGAAGGAAATTATGTTCATTTGGTATTAGTGAAAATATCAAATGACTCCTGTTTCACATATTTACCTTGAGATGTTTTTTTTCACAGATATTTTTCACAGCTACAATTCCTTCCTGCTAACTACTCTGCCATCTTGCATTATTTTATATGTCATTAAAATAATGTAACAACTGGTAATCGACAGCATTTACCTTAAGGTGAGACACTACAGGCAAAACAAATTTTCTTCGATCTTTTGTTTTTTGGTCAGTAACTTGAAAGGCCATTTTCTTAAAATGCATTTTTCTCCCCTCGGGACAAAAAGATCAGCCTTAAAGTAGATCCTACACGCACCAAACTTTACAATCTTGGACTCAACAAGATTTTGATGAAATATACAGAAGGACTTTTTGATATCTAATTCTAAAACTGATTTATTGAAGTTTAAGTCAGAAAATTGGGTGAAATTTGAATTTTTATTTTTAGTCTTTACTTAAAAACTAAATATGAAAAAATCCCCACTGTCAATTTTTTTGTAACTAATATATGTACAAACTGTACCAATACATTTAAACCTGGTTTTGTCAATGTTCACATTTATATGTCCCAAATATGTATATTTTGGCCATTTTTACATATAAAATGCCTTATTTCTACATTAAAACGTGATGTGATTAAAAACTTGTAATATATTTTTTTCAAATATTGTTTCAAATTGATATCTTTAAATTTAAGTTTTTTTCCTATTCACCTGTAGTGTCTCACCTTAATAAAGAGAAGAAGCAATTACCAATGTGAAGTATTATTATACAAAACTTACTTGTAATAGCTCAAGTCTCTGTTTGTCCGTGGCACATCTTTGTCAATTATTCTTATAGCTTCTTGCAGCTCCTTTTGATCTAGTGTAACTCGCTCAAACAAGATCTGACCAAAGAAACAAAGCAAATACGACATGTGAAAAAACAGCTGCACATAAGTCTCAGCAATCAGTATCCAGAAAGTAAATACTCAAACCACACCACAGGTAAATAACAGCGTTTGTTTAACAGCAGCAGATCCTTTGAAACTTGCCTGAAACTTGACCATTACCATAGTTTTGTTGATTCTTCTATATCAGACAATAGTGAGAGTTGATGAAATTATCATGACAGGTTTTGGTGGTAACTTGGTTTGAAAATTACTACTATTCTTAACTTGATTAAATTACCATACTTACACAAAAACAGGTGAAGAAAATTAAAACAGCAAAACTAAGTATATATCTTACTCTGATTAAACAATGGATGGAAAAATAAGGAAATAGATGCACATAAAAAAAGTTCTAGACTATGCAATGTTTTCATTTTACATTACTCTTTTGCCTGATTTACACTAATTACTGAAGAGAAGAACACCAAACAGTTTATTAATAATATAGCATTAGACTTTTGATCCTTGTCACTTAAGAGTTTCATGGATTATCATTCAGTCTCTACACTCTTCATCTGTAGTCACAGTTGTCCTGGGGTAAAATTATATCTTGTCCTCCTCCTCCGACCACTAACAATCGCTCGCACACATGATGGGTGAAGTGTCTTGCCCAAAGACACAACAACAATGTACTTTACTTACTTTAAGAGCTGGAACTAACCACTGAGCCATTGTCATTATTATATATTCATACCTGTGCTTGGAGCTCTAAGAAGGCCAGCCTCTCTCTGAGCTCTTGGCTGTACTCCTGGGACAGTTGTTTGACCTGAACTTGTCGTTTGTTGAAGTATTTAATGGCTGCTATTAATTCCACTGTAATTGCAAAGACAAAAACTCATAAGGCATTCATCACATTAGTTGTCTTTCAGAGTAAGTAACCTAATGGACAATGCCGTTTACCGTCTGTGCCATTGATGTGCATGTTCACTGTTGATGGAAGTAAACGCTGCCACTTTCCTTTCATGACCTGGTATCGAACGACCAACTGCTCCAGCAGCAGGGGGCGCTCCAGAGCTGTGGAGCTGCAGGGGTACATCCCAAACAGAAAACGCCACACAAGGCTTCTCTCCTGAGGCAATACACCGCCTGGGCAAAAAGGAGAAAAAGGAGCAGGCATTGACCAAGTTGAGTTGTTTATTTAGACACTAATATATTCATCAGCAAACTTAAAGAGGAGTTCTACTAACTGTGGGTTGAATATACCGTAAGGTCATAATAATGATAATGATGAGACCTACATATTTTGCTCCAGTTGGAATTGAAATCATGTTTTTAGCTTGAGGGTTTTTTTAGTCTCATGTGATAATATTGTAGCCTACTTCAGAGAAATCTTGCAAACACATAAATGGTGCCTGTGTTTTTTGGGTGAAGTTTCTGGATGTGAATGAATAGTGTCACTGTAAGTCAGCCCTCATTTGACCTGCTCCTTCTGAACACAGTTAAAAACAATGAGCTTTGTACATGCAAATATAATATAAAACAGATTGTTTAAAAATTAATTTAAAAAACGTCATTATTTTAATTTAAATGTCCCTGGATTTTAGACAGAATTGTTTGATGACATAGGTAGACATTTCAGAACTCTGTGCTACTTCTTGCATTTTTGTACTTTTCTTTTCAACATATTTTTTCTCCCAAACTGCTACTGGATGGTGTAAAACTAGAATTAATATTTACAAGGACTATCCCACCAAACAAAGTCATAATTAGAAAAACATGAAAACCTGTAATATGCACTTAAACTATAGATTCTGATGAATGAGGTTGAAATTAAATTAAAATTAAAAATAGTTTTAAGGCAAGACACTACAGTTGAATAGGAAAAAATCTTAAATTTAAATATATCAATTTGAAACTCCTGTAGTTTTCACACTTAAAAAAAAGGCATTTTATTTGTTAAAATGACCAAAATTACACATATTTGGGATATTCGGAAAATTGGGAAAAATGGACAGAAACAGGTTTAAATTTCTTGGTTAATTTTGTACACATATTAGTTACAAAAAAATTTACAGAGGGGATTTTGGATATCTTATTTAGTTTTTAAGTAAACTAGATTGGACTGAAAATTGTACTAAAAATTCAAATTTCGCCTCAAAACTATCAAAAAAAGTATATATATAATATACTCTATGGATGAAGTGGATTAAATGGAAAAACAAAAGCTTTTAAGAGCGGACTGGACAGATTGGAAGTTTCCACATGAAAGCCGATATGTTGAGAGAGCAAACTAACCAAAAAACTAAAAATTGAAAAAAAATGAGTTTTGCCTGTAGCATCTCGCCTCAAAGATATAACTTAATTACGACAGTTGCGCACTTATACGTTAATTCTAAGTTAGGTACCGTTTTTGAAAACATGCATCCTCAGCCTGGACTCGTCCACTCTGCCCTCCGCGTCCATGACTCCAGGGAAAGTGATTCGTGCTGCAGCCAGATCCGGACAGTGCAGCGCCGCCACTGGCCTTTGCGCCGTTTGCACCTCTCCTGCGGCCTCTTCTGCCTCTGCACCTGCGTCTGGACGGTCCATGTGCGCTCGGACAGGTACCGGCCGTGCGGATGAGCGAGCGACAAACCGACATCCTCCTCCCTATCCCAAAGCACACATTTTTACGACATAACGTGACGCTTCCGCTGAAAAGACTTGAGCGACCCGCAGACCTGAACGACTAGACAGAAGTGACCTGCTGGACGTGCACAGACGCAGATGAGCGCCAGCTGGGAATCATATGACCGCACCTTGGGATCCGAGTTTAGGCTCCACATTCCAGGTGGAGCTCTGGGAAGATTCGCGCACATTTGCGACGTCTGCTGGCTTCATGTTGATACTCCACTTCTCTTCATAATTTTTTAACTTCCTCTTCCTCTTAATTTAACTTTTACATTTTTTCGAGTGGTTCTGCTTTTCACTGTGTACTAATGACTGCTACTTTCTGAACGCGACAATTGGCTATAGGTCACATGCACTATTTGCATCAGTCAGTGTAATAAAGTAATATTGACAGCATAAGTCTAGGCTAGTCTAATTTTTAATATCAAGTACATATTCTGATTTCCTAACCCATATGATGGATTCAGTCTATTCAAGAATGCACTGTGTATGACTTAAATTGAACATAGCATATGACTTAACGTTTGGCCCAATGCATTTGACTGTACCGTTTTTTTATGCATAGTTAAATCAATTATCAATTCTATAGTAATATTTATAAATGTGTTCACAGTAGTTGATACAGTAGTAAGGTTATCCTCATTGCCCTTCCAGTTTTAGCAAACATATTATTGCTAACTTCCTTTCACACTCTTGAGTAACAGGAAAGCACACCCATGAAAAACACAGCTATTTGTTAAAATACTCATCAACATATTTGCAAGTAACCTGTCAGAGGCTAAATGGCTTTGTCTAAGATAACAATGCACTTATGGATTACATTTGTCTTTACACTTATGATATCTGGTGCAGATGGTAAGGTTTTTTTTAAGTTGTCTTGTATTAATTAACTGAAATTAATACAATGTTTACTATATATATATTTATATATATTTTTTTCTTCTTCTTTTTCTTTTCCAAAAAAGGCAAAGACTGGACTGTTTCTGTCAATAGCTACAATAAGGCATACCGTGGTTCAGATGTTCTCATCCAGTGCAGCTTTACCCACCCATCTAGCCCCTCAAATGAAGTGAAAGTTTTCTGGAAGAAGGATCTACGCAAAGACAAAGGGCGGCAGAGAGAACAAAACAATCCATTCATTTTTCATCCAGATTCTACTAAAATTATTCAATTGTACAGTGGAAGGACTTCGCTGGTTGGTAACGTGCATGAGGGGAACTGCTCTCTTCAGATTAAGAACATAACACATGATGAATCCGACCTCTATGTGAGAGTCTATGCGGGGGATTACTACAGTTTCAACAAATACCCTGTTTCTATAAAAGTAACTGGTAAGGACTCATTGGTAAGCAGTCATTATATTTGTATGGTCACTCTATGATGATTATTTTGCAGATGCAACAAGACAATCTGTGACTATTCCTCCAGGTATAGCCTTTGTGACATTTGAACTGTATATAGTAAAA
Source organism: Rhinogobius similis (assembly GCA_019453435.1). Lineage (NCBI taxonomy): Eukaryota > Metazoa > Chordata > Actinopteri > Gobiiformes > Gobiidae > Rhinogobius > Rhinogobius similis. The sequence goes on along the minus strand of CM033626.1, from coordinate 23,426,073 downwards.
ACAGTGTAATCCAGTCATTGAAACAAGACCTTTTCATCTTTTCTTCCAGTGTTAGATGTCACAGAAATCAGAACTTTACCTCATGTCACAAGCAGTACAACATTTATTTATTCAACTGAATCAGTCGACTGTAAGTTGCAATTAATTGTTTGGCAACAACTGTCCATTTCATAATTATTAAGAGATATATTTTTCCTTTACAGTCCCGTCTCGTAGTCCTGTCTTCCCATTGCATCTCATCATATCTGTTCCCATTGCCACAGTGTTCATTGTGGGAATAGTTTCTTTTATAGTTTTTCTCGTCTACAGAAAACATGGCAGGTAATTTTGACTGTAATTTTGTTTTGATGCAATATGAGGCAAATGAGTTTCTCAGTGAATGTGAAATTAAATTACAAGGTTGTGTTTCTATGTAGTTTTTAAATTTTCAACAAAACATTACTTCATGTGAAAACCTTATTGACCTTATTTATAAAATGTCCTTGAAATAACTTTTGGATTCAGCATAACGTTTAAGTTAGTCTGCTCTTGATATAAAAGCATTAACCTCATAGATACGGTATATTTTTTATTCCTCAGGGCACGGTCTTTAAACAGAAGTTCATCTGGATACTACGCAAACTATAGCCGAAGTACAACGGACCAAATCAAAAGGTGATTCATAACAGTGAACAACATTAAGCATGGAAAGAGATAAATCTGACTTCTTTTAACAATTTATTTTTGCTCAAAAGTTTCCCTCACGATCTAGGAATGAAGGCCTTTGATGATGAACCAGTGTACAGCAACATGCAGGTACAAACAGTATCTTTAAACTCTATAAACTTAATAAGCAGATGTTAATATTATACTTTGGTGTATCTAAAATCTATCTATCTAAGTTGCCCACCATCCCTGCCCCTCCTCCTCTTTCACTGGCAGTGCTCTTAATTTAAACAAAGGACTTATCTAAAATGTTGCTAAAATGGTAACTATATGGAAGAAGTACTGTTCCTCTTATTTTTATAGAAGTAAATACTATTCATGTAACTGTGCTTTTCACATATTAAGTACGCATACTCTTTTTACCACTGCTATTAGTTCTGTTAATACTAATAACTGTGTTTGTGTCCACAGTCACACCAGCCCAGCGCTACTTCAGAAATGGATGAAAGTATTTATGCTAATGTATGAGGAAAGTAAATTGTTTCACTTAACTTTAAAATGTCTAAATGTGTAAAATTACAACATGCCACGTTTTTCATTTTACACGCTAGTACAAATTGTAACACATTTAATTATTGCATTTTGTTCCAGAGAATGCTGGTAGTTAAACGCAAACCACAAAGGACTGATTGTGCTGAGTCATAATTCATAAGCACCAAACAATATCTAAAATCAGAAAGGCTTTTCAATTCTGCCTCAGAGAGCTGGTCTCTAGATACTGGGTTACTGGGTTAGTGTTAGGGTTTGGAATTAATTGTGCAACAGAATTTACAAAAAAAATATGATTTCAATATTTAGTAATATTTATCTTCTCAATATTTGTTGACAGACAGCAGTAGAGTTCACTTGGTATGTTATGAATTGAATTAAACTCCTGTTGGCTTCTTTATAAGCAATCTATGTTTTATGATTATATTTGTCATGTGAAATGGCAAAAATGTCTGTTCGAAGTTTCTCTTGTGGTAACGTGAGAATGAAGAGGCCTTTATCATGTGTATGCATAACAGCAACAGTCCATTAAGAACTTTGCCTTTCGAATAAACATTTTACTCTAATAATAAATTCTTGTATATTTATAGTATAATTCTGCATTGTTTTATATGTATATTTTCATATTTGTTCAATTTATAGTACTTATTTTTAGTTTGATTGCTTCGTACTTTTCTCACTACATGCATGTTTTTCACTCCACACCTATAGCTAGCTATAGCTACTCTGTAGACCAGGGGTTCAGCCCAGGATCCCTAAAAAAACATGCAACAGACCCAGGACCCCCACTGCAAAAGTAAATAGACAAGGGTAATAATTTGGCAAATTTGGTAAAACATTTAAAATAAGTTTTAATATGGTTTATTTGAGAAGCTTATTGTTATTTCACTAACACAACATATACTGATCTCAATTTAAAAGTAGATTTTATACAGTTTCATAATAAAAAAAAGAAAAAATACAATAATTCCCCGACCCCCAGCCAAGGTGCCTCACAACAATCCACTGCGGGGTCCTGACCCCCACTTTTGGAACCACAGGGATAGAATGACCAAGTCAGCGCAGTTCTTATCTCATGTTTCCCATAAATCTTGTATCCAAGAGAAGAGATGCAGCAGAAGTCGGCTGCATACCGAGTGAGCTGAAGGGATTATGACTCATGAGCTCCTCCTCATGTGACTGCTGTTCCCACACAACACCACATTCTTCAACATATCACCTTTGATGGGAAGAAATATCACATGCTCTATCAACACATTTAACCAATGGCCTAAAATTGGTCTTCACATTTTCACACTTTTGAAAGTTTTTATGATGTTACCCTTTCAATGCATCAAGTTGCAGTTGCACAGAGATGTCATGAGTATGGGGTGCTTCCTGGACCAAAAAATGAGTAATTTAATATGCACTATGTACATTTTCTGGTAGGGGTCTGACACCTGATTGTCTTCACGGAGATGTTTTTCCTGTGCTTGGTATTTTCCACAATTTGGCTTACCTCTCCACAGATCTGACGTGTGACTTGGCTTGGTGGAAGTCTCCTGCTTGTCTCCATGGAGATAGGTTTAATGTGATACGGTGCAACATTCCAGGCAAAGCAGTAACAGCTCCATAAATGGAGATATGCAGCTTTTCCGCTTGCAAAAGCTTTATAATGCGCTATTTAACTAAGTAAATATTTTAATGTCTGGTCTGTTTGAAATAAAATGAGGGGAACGGCTCCCTCTTGTGGTGGTTGTCCTTAACTAAGTCATATTTATTAACACACGTTAAACTCTGGTACTGTGAAGTGAGTACTGCTGGCTGTTGTCCTGTTTTGATCATGGCTTGGTTCTTTGTTGGAGATTCAGTTTATGTTAAACATTAGCATACACAGTATCATCTTCTGGATTGAAGGTCTGTGGAGAATATAAAAGTGAATGAATGTGTGTTTGACCAGTGTGATTACAAGATGATACTTACACACCTCTGTGTTACCATATGTATGATCACTGCTGTAGGATCCAGAATAATCAGCATCAGCACGTATCTTTCTGTTTGTGGGACAGTGGCAAAAACAAGTCACATACTTGGACATAGAAAAGCACAAAGCTGAAAAGAAATAGATTCTTTTTACCTCACTGGTGCAGTGTATTGTTCTGTCCTCAGTCCTATGTCATGGTTGTGTTTATGAGAAGTAGACTCTCTGTCATGTCTTCTCTGAGAGCTGAAAAAACAGACACACTTCAGTTTTGGGCAAACAGTCCCATAGTGTTAAATGTTAGTAACATTTAGTGGATAGGGTCACATACACACACCCAAATCTAATTGTTCTCTAATTTCAGGACCTTTAAGATAATTTAAATGATATACAAAATTTGATGTAAGAGGGTCCATGATCAGGAAGAATAATTTTGCTGTTTGAAAATGATCTTTTAACTGTGCAGTTATTATTGTTTCTTTATCTGCTGTACATATCTACTTTGTGGATGTGTTTTATTTAATCACATGGCAGTCAGTAGTGATTTTTACAAACCATTTTCTTGCGACTACTATGAGGAGTATTATTAAAATCAGAACAGCTGCTCCAGCACCAACACCAACGTAGATATAAATATTGCCTGTAATATTAAAACACATGTTATTTTGTTCTTTACATAACATAAACCTAAAGAAGATGAATTTACTGTGAGGTTAACTTACCGAGAGGTACAGACAGCAGCAGATCAGCCTTGCCCAGAGTGTTGTTGGCGATGCATTTGACAGAACTGAACAATCCTATGCTCGCCTGCACAGTGACAACAGTGAGCAGGCCATACTGCTCCGTCTTGCTGTTGCTCATCACTCGGTCTGACAGCAGCAGCAGGACTTCACTGGGAGGGTTGGACTCAGCGATACACATGCATCTGAACTGGTGACCCTCATAGTAACAGGATGAAGCATTTTTAATTTCAGGGGCATCTGGAGAAAATAAGCAAGAGTTAAAAACAATTTACTTTATCAAATTGTGAAACCTATTGCAAATCTTAGTTCTAGAGCATCCCAAACAACACGGTTATAGACAATAATATTAATGCAACCTGGATTGTACGTATGATGAATACAATGAATTGATAAATTCTATAATCATAAATTAGGGGAAAATGTGTCCATAAAGGTTTGTATTATAAGCTTAATTGAGGTCGAGGGCAGCTTTAACACAAGGGCTTATGTGGACTGCAGCCCAGAGGCCAGTAGTGTCTCTCCTCACTCTTTTAAGTGACTTTTCATAGCACTGTCCCCATATGCAGACTATGTATTTCCATTTTCACTTAATAACACCACACTAATATCAAACTTTTAAAGTTTTGTTTAAAATTGAATTGAATTGTTTTCCATTGTCCAGAAAGGGACAGCTGTTCTGTGGCACTGCATTCTGCCTCATCAATCACCATTAAATACACAAGAATACTATATTAGGGCCACATCGTGGAATGTACTGTAATTACGTAGAAACTTTTCTTCGATGGATCACTCACAAATGAGGGATTACACTGATTTAGTAGTGATACAAGACTACCGAATGAGAAGTCTGATTAGGTTCCATTTGATATAATTATACAAGCTTCTTATGAACAGACCTTTTTTATTTTCATACCCTGACAGTTTCGGCAGCACTGTGCTACACTTGTAGTGTGTTACATGATGATGCAGTGACACGTCGGGTCAACTGATTTAAAGATATTTTGGCGGCGTCTTACGATTTAGAATACAAAACTCTTAATAGATGTAAAAAAAGAAACAGCTAGAAGGTGCCCCCATTATACAAGCATAGCCTCAGACGACTGGAAGAGGGAGGACCATCTGTTACCCAGCAAATTTTCTTAGACTGCTATTTTCCAGATGTAAAACTATAATAAATATTTAACACAGGTGCCCTCCCACCAAACTAAGTCAGTATTAGAGAAAAATGAGAACCTGTAATATAGACTTTAAATCAGCTGACCAGGCACTTCACTGTAACATCACGTGACACTTCTGCACCCGAAACTAACAAGGTATGATGAAGCAGATCTGTATATCGTCCAAATCATAATGTATAGAACTGCACAAAGCTATTATATAATTCAAGTGTCTTACATTTGACATCTAGGACCGTGCCTGCACTCTGTTGCGTGCCTCCTCTGTGTGTCACTGTACACTGTACACGTTTGTTGTGATCGCTATGGCTCGGCTGAAAAGTGAATGTTGAGGTTGTTCTCCATAGAGCGCCCTCTATCTTCTGGTTCTGGACCTGCATTTGTCCCGTGTGAGTCCATGTGAAGCGCGGCGGAGAGTCTGGGCAAGTGTGAGACACTGAGCAAAGAGCTGACACTGAATCATTCAGTAACACTTCCTCTTTCAAGGAAAACACAACAGACTTTGGATCACCTGCAACACAACAATAACACATCATAAGTAGAAATATATTTGTGTAATTTTGACTGCAGTGTGGCACATTCAAAATCTAAGTAAAAGTTTTGAAGTACCCGTTTATAAATGTATTTCATACAAATTTTGAAAAATGTTAAAGCGTCAAATGTGGTGATTTTGATAGAACATTCTGCAGATTTGTTGTGACAGTAGCAAATTTGAATCAACATTTTTCTATTAAATTATCTATATTTTGTTTGTTCAAAGCTGGGGCTTGAACTCATTGTGCAATGTCCTAATAAACAATAAATAAATAAATAACCCTTTGGAAAGTACTTTCTACTTTTCAGTTCAGTGAAAAATATAGTGGAGAAAGGACAGATACCTGTTCTCAAATGTAAAAGTAAAACGTATCACTGTAAAATTACTAAAGTAAATTACAGCTACCTTCCTTGTTACTTAAGTAGCTACAATATCTTACAATACAATACTTTTACCTTTGTACTTTCCACCACTGATGGCAGTATTGTATTTTTGTGTTAAAGGTGCACCATGTAGGTTTTCTTGTTGATTGTCAGTCAACTGATTTTCTCATAAAATTGTATTTGTTTTGCCCAGAAGGTTCCACACAGTATGATATAAACTCAACTATCTTTCATTTATCCAAGTTTTTATTGTCTAAAAAGTACTTGGCTTGCTGCTTGTCTCCATGGAGAGTCTTTGATTTTTATTTCCCTTTAATACCCTTCACCAGCAAACTACATAGTGCCCCTTTAAGTAAAATTTAAAGGATATAAAGATTCAGAGCTCACATTTTTTCATACATTATTGTGCAGAAATAAGCAGTAAGGGTAATATAATGTATATAACTTACGAGAGGTTTGAATGGAAACAGCCTTTTCTTTGAACGAATAATTATTATATTCTGCAATCTCTATCCTAAAACGGTAAGGTCCTTTGTCACTTTGTTGAACAGGATCGATCCTGAGTGAGCAGTCCTTGTGGCGGAGGTCTCCCAGTATCTTTGTCCTGTTCCGATACTGATCCAGTGCTTTCCTCTCCTCCGGGTGGTATATGACGTGGCTGGTTTCATCAGTCCAAATGCCAGTAAACTGTGTGACCTCTTTGTCTGGAGGAGGGTAGTCAAAGGAGCAGGGGATCACCACACACGAGCCCACCAGAGCCTTCACTGTGGAGGGCATGTCCACGGCCCACGAAGACGCAGCAACACATTGGCAAACTGAAACAAAAAAGACAACACTTAACAATAGTCTATCTTATTAATCATGATTGTTCAAAGATGTTAAAACTTACAATATAAACCAAAAATCGTAAACAGCTGAGCACACTTGGAGACACTCATCTTGTTAGGTGGAAGAACAGCATGCAAATATTTCCATCTCTGTGCAGTCTCAGTGTTATTTCCTTTGGGTGTGATGTGACATGTTAAGTTTCCATTCTGCTTTTATTAGATCGCATTCTTTGTTCACCACAAGACAGTTTTTTTTATAATTTGTGTTCACGTTTTTCACATTTTACATAGAACGTACAGTATAACAATAAAAAAAAAAAAAAACAACAGAATGACCAAACCTTCAGACAGTAGCAGACATACAAAATCTGGCCCACTTCTCACTCATGATTTAATCCTCAAGACAGTAGCATCTCAGTATTATTAATACCAAGAAAACCAGTGATTTGAAAAGGCTTTTAAACAAAAAATACATGGTCTGTACCGTTCCTGTGCTCTCACTTCTTCTTTTGGCTGATACAGACGATAGATGACAGAAAACATGATTTGTTTCTATTATGTTATTCTACTAATAATTCTACTAATAAACCACCCTAATAATAGAAAGAAGTTAATTGATTTGCTGTTCAAAACTGAGGAACACCAGAACATTTTTGAACATTTGTGTATGACATAGTGACATTATATTAATATTTCATAAGGGACTGTGGACAGAAAAAGAGGGCAAAACTGATCTCCAAAACCTTGAATGCAGAACAATACATGATCACTATTCTGTCCCTCAATTTGGTCTCTGTTCTTTGTTCATTTAGCTGTAATGGTGTTGTAATTCTCTTTTATGTCACAAAATGTCAGTGTTATTTCTGTTACTTTACTCCTGTTACTTCTTCATTATTTACTTTGTGCGGGGTGGTGCCACATGGTGACCTCTACCTGTAAGCAGCAGACAGACTGCTGCACACGCCATTATGATAACAGCTGCGGAGGTGTTCTCGTGCAGCCACACCTCGGCGCTCTCTTTTGGTGTCCCGCGACAAGACATAGTTTGTGAGTTGCTAGTGCCTTATAACTTGTTTGTACTTTGTCAGCTGTAAATTTATGTATTTTGTGTATGTGTGTTGCAGGTTTACTAAAAATAAGATGGTCTTTCGACATAACATCTTGCGTTGTGTTGTTTCTGGGGCCATCTTGCTAGTTTAGCTCGCTGCCTAGGTTAAGTTGGGAAAGAAACACTTAACTGAGGGCAGAAGAAAAACTCAAACAGACATAAATCATTCACAAAATTAATACACAACTCTGAGTAAGTTAATGATGAGCAAAACCATTATAATAATGTTCCGTTTTGCTTGTTTTTTTTTTTTTTAGTAGACACATTTGTGTCTTGTCATGTTTCAAGTTTCAAGTTAGTGTATAAGCACAACTCTCTACTGTAGGTAAAGTTAGCATCATATTCACAGATTCGGACTTCCGAGGTCAATAGCTCCCAAACGCGAAAGTCTTTGCAAAGACTTTTGGGAGCTATTGACCTTGGAAGTCCGAATCTGTGAATATGATGCTAACTTTACCTAACTTTCACAATTGATGTTAAACTGCACCTGTTTTAAGTTTCTGCAAAAAGAAGAGTAAAGACGCATGCACAAACATGGCTGTTTTTGTATTATGTACAACATAGCTTAACTTAACTTATTGCATTATGTTATTCGTCTTTGTAGTAATTTTTGTTTAAACGAACGTAGGCTAGATGTAGATATATATGATCAGGGTTCCTTTCTTTAGTTTCACACTTCGTTTTAGGGGCCATCTCTCACACACAAGTTAGTCACATCCTGTTCATACAGTCACATATCATTTCTTGTAATTTGTGTGATTTCCGTTAGATCACAGGTCTTCATCAAAAGCTGGGTTGGAGAGGTCCACATAACTGATCCTTTGAGGAACGTGGACTTTTTTCACCACAAAACTCTTCTTGTTTTGGACGCTCCACTGTCTCAGCACATCCTCCAACTTCACAGTGTCCTCTTTTGGTTGTTGGAAGTCCAGATAAACCCTGACTTTCATTGAGTGAGTTTATGACTCCTTGATGGTGTCTTTAATCATACTTCATCATTCTATTCGAATGGGATTATACATTGTTTTGATTACACCTATTAGCACCGTGGGACATTTTAGTATAAAATTGGATTCTCTTAAGGGTGTTTTTACAGAGCTGCTTTTGAATCGAAACATTCTACCTCAAACCAACAGGTACAATCTTTTTTTCCCCCACAGAGAACAGCTTCTACATTTTCTTGTGTCAAAACAAGTCCTTATAATCTTTGGTTGTTTCGTCAGATTTGTCAGCATGGGTAACTCTACATCCAATGGTATCATCACATCCATTGTAAAAGGCTCACACATATCATTAAGCCTCCAATAGAATTTACATTACAAACCGTCTTTTTTTATAAAAGCCATCTCTCCCTCTATTGATCAGAACTCTTATGTGATGAGGATGAGAAGACATCACACTCATGGCTGTTTTTCCCTCTGTGGATTATGTTTATAATATGTAAGAAATATCTTCTGTTGAAGAAGAAATTCACAAATTATGAAATTCTGTTTTTAAGTGAGTTGTTGTAGAATTCTCTATCTCGTGTGTAGTCTTAACAAGGGCACCTCCATTTCCACCATTGTTGACATTTCTGAGTGGTTAGCTCTATCTGACGGGCGTCGTCCCACTGTTACAGAATTTGTCCTCTAATATAATCAGTTTCCTTGGTCAACTTGTCTCCCAGAAGCGGTATGCTATGCACTTCTCATTTTATCTCAACTTGTCTTCAAGCTGGCCTTCTTAGCTACTATTTAAACCTCTGTGTGTGGAAGCATAGTCAGGCTTGAATAGCCAATACCAGCACAATGTGTTGAGTATTCAAGTCGCCGGGTCTGGACTGATGGTAAATAAACTTCTCCGGCCTCAGACATCCAGAGTCTCCTGCCTCTCCTTACAACTCTAGGACTCATTGGGACAACACTTGTTTTTTTTCCTATCAGAGTTAAGAGTATTAATTATCCAACTCAAAATCTTCAGATAAACTAGATCATTTTGTCTGCCCTCAATCTCTATTAAACATGAGGCACAGGAAATTTACTGAAACCAAATTGTTTTCACTGAACCAAAAACTTTAAAAAGAACAGTACTGAGTACTGTGACGTTTCAGGACTGGTGCCAGACATTATGTCTTAATAGGGGTGCATAGGGGTGCTAAAGGGTGACATGAGGATGTGCTGGGCCTTTGACTGTGACACAGATAAATATGCACACAAACAAACACTACAGAGTCTTAAATGCTGTTAATGTCATTAGTTTCTTAATCAATTAAGCATCAAAAACATTTAAAAAGTGGGGAGATCAGTTAGACTTGGCTAGAGAAGCAGTGATGACAGGAGGGTCTGTGGATCCCCTCCCAGAATTACATTTTTAAACAGGTAATTTTCCTTGTGGGTCTATTTTAGAGCAGTTTCTCTTTGGAATTAAGTGAGGATAAAATTGTTGCTTCTGGTTAGGGATGCAAGATTTTAAGAAAATACAGTCTTGATCAAAAGACCAGTTGAATAAATGGCAAAAGTCACATTTTGCATGGTTGGATCTAAACAAGGCTTCAAGTAGAGCTTCACTATGCAACAAGAAATGGGACAAAAAAAAGTTTTAGTACATAAAAAAAACAACAACATTAAACTGAAATAGGCTGTTCTGCAGCTGATCAAAAATTTAGGACCACACCTCAAAAACAAAACCGAAACCCCCTCAAAACAGAAATTAAAGTCCCAGACATGAACTCAGTAATGAGTAGTGCCGTTATGGTTTCTTAATGTGTTGGTCAGTGTGTCAGCAGAAGGAGACTTGTTGATGCTAGCTTCTGTATATTAAAAGAGGTTTATTACAGAGAGCAGCATCACACACAGACAGGGAATCCCCTTGCAGCCAGATCTCCGTGATTTTAGTCTAACATATGTTTATATATGGATAACAACCTTCTTCCAAAAAAGATATCTCCTAAAAAAGTCTTTTCTTTGAGCACTCTTAAGAGATGTGCAGGCTCCTTTAATAATATCTGACCTGATCTTCTGACCTATGATAGACCTTTGTCCAGTTTTGGCACCACATTCCAAAGGTGACGGAATAAACACTTATTTCTGCAATTGTCTCTCCCAGCTGTCTCTCACAGCAGATACTTCACTACCGTTGTTGTTGATCACTTCAAAAATTGTGGCATGCTGGAAAGTGATGAAGATGAAGGGCATCTACTGTCAGGAACCGTTCTCCATTTTTGTAAACTTCATTGCTATCCATCCCCAAAGGTTCTCAATTGGATTTAGATCAGGGGAACACACAGGATGGTCCAAAAGAATGATGTTATTCTCCTGAAGAAGTCCTTTGTCCTGGGGCTTTGTGAACTGTAGCATTGTCCTGTTGAAAAACCCACTGGTTCCACAGACGAGGGCCCTGCAAGTCATGCAGGATGCTCTCTGCAACATCTGCACAGAGACAGGGGCTGTTTGACGCCCCTGCACCACCTGGAGCTCCATTGCGTTCACGTTTTTCACATTTTACATAGAACATACAGTATAACAATAAAAAAAACCCAGAATGACCAAACCTTCAGACAGTAGCAGACATACAAAAACTCTCCCGTGTCTCACTCACAATTTAATCCTCAAGACAGTTGCATCTCAGTATTATTAATACCAAGAAAACCAGTGATTTGAAAAGGCTTTTAAACAGAAAATACATGGTCTGTACCGTTCCTGTGCTCTCACTTCTTCTTTTGGCTGATACAGACGATAGATGACAGAAAACATGATTTGTTTCTATTATGTTATTCTACTAATAATTCTACTAATAAACCACCCTAATAATAGAAAGAAGTTAATTGATTTGCTGTTCAAAACTGAGGAACTCCAGAACATTTTTGAACATTTGTGTATGACATAGTGACATTATATTAATATTTCATAAGGGACTGTGGACAGAAAAAGAGGGCAAAACTGATCTCCAAAACCTTGAATGCAGAACAATACATGATCACTCAAACAGACATAAGTCATTCACAAAATTAATACACAACTCTGAGTAAGTTAATGATGAGCGAAACCATTATAATATTGTTCCGTTTTGCTTGTTTGTTTTTTTTAGTAGACACATTTGTGTCTTGTTATGTGATTGTGTTATTGTATTCTTTTGTTTCAAGTTTCAAGTTAGTGGGCAAGCACTTCACTACTGATGTTAAACTGCACCTGTTTAAGTTTCTGCTGGTTGAAACGCAAAAAGAAGATTAAAGACGCATGCACAAACATGACTGTTTTTGCATTACGTACAACATAGCTTAACTTAACTTATTGCATTATGTTATTCGTCTTTGTAGTAATTTTTGTTTAAACGAGCGTAGGCCAGATGTAGATATATATGATCAGGGTTCCTTTCTTTAGTTTCACACTTCGTTTTAGGGGCCATCTCTCACACACAAGTTAGTCACATCCTGTTCATACAGTCACATATCATTTCTTGTAATTTGTGTGATTTCCGTTAGATCACAGGTCTTCATCAAAAGCTGGGTTGGAGAGGTCCACATAACTGATCCTTTGAGGAACGTGGACTTTTTTCACCACAAAACTCTTCTTGTTTTGGACGCTCCAGAGCTCCTCTTCATACTGGCTCAGCACACCCTCCAACTTCACAGTGTCCTCTTTTGGTTGTCCTAAGAGTCTCTGGGACCGTGGAGTCATAACAGCACCAGATGTAGAGTTACCCATGTTGACAAATCTGACAAAACAACCAAAGATTATAAGGACTTGTTTTGACACAAGAAAATGTAGAAGCTGTTCTCTGTGGGGGAAAAAAAGATTGTACCTGTTGGTTTGAGGTAGAATGTTCTTCTTCGGATTCAAAAGCAGCTCTGTAAAAACACCCTTAAGAGAATCCAATTTTATACTAAAATGTCCCATGGTGCTAATAGGTGTAATCAAAACAATGTATAATCCCATTCGAATAGAATGATGAAGTCATTAAGCCTCCAATAGAATTTACATTACATACCGGAGTTTGAAGTTGTTTATTTATTTTTTATAAAAGCCATCTCTCCCTCTATTGATCAGAACTCTTATGTGATGAGGATGAGAAGACATCACACTCATGGCTGTTTTTCCCTCTGTGGATTATGTATATGTCAGAAATATCTTCTGTTGAAGAAGAAATTCACAAATTATGAAATTCTGTTTTTAAGTGAGTTGTAGAATTCTCTATCTCGTGTGTAGTCTTAACAAGGGCACCTCCATTTCCACTTTTGTTGACATTTCTGAGTGGTTAGCTCTATCTGACGGGCGTCGTCCCACTGTTACAGAATTTGTCCTTCTCTAATATAATCAGTTTCCTTGGTCAACTCGTCTCCCAGAAGCAGAGAATAAAACTTTCTTCCACTTTTCAGTGTCGCATGTTTGGTGTCTCTTGTAAATTCAGAAGGGCAATTCTGTGGTGCTGAAGGAGACGAGGCCTTTGAAGATCTTTGAGTGACTGCCTATGCATAGGCAGTCACTATTTGTTCTTGTATTTTCCGGTTTTTCGGCACGTTTCACAGGCCGCAGTTTTTTGATTCTTTTAATTTTTTTTTGCATTTTTCAATACTTCCTAGTCTTCTAATGTCTGCTATTACTTTTGGTACATGTACCTTTTGTAGTTTTTTCATAATTTCCCTATCTTTTACAGTGGGAGCCTTTCTGTTGGTCCTCAGGAAAGTTTGCTGTTTAAACTGTTTTAGGCAGGTGCACGGTGGCAGAGCGGCTAGAGCGTCTGCCTCCCAATAAGTAGATTGTGGGTTCGAATCCCGGATCATACCAACATCACACGAATTCAATTGCGCAGTCACTCGCAATAGCTTCAGCTATTGCAACAGCATCTAGTTTTGTTTTTGCTGCCCTTCAGTGGCAGATGTGTCTGATGGTTATTGGGCAGCAGTCGGCACCAGTAATGGCCTTAATTTCGGTCGATGATCGTCTAGTGTCTTGACGGACAGCCAATCCGACCCGCCGGCTCAATGCAGGTGTCATTTTTTTGAGTCGTCTACTTTACTTTTGGTTCCGTAACCCTCAGAATCTTTAAAAAAATTCAAAATGACTGTCTTACTGCGTCCCACCTCAGCAGTGATGGCGCACTGCTTATGCAGCTCAACAACCCGGCCATGTTCACAATGGTAATGTTTTTTTGACTTCACCATCAGACAAAAATGACACTTCATCTAAATGAATCAAACTATTGAAGACAATCAAGTGTTAATTATGTTATATGGATTTTATGTTAAGGGAGTCACTTATTACTAAATATTGAGTACCTGCAAAACATTTAAATAAAAATTGCAAGAGCACATACTTTAGAACAAACAAAGTTTATGGAATAATGAGAATGATAAGAGTACAATTCCCTTTTCCTAAAAAAAAATAGGTCAAACAAAGGTAAGATGTAAAAAGTCGATAAATTGTATTTGTCCTGACTTTGAATTTGAAGAAAATGTTTATTAAAATGTATAAAATTAACTTTTTTAAAATAAATATTTTCTAAATTTTTCCTAATACTAATGTAGTTATCTTTTATTTTGAATATTTTATAGCAAAGAGTTATTCTTAGAATTTCTATTATATTATAGGGAACAATGGAAGGAGAAGTTCAATAGGTCTGTTTGCAGACTCAGCATGTAGAGCATTCAAATGTAACAGTTTCTCAATTCTATTTTTATTAATCTATTTAAACTAAAATTGCATACTGAGATCCTGACTTTTCCTTGTACTTTGTTGATCTGTCTGTGTCTGTGTCTGTGGTTGTGGATGTGTGTGGATCATGGTATGGATGTGTGTGCTCTCATGTTACCCTCCCTCTCTCCTCCTCCTCTCCATCAGCCTTGTTCCATACAAAGCATTCTTCTACGTGAAAAGTATGGGTAAGGGTCTCCAAATTGTACATCTGAATATAAGAAGCCTTTTTCCCAAAATTGATCATCTCAGAGCATGGCTTGCCTACAACAATCCCAGTATTATCACTCTATCTGAAACTTGGCTTACCAAAGGTATTTCTGACAATAATATTAGCCTGGAGAACTATAAACTGTACCGGTCTGATAGAGCAGTGGTTCTCAAACTTTTTCAGTCACGACCCCCAGAATAACAATAGTTCACATTCGCAACCCCCAAACACAAAAAATAGGCAACACGCAAAGTGATATTTATTTTGAGAATATAGATATAATATATATATTGTTTAAATTCTTCCCCATCATTTGGAGACCCCCAGAAATCATTTCGCGACCCCAATTGGGGTCCCAACCCCTAGTTTAAGAACCACTGTGATAGAGGATTAAGAGGCGGCGGAGTTGCTACCTATGTATCTAAACATCTCAATTCACAACTTGTTGCGTTGAATGAACCACTTATTCACTTTAAAGGTCTCTTTGTTAGAATTATTCTTCATGACAATAAACACCTACTTATTGGAAATATTTATAGACCCCCAAATTCTCAAAAATTAGACTCAGTAAAAAACATACTAGGGTGACTTTAATCTTAATTGGCTTGATCCCTCTACTTTTACTGAACACAATATGTTCAACAGTGCTAATCTGACACAACTCAATACAGAAACAAAACGTGTTATTTTAAACTCAAGGTCCCTTTTAGACTGGGCTTAAGTATCTCACCCAAATAGAATAATAAACTCTGGAATTCTTCCAGATTGTTTTAGTGACCACTCCATTATTCGATGTATCTGGAAAATAACTACCTCGTCTTCCACCTAAAGTGATAAAAATACATCAAACAAAAACATTTAACAATGAACATTCTATTGATGACTTACAATGTATCAATTGGAATAGACTCAGTCTAATTCCTGATGTAGACGATGCTTGGAATTTCTTATACAATGAGCTCATGGGTGTCATAGATAAACACGCTCCATGGTCCACAATTAAGGTTAAAGGAACCCATTTACCCTGGGTAAATGGGGGCCTTATTAATATGTATAAACAAAGAGACAGGGCATGCACATCACACAAAGCTTCACAAAGGGAAAAATACAACTATTTAAGATATCAATGCACTACACACACAAGAAACTCCAAATCAAGGCAGTATAGAAATAGCCTAATGAATGATTTCAAAAAGCCAAGACAGTTTTGGAAACAAATTAATAACCTACTTGGAAAATCTGGTAGGACGATGACCAACATGAATATAAACAATAATAATAAGTCTATTGCAGATGCATTTAGTGTTTTGTTTTTTTCCCCCCCAAACCCCTCAAATTCAACATTCTACTCATCAGGTCCATCCACTTCTAAACAGCCAGTCAGCACCAGTTCTTTCTCCTTTGCTGTATAGCCCTGCTGATGTCCAAAGAACAACCACTGAACTTTCCAATAACAGTAAACGTACTTTCCAAACGGAAAGTACATTTATTAAACTAGGAGCCCATGTCTTCTCGTCTCCCCTGGCGGCACTCTTTAATCTATCTCTCACTACCTGCAAAGTACCTTTACCTTGGAAATGTGGTAAAATTATTCCATTACATAAGCCTGGAGACCCTGAAAACATTTACAATTATAGACCCATCTCTATCATTAACAGTATAGTTAAGATTTTTGAAAAAAAAAGAAGTTTTTATTCAACTATCCAATTACTTATCTAACAATGAATTACTCTCACAATGCCCATCGGGATTCATAAAACATTTTTCTACTACTACAGCACTTCTGAAACTCACAAATGACATTTTCTTTAGTTTTGACAATAATATGTGCACTTGCGCAATATTCATCGATCTCACTAAAGCTTTTGATTTAGTAGATCATTATTTACTTCTGGACAAATTATACAGTGTTGGCCTATCTAAATCTGCACTATTATGGTTAAACTCTTATCTACACGACCGCAGCCAGTGTGTGTCCTTTGGAGGCAGTCTGTCCAATCTCACATCCACAGTCAAAGGCATTCCGCAAAGTTCCTCACTTGGTCCTCTACTTTTTTCTATATTAATCAATGACCTGCCAAGTAGCTGCAAAAACTGTAACATTCAACTGTATGCAGATGACACTGTTATTTATTGTTCCAATCCAAATGTTTCTAACATCAGTAATTTTTTACAAAATGACTTTGATTCTGTTCAGCACGGGCCTCTGTCCAATAAGCTACTTCTGAACAAATCCAAGTCATGTTCTATGCTTTTCCAGAAAAAACACAGCCTGTTACTTCAAACAAATTTAAATCTCAATTTTGAAGACCTGTCTCCAGTAAAATTTGTAGAACAGTTTAAGTACCTTGGCCTTTGCAATGAATCAGATCTATCTTTTACTACTCACGTACACAACATTGCAAACAAGCTTAATTATTCTCTAACAACATTATACCAATCAATTAACTGTTTTAATCTTCCAGTCAGGAAAAGAATAGTTTCTCAGTTACTTCTTCCTATCCTTGATTATGCTGATATTGTATACCAAAATACTATAAATACTACTACTAAATACTACTACTACTAATACTACTACTAAATACTAAATACTAAATAATAAATACTACTAAATACTATACTAATACTACTACTAATACTGCTTCTTCTCTTCAACCTCTCGATAAAGTGTATAACAGTCTGTGCAGATTCATTCTTTGCTGCCCCTACAGGACACACCACTGTGCTATGTATAAAAACTTGTCCTGGTCTACACTACCAGCAAGAAGACACTCTCGCTGGTTGCAGTTTATCTTTAAATGTATTTACTTTAGCTATCCTTTATATTTAAAATGTTGCACTTCAAATGACCACAAGAGAGGATCTCCTTTTCAGTCCATTTATTTTAGTGTACATGGGTGGATAAATTATAGTAATAAAGACAAAGCCCTGGTGAAACAAAAACAAAAGACAACTGTAGTGTAGATAGTTAGATAATTTTTGGATACAAGTAACAGAGAATAAAAACTTACAGCATTAAATGAACGAACCATCCAAAACAGTACAGACGCGAGTCTGTCACTGTCACGCCTTCTCATTATCTCTGTAGCGGGTTTACGTGTGTTTAAATACTAATGGCCGCCAGTCCCGTGACAATTAACATCCGGCTCACGGAGGGAAAAGATATGAATAACAAAATAAAACAGTGAATAATTAACATGCATGAATAGCATGAATAAATATTGTTATATACAGTGTACCAAACAAAGTGAAAAGTGCTTTACAATAAAGAGTGTTAAAAATAATGTGCTGGCAACAAAAACAATGTTTAATCCCCTTTACCTCCTCCCACAATCTTCACCACACCAATCATCAGTTTTTTCATTCCCCAAGAATCAAAAAAGAAATTGGTAAACATGCATTTCAATACAAAGCCCCAACTGACTTTGTCCCAGTCTCCATTGGCTCCCTGACCTCTTTCCCAATGTTTAAAAATGCTGTTTTAGAAATGCTGTTTTAGAACACACACACACGTGTGTGTGTGTGTGTGTGTGTGTGTGTGTGTGTGTGTGTGTGTGTGTGTGTGTGTGTGTGTGTGTGTGTGTGTGTGTGTGTGTGTGTGTGTGTGTGTGTGTGTGTGTGTGTGTGTGTGTGTGTGTGTGTGTGTGTGTGTGTGTGTGTGTGTGTGTATGAGACACTCTATGTTTAGTAAATCCCTTGTTTTGACTTGTATCTTGTATAACCTGTGTAATCAAATGTATTTGAGTTAACTGCTGCTGCTGTACTTGACTCCGAGGACCCCCTTGAAAACGAGATCATTTCAAGGGGCTATTCCTCTAAATAAATAAATCTCGATCTTCAAACAGCGTCCGGATGACAACCCCTGAAACCCTTTCTACGCTAAATAAATAAATGTCAAATTAATTAATTAATCAAAAAATATGCAAGTTAAACAGGGTCATACGATTAGAAATAAATAAGAAACAAGCAGGTTGTGCAGAGGATAAAGATAGTTATAAACAAGACATTGTGTTTTTTGCCCTAGTATATAGAAGTCAACCATCACATAGTGGAACATTGTTTTATTTTCTTATTAAATCTCATGACTTAACCCTCAAAGGCCATACATATCATATTTGATACACTTTTTTCACATGCCTATCATCTCCACAAAATAAAATCTTTACTCAAAAACCTGCACTACAATAGCTCTGGCAGGTCACATGGTCAAAACCGTAAAATCCACAATGGCCTACTCGCAGTGGCGCTCACTTGACTAATGAAGGAGAATTAAATCACTTTTTTGACACATTTAAGGTATGACTTTCTATTTCATTTCTACAAATATGTCAACATAGTCTTTCGAGACAATTCATAATATTTAAAGTTTTTATATTCAGTTTATTGCTAACAAGTTTAGAAAATTGTTGTATCAAATTCGATTCAACAGGTGCTAAGGGAAGTTTTGTATTATCGTGAATTATTGGAGCAACTTGTTATAGTAGAGCATGAAAAAAAATGTTTCATTTGGCTAAACGGTGGTACAGCGTTGAGGATGTCCTGCATTTTTTTGTTAGCAACTTGAGTGAGATTGAGGAGGTCTAGACACAGATGATGATGTGAAGGACAAAGATTGGACCCCAATGCAGGTCATGAAGAAAAAAGCTCTAGGAGGATACAAGTACTGACCAGAGGACTGAAGTGGAAGAACAGGGTTCAAAGGCGACGCAGGCAACAAAGCAACAAGGAAAAGGAAGAGTAAAAAAGAGAAAAAAGAACAAGACTTCAGCGTTTGTTGAAAGTGACCTGTCAAGTACAGAAGAAGACAGTCCCACAGTCACATGGGCTGAAAAACTAAAAACATCTGAAGGAGGAAAAGCTACAAGGGAAGAGGACAGGTGAGAAAAGGGAGGAATCTACTTGAGCACTATGAGCTGAGTATTTGACTGCAAGATTATGTCAGAAAAAGACGTGAAGAAACAGGGAAAAGGCTCCATTGATTTCAGAGTCAACCAGAACAATGTGATAAAAGTTTAGTGGTGGAAGACAGGATCAGAAGACAAAAAACACGTTTTGGTTCCCAGACCAGCAGACCTCTGCTTAAACAAGGATAGAAACTGTTTCATTTCTAACCACTTGGTGAAATAGAAGAATAACTTGAAAAAGGCAAATGTTTGGGAAAAATAGTCCAGATGTTACAAATGGACATATAAGTGTTGTTGTATTAACCTAAATTTAATATTGGGCAGTCGTTAAAATATGTTAAGATGTCAAAGGCAAAACGTTTTTATGGTTATAATTATTCTGTAACGCCTGATGTATCAAATGTGAGACAAACAAAAAATCATATATATTATTTTTTAAAGACTGTTTTTTTTTTTATTATTCCGTATAAGGCACTAATAAAGAGAAGAAATCAGAATTTTCTGACTATTAATTTTTAGGTCAGAAACAGGTCCAATAACTTAAAGCTGTGATTCTCTGCTGTTGCCCCCACTTCTTCATAGCTGCATTTCATGATTGCAAAAATTGCTACAAAACATGTACATTTGTGTAAAGCATGTATAGATTTTCAAAGAACTGTAAATAATTACAGTGATGGATGGAATAGAAATTTTCTGGGCCCTCATACCTCAAATGCAGGACAAAAATAATTACTTGAACATGCAACCATTTGGTTAAAAGGACATAAAATATATGTCTCCTCACTAGGGCTAGGGACACACTAGGTACATTCACTTGCTGTTTCTGTTCTTAGCAAAACTGTGCTGTGGCTTACCACCATCGAGTGTGGAGAGAGAGTCCTGACTTCATCCAGGTGAAAGTAGGCAACAAGATCTCAAAAACAAACACATTGTGGCAAACACCGTGGGGTTGATTAGCAAAACTAAATATTTGGTTGATAAAACAACAACTCCACCCCAGGAATTCCACCTGGAAAATATAACGACTGAAAGGCACACAGGTAAGCTTCACTTAATAAGGCGAAGAGACAGCTCCATTTATCTCATTTTTGAAGTAGACAATGTTATTTGTTCTAAGCAGCAGTTTACGCAGGTCATCAATGTTATTTCCACAAGCTCTTGTATGTACTCTTAAGGGTTTTTTGATGTATACACACTCTGTTCCTCGTTTATATCCCTTGACTATTCATGATGTTCCCTTTTTGGACAAAAAATGTAACAAGTTTTTGCGATCTGTATTATCTAATGAATGTTTCCCTATGCCTTTAAGAAGGCGAAATATGGAAGGTTTCACCAATCAAAATATTAAAAAGTTTCAATATAATTATCTTAAATATCCAGTTCCACCTAAAGCTAAAGAAGTACGCTTTAAAATGTTAAATAATGTTTACCCGTGTAAAGAATTTTTACATTCAAAAATGAATATTGAGGACAATGTATGCGCCTTCTACTCGTCTAACATTGAAACAGAAGAACATCTTTTTTTCTCGTGTGTGTACTCAAACATCTTTTGGGAGAGTTTCTGGGCATGGACTCTACACAACAACTTAGGTATCCATTCTTTCAATTATAATGATATTAAATTTGGAATTGTACTGGAAGACAAGTCAAAAGATTTTACAATTAATACCATGATTATTATGGCAAATTTTTTCATTCACAAATGTAAATTTGGTAATACTAAACCTTTATTTAATGTATTTCTCTGTGAACTGTCATCACTAAAAGATTCTTTGAGCAGATGTAAATCCAAAAATGCCCTTTGGCTGTATAATAACATGGATGCACTTTCATTGAACCCCGTGGCACTGTAAATATGGCTTTCTTTTTATTTGTTAATTTGTTTTGATTAACTTTATTTCAAACATGCTTAATGTTTAATGTTTGACCTGCTCATATTGAACTAATGAATGTTTTGTAAGCTTGTTTGCTTTCGAAAATGTAATAAAAAAAAAAAAGGAGCTCTTACCTGCCGTGAGGCGCCGGTAAACACCGAAGTAACGTGCCAGTGGGCGGGCACTTGCGTGAAGGCAGAGGAAGAGCAGCGGGGGGCAGAGCCCACCTCTGGCGAGTATTCCAGGGGGCAGGGCTCGCCTCCGGCGGGTAATGCCACACATTATGACCCGATCCAAAACTTCAGTTAACAAATGAGAAACCAACATATTCTCAAAGTGTGACCTCTAACAAAACAATCCAGCATGACATCCAAAGACCTAGGCCTCGCTACAATAAGAATTATAATCATAATTTTGAAATTTTTACATTTTGACATTTTCAAAGACATCTGAAACATTGTGATGTGCAAAAAATACAAAAAAAAAGAAAAAAAGAAATTCATTTCAAAATGAAAAAAAAAAATGGAATCAGGAATGAGGCAACTTGGTAAAACGGGGTGCAGCAAATTTGATTTAAAAAAAAACAGAAAAAAACGAAATATTAAAGGTTGCATTCATCTTCTTCCATTTATCTGGATCACATTCATTCATTATGAAAAGAACATGTAAATAACGATAATAAGGCTGTTTATTCTGGAGCTTGTGTCTCTGTCACATACCCCTCCCTCTTCCGCCTCTGTGCATTTATGTTCAGTCAAGCAACAAGGCTCATCTCACTTCTTTGTCAGTCTCTTCAACCGGTAAGACCTGATAAGACATTATACATTTCACATTTATGTGTCACCTGTAATTGCAGAACCTTATGTTTTTATTTTGTAGTATTTCAGGGAGAGAAGAAGAAAAGAAAAATGATTGGAGAAGGTTTTCTTAAACTTTGTCTTATAGGAGGTAAGTGATTTACATTTTGGCCACAAGATTTTATTTCATTCCTAATTTTATGCATGTCTTCCTATATATATATATATATATATATATATATATATATATATATATATATATATATATATATATATATGTGTGTGTGTGTGTGTGTGTGTGTGTGTTTGTTTATTTATTTATTTTTAATATACACATTATGATTTTATCCTTTTCTTTTATCTCACTAGTACATTGAGTCTTTGTTTACCATATGAAATGTACTATATTAATAAAATATGTGTCTAAATGCTTTAGATACATAATAGAACATAACAGAGTAATAGAAACTTATCTGTCTCCATGGAAACAAGCAGGTGACCAAGTTACAGGTCAGATCTGTGGAGAGGCAACTCTGCACACACTAAGAATGAGAAAACAAGGTGGCTGAAACTGCACCAGCAAAATTACACATTTTGAGTGATTGATAGAGATTTTAAAACTAAATGGTCACTGTGCATGTGCTTCTTTATAATAATAAACTACACACAAGAATGAACCAATACATTCATCAATGCATTTGTTTAATTTCACCCCGACAGTTTTGGTTGCTCCTGTGTTTGGTGACGTGTGGAAAGTCTCAGTGGTAAAAAACATGGATGCTTTGACCCACTCTTGTGTGGTAGTGCCCTGCTCCTTCAGCCACCCGAAGGAAAGTCTGCCCACCTCCAGACTCAGGGGCCAATGGCACCGCACCGCAGACAGAGACCAGCTCATCTATTACGAGGACAGCACCAGGGTCCTGGAGAGCTTCAGGGGTCGCACCCGCCTCTTGGGAGAGCTGGGCAAAGGCAACTGCTCTTTAGAAATTACAGAAATCAAAGACCACGACAACGGGCCCTTCTGTTTCCGCATCGAACTGGCCCGAACCGAGACCGACACCGAAACTAAAGACAAGTTCTCTTTCGTGGAGGACTGTGTGACGCTGAAAATGATGTGTAAGTCAACATGTGTGAATATAATTTACTAGAATATTGAGCAGAAATTACATATTAATACATATTGAACAAAGTGAACAAGAAACTGTCGCTTATACAATATATGAGTCACAGTGACAATAGTTAATGACATGACGTATGTTGCAACAATTGGCCTTGTAACTTGATAGAGAATATTTTTGTTTTAGGGATTATGATTTAGGGATTATTTGTATATTCTATTGTCAGAAAACAAATCATAATATCCATAATCTCAGTTAAAAACAACAGGCCAGAATACTTTAATGTACTTTGTTGAATGTATAAAAACTGATTGTGACCCTACATTGTTTACTGCATTAATAATCCTTAATATGTTCAAATTTCTCTCCTGAAGCCGAACCTTTGCCCCCAACACTGACACACAAAGATCCAGTTGAGGGTCGCCCCTTCACCATCACCTGCTCCGTCACTCATACCTGTCCCACCAACAAACCCCACGTCACATGGAGCAGGGGGTCAGTAGACGACGTCACAGAGGGTCACAGGGAAGTACACCCAGGATTCTGGGAGATCAGCTCAGTCCTGACTTTCATCCCTGCAGAAAAAGACGACCACAAAGAGGTTACCTGCACGGCTGAATTCAACGGACAGAGGACATCCACCGCCAAAATGACCCTCTATGTCAAACGTAACATTATTCTTAATACAATGCTGAACATTTTGCATATTATCGAATGACGTGCAAACATTCCTTTTATATTTACACATGTAACTGTAATCTTTTATCTTAACATCAATGTCAAATAATATCAGAATCAGAATCGGTTTATTGCCATTGTCAGTGATTAAAATTGACAAACATAGGAACTTGCTTCGGCGTAAGGTGCAACATAAAACAATTAATAAAATATATAAAAGAGGCATGCATTAAATTTAGAATAAAATAAAATAAAATAGACTAGGACTTTATACAGAAATGTACAGTTGGCAGACAGTCCAAATGTGCAAATGTGGCAATGCAAATAGTGCAAATAATATCAAGCTAAACCACTAATCTGAAGCATGAAACAGAAAAAAATAATGGAAAATGGTGCATTCACACTAAGAACCAAATAAGAACATGTGTGAACTCACCCTGAGCTTCCCTCCATCTTTATTACGGAAGTTTCCACATGCACCGCCATAAATTGTGCCCCTCCTTCTGCTTCTGCCAATCTCAACAGACAATAAGTTCAACACAGACTAAAATGCCGTTTTCAGGCCGCCCAGAGAAGTGGTGCAGTGTTGACTTGTTAGTGCATGTGAATTTCAAACATTCTACACAAATCAGTTTACTTTTAGCTGCAAAACATTTCACTTTTGCAAACACGTAGCAAAAAGAGGCACAAGTGGGCGGGGTGGATTAGGTGAATAGAAACAGACCCGTAGAATACTGCAAAATAACCAAATTTAATCTTGTGATTGCAGGTGTGGAAAACTACAACCACATTATCATTCCTGTCACTGTGGCTTTAGGTATAGCAGCCATCTTTGGAGGACTGTGTGTCTTAACGGTGAAAAAATACAAGTAAGTCGAAAGTTATTGGAGGCTCTTAATTCATAATATAAAAAGTCTAAACAACTAAGTTATATAATCATGTTTTGAATTAAAGGTACAGGCAAAATAAGCTATGACAAAATTTTACTTATGTGCCTCTATTGTACAATAAAATGTTATAAAATTACTAATTCTTAAGTAGAAGTTGTAAGAACAGCCTGGTGGTCACATTAAGTTATTGCATGTTCTTTGTGCTTTAGGAGACGCATCGAAGAGCTACAAAATCAAGATGGCACGTAAGTAACCTATAAAAAGTAGCAACGGGAGGTGTTTTTATTTCAAGTTTTTAATTCTGTTTCTATTCTATCTTTTTCCATTAGTTTGTTTAACCGGCTGTCCAGGGTGTCTCGAAGGTAATGAGTCTTCAAATGTCTTCTTTAACTGTTTTGATGTAAGGAGTCATTTTAATGTAATATCTTTTCCCTAGGATCCGCAGCCCAAGAGAAATCCATTCTGGACATAGGCAAGACAATCATAATGTGTATTATTCTAATAAGTAAAGCCTTATTTTTAGTCATTTAAGAGGAAACGACTCGATCTTAAACATCTTGCACAGAAGTTCCCTTTATATAATTTGCCTTCCTATATATAAGTTTTACTTCTTTTTTGTTTCTGTGAAGTTTGGGGCAGTTTGTGAGAAAGAGTAATACGTTTTCTATTGTATGGAGAAGTTCATCAAATAAAAATAAACTAAGTAAAACGGCACATATCTTTGGATTTAATGACATATATTATAGGGTTAACATTCCATTAAAAGGTTAAATGACATCTCTTACTATTGATTATGTTCTTTGCAGGCCTCAAAATAACAGTGACACAACATTCTCAAAGCCTCGTTTTCCATCTCCAAAAAGGTATCAAAAAATTAAGAAAAAAAACCAAACATTGATTTTCTATATTAAAAAAAACCAACATAATTAATTCTCTATATTTTGCTTATGACACTGACGGGAAATAGCCAACCGAAAGCATGCTCCTTCACTCAGGTATAATTCTAATGATTACTTCGTCCAATGTGTGTCTTATGAGTTATTTAATGCTACATGCATTTCTTTTGTAGGACGATGTTGACGACTACATGAATACTGATGAACTGAACGTCTATGGAAATCTCTGAAAATATAAGAATGTTTGGTTCATTTCCCATGAGATGGGAGAAAATATTGTTCTTGCTCATTAATAGATGTGTGCTATCGTTATAATGCTATATAATAATCATGAACATTATTGATGTTGAAAATATTGCAGGTTTGTCCAGGTTTGTCCATTGTAATTGCTTTGTCCATATCTAATAAACAGCCATATCATTCAGATAATGTCTCTTCAAAGCAACGACAAAAGACTTTTCAGGAAAATTGTTTCACTTCTAGCAAAACCGATTTGTGACATTAATGCTTTTGGCTCTTTCCTCTTAAGTACATTTAGTCAGCTTTATTTTATTTTTTTTAAATCAATTATGATGTGACTTTTAGAACATGCTGATTTATATATATATATATATATATATTTTTTTTTTTTTCCCTATATTGTGTATTTATTTCAAAACAAAAAGAAACAGAACAAGAGCGCAGAGAGCGTAAATGCAAAAAGAATAAGAATAGTCAGATAAAGCCAGAATGGCTTTATTTATGACCTTTTCTACCTTGTTCCATTTGTCCCAATGTCTAGAAAATCCCGTTTTCAAATTCAGTCTTTCAACTTTCTTCATCTCTTTGTTAATGGTTTATTATCAATATTATTATTATCATTATTTATTTATTTTTGCTGCAGCCAAAAGTACATTCCACAGGTGTTCATCTATCGTTTCCTGTATTGGAGTTTTACATCCGAGACACATTGTTTTAAAGCCAAATGGAATATCCAGGTTGAAGTCCAATACTGGGGAATTGCCACATTTTCTCCAACAACCAGTGTTCGCCTATGAATAATGTGCACTTTGACTAGTTATAAAAGACCATTGTTGTTAAGATCATTTATAGATTTATATAGATTTGAGATGATTGTCCTGGGAAGTTCTGATTTGTATGCTTTAATAAACATTTCTATCAAACTTGTAATAACTCCTTATTTTATTTTATTTAAAAGGTTTCTTTTAAAGTGTCAGCATTTTTCATTTCACATTAAAAACCTTTGTCCATTCAGCTAAAGATTGGAACATTTGTTTAGTTTGTATGTTGTTATGATCTCTTTCGTTTTCTGTTTTTTGTTTTGAGAATTAATCCAAATTCAAATTCCAAGTTCTTCTTTGTCTATTATATTGTCTATTGCATTGAGAAATAATCCTTTTTTAGTATTGAGAATCAATGGTTTTAGTGGCCCAGTACAAAACATATCAAAGGACCAGGCACAACCCTGTCTCACCCCTCTTTCCAGAGTCAGTGGGTCATAACCTGGCTCACGCCATATCGATGTGTGTATCACTCTGAATTTAGTTCTACACGTGTTGAACTGTAAATGTGTTGAAATAGGTCGAAGTACGTCCGTCAGCTTCTCCATGCTTGTTTAGGTTTGTCATTTTGACTTCTGCCCAAACCACAATGCAGGTCCAGCTCAAACCCAACAGCGGGACAGCGTCCAGATGGACCCAAGAATTAATTTGGCAACACCAGGTTAGGTCTATCAGGTAACTGTTCATTTAGATTCTCGAAATAGAACCGTTGTAAAGAGCCCTAGTACATTTTATTATTAATTAATCTATCTGAAATGTGTTTAGCTCTTTAAATAAATAGGGCCTTTCTCACCATCCAAACTACTTATTACAGCTTCATTTTGCTGTTTTTCTGTTAATTATGTTTTAAGATCACCATATGTTGCCTTGGGTTTGTTGATAAATCCTGTGTGATTGTTCCTTTCTGTACGTGTTAAAGATACAGTATGATGGGTTCTTTCCACCTGGGAGGAGATTGTCCTTCAAAGTTTTATACCACTCTGTTTGCTCTGCAGTCATGACAGGTAAATTGACTTTTTCCTGAAAATATTTTCTGTCATCTGCTTTATCTTCTGACATTTTACAAAAATGTTATTTGTAGAAAGATTCAAACGAAGATTGTATTTGGTCTTGATTCAGCCTCTGATTTTAGCTGATCAGATCATTTCCTTTTAGGCAGCAATCATTTTGCCTTTCTAGACTTATTAGCTGCATCCCGGAGGATGAGTGGAGAAGTTTCATCTTTATCTGAAATGTGTTGTAAGGTGCCCCTCACATTTGCCCATATCCTCTGACCATATGCACCAGTGGGGTCTGCGCTGGAGGTAGTGGCCCTACTGTCGCCAGCTTGAGAGTTTAGCTGGAGCAGAGAGGCTCAGCGAGGTGACCGATTACTCCAGCATTATCTACTGTATCAAATTTTTGTTACTTACTTGGTAATAATTTAAATATAAATATTCATCAGATTCCTCAATTGCTGTTCTGTGTGAGTTACACTTTGGTTAAGCCACCGAATGGTTTGTAATTACTAGATACATAGTTAACTTAACTCGGTCTATTTACTCTGTTTCGAAAGTCTGAAGTTTAGTTGAGTTTAGTTTAGGAAGATCTGATTTATAATTTATAAATCTTACTTATACAAAGTTATTATTAAGTTAATAGTCAGACAAATTAAGAAACTTATTTCACCTAACAACAAATAAAATGACACGATGAGATAATTCTCAAGCCAGGGGATCTCAGAGTTTTCAGAATGTTCTGGTGATTGCATAAATTTATATTAGGCCTATTCTTTCTGGCTTAGGATATGCATAGAAGAGTGAAGCAAGTAACCTATAAAAAGTAATAAAGGGGAGGGTTTTTTTTTTGGTATGCTTTTTCCATTAGTTTGTTCTTCTTTTTAGACACATAAATGACACATAAATGACACATACTTCTGCAGAAGTTCCATTTATTTAATTTGCCTCAAGTTTTACTTCTCTTTTTATTTCTGGTAAGGTGGAGGCAGATTGTGAAAAAAAGATTAGTTATAACAGTTTTGGAGAAGTTTTACAAATAAAAGCTTCTTTTATTTGTAAAAGAAGCTAACTTTAAATTTTAATTTAAAGTAAAATTAAAAGTTTTTAAGCTAGAGATATATTGTTGTAAAGCTTACTTTTTTCACCAAGTGTCTCCATTCCATGCCACAGTGGAACCCAAAAGAGCTATACAGGACAGGACAATACATTTTTAAAATGAGCACATGTTAATATATTAATATGTTATTACGGGGATCCAATCTTGGGATGATTGGCATAGTTCATCCCAAAAATCCAGAAATAAGAAATATGCAAACATATTTTTACTCAAGCACTCCCTGTTTCCAAAAAACTCATAAAATGTACAATTTAAATAAGCAATTTATGTTAGCAATGTCTAAATAAATAAACACATTCTTCTAAAATAATAAGATTGGATTGGGTATTTTTGTTTTCTCTTGAAATTTAGCCCATTCCCATCTATTTTTGACAATGTATTGCGAACAGTTTCAAAAAAGCTAACCTCCAAGTTCTATTTCATCATTTTTGCCAGAATGAGTTTAAAATTCGACACGTTATTTGCATGCTAAAAGAAATGTCTTTGTCTTTATTGCAATTGGAAATGTGGGTAAATTGTGCACAATTGTGGCATTATATGCAAAAAATAATAATCGATAAAATAATAATCGATAAAATAATCCAGTTATTCAGAGACATCTATGGGAAGCGATGTGTGTACTCTTTGTACTTTGCCTTTACGTGAAAAATTGGTTTACAAACGTTGCCTAAAAAGGTGCAGTACCATCGCTGCCAAACACAGGGAATGTTCCAGACACTTCAGTTGTTAAAAGATTTCGTAGAGGCCATTTTCCTTAACCTGCTAATCATAATCAATGTTTATAATTGACTTTAATTTTTTTTTTTTTACATAACTCACTGCAACAAGGGCAAATTAGTGTTTAAAATGCAGCTGTACTTTAGTACGGTGTCATTTGTTGATGTATAAATGTCAGCACCAGCTGACAGTAAAGATTTGGACAGTTCTGATATTTGAACAGTTTATGGGTATTTCCTTTGGACTTTACATTTGTTTACATTAGCGACAAACCAAGATGGCTGCCAATGGCATACAGGTCATGTCTCGTGTTTGAACCGATACAAATGTATTCTGGATGAAGTATTGTCTTTTAATATTTGTTTTTATTTGGAAAATTACAATTAAAAGAGAAGGATGGGTGAAAACAGGATGAAGTGCCACCAACACATACCCCGACCTGTTCCATTTATAAGTATAGAAGTTTTACTTCTCTTTTTATTTCTGCGAAGTTGGGGGCAGATGGTGTGAAAAGCTGATAAGTTACCAATGTTTCAGAGAAGTTTAACACACACACACACACACACACACACACATGTATATATCAGAATCAGAATCGGTTTATTACCATTGCCAGTGATCAAAAATTCACAAACATAGGAACTTCCTTCGACGTAAAACAATGAACAAAATATAATAAAATATATAAAAGAGGCATGCATAAGATTAAGAATAAAATAGATTAAGATAGATAGACTAAGACTATATACAGAAATGTACAGTTGGTAGACAGTGCAAATGTGGTAGTGCAAATAGACAGTTCTTATATAATATATTGTTAAAGTGGCAGGTGTTATAAAGTGTTCATGAGTCCAACGGCAGAGGGAAAGAAACTGTTCTTGTGGCGGGAGGTTCTGGTCCGGATGGACCGTAGCCTCCTGCCCGAGGGGAGGGGCTCAAATAGAGAAGGGTCAGCTGTGATCTGACCTGCTCATCCCCGAGTCCTGGAGATGTACAGGTCCTGGACAGAAGAGCACAATGCTGTGCTGTAGTCTGTGTTTGTCCCTGGCTGTGGCTCCTGTACCACACGGTGATGGAGGAGGTGAGGATGGACTGCACCATCATCTGCGCTGGCAGCTTGGCTTTCCTCAGCTGCCGCAGGAAGTACATCCTCTGCTGGGCCTGACTGATGATGGAGCTGATGGTCGGCTCCCACTTGAGGTCCTGAGTGATGGTGGTGCCAAGGAAGCAGAAAGAGTCCACGGTGGTGATGGGAGAGTCTGTCAGGGCAAGGGGGGGCAGGGGGGCTGAGACTTTCCTGAAGTCCACGATCATCTCCACTGTCTTTTGGGCGTTGAACTCCAGGTTGTTGTTGCTGCACCAGGACACCAGCCGGTCCACCTCCCTCCTGTAGACAGACTCATCGCCGTCCGAGATGAGTCCGATGAGGGTGGTGTCGTCTGCAAACTTGATCAGTTTTACAGAGTCGTGGCTGGAGGTGCAGCGGTTGGTGTACAGGGAGAAGAGCAGAGGAGAAAGTACACAGCCCTGTGGAGTTCCTGTGTTGATAGTCCGAGTCTCTGAGACATTCTTCCCCAGCCGCACGCATATATATATATATATATACACACACACATATATATATATATATATATATATATATATATATATATATATATATATATATATACAACACACACATATATATGGCCAGAGCTTTGCGTGGGGTTTACATGTTTCTCCCCATATCTGGGTGCATTGTGAGTTTAATGTATTTTGTGATTTTAAAGTGTTTTTATGATTGTAAAGCACTTTGGATTATCTTTGTATGAATTGTGCTATAAAAATAAATGTAGCTGTTGTTTCCTCTGGACTCCATTTCCCCCCCCATCAACCATAAACACACACATAGGTAAAATTCTGCAGCCATGATATCTTGAGCACGTGAGCACACAGATCTGGAGATGGGTCCCCTGAGGAAATTCCCCAGCGGCACAGAAGGATGGGTCAAATGCAGAGGACAAATTTCCTGACAATAAAGAGTACCTTAAGCCAAAAGCATGCTACTTTACTAAGACATAATTTGAATGATGATTATTTTCAATGTGTCTCTAATCAATGAGTTAATAAAACTACATACATTTCTTTACATGGATACTGCTAAACCGACCATCCATAGAAATCTCTGAAAATTGTATGAAGAATTTTGTCTACATTTCCCAGTAGTTGGGAGAAAATGGCTCAAAGCAAAAACAAAAGAAAACATTTTAGGAGACATTGCTTTAAATTTTCAGATGAATCCAATTTATGACATTAAACCTATCTTTTAGCTCTTCTGTACATTTAGTCAGCTCCATTTCTTCTTTATAAATTATGAAGTATCTTTGACAATAGTCTGATATTAATATAATAATCATATATGATGATAAAGATATGTTTTTTTCTAATATTGTTAACTATATAATATTCATTTATAATCAAGTGCTGTGTGTTTAGATTGTTTGAATGTACACAAATGAGTAAGCAAATAAACTGAAAAGACTAGAATATATATATATATGTGTGTATGTATGTATGTATATATATATATATATATATATATATATATACATACATACATACATATATATATGTATATATACATATACACACTGGTACATGGTGGAGGGAAAATAGCGCGAGGGGAGTGTCCTCTTATAGAAATAAAAAGTAAGCAGGAATCATGCTTTGTGAACACATCTGTGTAAAACCTCAAGGAGGACTTGACTTTGGCAGAGTTCAAAGCCTTATGGTAAGTTTTATTAGATTCATTTGTTGGTTGTCAGGTTGATGTTTACATTTTTGTGTGTGTTATATTCATTATTTATGGGCACAAATTAAATAGTAAAACGTTGAAATATATGATTAGAAAATAGGCAGGGGAACAAAAACACCCAATTGCTATTTATTTGTCCGAAATAAATGTAGTTAGTAATAATTTTTATCATTATAATATATTTATGGAGGTCTCAGATTCAAGTTGGAAAGTCTCCAGTTCAAACGGGGGGCTTTGAGGAAAGGTTAGAAAGCAGATCTTAGTCTGACAAGAGACAATGTTCATAAATTACATTAAATTCGTTAATATGTCTAGTAAAAACCTACACAACAGTCAGTGAAAATGTGACACAAAGTATGAAAAAGTACATTTGTTTTTCCATCCAAAAAGTTCCAGTTACCCCGCTTCAGGTTCAAGGTACACAAGGAGATGGGAATAATTCTAGGCTAACAGATGAATTTCAAAAGTCAAGTTACAAAAGTGTGTATTGTTTGTACATATTAAGAAAATGCCTGGCTCGTGAGTGTGCACACGTTTTTAAATTCTATGATTCTCTCTCATCTGTTTTCTGGAGCCACTGTCTCATCTCAGAGTCAGACAACGCTCAAGAAAAAGAAGAAAAATATTATTTTGTTTCCAGCTTTTGGTGCTTTTTCTTTTCGGTAACAGTACTTAAACATTTTAGGCACACACAGATAGCTAGTTCCCAGCCCTATTTTTTATATTGTTTGAAATAGATAGCATATAAATCACACATTGTTGCTTATCCCCTTGTAATCATTTTGCGACATCAGTAACAGTTATTAGTAAACTGCCATCCCAGTGTAATTTATCTGATAAGTTGCTTTTTGTTGTAGTCACTTTGAGGTATAACGTCAGGCCTGAGCACACCAGTGATGCCTGGACTCCACTTCCTCTTGAGGCTTTTTATTACAGGTAGGCCACTCCTAACACGTTAACCATAGAGCTGTCTATCCAAGATGATCCCATCTTAACCCTCTTGTTCTAGGATGTTTCTGCATCTGTTGTTTGGCTTGGGAAGTGAGAATGCCTCGTCACATTGTTGCACTTAGAGGCAACTGCCTGGTGATCCCCTGCAGGTTTGACTATTACCAGTATCCCCCCGTCAGACCAAACCGTGTCGTGTGGTACCAGTATGTGAGCCGAGGATATCCTCTGGTCTATGATGATTGGTACCCTCAAAGTGTGATAAATATATTTAAAGGAAAGACACATGTCTCCACTTACGGAAGGAGCTGCACCCTGCAGATCAACCCAGTCACCTGGTCTCATCACCGACAGAAACTCTACCCCTGGGTCGACCCTGAGAATGTGGGCAAAGGCACCTATATATTTTATGAGACAACTGTCACTATCGAGGTTGTAGGTAAGGTATA
Organism: Rhinogobius similis; assembly: GCA_019453435.1. Lineage (NCBI taxonomy): Eukaryota > Metazoa > Chordata > Actinopteri > Gobiiformes > Gobiidae > Rhinogobius > Rhinogobius similis. The sequence continues at coordinate 23,392,028 of CM033626.1, read as the reverse complement.
TTATGTTTTGGTCTATGGCAGAGCTGTCAGTTTGGAAATATTGTCAATTTCTCTTGTTGTTTTCGGTTTCCTTTAACTAATTTGATTAAAAATTGTCTTGGTGATTTGTATGATTGTATCACCAAGACAATTGCTGCTTGAGTGGGGAATGCCAACAGCACTAGCATTGACCCACGTAACCTTCTATACTTTCACTCAAACACAAATACTGTTTTGTCTTTGCATAATAACAACCACCAACTACAAAGATTAAACTGTAGCCAACTGTTCTTGCAGTATCTCTGTATGGACAATGAACAGGCCAACCCCCCATAGGCCATAGGCCACAGCTATTATTTCTTCCTTCTGAATCCTTCTGATTACCTCCACAGCCTTATGTTGTTTCTACTTTGGGGTGATCATGGACAAAACTACAGGGTTTCCACAAATGTGAATTAGCCCATCATGAATAAAATACTTACAGATTTCTCTTTGATGTAAGCTTTAAGCCTTAGTCAATTATCATGTATTCTTGTCTTCTTACATTTTAAGACAGAGCACAGAAGCCAAACCTGATGGTAATCGGAGACAAAACAGTGGGCCAGTCTGTGACGGTGCAGTGCAGCGTCAACCACACGTGCAGCACCTACCCTCCCACTCTGAACCTCAACATCCCGCTGAACTCGCACTCTCTGGACGACATTGAACTGCCCGATGGCACGCGCCAAACAACCCTCAAAACCATAATGTTTGTGGAGAAAGATCAACAGACCGTAGAGTGCATGGTTATACACAGAGGGGGCACGACTGAGAAGACAACACGAACGCTCAATGCAAAGTGTAGGTGTCAATCGTGTTAAGGCATCTGTAGTGACAAAGGTCCCCTTTAAAACCCTGTCTCATGAACAGGCAAAAGCAAAATGTGCAAATGCTATTTTATTAGATTTTTGTACAATATAAAAAAGTGCTTGTTAATCTTAAGCAACAAAGTGCTAAGTTAAGGTGGCTCAGCTGGTGATTTAAACAGACATATAGTGATGTGTCGCTAATATTCCAAAGATATAATAGAGCAGTGATTCCCAAAGTGGGGTCCGGGGAGCCTCAGAGGCTCTGGGGTGCCCCAAAATGTTGTCCACACAAGCATACGAAAATTAACAACAAATTTATAGTTTTTCTTTACTGCGCTATGTAATTTGGAAGAAAAATAGCCAACAAGAAATCACTTGTCGTTTTAATTCGAAATGTTATATGATTGACGTCCAGTGATTATCTAGTAAGCTGCTACAATAATATGTATTGTATTACTGCGACTATAATGAGAGAACACAACACAATTAGTATTATAGGTGGGCAAAATTATTTAAGGTTACAGTGAAAATGCTGTTTGGAACATAAACTCAACATTTGACTATATTCTTAGATTTTCTTACTCTGAAAAAGAAAAAAGGATAGAACAAATTTTTAATATACAGGTCTAAGACTTGTGTATTAAAAATATCTTCTTCCACTACTATATTATCAAAAATTGTAAACAGATGGACCTGGATTAGTTAGGATGAGCACACAGTCGCGTTTGAGAAACAGCCGATTTGACTGTTTGTCCAGAGGAAAGACTGTGCTAATGTGACTCTGTGCGCTCCCACCGCATGCTTTAGTTTACTACTCCTTATTTATTTGAAGTATGTGTCAGATCGTGGAGACGTGGTAGAAATATGCATGTAGATGGTACACATCCACGAGTGCGAAAGCTTTCCCCCGCCCCCTGCCGCCGGAGCACTGCGCTTTAGTTAACGCAGCAAAATGGGATGCAAAAGAGGTCCTAACACTGGATTTAACAGTGCTGGGCAAGTTCCTTAAAAATAGTATTTAGTCATAGTTACCCGTTACTTCTCCGCAAAAGTAACTGCGTTATTGAGTGATGAAAGTTATTAATTACCAGGTAAAGTATTCAATTACCAACAAAAATCCTCCAAAAATAAACCCACTGCTGCTGTTCAAGTAAAAATTGCACTTAAGTCAACTTGATTTTACCGGGAACTCATCAAATGCACCAGCAGCCTTAGTTGCAGGCTTTTATCCTCCACCAAAACAAGACACACGTGGTACAGTCACAACAAGCGGGACAAACTGTCACCTTTACGCAGCAGACACAAATCCTGACAGCGGATTCACCAAATACACTCTGATATCATAACATAACACGCTATATGACAGCGCTTTGTGCACTTTTAAAACCAGAGCTGAACATTGCGATCAAGTAGATATTAAAACAACAGCACTTATGCAAATCAGATGGCGGTATCCACAGTTTTTAGCGATGTAAATTCCAAACACGTTGAACTCCCTCGGCTGTCGTCGGTTTTTACTTCCATCACAAGGAATCACAACATAACAACTATTATCCTTAAAATCCACATGTTTCGACACATTGCCTCGTGTGTTTTGGAAAGAACAGAGCGCATGTCTGCAGAACCAATGAAATGTCAGGGAAGTGTCTACACCCGCTGCGTCTGATTCTGGCTACTTTTACTTCTGGTTACTTTCTAGTTTTACTTTTTTATCCAATCGCTGTCTCTAATTCCTTGTCTTGCTAGTGTTTAGGAGCTTCGACCAATGATAGAGCCAGAAAGAGCCGAGCCAAGCGCCCCCACCCCCCAACATTGTGTTGCAGAGCTGCATGATCCACGCAATTGGCCCCTGCAGAGTTAAAGATGACAAGTTTGCAGCCCTGGTTTAGCCTCCTTTCTCTGTGAATATGAGACCGATTGACCCCAAATAAAGAACATTTTGTAGCCGAACAAGGCTGCGTGGTCAAAAAAACTTGAATTGACTATTTATCTGTAGTCTAATACTGTACTTTGATGTGTGCCAGGCTCTTTTGCTGCTCTGTCGATCACACCTACAAATATGGAGTTCCTTGAGGGAGTTCCCACCAAAGTGACATGTTCAGCCTCATACACCTGCGAACAGAACAAACCCACTCTGACGTGGAACTATGGAGACATGAAGGCGACCACCGACACAAGAAAAAGTGGGACGGCTCAGTGGAAAACCATATCCACGGTGGAATTCATATCTGCTGCAAAGGATCATGGGCAATATCTCAAATGCTACGCACGATTTACAGGGGGTGAAATGCAGGAAGCACATATCCCACTGCTTGTTAAAAGTAAGTTGTAACAGCCTATGGCCACTATTATAATACTAATATAATGTGACATAGTTTAAAACTGAGCTGGATGACAGGTCAGAATTGTGTCTGATTGGTTGACCAGGTTTAGGGTTAATATCTCGCAATCCACATGAAACAAAAACTGGCCCGTAGTTCACAGTTTTCTCTTTATAATCATACTTCATAAAAAGCAAGAAGTTTGTTCTTTAACCTAGAGCTGCGACAACTAAATAATATAATTTGTTGGCGCAAATTGTTCGTGCTCTTGGGTTCTACAGTTTTTGCAGCTTGCTCTTGATTCATTGGTTGAGCAGAATTTTGTTTTTGCGGGACTGTCAGACAACCGTGATTGGTTGAATGTTTAATGTGGGCGTGGCTAATTGTACATTTACGTGGTTCTGTCAAGATCCACCCACTGCCACCCCCACCACCCCCCTTAAAGATGGAGTAATAGCGACCTCAACATGCCAATCTCTGTAATCAAAAGGAACTCAGCCAAATGCCGTTTTCTATTTTAAGATTATTTTAAGATTTTTTTTTCTTTTGCCAAATGAATGGTTTTTAAATGATTTTCTGAATTTCTGATGGTTGGCCATACATTGACATTATTCTAAGACAGAAAATACAAAGTCTTAGCTTCATTTAGATGAAAGATTATGCATGCGGGCCACCTAAAGGCTGAGAAAACGCTCAGTGTGTATGCATTTTTCTAGAGCTGCAACAATTAATGGACTAATTGTGAGTAGTCGACTATAAAAAAAAGAATCATATATACATATACTATAAAACTTGATAATCGACTAATTGTTAACTGAATTATACAGACTCTAAAATACATGTCAAGACCTATAACAAAGACCATGACACTGACACTCATTAAAATGTCAAAAAATAATACATTATTGCCAATTTTCATCAACGATACATTTTATTCATAAATATTCTCTATCTAGAAGCCTTCAGTCGCCATATGTCTACCTTTATTTGGTTGATAATGCATTTTAAATTTTTAAATATTCAATAGAAATAATCATTTGACTGGTCGACTAATCAAAAAATTATTGTTTACTAGTTAAAATAATCGTAAGTGACATCCCTAATTTTTACTTTCCTAAATATTTTTTTAAAAAGAACTCCAGGACTTCACAGGTTAAAATGACAGCTGGTTGAGTTCATGGGGGAGTTGTTCAGCACCAGAACTTCTGATGAAGTATGAAATCTACAAAGAACTTTTGCCGCTCCCGGAGAACAAAGTTCTTGCTTCTTATGAAGTATGAATTGCCCTTGAAGTGTACTTCAACAAGAGTGACCATTTTCTTTCCCATTCTTCTCAAGCCCTCTGCTTGAAATTATGTAATCTTCAAATTCTAGAACTAGGATGCATCCTAATGCGTATTTTTGCACAATTACAGTCTCTGTTTAGCTGTATTTTTTTTCTTAAAGGAAACATGATGTCCCGTGGCTGGTCGTTCAGTGCTCCCAACACTGTCACGGGGATGGCAGGTTCCTGTGTCGTCATTCCCTGCAGTTTCACGTACACTCAGTTCCGGCCCGCTAACCCTAAAGTCATTTGGTACTTGTATAACAACAATGGATATCCACCTGTTTATGGCCTGAAACAAGGGTTGGTCAGTAAATACAACAGCAGAACCAGTTTGATCGGGTCAGTGAACGATGGAAACTGTAGCCTGAAAATCGACAGACTGGAGATGTCACACAGCCAGGACAGAGTCTACCCGTGGGTGGACGAGAACCCAATAACCTCCTACCACACCATGGGGCACTCGTTTTACGACAAAACCACTCAGATCACTGTTTCAGGTTAGAAATATTGGCTTTACTTGTGCTAAATGTTATATGTGAAGGGTATGTGATTTGCAAAATAGTTAGTCTGGCAGTTTTCTTGGAGCCTAGATTCCACAGTTTTATCAATTCCTTTATTTATTTGTTACAGATTATGCCAAAGAACCTGAGCTGAGTATCATTGGTATCCCGAGGGTTGGAGCACAGAGCAGAGTGTCCTGCAGTGTACAGCACACCTGTATCTCTGCCCCTCCCAGCCTGACTCTCTCTGGGGTCAGTGGAAAGGATGACACTCGACACACCATGTTGTCTGACGGTGTTTGGGAACAAAGAGTCGAACGAGTTTGGACTGTGTCAGAAGATGATCAGAGAGTGACGTGCACAGTGTCTCACCCTGGGCATCAGAGGGCCACAAGTGAGACAGATTTAAATATCGAATGTAAGTATTTTGTTTTTGTTTATTGCTTTACAGTGTATTGTTTTTTTCTTTTACATTGTATTTACTGGTTTCGCTCAGATTGAACCACCGAACCCTCATTGCAGAAAAAAAAAACAATTTCAATCATACATTCCTTCCCTTCTTATTGTTTGAATGCAGTTCAGTTTTTTTTTCTCAGATTATAGTTCAAAGATTTGATATTCCTGACAACTGTCTTACCTATAAAATGTGACGTAAAATGGACTGGATTGGATGATAAAATGAACTTGGTTGCTATCTGTGTGTACAGGTCCATATGAAGAGATTACAATGATTGAGAAGCCAGGGAATCTCACTGAAGGAATGGCCAAGTATGTTGTGTGTTCCGTTACTTACAAGTGCAAGAAGAATACGCCAAATATTGTGTGGAACTTTGGAAATATGCATAATGAAATATATACCAAACTAATCTCCAAAGACACTTACCAAACAGTTTCAAACATTACCTTTATCGGCTCTCTGAACGATGACCGTAAAGCTTTGACCTGCACTGCTCACTTTAAAGGCGGTGAGACCTCACATTCAGAGGCCCTTCAAATTACAAGTAAGTTAAGCTTCAAAATGAACTAAAAAATTGTAAATTAAATATACAATTCTTAAAATAAACAATTCTTCCATTTTTAAAGGATATGAGAAACCGTACAAACGAATAGAAGCTGGCGGTAAGTTTTTAAAGCTGTAAAATGGGGGATATTAAAAACATGCCACACAATTTATGCTTAAAGGTGCACTATGCAACTTTCCTGATGGAGAGACTGCCGTCTGCTTGTTTCCATGGAGATGTTACTTATTACGTAACCTAAAATGTCGTGCCTTAAACTAATCTAATTACCATGTCTTTCATTGTATTTTTATTCCTCATAAATATGTAGAAGAACACGCTGATATTACTGCCTCTCCACAGATCTGACCTGTAACCTGGTCTCCATGGAATGTTTAATGCTATTCTTTGGAACATTCTTGTCAAAGCAATAACCTTTCCACGTAGACAAGCAGAAATGTTGCACAGCGCACCTTCATTAAAGAAACTATTTTTGTTTCAAGTTATAGACCCAATCTGCTTTATTTGGTCGTTCATTTCTTCTTTGAAGCTAAGTTTCCATCAGTTTTCAGAATTGCAAATGTAAAAGATCTGTACTGTATGTGTCCAGCCCTGCCAGCCAATGTCCCATTCAGAGTGAGTGCCCTGTCCCGATCTTGTGTGGTCATCCCCTGCAGCTACAAAACCCCCGAGGTCTTACTTCTCACTCGAGGAATCTGGGCCAAACAGTCTGGGGATGTTGTGTACCATAACGGACAAAGCCAAATTGTGGATCATTTCAAGGACCGCACTCGAATCCTGGGCGACCTGCACAAGGGAGACTGCTCCCTGGAGATTGATGACATCAAGCCCTTTGACAATGGACCGTTTTGCTTCATGGCTGAAAAAGAAAGCACAAGATACCTATTCAACAATAGTTGTGCATTTTTGCTCATGAACGGTAGGAACAGATATTAAATATTGTAATTTAGTTAAACATTTAAAATCACTATGGAATTTTAATTTCAATTATTGATTTCTCACATTTTTATCATTTCTCATGCATATATGGTCTCTTTGATTTGGCTGCAACTTGGCTTGTTTTTATTTATTCAGGAATGCAATGCTAAACATAGGCTTGCATATTAAATATAGGCATACTTACAGCATAATAATAAATAGTAATCATAATACATTTGATTTAGATATAACATTTTCGGACACTCTAAGACGCTTTTCTGACTTCTGACTTCACTGACTTCACCCCTGACGTCAGCGACTTCTAACACAGCTGCCAGAGTAGACTGACAGAAGTGAGTCTCCCAGTCTGTGCCATCGCCTCCTCCAACCACACTCTTCCCATCACATTCACCAAAGCAATCCATTCATTTTAATGTAGAAGAGCTGCTCTATCACCCACTATTCAACAACTACAAGAGCAGACACAGACTTTTGGAGTTTTATTGTACCAAATACAGACACAAAGACATGGAGATGAATATAGTGGTATAACAGCCCAAATTGTATAAACATCCAAGAATGCTAATGGTATCTGTGAGCTAAATGCTACCATGATGCTAGCATTGTCTGCTGAATTTAACATCTACAGAACAATCAGTTTACTTTTCTGAGGTAATGCTATGTCCACACCGTCTGTTAAGACTCAATTGTGACTCGACTTGAATGACTTGTGCTTAAAATATACATAATTCTCCAGGAAACTGTTGCATTTTCTATTGATTCAAAGGAGCTCCATCAGACCACGCCCCCTTATATGATGTGTTGCCAACCTTTTCTATGACAAATCAAAGGCATATGTCTCACACCTCTTACAATGTAGTGGCAGAGTTTATCCAGAGTTGGCAGCACACACTAGGTTTTTGCTTGATTTAGACCACAAAGTCAAGCTTGCACAAAAATTGGTCTGGGAACTGTAGAGAAGTCTGTTAAAATGCCATTTACATAGTGTAGTTTAAAGAAAAAGTAGATTTAGAGTTTGGTCCCACTTTAAACTGCTAAAAACAATGTAACTGAAGTTTGTTGTTGTACAAGACTGCATATTGGACAGAAGCTGCCTGTCTGTTTTTCTGTTTGTCTGTTTCTTTGTACTTAATAGTATTTAATAATAATGTTGTTTTTCTGTCTTTTTCACCTTTCACAGCCTCCCCTGATAAACCTGTGATGACAAAAATTTTACCAGAAGCTGAAGCTGGATCTGTTTTGACGGTTTCTTGCTCAGTGACTCACACATGTCCAACACACCCCCCCGAGTTTGTGTGGAATAGTGCAACTCTGACCAATGAAGTTACACACACAGCTCTGACAACAGTCGTCTGGGAAACCACCTCCAACATCTCCTTCGCTGTACCTGCAGGAGATGGGCCGAAAAGTGTGACATGCACAGCTAACTTCTGGCGGAACAAGCAAGAATCCCACACAAGCCACTTCAACGTTAAAGGTTTATTCAAAAATATTGACACATACAACATTTTTCAAACAAAACCTTAATACTGTATGTTTTTGCTTCCAGGTTCTCTGAATTACCAGATTAGAAGGTCTGTTCCAGTTGTTGCTCCTGTTGGATCTCTTGTCCTTATAGCCATAATATTAGCTGTGGTGCTTGGGGTGACCATTTGTAAAAAGAGGTAAAGATATTATGAATCAATCTTTCAATCTGCTCAAAAGCGTTATGCTACAGTTTTCTCTAATTAACGACAGGAGAAAATTGGATGACTCACTCAGACCTCCGCCTCGCCCAGAAAAAAGGCAGGTTTCTTTTTAAATGTCACATGTAAATCATAAAATAATTTCCAACGTATTATTTTATTTAATTTTATTTGTTTGTCATAATATTTACACAGGAGGTCGCTCTTTGATAGACTGAGGTACAGTAGCAGTGTAATATCCCAAACATACTCAATTCTAGTTATATAACAATTTTTAATTTGTTAATTGTCCTTTTAGAAATAAAGAAGCTAATGAAAGACCTCCAAGGCCTGAAAAACGGTATAACCACAAACTGTGTGTGTGTGTGTGCGTGTGCGTGTGCGTGTGCGTGTGCGTGTGCGTGTGCGTGTGCGTGTGCCTGTGCCTGTGCGTGTGTGCGCACGTTTGTGTGTATATATGTGTGTCACTGTAGTTTATAATTATTGCTAATGTTGTTTTTATTCCACATAGCCGGTCACTTTGGCAAAGATTGTCCAGGTAACAACCTTAAATCATCTTTTAAATAACAATACAACAACAACCAAGGTCTACAATTAAAAAAAGGAAAAAGAAAGGAAAAAAAGTGTTTTATTGCAGAAGAGGAGATGGCCATGCAGCATGGCAAATTGGAAAATCAAACAAGTAGGTGAAAAATACATTGTAAACCCCTACACTGTCACTGTTTTGATCTATTTTAAATAACACCTGAAATATGTGTGTCCCTTAAATTAGTGAATGTTGTTTAAAATGTTAAAACTGCTTTTTCATTCCTATTTGCAAAGGCCTTTAAAAAGTCACCTGGTATTCAGTTGAAGACAATGAATAATCAAGGAGTACGAAATTAAAGAAACAACCCCCAACTTTAACAGCATATTATTTAGTGTTACTACACAGCATTTTAAAAGATTCTTGGGCAGTAAGTGAAACGTGGGCTGCGTTTACACCTGCACATGCACCCCATCAGAATATCACACATCAAGGTTGCACAATGAGTATCAATACAATTACCCTACAAACATTCAAATAGTTATATTTCCTTTTTTTTTTTTTTTTTCAAATTACTCAAATAAACTCGATAGACTAAATTAAGGGCATTTGAGCACTGGTTTGGTCCTAGTCTGAGCCCTGTATATCCTGATGTATAGATGTTCTAGTTCTGGTTTATTCCTGGTCTTGCCAGGTTTAGTTCTGGTTTAGTCCCAGTATAGCATAAATTTGGATGCGCCCTGTGTGCAAGTGTGAACTTGAGAAGAGTTTAAGTGAAACAGCCAGGTAAACTTGATTTGAATGTAATGCCAAGAAGAGAGTGATTCCAGTGGGGAAAACATAGTGTGTTATGGTCAGAAATAAGTAAAAACTACAACACAAACCTTTAATACATCACCATCTGTGGCATTATTATGAAAGGAACTTGGCGCTTGGTTCAAAGCACCTCTTCACCTGGCTGTTAATGATAAATTGCAGTTGTTTTTAGAAAGTCACAGATTTTTTGATTCTTTAATTGCCCCATGCTTTTCACATCTTGTTAAGAAATAAATAACATAATCCATAATGCTCCAAAACCCACTCACACCTAAACCTCGCTGCCCTTCACCTCAGAAGTGAGTTTCCACTGTTGTAGACCTTGTGTAAATATCTCTTTTGTTGTAATGAACTGTTTGTTTGAACCAGTGTCAGCAGAGGTGCTCATACCCTGAGAGAGATCAGCTGAGAAACGGTTTCCACTCTGTAAGTGTTATAAGTGTGTTGATACTGCAGTATATATTTCAAATAATAATATATTTATTTATTGCAGGATTCTCAGGAAGCAAAAGGCATCACTGCACAACAACCACTGCTAAACCGGGCATTTTAGATTATACTGTTGATTAAAATATGTTTGTCACCTATCCATCGTCTGAGTATACTTCTTTCGAAAACCCTCGACTGCCGTGATATCTTAGTTTCAAGACAGGAACGTGTGATTGAAAACCACAGATTTCAACCGACCAAATAACCACAGGCTTTTGTGCATCTGTTGGGAAATTCAAATGCAACATTTTGTAACACAAAAAGAAACTTTATTCAGATGTGGTGAAATAGTTTAGCCTCCATTATTATTTATATTTCCTTTATTATGTGTATGAACAAACAGTATCACTGATTTCATGCTTTTAACCCTCGTGCTATCTTTAGGTAATTTTTACCCCATCTAGATTTTTAAATTTTTAAAGTATTTTTTATTTCTAATATGAAAAAGAATATTGCTTATTGACAAAAGTGCATAGCTCAAACATAGACGGCACGAGAGCTTTAACAACATCATAAAACATTTACAATCTAATCATGCAGCTGCTATGGCTGCAGTGAAGAAAATTACAGTAACAATAGCATATCACATTGCAATGCTAACTTGATTAATTGGAGAGGAAAAAAAACAACATAAGCATTGTGACTAGTACCATGAGGCTAGCACTTACACCATTAACACCGTTACAGTAGTTTCCATCACAGCAGCTGATTTTGCTGCTGATGCCTGGGACCGGGGTAGTGACGGAACACACGCTCTTGGTCGCACAGCCCTTCACTGTTTGCGTTATCCCGCCTGTTGTCACTACAAATGTAAGTGGATGAAACATTAAACATTTTTATAAACAATAGTTAAAAACAAAAGTCATTAGCCAACTTATTGATTACTCCACGTTTTACATGTTACATGTTTTAAAAGAGAGATATATGTACACTCTATATGGAAAAACTATCTATTCAAATACAGTATAATATATAATAATTTGTTTTAAGTTGCAAATGTCCTACTTTCATCATTCTGAGACTGGGTTATGAGTTCACCTGATGCTTTGATGCACCGATCCTCGTCCCCTTCACAGTTTACAGTTCCTTTGCAGTCTCCATTTACATCGCAGTTGTAACATTTCTTTCCATTGGGCTTAGTTTTGGAGAGATCTTTAGCTCACAATCAGAATCAAGTCACAATCAAAGATAATGGTTGTCTCTCTGCCAATCAATTTGGCAAATATTTACAATTTCTCATTTTGCATTTTGTAATGTAGAGTAAAGAGTTATTCACTTCAGAAGGAAATTACTTTTCTTGAAGATTATTTTTAGTTTTTCATCAAGAGCTCTTACCTGGAGCATAGTTCTTGTTGCAGAGGTTTGAACTGCAGCACTGGCTGGTAACAGTAAATTTGGCCACTCCAGTATTCATAGAGCCCTGGAGACAGTCCTCAGTGGCGAAACAGGATTTGCTTGTACGATCAGAAATCATTGTATTTCCTGCAAAACACAAGTTTGAATTTCATTTGTTCTAATTTTAGTTAACAGTAGTTTGAAACCATGATATTCCCTCACCATAATAGTTGGCCACTCTAATTGCTCCACACTGATTCTTTTCAGCTGGACATTGCATTTCAGTGCAGAGTAAGTTATTGACACACTCGTAACAATTCAAAGTGTACACTGTTGAAAAACAAAAAGAAGAATCAGCATATAACACATCGATTAAGACTAAGTCAGGTCTAAACGTATAACTATACAAGATCTAAACCAGGACAAGAGCACCAGCAGCAAAAAATAAAAAAAAATAAAAAAATAACGTGCGGAGGAAAAGGAGCGGAGGAGACACGCACACAGCTGTGGCTGTATTTCCGAGAGTTTTCTACAGTACATGCGCTAGACTCAAACTCACAATAGTTTTATTTGTGAAACATTTAGTTAAAACACGCTGTTTTATACGCGTGCTATTGCCTGATTGTGGTTTAAAAACGTCCAAGAAGATGCATCCCTGACGCACATAAATGGAATGCTTGAAATGGATGTACAGCAAACGCACGTCTGACGTGACGGATGCTGTATAAATGAGCTGTAAATCTACAATTCCCAAATCCAGTTATAAATGAAAATATACAATTTATTTTCTTGGTACTAATCTAAAGCTATATAAAAACTAAATAAAGTCTTTCAGGATTCAGGAATAAACCAGGAACAAACCCAAGCACAATTTAAATCCAGTTCTAAATTGGCACACAATGTATTTCCTTAACACTACAGTTTCTAGAACAAAGCCAGGACTAAGCTTAATGAATTGAGATCAGGATTCAAAACCCAGAACTAAACCGGTGGATACATTTTTGCTTCTGATCTTGCCAATTCTATTATTTTGATACCCTGGTGTTTGTCAATTAATTACGCAATAAATATAACTGCACAATTATAAATGGTCTACCTTGTGGAAAAAGCATAAGCCCGACAATCAGAATGCTCAGATGCATGATGGAGATAGGTCTATAGCTCTTTGAGTTTGCAGTTTTTTGATGGAGGCTTTTATCAACATCAGACCCCGCCCCGAGGGAGAGGCTTTTGGTCTCTTTGCTATGGAAACCCATTTCCGTCAGTGAACAATAAAAAAAAGCCCCACAGGAAGTCATAATTTCGAGTTTTAAAATAATAATTTCGAGTTTAAAAGTTGTAATTTCGAGTTTAAAAGTTGTAATTTCGAGTTTTAAAAGTTGTAATTTCGAGTTTAAAAGTTGTAATTTCGAGTTTTAAAGTCATAATTATGAGTGTCCAAAAGTGCTCGGCGAGCTCCAGCGATATGACAGCGGCTCCAATTCATGAGCAACCATCTCGGGCTCAAAGGTCTGGACTGCTTTGGGTCATGCCATCTGCGGTGTGCACTTCGTGGATCGTCTTAGGGAAATGCATTCAGGGAAATGTCCGCGAACTTACGCTCCACTCCCCGTGAGCGAGCTCTCTGTGGCCCAGCTCAGACTGGTTCAGACTGACAGCACAACAGCACATGATCAGACTTGGGGCTCCGGAGCCACACACAGCGTGAGGCTCTGTCCTGCACCCTATGGACCACGCAGCATTCCACAGAGCACTCGGATCTCCAGCTGTGTGTACGGTGCTGTGCTCAATGCATTCACTTCTCGTTGTTCTGGACCTGGTCTTGGTCCGGTTAGATGAGGACAAGTCCATATGCTCCGACCCCGGGGGTAACTGAGCTCACAGCGTGTCAAGCACTACACGTTTATGCACAGTTGGAGACCTGAGTGCTCCGTGGAATGCTATGTGGACCATGGAGCGCGAGGACAGAGCCACGTGCTGTGCTGCTCCGGAGCCGTGTGTGATCAGATGCTGTCATGAATTAATTTAGCTTTATTCATTCTGCACAACATTAGAGTTGGTTCTGGGCTGGACCACCAGTGGGACACTGGAGCGACATGACTGCGGCGGTGTTCCTCACACTGGGTGACTCCATCTCAAGGGCTCAAAAGTCTGCTGAGGAGATGAGCAGAATTTGCTTTCGCTCCGTTAATGGATCACAAGTCAAGTCTACAAGCAAAGTGCTGCGCAGGCTGTGGTTTATGCTGAGCTCAGCGCCCGGTTCTGGACCTGGTCCTAGTCCGGGCAAGTCCATGGACATACGCTCCATTCGCTGTGGGTGAAAGAGTTCTCCAAGGCCCCGTTCATGTGAACGGGACACATCGTTGTTATGCACAGAGCTCTTGAACAGTCCTGGACCCGTCTCGTACGGGCTACTGGGCCAAGTGCTCTGGTACTGCTTGGTTTGGGTCAGAGTGGGCCGTGCAGACTTCATATGAGACTACAGCGCATTGTGCGCTCTACTGAGAAGGTGATCAGCTGCAGCCTTCCATCTGTCCAGGACCTGTACGTCTCCAGGACGCGGAGATGAGCAGGATGGATCATAGCTGACCCTTCTCTCCTGGACATGGACTATTTGAGCCACTCCTCTCGGGCAGGAGGCTACAGTCCATCCAGACCAGAACCTCCTGCCACAAGAACAGTTTCTTTCCCTCTGCCGTTGGACTCATGAACACTTTATAACACCTGTCACTTTAACAATCGTATAATAAAAGAGCTATCTATTTGCACTGCCAAATTGCACTACTGTCTGGCCAACTGTACATTTCTGAATAAAGTCTAAGTCTATTTCATATTATTTAATTCTTAATTTTATGCATGCCTCTTATGTCAAAACAAGTTCCTATGTTTGTGAAGTTTGATCACTGAAAATGTCAATAAATCTGATTCTGGTTCCACATAATTTGGGACAAATAATGCACTGCACATATTTGGGGCAATTACTGTGCGATGTTGGCAATTTGCACACACTAAATATTATAGTTGATTTATTTATTATTTGATTTATTGCTTAAATGACAAAATGAAATACAACTACAGAAGAAGTTTCAAATTGATATCTAAGATGTTTTTCTGTTCACCTGCAGTGTCTTGAATCACATTTGTGTTTGATTATCAAGATACTAAGAAATCCCATATAGCCAAATGAAAAAACAATAAGAGAGTAAACAAGAAATTAACTGAGTACTTCAGATGGAAGAAAAAGAGGAAATGGCACTTATACAGTAAAATGACGTACGTATTTGAGTCAACCGTAGGTGATTAGTGTAATCCACAATAGCAAAGACACTATTTTATATATTATATTATGTTATGTTGTTGGGGATGTAACTGAAAAAAGACGTTTTATGAGCACCAAAGCCTTAAATGCAGGACAAAACAGGATTACTCAAATACATTCATCAGCTGAACAACTTTGAATGAGATAGTGATGAGGGGACACTGTTATTACATACTAGAAGCTCATAAAGTTGATTATACGTCATATATCTCTTACTTTAGTGTTTGTGGCTTGTTTTGAGATGGGATTTTCAAATGAGTGTTGATCTATTTTCTTTTTTATGATAATTGTTGTGTAAAAGGAAAAAAAAACATAAATCCGGCTTGTATTGTTACTTAGAACTGAAGTATCGTAGAAAGGGGTTCAGAGGTTGTCATCCGGACGCCGTTTAAAGATCGAGACGTTTCGACTTTTATCCAAAAGTCATTGTCAATCAGAGAGCTGGTATGGGAACTTGGGCTTATATGCTACTCTAAGTAGTGGGAGTCCTGCCCCCAGGGAGGAGTCACTGAATACCTGTCTTTGTTAGAAATTGTTTATTTGTCACCTGGGACTTGATTAATTGGTCTATCTTGTTTGATTAATGGATGGCCTCACCTAGTTTCACCTGTGTCTAAAGGTCTATTGTTCTATTGATAGCTGGCTGTTGCTCCCTCTTCACTGGTGATTACCTCATTAGCATTTGACTGGTCTATTGATCTGGACCAAGGTGTAAGGATGCTGTCATAAATTTTGGCTAAATTAAATCTTAAGCCCCCATTCCTGTTTAGAGAAGGATTTTCTCTTTTTACAAAAATGGCCTCCTTTACTCCTCTTTCAAACCAGTTCTTCTCTCTGCTCAAAATCTTCACCTCACTGTCCTCAAACGAGTGATTTGTAGCTTTTAGGTGCAGATGAACTGCACTCTGCGGTCCTGTGGAGGCCGCAGAGTGCAGTCCATCTCCTCCCTGGGGGCAGGACTCCCACTACTTAGAGTAGCATATAAGCCCAGGTTCCCATACCAGCTCTCTGATTGACAATGACTTTTGGATAAAAGTCGAAACGTCTCGATCTTTAAACGGCGTCTGGATGACAACCTCTGAACCCCTTTCTACGATGGACCACACCTGGACGAATGAGGGTTTACATCGTAGAACTGAAGTAGTTTATTCATCCAGTTCTTCAGTCACACTTGTAGCCTTCTTGTCACAAACAGTTTCCGACACAAAAAATCTAAATACTAAATCAATATTTTGTGTCTACTTTCAGTGGCTCAAATATTTTGTCAGCTTGACATTTGTCCAAATATTTTTTTTTTTCAAGATATGTGGACCATTCTGGATGCAGTAGTCATTTTTAGATGCCAAAAACACAATTTGCAATATAATTAGATTAGATTAACCTTTATTGACAAGCACTGGGCACAAAGGCACACAAAACCAACAAAAGACAGTTCAATCATCACATTCACTGGACCATCCCCAGTGGTGGCAGTTACCATGTTACTGACAATATCCATTACAGTCTGATTTCATATGTAAATTCATCCAAAAATCCCAGCCTGAAGCGCCAACAGACTGCACCCAGTCCAGGTTATACATTATTTGTAGCTTAAAGGACATTTTACACATTTTGTACCCTTTCGAAAGCAGATGTAAAATTGTGTTTAAATAAGAGTATAAAACTGGATAACCTAGGTCTATTCATTTCTTCACATCCAAATTTCACTGGTCATATGCATTGTTGTCATATATGAGATATGAGTATGTTTTATTCTAAATTTATTAAGGTACACATATGTACCTTTTATCATTGGGTACATAAATGTTCCATTTCAGACAGGAAAAGGTACATATATCAATGTTTGGGTTCAAATTGACATATCGAGGATACATTGCTCCAAACTGTACATATTTGAACATATTTGTACCCTATTCGTACCCTTATTTTTGACAGTGTAAGACTATCTTGATGGTATTACCACCTTAATATGTCAATAATTTATGGCAACATAGATCATGGTGTATTATTGTGTTTCGTGCAGAAAATACAATGGCTTATGGTTCAGTGCCCTCTGCACTATGAAGTGCCTTTATTGTACGCTAAACAAATAAATATAAATTTTCACTTAACAATAAAATTGGTTTATTTTAATAATAAAAGCATTGACAACATGCACATTTTAAACACATTCTTATGTGAACTGATTGAACATGGGTCACTGTCAGAACAGAATGATCATCTCTTGTTACTGCAGTCTCAGGACCATTTGCATACCAAATAATCTCCTCCTGAGCGTGTCACTGGGCACAAATGTAAGTAAGTGTGGTGCTTCAATAGCAGGAACAAAGTGGTGTATGAATTGCAGAAGATGCTAAAGGGAATAGTTTTACCATGTGGCAAACTGCACACATTAACTAATCCCTTAAAACAAAAGATACAGGTGTTGATGTCATCACACTTTCTCTCTTCTCACAAAACTTGCTAAACTGTTCCTCTTTTGAAAAGCTGTGACACTGATGAACACAGACCCATAACTGTCATTCACGTGATCTCCAAAATTATATATATATATATATATATATATATATATATATATATATATATATATATATATATATATATATATATATATATATATATATATATATATATATATATATATATATATAAAATCCTTAAGGTTAAGGTACACTTTATTGTCCCCACAGGGAAATTTGTTCTCTGCACTTGACTGCATTTTAATGCGGCAGATCTTGAGCCGGTCATCAATCCCGCAAGCAGATTTGCATGTTTTAGGCTGAAGTGCCAGAGGAAACCCATAGACAAGAGGAGAAACATGCAACTCTGCACAGAAAGGCTCAGGCTTGAGAGTTATACTTTTTTGCCCAGCAATTTGGTTTTGGACCTAATTATTCCTCTGAACTACTGTAAATATCTATCTAAAGGTTAAAAGACACTGCAGGGATAATGTTGTTGTGGCAGTCTCTCGTAACCTGCACAGCACTTTCGTTTCATATTGTCCTGGATTCGACTCCTTTCTGTGTGGAGTTTGAATGTTTTTCTTGTGTCTGTGTAGGTTTCCCCTAACACTAAAAACATGAACAATAATTATCTGGTGTATGATTGAGAGTGAATGTGGGACAAATGATGGAATTATCTCAAGATGTGTTTATAGCATGTCATATGTTCAATAACATGCACTGCCCCCACAAAATAAATAAACAAACAAACAAGCAAACAAACCTAAACAGGGTCAGTCATAATAGTCTACTTCAAACATTGCATAAATTCAATTTCACTTACGATACTGTTAAATGGTTCACGTCTTAAAGGGAGAACTCAGCGTGTTTGAGTAAATGGAGCAATATCCTAAAGCTTCGTTCAGGGTGCTGTGGGGGCCTGTGTTTGGCCCCCTACTGTTTATCAATAATCTCACTAAATGCTGCAGAAACTGGCCACGTTAGTCTTTATCTGAAGCCTGATATTAACAACATAATCATAATCAAAAAGCATGCAGCTACTATTTGCAGAGAACAAAACATGCAGGTAAATAGAACATATCACGTTGTAATGTTGACTTGAGAGAACAAACAATGACATTTGCCATCAGGCTAGCACTGATTGACACTGTTACAGCAGTAGTACTATCAGCAGCTGACTGTGCTGCTGATGCCTGGGATGTTCCTGTTATTGGCCAAATAAACAGACCTTCTGGGTCTCTGGTTTCTCCCTTGTTGTCGCTACAAACGATATTGAACAAAATAGGCATTCAGAAATGTGTAATTAAAAACTGAATTATCATTATGTATTATTTATTTATTTCATAAGGGGACAATGTACAATTAGAGCATAAATTTTGCCATTTGATACATTGTACCAGAGTTACCCTTATAGGCTAATGCACATCTGCAGTCTGTGGGTACAGAGAAGGAGAACCCACAAACAAGTGTCAGTGGGTTGAACACAGAAATCACACATAAGCACTTGCACATGCAGTGAAATCTACTACACTCCTCCACACATGGAACCAGTACCAACCAGTGGGACCTAAAGAGTTTGATGGTTACAACTCTGGATGGATAGTCTGGCGGTGTTTTTTTGTTGTTGTTGTTTTGTTTGAAATGTGAATGGATGTCAGGGTGTTAGTGTAGTGAGAGAACAGCCAGGGAGAGAGGACACACCCCTGGGGGACACCACTGATACTGAGGGTCAGAGGCTGGGATGAGAGGCCCCAATTCCTAATCCGAAGCTTCTAATCCAGTGGCAAAGATTGTTGTGAATGTCCATAATGTCCAGATCGATAGTGTTGAAAGGGAAGCTAAAATAATTATTTAAAAAGTACACAAGCAAAGGTGTGGGGGAAGTGTGGAAAGAAGTAATTCGTTTGAGAAACACACTGTAATACAGACCAGTGGATGTGAAGTTAAACATTGGTTTTAGTTTGAGAAAGACTGAGAATAGCATCGTGGTCAATAGCAGGAAACTGGCACTGGTGCTTGTGCTTCTGTTGCAGTAGTTTAGCTTTAGAACCTTCATTTTGGTCAGTAATGTGGGATTGGATTAATGCGCATGTTCTCGGTGGCGCAATCTTTAAATATTTTGTCTTCATCTGTAAAAATGTAAATGGTCTAAATTTTTTTTTTGCCTTATGAATACACTATTCCCTCACATTCTTGACTGTTTCTGAGGAAATGTGAACCAGTATGGAAGACAATTTGTTTCATCAGATTTTGAATTTTGTATGCTAGTGAATTTATACATTTGAATTGTTTGAATTGTTTTTATTATGTATTTTGTTGCTGAGTTTTGCAGTGTACTTTTCTTTAAAATTCAAAGGGAAAATTTGATGTGGAGATTTCAAACCCATAAATTCAGCAGTTAAATTCTGAGTGTAAAGATCACATAGAAAACATTTTGTTTACGGTTAAGGAATGAAGTGAATTTTTAAAAAGTGAATTAATTAAAAAAAAAAACCTATACTGCTGGAAACTCAGAACAAAAATTGTTTTATGAGAAACTCACCAGCGTTTAAAATTCAAAATCTGATGAAAGAAATCATCTTCCATAAAACAGACAGACCTGGTCCCCATCACAGTTCAAGGTCCCAGTGCGGTCTCCTTTTCCATTGCAGCTGTAACAGAAGTCAGCTGTGACAAAGAATAAAATGGTAAATAGTCAATGTATGCAAAAAAGCAGTTGAAGTGTCTTGCTTAAGGACACATACTTTTCATAAGGATAAGAGTAAATAGTGTAAAGACCAAATCTTGTAAATATATACACATTTCTCAAGGTTCATATTCTATTTTTCATAACCAAAATCATGCCATTGTGAAATGTGTATTATTATCCAATGTAATAAAAAAAAAAAACAGATTGAGGGTAATGGGACATTGAATCTGTGCAAGAGGAATAGAACACGCTCTACTCCCGGCTGGATTCACAGAGAAATGTCCAAGTTAACTCTCAACATAGGGGACGCACTTATGATGGGGCGGCTGCTCAGTGTTATATTTGTCTGTGTCACAACCAGTGGGCGGGGCTGCCGCCCTCAGATTAGGCCGTTCCATAGGTCGCCATGTTTGTGGAAGTGTAAAGTCAATGGCGAGTTTGACGTTTCAAAAAACACTTTAGAGCCTGGCTCAAAATACGGCTTTGGTCTCAAACGTTAGCTTACGGCTCTGCGACAACGCTGAGGTTGGTGAATTTTTTTCACTTGCTATGATTTTTAAAAAAAGTTTTGCATATCCAATGCGGAAGGCGGTATTTCCGGCCGTGTTCTCGGAGCGCAGCACATTGGCTACGTGC
This sequence comes from Rhinogobius similis, assembly GCA_019453435.1. Classification (NCBI taxonomy): domain Eukaryota; kingdom Metazoa; phylum Chordata; class Actinopteri; order Gobiiformes; family Gobiidae; genus Rhinogobius; species Rhinogobius similis. Next base: position 23,371,138 of record CM033626.1, on the reverse strand, counting down.
TAATGTAGCTACCGCTGCGGGCTAATCACAGCTAACGCAATTTGAAGAGTTTGCCTTGGATATTTGAGCTGCACTGGAAATGTTTTACACAAGTTTTGCAGCTTGTCTTTCTAATGACCTGCACCCAAGAAGAGGATACTTTTGGCGAGTAAAACTAAAGTTGGAAGTCTAGTACTACTAAATATATCTAAATATTTACTGAAATAGTTTAAAAACAAGACAGAAACATGATGTTGCCTTCATACTGCAATGATTATGGAGACATTAAGTATCAATCTACTGTAAGGCTGTTAAATACAAACAATGCATGGAAGTCTGCATTTGAACAGTCCTTTGTAGGAACAAACAAAACATTGAAAGTTTAAATCTCAAACTCAAGGACAAATCATGTTTTTATTAGGTGTATATATTGACAAATGGAAGTTTTTCCTGTCACAATCTGTATTTTATACTGTACAGTTTTAGAATGTTGATCCATAAGGTAATGTACCAGTCTTGAACACAACAGCTCACACATTACAATAATAAAGATAATTGGAATTCTAAATAATTTAATTAAAACTGTGGCAAGTCGGTACAACTATTATAGGTGGAATAAAATAATAAATATATATAGAGCTCCAAAAAGTTATGGTGAACTATAATTAAGTGTTTTGTTTGATACTCAAGCTGTTAGAAGTATAATCATTTTACTTTTATTCTTTAGGTGCTGCCGGCAAAACCAAACCTGCAGGAGAAGGACTTTTCATCCTTGAACCATCCAGACACGTGAGTAGAAGCAGCAGACTTTACACAATGAACATTTAACTCTGTAGACACATTAACTAATGCTGCTCTATGTACACGGATCATAGCCATTACAATGTCAAGTTACCTGCACTTCATGTCATTTGTAAAAAGCTGCAATGCACCTGTAATTACATTTTCCAATGGAACTAAATCTAGATATTATAATTATTATAACCCCTTGATCAAAACCTCTAAACTTTACTTTTACGGATTAAACTGAGAACTGATAGAAAAGGTGCTCATTCATTGTATGTTCTGTGATGTTTGGTTGAAAGAACATTTCTGGTTGCGACAAAGTTTCTCTCAACTCCTGTATTAAATGATGCATCGTTGCAATGATCAGCTTTGGAACAAAAACATGTGATCACAATCTGTCAAATAACACTCAAACTCTGGATGTTTCTTATTCTGCATATGTCACAAACCTGTGTTGGTAAATAGACTCATGGTTACACCGCGAGTAGAATCAGCAGGACATGTCTCTTCAGTACCAGTGCCAGAATTACTACACTTTTGAGACACATACTTCACATTTGAGAGGCTGAACATCACAAATTTGGTCATTTTGTACGTGCATATGATAATAATACTTGGTCTAAATAGCAGAAGTCAACCATGCTCCTCAAAACACCACTAGAACCTTGTGGAAAGAGGACAATCCCACTGATAAGAAAAAAACAGAAGCATGTTAAGGGTGAAAGTAGTGTTTTGAGATGCCCAGTGGGCTGTGGCTGCAGTGCTTTCATCTAGAAGGAGCCTTTTTATTTAACCTGAGACCACTCCCTCTTGTCAAATTTGAATACATTATTTTAGTACCACATGTGAGTGTTTACATTTGACTTTCATAGTGACTTTCATTCACTTGAATAGTTGCAGCAAAAGTAGGCTGTTAAATATATCCTAATATCTTAAGAACAAGCACTGATGCAAATTTGGCACTGTTATTTTTGTTAAGACATTAACATAATTTTATTTAACTGGGCTTAAAAACTAGGGAAAAAATTAGTTATTGTCAATTTACTTTCTTTTAATTGCAAAAATTGTGGTCACAAGCAGAGGGTGTTTGTTGCTTTCGCTGATTATTTCTGACGCAGCAGAAGAAGGACACTCAGTAAATGCAGCGCAGAGCCGAGCATTAAGCGCTCCTGTATTGAGTTTTTGTTTTATCTTTTGCTGGTAAACTGGTTTGAAAATAACACACAAACGACATATAACGGTAGTAAAGTTTATTTTGTGCCTTTGAGTGTAACTTCTGTTAAGCTAAAAGCGTGATTTGTTTTGTGAGTTTTTCATAAATCAGCCACCACTTTTTTATTTTAAGATGACGGACGTCGGTCTTGGCGACCGTGGTAAATTAGCAGATAACAGTTTGAGTTAATGTCAGCCAAAACTGTATGCTTGTGTGTTTAGCAGTACAAAAGAGTACTAAATGAACATATGGCTATGGGGAAGACATGCAACACGGAGTTTGAGTGGTAATTATATGTTATTTATGAGTCATGTGTCAAGTTTAAGTTAAAGGTTATGTGTGGACGAACGCTAAAGGTAAGTCAGTCATTAAGCTAAGACAGTAGTCTGTATTCCTCACACATGTAAAAAGATAATTATTTGTTCATTTTTTGTAAAGTAAAGACAGTATAAATACAGTTCGAAAGAGTTATTCAGTGTTGAGACAGTGAGTAAAACAGTGGTTTAAAGCTATGTTGAATGTTTTTCCTGTGTAAACTGTAAAACTTCAATTTAAGGCATTGTAATACAATAGATACTGTTTATATTTCAGTACTAGTGGTACAGTTGTTGGTGGATACTTGGTTGTGCAAGTGTAACATTTCAGAAGAAGTACAGTCAGTAAGTGCAGCGCAGAGCCACGCATCAAGTGCTCCTGTATTGAGTTTTTGTTTTATTTTTTGCAGACACTGTAATGAAAAAATTAAATATGTTACACCAGTGGATGAGTTGGCATCATTCCGAGACGTGTAACACAAAGAGCAAGCAAAGGCAGAGAAAAATATAATAGTTTAAGAACAGAAATGTTTATTTATGTTCAGGACATTAATACAAACAGTAAGGACCTGTGTGTATTCTGCCACAGCATTCCACCCATGTCATTTTAAGCATATACAGACAACGTGTCCCCTATCATGCCTACAGGAAGGGATTGGCTTTTGGAAAGATACTCAAGTTCATTTAGGGATGATAACAGAAAACCTTATGTCCAGCAATGTCAGTCCAGTGGGGTCACCAGCTTTTCTCCAGATGCTTTGCCTAGAATGTTACATGTTGTAACTCCACACCAGAAAAGTTTCATAATGCACCTTCAAACATAGGTTTTAGTTTGAGAAAAAGAAGAGAGAGAATAGCATAATGGTCAGTAGCAGGAGATTGGCACTGGTGCTTGTGCTTCCATTGCAGTAGTTTCCCTCACAACACTTGAAAACACCGGTATAGGGAGGAGGATCGACGCACATGCTCTTAGTGGCGCATCCTTTGACCGTTCCATCTTCACCTGAAAAATGTAAATGCTATAAATACTGATTCATTTATCAGACCTTTTTATATTTTTTCCCACAGTAATAAACAATAACAAAACGCAAAAAAACAACAAACACAAAACAGTGAGAGGTAACATGTATGCGCCACCCTTTCCCTTTCAACCTTCCCAACATCTCACTCTCAGCCATCGCTCCGCCCCACGTCACCAGTGCAGGAGTGCTCAGTACTCCGAAAGCAGGTTTGCTCAGACACAGCATCTGTCTCAGTCCTCAAGCAGAAACTGACTGGACGACAAGGGCAGATCACACGGTAACCAGCCCGCACCGTAAAGACCAACAGCAGTCCCAGTTGTGGAATTTTGACACCCCTAAGACAGACCACATCCGCCAACAGTCAACCAAGATGAGGTAGAATAGTACACACTGAGATTTGTATTGCCTTCATCCATACAGTCTCCCACCTGAAGACACCCCAACAAATCACCCTGTTCCTCTAAACAGAACCTTTCTCTGACAGCATCACAAAAAAGCACACCCGTCAACACATGCCTGCACCACCTATAAACCTGCTGCCTAACAATCCCTCAAAACGGATTCGATTGCTCAAAACCATTCACCCAGCTGCTCTGAATATTTTTATATCTCCATTCCCTCACGTTCATGACTGTTTTGGAGTAACTGTGCCACAGACAGGACAGTTTACCTAAGCCAGTGGCGCAGTAGGTCTGGTCCCCATCACAGTTCAAGGTCCCAGTGCAGTCTGATTTTCCATCGCAACGGTAACACTTCCTCCCATTGGGATTGGGTTTGAGATCCGCTGCGGTGAAGAATAAAGTAAAAATGACCAATAGCCAATGCACAAAAACTGGAGATTAGGCGAGTGAGGTGTCTTGCTCAAGGACACACACATTGTATACTAGTATAAAAACAGATACAATTAAATATACAATTTTCAAACATTCAGAAAAATGATGATACAAGTATGTGATGTGAACTTATGTAAACACTGTAAATAAAACGGCCTTCTCTTCAGGCAAAGAAGCGAACATTATCAAGTTTGTGCAAGAGTAATAGAACCTGTTCTTCCAGGACGTGAGGCTGTGTTCACAGAATTTGTTTTCAAGGTGTTTCAGAAATTTGACTGGATGTACAATCTGAATTCACCCATTTGGAGGACTTATGTCAAGTCAAGACAACATAGAGGCACTTACGAACAGGCGGTTGCTCAGTGTTACATTTGTCTGTGTCACAACACTTGTGTGTGAAAAAGCTTTGCTGAACTCCTGAATTAAACGAGCCATCCTTGCAATGCACAGCCTTGGAACAAGAACCCTCCATGCGATCAAAATTTTTAGTATTTCCTGCAAATTAAAAATGTGCTGTTGAGTAAGTTGGCATACAAACAAAGGGAACGTTTTTTATTCTGCATGTCACAAACCTGTGAAGGTAAATATTCTCATGGTTACACAGCGAGTAGAATCAGCAGGACACGTCTCTTCAGCACCAACACATGTTGCATCTGAAGTTCTACACTTATTACATGTGAGAGAATAGGCTGAAAATCACACATTTGGTTAGTTTACACTGGCAAAAACAATACCAAAAGATGTGACTAAAAACTGTAACCCAAATAATAGAAGTAGCTTACCTTGTGGGAAAAGGACAATCCCACTGATAAGAAAAAACAGATGCATGTTTGGGGTGAAAGTGTGACTCGTGTTTTGAAGCGCCCAGTGTGCTGTGCCTGCAGTGCTCTCATCTAGAAGGTGTTAACCTAAGACCACTTCCTGTCATCGAGAGTGAATGCATTATTGTAGTACAACATGATGTACAATTCTCTGAATGCTTTTTTGACTTTCATCACGACCATATATGAATAGTCACTGTGAAAGGATCATCTTTATCTGGCAGTTGTCTGAAGGAATGAAATATTTTTTTGTATATTTTTTAAAATATGCAAATAAATATCAGGCAAAGGTGAAGTAAAGGAATAACAAAAATATGTTACAACAAATATATTGATTTATGTACAGGAATCCTGCTCAGACTGCTGCTACCGTGACCCGGCCGCAGATAAGAGGAAGAAGGTGGATGGATGGACAGCACATCAACAGTGAGAAGGACCAGTGTGTATGGGAAACCATTGACACAGCATTCCACACTTTGTCATTTTGATTGGGCATGTAGAGACAACGTGTACCCAATCATGCCTACAGGAAAGGATTGGCTTTTGGAAAGATACCCAATCTTATGTCTCTTTATGTCTCTGTTATGTCTCTTTGCTCTTCAGCAGCAATGTTCAGAGTAGCAATGTGCGAGAGATCCCTCATGTATTCAGAAAGAGCAAATGACTTTTTCATTCCAGATTTGAGCGGCATCATGAAACTTGTGTGTGACAGCGTACCAAGCCCTACCAAAACGGGCATGACATGGTTTATTACCTGCTTAGAATGTAGTTTTCAAAATCAAGAAGTTTACCTCATTGTCACAGGGCTCCTCAACCACACTGAAACCTTTCTGCTCATTAAACAGGTTCTTAATAAAATAAAGAAATAAAACAGAGACGCAGGCATCACAGCAGCCAAACCTATATAATTTGGAAAGTTAATCTTAATGATAAAATCTTAGAATATTTTGTGTCTTCTCTGATATAGCCTCTGTTGCACTCTGAATTGAGCCTGTGAAGTCACAAATATCCCAAGAATTCATCTTGCTGGCCAGGTTACAGTCTCTGCAAAAGAGACCGTGAAACTGCTCAACACCTGCTTTAAAATTAGAAACAAATAGCAACAACATTTAAATTTATTTGACATTATTGTATGTTTCCACCTAAAAACACTCTGACGAAGGTTATAACAATCATATCATGATGTGTTGAAAATGAGCTGTTCTAAAACACTAAACAATGCATCTGGTTTGTCCAATGTTATTGTGATGTCCATAAAAACCACAAATAAATAAAAATAAAAAATAGTGTAAAATAGTGTAGCAGGAGACTGGAGCTTGTGCTGCCGTTGCAGTAGTTTCCCTGACAGCACATAAGAACCTTGATTCTGGTTACAGTGAAGGCTGAAAATGACAAAAAAAAGCAGGTGTGATTTATAAAGCTCAAATAATAGAGGTTGCAAATGCTTCAAAACCAATACTAGCAGATGCTTACTTAAGAACAGTCCCACTGATAAGAAACAACAGAAGCATGTTCGGGATGAAAGTATGTGCTGCGTTTTGTGAGCTGTACCTGCAGCACGCTCATCTGGAAAGTTTTTTTTAAATCAACCCGAGGCCACTTCCTCTTTTCAAATGTGAAGGCACTGTTTTAGCACAACTTGTAAGTGTTTACCAAATGACTTTATTCAACATTACTACAAATAGTTGCTGCAAAAATATATCTATCTGGCAACTGTTTTAAGGAACTTATCTTACCTAATATTGTAATTTGTATGAAGATTACACAAAGGAAAAAATCAAAAGGGCCAAAATTCTTTTTAACAAAAATGTTTATCTATGTACAGAACATTAATACAAACAAACAGAGTAAAAAGGACCAGTGTGTCATAGAAACCAGTCTGTCATTTTGTTGGGCATGTAGAGACGTATCGCCTCTCATGTCTAGAGGCTTTTAGACACTCAAGTTCATTTAGGGACCATGAGAAACTTCATGTCTCTTTGCTCTTCAGTAGCAGTGTCCAGAGCAATGACAGTCCTTTGTGTGTTTAAGAGAGAAGACGGCTGTATTCAGAAAGAGCCGAGGACTTTTTCACTCCATCCCAGATCCGAGCGGCATAATGAAACCTGTCAGACAATTTAGTTCAATTCATTCAATACATGTTTTGACAATAAATAAACCTAGCTCATTGAAGATAGTAATTATTTTTGTAATTTCTTATGTATAGATAAGTTCAATGATTACTTTTGATTATAGACGATGCATAGAAAAATCTATTGCAAACACAAATGGAACACACAATTGACGAAAGAAATATTCACCAGTTTTTCTCTGTGAGTATAGTGTGTGACAGCTGACAGCGAGGCATGGCCAGTATCTGACTCCGAAGCTTGGAAACCATAGAAGAAAAGGTCGGGTGCCCTCTGTACCCAGGAAGTAGAGAGAAGAGAGGGTATGCACCAGGTCCTAGCAAAAACAGACAAAACATATAGTATTTATTGCAGGTCAGTGTAATCCCTCATTCGTCCAAGAGTGGTCCATGATTGACCAGTGTTCATTGCCCATTTAAGGTCAAACTACATGTAAGAATTTATAAAGACTCACCTGCTTTATTCAAATTGTCCTCCTCGGCCTCCTGCACAGGAAGCAGAAACATATTGACCTCATTTTCAAGGTATTCTGATTTCAACCCAGGAAAGATGTTGCAGTCCAGCATTGACAATGTACCTGGCAACAACAAAAGATAACCGTTTAGTAGAATTGTTTTATAAGTGTCGTACCGTATTTGATAAATGTATTGAGGCATTATATTTAACCTTTGTATTTAAGGTGAGAGTGTGCCATTAATTTTTCCACCACCATATGCATATTCTTCATATTTCTTGGGCAAAAATCATCTCGTCTTGTCTTATTCTGGACAAAAACTGGAGAGGAAAATCTTATTTGAATGAGAAGTGTACTTGTGTGAATGGGAAAACCAGAAATGATTCAATAAACCTATATGAGGATAGTATTCAGCCCCGTCTTCTTTGCCCGAGGAGCCGGAGCTGTCGTGGCTTGCAGAAGGAGTGGAAGGTTTCAACATCTCAGCAGTCTGTAAAAACCTCAAGAACCAAACAGGAAAACACGTGTGTGACACATTGTTTGAAAGGCCAATTTCCTCAACAAAAAGCAGAGCATAAATGTGAAAAACACAGGAAATAACACTGGAACCTATTTGAAAAACAATATTGTTATTATTTTTATTTAATTTGTATCAAATATTAAATTAATCTTGTTTAGAAGTACTTTTGTGGTACTAGTCTTAAGCAAAGTTTAAGGTAAAGTTAAATGCTAATAATATGAAGGGGCTTTTGGGTCGTTTAAAGTGCAGCATGAAAAATATTATAATATATATAAGATTTTACGTTTATTTTGTTTATTTTCCCCCATTTTGACAATTAGGGAAGTTGATCATGTTACTTCCTGGTTGGACATGGGCAGTAGAGGTAATGGTGTATATTGTAAAAAGGGTCAAAATCCATATAAATTCCACAATAGTTATAATATGACAAATAACAATACCTAATAACACGTTTATTTTGTTAAATTATGTTTTAAACTGGTGTAAAAATGTGTCTGTTGCGTGTAAATTGGTCTAAATTGTAAATGCTACTTATTGACATTGACAGAGCGATTTTATTTAAGGACTTAAATGCCATTTTCAACTTTTATTTTTCAGTTTTCTTGTGAAAAGTTATAATTGAAAAAACATGACAACCTGTCAAATGCACTTTAAGTTCAAAATATAGTGATGGTGAAATCCCAGAAGTTCCTGAGACACGACAAAAATGTAATTCCGGTGAATGGATTACATACCTGTAGAGGTTTATGTCTGCAAACCAGTCTTGAACGACAATAACAACATGACACACAGTAAACAGGAAGGCCGCAATCTGTAAAGACTAAAAACAAGTAAAGGTACACATAAATTTGTGCTGCAGCCAGAAAAGACCCTTGTTTTGTTGTGCCACTGCCCTCTGCTGGACTGTAATGTACCTGCATTTCCACATAAGTATGAGGAAGATTGTACTCTGGAGGTAATTTCCGATCGTTGTTGATGAGGTGATCAAGAATGGACGGGCTGAGGATGGGCTATTGAAAAATCAGAACATTAAGAATTCAGAATGTAAGAAAACATCAGATAAAAATGTATTGTAGATTTTTATTATGCATATTTCACCTGTGTGTCCAGAAAGATGACACGCTCTTGTGTGATAAAGAAATCAACCCCTGTACTCTGGTTTCCTCCTCTCTCCTTGATTTCCTGGGTTTGAGCTCGGAAAACATAAGCCCTGTTCAACACATTTATATCTATCAATTACTTGTGCTTGAGTAAAATTATACACCAAATAATGATATTACAATCAATGGGTACATTTACATGCCATAGAATAGATCCCCCTATGATTAAATCTGATTATTTCTGTGTTTACATGCTCATGAGAAATCTGCTTATCAAAAACTATGTTAGTTAATTTGTGGATTTTTTTTTTAAAGTACAACGGAAATTTCATTTTTGTCTTTGCCACATTAGTTTGCCATTTTTGCATAATTTTCTTTGTCGACACAGGAGTGAACACTCAATAAAGAAATCAGATTACTCGTTTCAGATGTAACTATTTAAATGACATTTTAGTGAATCAAATAATGATCAGATTTTTGGTGTGCATGTAAACAGACACTGTGTACTTGATCCATAACAGTGCTTTAAACTGTATTTATTACATTCACCTTGGATCTTCCTCAGGGGTGTTGGCAGATAACAGGGACATAATGGTGGATTTTCCTGAGCCTTGCAGACCTATGACTCCAACCACCAACATGTCGGTCTGGTCTCTTAAATACTGCAACAATAGCAAAGATATGAAGATCAATTTAAAGGCGACATTTTATTTTATCTTGATTACAAAGGTGTTTCCTCATCATAAGTTTACTCAAAGTTGTATTATAATTCCTGCATGTTTGAGTGATCCTGTGACTGCGACTGAGGCTCAAGTGCTAAGAAAATGCCTGTTTTCACCTACTCCTTAGCCCTGCCCACATTCCTGTACTTAGTTGTGATTATTTGCGTGATACATGTAGGGTTCAAAAATGTCACATAGTCATTCTTCAAAAATGAAAACATGCAAGTGACACTCTGCTACTTGATATGATGAAATGTAACTTTGAAGAGGAGGGGCTTACCAGTTCTGCACAAGAATTTCAAAACAAGAATCAATATTGGGGTTTACAATGAACAAAATGTGAAATTATTATACATTTATGTTATATTTCAATGCTAAACAATTACATTCTTGTATGTATGAATTGTAAACTGTTACCTCCATTGCATTGTCGCACCAATTCATCTGTTCATCCACCAACTTAATGCAGTGTTTCATCTTCTCTGGAGGAATTAGTTTAGCTTGACCGACCAAAGCTTTAAAATAAAGAGAGTAGCAATTTACTTCTAATTGTTGAGAAGTAACATTATTTAAGTTATCATTATGAAAATGTAGCTCACGATCCACAGCGCTGCTCGTTCCCGAACCCCCCATTCCTCGGTTTTGTATCTGGTAGACTGGCTGAGTGGGACGCTGCCCCTCTCGCTCCATTTTGGAGGGTCCAGCTCCAGAAGGCTGAGCTGCTGCTTCTGGAGGTGTGCCTGGTTTACCCCCATCGTCTCGGGCCTTCATCAGCATTATAGGCTTTTCGAGAACAGGTCCTCCACTGGGAGCAACATTTTGTGTAGTCTTAGCCTGAAATTTATAAAGAGAAATGGGGCATGAATCAATAGCTTTTTTTCATATTCTTCAGATGTGATTATTTTTAATGTGAACTAAAATCTTAAGTCAATTGTTGTCTTTCTACAATTGAATAACCAGTTCATTGATTTATTGCAATTAATTGATTATTGAAATAATTGTCAACTAATTAAGTAATTGATTAATCATCAACAGGTCTATACTTGTTGATGTTGATCTTGTTCAGCTGTGAGCTGAAAAAGAACTTTTATGACTAAGGACTGAGCAGCAATCACATGAAAATGCATAGCTTTAGTGTTTTTGATGAAAAACCTTTTTTGTCTGTAAATATAAATCATCAGGATGTCCTAAAGCGGCATCACTTTAACTTAATCTGGGTCTAATTTAGTAACAATTTCATATTCACTGGCCTTTTGCAATCCAAACAACTAATTGATTAATTGAAAAAAAAAAAAAAAAATCACTAGACTAATCGGTTGGCAAAATAATTGTTAGTTGCAGCCCTACACAAAAGTAAACAATAACACATAACCATAATAATGTTAAGTTATGCATGGTTAACTTAACATTGTTACTGTTATTTTAATGTGTGAGATACTATGTCTATACAATTCTGTATTTCGCAAATTGAAATAAAATCGCAATTTGGGTTGGCATAATTATTAAATTGTTAAAAGATGCAGTTAATTAGATAAAATAAGAATGTCCAAAGACATGCATATCCTGTCCTTTTATAGAAAAAACTGGTTGTACCTGTAGTTTAGACCTCTACAAACATATCTGGAAATTCATGGGATTATTTTATGAGTTTACCGAGTTTACAAAATTGTGCAGCCATAATGTCTTTGTGGACCAATACATTTCTAAATCGAAGTTAACTCGCAATAAGGATGATTGTGCATTTTTAAGTCTTACCCTTTCTGCTGGGGGCTTAGCCAGAATAATTGGAGTCTTCTGAATAAGAGGACCGGGTGGTTCCTCACTCCCGTCCTGGAAACAGACACAACAAATGTCACACATAATAGAATGTGGGATCAAATCATCTACATAAATTCTGGAATAAGTGAAGTGAAATATAATGCAATTTCAATAAAGAACTTTGGATTAGCCTCAGAATATTACAAAACTTTAAAAATGTAAGGAAAACCATTCAAATAAATATAAGTGATAAGTACCTGTTTTTAAAAGACATTTACAAATGTATTTTATCAGAATCAGAATCAGAATCAGAATTACTTTTATTTATCCCCAAGGGGAAATTCTTTTCGTTACATGTGCAACCGACCAGTAGAGACAGTAAGTATTAAAACAATATAAGATATATATATAAAAATAAAAATAAAATACAATATGCTATTTGTTAATGTAATAGGAGACTAAGAAGACACTTAGCATTTTTGAAGGCCAAGTCATGATTTTTAGGTTTTACTGGACATGTATACAAAAATGTTGCTCCAACGATTTTCATTATATTTACTGATATATTACATGCTTTAATGAAAAAAAAAAATCATACTTTCAGTGAAACTCAAATACAATTTTGAGCATAGAAAATAATACATATTAATTATTTGTAATAGAAAAGCAAACAAAATCACATATCTATCCTGGAAATTCAAAAGTGTGGTTATAAAGACTGAAAATTATTAGAATTTATATTTGATGTCAATTAATCTTTAAAAATGTGTTATTGTCAACATCATTTTGCTTTTTTGTTGAACATGATGACATGGCACTTTAAAGGGTCTAGAGTTGAGGTTTGACAAACACTATTAAAAACATATTGTGTCTTTGGTATAATGTGTTTTTATTCCGCTATATTTACCTCATAACTCCCCAAAATGCCCTTTTTTAGTCATTGCCTGTTCAACTCAAGCAAATATAATGTGACAGAATGATTTTTAATCTGAAACCCTGCCACAGACTGAACATGATGCGGGACTGCACTGACCCTCCGCTCCCTGGGCAGGTACTCTCGGTCTCGGCTCGGTCCAGACAGGTTTTGTCCCGGGGGTCCCACATCTCTCTCCCCGCGGCGGCGTCTCCTCCTGCGGCCCGGACAGTACGTCCCCGGCTGACTGTGTCCCGACTCCGACATGACTCTAACAACTGTCCTAATCACGTACAAAACGACTGTTACAGAAAAGTGTCGTTAATCGGTAAAGTGGTGGATGTTTTAGTCGTGCATTTTAGTTCTCGCTGAACGTAAGCGTCGCTTGTTTTCAGATGACTTGGCTTTGTTGCACTGGACTGCGCAGTTGAGCGGGTGGCGACCATAGAACTATAATAAAACATGCTGCAGCCTCAGTGAGACTCCGCCCGTGTAAAACGTCATATGTACAAAAAGGAACGTGTTAAGTCCGTTGGCTTTAAATTACCGAGTAAAACAATTACCTGTAAATTCAAAGGTTCCGATTGCGCACAACAATACGCTTATTTGCAATACATTTTATTTTCACATTTTCTTCAAATTGTGATGCAATGGCTTTGTTTGAAAAATTGTGTTGTGAATGCTTTAAACTATGTCAATTTTCCCAGCTCCCGTTTTCGAGAAAATCATTTTAGCTTCTTTGGACATGTAAGTTAAGTAAGTCTAAATATTAATTGTAATTATACACCTCTAAATCCACGGTCACATATCTAAAATAGATTTAACCAAACTCTTAAATCATGTCCGTGAATTCTGAGACTGCTCCTCACTGAAGTGTTTAAAGAGCAGCCTGTGGAAAACAGAAAATTACTATTTTTGAGTAAATAATATAATAGTCTTAAACATGATCCTAACTGCAACGCTTTAGAGCACGACGATTTTTCATCAAATATTTTGTTTTAAATCTGGCAATGTGTCAGTGAAGTACATAGGATATTTTGATTTCACATAATTACACCTACTTCAACATCCGTTGTATTACTCTATCTAGTATCTACAATTTGATCACTTGTGATTTCAATCTAGAATAAAGGACATTATGAAATAACTGTCCAGCAGAGGGAGCAAATATCAAACACACAAATCATCAATGAAAGGAGATGACTGGACATGTCTCTTTGGTTCAATAAAACCTTATTAAGAGTGGCACATTGAGACAATTAATTTTTTTAAATGTTATCTTTATGCTCCTATTTTCCCGATTTAATCTTTAGTGACTCTTCAGTTATTTACTGAATTAAGCAACTAACACAGCTCAACAGAAAAATAGTTAAATAAACTGTAAAATGAAAAGTAGTTTCTCATTCCATAGGAATACAGTATTGACAAAATCAATTGTTGACTTTGAAGCATTCTAAATCTCAGAAACCAACAGCTGAGATCAGCTCATCAAGAGGCTTAGTCACAAATACTTTGTACAACTGATTAAAAACACACAGGAAATCGATCAAATGCCCCATGATTTCGTCATTGTTCTCTGTGTAATTCAACAGCGGTGAGTCATGGTGCTGTGCTGAACACCGGGCCAGAAGATGAGATCTTTGGTCGGGATGCCAGTCTTTCAAGTGGTTCAGCATGTTCAGCCGCTCCAGTGCAGAGGGTTCACCAACTCATTCTCAAGTGTTTTGGACTAAGTCAGCCCTGTCACCTGAAATGAAACAAATACACTCAATCTTGCAGACTTTCACACTTCCTGCAATGAGAGCCCTTTTACCTGATCTCAGGCGTGCGCTGCCGCAGGAAATGAGAGAGCATCTCAGACGTCTGTTGGAAGCTGTGGTTGAGCTCGTCTAACTTCTGCTCCATGGACAGGATCCGTTGCTCCAGCTCCCGATAAGAGTTATTCCAGTTAGCACTAAGGTCACACATTATCATCTGCATTTTTTGGAGGTCCACCATTTCACTGGCATAGTCTCTCAGTTTTCTCTGTTTGAGTCGTAAATGGCGAAATCTGTCAGGAAAAAGTTGTTGATGAGGTTGTGATTATGTCATAACCATGCTCTAATCATCATCTTACTTTTGTATTTTGATTGATTCATGCATGCATGAGTGATCTGCAATGTCCTGTATTCGAGGCTTGACTGCTCAAAAAGTTTCTATTTTCACCATCCCCCTATCTCCGCCCACAGCCCTGTACTTAGCTCTACATATGAATATTCAAGTTCATGCAATTTTTTAAAGATAAAACTGTTTTAAATTAAAATAGCTTACCAAGATGCCACATCTTTTTTGTTCTGTAATTTTTAGTTTCAGTTTCTATTATTAAGCCACTATAGATCACTCTTATGGTTTACAATGAACTAAATGTATTAATCATAGTCTACATATGTAGTTTAATACTCAATTATTCTCAATACTCAGTTACTGAGTAGGCTACTTTAATACTATCACAAGTTATTACTAATAGTCATGTAATATTCTATCCCTTTTCCCCTCTGCGTAGATGAACATGTGGTCACTCACACTCGGATGGCCTCCAGGAGACAGCGCTGGTGCCTCCGGTGCTCCCCACGGCGCCCCGGGCTCAGGTTTGTGCGGTGCAGCAGCCAACACTCTCTGAGCACATTAGCAGCAGCGTGACGAATCTGTCAGTCAAATGGTTCAACACAGGAAGAACAACTTTAATGATAACAAGTGATATGATCATCTTATCTACCATTTCAGGAAGTCAGTAATGTTGAAACCCTTAAAATGATTCCCCTGATATCTACACCTATTACTAGAAGCAACCATATACATGACACTGAATTATCACACATATGTTATGTTAGTTTTATTTCACAACCTTTACAGGCTATTCACATTTATTCAGTCATTTTCTGCCCCTTATTCTCGTTAGAAGTCGCGGGTGACTGGAGCCTATCCCAGTGACTCATCACAGGGCTTTTACTCTCATTTAACTTATTATTATTTGCCATTTTTTTAAACTGATAAATAATTAGGATTATAAATGCAGTAATGGGTAAGCACTACTAATACTTTCCTTTCTGAAACAACTTATATGGTTATTTTTTTTCATACAACTGGGTCAGGCTGCATTTACAGGAGCATAGAGAGCAATATGTAAAAAGTAAATTTAAAAAAACTCAATTTGATTTGATTAAAGACCAAACAGAAGAAGAGACACCCAAACACAATCTGTGCAGAGTCTGCATGTTTCTCTTTGTGTCTGGGTGGGTCTCCTCTGTGTGCTCCAGTTTCCATCAACTCCAAACATGCACCACAGCTCAAAAAAAAAAAAAAATTAAAAAACACATATCCTGACCCACACTAGCACAAGATCTGTGAGTGACAGGTTAGTCCAGTGGCATTGAAGGATGGGTCAAATGCAGAAAACAAATTTCCCTACTGGAACAATAAAGTGTACCTTAACAGATGTACCATCTGATTTATTATTTAAATAACAAAACAAAAAAAAGAATGCACAAAATCTCTAGACCAAAGAAATTAGAGAACCTAAATCATACCTCAAGGAGTGTTGCCAGAAATACAAAAGTTCAAATCATTTATTAATGTCAACATAAAGCTTTTGTCATTTGTTGTAATGTAGACTTTGTCACAATGGGAAGAGTAAACAAATCATTTACTCTTAAAGTACTGTTACACTGTAAAAAAAAAAAAAAAAAGGTTTGGTGCCTGAAAAGTACTCCAAGAAGTAAAATTTGATGAAAAAGTTCCTCAAATGTAACTGAGTAAGGTAACTAACCTCTGTAGGTTCATAGTAAATTATGTCATCTGGAACCCAGTGGACAGACGTTTCACCTGTGTGCTCTTTGATTCTATTTGTGTCTGTTTGTCTTCCTGCGCCCTTCACTGTAAACCGTCCACCTCATGATGTCACTGGAGGTTAATAATAGAGCCTGTCCAGCGTCCCATCCAGATGTCTTCCCTTGTTCCCACCAGTGTAAGTGTGAACATCGGATGCCCCGTAACCTCACTACACACGCACAAGCCCAAATAAAGGCCATGCCGGGCGCAAGGATGCTCCTCGGGACAGGATGCAGCCACGAGAGGCAGGAAACCGTTGTATCCTCCCAAGAACTCTGTATTTACATCAGGTATGACACACTCTACAACACTGAGGATCAGGCAAAATCCCCAGGAGGTGCAAAGTGTGTGTCAGGATGTCACAATATCAAATTTTATTTTGTAAGAAACTAAACGTCACATTACACAAAACAATAAGGGATCCTTAATTCACATTCATTCACATTGTCTGGATCAGTGATTTTCAACTCTTTTTGAGTTGTGGCACACTTTTTGGTTGAAAAAGATACCACGGCACACCTACCTATTTGACCTTTTTTTTTTTTTACTTGAAAATCTGGTATATAATGCGGGGAATAACGTCTGTGACACTGTATGGTTCTTTAAATCTCCATTTCTGATTGTTATGCTTCATTTTTTGGTGTAGAATTATGTTCAGGTCACTCCAAAATGGTATGTTTTATTCTAAAATCCAAACTGGACATTTTTTCAGGGCACGCTTAGCACACTGTTTCCCAGCACACTGGTTGAAAATCAAGGGTCTAGATTACAATTCCATTATGTGACCAACTTATACAAATCAAACTTTCTGTATGTATCTCATACAAAAAGACATAAACAGCCAGCACTTCACTTAACTTTTTGAGGTACAGATTGAAAAAAAAATCTTATTTTTGCTTTAGAGATCCTCTCAGTTAGTATTATTATTTTAGTTCTTACAATCAGATTGCAACTTAAATAATCACTATTATTAATTAACATAATAATGGCTAATCACAAAAGATGAGACACATGAGCCCAAAAAGTGACAAAGGGGAGCATTAGTAGCAAATTTTAAGTATTTCAGAAAATGCATGGTTTAACACATACCACTGTCACAATTTTAAGGCAAGACAAAAGCCTTAATAAATTTGAGGGGTAACTGTAATTTAAGTAAGGAGTTAAACTGAAGGAGGACTTACCCTTTTGGAGATCTGTATATCCAGCATGAAGACGTGGACATGTTTCTCTCCTTTGTTTAGAGCCAGCTTTTTGGTGACGACAGCGACCAACATGGCGGTGCAAGCTACGCCCTGAGCACAAAAAACATAATGATATATTTATGAATCACTGTTTTAATTAAATGCTAAGATGTAACGTGCACTAATAACAATATTACTGAATTGCATTCAAATAAAACAATCACTAAAGTACCTGTTTTTTTCTTTGTGAAGCATTAGAAACAGAGAGAAAAAAAAGTATTAGAGGAGAAACAAGCTTGTGCCCATATAACACATATGCAGTACTTTTACTCAGTTTGTGTTAGTGTTTTTATTATTGAGTTAGCTTATTTAACATTGATATTTGGAAAGGTTTAGTTGGGCAGTGATCAAAAACACACTTAAATATTATGTCAAATTGACTTTTATGAGCTCAGAATATATGCTCAGAAATGTTTTATTTGCACCTACCCCCTGATAAAAATCTGTTTAGATAAATATTAAGGCTTACAATGAGCAAATTGTAAAAATAAACATCCATACATTTAATACTAAAAAACAAACAAAAAACTATTTAAGTAGATCAACATTTTACATTTTGTTCATTGTAAACTGCTATATTGATCTAAAATGGCTTAGTAACAGAAACAGCTCCACTGATTATCCCCCGCCTCTTCTAGTGATAAAATATATAAACATTTTGTGAAAAGTGGCTAAGTGATATTTTACAACAGCATTTGTCTTTCTGGATCTTAATTTTTCAAATAATCACACCTAAGTACAGGGATGTGGGCGGGGATAGGGGGTAGGTGAAAACAGTGCATTACAGATTTACTCAAATGTGCATGAATCAATCAAAATATGACTTTGAGTAAACTAATGATGAGGTAACAAGGTTGTAACAAGGTTCAAATTGCACAATACAGTATGTCCCCTTTAATTAAATACTTTTTCATCACGTCACTTGAGCTGTGTACCTTTAGTTGTTTAGTCGATTAATCGGTCGATGGTCTCTCAGTCGACCAACATTTTTATTAGTCAACTAATTCTTTTATTTAGAATTAAAGGATTTATATGGCAAAAACAGCAAAAAAGAAGATATGGGGTGAGTTAGGTGAAGATTTTGGAGTCCAACATATAAATACATGGTTTCCTAGTACTTATCATTAAAAATTGTTGCTTTTGCATGAATTCCTCTGCAGTTGTGGTCTTTTGAGTGCAGTCTGGGTAAGATACATGTAAACACTTCATAGTTTTGATATATTTTTTGCTACACCCACTTTTAGTCGATTAATTGGTTGATTAGGCATGTCTTTAGTCGACCAAGAATTTCTTTAGTCGATTACAGCCCTAAACGTCACAAACCTTTTAACACTGTTTTTACATTTGTTTGAGTTATATATTTTCCACCTCTGTTTCAGGAGACTTCGACAGATTTTCATTGCAGCATTAATCACGGACTCTCAACTGAAGCAGGAGATACACATTCTTTCCTTGAAATCCTCCATCCAGATTTGTAACAGCGTTGTCAACTCTTCTACGCAGCTGCACATTAAACTATCTTTCAAACCAGAGCTGCACCATATATCACAATAGAATCTAAATTGCAATTCTAAATGTTGGAATTATCGAATCAAAGAGGCAGCGATGGTTTAGGCAGTAGAATGTCTTCTCTGTTACAATAAAATCTCCTGTGTTTTTACAAGAAAAGACTTGTTAATCCAGAAAAGTTTACAAACATTTTATGAATTCTTTTAATAGTTCTTTTTTCAATCCTCTCTAAAAGTCTCTGTCTAAAATGGGCTTTATGACTTGAATCTGGATTTGAAAAGTCATGAATCGAATCACAATCGCAACTCGTGCCATAGTCAAACTAATTAATTAGAGCTAAATCGCAGGTCAGAAAATCCAGAACTCCTGCGTGACTGCTAGTTTTTCGCTTTCCTTGTAAATCACTGAGCACAGGTTGGCACTGCCTTCACTTGTCGTTTTGCCAAATACAATAAAGTACCTAAAAATGGATAGGGTGGAAAGTTTCCCATTATACGAAGGGAAGCTTACAAAAACAGGAGGGGAGATGGGAAGAGAGTGAGAAGTTTGCTCCGCTCTGCACATGAGAGGTGTAGCTCGACCTGCCACTCCTGCGTGGACTCAAATGATCGTGCTTCCTAATACCATCTTTAAATCAATACTGTAAACTTCAAACATGAGCTGTCGACTCTTATCTCGCTCCCACTCCCACAGAATGACTTCACTATGACCCCTGTTGTTGCACAAATGTTCAGCTTTTCTGGCAAACTGTAGCAAATAGCAAAGAATGAAACTAGTGCGAAAAGTTCTCAAAATATTGCACATATATCTTGTCATGATAAACCGCAAAGGTAAATCGCACTTGTCTCATCCATGAGTTTCAAAGTAATGAAGAATTACCACCGTTTCATTAGCAATTGACAATTAAAACGTTCTGTCTTTTGTTTTGATGGTCAAAAGTTCTGAAAATGTCACATAAACAGGAAGATGAAACCCATGCATAGCTGAAAAAATATCAATGAGAAAGAGCAAAAAGACAAATAACTGTGTCACAATTTTATCCAGTAGAGAGAGTAAAAGATAAACATAACTCCACGTAGGCAGCAACAATGAGTAATTTCAGTTCAATCTATGCTTCAAAAAAGTCAAACTAAATGTAAAGTACTTTTTTATCTGGCTGTTTATGTGACAATATCATTACTTTTTTATTCAGAGTTTGATTTCAAAAAGAAAATTAAGGATTTCATGATGTTTCTTCTCACAATATTCGTCGGGTAGTTGTAATTTAGGGAAAAACATATGTCAAAGGTAAGTCAAAAGGTGTTATTAGTAAAAGTAATGACACAAGCAGTAGAGAAATAACCAAAAAGAGAAAGAGTGATAACAGAAGCAGGACATTTTGTTTTGTGATGATGTTGTTGGGTCAAAAACTGCCGAACGCTGAAATGTTAAGATAAGAAAGTCTCATTCTTTGTACTTTTTGGACAAAGTGTTGCATTTTAATCTTGTAACCACTCTTCTGCTCTGATTCGGGATGTCAACATTATTTTGTTAAATGAAAATTGGCATTGTAGTTTACAATAGGATTTAGAAGTAAAAATTGGTAGTTTCATTTCTATCTACTCCAAAAAAGAAAACCTAAATGTAAAGGGTTTTTGATCTGGATGTTTATGTCACATTAATATGACTTTTACATTCAGAAAGTTTGATTTCATAAAACTGGTCGCATACTAGAGAAATGGTGATCTATTAGTCAATTTGAATGAAAGTGAATAAGGAATTTCTCTGTTGTTTGGTCATAAATCTTGGCCATACAGTACATAAAATGGTGATGTTTCTTCTCAAAATAATTGAAACACTAAAACCTGACATTGTGACTTCCCTTGCTCTGATTAAATAATTTTCCAGATGAGAATCAGAAACAGCCACTTGCGGAGCAGCAGTCGTCACATACAAAAAACAGAATGACAAATGTGTTTTGGATAAATGTGTTGTTTGTGCTGTTACCATGACGCCGGTGAGGAGACAGACCACTTTGCCACAGCCCGTGTTCGGCGACACGTCTCCGTATCCCACAGTGAGGAAGGTGATCGCGATGAGCCACAGAGCCATGTTCATGTGATCAGCAGCTGCCCGGGTTTGTCTGTAACACCAGGAGGATCGCTGAAATATACTGAAAGATCGGGATATATTCTAACATTCTTACATTTATTCTTATAATTAGGATGCTACATTTGAATTTCTGAGTAGGATTGACATAATCTAGTCTGAATAACATTGTCGGGACTCCAAAAAATATTGTCAATATCACTGTTGAAAGTGACAAAAGGATAGATATTAGTCGGTTAAACGACTTGTAAGTGGTTTATTTGCAGATGAAAAAACAGAGAGGTAAAAGAAACCTTGACCTTGATCTTATTCTAAGATGTAACACTTTATTTGACTGTCAAGAGGACAAGAATCACACATCTTTTAAAGACTTTTGATCATGAGTCATGCACCATACTATAACGCATATAAACTAAATAAATATAGTAACAGTAATAACAGCTTTATTAAAACAATGTTTCCCACAAGAGTGAGCACTTAACTGATTTTAAGGTGAATTTAATTATATTTAGTTAAATTTAGTAGTGTGTTTAAAGGATATTTAAAGGAAGCAAGAAAATACAGTAATTTGTAATAAAACTTATAATACTAAAGAATCATGTTTACTAGATTTTGAGGGTTAAATATAGGGAGGCAAGTACAGAGGGCACTCGAGACAAAAAAAAGTTGGGAACCATTGATGTAGAACAAAAATATCTAATCTTAAGATATGTAACAAATCTAGAGAGTAGGAAGATGATGTGCATCTCCCTGGAAGAAGTTATTATTTGTGTTACTTTATGTTGCCGTCACACTTACAGTAACAACAAGAACACGCAGTGCTTGGACAGACCACCAGAGGCACAAAACAAGGTTAACAGGCCAAGGTTATGCACAAGCAACAAAAGTGGCAAAATACAACTGTCACTTGTATTTTTACATTTTTTGTATTCACTAGCAAGGACCACAACCTCAAGCCTGGATGCAGAAAGTTTATTGGCGAACGAGAACAACCATACAATGCTTGAGAGTAGATGATAAATACAGTTTTGGGGCTCCTAGCGATGAGGGCTGCAGGCTCCCGGGCCTCGATACCCCCCGACTAGGAGATAAGACAGAATAATTAGAAGAGGGTGGGAGGGAGGGGCCCGAAACAACGAACGCTGGTGTGTGTGACCTTAAATAGAGTAGTCACCGGAAGGGGCGTGGATGAGGTGTGGTCCTGCTCCCGAAATTCAGATGACAGACTTATCTCCATTTGTTTTGTATTGTTTTGTTTGTTTGTTTGTTTGTTTTATTTATTACTATTTTCAAATTTAAAAGTAGCCATTGTACAGTTCTTCATTAGTATGACCGACATAGAAATTGATGTGCTTTCATTAGCATCATATTGGCTTATTATTCTACTGTCACAAATACTTATCTTGACATAATCTTTATCTAAACTTTGAACTGGCACAAAGAATGACGCTGTTTTATCTACATTGAGAGTGATGGTTGTATGAATTTGGGGGCCAGTTCCCTGGCTGTTCATAAGACACAGAAACACAATATTGTCACAGTTTGAGAAAGGATCTTGAAGTCTATCGCATAAAATATTGTTTGTGAACGAGACAAGTGTGTTTTGTGCTATCGGTTTGATACAATATAATTTAGCTGAAGCATTTAGTGTACCCTGTTACCAGAAAGGAAATTGTAAAACTTTATCTCATGTCTAGTAATAATACCTCTTTTATCTCATGTCTTGATCTTTTCTTCCACTCACAGTATGACAAATGCAAAAAGGCCAATTGGAGAAACCACAGCTCTTTATAGTTGAAGTGAATAATGACCTCACACGGTCCAGCAGCCAGGCCCTCGTCGGGTTGGCTCACATTAAAAAGCTATTTGTGACATAAACACTGCAGAAAATAATTACAATCAACTGTTATTTCAATCCAGTTGGAAAAGGAAACTCAAATTGACCATCAAGGCTTGAGGTGGAAATTACAACTCCTCAGCCCTGCAAAGTTTTAACTGTGAGAAGAAATTACATCTAATAGCTACTCAGATATACATTATGAACAAGACAATGCATGGGTTTCAGAGTGATGAAAAATTAGCCTTTAAAGGAAAAATATTAAACATTTTTATTGTTATTAGCCTTTAAACATGCCCTTGCCCTTTAATTTGCCAGCTCATGTTTTGAAACGAACAAAAAAGGTTTATTATTAAATAATTACATTTGTTGTCTGCTGTCTGGAAAGATCCATCCAGCTAGTAGATGGCGCCAAGCACTTAGCTTATTATTTCTTGTGCTACTTGTAATTATCAGGCTAGTAGTAGCAGTTATCTGCGAGAACAAGTCTGGCGATGATTTAAAGACTAAAAACAGCAAAAGATTCTCGGATAAGTGACACAAATGATCAGAAAATATGTCCCAGAACTATGAAGTTCAGCAGGAGGTGTTTTTGACGCTTGGGGAGGGGGGTTACTGCACATTCCTCAAAACAGCATGAATGCAGCTGAATGCAACTTCAGGTATGTTTTTTGATGACAGGACATTGTTAGAACATAGTTCAAATCCCCCAAAAGTCACTGTAGCACATTATGTGTCCTTTAAGTAGGACACTGAAACCCATGAAACAAATGCACGTGATTGTCATGTATGACCCTTAAATTGAACAGAATGAGCCAACCAAAAGTTGAACCAAAGGATAAACAGACATAATAATATGCCTTGTGTCTTGATGTTCACCTCAACAACTTGAACTTGTTGGTCAGTGTGATGTCTCTTTATGTTTATTACTGTTGTTGTTGTAATAGTATAATCTATTTATTGTTGTATTGTTGGTTGCATTTTTATTTACTTATTTATTTAAAGGGCAGAAAAATGATAAATTGTTATGCTTTTCTACCTTCAGGGCATTCAAAGCCACCCACATATCCTCACACCAGTGTACACATACACTGAGTGGGTGAGTGACTACACTAACCCTTCACTTTGGAAAACTCAAACAATAGACTATATCTCATCTTATCTTTTACAGCCTTCTTACACATAAATCCATGAATGAATTAATCTGCATTAACAAACAACTCTTTAAATTTAATCTACAGGTCATAAAGAAGAGTAAATAAACAGGAGGAAAAAATCTGTTGAAAATTTTGTTTTATTTATTTTCTTTATCTTCTTTTTAACTTCTGTAATATACGGACATTATTTCTTTTGTTTTGTTTCTTTTTTTCTTTAATTTATATGCATGTACTCTTATGACTAATATTATTTCTAGTCTTTTTTACACTTATGGCTACTTGTGTGTTGTGTCTACAATATATGTTGTAAATATACAAATATTGTTTAATAACTACGTTGGTCACATGGGTTAATAATAAAAACATACAATATTGGAAGGAAAAAGTCAAGAGGAAGTTAAAAATATTTGCAGATTCATTGTAAATAAATACTTTTAGTTGTGAAGTGCCTGATACTGTGTTCTAATTTAGATGAACACATAGAAAGTTCAATTGTAGATGAAAAATGTTTTTTTTAAAAGTGCAGTTTACCTTTCACACAGGGTGAGCATCCAGGACGCAGTGAGCCAGAAAAGCAGGATGAAGACCAGCAGCGTGCGGGCCGGATACTTGTTCATGAGCACCTTGAGGACAAAGCGAAACGTGAAGTTGATGTTGTTCAGTGACCCGATGCTCCTGTAGGAGGCGCTCAGGAGCACTTTGCTGTGTAGGAGGATGGCCCTGTGCACCAAGTACAAACGCAGGAACATGAAGACAGACAAGAGCAGCTCCAGGTTCATGAAGCCGTGTCCGAAGTGTCCCGTCACGCAGAGGGGGGCAGCGGAGGACGACGAGGAGTTGTACGAGAGGCCAAACTCCCAGTACGCCCCGACTGGATGCACCGCACACACCAGCAGCTCCAGTGTGATCACAAACACACGGTGACTGGTCATAGCGATGTGCCAGTCCACCTGGTTATGGTCAATGATGAAGAGCTGACGAGAGCAGCAGAAGGAAGAGGTCAAAAAGATCATACAACAATTGCACAGGAACAAGTGCAGAGTGAAATGCTGGATGGAAATGAGAAATATTTTGCTGCTTAACATTGACATATCAATTTGGAGTTGAACCAAACAGCAATCTAGTGTCCATTTACATATTTCTGTTCAAATTCCACCCAATATAGATGTTACACCGACATTCTTTTATTTGAAAAATGCTCTTCATCATGGCCGAATGGCAGAATTAGGGTTAACAACTTGCTTCCATATGTCTCTTTTTTTAATCTGTAAAGTAGTTTCTTTGTTGTTGCTCAGACTGTGCAGAGCTTCACTAGCTTATATGAAAACGGTTGGAGACACTTCAACTGCCACAGTCCAGTCATTTTCCTCAACAAACAGACTCTCGTCAATGGTAAATGTGAGTGTACTTTTCTGTGGTTTATCTGGTTTTTAACTACTGTTTACTTGATTTTGATCTTTTAGATGTCACTTACTAAATATTCAGCAGCGTTATAGATCTTTACAGTTATCAGACTGTAACAGCTTTTTCACATTAGTTGTATTTTGAGCTCCTACATGAGAACATTTCATTTGTCACCATTCACATACTTTTGCCATGGACACAACAAAGGAATACCTTTGGAGCATAGTTCTGGTGGCAGGGAAGAAGCTCTTAACAAAGAAATGGATGACAGAAACTGACCTGACAATCAAGGACTGGACCGACATTATAAATGACATTCGTAAAATGGAATAAATGACCTTCAGACAATTTGAAAATAGACTTGTTTGGGAGACTTTGGACTGGTTGGGACATGGACGTTGGACAATTTGCGTTTTTTTTTTCTTTCTTTTTTTTATGTCTTGTGCCTTTTTTGGTATTGAATGTTTTGTTCTCTCTCTCTCTGTTGTGTTCTGTATGTTGTATTTAATTTTGAAATTTTGAAAAAAAAACAAAAAACATTTGTACATGTGACTTGATCTAAAGAATCAAAGCTGTTATTGCATGTTTTGCTGAGGACAGTTGCTGCTGTGTGTCACGCCCCTCTCTCCTGCTTATCTTAGTCTTCCATTTGCAGGGCCATCTCTTGTCTCAGTCTCACATTGGCTGCAGTCGACACATTCAAAACAATGTTCAGTCACCGGTGTAAATGTAGCACAATGTACGAGCCACAAACCTGCACTTTACAGTTTGTGCTTCAAGTTACACATATGTAGCGAGCCATTACAGTCATATGTAGTCACTTTCAGATAATGTATTTATCATAATAAAATAATGTATTTCTATGTGGTGGAATTATAGGTGCACAAAATACAAAAAGCTATTTAGTAGAATATTATATACTATATAAGTATATATAAGTAGAATATTATATATTATTATATTATTATAGAATATATTACTTTACACTGCATCTTAACTGCATCTTAATTAGCCTCAATAAAGCATGTACAAAGACTTAACTCATGAGGAACAAACAGTTTATTAAGCATGAATCAGGCTTTGTAACTACTTAATTAGGGTTAAGATCCATCATAGACAAGGTTTGCAAGGTAGTCATTTGGATACAGTTTTAACAAGAGGTTTCAACTTCCATTCTACAGACATTTTCAATCTGCGGAATTGGCCATAGAAATTCGAACTTCACTAACTGACTAAGCCCTGCCCACTTGGAGAAGTTTCACCTGAATAGATCTCCTGGACGAATGAGGGATCACACTGACTTTCTCTACGACTGTAACAAAGTAAAATGTGACAGGTTGAGAGTGCTATTTTGTGTTTGAGGTATCGCTTTGAGATTTTATTACGTAAAGACTGTGTACTGTTTTTATTTTATTGTATTTATTCTATTAACACAATACTTGGAGTGTATTAGCCACCATACTTGGACTATTTATATTTTTACTATAGCTTATTCTGGAGAAAAATAGATATAGACTTTATTTTTCGTAGACTCACCCTGATGTCTTTATAGTGGAAAGCTACAATAAAGATTAAGAGACACCCAGTGGAAAGGCTGATGGCTCCATTGACGAATAAGGCACTTTTGGAGCCCTGTGAAGAAAACAGAGGAAAATAAAATGAAAAATTTCTTTGCTGTTTGAATCTTCATCTACACTTCAACACAATAAATGTTAACCATATTAAAATGTTTATATGATCCACTAATTTATTTGGAAACACTCTTCTCGCACTAAACTATGGTCTTTTCCACCATCAATCAGAGCAGGTTGGAGAGCTGTGTTTCAGCGGCTGACAGAGCGTCAGTGGAAGATTTGAAAACGGACTGGAGGTTTCATGTGGTTTGCCGTTAAAAAGATAATTACAAACTCTCCAACTGGAGGAAACTTGAGCATGTAGGTGGTATGGAGTGACGTCCATTGGCAAGGTACATGGGTTTTCCAGAGCCTCAGCCGTAGCATCCACTGCTTCTCTGCACTGTGTCAAGGATTAATTATGGACCCCACAAAAATGTAACATTTCACCAGATTTACACAACACAAAGACAAATTACTAACTCCCACATACATTTGTATTCATTTTGTTTAAATGTTTTGTTTTGTTTTTTTTTTGTTTTTTTTGGGGGGGGACAAAAAGAAATCACTGTAAGGCTGTATTTTTATAGTTTGCTTTTGTCCATTCATCATCAACTTCTGCTTTTTTCTATGGATAGTCTCCTAACCTTGTGAACAATGGACTGTAGGACTAATATAATACAGGACAGACAAGATGACATTTTACTGGCAATTTAGATAAACCAAATCTGCGCATCAAATCTACAGCAGCAGTAGGGGATGTACTGCAGTCTTCCATGTGACTTTAGTTTGCTGATTTGCTTCATTAGATTCTGTAGTTTCATGGTTTTATGTAGTTTCTCATACTATGGGTCAGCAATAAAACAGAGGTATCCTGTCATTAAATTAGGGACAGGAAGAAAAGAGGCACCATGTGTTGTTAAAGGATGACTGAGTTTAAAACTACAATCTGCATTGGTCCGTTTCACTGAGGTCATCTTGGACACTGCTGAGATGAAACACCTTTTAAATGCCCCTATGTTTTACTGTTCAGAGACTTACAAAGAGCTTCTGCCACACCTGCTTTAAGGCACATGTGTATTTTCAGACCTTGTCCAACTGCTTTTAGCTCCACTTTTGTATGTCAAACCAAGCCCCAATGAAGTCTAGTTGATGCAATAGTACAGTGAACAACTTCTTTCAGAATTTTGTGAATGAACTTCATTGATTGTAATGGAAGTAGATACATTTACAGTGGTGATGAAAAGAGCTGTACCTGATTGAATTTTTTTTTTTATCACGATAAATGTTCTTTAACAAATGCAGGGCTGTACATCATAAGGGAAAATAGTGAGTTGTAATATAAAATGTATGCATTATGTGTGTTAACCCTGTGACTAGCAGGTCCCTGTCCATGGTGTACCCAAGGCCCAAATTCAATAGGATAGGCTCCAGTCACATACGACTCCAAACGGAAACAAGCAGAAGAAGATGAATGAATATTTTGTTAACTAGCAGCTTCTGGTACATAGTTCAGATTTGTGGGACAGCAACTGCCTGACACTAACCCAGACCCTAAAACTCATAATGCATTATCAAAACATAAAGCAAAAAATAATGACAGATAGGACTAAGCAGGGGAGGCTAATGGTTCAAACTAAAACATGTTACTGACTCATGGTTTGTCACCTGGTTGTCTCCACTGGTTGCGTACCCAGAACGTTCCACACTGGGTGCTTTCACATTTGTTGTTATTGGGCTGGTATTTCAGAGCCATAAAAACACTTAATAAATGCAAGATGTATGCATTTAATACACTGTGGAACATTTCAAATAAAACAATGATACCTCCGTGGAAACAAGCAGGTATTAGTCATCCACCAGAAAAGTTACTTAGTTATCTGCATGAATCAATTCTAATAAAATACAGGTTCTTTTACCGAATAAAGCAAAAATAATACAAATGTAATAGTAAATTGGTATTTTTGTGTCAGAAATCAAGTCCTTATTGTATCACTGTGTTTTGGGAATCAGAAATGAGGACAATGTGTTGCATCCTTCATACTTCCTCCTTCTGAATGAAGCAAAGCTGGGAGACAGCCTGTGCAAACAGCCTAATTATCCACTAAATGATGTGGAAAGATAGCCTCAAGTACTCAGGGCAATCTAGCTCAAGGGAAGGAGGTGAAATGTGGAAAAATGCTCCAATAATAGCCCTGTTTTCCGGCATAAACATGAAAAGGTATGCAAAAATATCACTTTGGCTGATGCTGACCGGTGTGGGAAGTCAACTATCCTCGAGCGCATTCGCATCATGTGAGTCTGTGAACTAAAACATATGTAGAGGAGAAGGAACGCACTCTTACGCACATTGAAGTTAAATCAGGAGAGGTGCTTCTTCTAAATATCATTGTCCAAGTCTTTTCCAGTGCATCAGCGTTTCCACACTCTACTAAAGCAGGGTGCCATGTAGTGAGGCCCGGACAGAAAACACCTGTTCTTGGTTGGTCTCTGTAAAGCTCTAGTGCTTATGTCACATTCGGTCTGCACTGTTGCATTTCCAAATGTGTTTCCTCACGTTGAATTTTCTCAGAGCCGATCGGGTAAATTTCCATTGTTTCTTTTCAAAAAATGTGAGTTCAACATTTGGGTTCTTGACAATGTAATCAATCATTCTTGAAACATGGAGGTGGTCTGCAGTTTTGGCAGTGTGCATGAGAACTTTTTTTTTCCATATGTGAAGTCAGGGGAGTTAATAATTTGTTGATTATGTGGCCCCGGCATTGTTATCCACTGAGATCTGCATGTTAATGTCATGAGGCTGTGCTACCAAATAGAGTGTCTGGAAATGAACTCGTAATCAGCGGGTCATGGGGGGTCAGAGCCCAGGTGCAGGCGACTGGAGCTGCTCTGGGGCCTATAGACTATCTGCTATTCTCAGGAACGCTGTTATGATGAAGCAGAGGTGTTGAGGGAGGATATCTGGCAATTATGGACAGATGTTGGTGGTTTAAAGAAAAATAAATAATAATATAACAAATTAAGTACGCTACTTATCCTACTTTTTGTGTGAGCACATTCATAAAATGTGCTTCATAATAATGCAAAGTTAAAGTAACAATAACTGTCTGTAGCATGTCACCCACATGATTTCATGGAAATACAAAGTTAAATCTATACTTTGGAACAATGCCACAATGTATAATGTGGAATATTAGCAAATTTGCATTCTCATATTCTGCAATGGAAAATGTCCAAAAAGAAAAATATTTTTTGCCATTTTTTTGTGCTTGCTAAAAACGTAGCTTAGGTACCTTTTAATTGATCTTAATGTGCAACATATAGGCTATATGTTTTTCCTTGATTATTAGGCAACACAATAATGTAAACAATAACAGTATCATAATAGATCATGTTGCATGAGGCTTACAGAGCATGGGGCATTGTTCATGCCATTCCAAATTTTAGTACCACTTCATAATAACTATCCCATTTAGCCTTAATAAAGCATGAACAAAGACTTAATTCATAATGATAACATAGTTTATTGGGTATTACTCAGGCTTAGTAACTACTTTGAACAGGTTGGAATATGAAGTAACCTGAATCATTCTTAATGACAAACAAATGTCTTTGTTTGTGCTTTGTTAAGACGAAGTGTAATTAGCCTATTAAAAATTGTACTCAAATTTGCATTACCCACAGCCAAATGACACTCACTGGATGGTAAACAGCGGGACACATCTCTGCGTGGATGATCATGAGAAGTATCCCAAGAAGAGCCGTGGCCAGAGCCGAAGCGCACAGGCGTTTTTTGTCTTCTAACAGGAACTTTCTGTCGCGCAGTCTGTACAAGTTGTCTCCTTCTATTGGACTCGTCCGTTTGCCTGGCATTGACAGAGGGATGGACACATCCGAGTCCACGGCTGTTCCGTTGATGAAGCCCTCGCAGTTGACGCAATCCATTTTGGAAGCTCCGCACGCCCCGTGGCTAATAATATTCATCTCCAGAGCTACTCCAAAGCGCTGTCCACTGTGTGCGCGCACCCGTCTGTACGCGCTCTCACGTGGGTCCTCGCCCGGATAGGATACGGCACTGTCTGACCTGACGGGACGAGCCAAACACTTCTTTTTCTTGTCTGTCGCTCATGAAAGTAGCGGTTCACCTCGACACTTTGCCACTATCATCACCTTATCACTCCTTCTCTCCGACGCGCTCAGTGATACCATCTGCACGTAATTTCTCCCCAAGTCTTCAAATTTGCATGACTTATTATTATAGCACTGTGCGTCACCCCACCATAAAAACACCTTTCTGTGCTGGTGGTTCGCGCTCCAACATTTATGACTTTTTTTTTTTTTTAGAACGCGTTGGCCTTAGTTTTAAACATTTTAACTGGTTTTGTCTGCGGCACTAGAAAGACCATTTACTGAATATACAAACTAAACGTGAATTTTAAAAGGTATAATTTGTTTACGCTACCTAGTGTCATGCGCATTACAGCTCCACGGTGACCTCTTGTGGTCAATTGGAGTGGGGCATCAAGCCTTCGCACGACTCTTGCCTTGTGTGAATTAACTTTGGTTAAACAAACTAGAATAGTGGGAACGCCCTGCTTCCCCAAAGAGGCTTCCATACACACGCAGACATTAATACATATCAAAGGTTTAGATTTATTAGAAACAATGATTTTTTTAAAGGAACAATTATTTTCATTTTTAAAACATCCCCACCAGTGGGTTGAGATTATTAAATCCCTGAAACACAATTAGG
This sequence comes from Rhinogobius similis, assembly GCA_019453435.1. Classification (NCBI taxonomy): domain Eukaryota; kingdom Metazoa; phylum Chordata; class Actinopteri; order Gobiiformes; family Gobiidae; genus Rhinogobius; species Rhinogobius similis. Next base: position 23,339,105 of record CM033626.1, on the reverse strand, counting down.
CTTGACCAGCACAAATATTAGCTGCAAAGTGATACATTTGTGCCCTCAGAAAAAAGCATGGATCAACAGTTAAAGAAAGAGTGGATTATTAAATATTAGTAAATGTAAATATACATATATATATATTCAAACAGAAAATTGCAGAGCATAGATTGTGTAAAATCATTGAAACAAAGCTTAACAGACAACACAACCAGTGATGCAGTATAGAACAAATCTTATAAAAATAAATACAATTTTATGTATTAGCTGTGATTTTAGTGCCACAAAGTCATGGCCAAATATATTACAACAGAAACAGTAAAATTGTGTGTTACATACATTCATATACAGGCTCTGTATTATTTACAAGCAGTTAGTAAAAAATATTATAGTATACAGCAATTCTAATTACAGATTAAAATCAAGATTATTTTACAATAAATGTGATTATCAAATACATAGAAGCTGCTTGGTTGTCAAAGAGACAACTTCAAAAAGACAAACAGAACTTCACCTGAATTCAGCATTTGGTATTAAACATATTGCTGTAGGCTCCTGAGTTAAGTCTAAGCACCCAGTGATTGCTGCCATTTAAATGTGTACAAAATATCGTATTCATCGGTGCAGACCTGATTTTATGAAATGAAACACCTGCCAGTCTAATCCATTAAAAAATCTGTGCCACACCACTATAAATATAGACGATTGAATAATACAGTTTGTGCAAAGAATAATTAACGCTGTACAGAAGTTTTTGGCCCAATTTTAGCTGATCACTGACATGGCTCAGTTATAGGAGTGTCCAGTGCATCTTCTACATCAGGTCCTGAGAGGTTTAGCCCTTCACTGCACCCCATGGCTGCAGCGTGGCCTGGGGAAGGATGAACTGGGGCGAGGGCTGGGGCAGGATGTAATACCCGACGAGGGGCTGAGACGGAGGGGGAGGAGGGGGCGCACATACTGTAGTCAGAAACACAGACGGAGCCTTTTTGTACGGAGACCAAACCTGTGTCGGCTGGTAATAGTACTGGAGACTTGGAGGAACCTGGAGAGACAAGTCACAGTCTGAGAAGAGCAGTTTTGTTTTATGAATCTAGGAATGTTTTAAAGCATAAAAAACTTTACAATTTTAATTAAATGTGTATATTTTCCCCACTATTCCTTATTTTAGTGTCTGGAATAAGAACAGGTAGTAGAAAGAAGTCATAGGCTGCATTCACACTTTTCTGGTTTGATCCCAGTTAGTTCTAATGTAGACTTGGTTTGTTCCTGTTCTGGACTGGGCTAGGTTGTGGTCTAGTATGGGTTAAGGTCTGGATTTAGTTCCAGTTTAGTCAAATTTCTTTCCAAATGGTGATTGCATCCATAGTCCAGACCCTAAAATGCATTAAATCCTTATGCTGTAATATCTCATGGTTTAAAATTAACCTAATGCTTGCCAAAAAAAGAATAACTATGCATCAATCATGCATTCATAAATAAGGCCGTGTGTCTGGCTATATATATTCCAAAATAATTACCATATTCCTGACGTATTTGACTTTATTTAGCCCTTCTATGTGGCGTCCCCGAATCCTGGGCACCATTGCGATCGTGTAGGCGTCTCCCTCTGCTGTTTCTTTCTTGACATCCTTCTTTTCTTTTTTAGGCTCTCCCTCCTCTTCTGCGTCTTTCACCTCCTCCTCCTCCTCTTGGTCTTTGGATTCTTCTTCAGTGTCGCTGGACGCGGTGGAGCCGCAGTCCGAGGAGGTAGCAGAGTGGTAATCGGAGGTGTCCAGGTTCAAGGACTCATCTGACAGTGTGTCTTCCTGTGAGGTCTTCAAACTCTGCTCCTTTTGTTCCTCTGTGAAAGTGGCCACTGTAAAAGGCCTGCTGTTCTCTCCGGATCTGCAAAGAGAAAATCAATACAAATTTACTCAGCTTGATGTTTATGCCGAGGTTGTAAAGAGAGCCAAACCTAAACGTCATTGGCACCATCCTCTGGTTCTTCCTACTTTCACTATCAACAAGATTTAGGATTTTAGTTCACATGTAGTCTGTTCATTGCTGTTCACATGTTTTTTCCTTTCTCTGCTTCCATTCCATTTCATTCCATTTTGGGTGGGACTGTCATTTTTTGTTTATATAAAATACATACAAAAATGGCCCTGGTGTAATCCTCCAGCAGTAAAAGCATGTGGTTTGTAGCAAAATTCCAGAAGAAGAATTTTACTATTTATTGTCTTAAATGGCACTGAAGTCTGACTCTCTTATGTTCAGGAAATCAATAATTAAAGCCAAAAATCAAATAAAAATGTTTGATTTGTCATTGCCTGGAAAAGAAAATCACCATATTTTTTAGCCATATCACCCTGTCCTAGATTCAGGTCTATGCACACATATTCCCTCAATTTTTCTCACCCATTTTCCCAATCAGTCAAACTTTACCAGTGATCCAAGTGTGAGCTTTCAGAAGGGGAGACTAAATGTTCATTATTTGTGATAAAGACTATTTTTCCATACAGCTGATCCATAATTGTCAGGAATAACAATTTCTGCAAGCAGCATGTTTTCCTTACATCATGCAGCCGTGTACTTATGAGTCATGGTGATTCTTGGCACGACATTACTCAGGTAACCAAAAGATAACGGGTGTCTAGATCACACACACAGGTCAGACAGTGACTCACCTCGCGCACACCTCCAGTGGGTCGATCCACAGGGTGAGCTCACGAGGAAGACCCAAATCAGAGGGTTTCAACTCGCTGTCCGCACACGCCTTCAGCACAGCCTCATCGGACAAGACACCATGGTTTATCCGAATGCACCTGTGAGGAAATAACAGCAAATACAGTATGTTCAGTTGGTTTAAAGGTCAAAGAAATTGTTATGAAAGTTTCTTAATTGGGTTTAGGTGATATCACAAGATATTAGTCCTAGGCCTCCACATAAATTATAATCTACATTTACATCTCAGTTTGAAAATGTATGCAACAAGTCACTCTTCAACTTCCCAAAAACTCTTGACCCCCAGGTTGCGAACTACTGGCCCTCAAGAGTGTAACATCAGTAAATAAAATGTGAAAATGAATTGTTAGGTTTTGTTTTGATATTTACTGAAAATCTTTAGCATTTAAAAAAAAAAAAGGGAAGACAATGTAAGGCGGGGGGTCCAAAACCATCTTTTATCCACTGAGGTGCTGTTCTACAAATTGGCATAAAACTTGGCAATCTCCATGCACCAAAACAAGTCATTTTTTTTGCAATTAAAATGCTGGTAACTGACTAAAAGAAAGATAGAGAAGTTTGATGCCAAATTGAGGAACATTCCAGGCAAAGCAATGACATTTAACAAAAGACAAGCAGGCAATGGACCCTCCACCAGAAAACGTACAAAGTGCAACTGTGTACGTTTAAACGGTAATTTACAGAGTCTGCGATCTAATGGGAAAAAATGTTATTGGTAAGATCTGCCATGTTTCTGCAACATCAGCAAAGCGCTCATACACTAGCCAAAACAATGTAAAAAGTAAACAAAAGAGCCCTGGAGCGTTCTGATAGCTGCTGAATTACTGCTGGTAAATACACACTACAGTGTCCGAATATTTTTAAATGAACACTAAGTTTTGTATTTAGCGTCTTAAAAATCGCTTTAACATTAGCTTAGCAGAAACTGTTATGAGGTGTAATGACACATTCTTGAGTTCTGTTAATAAAATTACGGCCAATATGATCATGTGGAAGCTAAGTATCTGGTTGTTGTAGTCAATACCTGAACGCCTGTCCTTTGCTGGGACTCTCAGGGTACCAGTGGTCATCATATCGGTCGCACAAATGCTGCTGAAGCTTCTCTGCAAACAATTCTGCTTTTGTCTCTTCAATCTTGCCTCGTGCCACAACCAAGCGCTTCAGGAAGTTGACCCCCGCTTTCACCTCCCGTATCATCGTCATCGTCTACAAAGTCAAGACACAAAATACAACATTTAAAACAATGCAATTAGATGTTATGGAGACATGGAGGTGGTGGAAAAGTTACACATTTAAAATATTTTGATTTCAAAACTAAATTAAAACTATAACACTTAAGAGGATGGGGTTAGTTTAGCAGCAATGTCCATAGACAATGTGCTCGCTGTGCATTTTTCATCAAGGTTATCATAACAACAGTAGGTCATCTCATCCTACTCCCAGTCCAATTCATTATACCTCAAAGACAAATGTATGTGTTTTTCTCTCACAGACCATGACTTCCTTTCACTGGTGTCGTGTGGGGGAGAGGGAACTTCAGCTGCACCGATAACAACACTTCCCTGTGCAGTTGCTTCACGCCTTCTATTTTTACAAATTGAGTCCTTTACATACCGAGTGCACACAAGCCTCAGAGACTTGACTGTATTGACAAAAGGCTAAAGTTTGTATAGAGGCAAACTACTTGCAAATGTGTTCTCCTGTTTTCACATGTAAGGCCTTCTCACATGCAAATCCAGCGAGTGCACTATGTTATTTATCTTCTGATAGCGTCTCTGTTTGGGTTGAGTGCCAATGTCAGTCTGACCAGAGAGCACTGAGTTTGTTGGAGGACAAGAGAATTCAGAGTTTGCATAAGAAACTGAACCAGTTATACATAAAAGAACATGCACAGGTCTGACACTCCTGCTTTTAAAAGTCACACCTTGAACTCTGATTTGTGTTTGTTGTTGTGGTTGAGGAAAATTGTTGCATCAGCTAATTTATAATGCAATGTTTGTGAAATGTACTTGTCGCACGCCATTGTATAACATGATTTCTAAGAATGTGACAATACATTTGATCTCTCAGAAATACACGCTGCTTCTATTTTTACTCTGAGCTACATTTTATTTCAGTTAATGGGCTATAACAATAATAAAAAGCTAGTGTAACTAACGTAAGTCAAAACTGCATATTAAGGATAAAAAGTTTCATAAACCTTGTAATTTTAATGCTTTTTTTCAAGCAAATAACGATCACTCATCATTTCAATTCTACTCCACTAAAAGAAAGCACAGTAAATAAGACAATAACACAATTTTCCCCCTGGATCTTTTCTTTGCTAACCATGCTGTAAACAATAAACACTGAGGTAAATGGTAATAAAGCCTTTGCTCACAGAAAGGCAAGACTAGACAGTGCCTACTATCAAGAGTGATAACATATCATAAAACTTGAGATATTTCAATCTGTTTAATTCACGCCTTTTTCCTGAACTGTTTGTTCAGAGTCAACGTACAAAACATTTACCAATGAATGTGCTGTGGTTAAAAAACAACGCATTACAACAAGATTACATCAGACCAACAGCAGCATCTATTATCAATACTCTCCACAAGCTGCAGTTAAAGGCTAAGATTATGTGTACTGCAACGGCCCTTTGATTACTTCAGGCATAAGTCATGTATTTGTGCACAAAATATAGGTTTACAGCTCTTCATATTAGAGCTCATGGAGGAACAACTTCAGCACAGCACGCACTGCTGCTCCCCCATTAAAGCCTACGTGTACACTAAAGGTAAAAAATAAAAAAACAAAAACAAATGTTGTGTATTAGAAACGCAGACTGCATAAATAGCATTTGAGAACAACTACACAACAGCTTTAAATATTACTCCCAGTCTCCCACATTGAACATAGCAATACACCCAGCACGAAACCTGATTAGGAGACACGACACCATCAAACAGGGCAATATTAAGCTTTACAAAGTATTAACCTTATGTTTAGAGGAAACTTGACCTGACTGTTTTACTCAGGATTCCGGATGTTCAACTGGTTGGGTTTCTTACGTGTGGCCTATACTAAGAAAACAACAACGTTTGCTTCAGACAAAGGAGACTCAACAAAGCCCAAGACACGTGTTTGCACAAAGTTCGTCTTGGTCAAATAACACGAGAAAAACCTCAAAACAACCCTGCAGATTTTCACATGATGATCAAAAAACGAAACTGGGTGACCCACAAGGAAAACTAACAAGTTTTTGGTTTTCTGACGACATGGAAACCCCCCCGGTGGAAATACAGAAAGTTAAGAGGAACAGCTCCTAACTAGAATACCAGGTCAAATTGAGAATAAAAAGGTTAACATTTCAGCTGACGTTTATAGACAGTATTATATGTTTTCAAAAATTATCATGAGTGTGTTTGTTCACAATTTTCTTGCTAATAAACTTATATTCGTTGCGTATCTTTGTGCCTCACCTGTGCGTAAAATCCTACTCTGTGCGTAAAAGTAAATTGGTGAGCACAATTTTATTACAACACTGTTTCTATATTTTTCCCCCCACATTCACAAAGAATAGAACATATTAGATTTATGATACACGTCCAGTTAGTAAAAGTGAAACAATCCAAGGCAAAACAAAAAAACTTAAGTATCCAGGCACTCCAAAATCCAAGGCAAAACACTGAGAAGTAAAACAAGGACATAACTGAAAGAAAATTGTACTCACGATAAAAGACAGTGGGTAAATACAGAAGAAGTCGGAGTGCGTCTTCTCTTGAGCTCGGTTTGGTCTGTGCTGGCTGTCTGTGGTGTGGCTGCTGCTGCTATGTTGGAGTTATTGTGGTCAGCAGCAGTGGTACATGTTGCTTCCTTGTTCTGTCTCTTCAGTCTCGCGCTGCGACGCAACCACGACGCAACGCACGCACGATTACCGTCAGCGTGAGTCACTTCCTTTACTCAGCGCAGCGTCACCCCGCCCGGACCATATATGGACAGTCAAGGTAAACAGCTGAGGGGGAATTCGTTTTTGCAAATGTAAACTGGTGCAACAATACAATTACTGTCCCTCCCTTTTTGTGCTATTGAAAGTTGTGAAAGTGGTTTAGTCCATAATATTGTAGTCGCTTTCCTCAAACATCCGCTTCTTGGGTTAAATTAAAGAGTCATAATCGAATAACATTTGTCTTGTAACTTCGCGGGCATTTTGGTGCAAATGATTGGCGTGGCGTTCTTTGCTAATTAGACCAAATGGAATTCAAGCTTAAAGTCAACTGTTTAACCCTGTATTTAGAGTTTATACTGTGTTTCATAGGGTTTATTTTGTATTTTCAGGTTTTCCTAAAGGCTGAAAATTGAGCTCCGAGGTTTGGCCTACCCACGTGTATCACATGAAACTTCTCTTTCGGTCTCAGTAGGGGCCAAGACTCTTGACACTTGCGGATAGAAATTGATCTTGAAAGGGAAACTATTTAGTTTAAGTTCGTATTGATTGAAATCATCAGTCATGTTTTATTTAACTACTGATGTGAAACCGTGTGGAAAATGTTAGCCTTGAGACTTCTGTTTTATTATACATTTTAATCATTTTAATCTGTAGAAAATGGAACCAGTATAATTCGCTTTATATTAATCCCACGCACTTTCGACAGTTTTCTATAAATTAAAGTAAATGCCAAAAATTTAAATTGAAGAATATTTTTTTAGCTAAATGTGACTGGACATGTTTTATACATTATCCTTTTTACCGAATAGAATCAGTGAATAAGAAAAAAAAAATCATACCGTTTTAATGTAATACCCATTTGTTAACACTAGAGGGCAGAATGGTTCCCTTCTTTAAATTTTAATCAGTTGAAATGTTGCCCTGTTTATCTTTGCCCCTCTATGTTACCATATGAAAAGCATAGCCCTTTCAGAGTAATTGGAATTATATAATTAATTTAGTTGACAACATAGACTTAGTAATTATATTTCTTACTATTTATTCCTTTGTGTTTTACTTAAGTGTCAGTTCAGGTAGAACGAGGACAGTGAATGCATCTGTGTGAACTTCCTTTCGCTGCTTTTTTACACTGTGCCCCAGATGCCAAGTCAAGAGTAAATTATTTCTTAGAGACGTGAAAAGACAGAGGGACTATCACAGAGATGTAAGTATTGTGTTAGACTGCACAAGTCAAAAAATGTCAACATGTGGGTGTCTGATATCGATCAACACTGTTTTAACAAGTTAGAATAGATGCCTCATGCTTTGTTTTAATATGATTCTCTCATGACTCTTTGACCTTCTTCTAGAGCAGCATAAAACAAACTTAATTGTCTCCTATTATAATTTGATAGCTACAATGTAGTTTAGTCTTTATTAGTCAGGGACCATTTAAAATTAATGAATATTACAAAAGAAAAGAATCTGCATCATATTTAGCTACTGCACAAGACAGTAAAAAAGTTATTAAATTACAACTAACTTAGCGTGTTATTAATGTTAACTCAGTAAAATACACAAAGAAATGTCAACATTTTAAATACATTAGATGGTTTCCTAAATTTGTAAACAGGGTTGAGGGCGATATTGACAAAAATTAAGATCTCAGTATCCAAATAAAGTATAAGTAAATAAAATATCCAGATAACGATAGTGAGACGATTTCAATCAAACATGTCTTTAAATCTGTTAGTTGAGGTTTCATTATCAGACACATTTGAAATTGAAATATTCAAATTTTGTCTTCAAAGCAACATTCTTGATACAATTTCGATATATTGTCCACCTCTACTTTTAAAAAATCCTACATTACCAATTGAAATCTATCACACAAAATTATAAATAAACACTTTGGTATTGTACAAAACTTGAATAGTGCAGACTAGGTTTATCTGGAATATTTTTTCATACAAGACTGAAAGTTGCCCCTTGTTTGTGCTGGGCAATATAGTCAAAACTATCTAATTGTGAGCTCGTCCCTGTGACAATCTGCTCTTTTTGTGAAATCGTCATACTGCGATTCACTTTTTCTCTGTTTAATGCAGGTGTCTGTTCAAACATACTTTTTCTCCTGTTGTTTAGCCTCTAGGCAAATGACTTTATTTACCTCTTATAGGCTTGGGTTGCACAATTAAGCAGAATCCACACAAAATTTCAATTTCAATGGACACAATTAGCAAGTAGTAAAGACTGCAATTTTTGTCCAAAGGGTGCAATAATTTCTTCCACAAACAACAAAATGTCTGGCTTTGATTTGAATAAAACACCATAACACTGTAGGTAGAATAGGTACAAACATGTTCTGAAACAAGCGACAAAAGCATGACATAAAGCGATAAAAATGCGTTCAAAAGTGACAAAAATGCGCCTGCAAACAACAAAACTCAATGCATCAAAATGTGACTAAAAGCGACAAAGACATGTTAAATAAATAATAAATATGACAAACACAACTGAACATGACAAAATGCAACTAAAAGCGAGAAACATGTTTAAAATGTGAATTTGAACAGAATCCTGTTATTAAAACACCACAATGACTCTGGTCAGAAAAATCACAATTAGATATTTTTCCTAAATCGTGCAGCTCTATTAAAGGCAATAGAAAAATACAAAGTGAAGATGAATCATGATGAAATTGAAATCATGATCTGGCCCCAAGAAAATCGTGATAATCATTTTTTGACATATCGCCCAGCTCTAATGTACTGTCAGAGGAAATAGACAGTTTTTTAAAAGTTTTTATACACTTTAAATATATTTAAATATATAATAAATTGAGAACATTTTGATGAACATTTTTGCCATTTCCAACACCTATAACCTCTGCCTATCTTCTTGACTTTAAGGTCATTATTTGTTATGCCTGCTGTACTTTTACTGTCTGGCAATTACTCTATCTCAGGTACGTGTTCTTTTATAATTTCTGTTGTGGCTTTTCAAATCTTCCCAACTCACAACTTTCTTCATCAGAAACTATTGATTGTCCACGTCTTAGTGTTATTCCTGCCTTTCAGTGGTTTCTTGTCGGCTGTGATTACTGTGGAGCCAAACTGCGCGTCTCATTCCACACAATCACACCACAATGTCCATTCTCCTGGCGATTTTATAGGTAAGTATTGGAAATGGAACCGCTTGACCTCAAAACGTGATGGTTCATTTTCAGGAACAGCTTGTCTCTGTGCGCGTCTGGCTGTATCAATGAGGGCCACACGCATTCACCGTATGCAGTCTGCTTCGCCTTTAAAAACATATTGATTTCTCTCGTTCGCAGGGAGCTTAATGCGATCGATTGGCCAGGCCCTTTCAAGATCAGCGCCGGTGTAAGCATCTCTTCCCCTAACACACATGCAGCCTCTTTCCCCTCAGGTAATGATTGTCCTTGGGCTGGGGAATAGTTTGTCAGCATTAAGAGAGAGAAGCGTTACTCGTGGCATCTAGTCCCTCCTCCCTGATCCTGTGGTTAAGCAGGGAAAGTATATTTGCCTCTTTAACAAAAGGCATAAGTGAATGCAGAGCACATCTGAGACGACCTTTATCATCCTCCCCTCCCCCTCTCCTCCTGCTCCTCCGGTCAATACCTATTTGTATTTGTAATGCATTAAAGTGGTGCCCTCTTTTTAGATTGGAAAAAGTTTCTCGGTTTGGTGCCTCACAGGCATATCACACCAATGAGATTTTTGCCTTATTTAGTTCATTTCTGTTGCTTCACTCAACTCCAGAGACTTCACTGGAATAAAAATCTATCAGTTACCAGCCATAATATAAATCTATGGGGATTCCCTTCAACCCAATATGTCAGAAGGATTTCACAAGAACGAAAGGATCCTGCTCCAAAATATGTTTAACTTTGTATTTTTGAGTATTATGAATGCAAAATGGAAAGACCCTCTCACCTTTATTCAAAGAAGTATTTCCAAAACTGCTTCTATAATGGTTTTGTATAATTGATATCAAGCTTTAAAGTGTGGAACGTGTACTTTATTTCTTTGTAATGTTTCCCAACACAATATTTCTTTATTGTCTTAATCAGTTCCCAGATGCATTTCACAAAGCTATTTTGCTGTATTTAGTGCACCTTGCATCCACCCTAACATCTGGCTGATCTATAGACGAGATGAAATCAACAATAAGGCCATTACTCACCAGCTTTAAATTGCTTAGTGACTTTTTAATTGCCTATATATCAGAGACGCTTCTCAGTTCACATGGGTGCAGTCTAAACACGGCATAGATTACGGCTGCTCTTTCCAGCCTGAGTAAACTTAAAAAGCGCTGCGTGATTAAGATTAACATTAGCGTTATACGGATAAACAGTTGTTGAGTAAATATTATGTTAACAAAAACTTAATACTATAAGCAGTGTTTAAACAAAAGTCATACATTCTGATTTATGTCATTTTCTGAAACTTTATCCAGTCAAGTGTTGCTGAAACCTCTCACGGCACCTTTTGGCCGGATGTGTGACACACCCTGGACAATGTAAGTTATTTGCATGACTACACCAAGTTGACACAGACAACCATTAGCTTTCCCATCAGAGTTGCCATGTCTGCTTTTTTGTAGCGACTTTGGGTTTTTATTTTTGGAAAATCGCTAGCAAATTTTTAGAATCCTGTATTGTTGTTTTTTGGACTGTGGGCACTTTCATGTCATAAAAAGGCAAGGTAAGGCAAGGCAAGGCAAGGCAAGTTTATTTGTAGAGCACAAAAACGCAAGTCAAAGTGCTTTACAGAAAAAAATTGCAATAAAATCACAAAATAGCATAAGACATCCAAAGTCATTATAAAAAAAAAACAAGCATTTAATGTTTTGAAGTCATAATTGATGTAAAATATGCTGTTAAAAATGTGTGTATCTCATTAGAGCTCGTTCAGAGGCAACACACAATGTTTAAGTAGTTACTTATGTTTTGTCCTTATTTATGTGGGGCTTTTTCTCAAAGCCTTTTTGCTCTCTGAAAATCTGGCAACCCTGTTTTAGATTCTATTATTATTTCTACTATTATTCAAAGATAACCAAGATAACAGAATCTAACTGAGATAGAGTCTATTATCTCAGTTATCTCTTTGTGCTGTATGTTTGTGGTCAATATTTCTATTTGATTAAAGCTAAAATTGTGCAATACTTACATTCCACTGAGAACTTTAGGTGAAAATCTGTCTTTTTTATAGTCATACTGTCCTGCTCTATTTGTAGCTCCCTAATACTTCATATGCATGCCTGTACAGTGAGTTGCCCTGCCTCGGCCTCCTGTCAAATCCTTCCACTGCTCTGGACTCGCCTTTGTCTACGCCTGCGCCGTCTCAACGTTTAAAATCAGTTTAAGGTGAGTGGACATAAATATGTGGCAGCGTCTAGTGGCTCGGGCCGTTTGTTTGACCCACACCACAAATGAGTCGTCTTGTTATGAAACATTTCACCTGTGTGTCAGCCGTTGCCATGACGACGCCGTGCAGAAATGCGGCAGCTCGGCGTAATGGTCCGACCTTAACCTTGCACTCTCAAGATAGTGCTTTCATGATGTTATGAACACATGGGCATACTTTGTACAGCAAATCAATATTTCAAAAGGAGCCATTCCCTTAATATTGATTTCCTTCTGAATAAATGAAAAACCTATATCGCTCTTATGAAAATGTGTCTTTGATCGTTTTAAGTGATATTTTCCCATCAAATTGAGTCTGCACTGTATAGCCTTGAACTAGTACTTAGAAACCTTTTCCCCTCCCCCCATCTACATTTCTCACTGCCCCTTTTTGCCCCTCTGTCCTCTCCGCTGGCTCTGTCTCTCTCTCCTACAAGCTGCATGTCTTTCCTGTGTGCAGGGGGCCAGCGGAGGGGAAGTACAGCGAGAAAGAAAAGCACTCGCAGTTCAAGTGCACGGCCTTAAAGACACAGCTGGCTCAAACAAAGGCGAGTGCACAAGGAGGAGGAAAGCCGTTGTGGAATTGGCTGTATAATGACCCACCGGTGGAGTGGTGCAGACGGTATAGACAAGGATCATTTCACAGTAGGGAAAAAAACAGGGAAATTTTAAAAATGTGAACAGGAAAAAGCAGAAAAAAAATGTCTCCTCCCCATTTCCTCTGGCTCCACGTATGCTCCCTCCCACCTTCCTTTATTTCAATCTCGTCCCTCCCCTCCGCTCTCTCCCTCCTTCATTCCTGCCCCGCTCACATGCACACACAGCGATAAATATACACAAACGGTGAGTGATGCCTTCTCTGCACTTTTGTGTGTTTTCCTCTCAGCAGCTCCCAGCTAAACCGGTTCTGCTCAGTCTTCTGCACATGCAAGATCCCGGCCACGAACTGAACAGCGGCAGTGAGCAGAGACAGACTTGTCCACCACTTTCCCTTCCTCGTTCGCATTGCACTCTCCCTTTGTCCGTAAGACCTTGTTCTCTTCAAAGTCCTCGGCGTGAGCGAGCTGAAGTTGGGACAATTTGTCTCTCGCCGAAGATCGCTGGATGGTCCGAACAGATGAAATGTAGCCAGGAGAAGAGTGGAGCGACAGAGATACAGAGCTGCAAGTCCAGGGCTGAACTCAAGAGTTGGGAAAGGAACGCGGGAAAAGGTAAAAAAGCTTGCTCAGGTTCTCTCAAACATGCACCCTTTTCGCAACTTGTTATGTACAAATGAAACATTTTCACTTGTAGTAAAATTCCTCGTTTTTTTCAACACTTAAGAGCATTTGTCACTTTCGTTGCATGTCCGTATAATCCTTCCATTCCTTTTATCTTGCCTGACAGAATATCTATGTTTGCTCAAAGGAGAACTTGCCAGAACTGAAGCTTAGTGTAAGTAACAGCCAGGGTTGGTTTGGGGCCCTGCTTTAAGAATGAAGGGGCAGAAGGAACAGGGTCAAACCTCCCACTTTTTAGCACCATTATTTTTGCCTAATCACATGTTTCCTGTAGTTGGGCTATTCTCTACAGTCCCCAGAGTATTAATAAGATGACACTTGAATTATTGGCTGTCATCCTCCCCGCTCTGGAATTGACCTGTCCCACCCTCAATTTCCCCTCTGAGTTTGTTTGTATACCTCCCTGTTACAGCTCAGCCCCATTGTTCTGTACTGAACACGTTATACTTTCAAACTCTTATCGTGCTGCTGTGAAATAACGTTTCGGGCGTCTTACTTATGAAAACGATATGTGCTCGTAATAGGGAGCGGCATTCAACAGTAGCACAGCAAAGCTTTTCTCGACTGTGTAATAGTTTATTTACAGTGTGTATACAATTGAATGTTGTATGTAATTGGGAAGCAATGAATATTCATGATTTATGTTTTAGTTGTTTTCTTAAAAGCATAATTTGACAGGTGGTGCTAAATTTGACTGCATTTGTGTTTCTTGCAAACTCTTGGCTTGTTGTTGTGGTTTAATAGTTGTACGCTAATAGCAAATAGTGGCATCGTTTTGAATTAGTTTTGGTTATAAATTTTTCTTTTGTCTGATTGATGCACTTCCATCATGATTTAGTTAAACTTACAGGACAAGTAGCACTGTGGAAGTGAATGATGTAAAATGAACTAGTGCTGCCCTGCCTAAGTGGAGTGGACAGAAAAGCTGCATATTTTGTGAGTGTAATAGTGGCCGGTGCAATTATATGCGCTGTTCGCGTTCGTTCAGCTGTTGGAGATCTGTCTGTCTCCTCTGGGCCCACAACACCTGACAGCTGACAAAAATGTTCACTTCTTCACTTCTCAAATAAATGTGCACTTTTTGTGTGTTTACATTACCACGCATGCCCTTGACCACTCATTTTGCAGCTACAAGTATGATGTGCTTGTTTTACCCAGTTTCTACGGTTAAAGGTTAAAACTTATGCATCATTTCTGTGGGTTTGGTATTGAATGGGTGAAAAGCTGAAAGATACACACCTATTCATCTGTGAGCATAACACTGGATGAAGGTTTTTTTAACCTGAATATTGCACTTATTGAATATTTCTAAGATCAGAGTACACATAAAAAGCATTAATGCATTTCACTTTTATAAAAGTATGCCCTGGCCTATCAATTATGTAGCCCTGGTGTTAAAGAGACAGTGGACGGCTACACACATTAGTTAGTGGGGTGCATCATGTGACCGTTGTGGATGTTTCGAACGCGCTGCTCTCACGGTCCGACTCGCTGGCTATTCCCCGCGGACTCTCTGCTCCACTTGCATCAGTGTTTGTCTGCCTCTCCAGGACCTAGGGCTGTGAGTGGAGAGAGAGAGGGAGCGCTCCATCTGGATACCCATAGGGCTCCGGGGCCAACACAGCACTGATAATGTTTCTGTCAGTGGCCTGGAACCCAGCGATTTTCCACTTTACATCCCTGACTGCTGTTACTCTTGATTTGCAGCGATCACATGAAAAGCAGGTCTCAGTGTAGCTTTATTACATGTGCAGTCGCTTTTCCAACCAGAATTTGCAAAGGAACAATTAGACATGACTTTTTTCCACGTTTAACAACCCAAGATTAGGCTGATGTGGTAGATAGATTTCTTGTGGTGTGATGTAGTTCAGATTTTACAGTGAATTGTCTCCATGGATTGACAATATTACTTTGTATTTTTTATGGTAACGCTCTCGCTGTTTTTTAGATACACTAACATTTGACCCAATCTTTTTTATACTAGTACTAGATTATTTATTATTGAAATTGAATGTTATTATTTTAGGTCCTTGTATTAAAACAAATCGCCTCAAATCGCCCTTAACACCTTCTGTTTTGTTTTTCACTTTTTTGTTCACAGTTTTCATTGATTGGAAAAGACATCTGAACAGTTTGACTAAATGTGGTTTCTGAAGTCCATCAGTCTGTAATGAGTAAATACTTGGTATATTCCTGGTGCCGTGCGATGAAGTGATCTGAGTCACACAAGCAATAGTGTTTAATTTGTTCATCATATCAGAATCAGAAAATGTACAGTTTTTGTATTATTTTTATCATGATTTTAGTCGTTTAGTTAACTGCTGCACACATTTGAAATAAAAACTATTGGTTAGATGTTTCATGATGATGATTCATTCTAACAGAAATAGGTGTGTAATAGTTTGTGTGAGTCCAACGCACACATTTAAGTATTTAACACTTAGTTAATACACTTTCGTTGTCAAGTGGTATTCGCTCTTATATTATAGGATTGATTCCCCAATTTGGTAAATATTTGGTTGATTGGAAATGTGTGAAAAATAGTTAATCAAAATAATTGAAATGTTTTCAAATTAAATTTGCGCTGTTTAACTGAATCAACTGGTGTGTGACATCAAGTGTAGATTTCCTGATTCAGGGATTGTGGAACATGTCTCAACTTCGTTTGATCTGATTCCTCTTGTGATTTTTCCCCCTGCAGCACATATTGATATCATATATAAGTGATTTGTTTTTAATTTCTGATGTGGTTCACGTCTTATAAAGGCAGTTTGGGGGTTAATATTTGCAGGCTGCAGGAATGTGTTAGGAGTCAGCAGTGAGAATTCCTCAGTAGTGCATTAGTAGGTCACAGCAGCAGCAGCCTCTCTCTCTCCTCCTCTCTGCGTTCATTTGATGTACGTCTTCATCATCTCGGCTCATTCTGAATGCACATCGCTCTCCTGGTGTTCCCCTCTCACGTTTGATCCTCCCCGACTCTTTGAAAGTCTCGCAGACGTCCCGGGAGCATAGGGTGTCTGGGTTTTGAGTCAAATCAGAGTGATATCTCTATACAGGCCTGGTGTCTTCTGCAGTGCATCGCTCACACACCGTTTATAGAACAAATTGATGTGGAACAAACGTAGTTCTCAACATATTACATCTTTATGCATGTACTTCAAGGTGGACTAAGGCCAAAATTGAACCGCAGTCAATGTTAATAGGTTTTCTATTGTAACTTTTAATTTAAAATAACATACGACATTGTCAGCACTAGCTGTCGCGTTGTCTCCACTAGTTTGCAAACACATAAGGATAATAGAATATAATATATAGAAGATAATATATAGAAAATTATATAATATAATAAAATATATAGAAAATTAATACATGAATATTTTACACCTTTAAAAAGTCGTCTTCATCTTTTCTTTTGCCGTTTTATGGATTACCACATCTGCTTCCACGATGCAATTAATTGAGTTTAAACGGGGCGTTGGTTTTACCTTGGATGTACTTCTCTCTTATCTTGATATGAACGTTTAGGACAGGCACAACCTGTACACTGATGCCCTGGATAGATAAAAAGAAGCATATAAATCATATTTGTTATACTTTTTGCTGAAATAATTGCAGAGAAGTAAAACCAATACACTCGCACAAACTATTATTATGACTATTACCGCTGCTTTATGGCGACAATTAGAATGCTCTAACAGACACCAACAATATGGATTTTCTTCTTAGATTATGAAGTGACGATGAATAACCATTAATTATTTATCAGTTGTAAGAATTTATTGCTGCTCTTAAGCTGCATTTTATAAAAACAACCACAATCGCAGAATGTTAATCAAGCGCGTTGTGTAGATGTGTGTTGTCTGGTGTCACTACTTTTCCGCTGGCAAACATATTGGCAGTGTTCACAAGGAGCTCCATTATGCTTGGCTGTTATACACATGCTTCGCTGTGGCATCGGAGGTGTCAGCTAGCCGCGTCACCCGCTGCCACCCTCGTGCGTGCCAGCTCCTGAGTGCCAGACGCAGCGGGCGCACGAGAGAGAGGAGGAGAGGTGGGTGACGTGCGAAAAAGATGTAATGAAAAGAAAAGTTTAAGGTGTGAAAACATGGTCTAGTGAGTGAGAGCTGAGGAGGAAGGCGGCTGTGAATAATTGGAAAATTAAGTTTGTTGGCTTTGTACGAGGGCTGAATCAATTTGGAGAAAAAAAAGTGCGTTAGGGCTGCAACCATTGATTGGAGTATTTGTAAGTTGCCGACAATTAAATTAATTGTAATCCTTTTTTGATAATCATAGTCGTTCACTGGAGAATACAGACTTTAAAACACATGCCAACAGATATTTTACAACAATTGCGATGGCAAAAAGACAATTCAAATTTAGTTTCATCAATACTACACTTCATTTGTAAATATTTTCTATCTAGAAGCCATCTGTCACCATATTTACACTTTTATTTGGTTAAAAATGTATATAAAAATCTCAAATGTAAATTAGAATTGATCATTCGACTACTAATATAATCTTTAATTGGAACCCTGTTTACTTGCAGTTGTGACTAGATTTGAGAGTAATTTTTTTTTAATAACACTTTTGTTTAGAGCCCACATTTTCAAGTTTTAGTTTCTTTTCAATTTATCTAGTACATTTCTTGTTACTAGCAGCACAGATTCAGTGTGCTAAAAAGCAACAAGAAGAAATACACAGGTAGTGCTTTATTCAATACAGTGTGAAAACATGTAAAAAGCATTAACATTTACTGCTGATACTTTTCACCCGTAATTTTCAGAAAGCGTTCTAAACTGCAGATTAAGCAAGTTTTATACATAAGACAGGATATTTTGTTGTTTATCTATGTCAAACCATTGCTAACAGATGATGTTTTAAGCTAAAAATATAAATAAACGATTAAACTACAGGATGTTTTGTTGTTCGCTGAGGACATTATGACACTTAAAGTAATTGTAGTCTTTGCGATTTACTAATTTCAGAGGTTCAAATTGCGATTCTATTTACTTTTTAAATTAGGTTTTGGTTCATAGTCCTTTTCCAACAGCAATGACTTTTGAGAAATGATTAAAATAAGAACTGCTGTTATTATAAAACAATCTCATGCATATCATAACATGTTTGTAGAGGACTAAACTTACAGGGTTAACAAGTTTTATTCATATTAAGACAGATTTTTTATTTCTTTATAATAAATTTGTATTACATAGTGTCAGTCTTTTCGATTTCCGAATTGCTTTCCTTGCAGTTAATCCGACAATCCTATGTGCACGGTTTGAGTATGCTCATGTGAGGAAAACTCTTTTATTTTACTTTACACCTGGGAAGTTGAGAAGTGAAAAGCTGCCATAGCCCACTGTTCTTTGGTCAGTGCAGGGTCGTTAAGGTCACATGTGTAAGATGAAAGCGCCGGCTGCGGTGGGTTACTTCCACAGAGCGACGGAGAGGTCAGGAAGTGGCCCCCAGCACAAACACCAGACTCATTGTTCAAGTTCAAGGTAACGCTGAATGGGGTTTTCACTGCCATCCCCGTCCTCTTGAGAAGTTTCTGTTTTTAAAAAAAGCTCCTAATTAGATCAAAAACACAGCGCCTTCGGGAAAGTCTCAAGTCTGTGTCAGGCTGTTATAATTGTAAACTAATTATGCCAGATATATTTATTTAATTAGACAATCTGGTGTTGATTGGATTGGAAAAGCGGATTGTTTCTTTCTGCTTCTAAAATATCCAAATGTGACATGTGCATGTTCAGGTGTGCCGACTCTTTGCCCTCTCAGACCGTGAACAAGGTCAAAGCCAGTGGGTCATATGTCAGGCCAGCACTGCCCCTCCTCTGTCTGTTGTGTCTGCTCATTCGTCAGCTCCTCATTAACTCCTCACGGGGGATTTCCTGTTCGCCTCCTCGGCTTCCCCCGTTTAAAAACTCAGCTGCTTTTGAGCCCTCTTTACACAGGCTGAATATTTAAAGCCTCTACAGTTAAACTATGCAAACGTCCCACCCAAATGCAATCGCTTACTGACTTCATAGCGAACTGACAATGAGGAAAGTGTAGCTAACCTCAACTGCTATTAGAACCTGCAGGGAAAGCTTATAACTGATGACTTTGTGCTTTCCGTGAGTACAGTACAGCACACAAATATATAAGAGCATGCAGCCCTATAATTCAGCGTCCGACTCAGTGCCTTTAACAGAAAGTCAATAACGATACAGGAATGATTAATCAGTCCCTCCACCAGCACCTTCCACTCTCCCTGTTCAGCCCGGCTCGCCCTCTCTCAGCTTAGTATTGATCTGAATGCATTTGCTTCCCATTTATCCTCCCCCTCGTCCTCCCCCACCCTGTACTCTCTGCCACTGCATCGAGCGGTCACAAAGAAGCTTTTACGCTGGAGTGTCTCCCATGCACCAATAATACGCACAAATACACTAGATGAGAACAGCAAAGGCACCGCAGCTCGGGCCCGGATTGGTCCCGCACTTAAATGCAATGCACGCTGGGATTTGACTAGATTATGTAGAAGTGCAAATGAGAGTAGAGCCTTTCACAGTGCAGGTGCACGTGTGTGATTGTGCCTGTATGTACACTTGGGCCTAAACACAGGCAGCTTCCTTAAAGCTTTACTGACAGCTCATTGAACCCCCCCCTCCAACATTTGAGTTGGTGGCACACAGGTTGCCATGACACCAGACTGTTTTGTCTGCCCTTTGACCTCTTTAAGGGGTGCTGTGGTCAATCAGGCATTACATGTGAGGGGCAAATCGAGGGAGAGGAGAGGGGGTGCATTTCCTCAGTAAAAATGAGGTCCACGAGGTTGCTCTATACATCCGTTTTGTACAGCGCAAAAGGTGGGGAGCCTTTCCGAGCCCAGTGTTGAAACAAAGACACATGTGCGCGTATAGACATGGCAGCTCTGCAGGGTAAATGAACTAGGTTGGAGCTCCCAGGGGGTGGAGAGTTATTATGCTCATTGTGCAGTCGGCCAGCTAAAGCTGTTTGGCTGCTTCTTTTGAAGTTATATTTATCAAACCAGAGCAGGAGGCTTAGCACTCCGCTGGTGCATCGCTCCGTCCACACTGCAGAGACCCTGGGCGCCGCTGCATTCATGCTTCACATATCAATAATTAAACATGTTTATCCACACAAACCAAAACTGGAAATATTCAGAAAGAAACTGATTGTGTTTTTCAAGGTGTCCTTCCAGTGCCTTGGAGCAGTGCTGGTGTTACTACTGTTTTATCAAACTGTGATTGGCGTAATTATTCCCAGTGAACAACTCATGCATTCGGCTCTCTGCCCGTGAATTTGGATCATTTAAAAAAATACTCAAACATTTATTAATGACAGCACTCAGGAGACAAAGCAAAGCATTAAGCGTTGAGCGTGGCTTTTTAAAAGAGGCTAATTATAATGTCATTTTCTCTGTGGAGTGAACAGTGTTGTGCTCCATTAGTCACACTCTTAGTATTTCAAAATTACATGTTGTATGTGATTGTTTAATTGCATCATTTAGATTGTAGCTGTGATTCTCCTCATATATTGTGCTTGTAAATACTTTGACTGTAAATATCATTCACCTCTGCATGCTCAGCGATTGCCCAGAGTGACGTGGTGGCTGCGGCGTTCTCCAGCCACTGATCATCAGTAATGGTTCAGGGACTTGTTCAGTGGCACTTTAGCTGTGGCTGTGGTTGAACCTATGACCTCATGGTTAAACAGGCTTTCTATTCACAAGGATCTCTCTGTGTGTTCCAGCGCACCCCGTCCTTCTGTGAGGGAACACCTGGGACATGTTCACGGAGTAACCAACTCAAGGTAATGGCATTCTTATTTTGTTAAAACTAAGAAACAAGAGTCTGCTTTATACTCACTGTTTGGTTTATTAACAGTTTTCATTGACAACAGAACCTTTCTACAATGCAGCTTGTACATAGTGTTTAAATCTTTATAGTATTTTTTGCCTTGGATTATAACTGAATGATGCAGTAGTGTAGGTGCAAAGAAATGCGATAAACCACAACTTTCAGTCTCATGCTTTAAGGCAGTGGTTATTTTGTCTTGAGAACTCCTTAAGTGTTGTCTCACACTCTGAGAACCAGTAACCAGTGTTTCTTTAGAAATTATAAATCTGTTTACATATACGTATATTGCCAATAGGGCACAATTATTTCCCTCATATTGAACAACGTTTATATTCAATGTCTTTTCAATAAGAACGTGAAACTGTCTTTCAGTAATTGATTTCCTGAACTTTATATACTTTTAATCAGTGTAATTAAAGCAAAAACTCTCAAACTTATTCTTCAGTCTGAATTAAAAGGCACGTGCCTCTTGATAAAAAAAAATTAAAACTTGGCTGAATGTTGATCTTGATTCAAATTTGATTAATCGCCAGCCCTAATTGCCAGCTTATACTTTTTTAGGCCAAAATGATTATTCCAAAACATTATTAAAGGTGTAAAATGTTCTACAAAGAACATTATATAGTCAAACACAATTTTTTCTAAAAAAAATTAAATTTTGTGTAAGTGCCCCCCCGGGAAACACAGCTTTATAAAAATGTTATCTTAACGACTGCACTTTGACGTTGGTTCTGGCACAACGCTGGTTTCAACAGTCTTTTCATTGTCAAAACTAGAAGAAATGAATCTATATACCGTCATACACAGCATAATATCTCACATAGCTGTCTTGTTCCTTAGAACATGGTCTAAATGTGGAATGTTTAAAATATAAAGTAGGAGAATTGAAAAACTAGCAAAACCTTGGATCACGTAAAAGAATTAAGACATTTCAAATTCTGCTTATGGTTAGATTGGAAAAGTCATGGACACTTGTTGCGTAGACATTTTCTCAAAGATTCAAGCTGAAAAAACTGCATGCTGTAATCTGACCTTTTAACCCCACCCAAACTTCTGTTTCTATGGCTTTTTCTGGCAATCTTAGGAGCCAATCAGTCTCATTCCCTCCACCACTTCCAACTTCCAACCACTGGCGTCCCCGCTGCAGGTAGCTCTATCCTATCGAGCGTTTGATTGGAAAGTTTAGAAGGGAGTGGACCACCAAAGGCCAGACACACACCAGCGCCGGCGCAGATTGACAGCCGTGCCATGGCAACAGTTTGGCGAGTTTCCAGGCTGTTTGAGTTGCCAGGCAGAAATGTTCCCATGGCAACATTCATTTTGCCATCGTCGGTATAGGCGGCCGGCGTCAACCAAAGCAGATTAGTGGAGGATAGAGACATGGGCTTTCACCTGCTTGAAAAAAAACATGCACATGCGCAGTTCACTGTTACTACCTTCCTACTGTACTCGTAGTAATGTAAGCCACACCAACGTAGCACGTGGTTCATTCACTATTTGGCCATGCGTAGTAGTAGTAGTTGTGGGCATAGTAACAAGGAAGAGGAAGATTTTGATATATTTTAAACTTTGTCCTCATACAGGCACACATAATAATTGCCTTAATGCCCAGTTGCTGTATTTATATGACAAAAAAAAGTGTTTATTTTAATAAAAATAATGTTATGAATGGAATATTTTGAGTACTCTTTTACAATAGGACATTTCAGGACAGTTGCTGAAGGGTAAATACAAGTGAAGGTTAGCTGACATTGGCACAATTGCACTGCATTTGTGCATGATCAGACTTTTAAGTTATTGCAGATAGCTGTTGTTTTTTTTTCTTTTATACAAAGACACAGTACACTTAAGACCAGGAGAATGGATCAGACTAGAATAGTTTGCAAGAGGGATTAAGGAAAGCAGAGAAGGACGGAGGAGACATCGAGGAAGAAAATTTACCTGGCAACATTTCCCAGTTCCACCAGCCTATCTGTGGCTAGGGCAATGGTTTCTGATTGGCCAAAGTGGTTTAGACGGTGGTTTCCTAGTGTGTATCCAGCTCATTGATAGGCGCGTAAATCCAGGCAGAAGAGTTGCATAGTTCAACCAGAGGTCTGTGGAAAAAGTAGGTGGAGCAGAGCATCTTTACTCTGAGTTTCTCCATTGTAGTGCGTCTTTGTTGTAAGACGAATTCCTTATATCCCACATACCAAGCAGCGAATTGTTGCAGCAAATGCACAGATCCCCACATACTGCTTTCTTTTGACACAAACCTTAACCCCAGTTGTAAATCTATAAAGCCTATATAATAATGTTAAAGGCTCCTACACAAAACTAGAACATGAGAATCAGCTGTTTGCTACACCTCGATTACTTCTTTACAAAGCTTTTATCAGTGCAACAGCCGGAATCATTGTCTCACAATTTTACAAAACATAATTTTCAAATTGTAAACGCCAATAAAACAAAAAGCTAAATGTTGTATGGCCTACAAAAAACACTTGTCGATGCAGATAAATTGCAGCACTATGCAGCATTATCAGTACGGTTTTAGTTTACATTAGAACAGTGCAATTAATCTAATCAAGATCGAGATTCAGTTTTGTCATTGTTTACGATCTGGAAATTAGAATTGAAAGCCATTTTGTTTTAGTTTTTAAGAGGAGAAAATAAAATCTAATTGAAAAGTGGGATTGATCAAGAAGACGAGAAAAACACTTTATATTTCACATTATTTTTATTACTTTTATGTACCGTGGCATATACTTTGCATAAATGTTTTTGTGTTTATTTTTTAGCTTTCTCTTAGATATAAAGGTCAAATAGAAAAGTATATTGTTTAATTTAATATTAATCTCATAACGAAATAGAAATGTGTTTAAGGTGGTATATGTAAGGTGTGACTTGAAAGTACTGTTGGATGAATTTTTCTTGCTTTTTTTATATTGACTGTGAAAATCTCACCTGGCCCGTTATTTCAGCTTCACTGCAGTCAGGTGACATTGGTAGGGCAAAGGAACCTGCATGGTGTAGCAGTTTGCTAAGTGTCCAGTAGGGGGTGACAGTTCCAAAGATATTGAAGGAAATCCTATGAATGAACGTGGAGCTCCTGTAGCGTCCTCATCGCAGCAGAGGCCTTGAATATGTGTTTAATTTTGGCTCATTTTGAGTGGCTCACAGTTGGCATTTCTTGTACAGCTTATTTGATTCTTCATTCATGCATTTTAAAACACTGCTGGGCTTGGAGTGAAGTTGTGAGATTTTAAGTGTCGATTTAGAGAAGTTACTATAGGTTAGGGTTTTGTATATGTGGCATATTTAAAGCTGCATTATTTAACTTTTCTACTCGTCTTCATGGAGAGATTATTGCTGCTCATGTAATGTTCCACTGTAGCATATATGTATAGCTTTCATTTATTCAATTACACTTTTTTGCTAAACATACATTAAAAATCTAAACGGCACTTTGGCCTGCTTGTCACAGTAATGCCATATTGTGGAACATTAGTAAAACATAGGCAAAGTAATGGCATCTCCAGCTCTTTCACGCTGATTTTATAATAACATTTGTGTAGGTTTTTTTTGTGTTTTTTAAAACTTAAAAATAGTATTTACGGTATCTTCTCTAACACACACATCACAAACCATGAATAATAATCTCAATTATCTCTATTATTGATCAAATTAATACTATAAGAGTGTTTTGTATTCATGAAAAGACTAAAAGCGATTCACAGATCAGCGGACTCGTTTACTCAAAATGACAAAGTGCTGAGGAGGATCTTGTCTGGGGCGCATCTCGACCGTCTGTGCTCTGCAGTGTGAGGTAGTTGGTTGTATGGTTTCGCATAATAAACAGCACGGAGATAACTGTACAACCTTCTAGCTTTCCCTGCGGAGTCACTCGTCACCACATGTGAAGCACCCCCAGCAGAGAGGTAAGTACACCATTGGTCTGTCGCAGGGACTCCTAAGGCTTAATGACAGGGCTCGTCCTTCAAAACTCAGTCTCCTTTCATCCAGCCAAGGTCTTCCCCCGGGTGAAGTCCTCTCCTTCGGCAATGTTTGACTTCCCTGACACTCCAATGTTCTTGTAAATGTTTGGATCAGTTAGACAAGTGTAAGTGTGCCCATGCGCTTGTTCTTAAACTGACTATCAGGAGCAACAAGTTCCATTCACCTGTCACCTCTGTTTTACCCATTAACTCGGTTATCTCTGACACAAGACACAAGGCTGTCATCTGGATCCATTACAGGAGCCTCATCCTTAACCTCAGCCTTGTAAAATGATCACTATTTCGTGACATAGCGGTAATATACCACACAGTCAGGAGAGCGGCATTGTTTAACTCAGAGATGTCTCCTGTTACATTTTATACATTGTATTGCATTGTGGCCTGTGTGACCTCACGGTGTGTTCAAAGCCCTGATGGCTGTGTTTCCTTTGCATGCATTATGCACACGTGTGACAGTCCATTCCCATGTTTTATTGTCCTACAGACGCCGGTACTCCCTGCGTTTGTCAGCTTGGTGGCAGGGACAGCAGCCATCTGCAGTGCGTTATGGCGCCTCCTTCTCAGAGAAAGGGGGGAGCGTCGGCATATTTTGTATTTGTGCTGATTCAGCATCGTCACTTGTGGCATTCTATATCATAGTTGGGCTGAGCCGCTCTACACCATGCGACTCACAGGATAAAGTATCAGTGTGTACACAAGAACTATCTTGCATTGTGGAACACTACTGTAAAGGCAGTTTATGTCCATTCAGACAAATTTTTCATCATGCCAAATTATGCACGTTCTGTAAAATTAACAGCCCAAACAACATTCAGATACTCATGTTAGTTATCAACATGTTGGTTCTTTTTTCTGATCTTTGCATGTGGACAGCAAAAAGTCAAAGCATAAAATATTGATCATTTCAGAAATGGTGAAACTACTAAAAGTGAGGTGTGGGGATGGTGAGCCTCCGTATCTTGAGACTCGGGGGCAGACACAGCCCAGACTGATGATGTCATGGCTGTGGTTCACTCCCAGTGCTTTGTCTCTCACTGGCACTGCGGAGAGCGCCGCAGGCTCTCACACACTCACACACACACCTACACACACGCACACACACCTGTCTGAGACACGCTTTCCCTGGATCCTGTCACACAAACTGCCTTTCTCACTATTTCTCCCCAAAATCGAGATAAGAATAAAATTGGTACTTTACTCTGAACAACAGAGGGGAACAGGTGTAATGCCAAATTGTGGTCAGCATATGGAATACGTTGTGAAGTTTGGACATGGAGATGATGTGGAGAGGCTGCTGCAGCACATGGCGAGTTTGAAGACAGTTACTTCAAACATGTGCAAATGCAGGTGCCTCGACGTTCATCACTGGAGCTGAGTACCTTTCAGTTTCTTTCAGAACCAGTACTCGAACAATACTTGGTTTCCTCTACGGGCTCTTGAACAGTACTTTTACTGTTTCTGTTTAAATCAATGTATAGAACAGCAAAACAGAATAATAATTTCAAAAATTTGATTAACTGTAGTTCATTTGATTAACTGTAGTTCATTGCATTGATTTGTCGTGACAGAGCCTAGTAACTTGCTTTCGAGGGTCACCAAACACCAAAGTTGTTATCAAAATTATATATATTTTTTTCTATACCAGCCTTAAGTATCAACATTGTTTCTGATGGTGCTGATAGTACACTATAAACTTATTTTTTCAAATAGTCAACAAGCTGAAAACACTTGTGTGGGTTTTACTTGCTGCTGTGGCCCTGAAGTATATATTATGAATCTGTCTGTTTGTTTTCATGTTTCTTTTTCAACACTAGTGTGCTGTGCAAACTTTTTTTTCATTCCTTGAATACCAATGTAATGTAAGGGAGGATAAGTTGGAGAATAATTTTCCTCCCTCTCTGCATTGGGCGATGTACAGATGTACAGCTGCTCAAGCTTTAGGGCTGTGACTAAGTACTTCTTTATCATCATTGGCTGCAGAACTGTGACACTTGCCTGATATTGTGTGTTGTACACGATGGACCAAACACTTTAGGGCCATTAATGATATTTACACACCAAGTGTAATGTTTGTGCTTTATATTGAGGACAGACAGCCGATCAGTAGGCCCAAATTAGATTTACTTTTTGATGTGAATTTCCCTCAGGGCCTTGTGATTCTGTTATCTAACAGTTGCCTCACAGAGCAGCAGATATTAAAGCCAAAATCACATAGCCTTTAGACATCAAACCTGCTGAGCAAACCATTATAAATGTGCAAAATCTGATCTGATATAAACATTCAAACATACTCAATATGCAAAAGAGGTACAATCTTGCTGTTTACTCTCTGAGTTTTTGTTCCCATCCATCAGAGCGGGTTCTCGCGGACGAGTGGAACGACAAAGGCGATCCAGCCGGCCCGAGCTGCCGCAAACAGCCCGCTCTCAGACCCGCAGCTCGGCTGCTAAGACTCGCTGCGGGCGGCTGCATTTCACGCCGGCTCCTAAACATCCCGGGCACCGGGGTTTGGACAGCAGATCCCCACCACCTCTGGGTTTACTGCACGAGAGGGAGTTCCCACTGCTGCTCCCGCAATCACCTCAACCCGCCACTCCAGCGCCATCTGGAGGCTCCGCGGCTGCCTCCCCGCACTCACCGGGCCAAGCGGCTCCGTGTGGAACGGGGGAGCCCGCGGCGCCCTCCCAGCGCACGCTGGGGCCGGACCGCACCTCGTGGACTGGTTGGCCCCTCCACGTCCTCCCGACACATGTCCAGCTCGAACCCTGGGTGTGAGCTGGGGGCTCTGCTGCTAGCGCCTCCTCGAGCACTTCGAGCCCGAAAGCTGGCTGTGACCGGGGAGATGGTTCCGCACCTGCGGGTGGTGCCAGCGCAGAGTCGGGCTCGCTCCTCTGCGGATGCCCTTGCCTCGGTGCCCAGGCCGGGCCCGTCTGTGCTGGTCCTGGGTTCGCCCATGGTCCACGCAGAGTGGACAAAGGCTACACCTCCTGTCACCCAGGTGCTCTCGTGAATGACATTAGAGTCTCCGCCCCCATCCTCCGCCACCACCCATCTGTGTCAGCAGTTGTAATTCACATCGGAACTAACGACCTCAGGTTGCAACAGTCAGAAACTCTCTTGGACGATTTTAAAACCCTCATTTCCACAATTCACAGCTTTGACAAAATGCATAGTTTCTGGACCGCTTTCCACCACCTCGTTTTGGAGATATCACCCAGCTGTCTTAGACATTTACATATACACCTCACAACATACTGTAGAGACAATAAAAATCCCATATGTGGACAATTTTCTAACGTTTTAAGAGACCAGAACTTTTTAAAAAGGACCGCTCTCCACCCAAACTACTCGGATCCCGCTTTCTGTCTTGCAATATCGAACTAGCACTACGATCAGCATGACAAAATAATCAACATCACCCCATTCCGGTAATCATTAGCAGAGAGCGCCAATACATAAATCAATAAAACCATCATTTGCTGACAAAAATAATCTCAGATACCTCCACAAAATTCAGTATCAACACACCCTAGTCCCCAATCCCCACTCACAATTAACATGGTTGTTTTTAACGTCCGCTTCTCTGCTAAACAAATCTTTCATTATAAACGACCTAATCTCAGACTATAAACTTGACTGTTTGTTTTTAACAGAAACTGGCTGGGTGCAGATGCACCAGTTGTTCTCACTGAGGCCTCTCCACCGGATTTTTAACTTTGCTTTTTCCACCCGAAATGGTAAAAGGGGAGGTGGCACAGCTGCTATAATTTCAAACAATCTGGCCACCAAACCTGTTTTTATTCACCAATATACAAGTTTTGAATATCATGCAGTTGTTTTTAGTAACCCACCAATTTTAGCTGTAACAATATATAGACCACCGAAAAAGTGCAGTCTTTTTATCTCTCAATTTTCAGATTTTTTATCAATCTTATACAATTCTTATAGCCATATTATTTTAACCGGTGATTTTAATTTACACATTGATAATAACTTAGACCCTGTTTCAAATGAGTTTTTAAATATTCTTAATTACATGGATTTTACCCAACACGTCACACAGCCAACTCACAACAGAGACACACTCTGGACCTGGTCATCACCCATGGCCTGTCCACCAGTGTGTCCTCTGTTGTCGACTTGGCTGTGTCTGACCATTACTGTGTGTTTTTTAATATTACCGGTTTTATTCAGCGAGAGACCTCTGTGAGAACTGTGAGGAAGCGCCATCTGACCCCTGAAGTGGCTGCAAACTTTATTGAGGTTTTAGAAAAAAGTCCAATTGTTTTACCTGCACCTTGCGATTTTATTACGGACAATTTTAACAGGAGACTACAGTTAGCTCTTGATCTGCTGTTGCCTCTTAAAATAAAAACCATTCCAACCAAACCTGCACTACCTTGGAGAACTGAGGACCAGAACAAACTAAAGAGACAGTGCAGAGCAGCAGAGAGAAGGTGGAGAAAAAAACAAAACAACAATAAACCATCAGCTATTCAATTATCAACTAAAAATATACAACAATGCAGTTCGAAATTCAAGAAACAACTACTTTGCTAAAATAATCACTACTAATAAAAATAACCCCAAAATCCTATTCTCAACAATCGACAACATTATAAAACCCTGATTTTAGCACTTCTTATTTTACTCCCACAGACTCTCTCTGCGAAGCGTTTGCAGACCACTTCATGGGGAAGATAGACACTATCAGATGTAACATTTTATCTAGTCAAACTTCTGTTTTTAACACATCTGATTGTCTGTCTTTACCAGAGGAAACCCTGGACAGTTTTGTCCTGGTTAATGCTGAGAGTCTTGATAAAGTTTTCTCCTCAGTGAGACCCACCACATGTCTTTTAGATCCAGTTCCTACAAGGTTTTTTAAGTCATTTTATGGATCTTTTAGGGAGGAGCTTTTAAACATGATGAATTGTTTTCTTCAGACAGGGGTCTTTCCCACTGCCTTTAAAGCGGGCGGTGGTTAGGCCCCTGCTGAAGAAGAGCAATTTAGATTTTAATGATTTTAACAATTACAGACCGGTATCTAACTTACCATTTTTAAGTAAAATTTTAGAAAAACTTGTTTTTACTCAGCTTAATTCTTTTTTAAACTCACACAACATCTTTGAGGAATGTCAGTCTGGTTTTAGGGTAAACCACAGTACCGAGACAGCTCCTTGACAAAGATTTTAAATGATTTTAGACTAAGTTATGATTTTAAACAGGTGACAGTGTTGGTTCTACTGGATCTGAGCGCTGCTTTTGATACAGTAGACCACACTATTCTTTTAAACAGACTTAAGCACCTGGTGGGCCTCTCTGGTACTGTGCACAAATGGTTTACTTCCTATCTCACAGACAGAACATTCATGGTAAGTTTAGATACCTGCTCCTCCAAGGTCCATAAAATCTCATGGTGTGCCCCAGGGTTCGATTTTAGGTCCTGTGCTTTTAACTTGTACATGCTCCTCTTGGTGGTGTCATCAGGAGACATGGAGTCAACTTCCAAAGTTATGCTGATGATACACAGCTTTATATCTACATGTCTCCTGATGACACCAGGCCAATGGATGCTCTTTTTAACTGCATTTTAGACATCAAATCCTGGATGGCAGAAAACTTTCTCCAGCTTAACCAGGACAAAACTGAGGTTTTAGTCATCGGTCCTGAGGCTCAGAGAGAGAAATTTTTATCCAAACTCCAAGCACAGTCTTTTAATCCATCAGCACAAGTAAAAAACCTACGCTATCTTTGACTCTGAGCTCACTTTATCCTCGCACATCAAGAACATCACAAAAATAGGTTTTTATCACTTAAAGAACATAGCCAGAGTCCGGCCATTCTTCTCTCAACACGAGACGCTGATGCATGCTTTTATCTCCAGTCGTATAGACTACTGTAATGCCCTGCTCTCTGGTCTTCCCAAAAAGAGTATTGCAGGTTTGCAGTTATTACAAAACTCAGCAGCACGTGTCCTGACTAAGACCAGGGGGCGGGACCACATTACACCGGTTTAAAATCACTGCATTGGCTCCCCGTGTGTTTCAGGATCCATTTTAAGGTCCTTTTACTGGTTTATAAATGTCTTAATGGTCTTGGGCCTTCTTATCTTTCAGAACTGCTTTTACCATATGAACCCTCGCGGCCCCCTGCGCTCCTCCGCAGCCGGCTCCTAGTCATTCCCAAAGTCAGGACACACACTCACGCAGGCGCCTTTCCAGTACTATGGCCCTCGTCATGTGGAACGGCCTGCCGGAGAACCTCAGGGCCGCAGAGAACGCTCAGGTTTTTAAGAGCAGGCTCAAGACCCACCTTAGTCTAGCTTTTGATTAATATTTAATTGTGTATTTATTTATTTATGCTATTTATTGTGTTCACTTATTTTAGGCTTACTATTTTAGATTACCTTATGTCCTAGTCTTACTCTCTTTCTACCCAATTCTTTATTTATTTCTTCATATTTATTTATTTATTCTTTTATTCATTTTAGACTCCAGTGTTTCCTCTGAGGGGCCCTCTGTACCGGAGAGCGGAGTTCTTTCTGTGGCTGCTGGGCCCTGGCTCATGAGCCTCTGGTGGAGGTTTGCGTGTTTGCGCAGATCTCTCCCCTGGGCCCTGAGTCTGTGTCCTGCGGCTGCAGACGACGCTCTGCTCCTGGTGCAGACGGCTCCTCTGATGGTGCTTCGTAAACTGGTGTATCTGTACTCAGCCTCTTGTACCTCAGGGAGAGAGAGAGAGCGTGCGTGTGTGTAAGTGTGTGTGCGTGTGTGTGTGGGTGTGTGTGTGTGGGTGTGGGTGTGTGTGTGTGTGCGTCACAATACGGTATGTATTGGTGACTATCTGTGGGGGTTTGGTTGTGTGGGGTCTGGTGGTTGTGGGGAGGTTGGGAGGAAACGACATGTGGGAATGTTTTTAATGCACTGTAAAGCACTTTGTGTTACATTTTATGTATGAAAAGCGCTATATAAATAAAATTTGATTGATTGATTGATTGATTTCCATGTTACATTTAAATAGTTGGCTACCTAAGCTCTCATGTTAAATGCATCTTCAACACAGTGTTGTAATATTTCCATCATGAGGGTATTTATTACATTTTGATGACTCTTGGTGTAATTTATAGTTTGATAGGCACTATAAATCCTCCAATCAATTTGACAATGTTATGATTGCTGCGCACACACAGGAGTCGGCAGTAATGTCTGTCAGGTTCACGAGACTCCCGGGCTTCGTATTTTCTTTCCATTCTTATCCTATTAGAGATTCTGACCCTCCCCCTGCATCCCCTCTTTCTCTCCCCTCCTCCCCCTCCCCCCTCTGTCTTACACATGCACGCTCACACACGTGCACGCTAGCAGACACACAAACCCTGGGCTCACACACGTGCATGCACTCACTGCACTCTGCTTCCTATTTCTCACACGTTCACTCACACACACACACACACACACACACACACACACACACACACACACACACACACAGTGACTGGTGTGCGGACGGGTATAGGCTGGGTTAGTGGGCTAGGAGAGACGCGATCTAGAAAAAAACAAAAAGAGAGAGTGGAGTGTGAACGAGGGAGAGAGATGTATTCAGACGGATGCAGAGACAGATCAGAGGCTGGTGTTGTGTAAGCATGTTTTTATACGCAAGCTTTTTTGAATCATTTGTGTTTGTTACTCCAGAGATGCAAGAAGGAGAGGCGTCTGCGTGGATGCTGCTTGCTGTTAGTCAGGTAAGAGTGGAGTAATACAATCAATACTATTGTCTGTAACCTACCTGCCGCTGGGCTCTCTGTCTGGCCCCATCAGAGACGCACAGATGCTGAGAGACGAGCTGCACAACTGCACTCCCACTGAATGTGAAGAACAGAAGATGAAGGCGCTTACTACGAGGTGAATGTCGTTTTATATTTTCACTTTATGCAGTTTATGTGTCGATATACAGCAACACAAAGCAAAATGGTTACCTGTTTTAAGGCGTTTGTATATTGACACGCAACTATATCATTTTGGCGCATTCACTTTCGTGTGCACTCGATTATAGTTTCTGATTTTATCTTAATTTTTGTAATGCATTGAAGTGAAAATTATATTTTCATTTTAATCATGTGGTAACAAAATTTGTTACCGATGTATGCAATTGCTGTATTTTTGACACTATTCAGACTGCTGTTTTATCAAAGTGACTACCCCTGCGGTTAATGTTATGACATTAGCTTAATATGTCAGATGGTTTTGCATAAATTATCTACAGTTGTGTTTTGCACATACACCTGTGAAATATGTCAGCTCGGCTGTAGATAATGCATGATTGAATTCCAGGTGTTAATTTGAACTTGTGTTAAACCTCGTCTATCACATGCAGTGGGTGTTTGTCTAGGCCCGCACATGATGAAGCTAACATGGACTTCACACTTCTGCAGACTGTGAGGTGCACAGTGTGATGCAGGTACCTGACGCCTGGATCTACAACACTGTTTAGGTGTTGGTTGTGTTGAAATCTCTCCCGAAAAACGCAAACACATTTACACAATACAGACAGCAATACGCAGCATTATATTTCATAACATTTTCATAACTCGTGTTAATGTATTGGGTTTTTTATAGTCGTATGTTTAGCGTGAAAGTTAAGATTTATGATTTCATCTATGGACAATTGATGTCGTCATTGACCTGTAATGCGCCTATTTGTTGAGGAAAACATCCCATACAGTATATTGTAATAGGTTTGTAAATTTTGTCATATATTTATGAATGTAGTGTACTCGGGTTTGATCTTTTGATTAGCTTGTTTATAGTGAACATTAAACAGTATAAAAGTTTAAATTCTGGAATATTGTCTAAAAAATCCCTTGATTTTTAACAACAGCATGATTTTTTTCGTTCGACGTTAAGTGCCGCATTGTTGTAATTTCTGAAAATTACTGCTGTAAATGTGATTTCTTTAGGATTCGATCAAATACTAGAAAAAATATAGAAGTAAAGCTGTAAAAGTACATCTGCATTGAGGGCGACTGGTGCTGCAGAGTGCAGAATCCAAAATGTCAAATGAGGTTATGTCTAGCTCAGCCTGCCAGCCATGTGGCTGCTCACTGGTCCATTTAGTTGTAGTTTGAATTCTGTTAAACTTTATATTTTATTTCTCAGTATGCCCCTCTGTCCCTGAGACCCTTAACCTGTGAGGTCAAAGCAGGTCACAGGTGAGGTCCTCGGGAACAGGGCTGCATTCAGTTTCAACGCCTTAAACAAAACATAGTAGTGTTGATTTTTTGTGGTCATACAAACAATACAAGTATAATCGTTTTAAGCCCGACTGTTCCCACAGCACAGACTCTCAGGGGGCTAACCCTTATTGGCTGGCTTTGTGTTTAACCCTTCATGGGTCAGAAGGAAGACAGCCAAGGGTTGTGACCCCGCCATACACATCACCGTCAGATATGAGTTCGAGCTATAGGTGCACAGCATGTTAATGTTTTCTGTTGTTAATAAAAGTGTTCAATAAAGTTGACTTTGTGAATTCTTATTATTCAGATTGTGTTTAATATGTAATTGTTTAATTGTGATTATCTCATAAATATATAGTGTGAACACATTTCTTACATAGAGGCTTAAAATGTAGCGGGGAATGAACAGATTTGAACCTGAAATGCTTGAGCTCTCATCAAAGTGCCCTTGTTGCCACATACATGGCGTCCTCACAAACCCGCACATGCACAATTAACCATGCACACATTTGGGATTTTCCACGTCTGACTAGTGATCTGACTTTGTCAGTCCTGAAGCAGACTCTGGCCTAATATTGATTGGCTTGTCTGTGTGGAGACAGATGAATGCATTAGTACCCAGCTCACCCTGCCACTGGAAATATATTAAGTTCATGTATTAGGCACCCTGTCTGGTTGCCATGGAGATGCACCGGGAGTGAGGGACCAGAGCCGAGTGACTGGGGCTGAGGAGGAGTGGGGGATACAGGATGTGATGAGGCAGTCGACTTGATTTGTAGTCTCTCTCCTCTTCCCCGACGCCTGCCTCCGTCTGTCACTTGTGTCCCCTCACACTGTGCACTCTCATCTTCTTTGTTTCATTCATAACTACTCATACTTACTCCACAGGCTGCTCCTGCTCTGCTCTTGGTTTCTACACCCGTTTCCTTTTTATGCAAGTTTATATCTTATATACCACTATCATCCCTGTACGTAAACCAGTCTTTAACTCCCTGTTCATGAGCCCCTCTCCCCTGCGCCACCTCCCTCCTTGGCTCGCTCCATCTCTGTGCTCTGCAGTAAAAGTGGTGCAATGAGGCAGCAGGAAATGGGGACTAAAGACAATAGAACCATGGGAAGTCTATCCAAGAGAGTACAAACCTTTAACTTTGAACTTTAGAAAAATTCAAATGATGAATCTTTATACCATGTATGGTATCATGTGCATCTGATATGTTAGATTTAAATGTAAAGCTACTCACAAAGAGCTATGCAACAGATTCAAATATAAACAACAACAAAAAACTAAAAATGTGCTTGTCTGTTTTAGGGTTGGTGGTGTGCATTAATTTGCTGTTCGGCTACACTCGAAGCTGCTTTCACTGCTTCGTTGAGGTTCAAGACAGCCTGGACCTCTGCTGGGGCTTTGTCCTTCTGGCGCATGAAGTCAGAAATGTTGA
The DNA here is from genome assembly GCA_019453435.1 of Rhinogobius similis. Lineage (NCBI taxonomy): Eukaryota > Metazoa > Chordata > Actinopteri > Gobiiformes > Gobiidae > Rhinogobius > Rhinogobius similis. The sequence continues at coordinate 23,303,247 of CM033626.1, read as the reverse complement.
TGCCTGCTTCAGGAGTCTGGACTCCATTTTCAATAACAACGCCCGAGTGATTGAGTCAGCCAGAGTTGGTAGGAACCAGTTTTATAGCAAATAAGACCCAAAAGTCTGATTATGAAAGAGGTGTGCCAGTTGAAACACGCTGCTAAACAGACATGCGTTACCTTTTGACTGAATGCGCAGTCCCTCACAAGAGTTTTCATTCTTCATTTGGGAAACATGTGTTGGATAATACCACACAGGGCCTTGCTGTACGCATGCATGACCTGTTGCTATTCACCATCAGCTTTTGCTACACAAAAATGTAACTCTGGTAATGTAGTTATATAACTTTGTGTTGTAGTTTTGGAGTCTGTATCCCCAAGATTCACCCTATTTTGCTCCTTCAACCGCACTTTCTCTCCTGTGGTCATTTATTGAGGTCTTTGAGCCACTGGAACCCTTTCAGAGAAGATAAATGTAATCTGATCTTTTTAATAGTCCCATTCATTATGACACATTCAGATTGATACTGAACTGAACTGTATTAAAGGGTCCAAATATTTCTCATTCCTTGACACCAGGGTTTATATTTAAGTTTGTAAATCTTTATATTCTTATTAGTTGTTTTTTTTTTTTTTTTGTTTCTTGTTTTTGTTTAATGGTGACACAATGTTGGTGACATTATTTTATTTTATCTTACCTTATTCTAATAGGAAATAGATGAGAACACAATGAGATGTATTGTCTCTATAGGAGCAGGCTATGATCAGCAGCTGAACAACATAATGGATGCAGAGATCCAGCCGATACTTCAAGATTTCTATCAGACACCTAATTACGGTAAACATCTGCTCTTACGAAACACATTGCGGCGTCAACAAACCTTTATAGTTTCACAAATGTTCAGTAAAGTCTCAGATGAGGCTGTGTTAGGGAGTAGAGAGTTGAAAATGATGCCCTGAAGCACATAATTCAGCCTGATATGTTGCCTCCATCCTCCCACTGCTCCTCTCCATCCCTCAGACTACGTGTACAAGCAGAGGTTGCAGACAGCAGCAGACAATTTTGTTGCAGCAGCTTCACAACTGCCTAGAGGTGAGACATGGTTCTCTCGCCTTCATCTTTTCATCTATAGAGCGGCCCATATGAGGTCATTATAGCTCCTCTGATCTCTCTTAGCGCTTTGTAATAAGCTGGTTATGATATGATATCCTCTACAATAGCCTGGTTTAGAGAGAAGTGGAATTGTGCTGAACTTGTCCATGTGTTTGAGTGTTGACATTTTTGATTAGTTTTTTCACAAGAGTAAGCTTTACTTTGTTTCTTTCCACAGTGTCTGGATGCTACCCGCCATGTGGTCAGTGACATGTTTCATTTTGTCATCTTCGATTAAAAGGGCAATATGTCATTTTTCTGGTGGGGGTAATCCACCTTCTTGTCTCCATGGAGATTGCTTTGCCTGGAATGTTCCACAGTAGGACATTAAACGTATCTGTCTTGCATTTAGTGAATTACAGGAGCTTTTATTGGTCAAAAATGCCCCAAAAACATGCAATTCTTTCTGTGAGCCTCTCCACAGATCTAACTTGTAACTTGCCATGGCATCACCTGCTTATATATTAACCTCCATCAGAAAAGTTACATAGTGCTTTTTTTTTTTTTTAAGAGTACAGTGTCTTAATAATCAATTTAAGATCATTTTTAGTAGTTTATGTATTACACCATATAGGAATAATAACGTAACAGGAAAATAGAATAACAGATAGAAGGCAAACAAAGACGTGTTTGTGGCATTAAAATTTAAATTCGAGCAAACCTTTGAGTGTATTTGACAAATATGAGTCATCTTTGTTGCACACACAAGCTGTAAACTTGAGCTGACCCAAACTTCCCAATAAAACCGACTTGGCTGGCTTTTTGTTTACCCCAATTTAGAACCACTTTATTCACGGTTTGGACATGTTTAAGACTTGACTTAGCCCTGTGTTCGATGTGTTATAAACTGGTGGCACTCAGACTGCAGAATATTTTCTTAGATGGTTAAAAATCATATGTTAGTTGGGCTACAGTTGATATCAGATCAGTTCACCTCAATTACTTGGATCAATTTGATAAGAGATCATTTCAGAACAGGAGCACACCCTGACAGGTGCAACCAGATGCCGCTGCAGCGCACGGAATTTGAACGAACTGACTGAAACTATAAGTGGGCAAAATGTACTGTAAAGGTGGAAGTGAATTGATTAGATAAAAAAAGGTTAACAAGTTGATTGTAATGCTTGACCTGTACACAGACAGTGAGTTGCATAAGAGGTAATATTAAGCAGATGATTATATTCATGGGTTTCGGGCAGATGATTCCTTTCTGATTTGAAGGATTCTGTGATGACCTTTCCCCCTTCAAAATATAGTATAATATGTCTTTAATTGCTTACATTGCTGGAGGACCCTTGCCATAGGTGGGTAGTGGAAACCCATAAATAGATTAAGAGATCACAAATATTAGAAGTTGCCTGCTCTGTGTGTTTCTTTGAAAAATATCTTTACACATAAGCTATAAAAGCAGTAGTATTGTTATCACAAATATCAAATTTAAAACTTGATTTCAATACTTTATAATAGGCTCGATACTCTATAACAATATCCAATGTAACAATATACCAATATTTATATCACATTGATAATAAAATATGCCTTTTTGTAGACAATTGACACAAAATAATTGTACTTTTTTCAAGACTAGTTCTAGTAAAGATCAAAGTCATTCTATAGTTTTTGTCATGTTTATGTAAATTAGTTTGTGTCGATACTTGCTCAAATGAGATTCGAGTTTTGACACTAGTTTTGGCATTAATTAATATCTGATTTTCTATACTTTTGACGTCCCAGTTAGGCAACAATTACAGTGAAAAGTTTAGGAACCATTGCCTTGATGCGCCTCTTGTCCACCTCAAATGTATTAGGTTTCCAGAGTGCCGGTGCTGTGTACAATTGCGTGACATGCAAGTACGACTCCTGTGAGTTTCCCCTCGACTGCCCAGGTAAGCTGCACCTGTCTCCCTCACTGTTACATCACAATCTTCAAATGAAAAGATGACATGTTAATCCAGACTCATCTTACATAACTTTATTTTACCTTCATAAGCATCCACGTTTCAAATGCTTTTGATCCTTAAAATGCTCTTAGCTAAACGACTAGATCACGGGGGAAAAACTGCAGGCAAGGTTTTATTTCCTCGCTTTATATCTTCTGCACCCCCCCCCCCCCCCCCAAGGTACTCTTTAAGTCCTTGGTTTCTTTATGCAAGGTGACAGTTGACTCCCACACACGATGGTATTTGTATCACACTGGTGCAGCTCTGTGTTAGCATATCATCACTTTTACTCCACTCCTCAGAGACTCGGGGCTTAAGCATTATCATTAAGAAGAGCTCAGTCTGCACGAGCTGCCCCCTGTGAATCATATCTGCAAATGTGTGTGTCAGTGTGTTTCTCTGTGTGAAAATGTGTGTGGTTATATTATTCCAGTTGAAGAAATTAAGGTAATGGAGAACAGCAGGATCCGCATGTGGTGCAAAGTGCCGTTCGACTTGCCCAGTGACTTCCAGGCTGTGTGGAGGTTTGCAGAAGAGGTACATGCCTTTAATGTGAAATAAATGGGAATATTTGGACCAAATGTAATGTACAAGAGTGTCATTAAAAGGGAACATATTTTGCCAAGCAACTGGTTAGAACAATTACTGAACTTGGTTTCTTTGTTGCTTTTGTCAAAAAACGATTTTGGCCGTCTTCAAAAATATTACTGTGGCTATATCTTTAATCCCCATCTCGAGTTTAACAGCTCAGAAAATATATTCAGAAAAGGAATGCATCAAAAAGAACTCGAATTATTCCCTTTGAAAGTATTGGATCAATTGAACAACAATAATATTTTACTTACTTACTTTTAACTAATTTTACTTTTACTTACTGTTTAACATTATTATTTTTAATATTATTATTATATTGTACATTGAAGTATCTAATGTGATATTGCAACCACTACCTATACTTTGAAATTAATAATTATGTTGCACCGGTAAGGACAAAAAAGTATAGCCAGAACTTACACTGAATTGTTAATTTTTTTTATTCAATCAATTTAAAGCTATGTGCATGTTTATTATTTATTTGCCTTTATAATTAACAAGAGTGGTCCACCTCCGTTGATAAGTTTGTTCCATTTTGTTTCAAGCAGACATATATATATCTCGGTCCACATTCCCAAACCATCAAAGACTGGAACCAGTTAATGAACAGTCTGAAGCTATATGCAAATTTTGCCTTGAAATAAAATCAAATATATTCCTGATCAATTGTGCCATCATCAGTCATGCAACAACTGTCTAATGTTCCCCTGCATTTGTTAACATTATTATTATTGTAGAGCATTTCCTTCACAATGAGCTGGTATGATAAAAACTTTGTTTGTTCATGGTCCATCACAATCTAATAATAAATATCACCCACTAAAAAAAAATATCACCCACTAAAATTTCATCATGCAAAATTGTGTGCCATTGCCACCCACCATTAGTTCTAAAAAATAATGAACAGGTTTAAAACACATTTTTCCCATGTTTCTCTTGACTGAACTTTTGTCCAGTTGAATACTCAACAGGTGGATGAGTTCAGAGAGGTGACCACTGGAGTGGACAAGCTCTTCTCCATCCCTTCCACAACTCCACAGCACCAGGGCACGTACCAGTGTGAGATCTTCTCCAACCAGCGCTCCATCGTCAGACTCTACTATCACCTAGAAGGTAGATCCCCACATACATTTTATATAAAACAAACTTGTGACTAGTTTTGTTCTTAAGATGTGGTATCTGTTAATGTTCATAAATCTTCAGAGTTAAGTAAACATTTTTATCCAACCAAACTTACTGTTTTTTTTTTGCCGTGATTTGGCTTGGTTTAGTCCAGGGTTAGATTCCATCTAGTCCTGAATTAAACATGACATGATCGGGTTCAGTCCAGTCCTTGTTCAGACTTTAAAACAATCCTAGTTTTTTTTTTTTTTTTAACCTGTCCTGGTTTAGTTCGAGTATGAGTCAGTGGTCCTGATACTGATACACATTACTTATTCAATCAAGTTTAAAAGTTGTTTGGATGCAAAACCTTTTTAAAGAGATTAGAGTTTTTCCTGGTTCCTTGTGTGTGTAATATTTGCTTAAATGTTTCATTATGTAAGACGATTTAGAATCACTGGTCTAGTTTTCATTTGTGTTTTTTATTTGCTTACTGAGTCTGGTCTTCCATCTTCATGCCGCTTCTGTGCCTCCTTGTCTTTCTGTCAGTGACCCCCCTGGATGAGGTCGGCCACACAGAGCTGCAGGAGATATTCGACCTGTCTCTGCTCCCGGGAGGGTCGTTACTCCCCGCGGTCCACCCGTCCAGCCACAGCCGCCCCTCTGCAGTGCTGCTCAGCGCCTGTGTCAGTGCTGTACTGCTGCTGCTGCTGCTCTCCCTGGGGTACAACAAAACCATTCTCACTAAATAACATGGACACACTATGTATTAGTGTCAGTAGATATAATATTCTGTCATGCTTTGCTGTTCTCTGCAGGACTTTATACTGGTTGTCAACATCAGAGAAAAGAGTTGACGTGGAAACAGATGCAGTGGGGGACCTCGAGTGTTAAACATGCACATATATGTCATTTTGACATCTTCATCTTTACAATTGTGACTTACTGTTGTTACCACTAGATGGCGACATACACAATTGCATCTAGTTTACAGTCACTATACTATTAAACGGTTTCCCAACCATACTTAACATCGTGTCTTACTGTTTTTAATTAAATTGCTGCTCATTTATTCCTGCAGTTTACAGGTTCGATGCAAGTTCTTGCCTTTGATTGTAAATGCATATTAGATAGGCCTTTTGGGTAATATTGTTCTTTTAAAATAATAAATACACATTAAAGCCGCGAAGCAGCGATGGTGACCCTCGCCCCCAGCACGACCGCCTCCCCGCGCGCTCGCCCCGGGGCGCCGTCGTCCTCCTCTGAGCGTCGTCCGGGCCTCGGGCTCCGGGCCTCTCCATTGACTTATAAAATATCTCATTGGAAATGAATGGGGGATATGCGTGCTCCCACAGGCCAAACGATCCACAATAAGGCATTGATGTAATTTCCTTTCCTATTTTTTTTTTTTTTTTTTTTACAGCGTTTGGTGCTTAGAATCATTCCAAGATTTCGTGCCAATCAGAAAATGTTGACACTTTTACATGAACTGTAGGGCGCACTATAGTGAAAAGTGCTCATGTACTGCTGAGTCTGTTCTGTTTAATATTTGATTCTGCATCTGTGGCTACAGTTTGGGCAATGCCTGTGGGTGTAAGAAAGATTTATAGAAATTAAGGCAATTTTCGACGACGAGCCACGCCTACCGTGAGCGATATCAAAATTCCGTGGCTATACCTTTTGGGGTTCAATGCCTCTAGATCGGGTCCGTGTATGCCAGACGAATGTTGGTCCAAAACCCTAAGACTAATTTGAAAAAAAAAAGTCAAATCGGCGTGGCCGCCGTACGCTTGCTCCGAGGGCCATCTAAAACAGCCTTTCAATTCAGTTCAATTCATCGTAGAAAGGGGTTCAGAGGTTGTCATCCGGACGCCGTTTAAAGATCGAGACGTTTCGACTTTTATCCAAAAGTCATTGTCAATCAGAGAGCTGGTATGGGAACCTGGGCCTTATATGCTACTCTAAGTAGTGGGAGTCCAGCCCCCAGGGAGGAGTCACTGCACTCCTGTCTTTGTTATAAGATTGTTTGTTTGTCACCTGGGATTTAATTAATTGGTCTATCTTGTTGATTAATGGTTGGCCTCACCTAGTTTCACCTGTGTCTAAAGGTCTATTGTTATCTTGATAGCTGGCTGTTGCTCCCTCCTCACTACTGATTGCCTCATTAGCATTTGACTGGTCTATTGATCTGGACCAAGGTGTTAGAATGCTGTCATAAATTTTGGCTAAATTAAATCTTAAGCCCCCATTCCTGTTCAGGGAAGGATTTTCTCTTTTTACAAAAATGGCCTCCTTTACTCCTCTTTCAAACCAGTTCTTCTCTCTGCTCAAAATCTTCACCTCACTGTCCTCAAACGAGTGATTTGTAGCTTTTAGGTGCAGATGGACTGCACTCTGCGGTCCTGTGGAGGCCGCTCTTCTGTGTTGGTACAGCCTTTTGTGCAATGGCTGTTTTGTTTCTCCTATGTAACGTTCTTTACAACTGTCCTCACTGCACTCTATCGAATAAACTACATTGCTCTGTTTCTCTGTCGGCCTCTTGTCTTTCGGGTGGACCAGTTTCTGTTTAAGCGTGTTGCCAGGTTTGTAATAGACAGGGATGTCGTGTTGTCTAAAAATCCTTTGAAACTTCTCAGACAAGCCCGAGACATAAGGGATAGAGACACCCCTCCTGCTGGGGTCTTTATCCTTTCTGTCCTGTTTCTTGGCTCTTCTGACTTTGTTAAAGGCCCAGTTGGGGTATCCACAAGCTGAGAGGGCACGTTGGACGTGTTCTTCCTCCTTCTTTCTCCCCTCAGAGCTGGTGGGTACTTCATGGGCTCATGGAATCTTGATTCCAACCACCCACTGCAGCACAAGCTGGGAGTGATTAGGACCTTGCAACACAGAGCCCATGAAGTACCCACCAGCTCTGAGGGGAGAAAGAAGGAGGAAGAACACGTCCAACGTGCCCTCTCAGCTTGTGGATACCCCAACTGGGCCTTTAACAAAGTCAGAAGAGCCAAGAAACAGGACAGAAAGGATAAAGACCCCAGCAGGAGGGGTGTCTCTATCCCTTATGTCTCGGGCTTGTCTGAGAAGTTTCAAAGGATTTTTAGACAACACGACATCCCTGTCTATTACAAACCTGGCAACACGCTTAAACAGAAACTGGTCCACCCGAAAGACAAGAGGCCGACAGAGAAACAGAGCAATGTAGTTTATTCGATAGAGTGCAGTGAGGACAGTTGTAAAGAACGTTACATAGGAGAAACAAAACAGCCATTGCACAAAAGGCTGTACCAACACAGAAGAGCGGCCTCCACAGGACCGCAGAGTGCAGTCCATCTGCACCTAAAAGCTACAAATCACTCGTTTGAGGATAGTGAGGTGAAGATTTTGAGCAGAGAGAAGAACTGGTTTGAAAGAGGAGTAAAGGAGGCCATTTTTGTAAAAAGAGAAAATCCTTCCCTGAACAGGAATGGGGGCTTAAGATTTAATTTAGCCAAAATGTATGACAGCATTCTAACACCTTGGTCCAGATCAATAGACCAGTCAAATGCTAATGAGGCAATCAGTAGTGAGGAGGAAGCAAAAGCCAGCTATCAAGATAACAATAGACCTTTAGACACAGGTGAAACTAGGTGAGGCCAACCATTAATCAACAAGATAGACCAATTAATTAAATCCCAGGTGACAAACAAACAATCTTATAACAAAGACAGGAGTGCAGTGACTCCTCCCTGGGGGCTGGACTCCCACTACTTAGAGTAGCATATAAGGCCCAGGTTCCCATACCAGCTCTCTGATTGACAATGACTTTTGGATAAAAGTCGAAACGTCTCGATCTTTAAACGGCGTCCGGATGACAACCTCTGAACCCCTTTCTACGATGGACCACACCTGGACGAATGAGGGTTTACATCGACGTCAGTTCAATTCAGTTTATTTTTGTAGTGTAAATCACAACAACAGTTGCCTCGATGGGCCACAGGTAGAAAGCCGTTCAATTAAACCTGTGGTTCTCAAACCTTTTCAGTCAGACCCCAAAAATAAAAATAGTTCACATTCGCAACCCCCAAACACAAAAAATAGGCGACACATAAAGTGATAAATTAGCCTTATATCTAATGTTTGATTTTATTTTGAATTTAGACCTAGAAAAATGACTCTGATTGGCCAACAAATAGGTATCTACATTTAACACTGCATTTGAAGGGTGTCCCTGTTTAAGACTATTGTATCAATTTTTCCCCATCATCTTGGGTTCCCAACCTCTAGTTTGAGAACCACTGAATTAAACAATGTTCAATAGAATTTAGCAGTGGATAAATGTCCCGGAGCATCCCCTGTCCTTGACCTCCTTCTCTCAGACTCTCCCATCACCACCATGGACTCTTTCCGCTTCCTTGGCACCACCATCACTCAGGACCTCAAGTGGGAGCCGACCATCAGCTCCATCATCAAGAAGGCCCAGCAGAGAATCCTGCGGCAGCTGAGGAAAGCCAAGCTGCCGGCGCAGATGATGGTGCAGTTCTACACGGCCATCATCTAGTCCATCCTCACCTCCTCCATCACCGTGTGGTACAGGAGCCACAGCCAGGCACAAACAGAGACTACAGCGCATTGTGCTCTTCTGTCCAGGACCTGTACGTCTCCAGGACTCGGGACGAACAGCTGACCCTTCTCTATTTGAGCCCCTCCCCTCGGGCAGGAGGCTACGGTCCATCCGGACCAGAACCTCCCACCACAAGAACAGTTTCTTTCCCTCTGCCGTTGGACTCATGAACACTTTATAACACCTGCCATTATATTTTATTCATTGTTTTATGTTGCACCTTACGCCAAAGCAAGTTCCTATGTTTGTGAATTTTGATCACTGACAATGGCAATAAACCGATTCTAATTCTGATTTAAGGAAAAAACACAAAATACCCTGTGGGAAAAAGTAGAAACCTTGGGGAGAACCACATGAAGGGGAGATCCTACTCCCACGAACAGACTGGCTGCAGATGGATCAGGACTGACACATCCACTTGGACCAAGAACCACCCAAGAGGAGGGAAGGTGGATCATCTAATGTGGGGTAGTTCCTCTGGACAGATGGCTCCTCTATACAGTCCATCCAGCACAGCGAGATCCCCCAGGCAGACAACCAACGGTTCATCTAGAGTAGAAGTAGTTCCTCCCAGGCAGAAGAGGATCAGTTCATCCAGATCAAGGAGAGCTCCTCCAGGCGGATAAGGGGGTTCATCACTGCCACGGTGTGTGGAACAGACTCCACTCCCTGGGGGAAAAACATGTGAACAGCAATGGTCAGACTCCAGATGAACTAATCTTAAATATTGTTGATGAAAGTAGAAGAACCAGAGGACAGTGTTCAGCTGCATACTTCTTCCAGCAGAGTTATGTGTCCTGTTTCTCTTTTCACATGATTTCCTTGTAAATGACGCTGCATTTGTTTCCTGTGGGATTTGGTCCAGAAGTCTAATCCAGTTTTATGTGTGGTTTGACTCCTGTGTTAATATTGCGTTTTTGCTGTTTGGTCTGGTTTGGTAAAGTGTTTTAGTACACTTGTTTCTTTTTCTCTCTTGTCTTCTTCTGTTTTTGTATTTGTTACACGTCTGGGAATGATGGGCCAACTCATCCACTGGTGCAACATATTTAATTTTTTTATTATGGTGTCTGCAATAGATAAAACAAAAACTCAATACAGGCGTGCTTGATGCTTGGCTCTGCGCTGCACTTATTGACTGTACTTCTTCTTAAATGTTACATTGGCACAACCAAATACCTATTAACAAATGTACCACTAATTCTTAAATGGGAACCGTATCTCAAAATCTATTACATTACAGTGCCTTAAATTGAACAGTTTCACAGTTTACACAGGAAAAACATTAACATAGCTTTTAACCACGGTTTTTAAATCACTGTCTCAATACTATGAATTACTCTTATGAACTGTATTTATATTGTCTTTATCCCACAGAAAATAAAATGAATTAACCTCATACTGGTCAGCACATGTAACCTTTAACTTAAACTTGACACATGACTCATGACTAACATGTAATTACAACTCAAACCTCACGTTGTCTCACATGTCTTCCCTATTACCATATGTTAATGTACCACTCTTTTGTACTGCTAAACACATAAGCATACTACACTAGCCAATATCAACTCAAAATGCAATCTACTAATTTACCACGGTCGCCACGGACCGACGTTCGCCATCTTAACATAAAAACGTGGTGGCTGACTCATGACAAACAGACAAAACTTCACCGATGTTGCTTTTAGCTTAACAGAAGTTACACTCGAAGGCACAAAATAAACTTTACTACTGTTATATGTCGTCTGTGTGTTACTTTCAAACCAGTTTACCAGCAAAAGATAGAACAAAAACTCAATACAGGCATGCTTGATGCTTGGCTCTGCGCTGCACTTAATGATGTACTTCTTCTGCCGGCGTCCGCAATAGTCAGCGAAATCAACAAGCACCCTTTGCTGGTGACCACAAGTATTGCAACTAAAAACACTCCACAGAATGAAGTAATTTGACAAAAACAGTAGTTATTTTCCAGTTTTAAAGACCAATCAAATAAAATTTATGGGGAGCAACCAATTTAATGTCTTGACAAAAATAACATAGTGCCACATATTTTCTCTTTGACTTGTTCCTTTATTTGGAGCCTATCGGGGGTATTGGCATTGTGTGTGTCTGTGTTCATGATGTTGCTGTTTGTCCGTTTTGTTTGTAAGAAACAAACAGAAAACACCAACAACATAATTAAATCTGAACGCACAAAAAGGTCAGAGGGTGTTCTAGTTACACCTACCAAATTGTAATTGTTGTAATTAAAATTTCACATGGCATTTAAATGCTTTGATCAGATGTCAGCAAGGCTTAAATATGATAATTGCCTGGTATGAATATTTTACTTTTGACAACAGCCAACAAAACCTAACCCTGACCTTAAGTCGACATCCACTGTGGAAATTCAAATTGACTCTCGATGGATGACGTAAATGAGTAAAAAGATTGTAATTCGAAACACAAATACCATTTAAAAAACACAAAGCCTACCATACAGACAGACATACCTGTGAAACCATCACAGGACTTCAATTTATTTTAAGATTTTTTTTCTCATTTATAAGTTCTAAAAAAAAAATTTCTGATTAGATGCACAAATTCTTCTAAATTATGATACAGTTTCGACAACTGCCAATACTTATTAAATCTGCATTTTTCACATTAAAAATTAATCTTTTTCCCAGAAAAATAATCAAATGTACCATATTTTTATATTTTGTTTCTCGGACAAACCTTAACATTATTGACAGGGGACAAAATATTACATAAACATTCACCTTTTGAAGTATTTTTTCTATTTCATCCCAAAATGCAGCTACTACATGACAAAACCAGAATAAAGGCTAAATAGGTTCTATTTGAGTCAAACAAAAACAACACTTATCACATTCTTCAAGACCCCACATATTGTAAAATTGTAAATTATTTTTATTTGAAAAAGTCTGCTTTGAGAATCTTTTGTCCATGGAATTTGTGATTAAATAAAGTCTTCCCATTTTTAAATTTTGTCTTAAAAATTGTTGTGGGACAAAATGTCATGTTCCTATATGTTTTATTAAGTGTGAAGATTTGAATAGTCACTTGAAGGCTACAGGTTATTGTGTCTGAGAAATGGGAATATTATGTCTTGCCTGATCGTCTGATGTGCAGACAAAACCTTTGCCTTCATGTTGATCTTATTAATGTCTGATGTCTCCATTTCTGGCGTATTTAAGGATGTGTTTTATTATTGTTCGGTCTCTTTTTGCTTTTTGGAATCGTAGAGGGAGAGATCATTTTTGTCAGGGACATATCATAATTTGCTGTGCACATGTAAAATAAAATTGATCGTTTGATACAGATAGAGCTTCTTCTCAGTACTTTATTTTTGAGAGTGTGTAAAGAAAATCCACAACAGTTGAAATGTTTGTTAATAAATTATGTACATTTTTAATACTTTTGTGTATCTTAATTCCTTTTGACCATTCATAGTTTCTTAGAGAAGGTTGGCAGACTAATAACTTTATCTTTTCACTGTTCTTTCTCGTCCATTCCTTTCCCAAGGCTGAAACTAATTGATAATATTCATGGGAGAACAAATGTTCCCATAGAGTCCATTTCCCTGTTCATGTTCCAATAGTTTGCCATTGTCCCCATAAAATAATTTATGAAAATGATCCCATTCTCTAAGGCTTTGTCCCAAAGTAAGGGTTTTCCATCAATGAATATGTTTGAGTTAAACCATATAATTTGTGATAAAAATTCAAAAAGCTTTTTTGAGGATTTAGTTGATGGGAAAACCAACTCTTTAAAGCTTTCTTTATTCAAAAGACTGAAAATAGGACAAATGATTATTATCAATTTGCAATACAGGAACAATTCCTTAAAGGAAAAATATTATGTTTTAATTCATTTTATTTTATTTATATGTTGTCATTACATTATTTGTATTGTTTTTAGCCTTTAAAGTGCTCTTGAGTGCTTTTAACAGGAACCAGAATTGAGACCTGTCCATCGTCAGCAGCTAATAACAGATCGTTTTTGACTTTAACTAGTGCAGTTTCAGTCTGTGCTGAGCTCTGAAACTTGACTGAGTAATGGGCTCTTTCCACATTTTCAAAATAAGATGATGATGATGATGATGATGATGATGATGATGATGATGATGATGATGATGATTTTTATTTATAGAGGCACTCAAAGCGCTTTACAAACCGTTGAAACTACAGTTGCTGTTACAACATATACAATTACATTTACAGACAATAATCAATAAATAGGTACAACAGTTGTAACTACAGTTGCGGTCACAACAAACATACAATAAACAATACATAGCAGCTAGCTGTATTCTGTAATCCATACGAAAGCTGAAAGTAGCTGTTTTAGAAATGAAAAGGAGGAAAAAAGTTCAGACTGATGTTAAAAATGGCAGACGGCAGGTTGGTAGGAAAGGCGTCACAGGTCACAGACTGAACACAGGTTAAATATAAGTTATAATACCTTTTTTCCATAATTTCCACAAAAGTAAATTCTTCAGTGTAAAGCTTCTGAGTTACAGAACAGCAATGAACAGACTCCAGATGAACTAATCTTAAATATTGTTGATGAAAGTAGAAGAACCAGAGGACAGTGTTCAGCTGCATACTTCCTCCAGCAGAGTTATGTGTCCTGTTTCTCTTTTCACATGATTTCCTTGTAAATGACGCTGCATTTGTTTCCTGTGGGATTTGGTCCAGAAGTCTAATCCAGTTTTATGTGTGGTTTAACTCCTGAGTTAATATTGTGTTTTTTTAATTGCAGTTTGGTCTGGTTTGGTAAAGTGTTTTAGTACACTTGTTGTTTCTTTTTGTCTCTTGTCTTCTTCTGTTTTTGTATTTTCTCTTTGACTTGTTCCTTTATTTGGAGCCTATGTTGTTTGAAACAAACAAACAGAAAACACCAGCAACATAATTAAATATGAATGCACAAAGAGGTTTTACCAGATTCCACCAGTCAGTGGGTGTTCCAGTCACACCTTGCAAATTGCAATTGTGTAATTAAAATTTGACATAGTATTTAATTGTTTTTGATCAGACGTCAGCAAGGCTTAAAAATAATTATTGCCCTGTATAAATATTTTACTTTTGGTAAAACAGTCAACAAAGCCTTACCCTGATCTTAATTCGACATCCACTGTGAAAATTCAAATTGACTCTCAATGGATGACCTTTTTCTAATTATGTATTATTTAGAGAAAGACTTGCAAAACCAGTACATGACAAACAGACACAAGAAACAATAGATAATAAATGAGTAAAAAGATTGTTATTCAAAACACAAACACCATTTCAAAAACATAAAGCCTACCATACAGACAGACATACCTGCGAAACCATCACAGGACTTACTAAATACTTATTAAATCTGCGTTTTTACATTAAAAATAAATCTTTTTCCCAGAAAAATAATCAAATGTACCACATGTAACCGAGAGAAGGGAGGTAACCCCTGATAAATGCAGTTATTTTTATAGCAGGTAAAACTCAATGCAGGTGGCCAAAAGGAGAGGCAGAGACAAACTACAAAAGTACAAATTTATTATCCTACAACATAAAAGGACATCACACACACACACACACACACACACACACACACACACACACACACACACACACACACACACACACACACACACACACACACACACACGCACACACACACACACTAACCCTAACACACAAGCACATTAGTTGGATTCTTTTTATCACATGGCAATACTGCAACATTAATAATGCCAGGGTTACGGTGATCCAAATGGCCCTAAGCTCGACACTGAGGTGAAGTGGCCACGGCTACACCGCGTCTACAAAAGGAAACAAAATGGTGAACTGAAACTGAAAACTGAAACACACACAAAACAAGCCTAACCCTACCAATGGTGGCCAGGACACAGACTATTGGCACGAGGCAGGGGCAGCAGCTGCCCAATGTGCACCAACTTCCTACTTAAATACACTTTTTGGAATGATTGGAATGCGGAAGTGGTGTGGAACATGTGACATTTTACAAAGAAGGTTTACAGAATATATTCACAGAATTAAAACCAGGTGAACATGTGATCATCAGATAAGTCAAGTAATACAAGACGCCTAAAATAACTGACTAAAATATTCTTGTGTGGAATTCTGATAAAGTGAATGAAAGTTTGGTTTGTATCACTGGTTCCAAACCTTTTTTTTGTTGAAGGAAATCCTATTTATGAGATACCAGTTTGTTAATGTAAACCAGAGCTCCTCCCCTTGCTCTAAAGTAGTCTACGGTGTGCCGCAGGGGTCAGTCCTGGTTCCAGTTCTGTTCACTTTTTATTTGCTGCAATTAGATAAGATTATCAGAAAGCATGGCATTAACTTCCACTGCTGTGACACACAGCTGTATTTATCAATGAAACCTGACCAGACCCATCAAAGCAAGGCATAAACTGTACACAAGACAATTCAAAGTGTTTGTGTGCAGATAAATCTTTCAGTCGTATGCACATCTAAACAAAACTGTTTTTAACCTGGATTTGAACATTGTCAGAGTGGAGGTGAAGACTGCTTTAGCTGCAAAAAACTGCTGATTCCCCATGTTTAGTCCTGACTCTAGGCACCAGCAGCAGGCTGGTCCACGTTTAGTCCTTACTCTGGCACCAACAGGAGGCCCGTCCCTGAGGTCCTCAGGGTCTGAGATGGTTCATATGACACTAACATGTCAGATATGTACTTTGGTGCTTTGGAGAGACTTTAACACAAGCAGAGCTGCTTTAAAGTCTATTCTCTGACCCACAGGGGGCAGTGCAGAGACCTGAGAACAGACTAATGTGGTCGAACTTCCTGGTTTTAGTCAGGACCCGAGCAGCAACGTTCTCGATGCACTGCAGCTGTTTTACAGCTTGTTTTGGAGAGGCCAGTGAGAAGCCGTTACAGTAGTCTAACCTACTGGAGACAAATGCATGGATAAGTCTCTCCAAGTCTGGTTTAGACACTATACCTTTATTTTTTGGCAATGTTTTTTAGATGGTAAAAGGCTGTTGATGTAATTGATTTGATGCGGCTGTCAAAGGTTCAAGTCTGAATCCATTCTTACCCCCAGATTTCTAAATTGATTTGTAGGTTTCAGAGTGAGAGACTGGAGATGACTGACACTTTCACTTTGTTTCTGCTAAAGACGATGATTTCAGTCTTGTATGAGTTTAGCTGGAGAAAATTCTTTTGCATCCACACACTGATCTGTTGGATGCAGTGACAGAGTGAATCCACTGGTCCATATTCACCTGCCGTCAGCGAGACATAGATCTGAGTGTCGTCTGCATAGTTGTGATGAGACACATTAGTGCTGTGTATAACTGACCTAACGGCAGCATGTAGAGGGTGAACAGAAGGGGTCCCAGGATTGACCCTTGGGGCACCCCACAGGTCAAGCCCATGTGGTCTGAGATGCAGTTCCCAATCTCAACAAAGTACTCTCAGTCCTCAAGGTAGGACTTCAACCAATTTAGGGCAGTACCAGTGATGCCCACCCAATCCTCTAGTCTCTGTAGGAGGATCCCATAATCGACAGCGTCAAAAGCAGCACTCAGATCTAACAGAATTAAGACCGAGGCTTTGCCTGAGGGGTTTGTTAATGTTCCCTTGTTTTACATAAAATTAAGTTGTGCATGTACAACCTTTCTTTATAAGTCTCTTTTTTAATCTGGAGCTTTGACTTGCGCCATTTTCGTTCTGCCCTGTGACACTCCCTTTTCTGTGCTTACGACTGTAAGCGTCTCAGTAAAATTATCAATAAAACCTCGGTAGTGCTGGGTAAGCTTGTATAGGACAATGTAGAGTAAGGAGGAGGGTAACACCCCAAAAGACAACCTCTGGGTAACTATTATAGCTCTAATAACTGCACAGATACCTCCACCCTTTTTGTTTTCACGTGTTTCAGAGTCAAACTTGAAATTGGGTGGAGTCGCTTTTATTAGAACTGCATTTCCTGCGTTTTTGTCAAGCCATGTTTCAGTTCAAAACATAAAATCAAGACTAAAGCCGCTAAGCGGCATGGTGGCCCTCGCCCCCTGTGCGACCGCCTCCCAGCGCGCTCACCGCCGGTCTGAGACCGCTCCGGGGCGCCGTCGTCATCCTCTGAGTGTCGTCTGGGCCCCAGAGGCATTGAAATTCCAATTTCAATGCCTCTAGATCGGGACCGTGTATGTCAGATGGATGTTGGACCAAAATCCTTGGACAAGTACAAATTTGAAAAACTACAGTCAAAGTGGTGTATGAGTTTCAATTTAATATGGCGCCTTCTGTGTCTGTCGGATGAGTGCGCAATAGTAATAGGGTCGTCTTCATGTGTACTATCTCCATGCCATATTTCACAGGCCTCTTACAAAGTAACAGTGTCTCCCTCTCCATAGGCCTGACCCAAAAGGTGGCGCTGTAGAGGCTGTTTGTGAGTTTCATGTAAAATGGGGTTATGGGACATTCATTTTCCTTAAATGGAGAATAGGTTTGGTGGCTGTTCCCAGTGTTTAGTTGTTTTTTGGTGCCTCTTTGTGTGATGACAGTCTCCCATAGAGAATGCATGGGGGCTCTGGAGGACCCTAGAGGCAAAAGTGTGAGAAATAGGGCCTGGGTCCAATTGGCTTTTCTGATCAGGAGGCCATTTAGGAATTGTGTGCAAATTTTCACAAATAAAAGTCAAAGTAATTGTTTTTCTCCCCACATAAATGGATTCAGCGGCTTGAGGTTTATGAGTGTTTCAAATTTCATGTCGATCAGAGTATTTATGTGCGTGCAGGAGCTATTGAAATGATTTTGTGAGCACTCTATGCGCCCCCGGTGGCCAATGGTGATAAATGCACTATATCACTAATTCACTTATTTTCATGGCGTCCTGCACTGGACATATCCCCCAAGTTTCGTCAAAATCGGACAATGTCAACATTTCATGTAATAGGTAGGGGGCGCTAGCGAGTACTTTTTATGTATTATTATTAATGCATTGCATTCAGACCATGATTATGCACTGATGACTGAAATATCTGCTCTGTAGGTTAAACCGTGTTGTTGTGACATGAAAAAAAAAAAAAAAACACAAAACAAAGGCGTTTTGGTGGTGAGCCACGGCGAAACTGTAAGCGATATCAAAATTCTGTGGGTAACTTTTGGGGTTCAATGCCTCTAGCTCGGGTCCGTGTATGCCAGACGAATGTCGAACCAAAACTCTAGGACAAGTACGAATTTGGAAAAAAAAAAAGTCAAATTGGCGTGCCTTTTTTTTTTACTTTGATCCAATATGGCCGCTGTCCGCTTGCTCCGGTTCACTGTTCTCTATCACTGTTCCGAGTGCCGTACGCGTCGGACAAAATTTGCATGTCCCATTTCCCAAAGGGGTCCAGTTCTGGCCAACGCTGCTCATTCGGGTCAGGCTGGACGTCCTCGAGACACACGAATTATCAAATTTTTCGCTGGGCCGGTCGCGACAATACCCCCATTGAAGACTTTTCGTGGATGTTTACTGGGTGAAAAACATGATCATTTGTATGGAAAGAAGAAGAAACCGGCGAAAAACAATGACCCTCGAAAATGCACCCTGGCTGTTCAGAATTTTTTCAGGGCAAAAGTCATATACGGTGTCTGGATATAATATATCAGACTTTGAACTCCAAGTCAAATCATTATATTCTGAAAGAAAGCAGTACTGACTCTGAACAATTAAAAGTAAGAAATATCATCATATGAGCTTGCAGTGGGTAAGAGTTTCAGCTACTAGTTATGGCAACATTTGGAGGACTTTTCACCAATCAAAGATCTTTTAAATTCTTAATTGCTATGGCAACAAGCCTATTATAGCTATTTTTTTCAATCTATTTTTTTCAATCTTAAACCCATAGATAGTCTTCTCTGCAGCATTACTTTTGGTTGACGTGATTGTGCAGATAGTATGTTGCTTTGATTGTTTTTCTGTCCATATTGTTCATTGTTTCAGATAAGGTGCGACCTTGTCCTGGGACAGAACGCTACAAAACACAGCTCTGACACAGAGCTGTCCATCCATTTGGAGGATACAAACTACTTACTCATCATTATGAGCCTTACAGCACATGGGTCCAACACATCTGTCGGCATGTACTAGTCTACACTAGACTGTCACTGGAGTGGGCAATGGGGTGTCTTTAGGACATTCAGACAAACACTTGACCCTTGACGTCCAATATTTGGTTGACACATTGTCCCAAATAGCACCATGTTGCAGATCATGATGGAATTGCAAGGCCATTCTTGATGTTCAACACAAATGGTCTTTGTCAAAGAAAGCAACAATTTAATTTCAATGTGACCCAAATTCGGTTTTGTTAATTTCATGTTTCTGCCTGGAGTGAATTTATTCATAGAAAACAGATGATTTTGTTGAAATCAACCAATATATATAATCTTTTATGTGATAAAATGTTCCAACAAAATATGGCCAAATCTACTTTTGTAGTTTCAACATTTCTTTTGAACTGTGGTCACATCTCCCTGTTGTGTCCCCATTATAGATACAAACAATACACAGAAACCTCCTCAAATGATGTGGTTCTCACACCAAAAACAATAGCGGCGAGTGATGCTTGAGCTTTATAAAGCTCTGTGTATTGGCTAAATTTAGACAGACATGACTCAACTACACTTGTCATTTCATGGACAGATGGCTTGTACTTTTTTCCACTATAGAGTCTTTTGTTACCAAGGAAACGGTAGATCCACTCTTACCCAATGTTTATACCAAATACACACCATATCTTTGGAGGTAAAGTTAAGGTGGAGCTTGAGATGTTGTGGTGTGGGTGTTCACTCAGTTCTTCATGATTCTTCTCAGGCTTTCTCCTGCCAATCATGCTGGTGCTGGTGAATTGGTGATTATAAATTTAGTTAAATTATTGAATTTTAGTGATCCTTATGGCCTACTTCAGTGTTTCACAAACTGTAGTACAGGTACCACGCATGTTCCTTCTAATGACAAGCTGCTTGTCATTTATGTGGGTTTTATTTTTAGAAAGTGTTATTTTAGAACTCAACTCGGAGTTTTAACTTTTCAAATGATCACAACTAAGTACAGGGATGTGGGTGGGGGTACGGGGTGGGTGAAAACAAGACTTTTCTGAGCACTCAAGCCAATGGACAATACTCAAACAATCAATCCAACAATCAGTCCAAACCAATCAAGATAAACCTTTGAGTTGGCTAAGGATGAGGAAACACATGTTGTAACAAGGTTAAAAGCTCACAAAGTTGATTTTGCATAATCTGTCCCCTTTCATCTACATTTGGTCATTCAGTTAGAAGTACTGTGGCAACTGTAGTCATGTTTGACCTGGTTTAGCCCTTGTTTAGACCTGGAACAGCCAACTCTTTCGTAAGTTGTACTTGTTGAGAGAAGTCAGTTTACATTACATTACACCAAATACAATTTTGACAATACTCACTTTGATTAGTCAGAGTTTTTCTTTACAGATATCAAACAATAGTTTGCATTTGCAAATGGTTTATCAGTGAACTTGCCAATAACACAGTTTGCACAAACTGTCCTTAACTACAATATCTTTTTTTGAATAATACACTAAAACAACAATTATGGACTATGGATGATTTATTTACTGCCCCAAACAATGACACAAAATTCACAAACATTCAGTTTGTCATTGCTCGTGGGATATTTTAGCATGTTTTCCTGTAAGTGTGTTTGGTCCACCAGAATGAGTGAGCATATTGTGATGAAAGAACAAGCAGACATTGGGAACACCCTCAGCTCCATTCACAGAATGCCAGAAGCAACATTGATTTAAGACAAGCACAACGCCTTTGTTTCTTATTTACCAAGATATTTGACAAAACGGAAATAATAATGACATGCTTAGACATAATTGATTCAGTTCTGTAAATCCTTGGAGTGGAATGCTAATGGTGAACATGTGGGGGCTTTGTCGATTGTTATGACAGTGCATCATAAAATATGCATGTAATTATTGTCGTTTAAAAAAAATATTATTGACACAATTAACTATATTAATACATTACCGTAAGAAACATTTGCTCAAAAAGCCTAATGTACATTTAAAATATAAGCAAATTTGCGCATTTAAAACCATTCTATTGTAAAAAGCAAAAAGTTCCTATCTGCAAAATATTACAAAAAAATAAACGAAAAACCTCCTATGAGCAATTATTTAAAACAACAGTCTAAAAGCAGTACTATATATTTTCTTTTAGTTTGTCAATTAGCGCTCTTCAAAAAAACAAAACCTTTTTTTTTATTTATGAAAAAAAAGGTGGGAGGTTTTGATCTTCGGCCATCAATATATTGTATGTACAGTATATTATGAATATATATTTATTACATCCTATATCTTTGTCCACTAAATGCACATACTAATACATATATAATAATTTAACATACTCCCTGAATTTGTGTTTTTCTGGATCGAATGGATTAAAAGTGTGATCCCCATAAATCTGACCTGTAACTTGGTCTGACCTGGAGATAAAGCTGGGTTAATATTAATACCATATTGTGGAACATTCTATGCAAACAAATAACATCTTAAGACAAGCAAGACCCTCCACCAGAAAAGTTACATAGTGCACCTTTAAATCTGGTGTACCAAAGTTTTCTATCTTCATCCAATAATTAAACATTTAATCTTTTCAAACTTGTAAGAAAGAGCCTTTGTAAGAAAGACGTTTTGGGATGAGAGCTGATTGGCTAATCAAGGATAATACCCCGGCTCCCCTGCTTCATTTCTGCGTCTGAAAAAGCTGCTCTAAAGCTGTGCTAGAGGCCAATAAATCCATGCACGTGATTCTAGTGATGAGCCAAAGGGTTTGTGTGAGCTAGAAATGAGTTAGAAAGAGTTATATACATCACGCATACTTCTTTATTTCTCTGTTTTAGCCACACAGCTGAAAGGAAGTAAATATAATCTCAGAGGGGTAAAGAGTTAACATTGCTTGACTCACTTCTCAGACTGAGGCTACATGGGTTACAATGCAGCCTTTGGATAAGTTTGAACCCTTATTAAAAGTTTAATAAACTATCACTACTCTAAACTAGTCAAACTGAAATAACATGACATAATCAGTGTTTTACATGGAAATATGTTTTTACTGTTCAGCTCAGAACTGTTATTTATTTATTTATTTATTTATTTATTTATTTATTTATCTATCATAAATAACAGTAGGGCACTCATTTAATGGCATAAACTAGAGGAAGTAATGAAGGCACCAAAGTCTACAGAAGTCCCACTGGTGGTATTGGACTAACCATGGTCCACTTCAGCCATTGAGTAGTAAGTTGAACTGAGGGGGCTCCATAGTAATCTGCCGTACAACTGAAGGAATGAAAATCCTGATAAACAATGCTATTACTGCACCACAGACCCCTGCTCTCTCCCAGATGCACAGTTTGAGTGTGATAAACTATGATAAATAATGATTAGTATTCCATGTCTTAAACTTGTCAAAAACATCAGTCTTGACAATGACACATCTATATTATTGAGAAAAAATAGATTCGTGAATGTAAACATTTCCACATACTTCAGAAGTCCAAAACGTGAGATTTTTCTAGAGCATATGCACATCTTGCACTGTGATGTTCCAATACACATTTCAATTGACTTTTTTTTCTTTTTTTTTTTTTCTTTTTTTTTAATTGGCCAGAATTTCATTGTAAATAGATGTGGAGCCTTTCCTGATCTCACCATTTAGCCAAAAAATAAATACATTTTGAAAAAAATGTGCAGATATTAGGTTTGGTTGAATTTTTTGCCCTCAATAATAATAATAATAATAATAATAATAATAATAATGTTATTATAAGAAAATATTATTATAAGACATTGATCCAGTCTGTGCTTGAGTCACACCATTTTTAGCCATTACAACTCTATCCAGGCTGAGAAGTTGCAGGATTTGTCAAGGTTAGATTATGATACATTTAATCTTTAGTCTTTCTCTCTATATAAAGAAACTAACCACTTTGTCAACATTATGAACTTTTTCCGAATGTATATTTTCAGTACAGTATAGGGCCAACATCACTCAGATATACATTCAACCAGTAAGTAACAAGCGGATGTTTTTTCATATGCTGAGGTCATTCTTCTTCTGTGACCTCACAGTCAGACAGGGAGGAGGAGACGGACTAATTAGAAACAGATCTAGAGGAAGTGATCTTTCACTTCGTCACACCTCAACTCTCTTTAAATGAGACTCTTTTAATCCTTTGCCTGACTCACTGCTGCTGCCCCACAACTATAAAGCGCATCTACTGTTTCACAGATCTCGCTGCAATCTCCTTTTCCAAACTACAGGGTTACTATTGGAAACCAAACATGGGGAATGCTGGAGGAAGTCCCCCCATCTTTACTCATATGTGACTGACAATGACCCAAGTTGCCTAAGTTTGACTCACACTAAGGCCCCAGTGAAGCTGGTGGACTCTGAGGTCAACTCGGTGTCTAAATTTCTCAGTTTTTCCACTTCCCTTTACTACTCTGCCTAAGAACTCAGCTAAACATTTCTATGTTTTAGGGACATTAGGTTTACACTACTGTCCTTCAAGCCCTGTGCTTTGCTCAGTTACTTCAGTAACTTTTTCAATAAATTGTACTTCTTGAAGTAACTTTCTGAAGTTATACTTTTACTTTTACTGAATTAACAGTACTCTCACTTGGTTAAAGGTTTTGATTCCTCTTCCCGTTGTGAATAAGTCTAAATGGTAAAAGCTGTATGTTGAATAGAAAATGATTTGAACTTTTGTGTTTTATTGCAAGTCAGATAGGTTTTAGTGTGTCTAATTTTTTTGTCTATCCTTTGAAAATACCAGACCTTATGGTTTATTTTATTTTTTGCAATTAATATTTTATCATATCATATCATGTCATAATTTTCCAATTACTTTAACATCAAATTATGAATCAAAGGTCTGGCCCAGACTGTTAATCTTACAATTATTCTTACTCATGTTACAGTATCCTCAAACACTTTACTTACTTGAGGAAAAGTGTTGGATACTTGGTCAGATATATTCAACTTCTGAATAGATCTGACTAATCATATGATTATTATTATGAATACTAATCTATATTTCTATTATACATCTATTTTTGCCATTAGTTTTACACATCATTATTAGCTTGAAATATTGTTTGTATATTCATATACATATTTTATATTTGTACCATCTCCCTTGGTATTAAACATTTTAGTTCACAATAGTGTGAATGTTTGTTAACCAAAACAGAAATGGATAATGTATTTTTTGGGCCTTGAAAACGTATTTATTTCTCTTTCTATTATTCAAGTATTTTTCATCTTCCTGTTTTTATTTTTGAGTACTTTTGTCCATTGTTAATTGCCATGGCAATGGTGCCGGTTTTATCACTCTGAAGCCCATGGATATTTAGGTTATATGATCCTTTGCCATTTTGGTCATAACAAACTAAATTGAAGCAGTGCTTTTACTCTATACATATACACAACTTCATTTATTTACATTTTTTAGTCAATAGATGTATGACAGATCTTCTTTTTTACAACAATTCTTTTTTTCCCACAACAATGTTCTTTTGTACAAAGTGCCTTTCAAATATCACATATTAGAGGAAAAGATCAACAGCAACAACATCTACATGCAAAGACTACCAGACATACATTGCTCCAAGCATTTCACTCAAAGCTACAGTAGGTGAGTAACGTCACAGCTAAGCAGTCAAAAAAGTAATTCACAGTCCAGTGCACATTCTGGACAGTACTTTTTGGCTCAGTGTCCACCCACACGTAAACATTTCCGGACAAATCAGACAAGTTCAGCCTTTGTGATCTAAAACATACCTGAGAGTACAGGTTTAATATAGTTCATAAAAAGTGCCACAGTTTAATACTTTTCTTTTTGCATGGATGATATCCACTTTCAGCAGCATATAATATGTTATATTTGTTCTTTTGAATAAAATATCAGTTACCATGTGCAACAAATATATAATAAATTAAATAAATTAAGTTGCTCATCTTGTGACTTCAATTGATACTCATACGTTCACCACATACTTTTGTGAGCGTTTACGACATAATCGTCTGAACCAGACCCAGTAGAGGAAGACCATGGTTGTCCAGTAGCATGTGTAGGCCACACAGCCATAAATGAGAAACCGGGTCTCCAGTAACTTGGGTGGGGCGATCCAGTCCAAAAAGGTTTCCCTGTAAATGGTGTAACAAATGCCGGCCACTAAAATTGAGACCCACACAGACAGAGGAATCAGAGGGATGTAGTTCCCAACAATATTTTTCCGACCTGACGTTCCCCAGCTGCGTTTGTTGATGGTGAAGATGGCAAAGTACTTAGTGGGCAGCATGCTGGTCATGTACAGCGCAGAGTACAGCGACATGAACACCATGATAGGGTCTTGGCGCAAAATCCCGGCATAAACAGCTTTGAGCAGCCCAATGATCTGGATACAGCACAGGATCCATAAGATGTCCCACAGGGTCCCAGTCCAAAACAGTTGAACGATAGTGGCAGTCACAAAGAACGGAAATATGCCTGACACTATGGACTCGTAAGTCATCCACAGATGGTGCTTATGCCACCACATGGCGTTAAAGAGCCACTCTCTGAAGTAAGACTTGGTCCATCGCGTCTGCTGGTTCAGCCAACGCAGGAACTGTGCTGGAGTCTCTGTGTAGCATTTGGACTTTGCTGTGTATCTAAACAAAAGAAACACCCATTTAAAATATGGTATCAAAGATTATTACTAACTAAATGTTAGGGGCATGTGTTGCCTTACTTTGTAGCGTAGCCCATACTCAACATCCGGTTAGTGAGGTGTCTATCATCTCCAAACGTACAATGTGTGCCCAAAAACGTCTGATTGTACCAGGATTCCAGAAACTGCTGTAGGATGTCATTTCTGTACAGCCCTAAACAAACAATCAAGAACTATAAGTACAAACAATAAAAATTATCTCTAATTGCTTATCACCAGATGATCATACATTATCTTTACCTAAAGGTCCACTGATGCATGAAACGCAGTCAAAGAAGGACTGGCAAGCCCGCTCGATATTGAAGGCCATCCAGTAGCGCAGGCTGCTCATGAAGCTGATGAAAGAGTCTTCACAGTTCAGGATCATGACATCTCCTCCAACTGCTCCATATTTTTGATTACTCTCCAACACTTTACACAGCTCTTCTGTGGCCAGTGGGTCCAGCTTTGTATCTGAGTCACACACCTGGAAACACAGAGGGAACCATTACAAGGCTGTTAATTATAACAAATTAAATACATGCACAAGAAGTACCTGAATATAGTCCACAGAGGATCCCAAAGCTTTGAATGCCGTGTACATCACTTCCCGTTTGCCGCCCCACTTCTGCATGATGCACACACATCTTTTGTTCTGAATCAGACCTTCTACCAGTTTGCGCTGAGGATCTTCTCCTGGAGTGAAGTCTGCGCCCAAACGCATGGCTTCGGCCACATCCTCATCGTCCTGGGCCTTGTTGGGGTCCCAGGAGTGATAGTTGTGTTTCCACACAAAACAGCCTGGGTCCTGGTCGGCAAATACCTCTCTGAACATCTCCATCATGTAGCGATCGTCTTCAGAGTTGCCGTCCACCACCATAATGATACGCAGGAGCTCGGGGGGGTATTTTAGAGCCCGGATAGACAGCAGACACTCCCGCAGGTACCCGGGGTCTTCCTGATAGGCAGCTATTGTGAATCCAATTGTTTTAGTATAAGAACAAGCCTTTACACGGGTTTTCATTCGACGGTGCTCTATAAAGGCAAAAAAACTTTGGACAAAAAGATGGAGTCCGAGGAGTAATCCATACAAGCCAAAAGAGACGATGCCATATTTGGATGTGATCAGCTGGAAGCCATAGATGAAAGCCCAGGCCAGGAGACACAAGACCAGGAGAGCAAACAGAAAGGTGAAGATGGCCCGCAGCACTGTGATCAGCTTCTTCAGCCGCAGCTTTAACTCCATCACAGCCTCTGCCCTCTATCAGCACAGTCACAAAACACACACTATTCAATTCAAATTATTTTTGTAGAGCCCAAAATCACAGCTGTTGCCTCACAGGGCACTAAAACCAGAGAAAACCAACTGTTTCTCATACATTGTTTTTGTAATGTTTAGAATAGTTTGAGAACATTTTTGTTACACCGAAGAAAGTTGTGTGGTGCTTATATGCCTCAAACCTGCTTGCTGCTTCATAGGCCTCATAGACCTATTGTATATTAACTTATTTATTATTGTTATTATTTTTACAAAATATTTTAGCCAAACATGTCTAAATTGCAGTACTGTATAAACAACTTTTTCTGTAGCCTACTTATGGTTTAGGTGATCAGGTAAGATGTTATGAAGAAAATATTAAATTGTTATAAAATACCTGATGTTGCTTTGTCTGTCTGGGAGAAATGCGCTGTGGGCTGCTGAGTCCAGAACCTTGTTTCTTTCGTGGGCTCTTTCTAGACAGAGCAACGTGTTGCGCTTTTTATGCGCGTACCTCTATAAATTAGGCGCGTGCGCTGACTCAGATGTGCGTCAGGCACGAGGCGGTGCAAATTCCCATGTCTTGGACATCAGTGTGCACAACACTTGTTTTCATCTTTTCCATGGAGATGGGAGAAATGTAGGGTTGTGGTGTGCTGTTTATTGATAGATCATCCGAACCCCATTGGACATAAAAAGCAAGAACACAATTGGTTTAAATGAATTTATGAATGGGCACCACCTAAACCACAATGTACTTGTGGTTTAGGTGGTTGTGGTTAATTACCATTTTGTCATTTTACTTGACAAAATGGTAATTAAGGCACAGTGCCCGTAACCAACACATGGCACTTTAAGATGCTCTATTGTATTTTTTCGTGGTCCATATTATAAAAAAGCCTATGGTTAAAAAAGAACATCTGCAGATTTGCAAGAGAAAGTTTGTGATAATAGATGAGAGCCCTCTATGCGTTAATGCGAGAAGTGCACCTTGAAACAAACGACTTTCCTCTGAAATTCTCGCCAAAACGCTAACTCTTGTGCAGTGATTGTGGTTCACCAGGTGTTAAACGCGTTTATTTCATTTTCCAAAGCGGCCCGTGAAAAACCGAATCCCGAGACCCGACAACACTGTCATCACAGAAAAGACCAAGCACGACGCCGGGGCAGGGCATGATCGAGCTGATCAACCCACGTGGATCAAGACCGATGCTGAGATAACTATCGTAACAATAAATACAATGCGCTATTATATTGCGCTTCTTCCTAACTTATTAGCACTGAAACGAGGCTTATAGCCAATTGTCCAATCCAGTAGGCCTTGTAACATTTTATTTTAACAATGTTTTTATGGTATTTGGTTAGAAAAATAAAATGATAAATGATTTCTTGTTATTCTATTGTGATTATTTTGTTGTCTTTTTAAGTATAAGAGTTTGGCCTGTCGAGTAACTTCAGGTGCTTGCACTTACTGCCATCTGCTGGGCCATTCAAATACGTTCATCTTCTTCCTCTTAACCGGGGCCGGGGCAGGGTTACGGGGGCATCAGTCTGAACGGGCTCCCAGACTTCTCCCACACCCCAGACACTTCCTCCAGCTCCCCCGGGGAGACCCCAAGGCGTCACATAGAGACAGTCCCTCCAGCATATCTCCTCAATTGTATTAAATCAAGTTCTTACTAGTGTTACAAAATTAGGCTGTATACATTACTACCCATTACTAACATACATACCCATTACTAACATTTTGAACACAATATGTAAAAGTTTTATGTCTATAAGTTCAAGATATAAACACAGTTACACAGACCTTCCACTGTATTGGAACTAATACAATTAATTCATGCCCCTTTTGCTAATTCACAAAGAATTACAATTTATTTAACTTACACTATCAATAAAACATGGGGAAGCACCTATGTTCTACATTGTAGATGATGACCTCTGAAGAGAGATTTTGCAGCATTTGATTCAGGACAACCAGATTCTGTTTTTCCTGGCTAAAAAGAATGAATTTTATACATCATTGTTATCCTGCTGATTTTAAAATTCTGTGCAGAACACAACTGTAATCGTTTTGTGTACACTTGCATTTGAATGACAATCGAGTCTTAAGTACAAATTGAAGTCATATGAAACAAGATTTATAGAATTATGTAGCAAATAATAAAAGGCAAATAATTATATTTTAGATTCAGATTACTCAAAGTATCCACCCTTTACTTAGTTGCAAACCCCTGGCCCTTTTGCTTCATGATGAAGTCACTTGAAATGGCTTCACTGCTGAGCTTTGTCACAGTTTATTATTGAAATATCAAGGGTGTACGACGTTGTGCTCAAAGCAAATTCTGACTATGTTTTGAGTTATTTTTTTTAGTACATTCCATATCAGAATCAGATTTGTCAGTGATCACACTTCACAAACATAGGAACTTGTTTTGACGTAAGGTGCAACATAAAACAATCAATACAATAAAATAGATAAAATAAAATATTTGTCCATTCATTGTTTTGATGCATTCATTTAGAATTCACAATGTAAATAGTCACAAAGATAAAGAAAAAAACATTACATGAAAAAATGTAAAAACCTTTATCAGGGAGGGTATGTTTTAGTGACACATAGTTCATATTTTATAAGACTCAAGGATGCTGCCATCTAATGACAAACCATTGAAACTGCAGAGGGAGAGAGGTGTAAAAAAAAGTTTGGAGTGAAAAGTGGAAATTGTGCTTGTCTTTAAATTGTACCACAGAACAATACCTTATATCTCTAACCCTGTATTTTCTGCTACATTCAGTTCTCAGAGGACGAATCAAGCTTTTCCCCTGGAGTCACTGCCAATGTCCTGGTTTAGCCATGATTACATCCCTGGAGACTTTCTTTACAAGGAAATCTGTTGACCACTCATGAGGGCCCACACCCATAGCCACAGACCTGAGCCATCAGCTTGCTCCGTGTCGGACCCAAATAGACGCCGCCGCAGTTGATGTCATGGTGGAGCTGTGCCAGTCATATGCACATGTCGTGGTGAGCCCTCTAGGATATATTTTTGTGGTTTCTTAATGTTGTTTTTTATCACCGTTTGGATCGTTTATCATTTATTTATTGAGGTTAGTGTTAGGTCTAGTCTAAATACCACAGAATATAAGAAGAGACTTGGATATGTAGCTTAATATAGGCCTATTCTGTACATCAATGAGCTTAAAAACAAGCCTTCTGTGTCCAGTAGGTCGTCCCTGTCTTTAATTGGCGGTCATGTCATCGTCCAGTGAGTCATTCAGTGCCCCATGCCACACCCAAGCACCAAAATCCATTTAAACCAGTTTGAGACCTTAATATTTAGTTGCAATGCACCTGATCTGGTCTCGTCAAATTCAATTACAGCCCATCATTAGCACTGTGCAAGGTTTTGGTATATTTGTTGATCTTTTAAAACAGAATACTGATCCAATATTATTTTGAGGACGGATTTTGTAATTCTTCAAACATTGCAAAATACCACCTTCACTGAAGTATTTCTTAAAGTGAAGCATCATTTCCTGTAATTTCCTTGCAAGCCCACAAAGAGGAGTACTTGGTTTTTTTGATTCAGTTTTGGACTCTTGTAAATATCAGTTTGGCATCGTGACTAAAATGTTTAATTATGAGACATACTTTGCTGCACATTCACTGCAGGACTCTACTCTCACAGCCAACATTGTCTTAAATGTTAAATGAATAATGTTTAATGAAATTAATAGTTTCCATTTATGACATGACACCTTACAGTCCTTAGCAGCATGAAAAATATAGAAGTTTATCCACTGCTCTGTTTAGTGTTGCTGGTCAACTGTGGTTAGTATCCATAGGTTCTGAGTTACTTTTACTTTAGTAACTTTAATAAAGATATCATTGCATGTCCAACCACCATTAGATACATATTTTTAGATGTCCAAGCTATACGTCTATCTAACCACTTAATACAGTATTTGTGGTGGAAGAGTACTATTTTTTGTATCGATACAGGAGAAAAAAAACTCAAGTAAAAGTATAACTATTGCATAAAAAATCTACTTAAGTAAAGGTACTTAAGAGTAAAAAGTATTTCACACAGATTTTTAGAACTGTTATAGCCTTAATTGTGTTAACAAAGGTAAATTTAAATACATGTATTAATTTTTCAAGTGAATTTAATGGATATATCTTTGTTTGCTTAAAAGCGGAGCTTGAACTCAAATCTTTCTGGGAGAATGTCACCTTGAACAGGCTAAAAATAACCCCTAAAACCATATGAAAAGTATTTTTACTTTTCAGTGCAGTTCAAAATGTAGTGGAGCAGAAAGCACAGATACCTGCTCTCAAATGTAGTGAAGTAAAAGTAAGAAGTATCGACTAAAGTATCCACTATGTAATTTGGTAAACTACCGATACGTGAAAATTCCAGTACTGTGTTTTGTACTTTGTTACTTTTCACCATTGCTTAATATAGAGGTTTTCGAACAGAAATAAAATAAGAAAAGCTTGTTAAAATGCACTCAATCTTTGAGCCACTGTCTTCAATAGAGAGGATGCATATAATTGTAAGTTTCTTTTCTTTCATACAGATATCTGCTTTTATTCATGTCGTGTATGCCACACCCTTGGCCTCGCACTGCACAAACCACATAGTACACACACAACATCTCATGGGTGATTTAGCCTTTCCACTTCATATGAGATTTATTTCAATATCTTTGTTTCTCAGCCAGAAGTCATCGTATTTTTAATCCAGGATATGTAATTGCAAACTTTAGTGTACACCCCGGGCTTGTTTCTGAGAGCGCAGCCTTTGCCCCATGACACCACTCCCTGCAGCACGCCATCGCACATCAAGGGACCTCCAGAGTCGCCCTGAGCCACAAAGAAATGAGCTTTAGTCACTTTTATAAAAGACTTAAAACTAGAAGCTATTATTTTCAAAATTACCTGGCAGGAGTCTTTGCCTCCCTCGAGATAGCCAGCACAAATCATGTTCTCAGTAATTTGAAAAGGGTGGGAATTGAAGCAAGTGTCATCACTCAAGAGGGGCACCTCAAGGCACTGCAGTGTATGAGGGTAACGTGCTGTGTAGACAACAACCAAACAAGCACAGGTGGATGGAGGATTAAAATCTAATGGTCTGTTCTGTTTTTTACTTTTTCAGTTCACAATTGCATTTAAGTAAATCTCACCCCTTTGAAATTGCTGCAACTGCTGCTATTACTTTAGCCATTATTTCTGCTACTTCTGCTACTTCTTGTAGTGTTACACTGATAATACTTCTGATATCAAAAATGCAACCAATACTATTGATAAATCTGCTACTACCACTACTACAATTACTTCCCCTGACCAGAGGTGGGTCGTACTCAGTTACATTTACTCAGTTTACATGAGTAACGTTTTCAAGAAATTGTTCTTCTTGGAGTAACTTACGCAATATTTTTATTGAAGTAACAGTACTTGAGTAAATGTTTTGGTTCCTCTTCCCACTGTGAGTAAATAAGTCATATCAATATGAAATTACATCTCCTTCAGATGTATATTTTGTTTTTTCTCATTTTTGTGCCTTTCCTTTCAAAATATCAGATTTCGTACATTATTTAATGTTTTGTCCTTCACATTATAAATCAGATGTTACATCCAGACAATTTCACTTACAATTACTTGACTTATAGTTTCCCCAAATACTTTCCTGGATCACTTTGTACATGAGTAATATATTTTGAGTATAATTTTTGGGTACTATACCCACCTCTGCCCCTAACACAGGTTGCTACTATCTTACTTCTAAATTTGTAATTATTGTTGAATACAGGTCTAGCCAAGCAGTCTATAAACAATCAAGCAAATAATTGTGTAAATGCCTAAAGTTACACTGTTGATTATTCTATATATGTTACTATAAAGCATTGAGCAATGTTTGTTTGGTCTAAATCAGGTCTTACCATGAAGTAAACTGAATTTGCCAAGTGTATAAGGCTAATAAAGAGAGACTAGACAAGGCCTAAACCTGTATAAAGGTCTAACAAGACAGGCAATGCACCAGGTCTGTGCCCAGACACAACCAGATCTAAACCAGTACTAGTTGTCTGCACAGACTTTCTGGATTACATGTAATTAAATGGAGCTCCAACAGACTTTCCAGTACAACCAGAATTTGGGAACCACTGTTCTTTAGACTCACAGCCCTCATTGCTGGACCTCAGATTGCCCCATCCCGACACTTTGCACATCGTCCCATCTGCAGCACAAGAGCTTGGGAGCGCGGCGGGGCGGACGTAGCTGTTGAAAGTAGCAGGTTGACTGAGCTTGATCAGCATGATGTCACTGTCCATGGTGCGGGGGTTGTAGTCGGGGTGCCTGATAAACTTGGCGGACACGATATATTGCTCTGTCCCTTCTTCCTGCCAGATGTCATGCTCTCCCAGACGCACTTCTACATCAGATCTACACACATTGTAGAGCTCCAATCATAATCTAATCATAGGACAAGTTTCAAGGGATCTTTTCAGCTTCATGAGCCAACAAAACCACAGTCTTGAAGATTTATATGCATGATTTATGTGAGTGTAATCATGTTTCTTACTTTGTTTTGCAGTGTGCAGCTGAGAGCACCCACTCATTAGACAGAACGGTCCCACCGCAGTAGTTGTATCCAGTGAAGAGAGACACTTGGTAAGGCACTGAGTTTTTTGGACACTCATAGCCTCCAACAATCTTGTTATCATTAAGGGCAGCTGAAATCAAGAGCAAACGTATTGATTATTTTTTTAATGTTAATTTACGCTGAAAATAGCCATACCTGCCCAACCAAACAGAGCTGCAAACAGGAAAAGCTTCATGTTTTCCAATGATCGCGGAGGCAAATGTGCCCTCTCTTAAAGTCAACTATATATTTAATCTTATCTCCATTTTTCAAGGTCTTCAGAGGGTCCAACATTAAACACATGTTGTATTCCCGAGAACGCGTTGCTCATTATATAACGCCAATGCAAAACATTTTGTGGCACAAAACAGTTGTGGATATGTGGATAAACACATATCGGTGGACTTCAATTTTATAGCCACAATATTTAAGTTAAGCAAGTGGTTAGCATTACCACCTTACAACATGAAGGTCCCTGGGTTTGATTCCTAGACTCTTTCTGAACTGTCTGGGTGGGTTTCTTCTGGACGCTTTGGGTTCCCTGATCCAAACCAAACCCTGCACAGCTTCCTCCAGTGAGGTGATTCTGTAGCTGGAGCTCTGAAATGTTGATGCCCTCTTTAGCTGACAGATACTGGTTGTACCTTTCAGCATTTGTGTATGTGCATAAAAACACCTAAAATATTATTTTATGAGATTTTGCAAACCGTTAGACAATGTCCCAGCTGGGCATATACACAAACTTTAAATTACACCGTATAAACTTCTGAAAACAAAATTCAGTGGAAATCCCCCCTTTTGGAGAATGCTCAGTCACATTTGTGTTTTGCTGGTGTTTTCCAAAATACCCCTCTGTTCAAGGCCTCCGCCCCCTGCTGGAGACTGATCAATAATAAGATTGCTAGTGACTTATCAATATAAATACCACAATCTTTATTTGTGTAGCACTTTTCATACATTTAAAATGCAGCACAAAGTGCTTTACAGTGAAAAACGAAAACAATTAGAAACAGACAAAAATAGAAACTGAGTTTTTGTTTGAACTCTTGGGACAATTGAAAGTCTGAGGGGGCTCATAAAAGCATATCAGATAAACAAACAGGATTAAGACCATGAAGAGTCAGAGACCTCAGCACTGGTGTGAAATCTTCTCTCTCTGGTCCTCAACAGCAGCCGTGCTGCAGAATTTTGGAGAAAAGAGCAAAACTAAAAGATAGCATTACAGTAATCAATTGTTTAAATCAATTTTATTGCACTGTATATATTATCACTAGAAATACAAATAGTCCTACTTTGGCAATATTCCCACAGTATTTGAGGAAATCTCACTTGTACCACTGGATTGAGGTTTATTATGTAATGTATTTAAAAACTGACCATGTTGTGACCGTTCAATTCCAAAAAGCTTTAAATACAGTCTGCTATCATCTTAGTTAGTACAAATTAACACAAAGCTACCATTTAAAACTCATTTTCCTAACATTATGTCAATGTGAAATTAATTAAGTTGACGGTTATCTTACATCTTTATATCCATTTTAATTCTCCTTTTTCATGATAATCAGACTGAGGAAGTAGCAGTGAGTGAGTTTCATCAGAATTTGAAGTATGTTGTGGTACTATGTGGTACTGGGTTGTTACTCATGACTGTGCATAGGTGTTTATCAGCACAGACGGGAAAACACTTAAATGTGAGGCTGCATTTACCCAAACCTGTGATTATACACTCAACTCTCACATATAATGCATTCCCATCTCGCACAGACAAGCCCCACCACTGAGCATGAAGCACTTTGACTTATTACAGCCGTCACTTTTTATTCCACAGATGAGAAAGAATATTTCATAATTATACACATAGTGCTTAAAAATCACTCACTTTTGCTCAAGAAATAATGAGTTTTAATCATGATTATTTAAGTAATGACAATAAGGATTGAACTAAAGCAGAAAATATGTTTGCATAATTGTTTACACTTTATTGTCCCATATTTGTCCTTTGCCTTTGACCCATCCTTCCTTTAATGCTACTGTCATGCTGTCATTATATTAAAGGGCACATATTATGCTAAATCAACTTTTATGAGCTGTTAACCTTATTACAACAGTGTTTCCTCATCTTTAGTGTACTCAGACTTATATTTGATCAAATTCATGCACGTTTTAGTAATCCTGAGGCTCGAGTGCTCATACAATTCATGTCTTCACCTACCCCCTATCTCTGCCCACATCCGTGTACTTAGTTGACTATGAGTGATACATTAAAATGTCATATAGCCACTTTTCAAAAATAAAAACATGTCAATGACAACCAGCTGCTTGTTGTTGTTGTTGTGAAATGCAACGATCAGTTCTGCAGTTTTGAACAGTCAATGCACTTGTACTATTACTAAGCCGTTTTTAGATCAATATTGCACTTTACAATGAACAAAACGTAAAATGTATTATTTATTATAATAAATCTGAAATATAAATAAACATATTACCACTCAGTTTTTAGAGTAAATGAAAATTATGTAAGTATAGTAAGTAAAAGTATCAGGTGACCTCATTGCAATATAGAGCATTATATTCCTTAATTGAGAAAATACATTTAGTGGCAATTATTTTTAAGAGAAAACAAAATTGGCAAAAGTCCCTAGGCTAATTGCTGAAAGGTGGGACTGTTTGTCAGTGGCACATGTGACTCACAGATGCCTGTTTTAATTGCACATGTGAAAAACAGCATTTTGGATGTGGTCACTTGGATGTAAGGAACCTGGAGCACTTAACTTGCTGTTGCTGTGAATCTTTAATGAGTAGCATCACAGCAACTTTTCATTTAACATCGAAGCATTTGTTTACAATGATATGGAAAGAATAATAAAATAGAAACAATTTGTGCTGCCATATACTGCAGCTCCACCCCAACTGTATAGCTCAAGCTGCCGCTACAAATAAAACGTGCATTATTTGGCAGTCATGTTAAATGCCAAAGCCACTGCAGATTATTCACCGTCCTTACGCCTTCTCAAGGGACCGGGACGTGTGGCTGAAACTAGGAGTGAATGTAAGGAAGTGGTTTAGGTTATTGAGGTTCTGCTCTTTTGCTTGTGTGTGGTGTTTTTTGTGGAAAAACCCACTCTGAGCCATTGGAGCAAATGGAAGCTGGCAGCCATTTTACCTCCTCCAAAAACAAAATTCCTGACCTCTCCACAGCCGTGAGACAGGGGTTTGAGTTCCAGTCAACGCCACAACTAGATCAACAAACCTTTGTGGTCTGGACATGCGGCAGAGTCCCACTATTTGGGTTAGTGTAACTCAAATCTCACATTTTCAAAACTGGGTTATGCCTTGGATCATCTCCAGCAGTGGCTTTAGAAAACTGGCCTCACGCTGTTTTTTCACTCAGCGTAAAGTGCTGGGTGTGCAGTAGTGACGCTCATTGCTGCACTATGTCATTATGGCCTCGATGTCCCACTTTTTGTGCCGTACAGCTGAGCCCCCACTCTTACGTCTGCTGTGCATTGTAAAGCCTTAACTCTCTGAACATATGCCACTCTCTGTTCAAACTAAACTGCTTCTAAACCTTCTTGAGTTGTTTTACACACCCAAATTGGTATTTGTGCGGTACACACATAATTGCAGGTTTGGTTGGTAAATCAAGAACTCTGGCAGGCTCTGGGCTCTGAAAGCTGCCCTCAAACTATAGCTTTGGGATAGCTATTAATATACCCTACAGACTGCAGCACAGCGCTCGGCCTAGACTTTTCCGCAGAATCAAGTGCACAGTGAAACAACAGAACTGATACATGAGGACTTTCATTGTTCTGCGTCTACATCTAGTCACTGTTAGTTTAGTACAAAGCAATCCACTCTAATCGGGCCTAATCATTTTTAAGGGTGCACTTTGTTTTTTTGAAGGTTGTTTGCCACCTGTTTTGCCTGGAATGTTACACAGTATGGCATTAAACTTATCCCTAGTGCATTTATCAGATTACATGCATTCGTACAGTTCACCTCACAGATCTGGCCTGTTACTTAGCCTTGCATTGTGACATTTTGCCTGCTCGTCTCCATGGTTCAATGCCATCCTGTGGAACATTCCAGGGAAAGCATTAATATCTTCATGAGACACATTACATTGTGCAGTTTTAATTCTAGTTTATACCTGATGCATGCTTGACGGTGGTCTTCACACTATTTTGGACCACTTGTGTATGTTGGCATGTGTTTATTTGCGCAGAGTAAAGATTTGCATTGCAGTTTAGAGTTCAATTGCCATTTTAGACTGTACTTGAGTTTGAATGAATAGTTTTTGGTCATGGTCTTGCAGTTCTCTCAGTGGGATTACATGCACACAGTGAATGTTTATTTATCCCAGAAAAGGGGGTGCAAAAGCAGAATGGTGTGTCCTCCTACACTCCGAAACCAGGGTGTTGCTCTGAAAACATGCAGAGAGAGCCGGCACAGAGGGAACGGATGCTGTTTCTTCCTCCCCCTCACATCTGGATTATTGGCAGGACATTGTTCCTGTGTGCAGCTTCTTTGTGTTATCTAGAAACTCAGGAGTTTAGGGCAGGTTCTGAATCTGTGAGAAAGTGAAAAGATTTTTGACTCTCCTTTTGTGAGTTAATTAAAGGCCAAACTCTTAAGATGTGAGAAATACATGCTTTTACTTTGACAGCTCAACCATTGATTTCAGTGTGTTTGGCTTATGTGTGTAAATCAATGTCACAGTGCGGATGACTATGAGATTTGGTCCAAGCATGTGGTGTTGCAAATGCCTCTTGGCATAAAGTCAAGTCATTGAAGTTATCTTTCAGTTATAATGATCTTCGGTCTTTCTTTTTAACTGCATCATCTATTCCCTGCAAGCAGTGCAGATTTGTGTCAATACATCTGTGGCTCTGGTGCAGTCAGGTCAAGCTGGATTTGAGCCTATACTAAACAAACAATAAAAATAACTAAAACAGGCCTGCAGGCATCTGGTGTGTAATCTCATTATGCTAAAAGAGAAAGTTGGACATCTATTCTTGTCCACCTACACCCAAAATCCCCAAAATATCCAGCTGGAGCAATCTGAGTTTTTACTGCTGTATGAATGTAGCAGGCTACAAAAATGTAACAAATAACAAACTTGTTGTATAAAGATTGGCCGAACTGCACAAGCAAATACAACGTGGAACACAATTTGATAGATGTTTCTTGGCATTAAATCTTGTTTTTGGAACATTGCACAAACCAAATATTGGCACGTTGATGTTATTTTTTGGCAACTAAATTTTAAGTTGTTTATTTTATTAAATGTTTTTCTATTTTTTTTTTTTGTATTTACCATTTTGCTGCAAAATTTGCCTAAATGTGGTTGTGTGATGACCCAGGTGCTGAATAGGAGTATGTCACCTACAGATGTAACCACAAGCTTAGCTTCTCTGGGCAAAACACACATTATGCGGCAGCATCATCGCTGCAGCTCAAACCCGGGCTCACGCTCAACTCAACAACCCACTATTTGCGCCTTAGTGTTTTCACTCCAGGACTTTCCCTCATCTAAGACAAAGACTCATTTCTCTACAGACGTGTCAGTGCGTGTCCTGCTGATTAGCAATAAAGAAGCACTTGATGGTAATTGCAACAATTTAGAGCAGATAGTTGTGGCGTGCGCGCGCTCCCCTAAAGCCGTACGCTGACGTCACATATTTAATGCTCGCGACGCTGCGCCGTCTCTCAGTCTGTCCCAGTCTCCCCCGGAGGAGTGCGCCCATCACCAGCGTCTGGAAACTCACTTTAGTACGGACCCTTTCTACTTTTCTCAACTTTCAATTGGCGTAAGTTATGCAAATGCTTTTGTTGTCTCTATTTTGTCTGTTTTCTTGAATCCACATAAAAGCGTTTGCTGATGAAAAGGCATCTAAAAGTTGAAGAAGTTGACGGCCTTGGTTATTTTGTGACTGTTTAACGCCAAATTGATCATAATTGCATGAAGTTAGTAAATTTGCACGGTGCACACAGTCATAGACCTGATATTAATATCAACTGCGTTTTGCCCAACTCATTTCTCATCTGAGTCTATCCTTGTGAAGTTGTCTAATCAAACAAATACAACTAACACCTAATTATTCAGTTATCATGCATTTTTATTCAAGGCCTGTCAATACAAGCTATTTGTTTAAAAGTATATCTAAACTTCTTTCTCTAAAAGGCTTCTCTAATATATTGTTTGTGCTGCCTTACAGTTCTTTAAACAATGATGGATATAATAACAGCAACTCCGTTTTACCACATCAATGCCACAGAAGTGACTGGGAGGAACGGCTCTTTGTACGACGACGATGAATATGACTACAAGGACGACCATACTGAGCTTAGGCAATCCCTCAACATCATGTCTCTCATCGTTTACTGCTTGGCTTTCGTGCTTGGCGTATTGGGCAACGGCGTGGTTATCTGGGTGACTGGTTTCAAGATGAAGGAAACTGTCAATACGGTTTGGTTTCTCAATCTGGCTGTGGCTGACTTTCTCTTCACAGCTTTCCTACCGCTCAGCGTGACCTACACAGCCATGGATTTCCACTGGCCTTTTGGGAAGTTCATGTGCAAACTCAACAGCACCATAAGCTTCTTGAACATGTTTGCCAGCGTTTATATTCTGGTCGTCATCAGTGTGGATAGGTGCGTGTCCGTGGTGTGGCCAGTTTGGGCTCAAAACTACAGGAGTGTGAGGAAAGCATCCTGCGTTAGTCTTGGCGTGTGGGTTCTGGCTTTGATCCTCAGTGCTCCTTACTTCATCATAAGAGACACGGGACCTTCGTATCACAATGAGGACATAATCAACTGCTTCAACAACTTCGCTTTCTCGGACGACTACGAAACACCGGCGATCAACCAGCTTAGACAGTTTCGGCATCAAGCTATGACCATCACCCGTTTTCTTCTTGGATTTGTCGTCCCCTTCACTGTCATTGTCTCCTGCTATGCTGTCATAATACACAGACTTAGGAAGAACCGCAGTTTGGCCAGTCAGTCTAGTCGTCCTTTTAAGATTATTGCTGCTGTTATTACAACTTTTTTCCTCTGCTGGGCTCCATACCACATCATGGCACTGATTGAGTTGGTCCATCACATGGCCAGTCCTCCAAGTGAAACATTAGACCATGTTATCACCATTGGGGTTCCTATTGCCACTAGCCTGGCTTTTCTTAACAGTTGTCTTAACCCTCTCCTCTATGTGTTCATGGGACAAGATTTCAAGGATAAAGTTCGTAAATCGATCTTAAAGGTCCTGGAGACAGCTTTTCAGGAGGAGGTGTCTCGCTCGTACACCTACACAAACTCAATGATTACAAGCCGGAGTAAAGACAAATCTGTCTCTGAAGCGGAGGTGTAAGACTCATTAGAATCTCAGTAATATTGTGTAAATGTACATATCTTTGTATATAACAAATTACAGCTATACTTTTTATTAGGTTTTATGCTTTAGTTTCAATTATTCGTAAGAAATCTTAAACAGGTAACGAGAGCTCAACTTTTGTTCCAATGTATATATGTTTTGTAAAGGTTAGGCCTATTTGTTTACTCTTCTTTATGTACATCTTTGTGCCAGTTCTGTCCACAGCTCTTGGATAAATAAAAATATTCCTACTTCTATTGTAGTTCTACTATTTTTTCTCAAACACAAATAGCCTATTCTAAAGACAATTAACATTTAACATTTACAAGACAGCTGAAAAGAAAATGTATGTACTTTATTTGTGATCATCACTAAGGGGTGTAATTCCACAGTTATTGTTACTCTCCAGCACTTCTAGTCCCTTCTTAAAAATGTTTTGCATTAAATTTGGTGAAAAACAGGCCAAATACACCAAACTAACAGTACATTTAAAATGTATTAGTTTAATTTGGGAATGTAGTTATTGGGCAACACCTATCCATTTGCAAATTAGATGTAGACCTGATAAAATATGAAATAAATATGCCTAAAAAGTACAGTCACAGCACAGATCATATAAACAAGAAAAGAAAAAGTTTGTATTAAACAGAAGAATTCACAATTCAAATTTACCAGCTAACTGAGTAATTTTGGGCAGTAGAGTGAAAGCTGATTTAGTTTTCTCCAAGCTGCTAAATAAAAAGAAAAAGACTAAATTCCGTTGCTATTGCGATTTCGGCAGCCATCTTGTGATTGTAGGAAGCCCAAAATTTGAATAGAAAAATAAAATAATAAATTTGATTGATTGATGGTATGTTTGTGGTCCTTATGACGCAGGGAACTCTCCTGTCTGTCATTTCTTTGTCATTGGAAACTGAATATTCACCCTTTAAACACTATAGGCTACAGGTCTGTGTGCCTATTTTATGCACAATTAAACTATATTTGTGTGTTGTTCTATATAGAGGCTTTGCAGTACACCATATTGATACATTATGACAAATATTTACATGTGGAGCTATATAAAGAATTGAGAACATTTGTGGAGATTAACAATTTTTTGTGCAATAAATTCCGTCACAGTAAGGACACTGATTTTTTAGATACATTTTTGTAAAAAATAAAACAGTATATTTTATTTTCTTCTATTTTCTTCTTCTTTTTTTTTTTTTTTTTTTTGCTAAAAACTTACACAGTGGGGCTTTAAGAGAAAAGTGAACTCTATTTTAGTTTGCATGAGTTACTGACTAGAATATTACAGTCAAAACATGACTGCAGGAACCAAACGTTGGTTGCTAGGTTGCCATGGCGATTTCCCTCTAGTGTACTATTAACATATCACTTTGGTTTTTCCCACTCTTGTCTTAATCACAAGAGGGCGCTAGTACACCGTGTGGTACCACATTAGAGGCTACAGTTGCCACACTGGACAGTAGAGCTAGCTAGATGTGTTACCGAGCGATCAAGACGGCTGCTGTAATATAAAGGACAAGCCACAAGAAGAATCCATGTGCAAACATACACTGGATACTACACGCACATCAAGTTAGATGTCCTTAATTTGACGGTAAGTGAATATTGTCTACACCGT
Organism: Rhinogobius similis; assembly: GCA_019453435.1. Lineage (NCBI taxonomy): Eukaryota > Metazoa > Chordata > Actinopteri > Gobiiformes > Gobiidae > Rhinogobius > Rhinogobius similis. Next base: position 23,260,209 of record CM033626.1, on the reverse strand, counting down.
GCTTCCGTTCACATGCTAACGTAAAAACCCTGTAGTTCGACGTTTAAGCCTTTTGACATGAAGCGTTTAATAATGTATGCCAGTGAAATCAAATTTAACAAAGAATCCGCATTTGTTATGGCCATGGCTCCAAGATTGCCTCATTGATGTATTTATATTATATCTACTTTGATCTAGGTTAATGGCTGCGGAAGTACATTTGTTTTTCCCATGTAGGCTACATATATTCCTATTGTCACACAGTGAATGACGAGGACTGAAAGATAAAAGCAACGAATTCAATGAGTCAATGAAGTATTTCGCAGCACAATGTTGTTGATAAAGTGTTGTCCTAACTTGTTGGCAAGCTACTTTGTAGGCTAATAGAATTTCATGCATAGCCTACATACTATATGTAGCTAGGCCTACAATCGGTTCATGCCAACATACGTCACATAACAAGAATTGAGTTAAATTGCGGCTGGTTGAAGACATGTTGTTTCTACGGGAAGTGAGTAGTGTTTACTTTTTTTACTTTGCGTTTTTATAATCGCAAAATTGGGTTCCTCTATCGACACACAGGGCATCAGTGTAGATATTAGAACTTTTAAACGGCTCATTCACCACTTTCCACGTTTTTTAATTGCCCAAAACTTTCATCAAAGTAAGCACTAACTACAGGCTCAGAATCAGACAAAAACTTAATAAATACGTAGTGCGGCACCATTACCAAACACAAAGAAAGTTTCAGACAATTACCATTTCCGATATTAGACGAGTTCTTAGAGTCCGTTATGTTTGGCGTGTAAAGTTACGCTAATCACCAATGGTTATCATTTTTTAGCATTTTCTATGTAACTCGCTACAACAAAGCTACATTGCTTTTTAAATGCAGTTACACTTTTATGCAATATAATTTGTTGTTGTCAAGTGGTGAGAACCACAGTAAAGATCAGGACTCTTCTGATATTTGAGCAGTTTATGCAGATTTTCTTTGGAGTTCACATTTGCCAGACTCAAGATGGCTGCGGGTGGCGTACAGGTCACGTGTCTGGCACGAACCGATAATCAAGCTTTTTTTTACTTCACTCTAAATCCTGTTAGTTCCATTTAAAAGTTGAATAAACACAAAAAAAGGCAATATTTATAATAGGTAATATAGTTGGACTTCCTCTCTTAAAAATAATTTAACATGAAGATATAGCATTAAGAACTGAAATTCAGTTCAGTTTATTTTTTAATGCCCAAAATCACTACAGTTGCCTCGATGGGCCAAGGTAGAAAGCAGTTCAATTAAACAATGTTTAATTAGAATTTAGCAAGTGGATAAATGTCCCGGAGCATCCCCTGTCCTTGACCCTCCTTCTTGGCAAGGAAAAACTACAAAAAAAACCTGTGGCGGGAAAAGTAGAAACCTCAAGGAGAGCCACAGTGAAGAAGAGATCCTAATCCCATGGATGGACAGGCTGCAGATGGACCACGACTGAGGCATCCACTTGGACCAGAACCACTTAAGAGGAAGGAAGGTGACTCATCTAATGAGGGAGAGTTCCTCTAGACCAGGGCCCTATTCATTGATCGCGATCTACCGGTCAATCGCGAGGGTAGTGTGGGTAGATCGCATGGAATATTTTAAAAGTAGTCAGCCTATCATCCGTCTGGGGTCAATCCAATGATACGCAGTAGCGATGTTCGCTGGGTCCCCGATTGATCCTGAAGCTTTTCTGACCACTTCTACCCGGTCCACTCCACGTCTGCCCTCCCGAGAGATATGGGTGGGTCTGGAGCCGCCACAGGCTGCAGCACACGCCCGGCATTATGATGCTCTGGATGTTTTACTGCAGAGACAGCCTTTATCTTTAATAAAGCCTCATTTGCATCACTAGATCAAGCCTATAGTAATGTGTAGGAACTTGAAACTGTTGGAACAAATGTACAACACTGAAAGTCTTGCGCGTGGACGCGCCGTACATGGTCTGGCCCACTTTTCATAGCGTATTCATTCATAAAGTTAGTTCAAGAGTCCATTTATCAGCGTTTGCGCGTTTTTACTCACATGGTTTAAAGCGATGTGATACATCCACCTGCTCTGTTCATCAAGCAATGAGCGCGATCAGACTTGCGCTCACACCAGGGGCGAAACTCTCAGTTTGGTCTAGGGGGGACCAATAAATAGATGGAAATTATAACATCACTTTAAAGGGAGCTGTGATGCAAAAAAAATACAATAACAATGTACAATGTGTTATAATTAGAATACTACTATATTTGCCCAGTCAAAAAGTATTTAGAAAACAATTGTACAAATAGTACAAATTGTTTTTTATAGTGTAATCATGTTGGAACAAAAAAAACAGTTCAACAAAATGAAAACATTCAACAATTAATTAATATAACGTAATGTATGTATATAATATCTATGTATGTATTTAAAGTATTTTATAATTTCAACTGTATATCCAGTGATGGGAAGATTACAGAATACTGAATACATGGTTTGAAAAGTATTTTGTAACGTATTCCATTACTTTGCCAAATTTAGGTACTGTATTCTGAATACTTGAATACTGAAGCAAGAGCCAGTGGTGAACCGTGGGTCCTGGGCCATATACTGCACTGGAGGGATGTGTGTGGAACATGCACCGCGCTGTCGACCACCGCTGTGTACACACTTTCACCCAGAAGTTAAACTACGCTGACAATCTTTTCAGTCACTCCGCGCACAGAGCATCAGCTGATTAACATCAGACTCTCGCACACGCTGAAATTGCGCAAAATTGTATCGATCTGCTCCAAATGACGAAAAAGCACTGAGCGTGTTCCCTTTAAATTATGAATTAGAATGGGTGTTCGGGCCAAAACACCTCAATCCCGTATCCGAGCAGCGGACAGTGCCTGAGCGCAGCGGACAGAGCTGTGCGCATCTTATGTGTGTGCGTGCATGTAGGTGCGTGTCTGATCGTGCTTGCTGCGTGATGAACGGAGCAGGTGGATGAACAGCTGGACAGCGCTTTGAACCACATGAGTAAAACAGAGCAATCGCTGGTGTTGAAGTAACCCTATGAATGAATGCGCTGTGAGAAGTGGGCGGGACCACGGCGCGTCCGTGTGCGAGACGTTTGGTGTTGGACATGTGTTCCTCTGAACAGTTTGAATATGCATTATAATACGTTTATTCAAGAGACGCAAATGAGGCTGAGCTTGATTAAAGACCGAAGCAGTCTCTGCACTAAAACAGGCCTCATAAAGCACAGCTCTGAGGGCGCGCGGCACCTCACTGGGACCGCGGGATCTCTCCGAGGATAGACGCGAGGGGCACTCATTTCCTTACTCAGGCGTACATTTCCTTATACAGAAAACAACTTATTGCAAGCTAAATTAACTTTAAAAATATGTCTACATTTGATTAAAAAGAAAAATACAATGTATTCCCATGAGTTTAGAAAAGTAATTCCACGTATAGCCACTCGATTTTCATTGCTGTAATCATGATACAAACGTGTTTATTTCACAAAGTTACGGTGAATAGTGAGGAAAACTGAAGTTCTGAATCATACTTACGATTAGGCTGTGGTGGTATTAGCTAAATAAATGAAGGTGCCGGTCAAAGAGAAAATTTTCTAAGAAGTTCTGCCCCTCGGCACAAAAAATGACGACAAATGTATTATGCTGCTGCTGCACGATAGGCGGCAATGCACGCTGCCGGGCGTAGGGGGTAGATCGATTCTATTTTAGACTTTCAGACTTATTTAATGACAGTGAGTTGTGTGGATACTGATATACTACAGTGAATCAAAAGATTGTTGGCGTAGTTTAACTTCTGGGCGTCTGTACAACAGCGGTTGTGGACAGTGCGGTGCATGTTTCACGCACATTGGAAACGCATTAACGGCATTATAATGGTCCAGGTCCCATGAGCACAGCTCATCACTGGCTCTTGCTTCAAAACTTCAGAGTAAGCAGCAGAGTGCCATCATCAAAATTATTCTAAAGGGGCATTCAGACCGCAGCGACCAACGCGACCAGTTTACATGTAAAGTCTATGGTGTCGCGCAACAAAAGCCTCTTGCGATTTTGCGGCGCGACCGGTGTGGCACGAATCTTGCGATTCTGTCATGCGGCGCGACGCGACAAGAGTGACTTTGCGGCGGCCACAAAATCGTTTCATTCGCGCGACCGGGGCGACCATCGCAGAAGATAAACAAAGCTGAAGTTTCTGCGCATGGCAGAAAGTGACGTAACTACGTATTTCATTGTCCGGGAAGGAGGATGTAAACAAACGTGATTGACCAAACCGCCCGAGCCCGCACGTGTAGAACCACGTAAACTGAGTTCCGTGCAGAGTTTTATTGTCAGAATAAGCGCCTGACAGGGCTTCAAGTGTTTAGTGTTCTACCTGCACCAACGGGACGTGTCCTGTTCCAGAAGTTCCTGTCCCGCGGCTGACGCTGATGATGATCCCTCTCCCTCGCTCTTCTTTTTGGGAAGGCATCCGTGGCTCTCTCTCTCCCTCTCTCTCTCCTCTGCTCCGTGCACCAGCCGCGCACTTTTATTATGGTGCCGTCACATGTTTTGACCACATTATTGGATGATGAGGAGGAAAACAACACAGTGCTGGCTGAGCACCGCGCTCTTTCGCCGTGGAGCGCATGTTACGCACGTGCTCGTCTCTGCCCCCTGAGACCGAGCCCACACAGCCCAGGTCCGCGGCCCAGCCCGACAACAGAGCGGAAAATGTGGGCCCAAACGCCCGCTCCCAGGAATCTAAACTCTAGCAGCAGGTCAGCTGTGCTCTGGTCGCGCCGCGTGTCTGCTGGTGACTTTTTTTTTTTCCCGGCGACCAAGGCGACAGGCGCGATTTTGTCCATGCGGTCTGAACAGGGCTTAAGTTTTCAGAATCAGAATCAGAATCAGAAATTGTTTATTGCCATTGTCAGTGAAATTCACAAACGTAGGAACTTGCTTCGGCGTAGGTGCAACCTACGCCTGTATTTTCAGAATACAGTACCTAAATTTGGTAATGTAATACGTTAAAATACTTTTCAAACCATGTATTCAGTATTACAGTATAACGGAATACATTTTACAGAATACAACAAGTATTCTTCCCATTACTGTATATCAATAAATAAATAAATTAACATTTTGCATTTTTATAGTAGGTGGCAGATAATTTTGACTTGGTCATTTTATAAGTAGCTCATGCTGAAAAAGTGTGGGCACCCCTGCTCTAGACAGATGACAGTCCATCCAGTCCAACAGTCCATCCATTGCAGAGAAATCCCCCAGGCAGACAACGAATAGTTCATCTAGAGTAGAGAAGAAGTAGTCCTTCACAGGCAGAAGAGAATCAGTTCATCCAGATCAAGGAAAGCTCCACCAGGTGGTGGAATGCCTTTTATGCTTTGCAGATTGTTGCATATAATCGGTCAGGTTGACTATTTTTGAATAATCTGGATAGTTCTTCTGAAAATCAAAGAAATCAACTTGAAAATGCAATTACCCTCTTTTGTGAATTTTTGAGATCTGTCTTATGATTAAAAAGTATAATTCAAGTACAAGTTAGATTCAATTAAGAAAGCCTTTATGTTTGGGTTGCATCAGTTGCTTATAACCGTAACCCCTGCACTTGATGTCTGGACTGCAAAGCTGTCTGGTTATGGTTTCTCCTATACCCAGATGAACCCAGATGAGCAACTCTGGATAAGATGTACAAAGGGGGTTCACAATTTGCTCTTTCAACTTGGCATGGGGCAGGGTCAGCGCCAGCTAACCAATTAGAACAAAGGAGAAAGAAATGGCTTTAAACATGAGGACTAGTCAATCCCAAACACGATCATGTAGGAGGAAATAAGAGATTAAAAATATATTACATATATATATATATATATATATATATATATATATATATATATATATATATACACACAGAGAAAGTTCTTTGAATATCATTAATTGATAAAACAGACTAAAACACATAGTGATAAAGTTATGAATGATGTGTGATACAGCACCATGGTTTGAATGAATGGCTCTAATGTCTGAGCCAAGCAGCAAAGTGCCTCGAGGTTCCCTTCAGACCCATCAAACAATAAGGCTGACTTTGGTGCACCAGGGACCACACCACTCCACGTCGATCCGGTGTTATGGAAACAAGGCTTAGCATTGTTATTTCACTCCTTCTCCTGCTACTAGATATCTATAGGTTTTTTGTTGAGTCATGCTAAAGTAAATACATTCAAGTAAATACATCAAGCTGTGGACAACGAGTTGTTGATGAATAATCACAAACAACACAACAATTTAATGAATGTGAATACTTCACAGGACGACACTTCAAGCTGTATAAAGGTAGGTATAGCTCAAAGCTTGTGCTAACATTAATGAAAAGTTGAGCTAATTTAGGTTTACTTTTTTGGAGTATAGATTGAGTTGAAATAACTTATTTTTGCTTTTAACATTCTCTCAAGTTGCACAGTAGCGACACTTAGAGTCCAGTGGGATGTGCAAGATAAAGTTATAGCATGGTCTTGGATTTAGAGTTTCAGATTTTCATCCCAGCTGCTTCACACACTGCAAATCACCCCATGGTTTATGAAAGTACTGAAACGATTGATTGGTGCACAGACTAACAAGAAACAGGAAACGGTGACTTTCTATGTCGCTGCTGAACAGATAAAACCTATGTAACTGACTGTACCAAATTTTCCACTGCCTCCCAATGGCGGACAAGTGCTTTGGTCCAGAGGGCCCTTAGGATGATGTGTAATTCAAATGCTGAGGACTTCTCATCAAATGTTCTCATTCAGCGTAAATATTTTAATCTCTCAGCAGTTGAAGCAGAGATTACCAAACTTTACACAACCAGTTCCATTAGGTTTGGGGGGAAACCAAATGGTCACAAATGGTCACATTTATATAGCGCTTTTCTACCTTTTTTAAGGCACTCAAAGCGCTTTACATCAAGGAACCAGTCACCCATCCACTCACACATTCATACACCAGTGTACGCAGACACTGGGGGCGAGGTGGGTTAAGTGTCCTGCCCAAGGACACAACGGCATTATTCATCTGAAGGAGCTGAAATCGCACCACCAACCTGCGGGTCAGGGGATCTGACCACTCAACTACTCCATGTCTGGAGTGGGATTCGAACCGCCGACCTTCGGATCAGAAGGCGCCCACTCTACCTACTGTGCTACTGCCGCCCAAGACACATAATGGATTGCTTAGCCTCATACTTCAATTCAACTGCTTTGGGTCATGACCCAAATAGTGGCTCCTGGCCATAAGTAAGGGTAAAACTGTAGAATGACCAGTAAATCAAGAGCTTTGGAGTTCATGTGATACATTGACCTCATTACTTCAAGAGTTGCATTGAAAGTCAGACAATCATGACTACAGCCAGCTATGTACATGAGCATGAATCATACAAGATAGAACCAGATGCTTGTATGTCCTATGATGTGCACCAAACCTACCAAACTTGCATTACTGAATGTGCCAAACCTTACACTGGCTCCCAATGGTCTTAAAACTTGGTGTGCTACTTTTGCTAACTGCTGTGCAGCAACCAAATGCAGGAGACCTCTAACCAAATACACCCATATCATTCACACTAAAATGTAGCTTCTGTCACTTAAATTGTAGTGCTTTTCATTGGCAATTGATTTTTCTAGTGCACCGCCCTCTCTGTAAAGAATTGGCATCCATTGACATTTGATAGACAATCTAATGGACAATTCTAAAACCAACTGTACAAATTGAGAAAAAAGTATAAGCACTATTGTGACATGTTGGTTTGTACAAAGAATAGGGCTTGCACTTGGTACTGTTTTTTCTTTGTATGGTACAGTTCCTTTCCTTGCCACCTTTCATCATGGTTTACTGTTGAAAGGGCATTTGCCTTGGCAATTGATCACACAGATGATGATTTCACAGCACTAACTTTTCAAGAAGCCGTAATAGTTTATTGGCCTTGCACAACAACAACGAACAGACTGGCCATACCACTTTAAGAATGCCCAATCTCTACTGATCTTGGATGCTGAGCAGTGTTGAACCTGTTTAGTACTGGGATGAAAGACTCCTGGGAGAATTGTATGCTGTAGTGGTACATACTGTCATTGTGTCCTCAGGCGAGTCACCCACTTTGCCTAGCATGAATCTGGTGTTGATGGAATTCATAGGGACGCAGATTTTAACCGTGTGTTCATCAGTTTACCATGGACACATGGTGTGGAGTGAATGAATAATGCAATGTAAGGGATTGATCAGTGTTCAAAAGTTATATATAAATCATTACAATCATTGCATCATAATGCATTACAATTATTTAACAGTGGTTCCCAACTTTTCCCTCCCAGCGATTTAACTGTGGATACGTTTATGACCCAATCATCCTTCTCCTACCCAGAAAGCTACTGTCTTTAAAAGAAAAAAATATAAGTTTTCTGTCCAATTTATAATATAAACTACTTTACTTTATATAAGCAATTAAAATCAAATTCCCTCATTATAATTCACAAAATTATAAGATTTAAAAGCTGGTTTCATCTCTCATTTAACAGCCATTGTCTGCAGCTTCTCGTTCGTGAAAAAGAGAGAACCAGTTCCGAATGTTACGCTGGCAACCCCTGTTGGGGTAAAATTAGTGTTGTCCCAAAGACGCCTAGAGTTGTAAGGAGAGGCATGAGAATTTGGATGTCTGAGGCCGGAGAAGTTTATTTACCATCAGTCCGGACCCAGCAACTTGAATACTCAACAAAGTGTGCTAGTATTGGCTATTCAAGCCTGACTATGCGTCCACACACAGCAGTTTAAATAGTAGCTGAGAACAAGCTGGCCGTGATAAAATGAAAAGTGCATAGCATACCACTTCTGTGAAATTAGTTGACCAAGGGAATTGATAATGTTAGAGAAGGACAAATACCCCTGGGGGGATGATGTCCCTTCATAGACTGATAGAAATGGAGGTGTCCTTGTTAAGACTGTGCACGAGATAGAAAATTCTACACCATCTGTGATTGGCCTTGTCCAGGGATTTTTTATCGCAAAGTTTTTCCAATTTTTATGTAAAAAGTATCATTTTTGGTTATTTTTGGCAGGAAGCTTGAGGGCCAACAAAAATCGGTCTGAGGGCTGCATTTGGCCCCTGGCCAAAACCAGGATCAGAGGCTTTTAGACTTCATATTGTCAAAGAATGGTATTATTACCCAGCGTGCAGGCGGCCCCAAAAAAATCAAAATGTATTTCCAAGCATTTGCAGGGTGGCTAGAAGCGTTTGCAAGACAAATGCCTGTCAAGTGCAGATTTTCCTATGGGCATAATTTACTTGACTTTAAATCTGTATCTTCTGTAAGAAGAAATTGCTTGAAACCAGTGTATGTCTTATTCAGTTGCTCTTCTGTTGCTAACATAGTTGCTCATGAAGGATTGCTGCGATGAACAAGCAAAGCAACAAAAGTAACTTTCTGGTTTGTTGTCGTTCTAGGTGCCCTGAAGAAGTCCCCTTGGAAAGCAGTCATTGCCACTACAAAGAAAGTGTGATGCCTTCCGTGCTCGGACAAAGTCTTTTCACAATGGAAAAACAGAAGGTAGTGGGGGAGTCTTGCACCTTCATCTGCACAATATGTGGTGATGGATTTAGTCAGTATCCAAATGTGTTAAGTCATATGTCCATCCATGGACCTTTAGAGTCTTTCACCTTCGATGGCTCATCTAACGGATTTGAAGTGCCCAGAGAGTATGTCCTGCAAGAGAATGGTACGCTGTCTGTGTTAACTGGATTAACACATAATACTCAATACTCAACAAAACGACCATGCTCTCCTGGAATATTACCATCCCATTTCTCATGCCCTGCCAACACTGTGTCTCCATCACAGAAGTCTTTCTCCAGAGATGTTTTGGCATCAAAACCATTGGACTTAAACTTGGACAATGCTCATGGAGACCTTCACCACTGCGAAGTTTGCAGCAGAACTTTCAACAGCTTGCAGTTCTTGCATCGTCATCAGCAGTATAGAAATATAGAGGGTGGTTACAGGTGTACTTTATGTTGTAGGTTCTTTAAAGGTAGACTAGAACTTAAGAAACACATACAAAACCACACCTATGAAAGATTTCACTGTTGTGAATATTGTGGCAAGCGCTTTGTAAAAACAGATGCACTGAATGTTCATATGGATCAAAAGCATTCATCTAACAAACAATTTGATGAGTTTGAGAATGGTCAAGATTTTAAGTTGGAGAGATCATACACCTGTAAAAAATGCAAGCTAACTTTTTTCTGGTTAACAGACTTTCAGATACATTCATTTTACCTGTGCAAAGGGAGAGAGGTGTCAACAGCATTTGAAACTGACTCTAGAGTCAGTCTTAAAGCTTGTAATGGCACATCTACTCATGCTAAGAATGGAGCTAAAAAGTGGATGGATGCCAGCAGTGAAACGGACTCAACATATAGATGTGGTTTGTGTGGGGAGCGATTTCCTGAGTTAATGGCCTTGAAAGAACACCATAAAACACATGAATATCAACAAAACAATAAAAATCCAACTTGGAAACCAAAATCAGTTCAGAGGCTAATAAAAGGAAATCATAGGATAAGAAAAAAACATTTAAATGTCAAGATATATCAATGCAAGCTGTGCAGTTGCATTTTTCGTCATTCTAATAGCCTAACCCAACACTTCAGATACCATAGGGGCACAATCCATTTACCCAAACAAATTGACAACCACGCTCTTTGCGCAGACAATAACAATAACTCTCTAGAGGAACAAAGGGCAGCTCATGAAAACTATAAATGTCTCAAATGTGGGAGGAAATTTGGCCTCTTGTGTGTCTATAAGACACATTTACACTATCACAAAAAAGAAAGCAAGGCCGCAGCAGAATCTACAAATTCCTCCTCTAAAGATGAAAAATGCCAAGACATGGCAGAAGAGTGTGGTACACATGAAGCTGCTCCAAGTGAAGAGCATGTCCTTGAAGATAACCATGCAGAGGACACAGAGGAAAATGATTGTGTTCTCAGTGCTCCAAATGATAAGGAAAATGCGCCAAAGTCAGTTTATGTGTGCACTGAATGTTCCCAGACGTTTGCATGCATGGAAGTATTTGTTCAGCATCAGGTTTCTCATGGCTCAAAAAACTGAAGGTATCTTTGTAAAACCTTGCTTTACCAGCTCATAAAAAGGAAAAACTGATGAGATATGCTGAATTAGATAATTGCTTTTGTGTTGTAATTTAGAAGGTATTTGTGATTTAGCTTAAATTAGTAGTCACATTTACAAGTGAAGCTTCAGTCTTTTTAGAAATAGAAGTATGTGGGTGGTATCATCATCTGCGATACCAAACCTTAAAGAACCGTTAAACATGTCAGTGATGACAGTGATATGTTTGGTGTTGATGAATTTTTTTTTTTTTTTTTTTTTTTTTTTACTTTTAAATAGATTAAAATTAAATATAAGGTATTATATATATTTTTTTATTTTTAGCTGGCACAAAATAAGCTGGTTTGGAGTGTTTTGGCTGCTGGTAATTAAATTCCCAATATTAAAAAAAGTACAATAATGATGATGTTTATAGCTTTATTATTTTATCTAAATTTGAAAAATTCTTTTGCTCTCTCTAATCAATTATTTCCTTGTTAAAAGTGTACTGTAACTTTCAAGTGTTTACAGGTGTTTTGTTGCTCAAAAATACATTGAAAAACGTGTGAGCAGGGCTATCCACAGAACTGATCTGGCCTGGCACTACCTACTTTTCTGCAAGGAAATTTTTGACATGAGTTGCTTTTTCTTGTTTTCTGTGGTAAAATGTCAAGATTTGGATTAGGGATGAAGCGGTATGAAATTTTAATTATAACCAAAAATACCAAATAGTTTGTGTATATTAGCAAGCTAAATGTATCTGCATCACCTTTCATAGACAATGAAGTCACAAAGTGCTTCACAACAAAATTAAAATACAGAAAAACAAATCACTTACTATAGGCAATACATAAACAATATGACAGCAAAATCAGTCCTTAAGTCTGCTGAAATGCTTGAGTAAAAAAAGTTTTGAGTTAGCTCTTGAAAGAATCAACATAGTCTAATGAGCGCAGGGAGAAGAAGAAGAAGAAGATTGTTCTAAAGTCTGAGGGCAGCAGACTTCCAGACTTTTAAGATTCTACAAAAATCTAAAAAAGATTTTGTATATTGATTTGGGGAAACTGATTAATTACCAAAGCTATAAGGAGCTCTGCCTTTTCCACAGCCCCAGTGAAATAAAACAGCTCTGTCAATACCTACAGGATGGCCATCCTCACATACTGGCAATTTAACGCAGCGGTGTTTACCTTTTTCCGCCCCGCCCACTTTTGCATTTGCTATAAAATTGGTACTTGCGTCTTGTTGGCATTTCGAGTTGAGTGTAAATTAAGTTCACTTAAGTGGAGAACAAATGTCTTGCAGCAAAAATATGATATAATGTAGAATGATTTGTTTAAAATGTGCATTACTGATATGCACCTACAAGCAACCAGCAAATGGCTTTGCCTCTGTGTAGTTAAGCATGGACTCTAGTCAGAATTGAGTCAGTATTTTAATGACTTGAGACTTGACTTGTTAAAAGACTTGGGACTCAACTTAGAGTTTAAGGCTAATTACTCAGGACTTGACCTAAAGCCTTGTGACTTTTTGAACAGTTGATACTTAGATGTGACCAGGACTTTTTATGAAAAGGACTATTTACAAAAATCATCTAAATTGTCATTTTCAGTCATTTAAGTGTCAAGTCCTGTCAGGTCATTGTACCAAGTAGAGGACGTGGACTTGTAGGTCATTGACTTGGGATTTGACATTGAATTTCTTAGTAAAAGAGACTTGAGATTTGCGAAACAAGAACTAGGTGGCACCTGCAGAAAGAGGGTAACAAGCCATGGTGGCACATCCGTCTTCCAGAAAAAGCTGAATGCCATAGTACCGTTTTCTCATCCCAATTTTTGGATAATTTTTGTTTTGCATTTTTAATAACATTGTGCCCAGAGTTCTTTTCCTTTCTTTGTAAAAAAAAAAAAAAAAAAAATATATATATATATATATATATATATATATATATATATATATAATTTTTTTTTTCTTCTTTTTTAATTAGACTGAATGGTTGTAGAGTGAAATGGGGAGAGAACAAGAGAGACCTTCAGCAAATGATCAAGGCCTGAAAACGAACAACCAATGCTGCTATGGTAGCAACCACACATACGCAATGGCCGTACCAGCGGACTACTGGCGAAGTACTTGAGCGAGTTTAAGCGACCGAAGCCTATCAACGCTCACAGTTTTTACACATCAACCTGTGATCTCGTTCCTCGTTCAGTCTCTTTGTACAAGCCGCTTTGTCAATAGAAGATGCCACAACCGCAGAGCAAGCTGTGAAAAACCTTTGCCAAATCTATTTGAAAGAAAAATTGTCATCTTTCCAATCCTAAAGCGGTCCTTCCTTTTTTTTCTCTCCAAAAAACTGTTCTTCCTTTTACTTCTAAAAGGCCCATGCAAGTATTTATATGCAAAACGTTTAGCCTTTGCCTGGCTGGTACCTATTCATTTTGGCCCACCTAGAAAAAAATGTTTGGGCACCCTTATTTCGCTAAGGTCAGAATACCTTGGAATATTCCACCACAGTGAATTTTTTTTTTTTTTTTTTTTTGGTGCTATCAGGGAACACCAGGATTTCTGGGGTAGAACACGCAAACTCCATACAGAAGGGTTCCCAACCTTGGAATCCAAACCAGGACCTTCAGTTGGCGTTGCTAGTGTGGTTTGCAGATGTGGTGTTGAGTTGGATTCTTGGACCATGTGGGTATCTCCATAAAGAGTTTGTGCGTGTTTGCAGTGCTCTGATTGCCACATGCTCTCGGCTCCTTTAATCGTTTGAGTTACATTGTAACCCTGGTTCTCTGAGTGAAGAGACTAGCTCTCCTCTCATGACGGCAATGGAGTCATTCCCCATACATATGAACATGCAACAGAGTGGAGAGTTTGTCTCAACAGGCTGAGGTCGAAGTTCACCAGGGCCCCAGGATAAGGGCCAAGAAAAACTGAACCGAGGGCCACATTTGGCCCCCAGGCAAAGACATGTTTTACGATGGGTTGAATGCACATTTAAAATTTGATTGATCTAAATTGCCATGCGGTAAAGTTAGAAAAGTACTTTCACCCTATGAGGCAATTGCCTTACATTACTTTGGTGTTCAGACCCTCACTTTGCGAAACCAGGTACTTTAGGAAAAGGATCATGAAATGAAAACAAATTGTAATATGGTGACTAATAACTCCTGTGCTGTGATTTTACATTATCAAAAGGTTACATAGTTAAGAATTCATTTTCCACATTAGACGGTGCAGCGGTTAGCATTCCCATCAGAAGAATGCTAACCTTTAAAAGAAGGTCCTGGGTTTGATTTTTGGGCAATATGGGGCCTTTTTGTATGGGTAAGTTTCCTCCGGGTGCTTTGGTTTAAAAAAAAAAAAAAAACAAGCATAATAGGCTCCATCCCTCCGGAGTTGGGACTCCCCTGAAAAGAGATTCTAAAATCTCGGTGGGACGTTCCTGGTTAAACAAAGATAAAGAAGTTCTTTCATATTTAACAAGGCCAAATGCCAAAATTAAGACTCTGTAAATAAAGGTTACTAGGTATGAATAACCTAGCAGAGCAAAATCTTTGCAGTGAACTCTGTCAAACAGGAGAAAATGGCACTTAGTAAATACAATGAACCCCCAACATCAAAAGCGGGAGGGGATTGAGTGATGTATCTTGATTTTTGTGGTGTACTTTGTTTTGGACTCCAATAGTCGCATCATTGTTTTAGCTATTGTAGAGTACGTTTGTCAGAACTGGGGGAACATGTTCCACCCTTCTGTCAAGGGAGATGGCTTTGGATCCCTGAATGGGCTTTGCGCCACAGAACCAGACCTACCGACGCCATTTTGAACGGATTCTTGCGCACAAAATGGTTCTGTGCAGTCTTTAACCCTTTAAAGGCCAACCAGAAGACAGTCCATCAAGAAAGCAAGTGAACATGTTTGCCATTCCTACTCAATCGGGCACACAAAATCAGCAAGAAAGAACTGCAACCTCAAAGTGCACATGTATTAGGGTCACACTTTGCTTCAGGAGTAGATAGGGAGGAGACTGCAGTTGCTTACAGGCGGGTAGCTCTTGAAAAGGGAAGGGAAGACAGGCAACCGTGGAAGGCACCGGAAGGACTCGACTGCCTCTTGGGCGCTTGGACCGTAAAGGGGCGGGCACTGTAGCGTCCCAGTATGCCATTGGCTGTAATAATGCGGGTGTAACATGCATTTACAGTTTCACCTATTGTGCAAGATACGTATATTTTCGTCATGGAGGTTGATTGGCGTCTCCTGCTGAGAGCGCAAGTCTTACCTTAGACCACACGAGGTTACCAACACCTAGTCTACCACACAACACGGGCGAAAACGACAAAGACGACGTGGGATATTGAGAATTTTGTTTGTTTTTCAACCCCAGGCATTGTTTGCCACGCGCCTGGCAGACGATTTCTTACAAAGTCAACGCATGAGCAGACCAAGAGCCGAGTGGAACACACATCGGGTAAGTAAATGCTACAGAGCTCACGGATCTGTTGTGTACAGAGCATAGCCGCAGCAAAGCTAAGTGGCTAACTAGCATTTGGCTAGTGAAGGAGCTATCTTGCTAGCCTAGCCACTGTACACGGTGTACGCTCGATAACGTGATTAAACAGAATACACACGCTCCAAAATTCACTCACAGTATCAAGTAGAAAACCAATTAAGCAATGTGGTTAAAATACTAAACAAAGCATCACTGGCTTGCACTCGGGCACGGGGTGCTTAAATCTGATTTGACTGGTCTTTATGTAGAATACATAAAAGACCAGTAAATTGTAATTTACTTATATAGCCCAAGTTATGTAGCTAAATTACAGTAAATTGTAATTCACTTATATAGCGCAAGTTAAGTAGCTAAATTACAATTTACTGCGTAGATTCCCATAAACTTTTCTGCACATTTAACCAAGAGATCTCCATGGTCAAATGCACTGAGCTTATTTGTTTGAACATTTAATACAAGTAACAAAATCTCGTGTGGTGGGTATTGGCAAGTTGACTCTTTTTAAACCCGGGAAGTCTTGTTAAGTTTTAGTTATAAGATTGTCTTTATTTTATTTAGTTACTTTCAAGTCTATGAATAGGTTAATAAAAACAAATGTTCACACTTACGACAACAGTATTTGAATATTGTAAGTTAACTGTCAGTATGCAAACTGGTGCACTAAGTGCAACAAGACAGTGGTTCTCATGCTGTGGTTCGTGAGCTCCTTCACGATCGGATTCGTCTTTCAAATTCGTTTTTCTATATTTGCTAGTTAAAGTCAGTTTACACCACACCGCCTTAGTTTAGAATAGTCCTGTTTTAGACCAGTTTTAGATCTGGTGGTACTGGGAAGGCAGTATTTTCTCAGGTGGTACTTGGAAAAGTTTGTGAACCAGAGAAGAAGGGATGAGTGTAATGTTGACCAACGTGTGCTGGGGCTAGTGTAGTGTCCTCTGATTAGGGTTGCCACTACTAGTCAAATAATTATTTTTAATATACATTAAATAGTTGATTGTTAAACGCTGACTGAAGGTTTCTAGCTAGAGAACATTTACAAATAAAAATGTAGTATTAGAAAAAAAACTTGATTACGAAATATGATTACGATGAATCAAAATAATGACTACAATTATTCATTTATAGTCTACTAGTCTATAGTGATGGGTTTATCAATATCAGATAAAAGTATTAAAACTCATGCCAAATATCAATATGTAAAACAAAACACTCTTTTTAATTACAATTTTTTACGTTTTTTGAACACTTATTTAGTAGGGCTGCAGTCTTTTAGTCGTTTAGTTCATTGGTTCTCAAACTTTTTCAGTCGCGACCCCCAAAATAACAATAGTCCACTGTATTTGAAGGGTTTCAAGTTTGTTTAAGATTATTATGTACATATTTCCCCATCTGGAGACCCCCAGAAATAGTTTGAGAACCACTGGTTTAGTTGATTAATTGGGTGATGGTGTTTTAGTCAACTAATTATTTTATTTTGATTAAAAGTATTTATACAGAAAAAACAGGGAAAACGTGGAGATATATAGTGGGTTAGCTAAAGATCTTGTAGTGAATCATGAGTTTAATCTAATTTCTATACATCTAAATACACTGTTTAGTTTCTACATTAGTTTAAAGGACAAATATTATGCATTATTTGTACATGTGTGTTGTTCACATTGCTTGTGAATCAAGCTAAATGCTACTCAAGGTATGTTTTTGATGACGGAACAATGTTAGAACATGGCTAAAAGATCAAAGTAAATTTTGCATAATATTTGTCCTTTTTAAGCTGGGATGAAGAGTGTATAATATAATATATGGATATTATATAATTGGCAAAAAGCATGTGTAATGTCATCACGGCATTCTACAGATACTGGTGCTACCACAAATTAATTTAAATTTTTTGTGCTTTTAGGGTTTGGATTGGTTTGGATGTGCCCAGAGCATGAGATTCGCCAGATGATTCAGCCCCCCCCCCCAGGCTTTTTGTCTTGCTGTAAGTACCTCTGGTGTTCCCTTTTTTGCCATTTGATAGACTCTAACCCAAAAATTTCACCTGGTAACATAGGCAAAGCTGCACACGTACAGAGCTACCCTTGAATGGGGTGAAATTTATGTCATAATTTTCACTTGCATTTATGGATTTATGCACATTAAATTATATTTGTTTGTGGGAAAAAAACCTTGTGAATCTGCGTAATTTTACGCAAGACTAGTGTGGACATTACCTCACCAATATTTGTGTCACCCTTGGACGGTGCTATAATTTAAACTTTCATACCAACGGAATTAAGGATAATTAAAGGTTCCTGTTGATATTTCTGTGGTTTCCCTTTCATGCCACCTTCATTTAAACAACATGATAAGAATGTTATTTTATGCATGAGGTTATAAAAGAAGAAGAACTCACAAGGGTTTAATAAAATCTGTAGTTTTGCATGAGAGAGTTTGAATTTAAATTTGTGGATCGATTAGCATGAGCTTTTAGTCTTTCAACTTGTCTTTTTGGCACAAACATTCCATGTTTTTGTGTTCTCAACTCATCCGGAAACAATGTGGTTCCTGTGATGTGGGAAGTGTTAGTGTTTTTACTTGAATGATTTAACCTAATTTTATATCCATTTGTATTCACCTTATTCGGCACCGCCCACTTTTGCCTCTTTTTATTTCTATGATCCGCACTCTTGTAGTAAAGGGACTTCCGGTTTGACAAGAACACCATTTGCGCAAATGGGTACAATGTAAAAGTTTCTCGCTAAAACATGATATTAAGTAGATTGATTGGTCTAAAATGTTTAATGTACACATGCAAAAACAAGTCAGCAACGCACTGATTTCCTGGGCGGCCTGAAAACTGCTTTTTAGTCCGTGTAGAACTTATTTTCTGTTCAGCTCTCCTGCTCCATGTAAACTACAATGGAAATAAGATGGCAGCGCCCACGGCAACTTCCGGAATAAGGTGAATAGCAACAAACAGTAGTCCCTAATATTTTACCAACCAAGAAAAAAAATGCCTTATTATCTTAATCATAATCTTAATAATTACCCAACCCCCTAAAGTTCACTATTAAATCTGTCTGTTTATTACACTTCAAATAGATCACTAAAGCAGGCAGCTCCTAGCCCAATAATATGAAACCTCACAAGCCCACAGCCCCTGCCTCTACAGATCATGCACTCCCAGGTCACCTGCTTGTTAAGTCTCCCATTAGCTCCTAGGTGGGGAGGAAGTACACTCCAAAGCGGTTTGGTGTTTGTCGACACAGTGTGGCTATTTGGTCCAACCTAAAAGATTCTTTTATAAGCTGTATTTACTTTTGTTAATAGACTTGTCCGGTCTCAGAGAGTGAGACAAACCGGTTATATACACAAGGCTATAGTAGTTTCTGGGTGTAAAACACTAGAATATAAAAACAAAGCATAGTACTATGTGAGACAAAAGCTGATAAAAACATCTGCATCCCTCAAAACAGAAATCAAAGTCTCAAACATAAAGTCAGTAATGAGTAGTGCCACTGTTATTGTTGATCACTTAAATTGGTTGCGGCATGCTTCATGCAAGTGTTTCCAGGAGATGAGGGGGAACATTTTTCCAATTTTTTGTAAACTTCATTTGCCATCCATCCCCAAAGGGTTTCAATTGGATTAAGATCACTCCAAAAGCGTGATGTTATTCTCCTGGAAGAAGTCCTTTGTCCTGTGGGCTTTGTGAACTGTAGCATTAGGGCTGGGCGATATGGTGATAAAAATCCAATCATGATCTCGTCCCTATGACAATCTGCTATTTTAGTGAAATCGTCATATCGTGAGTCACTGTTTCTCTCTTTAATGGAGCTGTGCAAACAGTTTTCTCCTGTTATTTAGCCTCTGAGCAGATTACTTTATTTACCTTTATAGACCAGGGCTGCACAATTAAATGAAATCGACACACAATCTCAATTTTAATGAACGCTATTAGCAAATCGCAATGGCTGCAATTTTTGAAGTGCAATAATTTCTCTTTTTTTTTTTTTTTTTTTAAACATCTTGCATTGAGTTGAATAAAAACTGCTAACACTGTAGTTTCACTGTACTTTGGAACAGCGATTAAAAATGGGTTCAAAAGCGACCAAACCGCACCTACAAACAACAAACACGACTCAATGCACCAAAACGTGACTAAAAGCGACATAAACGTGACTAAAAGCGACAATTGTATTTAAAATGTGAATTTGAACAGAATCTTATTATTCAAACATAAATCAGAATCGCACTGGTCAGAAAAATCACAATTAGATATTTTTCCTAAATGGTGCAGCTCTATTAAAGGCAATAGAAAAATACAAAGTAAACATGAATCGTGATAAAAATTTAAATCATGATCTGGGCCAAAGAAAATCATGACAATATTGTTTTGACATATTGCCCAGCCCGTTGTCCTGTTGAAAAATCAGGTAGTTACCACAGACTAGGGTCCTCAGTCATGCAGGATGCTCTCTGCAACATCTGCACAGAGCCAGCAGGTGTTTGACGCTCTGCACCACCTGGAGCTCCATTGTTCCACTGAAGGAAAAAGCACACCAGATCATTATAGCGCCCCCTCCTTGTGGAGCATAGAAAACATCTCAGGTGGATCTGCTTGTCGTGCCAGTAACGCTGGAAGCCATCAGGAACGTCAAGGTAAAATTTGTTCTCATAAGAGAACAAAACTTTTCTTCCACCTGTCCCATGTTTGGTGGTCTCTTGTCAAGTCAGAGTGGCAGTTCTGTGGCGTTCAAAGAGACGAGGCCTTTGAACTTTTTTGAAGCCCTTCAGTCGCAGATGTGTCTGATGGTTATTGGGCTGCAGTCAGCACCATTAACGGCCTTAATTTGGGTTGACTCTTGACAGACCAGACTCAGTGCTGGTGTCATTTCTTTGGGTCTTCCACATGACTTTTTGGTTCCATAACCTTCAGTATCTTTTAAGAAATACAAAGTGTCTTACTGCATCCCACCTCAGCAGCGATGAGGTGGGATGCAGCTCAACAACCCGACCACGTTCAAAAAGAGAACCTTTTTTTGCCTTTGCCATCAGAACGTCATAACAGTGTGAATACCTGACAGAAAATTACACTGATGCTACATTTTTGCGCACATTTGGGCTTTTAAAGGCACGTGGTCCGAAACTTTTGATCAGCTGTAGAACAGCCTATTTCAGTTTCATTGTTGTTTAAGATCAAATCTTTACTTAAACTTTTTTTGTCTCACTCCCATTTCTTGTTGCGTGTTGAAGCTCTACTTGGAACCTTTTTAAGATCCAACCATGTGAAATGTGACTTTTGTCAATTATCTTAAACTTTTGATCGGGACTGTATTATATATGCAAACTGTTTTATTTTACATTTATATACAAATTAAATGTTTGTTCTTGGTAGGTTGTAAAACCATTCAAGGTTGATAAACGGGATATTACTTTTTATAACAGTGGCAACTGTGCTTGCATTAATTGGGATACTTTGTCTTCGAAGGTATTTTCACGCCATGCCTTCACCTAAGTTGTTCATAGATTACTTATTTTTGAAAGGGCATCTAAAGTTTATTTATGCACTACATCTCTCTTTCCTACGTTCCTCTACAGTGTTTGTTCAGTTACGCAGAAAATGTTGAATTCCAACCTAATTTAAGCGATTCGTAGCGCACACTTTGGACACATGTATAACATTGCTGGTGTAGATTGTCCAACTGATTAAATTTCAAAGCGGTTCCTTCAGTTATTGCTTTGGTGTAAATTGTGGTAATGCGAATTCTGAATAAGATGATAGACAATTGTGTACATGAGTGATTGCAGTAATTGCTGACTGGGTAATCAAGCAGAAGGTCTTTGTTTTCTCACTGTTTCTGTTGCACTCCTAAATTAATACCATCCATCCTTTTAGGTTTGAATTTTGTCATATCTTCTCTTCTAAACTTTTTGCAGTTTCCATCCCTTGGCCTTGATCTGTTTGTTCATCAATATTCCTGACCCCCAGCTTCGTCTACCCACTATTGCCCTTTGTTTACAATGCTACCACAATCACATGTTCACTAATTGAGTCACTCAATATAACTTTATTGACAACTCAAGCATATTAACCAGTTAAATACAATATTAATAGAAAAGCTCAAAAAAGGTCTCAGTGCGGCTCAACAGACGGACTGGTCAGGTAGAGTCAGCAGATTGTGTGTCAAGGCAGTTGAGGTAGTAGCAGGTCTCAGAGCATAAGAGCACATCCAGCATCCTGCGCCCAGGCATCACAGTCTGCGTCCGGGGGAGCCAGGTTAACTCTGATTTACACTACAGGAAAGCTCTCATCTAAGTCTCACTCTTACTCTGCTCTGTTTTGGGTTGGTTTTTATCTCATCTTTCTCTCTAAATTCTAAAAGTTGCTTAGTAACCTAAAATACAGCATTTATATTTCCCAAACATTGATCAAAACACAAAAAATTACATAGTTTCTCAACATGGCTATTGAGATGGATATTACTGAATTTAATCTGAACACCTAGTTCCTAGGACTGAGGAATTTGCTGTGTGTGGAGGTGTGTGCAAACAATACCTTTTTATTAATTTTGCTTTAAGCACACATGGGCCTTACAAAAGGCCCTGATTCAATATGTGGCGTTAGTTTCCCCTCTCCAAAGACATTGAGGGATTTTCATATATTTTTCTTTACTTTTGAAGTTAGAATGAAATTACCATTTTATTTGTAGAATTTGAAACTGTCTGTTTATGTATGATGACAATGTACTTATGTTGCAGGATTCCCAAATGTAGTGCCCAACGTGCTGGATTACCCTTGTTCTTAAAGTAGACAAGAGGTGGGACTTATTTGTTTTTTGATTATCTGTTATTTTTATTTATTTGTCCCCTTATTGAACTTTTTTGTCTCTTGGGCTTTTAGGATGGCTCATGGTTGGGACCCGTACCTGCAGAAGTATTCATCTTTACCTCCAGACCATGAGACACCCGACACTGAAGTGAACCATCCTCTTCCTGCAGGTGGATTCCTAGGTCATGATGGATTTGCTACGGCAAGCATTCCACTTGGAGCCTCTGCAACAAACACAAACTACTGTTTCAGCAATAGTGTTGGAAACACCAATTCTAACTGGTGTCCGGAGATTGGAAATTATCAAAGAAACTCTCGGGAAAAGGCATGGCAACCTGATGGAGAACAAAAGGGCTACTTGAATAGATGGGAAAACAACATTCTGAATTATGAAACCAGTATGTCGGCAACTGGACACTGTTCAATTGCACCACAGCTGGAACCTCAACAAGAATCTGTGGCCTCCACAGACAGATTTTTTAACAACTACCTGAACATTCAAGATCCTTCAGATGCAGGTAAAGAACCAAGATCATCTTGTGGATTCATGACAGTTTCTTCTGTACATAACCCTCAATCTGATCCTAACAATTCTACTGACTACACTGATCCAAATACAATTTGGCCAAATCTAACAGCACAAAATTCAACCAAATGTGTCAAAGATGGAATTTCAGTTGCTAACTCAAATGCATGCCCTGATTCAGACACACAGATTCTTGAACACACCTGCAAACAAGAGGAATTTGCAAACATTTGTCACAAGGCTAATGTGTCTGAGGAATACAATGGGGATGAAAAACAAACTTTGATAAATGCAAAAGAAACAAGTGAGACCGATAAGGGCAATAATCGTGATTCTGCACAGATGGTATTCAATGACAGTCAACCACCATCTACCCAAGCATGCAGCCCAAAAACTGAAAGTCTGAATATGTCGACTTCAGGATCACTAACTGATTCTTGTCAAAGTAAAAAGGAGAGTCTGTTTGAAACTTTATCCCAATCAAAAAAAAACATGGATTTCATGAACAATGATTTCAGATTGATTGATTCCAGTGAAATCAACAATGCTTTAGAGTCCAGTTTTCAAGTTGGATCAGCTGTGAGTGCAGACAATGAAAATATTATAGAAACTGTAGATGGTTCTTCATCATTACAGCCAGTCTGTAAAAGCCCTGGTGCTGCTAATGATTCTAGGTCTTCTGAGTCCAACATAGAGCCTAATACAGATCCTCATTTGCATTCTTCAAAAGAAACTGGGAGTGCAGAGCAAGCAGTTTCTTCAAAAAAAGTTGACAATGACTTTTTGACTTCATGTAGTAGCAGTCATTCTATTACCAATGTTGGTGAAACTAGTGATCATGGTCACTCTTTGACAGAAAAGACCAGTCTAATGGCACCCAATGATAATGAATGTGAAGATTGTGTTGCGAATGCTGCACCTAACAATGGTTGTATTGACAAAAACAGCAACAAAAGTGGTTGTCTAAGGGACCTTGCACTTAAAGTAATTGAAATTGAGGAAACATCTCCAGCAGAAAAGACTAGTGCATCTGACATTATAGCAGATGGCAGTGATGCTGTAAATGATGGAGGCAACAACGAGCCAATAGTTGTGTTCAGTTCTTCAAAACAAACATCTGTGGTGGATAATCTAGACCTCATGGTAGAAAAAGAAACCTGGACCAACCCTAAAGTCACGTGTGAGGGTCAGCCTGATAACAAACCAAGTAAAGATGAGGAGAATGCATTTCCAAAGATTGACTTTCATGGCAAAAAAGAACCCCAGTTTCCCCAAACAACTGAAGAAAAATTATCTCCTGACAAGAATATTAAGTCAGTAACTCCGGAAAATACAGGAATGTCAATTAATTTTATTTGTCAAACAGTCAGTCACCTGTCAGATCAATTAGAATGTCCAACTGATGATTTTGAAACTTCAACAGGCCAGTCAGTGTATGCTGATGGTGAACCCCTGTCTCCTTCCTCTTCTGAAGAAAACGAAATGGCAGAACTAGATTCTTGTGAACCTGCAGAATCATTCATTGAAAAATCCCCCAAAATGAAACCTTCCAGAGAAATGTTGAAACAACTCCAACCTGTTGTTCTCCTCAAGACCATGGACATAGTGGGTTTAACTAAGGACAAGTATGTTTGCGTGCAATGTCTGTACACTGCCTCCAGTCTGGATGATCTTATTGAGCACCACAGTCTCCATTCCATGCATAATTTTCAGTTGTGCACATCTTGTGGTGTTTATTTGGTACACCTGGACCAATCGCCAAAACATTTGTGTGGTCAGTATAGCCCAGCGTTCTCTTCAAATTCTGGAAAGGGGGGAAAAAGAAAGGGCCACCATTGCGACAAATGTGGACTTAGTTTTCCAAAATGGAATCCTTTTATCAGTCATATGCGATCACACACAGGAAAAACACCATTTAAATGTGAAAAATGTGGACTGTATTTTGCGCAAGGTTCTTCTTTGCGTAGACACGCAAAAGTTTCGAAACGATGTGGAAGGCCACAACCAGTTGTCAAAAAACGTACTTCCGAGCCTCACTCTGGTACAGTGAAGTCAATGTTTAATTGTTACGTAAAGCTCTATGACATAACAAAAACAAATGTTTGTAAGTTTTGTGGTAAATGTTTCAAGAGCAACCTGAAGGTCAAAAAACATTATTACAATGTGCACAAGAAACCAGGTACAATTAAACAAAGTGAGCAACCTTCTGAGATGGCTGTAGAAATTTTCTCAGATAAAAATAAGTACAAGTGTCCATTGTGTCCACAGATTTTCAGTCATCATTTGAGCAGAAATCGGCATCTGAAAAACTGTGTCAAAGATCATATTATTGGGAAACAATACAAAGTCAATGGACGGTACAAGTGTCCTTTATGCCTTGCGACATTTAGTCTTTCTTCTAACAGGTATAGACACATACAAACTTTTTGTCTAAGAAACTTTCTATCTTTTCTTGGAAGAGACACAGTACAGCCCCAAAAGTTTACTCGCTATTCAAATGAGATGGCAACTGTACTTAAAAAACTGAAGGCAGAGGAAGAACAACTAAATGGCAAAACGACTCAAAGTCTAAACAATTCTGTGCGTGAACCAAAATATGGGTGCAATCTCTGTCCAGCAGTTTTTTTTCATCAGTCTGGAAAATATAGACACATGAAGAAACATAAGCTCTATGAACTCACTGGACGAAGGTTTAGATATAGGAATACCCTCAAGAAACACCATATAATTAATATGCAAATGTCAAGCACTAAGGAGGAATCGCAAAAGGCCAATGTGCCTCTTAAACAAGGAGACAGACCCTACTACTGTTCGCAATGTGGGAAAGGGTTCAAGTCAAATATCCATCTAATGCACCATAAAATTACACACCAGAGAAGGATGCAGTGCACTGTTTGTAAAAAGATTCTTCCAACCATTGGAGAACTCATTGAACACAGAAAGTCCCATCTAAATAGAGGTTTGCTTCAATGCCCGGATTGTCCCCAGAAGTTCACTTATCCTGTATATCTTTTAAGACATTTGCGCTCACACATGAAAATTCAAAATGAACTACTTCAGCAGGAGGATAAACATGAAGTCACTCCTTCCCAGACACTCACTGAAACACAACATTCTTGTCCATTGTGCGAGGAAGTTTTTGATGATGCCCAACTACTCAGCAAACATTATTTGACACACCCAGCTAAACAGTGTGCAGAGTGTCCATTTTGTAAACGCATATTCTCAAAGAGACGTTATTTGCTGCGCCACATGGCTAGGCATGTTGGTGGTAAACGCTTTTTCTGCAAATGTGGAAAACGATTTTCCAAAGAAGGTAACTTAAAATTACACAGTGAAACCTGCTTATCACTAAACGGATCTTTGGTATGCCGTTATTGTTCTAGATCCTTTGTTCGTAAAGTGCATCTTTATAAACATTATAAAGGCCACCAAAACAAAACTCTGACTCGATGTCCAACATGTGACTTCTACTATGGGGTTTCAAAACTTAGTAAGCATCAGAGACTGTGCAATGGTAAAACAATAACTGAAAGTCCCACAATATTGCAAAAAACTAACCAGCCACCTGTCCTCAAGGTTCCATCTAAAGTAACGCAGTACAAATGCCCATACTGTCCTCAGACCTTTAGGTACGGCTCCCTTTACCGCAGACATCTTTCTAGACACAAGGATGTGGAGGCCCATGCTTGTATTCTTTGTGGACAGAACTTCCACAGTCAACTTTTATGTTCACAGCATGAAGCTTCCTGTGAAGGCTTGTCTAAAAGTGAAGAGTTGACTAACAAAAAAGCTGAACTTTTTCCCCAAAGAGACACAAATGAGTTAAAATGTAAATTCTGCAACAAGGTTTTCACAAAATCACGAAATCTTAGACGCCACATTTTGTCTCATAATGAAGTGAAGCCTTATCGATGCAAAGTGTGTGACAGCTGCTTTTCAAGGTATGACCACCTGAAAGTTCACTCGGGTTGTTGCAAAGGGAAAGCGAAATTGCAATTAAGGCCCCAGATCTGCATTCCTAAAATCAGTTTAGATCAAGTTGGTACTGGCTGGCAAAAAGAGCGTGGGCATAGTAATGAAAAAGGACAGACATTTGAATGTAAGATATGTAGTAGAAATTTTGCTACTGAATCAAAACTTAATTGGCACAATTCAATGTTTCATACTGTGAAGCGGTTTAAGTGTATACGTTGTAGTTCATTTTTCTCTCATGAAAAAACTCTTCGAAACCATATTAAGTTTAGAAAATGTAGGCTGGCCTCCATTGTCAAAAAAAGGTCTCATATACCAGAAACGCAAGTTACAAATGTTTCGTCTGAAAAACACAACAAAATTCTGGCAAGAATTCAGCCCTTTTCGACTGTACAAACCATAGGCAAGATATTGAAATGTAACTTTTGTACTCGTACATTTCGAACTAGTGCACATTTAAAAGTACACATGCATCTTCACACTAGTGAGAAGTCATTTGGCTGTGATTGTGGCAAGTCATTTTTAAGAAAACACCATTTGCAACGCCACATCCAAACCTGTATGAGAAAAAGAAATCAAACTTCATCCAGCGGCTTTTCGTGTGCATATTGTAGTTCCCGATTTTTGCTTTTTTCTCAACTTCAGGAGCACTTTTTAAATGCTCACAAACTAGAAATGATGGATGAACCTCTAAAAACGACACCTCTACAACAGCATTTATCAAATATACAAACATTTGAAAAAAAAACATCTCAGGCATCAAAGCTTAACGGGCCTAATGACGGTGAAGCTTGGCAAACATCCCCCCAATTAAAGGAAAGTCCCTTTTCTTGTAGTATTTGCAATAAAGGTTATTGGAATAAAACCCTTCTCCGCAATCATTTTAGGAAATGTAGAAAACAGCTCTCCAGCACCAACCATTTGGTGGAGCAGGATTTTCCCTTAAGAGCAGATATTGAAATGGTACTCGCTGACTCCCCTGCAGAACACTCACCCGAAGAAGAATTGGAAGACCCAGAACCAAAAACAAAGTCATCAGCAGAGAAAAAAACAGTGGTGTACCAATGTTCAGAATGTGATCAGAGCTTCACTGATGGGCTAATGCTCATTAGCCACCTGGAGGATCATGGAAGAGAGGAACAAGAAAAAAGACTGAATAAATGTTCGAAATGTGGAAAGATGTTCTCTAGTCAAGCAAGGCTTGAAAAACACATGACAGTCCATGAAAGTGGGATGTTTGTTTGTACAGACTGCTCAACAGAGTTTCCCTCAAAAACAGAACTTGACCTCCATAAAAAACTATGCCATGACCCCTCACACCCTTATTCTTGTCGATTATGCAAATACAGGTTTAAGACTAGAGTGTCATTATGTGATCATTGTACAAAAGAGCACCCAGATGATATTTTCTCTTGTACTTTTTGTGAAAGAAACTACACTCTAAGAGCATCACTGGTGAGGCACATCAACAGAAGTCATGGACAAGAGCAGAAAGATGGAGCTGAAAAATCATTAAGCACTCGAAGCACATCAGAAAGCGAAGCTGATAATGATAGTGACAACAATGATGACAGTGACAGCTACGATTCTGATTCTGCCCCATATTTCCCATGTCACGTGTGCGGCAAAACCTTTTCAACATCGGAAAATCTTGAGGACCATCAGCGATGCCATCTTGGTGAAAAGCCCTTTGAATGTGCTGAATGTGGCCAATGTTTCTTTCAAGCTGCCCAATTACAGCAGCATGAACGAAAGCATAATTCTGAATTTCAGTGTCGAGTGTGCAGTAGGGGTTTCGTCTCTCTTTTTGCACTAAGAAAACATAAGCATACATCTGGAAAAAAGCGACCTTTCCCATGTAGAAAATGTCAGCTATATTTCACAAGTCTCGCACAATTAGCAGAGCATAAGCTCAGTCACCAGAAGGAGAGCTTTCCATGTGACATATGCAACCGTGTCTTTCCTTCCAAGAGCAGTAGAGTAGAGCATCGGAGGTTTCACTTGCCTAAACCAAGTGGTACTGGACTGTCAGACCAGATTGTTGTTGTAGCTGATAATAAACCTACCTCTTTGACAATGGCACCAACAAATGAATTTAAATATCGATGTGGTGTCTGCTGTGTACGTTTTCGAAATCCTGAGGAGCTTTCAGAACATGGTTGCTTGGCAGGTACAGAACGTCAGTACTCTTGTATGGACTGTGACAAACATTTTTTGCATTCATCTCACCTGAAAAAACACCTGAGCACTCACAAGCAGTCATCTCTGAGTAAATATTTTTGCAGTCATTGCAACAACAGCTTTTCTTCCTCTCATGATTTTCTGAACCATCTTAGAAACCATGATGAAACCCGACGCTATGGTCAACAAGGTTTCGTCTGTCCAGTTTGTCATCAGTGTTTTGCAAGTCCTGCTGAATTGGTATTTCATTTCCCAACACACCCAAGTGAAACTTTTGAATGTAAAATTTGCAACAAAACTTTCCTTACTTCAAGCAAGTTGAAAGAACATGAAGTTTGTCATATGAAAGACACAAAATGCAAATTGTGTGGTCAAAGCTTTGTTGGAGGTAGTCATGACTGTTCTCAAAAAAATATTGAGTTATCACATGGAGATGACGACGAAATTGATGTTACTGGTGAAGACCTGTGCTGTTGCCTTTTCTGCCCAATGCAGTTTTCTTCCAAAAGTCATCTGCTGGAGCATCAAAACAGACAGCACCCAAAAGAAAAGTCATTTACATGTGAAATTTGTGCCAGAACTTATGCTAAACAAAAGTATCTAGATAAACATTTAAAAAATCATCATCAAAATGAACCTGGTCAGAGCACATCCCAGATTAGGTTTCAATGTGCCCAATGCCACACCGCGTTCAACACAGCAAAAGAGCTGTCTCTTCATTTGAAACTACATGCTGCAGAAAAAGAGGTTGGTGAATTCCGTTGCGATATGTGCTACAAATCTTTTAGTCAGCTGAGTCTTCTTCGACGTCATCAAGAAAGCCACGTTGGCCAAGTAGTGTACGAGTGCACAGAATGTGATAAGGCTTTTGCTTTCCCACACCTGCTAGAGGCACATCAGCAAAGTCATGTTTGAGGCTCTTGCACCAATATAGTTTTGTTTTGATTGAATATCCTTTATTCACATTTATTTTCAATTTGTGGAAGAGTTGCCTTTCTCAGTTTCAAGTGTTTTTTTTTTCTTCTTCCTCTCTGATTGTACATATGTATAGTGTTAACCATGTATATTGTAGAAGGTAAATTCAAAGCATGATGATGTTTAGACTTTCATATTTTCAAACAAAATTGCTTTTAATTTTGTTTAATGACATTTTTTGTAGTATTTTGTTTAAACATTTGTTATAAATGCATTTGTAGTAGTCAATCCTGTCATTAAGATGTACAATATTTGTATAATATTTGATGTTTCTTGACATTTGGATACATTAAGCAGTAAAATCTGACTGCTAAATACACGATTTGTATGTTGTTGTTTTTTGTTTTTTAATACACTGATATTAAAGTTTTATATGTATGTACTGCTGCTGAAAATTCTTCACCTTCAAAAAACAAAACAAAAAACACATCCACTTATCGACATGATGTCTCACCCAGATATGCCAGACATGAGAATAGGAAATTTGCCAGATTATAAAAGGCATATTCACTGGGTTTCAGAGGTAAAACTTGCATATGTTTTTTTTTAACATCGAGAGGGGAGATATCTAATTGGCTAGTGTAATTTAACAGTCAAGAGTTAAGAGCAAAAGACAAGCACAAGTTGGAAAATGTTTACATTTATTCTTTTGGTTTAAGATTATCAAATAAAATAAGGGAGGTATTGTAAATGGTCTAATCGAAACATCAACTTGTTAAATTGTGTTGGGCTTGACGGGGTGAGTTAATAAGTTAACTTCTTCCCACTCCCTTTTTGAACAGGTTTTTGCGTCAATTAGTTTTCAAAATAATGTAGATTTATATTAATACAAATATTAATGTGAAAAATAATGGTTCACCCTAAATGCATATAACCCGCTATTGCACAAATTAGCCACCTGACTATGGATTTAGGAATCCATCGCAAACCATGCTTGATGTTTGCGCATGCGCAGTGTTATGTAGGCTTTTCTGCCTTGAGGTTTTTTTTTGTAATGTTCCGCCTTTGTTAGGTCAGCAAGCCGTTTTCCAATAGTTTTTCTTAATTTGAGATTGCCACGTGTTTTATAGCAATTACATTAAGACGTTAACCCGTAAGACGCTGTATATAGCTCCGTGTACTAAGCAGAATTCACATGATATTAAAGAAATTGGGGTGCACGGGATGCATTAGGGAGGAACTCGGCTGCACGGATACATCGCTGCTCCAGCAGCTGAAGTGGACTTATCCGTGGAGCATCGCATCTGATGAGTTGAGTTGCAGCCTGTGTGAGCCCTGACCAAGAGGCAGTACATTTGCACCGACCAACAAATCTATGTTGGGCCATAGCACTGTTAAAACGTCCTTCCTGTCACCGGTAAGTGAGAGTTGGCGTTCCAGGCTTGATATTATGTGGGTTAGCTAGCCCTTAGTGTTAGCCCAGTTGCTCCCACACAGCCCCGGTAGGCAAGACACAGGCTAAGCTACTCCCATGTAGCAGCTAATGTTATACAGCATCCATGATCAGTCGCCATTGTTGGATTTTTTGCCATGGTATTATCCATTGTGTACTCAGCATGAGCTTCCCTTGCGGTAAGATTACGTAACTGGACAGAGTTATCAAAAAAGATCTGTATTTACCAGTTACATGTGCTATATCAAGTTTTTCCACCATTTGCAGCATGGCATATTAGTAGGTTATGGCTACCCGGAGGGCTTGCGGTTTGACCTTTTGGCTAAGGGATGCCATAAATTGACAGCAAAGTTTACATTACACGCGTTTTGATATGTTCTCCTTGCTGGTCCCTTAACTACCTGATTATGGAGTTAAGGCCTACCAGATGTGGTGTTAAACACGTAAACAAACCCTTGACACAGCTTTTAAATTGTAATTGCTTGTAAAATGCAAATAGCAGACCTTACATTGGTCTGTCAATTTAGTTGTAAAATGTACTTTGACTTGGCTCAAATAGGCCAAAAATGATTAATAGGCATATACATGTTATAAAGAAAAAAATCATAAAAATGTTGTTTTAGATCTGCTAAAACATGTTTTCATTTGTGTATTTGACGCTAGATTTATGTCTGTGTATTACAGGGAATTCCCCTTTCACAAACAACTGGAGCAGTCTGAAGCACTGGCACAATGCTTGGGCTACAAGGAAATGCATCCTCCTCGAAACAGTATCAGTGTGTGGCCTGTTCTGCCACCTTCACTGGACTGGCATCTCTGCTGGTTCATCAAGCTACTCATGCTGGATCATTACCCAAGCCTGGACCAAACCCATCTGGCTCCAACCTGCTGCAAGCATCTCCGACTCCCTCTAGTGAAGATGGGGGGTCCTCTGTGCCTAAAATGCCATCCACACCTATGTTTATATGTGACTGTGGAGAAGAGTTTAAGGACTTTAGTGTTATGATTGAACACAAACAGTCCCATGTCTCTGAAGAGCAGTCTCCCCCCCAGATCTTGCTCAATAATGAATTGACTTCTGACAAAGATGTATCCAACACACAGTGTGACACGCCTGCGACCCAGACAGACAACTCTTCTGCTGGGCCTTCTGTCCGGGAGGTGCCCTCAATCAAGAGCATTGCAGAAAATATAGACCAGGAAGCACCTGCTGGTGCTAGGGCTCGCACTGAGGACCATAGCCTTGTTTCGGCAGAAGCTGAGCAACAACTGGAAAAGGCACTAGAGGCGGAAGAGATGCCAGAGGAGACAGAGGGAAACAAAATGGATGAGCCGAGGTCTGAAAATAAATCCCTGATGAAGATCCTGGCATCTGT
The DNA here is from genome assembly GCA_019453435.1 of Rhinogobius similis. Classification (NCBI taxonomy): domain Eukaryota; kingdom Metazoa; phylum Chordata; class Actinopteri; order Gobiiformes; family Gobiidae; genus Rhinogobius; species Rhinogobius similis. Next base: position 23,227,323 of record CM033626.1, on the reverse strand, counting down.
GTATGGAAAACACTTGGTGCCTCCTCATTCTGAAGATGATCAGAAAGTCATGGTGTCTCCTAAAGAAGAACCTGAACTAGTCGTTATTGCACCACAAACAACAAAAGCGCCATCGACCGTCACTGATATGTCAGCCATGCAATTAAACCGTCTTCTTTGGAAACCAAGCACAAAGACAAAATCTCCATCTATTAGCAAACTTCTTGAGTCCAGTACAAAGAAAATTGTTTCTCTAACAAAAATCTTTTCACCTGTTGTGCTTCTGGAAACTCGTCATAAGTTCATGGATCCAAGCAGCAATAATGCATACGGGAAATATCAATGTGCTCGCTGCCGAAGGGTTTTTCAGGATGTTGATAGTTTGACAGAACACCACTTTTTGCATAAAAAAGAAAGAATTAAATGTTGCCGTTGTTGTAAACAACTCATTATTGGAAGAGTACCCCTCCCTGACAATCATGTATGTCCACAGAAAAAAACAAAGACCACAGCTCCTTCATATTCTTTAAAAAATATTGCAACAAATGGACAGAAAACAATTCACATAAACAACTTAAATAATAGAAAAAAGGTTTACTTTTGTCCAATTTGCAAACACAATTATGCTCGGAGGTACAATCTTAAAATGCACAAATGCCGTGGCCCTGTTCCGAGCCCCCCTCGGACAAAATCATTGAACAATGCAGCAGAGGCACATGTCAATGTTCACGATGAAGGAAACCTTTCCCAAAGTATTGGTGTTGGCACCAGGAGCATAAAAGTGGAGGACACCTCAGATCCAGAATTTGAAAAGGAACTTTCAAATCTGAGTTGGTCTTCTGCATCGTCAATAAAGGAGCAGCACAAAAATGCCTCTGCATTTGCTGCATCTTTTCTGCAAGAACAGGACAGTGGTTGGTCTTATACATCCGATAAAGATGAAGATGGAAGTCAGTGGACCATGCCTTTGAACAACGACATGGACTTGCTCACCCCGACAGAAAAAGATATAAATGAAAGAGAGATTGGTGAATCTGTGTCTGTCACTCATTCAGACACAGGACCTGCATCTATGCACTATTTTATACAAGATGGAGTCAGGCGTTACCCTTGTAACAAGTGTCAACAAACATTTTGCTCATCCTGTAGTTTAAGTCGTCATCAAAAACTATGCTGTAATAGCCCAAAAGGTTTAGAGAGTGGGCCCAATTCCGTTAGCGTTCCAGTAAACACCAACAATGTAAAAATGTATCCATGTTATGTCTGTGGAAGAAACTTCAATCGCAAAGATAACATGATGGTTCACAGAAAGAAATGTGAATTGAGACGGACAATGATTCCACATTTTGCCAGTGAAATCAACCCGAGCTTGCCCCCTTCTAATGCTCCACAGGACGTCCCTCAAGAGGACGATGGTGGCAACTGGAGCATCATGTCACTGCCCTCTGTTCTCCCCAGAAGAGTGACATGTGAATGTGGCATTGGCTTCACATCTCCCAAGCTCCTCCTGGAGCATTTGCAGAAACATGCTCAGGAATCCTACACCTGTCCAACCTGTGGTGTCACTGTTAATTCATGGGCCGATTATGAGATTCATCTCCAGCTTCACATGCACCCCCAGCATCATAAACGGCCACAACCTTTATTATTACGATTTAAACAACCCACAACTGTACAGCAGCTATCTCAGCCAGTGATACCTAATGTTCCTGAAAAACCTGAATTTCGCCAAGAACAACTGAAACTTCCAAGAAAGAAGCAGCAAAGGACTGTATGTGCAAAATGTGGCAAGAGCTTCGCCAGTCGGTGTTCTTTGCGCAGACACATATCCTGGAATCGATGCAAAGCCCTAAGAATGACGGTTTCAAACAAAACCTATCACTGCTCTCTTTGCAATTCAGACTTCCCAAATGCAATCAGTCTTCTGTTTCACCAGAGGGGTGGGAGTTGCAAACCTGCTATCAAGCCTGTGCGCTGCCCAATATGTCTTCGTTGGTTCACCACCACAGATGGTTTGCAGAAACATCTGCTTGCTCACAAAAACTCTGAGACATTTCGCTGTGATGTATGTCAAGGCACATATCCCAGCCTGAAGTCACTAAAAATCCACCGCCGGAGAATCCATCGTATAATGGTCAGGAGTGCCAATCCAGATGCAAACGAACCCGTTTCTGGTTCTGTTTCTGTGTAGATGCATGACAATGTAGTTTAGCCATTGATGTGTCTTAATTTTAACAGATTTTCCATTTAGTTAGCCTGGCAAAAGAAAAATACCCCTGTATATACATTTTACTACATTTAAAAGGATTGGTTTTTTGTTCTTGCCAATATTAAATGTATTACACAAAAAATAAATATCCTTTCTGGGTAACGTTTTCAAATGTGAATATTTGTAAATAGTCAACCGTTTTTGTGTAATGTAAAACACTTGATCTTTTAATGAGGAATATTATAGTTCACAATAAATATACACATACGCGCGTGTTGATGTGTAAAGATTAATATGTTTATCGATGTGATGTGTAAACAAGTAGATTTCGTTAATGTTTGTGACTACAGCCTATTCCCCTGTTGGTTTACATTTTGAGAACTGATTTTGTGTTAATTAGGCTAAGTTAACATTGTTCTCCATCATGGGAATGTTTATAGGACATGAGCATTGAAAGAGACAACAGCAAGCTCGCCAAAGCCTTCAAAGCGCCATCTGCAGGCCAAAAGTGTTGCTGTGTTGCTTTGTTAAAAATCAATGCATCTATGCCTATCCACCCACCTGTGCAATAAAAGGGGAATTATTAGTGGGAAGTGCATTAAAATCTTATTTTAATACATTTAACTGGCTGTACAATATCATTTCGTGCAGTAGTCAAATACATAAGAGCCCACTTTGACTGTAGACCATAGACTGCTGTAGACTCACACTGTGCTGCAGGTTGTGGGGTCCACCAGGGGGCAGCATACATGGTCTGTGTGACATGTCAACTACGGAAAGAAAAGAAGAAAATCATCAGACAGAAGCCGAACAAATGTCTTATTTTTGCTTAGATTCATAGACCCAAATGTTAAAATGGCACAACATTCCTTATTAGCTATTGACAGAAAACGACTGCAGGCTACAGAACTATAAAGATTTGTTTTTCTTGTCAAGGTAAGCTACTGAATCCTTTTTATGCCATGCTAACATTAGCAACGTTCTAGCGAAAACAAAAGCACTGATGTTAGACGCATGTTTTTGCACTTGTATCTTAATTTAGAAGACTAGGTTTATACTAAACAATACATTTATATGTTTGAAAGGTGTTACAGTTGAATCTTTTATTTTTTGCACTGACTGTTGCTTACGGGTTTGAAGCTTGAATAGAGAGTATAAGCTAAACCTCAATTTCAGCCATAGTCTTGAGGATGCAATTATCAGGGTTAAACTAAATTTTTATGTTTTTCTCTTATCTCCAGGGCGTGACGCAACCATGGCAAGTGGATATCAAGACCTAAATGTGCTGAATGATAGTCTCAGCGCAGATTTGATGAATGCTGGGCGGTTTTGCTTCAACTGTGAGCAGATTTTTTCAAGTAGAAAATGTCTTGAAGAACATCTTTGCTCTGTTCCATCGTATATTTGTTCCTGTGGAACTGAGTTTACATCCTACAATGACATGCTGCTGCACAGTAGTTCCCACGAGCCAGGACATCAGGTGCTTTGTCATGAAACCATAAAGAAGCGAAGAATTGAAAAACACTGGGAGGAAGAGGAGAAGTTGAAAAGGCTACAATCTGGTGAGGTTATTTGGGAGAGCCCTACGTCTGTACCTGTGAAAGCTGCCATTCAAATACCCATTGTACCCAAGATGCCCCAAAGCCCAGTACAGCCACATGTATCATCACAGCTTTCTCCAAATGTGAACAAAACTGTCTCAACCTTGGAAAGGAGCAAAATATTCTCCGATGTTGGTTCTCCAACTGTGGATTTATGGACACTTTTCCAACCTGTTGTGGTCATGAAAACAATGCGCTCATTTTCCAAAACACATTCATACATTTGTGGTAAATGTGGACAATCTTTTACAACGAGAAAATCTCTTGTCATACATCACAACGCCCACACTGCAGACAAAGTATCTGGCTGTATTGGTTGTGGACTGCTCCTCTCCAGCAGGAAGATTGTTCCACGCTTCCATTCTTGTAATTCCCCTCTTGGGTATAAATTCAAATTGATCACAGCAAGACCAATTAACCACATCACTGCAAACATAGCCAATGGTCTAGCCAAAGCTGCTGCTAATCCACCACAGAGTGCTCTGAATAATGGTTCTTACAGCAAAATAAAAATTGTTATGGGTGTTGATTACCATTCCAGCATTGCCAAGCAGTCTTTCAAGCCTGTTCAAACTAAATCTGTCATTTCAAATGCCAAATCACTCAGTGCAAACAATCCACCTGCTGCACAGACCACTCCGGCTGGAGTGAGCCATACGCCTGGGAAAGGCTATGAGTGTCGGGTCTGTCATGTCTTCTTCGAGAGTATCAACGTCCTTCAGAGGCACAAGTGTGCTAAAGCTCACGAGTTCCTGATGAAACATAAACTCACCGCACCAGCTAACAGGCAGAGGCAAGTAGTGCCTTTGCAAATTCCCAGTTCATCTTTGCAAAAGAGTGTCAAGCCTGTCCTGTCTGTCCCTACTGGCCACACTGACACTAAGAGCAGACTCTCAAATGTGAACAATAAAGACACAACAACAGTAGTTGCAGATGATGACTGTTTCATTGTTGAAAGTGGACCAGAGAAACCGGCTGAGGTGATTTACCAAGTGACGTCCTCTGTCCCTATCAAGACTTAATCTTTCTTGGTTATTGTTATTCCCACTGATAAAGGATCTCATTCTTTTATTTGTACAGCCAAATACTTGTGTTGTAACTTGTGTTGTAACGCAAACATTATAACATTGAATAAAAATGTATGTTCATGTACATTGAAATACAGAGTTACAATGTTTCTTTTTGTTTTGTTTTTTTTAACTTCTTATATACATTTTGGGTTTTATGTATTGTGAGCATACCATTGCCCCTCAAATAACTGAATAAATAACATAATGGTTAGTCTAACTGTATATTTGTCCATCTTGATGGCCTCAACGGACGTATAAAATAACTGGAACGTAAAAAGTTATTTTAATACAACCATGGAAATGTGCGCATTGCGCATGCACCGCACAAACGTAACTTCCGCTCAGCGCCTCCACTCAATCCATGCAGAAGAAGCCCTGGCGTGTTCATGCCTCATGCTTCCTGCTCCATCCAGCTCTCTGCATTGAAACTAAACGATCGCATGAGACGTGTGGAAGTAAATTCCCCTCTATTGCTGGTAAGCGTTTTGTTTTCACATGGTAGATATTCATAAGATGCTTGTAGCGCTAACAGTTCAATTTTAAGAGCTTTTTTGCGACACACAAAATCAGCCATTGCTGCTCTTTTTGGCATGATGCTTCACTGTTATTTAGCATTTAGCAGTGTAACACTAAAGCTTAACGGTGTAAACATGCTGCAAATGTGAAATTCCTTATTATTAGTAGCATTTTTTTCCTGACTAAATGATCCTAAAAGCCACTTTGGTTTCTTTCTTTCACAAGGAACCTCTTCTCTCACAAACTGGACCACAAGCACTGGCGCAATGCTTGGGCTACAAGGAAATGCATCCTCCTCGAAACAGTATCAGTGTGTGGCCTGTTCTGCCACCTTCACTGGACTGGCATCTCTGCTGGTTCATCAAGCTAATCATGCTGGATCATTACCCAAGCCTGGACCAAACCCATCTGGCTCCAACCTGCTGCAAGCATCTCCGACTCCCTCTAGTGAAGATGGGGGGTCCTCTGTGCCTAAAATGCCATCCACACCTATGTTTATATGTGACTGTGGAGAAGAGTTTAAGGACTTTAGTGTTATGATTGAACACAAACAGTCCCATGTCTCTGAAGAGCAGTCTCTCCCCCAGATCTTGCTCAATAATGAATTGACTTCTGACAAAGATGTATCCAACACACAGTGTGACACGCCTGTGACCCAGACAGACAAGGCTCTTAGAGAAAACTCTTCTGCTGGGCCTTCTGTCCGTGAGGTGCCCTCAGTCAAGAGCACTGCAGAAAATATAGACCAGGAAGCACCTGCTGGTGCTAGGGCTCGCACTGAGGACCATAGCCTTGTTTCGGCAGAAGCTGAGCAACAACTGGAAAAGGCACTAGAGGCGGAAGAGATGCCAGAGGAGGCAGAGGGAAACAAAATGGATGAGCCGAGGCCTAAAAATAAATCCCTGATGAAGATCCTGGCATCTGTGTATGGAAAACACTTGGTGCCTCCTCATTCTGAAGATGATCAGAAAGTCATGGTGTCTCCTAAAGAAGAACCTGAACTAGTCGTTATTGCACCACAAACAACAAAAGCGCCATCGACCGTCACTGATATGTCAGCCATGCAATTAAACCGTCTTCTTTGGAAACCAAGCACAAAGACAAAATCTCCATCTATTAGCAAACTTCTTGAGTCCAGTACAAAGAAAACTGTTTCTCTAACAAAAATCTTTTCACCTGTTGTGCTTCTGGAAACTCGTCATAAGTTCATGGATCCAAGCAGCAATAATGCATACGGGAAATATCAATGTGCTCGCTGCCGAAGGGTTTTTCAGGATGTTGATAGTTTGACAGATCACCACTTTTTGCATAAAAAAGAAAGAATTAAATGTTGCCGTTGTTGTAAACAACTCATTATTGGAAGAGTACCCCTCCCTGACAATCATGTATGTCCACAGAAAAAAACAAAGACCACAGCTCCTTCATATTCTTTAAAAAATATTGCAACAAATGGACAGAAAACAATACAAGTGATAAGCTTGAAAAAAGTGTACTTCTGTCCAATTTGCAAACGCAATTTTACACGGAGATACAATCTTAAAAAGCACAAATGCCATGGCCCTCTGTTGAGCCCTCCATCAGCAGACAGTGGAAACATTTTCCAAAGTATTGGTGTTGGCACAAGGAGCATAAAAGTTGAGAACATTTCAGACCCAGAATTTGACAATAAATGTTCAAATCTGAGTTGGTCTTCTCAATCATCAATAAACAAGCAGCACCAAATTGACTCTACATTTGCTGAGTCTTTTCTTCAAGAACAGGACAGTCGATGGTCCATGTCTTTGGACAATGAAAGAAAAATACTCACAACTTCAAGTGAAATAAAGAGACGTGCACGTGTGAGCTTTTATGTAAAAAACGGTGTCAGGCGTTACCCTTGTAACAAGTGCCATCAAACATTTGGCTTGACAAGTAATTTAAGCCGACATAGAAAACTATGCTGTAATAGCCCAAAAGGTTTAGAGAGTGGGCCCAATTCCGTTAGCGTTCCAGTAAACACCAACAATGTAAAAATGTATCCATGTTATGTCTGTGGAAGAAACTTCAATCGCAAAGATAATATGATGGTTCACAGAAAGAAATGTGAATTGAGACGGACAATGATTCCACATTTTGCCAGTGAAATCAACCCGAGCTTGCCCCCTTCTTATGCTCCACAGGACGTCCCTCAAGAGGACGATGGTGGCAACTGGAGCATCATGTCACTGCCCTCTGTTCTCCCCAGAAGAGTGACATGTGAATGTGGCATTGGCTTCACATCTCCCAAGCTCCTCCTGGAGCATTTGCAGAAACATGCTCAGGAATCCTACACCTGTCCAACCTGTGGTGTCACTGTTAATTCATGGGCCGATTATGAGATTCATCTCCAGCTTCACATGCACCCCCAGCATCATAGACTTTTAAACCCTCTATTAATACAGTTGAAAACAAACATGCCGCACCAGCAGCTAATGGCAAATTGTATCCTTGAAAAGGCACCACAAACTCAGAAAGATTTTAAAACTCCAAATAGAAAACAGATATTTGCTTGTTCACGATGTGGTAGTACATTTGCCCGACGATGCTCTCTCCGTAGGCACTTGACCTGGAGTCAGTGTACAGGCTTTTGAATAAATGCTTCCTTGGTCTGTTCTAATAAGTAACAGTTGAGGTTTATACTGCAGAAAAAGACAATTTTAACAACTCTTACTACTATAGTACTATATTCTTTTTAGTCTTTAAGGGATAAAAGTGATTATTTGTCAAATGAACAAACATCAAGTTATTTTTAATATTGGTGTGGAGTGGTATTTGTTACCACACATTAAACCCATGTATCATGAATGTCATAGTGTGCTTCGTGCACATTCTTTACCACTTTTTCGGGCAGTAAACATGGTGTCAAGATAGTAAGTATTATAACGTTTTTTTGTAAATGTATAATATGTAGGATGTGCATGTATGTATTGACTCTTGTATTAAATAAATACATAAAATAATATGTATGCATCTCTATATGTTCTTTTTCTATGCATGCATTGTTCAGTACAGCTCTATAGAGGGAAGTTTGACAGCAGTATTGTTTGTTTTAAGACTTTAAAGTCGGCTAGCTAAAGGCCTTTTTTTTCTCCCACTTTTTAACCTATTAAGAATAATAATGTTCCACCTCAAATCCATGAATTTGTATTACTGTTATTACTATCCTGTTATACTGTATTTATCATAGGCCTATTAGATATACAATTAAGTTTTGACAAGTTAATAAAATTGCTTATTTTTAATGGTCACGTTACAAAGATCTAACTAGTAAATTACTGTTATTGCAATATTTCCTCCACAAAGTTGGGGGCGCTGTTAGACGGAGGGTTTTTTGGCTTGGGGAGAGCGTTTCCGGCTTGCTACCTCTTGGGTCGGCGTCTTTTTTCATCAAGGCGCAAATTCCCGGGTTTTTTGTTAACTTGCGAGAATAAATAGACTGCTAATCTTACACCAGGACCTCAAAACTCCATTTAGACTTGTTGAGTGGTTTGTGTTGCCAGGTGAGCAAAATCTAATGTTTCGGTTTTCTAATGTTAACGACAATGAAACCAATACTAGCTAATGCTAGTATTGATCCTTGTTTAAACACATTTTTTCCCCAACATCCATATGTATTTATGAAACCATAACACTGTTGTTGTTATGTTTGCAATTTCACTGTATATAGAACTTTATACATTCATTTCATTGTGTTAAATCGGTCAAATGTGGATTTGTGTTGAATATATCAGCACATCAACTTTTTTCATTCGTGAAGCATTGTTGATTGTCTTTTTTTTCTGCAGAGCAAGTCACATCATGTATAGTGGATATCAAGACCTACCAAATGTGCTGGATGGTAGTCTCAGCGCAGATTTGATGAATACTGATCGGTTTTGCTTCAACTGTGAAAAGATTTTTGCAAGTAGAAAATATCTTGAAGAGCATCTTTGCTCTGTTCCATCTTTTATCTGTTCGTGTGGAACTGATTTTCCATCCTACAATGACATGCTGCAGCACAGTAGTTCCCATGATGCAGGACACCAAGTGCTTTGTCATGAAGCCATAAAGAAGCAGAGAATTGAAAAACACTGTGAAGAAGAGGAGAAGTTGAAAAGACTTCTATCTGGTGAGGTTATCTGGGAGAGCCCTAAATCTCTACCTGTGAAAGCTGCCACTCAAGTACCCATTTTACCCAAGATGCCCCAAGGCTCAGTACAACCACATGTATCATCACAGCTTTCTCCAGATTTGATTAAAAATGTCTCCACTTCGGACACAAGCAAAATGTTCTCAAATATTGGTGCTCCAACTGTGGATCTTTGGACACTTTTCCAACCTGTTGTGGTCATGAAAACAATGCGCTCATTTTCAAAGACACATTCATATATTTGTGGTAAATGTGGACAGTCTTTTACAACAAGAAGGGCTCTTGTCATACATCACAACGCCCACACTGCAGACAAAGTGCTTGGCTGTATCGGTTGTGGACTGCTCCTCTCTAGCAGGAAGATTGTTCCACGCTTCCATCCTTGTAACTCCCCATATAGTAAATTTAATAGATTCAAGCTTATCACTGCTAGACCACTTACCCAAATTACTGCAAACATAGCCAATGGATTGGGCCAGCTTCCAATTTCCCCTCCGTCACTAAAAATCCAGAATAATATTGCACCTACTAAAATAAGTAAAAGTTTGGATGTCAATTATCGTCCCAGCATTGCCAAGCAGTCTTTCAAGCCTGTTCAAACTAAATCTGTCATTTCAAATGCCAAATCACTCAGTGCAAACAATCCACCTGCTGCACAGACCACTCCGGCTGGAGTGAGCCATACGCCTGGGAAAGGCTATGAGTGTCGGGTCTGTCATGTCTTCTTCGAGAGTATCAACGTCCTTCAGAGGCACAAGTGTGCTAAAGCTCACGAGTTCCTCATGAAACATAAACTCACTGCAACCGCTAACAGGCAGAGGCAAGTAGTGCCTTTGCAAATTCCCAGTTCATCTTTGCAAAAGAGTGTCAAGCCTGTCCTGTCTGCCCCTACTGGCCACACTGACACTAAGAGCAGACTCTCAAATGTGAACAATAAAGACACAACAACAGTAGTTGCAGATGATGACTGTTTCATTGTTGAAAGTGGACCAGAGAAACCGGCTGAGGTGATTTACCAAGTGACGTCCTCTGTTCCTATCAAGATATGATGTAGGTTTTGAAGTGAGCTTTTTCATATTTGCTACTATATCTTGCTATTGTGTAAATAGGCTATTATAATTACTTTTTGTTACAACTTTTTTGTTTGCTATTCACAAGAGGTTAAAGCATAATCAGAATGAGTGTCAAAAAGTTGTATGCGTTGTAATTTTAAACAGTTTACCACTTTTATGTGTATATTGCTGGTATTTGTAATAATAAACTATTTTTAGTCATGCCTGTACTACTCAAGTTTTATTTTAATTATGTTTTTATCTCGTATTATTTCATTATTATTATTGTTGCTGTTTTGTAGTACCATTTCCTGTAACCCTAAAACAAGCTTGGTTTTTATAGGTCTCTGGATGGTGTTTTCTCACCTTCTGGTGATAGTGCCACGACCACATCACTTATTTGATTTCGATTTTTAGAGCGAGTAATACTAGCTCATGTCCCTGACTTGGCTTAATTATACAAATATCATGACTTCCAGCTTTCATCAGTGTAAAAATCACATCCACCGTGTTAGTACGTGCTTGTAGTACCCAGAGTAAACCTACGCCTGCAGTGAGCGCTGTGTTCATCGATTGTCACCATTAAATTACTTGCACAAGCACGAATTTTCTCTATTCCAATTTGGAAGGAGGGGAAAAAAAAGACACTAGGCCTATGTGTGCTGAGAAAGACCAGCCCTCAGGAGTTTAACCATTAAAGGTCCTGCCGTGGTGTTTACAAAGAAAGCTAGCAGCCAGGTGTGGGCAGATGTGCATGATGCGGGTGACCGGAGCATGGCACTGAGCGATTAAAAGGTGAATCATACGCTGATCGTTACTGCCATTGATCCCAGCGTGCCACCGACAGATCATTACGTATTTTAACAGTTTCTGTAGTATTTTTCTTGCCTATCTACCCGAGGTAATTAGCTTAGGTGCCAGATGGCGGTAGCCTACAATTGTTATTTTGTTAACCCAAAACAGACACTATTCCCAAATTAAAAATAACTCCCTACATTTTTCAATCGTCACTTATTGAACAGACAACATTTTGTCAACTGGATATTATAAAAAGGAAATCAAGCTCCAGGTTATGAACAGAAAAGAAAAGTTTCAGATTTTCGGTCAAATCAACTATTTTGAGTCATTTTGACACATATTAAATGCTCAATCTACTTTAATATCTCCCAACAGCTACTTTACTCCTTTAATTTACCATAATCTGTTTTTCCTCTGTGGAAAACATTGCCTCATAAAACCAGACAAAAGAGGCCTGAACTGCAGAGCTTAGCTAGTGCTGTACGTCTTTAGTTGTTGTAGTTGATGTCTTAGTCGACAGTTTTTATTGGTCAACTAATCAATTTATTTAGATACTAAGGATTTATAAGCGGCAACAGCAAAAAGGAGAAGACATCCTTGTACTTTTCTGTAAAAATAGTTTTCAAATGACCGTAGTCTTTTGAGTGCAGATAGGGTCTACTACTAAGCCACGCCCTATTTTCAGTGACTAATCGATCAGCAGGGCATGTTGATCGAGAATTTCTTTCGTCGACTCAGGGCTGTGCAATTAATCGTATATGTAATTGTGATTTCAATTATTAGTCTATTAAATTACAAAAATGTTATATGTTATAATTATAAATACAATTCACTCCTCCTTTTGCCACTCAAAACCTGGAGCTAAAGCACTTTTCTAAAACATTATTAATAAATATATTTGGTCTATACTTTATCGACAGAATAATTTTGACAAGAAATAGTAGTTGTTCAAAAATAATTTTGATTTCAATTATGACTCAAATAATCATGATCATAATTTGTTTTTAATCAAACAGGCCTAAGTCGACTGTTTCAGCTTCACAGAGAACCTAGCTATTTCTGTTCAGAAACAACTTCAGTTTTAATTGGAGGTAAGACATTTATACTTGTGTTCAGAAAATCAGACAGAATCATAAGGGGTCAATAATGCATGGTGTGTCATTTTGCAGGCCTAGATAATACTACAAATAGATGTGTCGACAAGTGAAGGACCTGGAGTCAACTGACTAAGAAATGAAACCATGCAAATCAACACTGCTGTTTGAAAAAGCAATACTCTGAACACCAGAAACAATTTATATTCATTTAATCTAATGTTAGAAATGATAAGGAGTTGGTGACAAAATCTATTACTTTAAAGCCAGACTGTCAGAAATTATGGAGCTGTACTAAAAAAAGACTGCTTATTTATTTAAAATGTGTCACTGGCTACAGGCTGTTATGAAAACTGAAGACGGATTTGTCAATGTGGAAACATAATAATGGTAGTCCTCTTGAAATCAAAAGCGAGGACATAGAGATTGAGGTAAACTTGCTTGAGAATACTGCACATGCTCCTTTTCCATCTGGGGACACAAATGGATGTTGGAAACATTACGGTTAAAACGGTGCTGTGTATGCTTACATGTAGATTTCAGTCCAAGTTAATTGTCCATGAGCACATTCAGGTAGGAGAAAAACCTCCTGCAATCCCTGAATGTGGAAAAAGCTTTAGCAGAGACTCTAATATGAACCCCACCTCAAGTTTCACTGCACTAAGAATAAAACATACATCCAGTGTTCATATTGCTCCCTCAAATGTGCTTGCTCTGAATATTTTTCTCAATTAGACACCCTTCTTGGCCCTTGGCCAAGCACCTCTGCATTGCATTGTGTCATGTTTTAACAACGTGGATACAAGCTCTGACCCCGGGAAGTATTTCTGCCCTTGCTGTGGGTGGCTTTTCAGACACATGGGTAGACTTCATGGCCACATGCTGACACACAGAAAAGACCAGAGCTACACCTGCAGCTTTTGTGGCAAGACCCTGAAGAACGGGAAGAAGCTCTGGAAACACCAGAGGGGTTCATCGCCAACACAGCGGCCACTTAAGCTTCAACTGAGATCTTTACATTATTTGCAACATTCTGGAGGACAACGTTGTTTGTTAATCAGTCACCAAAAAATTATTTTGATTTCACACGTTGACAGAATTAAGAAATTAAGTGTGTTTGTTAATCATTACCTAGGTACAGCAAATGTTTCCTAAATGTTGACATGTATTTTAGTAGTTCAAATTTAATTCAATAAAAGAGACTATCTGTATGTATTCCATGTATGTATTTAAATGTATTTATTCAAATGTAAAAAGTTATTTTACTGCAGTGTGTACTTATGTAAAGCTTAACTGATGTTCAACTTAAACATATTTGCTCATAATTCAAATGAAATATTTTAGAAATGCGTTTAAACATACATTGTGCAGTATCTTTAATACATTCACAACTTGTAAGATTGTCCAACTTACACACAATTGTCCTTTCTAATAATTTTGCTATCCATAAACCTTCAAATCCATACATTTTTGCATTGCAATTCCCAACATATTTTTGTCTTCGTATACATCATCTCGATTTTGTGCGATTAAAAACATGTGCTATTATGAGATAAGCTTAAATATTTTCCACTGTCTGTGGTTCTATATCTTTTTTCTCTCTTTTTAATTTTTTTTTTTTTTACCACACATATTTTATCTTAAAATATAACATTCATTTGGACATATGGTGTTTAGTTTAGTTTTAAATAAGAAGTTAGTATTATTTTGTAGATAAAGAAGTAGCATATTATTATTTTGGGTTTGGGTTTTTGTTTGGGGTTTGTATGTTTAAAATGTTAAACCAATTACAAAATTCAACCTAAGACATATTTTCAGATATACAATTGCAATTTATTTAATTCAACAATGTGTACAACAACTTTGATTTGCATTTAGCTGGAGCACTGCAAATCCAGTGTTTGCTTAGACTCATTGTGGATCTAAAGAGCTGTTCACTTAGTTGGAGGACATGGTGTTGCGGATCCAGGTGGTGAAGTTGCAGACTTTGGTGTAGACACCAGGCTTGTCCCTCTGGGCACAGCCATAGCCCCAGGACACCACTCCCTGCAGCTGACTGTTGCACACCACAGGGCCACCAGAGTCACCCTGAGACAAAGCAGTATGTGTTAGCGTACCATGAAAAATATTATTACAAAATATTAGGTTCATGTGGTTGATCATTCTGGTTTTGATAAAAATGTCTTACATTTGTAATGTGCTATGCAGACCTATCAAAGCCTCTCAAAGCGCTACACTGTAGTCTTTATTCATTCACTCCATACTTGGTGATGTAAGCCAGACTGATGCAAACGTGGCTGCCAACTTGTGTCATCGGCCCCTCCGATCACCACCAACCATTCACACACACACCACTTTCACCTTTGGGTTGGTGGACGAGTGCCTTAACCACTGATACTGCCACAGCTGACAACATTTAGATGTTGTTACCTGGCAGGAGTCCTTTCCTCCCTCCAGGAATCCAGCGCAGAACATGTTGGAGGTGATCTGTCCAGGGTAGGAGTTTTTGCAGCTGCTGTCACTCAGGATGGGGGCATCCAGGCACATCAGACGATCAGGGTAGTTGCCTACAAGACACATAATAAATTAATGTGCATAAGGCATATAATAAATACATTTTATATCATGCTTATAAACTTTCTCATACTACCAATCCAGAACAACTACCAATCCAGTACTCAACAAATTGCACCAAAGTCTTCAATGAACAGGTCTTGGAAACAAGTTATACTTACTTCCAGAGCTGCTGGTGTTGCCCCATCCAGAGATGAGACATCTGGTTCCAGCAGAGGCGCAGCTGGAGGGCAGGGAGAC
The DNA here is from genome assembly GCA_019453435.1 of Rhinogobius similis. NCBI lineage: Eukaryota > Metazoa > Chordata > Actinopteri > Gobiiformes > Gobiidae > Rhinogobius > Rhinogobius similis. The sequence goes on along the minus strand of CM033626.1, from coordinate 23,212,043 downwards.
TGTTCCTACATAGCTGTTCAGGGTGGCAGCTCTGCTCAGCTTGATCAGCATGATGTCATTGTCCAGATTATAGCTGTTGTAGGAAGGATGCCTGATAACGGTGGCAGAGCTGATGAACTGCTCAGTGCCTTCATTGACAGCAATATTGTGCTCACCAAGACGCACCTCAACACGGCTGAAGCAAACAGAAATTGATTTGGAAACTTACATAAGGAAAAGGAAAATGTGCACAGAATGGCAAAGTTTTTATTTTCAAAGTATTGTTACCACTAAAATTTGTTCCTAAACTTACGACTTGTAGCAGTGAGCAGCAGACACCACCCAGGTGCTGGAGATCAGGGAGCCTCCACAGAAATGGTAGCCAGAGTTCAGAGACACCTGGTATGGCACACCATTCTTCCTGCACTCGTAGCCTCCGACGATCTTGTCATCCTCAATGGGAGCGGCATCTGTATTTGAAATAATTGTTACATTTCAGAATACTCTTTTGTTCAAATGTTCTTCATATAGCCTACACTTTGAACACTGCTACAAACTTACAAGCCACAGCAAACAGAGCGAGAAGAATGAAAGCCTTCATGGTGGTCACCGTATGAGCCTCAGTGTCAGTTCACCTGTAAATGACGCCTTTTATATCTGCTCAGCCCCTGCTGTCAAAACTCCCAAGGTCACAAAATCTGTTGATTTTATGTTGATTTTGTGAGAAAAAAGCATCTGTGACTATTACAAACAAGCTTGAGAAAATTTCCACAGTTTTTACTTCCACATGTTTTCATCAATTTGTTTTTACCACACATATTTTACTTTAAAAAATTAACATTTATTTGGGCATATGGTGTTATTGTATCTAAATAAGTTTTTATTATTTAAAATATTATTTTGCCCTCCAAAATGTATTAACCTTAAAAAACAAACACTCTTTTTCAGGATGACCTGGGGCAAAATGGAAATTGCAGCACAGTCATCATTTTTTTCCACATTACACTAAATAAGAGACATTTGAGGAATTACATTTAAAAGCATAGACAATTTTCGTAGGATTCTTGCTCTTTGCTTTTTAAAATAGAGCAAAAATCCCTCAGTGAAACCAGTTCACACAACCTCAGTTCTGCTTGGAGAGCAGCATAACAAAAGGCTTGCTTCCTCCAATCCTATCCCAATTGCCCCCAGTCTGTACTTGAAGGACAGACAAGCAATAAATGCCATATCAATTGCATGTTTTGGGTTGGGGTTTGTATGTTTACTAGAAGTAGGCTGTTGAACCAATTACAAAATCCAACTTAAGACTTAAAAATGCCACTCAATGCAATTTCAGATATACAATTGCAATTTATTTAACTCAACAATGTGTAAAACAACTTTGATTTGCATTTAGTTGGAGCACTGCAAATCCAGTGTTTGCTTAGACTCATTGTGGATCTGAAGAGCTGTCCACTTAGTTGGAGGACATGGTGCTGCGGATCCAGGAGTTGTAGTTGCAGACTTTGGCGTAGACACCAGGCTTGTTCCTCTGGGCACAGCCATAGCCCCAGGACACCACTCCCTGCAGCTGACCGTTGCACACCACAGGGCCACCAGAGTCACCCTGAGACAAAGCAGTATGTATGTATGTTAGCATACAATAAATGGAATTATAAGAATAATTTTTCAACCTATAAAAGCATTGGATTGATGCTGTTGATCTGATGTTGTTACCTGGCAGGAGTCCTTTCCTCCCTCCAGGAATCCAGCGCAGAACATGTTGGAGGTGATCTGTCCAGGGTAGGAGTTTCTGCAGCTGCTGTCACTCAGGATGGGAGCATCCAGGCACATCAGACGATCAGGGTAGTTGCCTACAAGATAATAACATAATAAATGAATGCATAGATTTTATTTTGTGCTTAAACTTTCTCATTCCAACCACTTTGCTACAACTAATCCAATTCTACAATTTGCACCAAAGTCTCCTGTAAACCTGTCTTGGAAACAAGTTATACTTACTTCCAGAGCTGCTGGTGTTACCCCATCCAGAGATGAGACATCTGGATCCAGAGGAGGCACAGCTGGAGGGCAGGGAGACGGTTTTCACGTAGTTGTTCAGGGTGGCAGGTTTGCTCAGCTTGATCAGCATGATGTCGTTGTCCAGATTGCGGCTGCTGTAGCGAGGATGCTTGATAACTTTGGCAGAGTTGATGAACTGTTCAGTGCCTTCGTTAACAGCAATGTTGTGCTCACCAAGACGCACCTGGATGCGGCTAGCATAGAAACAGAGATTTTAGCTCATACAAATTCAATTGTCTGATCTGCTAGCATTTTTTTGTACATACGACTTGTAGCAGTGAGCAGCAGACACAACCCAGGTGCTGGAGATCAGGGAGCCTCCACAGAAATGGTAGCCAGAGTTCAGAGACACCTGGTAGGCAACACTGTTCTTCCTGCACTCGTAGCCTCCGACGATCTTGTCATCCTCGATGGGAGCGGCATCTGTGGAGAGACCAGTGCTGTTTAACTGAGTCTTTATGAAAATATATTATTTAGCCCACAAACTCACAAGCCACAGCAAAGAGAGCCAGAAGAATGAAAGCCTTCATGGTGGTTTTGGTCTGAGCCTCAGTGTCTGCTGTAGGTCCAGCCATGTCCTTTTAAAGGCCTTGTTATCAGATGAGTCAAGGCCATATGTTACACACATAGGTATACATTTTTGCTGATTTGTATGAAAAGCCACCTGGGAAACGTGGGAAAACTTACTGATGACACTTTTCTCATAAATTCACTTATAGGAACACTTAGTGTGAACACTAATGCACTTTAGTGTTAAACTTTAATACATCTATTGAGACAGATTGCCAGATTTTATTTCAAATGTTTATTATTATCCTACACCGCGACTACACCTACACTGTTGTTTCTGCATTGCTGTCAAGTGTACAATTAAGATCAAACTGTATTATGAGTATGATATAGCTGGAAATCAGCACTGATAGATTGATTGATGGTTGCCCACCGAAGCAACTGCTGCTGTTATTTTGGGCTTTACAAAATTTTAACTGAATTGGGCATAGGAACAATTGTATGCTACATTAGATTACAATGAAAATCCTACAAAATGCTGAATTTGAAAAAAGGGGATAAAGTGAATAAAATAATAGGCATGCTGGTAATTTCAGCGAAATGTATCATATGATAAGGGGAGAAATATTAACAAAGATCTTGATATTATTGGGAGTATCCATATAATGGAATCCTCATGAAATCGGTTTCCTTTTGATTGGTCAGATACACTCACAACAGTGGTCAGCTTGGAGGCAGGTGAGTTTTATTGCTCAGGTCTGATTTTGTTCTGCATTTAAAATATATTCAATCAAATTCGTTATAGTTTATCTTTCAGGGGTTTGAGAATAAAAGTAGAGGTTGAAAAGAGGCTTTTAAAGCTGCATTATCTAACTTTCTGGTTGGGGGTCCACTACACTAGCTTGTCTCCATGGAGACGTAATATGGCATTAAAGTTACATTTATTCACTTGCATTTATAACTTGCATGCATTCTTACAGTGAGAAATCTGACCTGCTTCCATAAGCTGCTTGTCTTACACTAGATCTATGTGTTCAGTGCCATACTGTAGAATATCCAGCTAAAACAAGAACATCTCCATGGAAACAATCGGGTGGCAGGCCTGTCACCATGAAAGTTACATATTACACTTTGTATATAGTGTGCAGAGTCTACTATATGCATTTCCATATTTTTTTATTTAGAATTAGTTAATAGCATGCAGTTTATTACAGGCAACTGTGAAGGATTGCACAATGCTACTAATGCAACAGCTTGCTATCCCCACAGACTGTTTATCTAACTCGCAAAATTTTCCAGGAAAGTAGCTTGACATAAGGATCGACTTATCCTTTAGCCCTCCCCCGAGGGATAAAATTGTCCCTTGTGGGAAACGACATTATGGTGACAACAGAAAATGTTTTTAGATATTTTTGATTGTCAACTTAAAGTAATTTACAATCTGAAGGCACAACATGGATGAATTATTGTTAATAGAGCACTGTTGCCTAATAAAGGAACATATTTCTACATCTTCATGAGTTTAAGCTGAGTTTAAGATGAGTTTAAACGGTGATCGTTATAATTATATTACAGATGACCGAGGCTCAGTCCATGTGCTCAGGATTTAGGAAACATAAACTGCTGTGAGCATGAAGGGTCCAACAAGTAAAGTTATACCTTGACCAAGAAAAATAAACATATAAAAGAAAGTAAATTAGTCAAAACAACTTGAAACAAACAAAAACTGCATAACAGTTTGATAAATTGACAACAGTGCGATGAGCTGGCTCCTGTCCAGGGTGTACCCCAAAGTCACTGGGATAGGCTCCATTCACCCACAACTACTAATGGGAACAAGAGGTAGAAAATGAATGAATGACTGAATAAATTTACAATACAATTAAGATTTTTTAAATATTTAAAGATTGAGAAAAGACACTATTTACAAGAATTATAATATAAACAAAGCAATTATAAGTGAAAATGTATATTTTTGTCTGGATCCAAAATTTTTATCTAACATTAAGCATTAAGTTACATACTCTAGCTACAGCTCTGAACGCCACAACACACCCTCAGCAACACAGTTACATGATTGAACAATAACAACAAAACATTTTTAAATGGTGAAATGATTGGCAATGTATGAATAATCTATTCACCTGTTACACATTCAACATTGATCCAATACCAGTTCTTGATATAAAGACTAAGTGGCATATTTAGTTATTACCAATGTTAATTTAAAACGTGTGAGTCCAATGTTTCAACGCTGAAAATGCCTATATAGAGTAGACTTTGTTCTATGGTGTTGCTGATTAAGTGTTAAAGCGATAAACATTTTACATGTTAATCAAAACAAGTCTTTCAATTGGACATCAAATTGGAATTAAGCCCTTTACTTGGGAAGATATTGAAAAGTTGTTGTTGCTGTTGTACATGCTACAGCTTCAAAGTGAGTTTTATCATTTGAACATCATTAACCCACCTAAACCTAGTGATATAGATTATAAATAAGTGGTTAAATAATACATTTTTTCTCTCGAACTAGATACACCCATCCTTTGTATTAATATTTACATGTCCTTTTTTGTTTTTGGCTCATTTTAATTTCTGAGCCTTGAATCTTGCTTAACAAGCTCTGACGTAATCAAAGCGCGACTCTGGTAGGCTTTTGTCGACAGCTGAGCTAACAGCTGTACCGTATGTGTTTTGTTTTTGTTTTGTATGCGGTTTCATCAAGGTAAGACAATACAAAACCTTAAAAAATAATCTATTACGTGATACTTGTTAGTGCACGCATGCTAAAGCCGTTCAGTATGTATAATGTGAAGTATGCTAACAGTTAGCAACATTTTTTTGAAAATCAGTTAATATGAAGAATGCACAACCGCTGCGGATTTAGTGCAAAAATTGCACACAGTTGTGGCAAAATCTTCACAATGTCTGTATTAGCTGCACGCATCATTTATATGTGTGGTATAATTATGTGTGTTGTGTTCTCTTGTGTTTCAGTTTAATTGGGGCTGTCGACTGCTTGTTTCTCCCAGAACACACAGATGGATAAAATTATGTGTTTTACTCGTCTTCTTGAAGTGAAGTTGAAATGACAACGTGTTCTTTCTACGTGTTATGAACTATGCTCATTTTTAAAACCACCCATTTTTAGAAATGGCTGCATTTTATTGTCTCAAAAATATGCTACAAATGGGCCAACTCTTTGTGTCATTGGAGATGGACTTAAGCACAATGTGGAGTAATTTGAGTTAAGTTTAAACTTGTTAATGGGTAGTGTTGAGACAGAATTGGCCCTCCAGTCAGTTCTGGCCCAGGTCAGGTCTGCTCAATGACTGAGTACTACGAGGAGGGAGGGCTGCTGTATGAGCAATCACCTCCCATGCACATCAAAGTGGAGTCTCCGGAGGGACCCCTTGGAGGGGGAGCCTCAGAAAACGGCTTCCCCAGGGAGGATGATGACTCGGATGGCAGCTGTGACCAGAGCAGTGGTTTACCTGGGGGACTCCCCTTTAATGTAGTAGTGGTGCATCCAAACATCATGGCTCCTGGAATGTCCTCAGATGATCTTCTGTCCATTGAACAAAGTAAGAATGGCGACATATAACCTGCATTCAAAGTGAAAACTAAAGTAATTAAATTCACATGATTATTACATTATATATTTTGATCATTGATATATATTATATATCTATTCTTTTTTAGCAGCATATTTTTTAACCAGTTCTATTCACTTTTTCTGTCATGCAGACAGAGCTATGTCAGCTGCACTTGCAGCTGGTGGTGCTGGCAAAAGGAAAAGCCGTTTCAGTGGTGCAGAGCTAGAGGTCCTGGTGTCTGAAGTCACTCGCTGTGAAGGGGAGCTGTTTGGTCCAGCTGGAAGACTTCGGCGACGGGAAAGAGAGCGCATCTGGGCTGGCATCTTAGACAGAGTGAATGCAGTCTCCAGAGTCCCCCGAACCCTTAGAGAAGTAAAGAAACGCTGGGATGACTTGAAGAGACGCAATGGAGGCAGACTGGCAGACGCCCGCCATCGCAGTTACCTGCCATCCAGCAGAGGGAGTTCTCTTCTTAGCCGATCTCTGCCAAGCCCTAGACTTCAACCAACCAGACAAAAACAAAATACACGCCTAAAAGCCACTTTTCCATGCTTTCCTGACTCTGATACAGGTAAGCAGCTTCTATACTGTTCACTATTATATAGAATACAGTTAAAGGCACACTGGAGACTAGCAGGCAATGTTAGACAATGCAATGCATTGTTCAAATAACATGTTAATTTCTGACATGTGTATACAACTTCATTTGTATGCATTACAGGTGTAGGAGTGGAAGCCTCAGAACGAGATGCTCTAGAGAAAGAGGAGGACACTGCTGAGCGGGACAAAGATGTGACAGAAAATGAATGTGAGCCTGTGGAGAATAGCATGGATGACAAACTGGGGTTAGGGCTGGGTTTGGGTATAGGACCACCTCCTCCATCTGAAAGATGGCTGCCTCCTTCCCCACTGTACAGTGCTCCTTTCCTCAACGGCAGTCCACAGCCTGGAAGCCCCCAACCATCGCTGGGCACACAGCAAGGTCCTCTGGAAGCCCCTCCACGCAGCTCTTGGCTAGAGGATGAGCTCAGAGGATTAGGAGAAGCAGCTATTCAGTTGGGTAACCAAGTGGAAAAAAGTTTAAGAGAATTTGGGGAAGGTTTCAGGGAGGACATGAAAACACTTGTTGCTTCTCAAGAAGCTCTGGCTATAAGTCTGCAACAGAATAATGTTCTCCTACAAAGGCTACTGGGAGTACTAGAGGCTCAAAAGCCACCACCACCACAGCAACAACAACAACAGCATATACAACAGTCACAGCCAATATCAAAGCAGCACTTACAGACTCCATTACAGCAACTTGAACCACAACAGATGATTGAAACGCCCCAGCAATCACAAGCCCAGCATAATCAAACTCAAAAGCAGCAACCTCAAGTTTCCCTTTGTCATTCACCAGTGGCAGTGACAGCAGCTGACATGCATGGCACCTTTTCATCGGATTCACTCACAGAAGAAGACAGGAGTGCACACAGGCCACGACGAGGAAAAGTATCTGATCACAGGCGCAAAAAACGTCGATGAGCAGGAACAGAAACTGAACTATTGTGCTTAAAAATGTGACAACAAAACAACTACACACTCTTTTATAAATATTTTAGTGAAACTACATAAATTACTTTGTTATTCGTTTGACTTGTTAATGCCAGTCCTAGAGAGTGAACTAAAGTTGATACAACAATACATTGGACAATAGCCTTAATATTAGTTCTGTTATTTATAGGATAAGGGATGTGCTAGACTTGTCTTTCTTCTGTGGCACAGCCACAGGACGTATGGAATTAATGTGTAATATGCATGTAATAATACATGCTTTGCAGTAGACTTATCAAGCTTACAATGTCCTTACTAGTTCAGAATTGACGACGTAATATAACTTCATAGTATTTACTTGTAAAATACAATTGTATGTGCATATACAGTATATTGTTAAGTAACAATAACTTGGAAATGTATGCTTTTTAACAGCCTCACAGTGCATTACTCACAAAAATGGCCAAACTGCTTTTCTTCAGTGTTTTTAGACAAAACATTCTCCAGATTCAAATGCTGTTTGTCTTCCTTTTTTATTTGCAAAAACTATTTATTCTGCTCTTGCATGCAGTATGGTGTAGAATAGATACAGGTAGATTAGCGTAAATGTAGTTTTTCCACCACTTGTGTTTTATAATTAGCTACTGTAATGTCATTTAAGTCAATAAAAATAAACCTAAAATGCAAATTGATAAAGCTAATGTCAGTTACTGAAGGCTTGTTGTAGTCCAATAAAGGATATTGCAGTGCAACAAAATGTAGTACTTTATTTTGAAATGTTTTACCGGAACTCTTTGTGTTTCACTTTTCTTGGCACGGTGATTTTTGGATGGGAGGTGCATGTGTAAAATATGGCGACCGCGGAGTCACCAGACTCTGCAAAAACAGAGAATTCCTCTTTAGATCAGCTCGACCCGATGGACACACCAACGTCTGAGAACACGGAGAGTTTTGTGCAAAAAGATGAAAGCTCAGAGGAAGAAAGAACAGATAGTCCAAAATTTGTACCGAAATCCAGTACCATTGCTGCCACATCCGTGGTTACTGCTGCCGACAGCGCAGCAGTCACGGCCCAATCCGAGGATAATGTCCAGCCCAGAGCAGAGGCAGACAGCACAACAGGGAGTTTACCTGAAAACCACAAACCCGGGACTGAAACGGGACCTAGCGAGCTGCAGTCACTCATCTGGTCTGAAAGCGAGGACTACACTGACGAGGCACGGGAGGAAAATCTAAGTCCAAAACAAGGTATGTCAAAAGCTTTGATGAAAATTGCTGCCAATTTGGCAGTGCACTTTTGAATGATGTGTCAGTGTCTGATAATGCTGTCTGTTTTTCGTTACTCAGGTAAACTTAATTTGTCTGGGTGGCCTTATGTTATTTTTATTTCTATGGTGCTTTTTCATTTACAGATCTCAACTCTATCACTGCGAGTGTTCGAGAAAGTAACTGTTCAATCAAAACGACCATTGCAGTGAGTGAAATGGCGATTACTCAACCAGAAAACTCAGAAGAGAAGAGAAGCATAGAGGAGCAAAAAGGAGAGGCTAATGGCAAAGAAGAGGAGGCAGACCCTGAGGAGGATGTGGAGCCAGCCACAAAACAAATTAAAAGACGCATGGTGTGCAAGGAGTGTGGCAAGATCTTCAACAGACGAGAGACCTTCAACTTGCATCGCCACTTTCATTTACACGAGGATGAGCTCAAACCCCTCACTTGTAAGGAGTGTGGCCTTACCTTTCAGCAGCGCAGTAGCTTCATTAAACATAGAAATGAGCATAAAGAAAAAGACACAAAACTGTTAACTCTAAAAAGGGGAGGGACCAAGAAGGAGCAGAAGAACTTTCAATGTGCCGAGTGTGCCATAGTGTTCATTACAGTAGACAAACTGAGGAACCACAAGTGTGGATTCTCTGATGATGTACTTTTTCACTGCCCGATTTGTCGTCAAGAATTTAAGCATAAGCCATCTATCACTAGGCATATGTTGTCTCACTCCCAAGAAAAATTTCAATGTTCTGAGTGTGATCAAACCTTTCCTAATCCTGCTGCATTGGGTGCACACCAGAATTCCCACAGAGTTTTCAAACCATATGAATGTTCTGATTGTGGTAGCGTTTTCAAAGACTACGCCCTCATGGCAGAGCATCGTCGTAAGCACACAGATAACTTATCACTATATCCATGCAAGGTCTGTGGTAAGTCCTTCAAGTGCAGCAGCCTTTTGCACCAGCACCAGTATCTTCACAGCGGACAGAAGCCTTTTCACTGCTCTGAATGTGGGAAAACGTACGCCTTTGCCCAGAACTTGAAAGCTCACTGCCGACAACATTCACTTGGTATAATTCCTGCTGCACCCGAGAAGCCAAAAAACAATCTCCTTACTTCAGGACAGAACACGGTGAAACGATCTGAAAAAGAAAATGTAGTACAAAACAAGGATGTACCACACACCTATAAGTGCCCTCTCTGCCACCAAAACTACACAACACCTGCTAATTTAAGGACCCACATGCACACTCATGAGGCAGAATATGAAACGATGGATAGACCATCAAAGGAACCACTGAAATGGGAAAAAGAACTCAACTGCCCTCACTGCCCCAACGTCTATTGTGATGAGTTGAGTTTAAAAGTGCATGTATCTAGTGTTCACACATCGGATTCAACAAATAATATGCCAGTTCTACCCTCAAAAATAATTCCATCTCAAATCAATGATAGTACGCAAGAAAATGTTGGACTGAAGTCATTTAAGTGTCCTGAGGCTGAATGTGGTAAATCTTTTCGCCACCGCTCTGTGTTGGAGTTACACATGCGTATTCACACCAAGGACAAACCATACCAATGTAAAGTGTGCGGTAAAAGCTTTAGATTCAGTAGCTATTTACAGCAACATCTGATTATTCATACAGGCAAAAGACCATACAAATGTCCAGACTGTGGTAGAGCTTTTGCTTTTTTGCAAAACATGAAAACTCATCAAAAGTTACACCAAGAAAAACCTTTTCGTTGCAGCTCTTGTCACAAGGGATACAGTGATGAAACTCAACTTAAACATCATATGCTTTCTCATAAAGGTGACAAACCTCACAGGTGTAATATCTGTGATAAAACCTTTGGACTAGCCTATCAGCTCCTTGACCACATGAACACTCACACAGGCGCTAGACCTCATCGCTGTGAGGTGTGTAACAGATCTTTTACTTGGTTGAGTAGCCTGTTGGTACACAGGAAAACTCACAAACGCCAGGGCCAAAATAATTCATTGCAGGGGGGAGATGGGATGAGGGAAGGAGCTAACAATAGTACGAGAGGGGCTTGGGGCTTGTCATTTTCAGGATCAAGGATGTCTGGCTCATCTAATATTTCAGTAGGAGACGATGACCAGCCCCCTCCCATCAATACAGCCGGCATGGACCAAAAGCCCAGACAGCTGAATGAGTCACTGTTACCAGAGCTACCACCTCCAGTCCAGTGGAAAGCAGATGGAGGTGAAGTTATGCCAGCCTCATCTGTACAGCAGACCTATGTAGCTTCACAGGCAATGTCTTTTGACAATCCCTCACTTTCCATGTCTGGACAAACTAAAGAGCCGTCACATTTAATAGAAAATTCACCTTCCTGTGTTGGCTCTGGTCTTCCCTATGTGCCACAAAAATCAAGTCCTTCATCAGCAGCTGAAATTGGGCAACTGAAAGCTGCCGTATGGAGTAGTCCTTCAATGTCCACAGTTGCTTCCACAAGCGCATTACATTCTGAATTTACTCAAACTGTCTCCTACATAGATGGAGCAGCACTGTGGAGTGTTAGACCTGCCGCACAGAATTTAAATTCACACAACTCTCCAAAGAAACTGGGTCAAGAGGTTCAGCTACACACTTGGCCGGGTGCTCCAATACCCGCCCAAACTAATCTCTCTTCTTCTCTCAAAAAAGAAGAGCTCCGAACATGGGACATTGGTAATCCGGAAAAGCAATGGGTGTCAGGTTTATCAACTGCATCATCTTTAGCACAAATGCCCCCTCATGGTCTTGGAGCTCGATGGGACATACAGACATCCCCTGGGATGCAGAAAACGTTAAAATCTCCTGACCACTTGGTAAGTAATCCAGATTTTCAGTTACAACAAAAGCGGATGTCTCCGAGCTGGGTTGCAGTTCAAAGTCAGACTACAACTCAGAATGTTCCCATATCAATTCAATATGAACCTCATCGCTTTGGACAGACCATAAATGCACCAATCTGGGGTTTTCAGACTAACCCAGTGACTGCTCAGACGATCCTCAAACCAGGAAATGTACAGGAACTGCAACAGCAACAGACCTTAGCAGCTGGCACTAAAATAATCATAAACCAGCCGCCTTTCTTCCCACCTCTTCCAACTCTGCCACCTATAGGTCTTCCACCCTCTCACCCTCTTCATTCAGTCTCTGTGAGTGCACTTCAAAGATCTCCACACCCAAATCTCTTTTTCCCACCACAAGTCTCCCAGGCCCTGTCCCTACCTCAACTTGCTCCTCAGAGAGAGCCTCACAAACTTGGCCCTCGTTTGTCTTTTCCACCTGATCGGCTTCATCAGTGCATGATCTGTGGCTGTACTCTGCCCCGAGAGTTGGACCTTCAAATGCACTACATGCAGCATGCTCAAGGAGAAATATAACTTTTAATGCTAATCACAAGACTTTGTTAGTCCCCCATTCTGCCAGACCTGTTGTAAGTTTATTTACTGAGATTCCAGTGAGCATGCTCTGGTATTTATTACATGTTTGAAATGGTACCCTGCCTTTTCCCATCTAAACTTGCGCCATGACTATTTTCTCTTAAATTTCAGGATCTTTTTTTTTTCTTTATTAATTGCGCATAGGCTATACCAAGAATGTTGTTCATTTTCACAACTTTATTCTTGTCAGTGTGTGTGCCTTTAATTATCTACAGGTGTACTGTATTTTTATCCTAGGCAGGATATTTTATCCTTGTGTCATTCCTAAAAGCTCCCATATTTAATATGGCGGGAAATGGTATGATGTGATAAGTATTTGTACATGATATTTCATTTTTTTGTGTGCAAATTTTCAAAGCTTGGTTTAGAAAAATGTTGCCAATTAATGCAAATACTGTGATATTTCTTGAAATGCTGTATATCCTGCAAACGTACTGTTGAACTGATTCATTCATCCATTGATCCGTCTACCTCTACAGTTGTTCTTGAGTGTTGTCTCAAATAAGTAACATGTTGTGTGTCCAGATAAAACATTAATAAAATAACCAATTGTGTACGTTTGTCTCGTACAATTTGAGGGTTAGGATTAAAAAAGGCTACTGAACAAATGTATGAAAACATATTTCTGTCAATTTCTAGTGGTCTGATAAACAAGCACCAGTGCCGGCCTGTTTTTTGTGCAAGGCGACATAGACCTCATTAAAATTCTACTAACGGAAATATCCATAATGGGGACATCTAATGTAAAGTCGACAGTAATGAGATTTTAATCATGATATAATTGCCCGATTGATTGTTTCGTGCATGTATATTCCTGCAATCGAGGCTTGAATGCTCAGAAAATTCCTGTTTTCACCTACCCCCTAATCTGACCCATTTCTCTTACTTATTTACAATAATTAAAAAACTTCAGACACAGGGTCATAGGTAGGGTCATAGAGGTAGGATTAAGAATGTAACTTGTTATTTTTCTGCTTGTTCACCCAAATCCCACTATGAAGAGATGGGGTCTCTCAGTTCTGCAGCATTGAACATGAAGTCAATGGACCTGCTTCTATCATTAAGGCGTTTTGTGGTTTACAATAAACAAAATGTAAGACACAACTAAGTTAAATACTACTTAAAAAAAAACAAAAAAAAAAAAAAACATGTCTTCTTTAAAATAGCTAGATAAATTGAAAAACTGTCCTCGCATGAGTGGGCTTGCAATTACTCAAACCTGACTGGATATTTTACTGTGTATCTCCACGGAGAAAGTTCCAAAGTATGGTTTTAACTTTTTACTTGCAATTTGATGATGCTAGATTTTCCAGCTCCAGAAAGTTACACGGTGTCCCTTTAAGAAGAAAATATTACGGCAATACAGTAGAACTACAAAACAAACGCATCCACATGTGAACAGTGGCCTACAGTAGGTGGCGGTAATGCGCCTGATAACGTGTTTCACAACCTCAAACCTGCTCCAAAATAGCAGAGCGAGCTCGCTGCTGCAGAGGAAGCTCCACGGAGAGGAGAAAGAGCTGTAAACTGTGAGTGTTTGCTGTCCAAAGCAGGGTACAAACTAAACTGTTATGCCTAGAAATGTGAATGTTGATCCCTCACGTGTGTTTTCTCTATAGGCAGAGCGTTTCAGTAAAATGATCATCGCAGCGTTGTATTGAAGCTAGTTAGCACGGCCTTAGCAACAGGCTAGTGCCAAGATGGACGAGGCTGCTGCTCTTATGGAAGAGGAGAGTCGAGAAAACGTGGTCAGGCAAGATGATGAAGCGTCTGAAAACGACCAGCCATCTGCGGACAACAACAATGAAAGTAAAAGAACAGGTTTGTTTTCAATACTGTTGCCCCAAACGAAAACCGAAACAAACACTCATTCTTTACCCTGGTGTGGCTCGATGTGACTTGTGTGTTTGTACAGAGACTGCACAACATTACACTAATCAAGATCAAGTCAGAGGGACGTGTGCCAGGCAAAATTGATAACATTACACATGTAACTTAGTCCTTTGAGGTGTAATAGAAATCCAATCATCATTACTTGTTGTGTGTAGTGTGTGTTGTAGTTAGCAGTGGTAACACATGAACAACTTTTCTTTACTTTCTATGTAGTTATGATTTACATACACTATCAATCAAATGTTTGGACACACTTCTCATTTAAGTTTTTTTTTTAACTTTCTACAGATCACGTCAAATATATGAAGTAAGATATATGGAATTTTGTAAACGATTAAAAAAGTTAAACAACTCTAATGTTACTATTAAAATTGTTTTTCTACTCTACTATTAAATGTGTTTATTTTTATATTCAGATTCCTCAAAGCCATCACTTGAAATGGTTTCACTTCAGTGCTTGTCACGGGTCATTATTGAAATGCCAAGAGCGTATGAAGGAGTGATCAGAGCACAGAGTGGCTATTTTGAAGAATCTAAAATATAAAACATTTTGATTGATTTAACTTTTTTGTGTGTTCATTCATAGTTTTGATTCCTTCATTGACATAAAAAAAAAACATGGCATGAATAATGGTGTCCATTGAGAGTTCTGACATTGTTATAGTTTGCAGCACAAAGCCATTTACAGATTGTGTATGTAAAGTCTACTTTTCATGTGGATGAGCATAAAGCAAATTCTATCAGTATTTCTGTTATCAATATTGCACAGTATGACAATTATAAATGAATCACCACTTGCCAGGCTTTGCACTAGTTATAAAAAACAAATATACTGTAAATCCTTACGTCAACTTTGAAAAGAAGAGAGTCTAATCCCCCTTTTCTTCTATTTCCAGGTGATGGTTTTTTCTGCTGTCAAAAGTGCGGCGATGCCTTCAGAGAAGAGGCGACCTACCTAATGCATCTTCAACAGCATTCCCAGGGAGGTGATGGACAAGAGACTCAATCAGCTGACAAGAAGGAGGTTGAGAACGAGCATGACACATCACTGCGTGACTTTCATTCACAAGAGGATTCAGAGAATAGTCAATTGACTCCAAAGGACTTACCTGAGCAGATGGATTCTGGGATAAATCGTCAGCATCCCTATAAATGTGAAGAGTGCGGGAAGACTTATGAAGTGTATGGATACTTACTCAACCACCAGCGATCTCACAGACAAGCTTCAAAATCAGTTTTTCACAACTTAGAACAATTGCAAAAGAAGTCATTTCAATGTGAGTTTTGTGGAAGGAGTTATTCTCGTGCATCAGCTCTGGACGCACATCGACGGTGTCATGAGGGAAAGTTGGTGAAGAAATGCAGAAGTTCACCTGAATCACTTGGTTCTGACCAGAGAGCAGAGCACAAGTCAATGGAAACGCACACAAATATGTTTGAATGCTCATGTGGAAAATCCTTTCCTACTCAGTTGAGGTTGAAAACCCATAAACGATTTAGTCGTAATGATCTTTGTTCACCTGAGGAACTGTATGAAAAGCAAAAGAGAAATGACGATTTTAAGTGTTCCCAATGTAATAAGACTTTCAGTGGTTATACTGCTCTTGTCAGCCATGAGCGTTGGCATAAACTTAATGCTGTTGACAAATTTCATTGTGAAGAATGTGGCAAAACATTTAAAACTTTAACCTTTTATGAACGACATCAGCGGCTTGCACACACTCAAAAGATTGCATCAAAATCATTTCTTCATCAAGTGTGTCAGCTACAAAAGAAATCATTTGAATGTAAAGTTTGTGGGCTTAAGTTTTCCAGGGCCTCAGCTCTGCACTCCCATGAACTCAACCACAATGATGATTTTAATGAAACAAAGCTACCTCAACAGAACACACATGTGAAATTGGAGCGTAAAGCCACTGAACAAACTGAGGGGTTTGATAGTATGTTCCACACTCCTGTTAATAGTGATGGGCATGTAATTGACGCTGAAGATGATGATGACAGCCTTGATCCTGGGGATTTAATTGTGAAAGTGATCAGTAGTAGTTCAAGTGAGTCTGAAGACAATACAGAGCAAGATGAAAACTCTGACTTGGAGCTTGTCTGTGAATCTGATTCTGAGGTAAGAGAGGATGGGGACTTGGCTATTCACCAGAAAGTGGTGTCAAAACCTAACATGAATTTAAAAATTGTACAGATTGACTATGGGGAGCCCGGGCCAGCAACAGAAGAAAGACATGACTGCCCAGATTGTTACCGATGGTTCACAAATCCAGTATCTCTGCGTGTTCACAGAATGTGGCATGACGTTCGCAAGAGAAGACAGGTGACTCAAGGTCAGTCAGAAACAATTGAACCTCTTGATTTAAGCTCCTGTGAAACAATCACCATAAGCAAGCACTTTCAGGAACCAGAGACCATGACGTTTTCTCCACATACAGCAAACTTTGTAAACCATGTTGACATTTTCTCTTCACAAAAGAAAGACAGTTTAGATTTTAAGAAGGAGTACAATCCCAAGAAAACTCTCTTAGGCCCCAAAGTATACCATTGTGAACAGTGTGGGAAGGGATTTTGGTCTTTGGGGGCCTTTTCTCATCATAAGCAGAGTCCCTTGCAATGCACAGAATTGAGACTAAGAAAGGGTTTTGGAGGACCATTTACTAATGGACACTCCCGAACAAGTTTTAAGGTAGCATGTCCTGTTTGTGGCAGAAAGTTTCGCCACAAAGGGATTATGTCCTTACACATGCGGAAACATGAAAATGGAGATCACAAATGTGACATTTGCAGTCGGTCTTTTCGTCTCCTCTCTGGCCTCCTGCGACACCGGGCCGTGCATAATAACCATTTACAACCACCGCCAATTAAATCTTTTCAATATCAAGTTGAGCAGTTGCAAAAGAACATGTACAGCTGCCCGGACTGCGGAAAGCGGTTCTCCCGCGCAAAGGCACTTCAGTTTCATATGAAGAGCCATGGTTATGAGAGCGGCTACTCGCCACCTTCTCACAGGTCTGGGGACCCTGTTGAGGACCTCCAGTGTCCAAGCTGCTTTGCTCTTTTTAATAAAAAGTCCTCCCTGCGTGCGCACAGAAAACTTTGCACTAAGAAAGAGAGCAGTACACATCCCCCAGAGAAAGATTCAGTCAGTGTCGTTCAAACAGAGCGAAAATCGACTGACCTGAAAGAAAACCATATAGAACATGGTAAAAGTGATGAGTTAAAATACAAATGTAAAGTGTGTGAGCGAAGCTTTGCAGTGGTCGGTGCATTGAATTTTCATAAAAGAATTCACACTGAGAGCCACAAGGTTTTGACTAAAGCAAAAGCCTTGGTTAAGAAATCAAAAGTAGATGATTCAAATAAAAGTCAGTTTAGCTGCACAGATTGTGGCCGCCGCTTTGTGTCCAACTCAGCCCTTGGCTCTCATAAAAGGTGGCATAAAGACAAACCCTGTTCTCAGCCTTCCACAGACTCAGAGGAGATTGCCCCAGACTCTAAGAAGTCAGGCTCTGGACCATTCAAGTGCAACAAGTGTAACAAAAAGTTTTTTAACCTTTACGTGCTTCAGCGTCACCAGTTGGTTAACACTCTGTGCCAGAACAATGAGCAAAAACTGGTCCCTGCTGTAACTGCTGGAGATAAAATCCCAGGAAAACATGGAACATTTTCCTGTACTGAATGCAGCCAAAACTTTCAAACAAATTCACTTCTGGATGATCACATTAAAAGTGTTCATTTTAAATCTCTGTCTCAAGATAAATTGGATAGTTCAGCTGACAGTCTCAAAAAGCAGAATAGTGAGTCTACATCACAAATAATTAAACTATCTAAACTACCCTATTGTACACTTTGCTCTATGTCATTCAGAAATATCAGAGGCCTTCGTGCCCACAAGTGGCAAGCACATTCAGAAAACAGGAACAAAGAGATTAAGAAAGAAAGTAATGACTTACAGAAAGAAGCTGTGTTGACCCAAGAATGTGAGAGTTCAAAGGAAACTACTCTAGTTGGGAAAAAAAGTGCAAAAAAGGACAGTCCACCTGCTGAAACTATTTCAGATGCTATTGTCGAAAGTGATTATGATTCTCATAGTGCCAATTTAAAAGTTAAAAAAGACATTGATATTGAGATTATTTTACCTGAAAATCCCTCTGAACTTCCAGCCCAATTTATCTTCAAGTGTGACAAGTGTGGGAAAGCATTTTCGGCAAGAGCGCAATTGGAAAACCACAAAACTAAGGCAAAGAGTCGACCATTTCGATGTGCGCTTTGCTGCAGTGGCTTTTGGACCGAGAATCAGTTGCAGCAGCATTTCATCTGGCATGACAAAATTCGGGGTAGTCTCCCAAACGAGCTTCGCCTTAGAATCAATGCTGCTACAGCTATAGCAGCTAGTGTCTATACTGCAGACAGGACTATTTCAACACTGAATGATCCAGTGCTGATCTCAGATGACAAAGCACAAAGTCTTCATGAGTGTCAGAATTGTGGCAAAGGCTTTTTATCTCTTACTGCACTTGAAAAACACAAAAGGGAGTTCTGTAACACCGGCTCCTACCACTGCTCCTCTTGCCCAAGCACCTTCAGTGACATACAGGAACTCATTGAGCATCATCAGGAGTGTGTTGCTGCTGTTCAGACAGGCGGAGTGTTGCTACACTTGTCTTGAATGTGGAACTACCTTTTCTCCCCCCTCCCACCTCAAAATGGACCAGTACTACATTGAGCAAATTTTTGGGGTGGACTAACACTGATAAGAACCGAGGACTGTTCTTACATATACATGTATTTTGTTTCTAAAGTTTATGTAAAATGTAAACACTCCTTAGTGCTTATATGTACTTGTCATAAAATCACCAAATTAACTTGTTTTGAAGACTTCTGTTGAAATAGAGCCACTCATTGTCTGTATGACATTCAACGCTTATGTTGGAACAATTGGATGCATGTTTGTCAGTCAAACTATTTGACTGACTTCCACTTAAATGGTTCTAAGCAAATGACCACTTCAACATTATAGCATTAGAAAAAATGTATAGCAACCTTTTAAGAGACGTCATTTCTTTTTGTTTAAGGAATCATCAAAACAAGTGCCCCCCACTAATGAATGAAGAAACACTGGAAATGAATTGCTTTGTTAAAGCCATTTCTGTTGCTGGGCCTTTCTCGTAGCTAAGTCTTATTCTAGTGATGCTAGCTTATGTTACAGTTTTAAATGATTTATATTGTTTCTTTAGATGACCGAGAAAATGTATCACTTGTCTGACCTCTGATCTGGGAAAGGTGCTGTAAATAGTGACAATAAATAGTGCTATATATGCTGAGAGAGTGTTTAGTCTTGTTTTTGGTTTTGGTTTGTTTTTTATCATTTGAAGTCAATTTTCGGTTTAGATACATTTCAATTTTTCTTGTCATTAAATTAATCAGTTATTCAGTTCTGAATATACTCAATCATTATTAATATTTATAATAAACATTGATTTAATTCATCATATGATGATGGTGATGTTAACCGTTTAAAATGACAATTTAATGACAGTTATCTCTTTTGCAGCTCAGCGGTGTTCCTCTCAGCATCTTGAAGAACCTCAATCCCAGGAAGCCAATGAGGGCAGCGGGTCTGATGATTCTGCTATTAATGAGTCTGAAATAGATTCCCGGACATTTTACAAGTGCAAACTTTGTGATAAAATATATCTCTACCATCATGCTTACAAAAAACATAAGATGATGCATGAAATGGAAAGTAAACAAATACATTTAACCAGCACGTTTAAGTCAAATGCGTTTGACTGTGCTGAATGCGAATCTCCGTTTAAAACACGAGACGATTTGATTACCCACCTGAAACTGAACCAAACGTGCGGCTCAAACCTCAAATGTTATGAATGTGACAAAAGGTTTGCTTCTGTCACCTCATGGATTGGCCACTTAAAGCTCCACGATGAGAGACCTTTTTGGTGTTTCACTTGTGCAAAAGGCTTTACAGACCAGAGTATTTACAATAATCACATGTATTTGCACAAGTGTAGGAGGTACAGTTGCACTATCTGCAATAAGAGATTTCTGTTTTTAAGACATTTAAATGATCACTACAACCTCCACACTGGTGCAAAGCCACACATCTGCACATACTGTGGTAAAGCTTTCTCACATTCTGCAACTTTGTACGCACATAAAAAATCACATCATTTAATCAATCCATTTAAATCAAAGCTCAAGTTAGGTTGGACGTCAAAACAAAAAATTCGTCGCCTGAATAATGTCGAGAGAGAACAACTGCAGACCACTTTGCAGACACTGTCAGATGTGGGGGGAATTGATCTGACCGCACAGAGCACGGTTGATCACGCTCAGTTTGCCTTTCAAGAATTTGACACTCCCAGATTTAAACGTTGGGAATGGGAATGTTGTGATTGTGATAAGGGCTTTGATGATGTATCCCAGCTGCATAGCCATTATATCCAACACGCTACTGGCGAGATTCCTATGTTATATTCTTTGTGAGTCTTTAATTATGCAGTATTTATCTCTTAGATTAGAAAATTAGCAATGGTTTTAACTCTTAACTTGAAATAGGTATGTTTGTTAAATACAAATGCCGTATCACTACTGAAAACTCTAGAAATGAAATGGTTTTTTGATATCATGGGCTGGTGACCAGAATGTCAGGTGATCCTGATTCTTTTTTTCCCCCTTCTTAATTGTCTTAAAATTGTAATGTAATTATCAATAAACAATACGCATCGCTATATCCATGGTGAAGAAAATTGAATCGTGCCCGTGTAAACACATCTACTGAATCTTGTAAAATAATCTTTGTAAATTGTACCGTCCTACCCGCGAAACTACAAGTCCCACAATCCCTCGCAGTGTTGTCAACGTGACGTCACGAGGTCTGCGGCGGCTCTGTGGCTTTGTGCAGGAACAGAGCAGAGGATGGTGGGATGTTTGGGCGGTGTGGTGGCTGTGGTGGTCGACTGCTTGTACCCAGGTAACTTATCGCTCCATCGTTTCAAATTTGAAGATGTATTTTGACGCCATTTGCTCATCAATCCCTCGCTCCAGTTACTGACTCGGTATAATTTCGGTAGTGCAAATAACTCTCATATTACCCGCAAACCAGTGCAAAAAGCTAACAGGCTAACAATTGTAAACGTTCAAAGAGGTGTGTTAAGATTAATATTTATGTTGAACCCGAATAGTCTCTTCAAATCCTTTGCAAAATACTATAGTTAGATCTTGTGGCACTGCCTTTGTCTCCATCATTTATAATACAACCGGGTTAAGTCCATTCATTGCCACCAGCTGTCGCCTCCTGACTAACAAAGACGCCTTTTGAAACTTTTTAAAGCAACCTCGTATAATATAAGTTAACCTAAACCAACATTTACGTATACAATTTCTATATTTATTTTGTAGAAATGTTGTTTTTCATTGTTTTAGGCTGATGAACCTTTGAGCCACCAAGAAGCTGTGCAAGAAGATGCAGACTTCAGTCCAAATCAATTGCGGCTCTAACAGTGACAACAACATGGAAACATCTTTGGAAAGCGATACACGACTGATGCTACAAGAACCAAGTTTTGCAGAGGAGGACAATCTATCTGGAGTTGATCATGATGACACTTTAGTAATTGCCTTTGAAGAGATAGAAGAACACACCCCCGAGGTTGAAAAAACAACACAAAACATGAAACATACCCCGTCAGAAAACTCCAATTTGGATTCACAATCGGATCGCGCGCCTCGGGGCGATGACTTGAATGCTAAAAATGTTCAGCCAAAACCTAAAAAACAGGATAAAGCTGCCCGAGCTGGGAAGAAATATGTTCCATCTAAAAAGGCTATGACGGACCCACTAAAGATTGACATGTCCAAACCTCTGGCAACCCCTCTCACTTGTGAGTATTACAATTGAATTCTTTACACATGCCTCCAAACTGTAGTCATTTCTTAAGAATATGTAAAGATAAAGGAATGAATGTTATAACAAATTCCTAAGATTTCATAAAAGTACATCTTTTAGGAGAGAAGAGGTTGGTAACTATTATATACAATATTATCAACAGGTTTACCTAGAAACGGGTGGTGCTGGTGGTCCAATTTAACAGAATATGGAGTAAAATGGATTAAAAATAAATATATACTATAGTTATTTTAAGAAACAAGTCGCCAATTTATTGTTCAGCTTTTTTTTCGACTACAAGGGAGAAAATGAGACTCTCCTGGAAAACCGTAGTCCTCTTCAGTGGTGGAAAGTAACAAAGTACAAAAGTGAAAGTACTGTAACTTAAGTACATTTTTTAGCTAGCTGTACTTAAGTACATTTTACAGTAGATACTTTTTACTTTACTACATTTCAGAGCGTGTATCTGTACTTTCTACTCCACTACATTTTTTTTTAAACTGGACTGAAAAGTAAAAGTATATTTTCTTAAGACCTTCTGAAAAGACTGAGTTTATTTTAGCGCATCTTTTATGTTCTAGTTCCCTTTGAGGAAACAAATAGCCTTTATTGAAAAATGACCTGGAAAGTT
The DNA here is from genome assembly GCA_019453435.1 of Rhinogobius similis. Classification (NCBI taxonomy): domain Eukaryota; kingdom Metazoa; phylum Chordata; class Actinopteri; order Gobiiformes; family Gobiidae; genus Rhinogobius; species Rhinogobius similis. The sequence goes on along the minus strand of CM033626.1, from coordinate 23,189,202 downwards.
GCCAATAATTACTAAAATTCAACAGAATAAATTAAAAAAAAATACTATTTGATGCTTTAACAGGTCTGCAGACCAAAAATAATTACTTTTACTTTTTACTCTTGAAATAAATTTTTAAAGGAGTACTTTAATACCTTTACTTGAGTACATTTTAAAATGTGTTACTTTTACTCGAGTATTTTTCTATATCTTTAATTTTACTTGAGTAACAAAATAGAGTACTTCATCCACCATTGGTCCTCTTTATCTGTTTAAACATAAAAATGTAATAACAGGAATTTGTATTTTGTACAGTTTTGCATGCTCATTAAACTGACAAGTATTGCCTTTTCTCTTCTTTCTCTTAGCATCCCAGATTTCACTCCAGTGCATCGAATGCCACATAATATTCAGTGACCACAAAAGCAAAGAGCGTCACCTGAAGGCCAGCCATCCTGCTGAGTATGAGCAGTCCATTCTGAGGAACGCTCTGTTTGCCTGCTATGTCTGCGATCGCCATTTCACAAACTCGACTGAGCTCATGGCCCATCAAAAGACTCACATAGAGAAGAACCCCTTTAAGTGTCCTATCTGTGCACAAACATTTAGCAAATTGTCAGAGCTCTCAGTTCATAAAAAGGTTCATTTCGGACAGCATGGTTACACCTGCACACAGTGTGGGAAACCGTGCAAAACTTTGACTTTACTCAAGTATCACTGTCGCACACACACTGGAGAAAGGCCCTATGTTTGTAAAGAGTGTGGAAAGAGGTTCACCATGCCAAAAGCCCTGCAGAAACATATAGAGTCCCACTTACCAGAAGGAGCACAACCAAAGAAAGAAGGTAAAGTTTCAATTTTTAAAGTTTCAAAGTAGTCTACATGAAATATATTTTTCCTAGTGTATGCATCTTTTGTAATGAGTAATGAACCGTTTACTTCTCTCAAGTGAGAATAAAACTAGATTTCTTGTCCTTGTGGAGAATCTTTTTCTTTTTTTCGCTTACTTGCAACCCTGACTGCTCAAAAGCGTGTTATTATATATAAATGTCCACAAAACAGGAACTACTTTGTAACATACTATAATACTAAATGAACAAAATGTGTATAGATCGCATTATTATAAAAATCTTCGTTCTCATGTTTGAGTTCTCCCTGTGAACTGTAGACAGTTTCTGCAATCAAATAAAGTTAGCTAACTTTTTTTTTCTTTTGTAGGTTCATCAGTTTATACATGTTCCATTTGTAAAGCAACTTTCAAAAGTACAAAGACACGGCATTACCACATGAAGAAAAAGCACAACATCTCAAAATCAGCTTTGACCAAAACAAGTGGACAACTGGTAAGGCAGTGTACACCCATCATTACTCCCATATCAATTTCCCAGCCGTCTCTCTTGCAAGTCGGACCTAATGGACCTTTGCAAAAAGTCGACGCCAACATTGACACTGAACAGCTTCGCAAGCTAATTGAATCACTGGGAAATGTTCAAAAAGTAAACCAGGTAGTAATTTTGGGGCAAGTACCACCTAATGCCCCACCGCTAGAGGTTCAGCAAATGGCACAACCAGTAACTTTAAGTATGGATATGCCCCAAGTTGATTTTATGGGGATCAATTCAAAGACTAAAGATACCATTGTAGATCCAATGGAACAAACGATTATCTTGGAGCCTATCACACCTGATGGACAGCTTTTAAACCCTCCCTTTTCTGCATTGGAGTCAAATTTGGGTGAGAATCCAGTGGCAGAGGTGATTTTTCAACCACCCATGGACACAGAGCAGCAGCTGCAAACAGATGAAATTGTTTGTCATAACAATGTATTAGGACAAAATCTTGCATCTGCTCTTGATCAAACTATTGTTCTTGAACTTACCCCAGCGTTGACTCCAACTGCCGAGCTGGAGAAATCTGAAAATGTTCTTCAAACTGGAATTCCACCCTCTACATTTGGGCAAAATAATGAACTCACAATTCCGCTTGTAGAGCCATCAATGAGTGAGCATGAGACTAGTATGTCTGTTCAGTCGTTACTGTCTACGGTAGAGCTAGAAATGTTGCCAATACAAACAGATCAACATATTGGTCCAGTGTGCAGTTTTAGTCCACAAGAGACACTTCCTGAATACCAAACGGAAACTGTGACACAAGATGAGCCCGATTCAATCATGCCAACCAACTGTATAGATCCCAATGTGCAAAACGTCACAGAAGAGGCAGTTAAGATTTTCAAAGAAGCAGAAGAAGCAACAAGACAAATGGTAACAGATGATCCAAAAACGATTAATGTGGAGAAAATGGACAATCATGATGAAGAGAAAAAAGAAGGAAAGACCATTAACACACAAGTGAAAGCAAATCCGGTAGAGCAGCCCACTGAGATACCCATAAATGTAATGTCGGCTCAAGAACTGGTGAAAGTACGAAAAAGAAAACCACCCAAAGCATTTTTCTTCCAGGGATACATGCAAGAATTTGTGTCGTCCGTGTACGATGATTTCCCAAGTAAGAGTGCAAAATGTAAGAAAGCCAAAAAGTCTCATCTTGTGGTGAAATTTGGTCCACCAAATAAAGGAAAGCAAAGCAAAAAAACGAACAAGTCAAAGCAACCAACTAAAGAAGAATTTAAGGAGAAATCGGCCGGTCAAAGTAAAATTCAGAAAAAGGGCAGAAAGGACAAAAAAGCAGCGAGCTCTGATTTTACAGCCGAGATTGAAGTGCCTGCTTCTTCTGAAGACAATGATCAAGTATCAAAACAAAAAGAAGGTAAAAATAAAAAAAAGCAAAAGGCAGGGACAAAGAAGACTGAGATGCATATTGGTGTTGCTCCAGCTGTTTTTAAAAAGAAACCGAAGAAAATTATCCAGTCTAAAAGTGTTAAGGAAAAGACAACCAAAAACCTCAAACAAAAAACTTTGGACAAAACTATTGAGCAAACCACTTCACAATCGAAGACTGAATCCGCTGATAAATCTACTTCTCATATACAAGATTCTCTACTGCTGCTAAAGGGGCACAAGCAACCACAGCTCAAAGTTCACAAATTAGATCCTTTACAAGCCTCTGGTAAAGCACAGGAGGTGTTACTGAGTGAGACCCAAACATCCCCAAAGGAAAAACACAGTCCAACGGATCCAGCTTCGAACGAGGTCTCGCCTGAAAACAAGAAAAAAGGGGGTCGATCCAAAAAAGGACTTACATTATTATCCTCTCTTCAAACATCAAAAAAGCAAGAAGAAGCAACTCCTGCTAAACCAAAACCTACCAGAAAGCGAAAAGCATCCTCAAAAGTGGAAACTGAAGGAGTGATAACGTCCAAGAAGGCTATCGAGTGCAAGGAGTGTGGGCAACGGTTCAGTGATGTTTCTTTGCTTCAAAATCATAAGGCAACAGTGCATATCGTGGAGAGTCCCGGCATTACGTTTACAAATGGAAATCTTTTTGAAGGGGTGACAAGGGTAGATCTTTACCAGCTGTCAAAGCAAGTTGGTAAAGATACTGGAAGTTTGAATACAGGTTGGGATACTGAACCTGAAATGGCTGAGTTGGACCGAGAACGTTGTGTTACATTTCCAGCTTTGAACACATCGCCATCTTTAGCTGTTCCTCCATGTGACGTTTACTATGATAAGGGTGGAAGGGATGTGGATGAAGCTGCTCTGAACACTAGCAGACCTAAAGTTGTCTCACCATCTCCTCAAATAGAAGTTTCCAGGAAAGAAAACAGCACTGATATGCGAGTCCAAGCGACCACAGATGAAGATATTAAGGAGGACTTGCTTCTTGAAGTAGATTTGGTCACAGTGGGAGAACAGAACGAGAAAGATGATGCCTCTCCATCTCAAGACAACAATTCACAAAGTAAAGAAAATGAACCAGTTAATGCTGTTAGAGAAAATCCTGCTGCCAAACAGACCGATCCAACTCTGCATACAGTTTCTTGCTCCACGCATCAACTTGAGATCAAGGAAGAAGAGGAGGAAACCATAATCGAGAGAAATAAAAATGGCAGCAAAAGAATGACTAGCATTGAGTGTTGGAGAGAGAAAGGAGTGTCCGGGGAAGAGACAGAACAGACAAAGCAAAATGACTGCGAGATATTGTATGAAAAACCTGCTGTAGACTCTGCTCCATACTATAACCAAGTTGACAGTCACCAAGTTCAGATCACTGCTAAAATTTCAGCTCATGTAGATGTAGCGTCTGCCTCTGCACTGGAGACAATGGACCAAGAATCCAGCACTGAGAAAAAAGCGAGTGAACAAATCCAACATGAAGACGATGACAGGGAAAGGGATCAGTCTCCAGGAATTGTACTGGAGAAGGTGGTGACGTCAGCCCTCGACTCTGCTGATAAAGAGAAGAACCAAACACAGGTATAGAATGTAGTAGTGCTGTAATTATTTGTTTCTCCTTACTTGTGTATATATTAACAATCGTGTTACATTCATTTGACAAATAACAACACATAACAAAATCCTACTTTGCCTAATGGATCACTCCTCACATTCTGTCAGTGTGTGAACAGATTTATGAACAATAAATAAAAGTAGTGTTATTATGACATAAACGGACAGCTAAAAAAACGCACAGTTGGATTGCTTTTATTTATTTTTTTATTGAATTGAAATTACTTTGCTTCTGCCAATTTTTTTTTTAGTTCTCAATTAAATTATAACTTGCATAGTTATGGTTATTGATTAACGATTAACAATATACAGAGTCTAGTTATGTTCACTTTATACATTTGGTTTAGGCCTGATAGATTCTCAGTACTGATAGTTTCATTTAAGTACTCTTTATGTTAATGTGTTAACATCTTTATAGTATCATCTGCGTGATAAACATTCCTCTTCATTATGTAGGATTGTGAGAATGAGAGCCAAGACATCAAGCTGGAGGAGAGTATTGCAGATTCAACACAAGGGGGTTCCAGATGTCCAAGTGCATCACACCGCGACGTAAGGGCTGTTCTTGTAAAAGAAGAGAGCAGACAAACACCACAGAGAGGGGAACACATCCGCTGGAACGTAGAGCCAAACTCCAGCTCTTCCAGTCCAGGTAAATAGTAGTGTAAATCAATATTGGGTCAAAATAACATATTAAGAAATGCCTCTATGTTCTGTTGTAAATGAAGCTATGGAGACTACAGACAGTGCCATAGCGACTCAAAACTGCAGCACGGGTCAGTGCATATTCTACCCTGTCAAAGAGGAGGAGAGAGAGGTGTTAGTTGGAGCTGCCGAAAGCACCACACCATCGTTATCAGAGGTGAACCAACAACTCGAGCATCGCACTGCAGGTAGGAAATATAAATTAAACATTTTAAGTTTGAATGAATGAAAAGTATTAATGCTAAGTCTTTTGGTGACAGACAACGATTTTGCCCCACAAGAAGAGACGTCACAACCAGGACTCGATAATATTTCTGACGGACAAGGTGAGTGTCAAATACAGTAAATTAAATGGACATCCATGTATCCATGTCCCTGGCCTCATCCTTGCAGAACACCTCTAGATCACATTTTGACCTACTGATGCACTCACTTTCTCCCCTGTTTTGCAATGAATTAAGTGCTGGAATAATACAAATAATAATAATGTATTGGATTTATATGGCACCTTTACATTACCTTCCATCTTGTGCAGTACAAATAGTGACAATAGACAAACAATAGGCACAGTGTTTATTAATTGTTTTTATGTTGCATGACATCACCAAAGCAAACCCCTAGTTTGTGACTTTTGTTCACTGACAATGGCAATAAAACCTTGTCTGATTGTTTCATTAGGCTCATTTTGTTTAATATGCTTCTTATTTGAGCAAAAGATTTTGCTGTATACCCCAAGTTACTATGACTACTTACTATTTTTATCCTGATGGTTTATGAGTATTTTATGTTGAAGTGGTATTTCATGTTTTTAGTAGCAGGTGTTGAGGCTGAGGAGCAGAGAACACCAAATCTTCGAGACTTTCTTTTGCAAGGTTCTGATGAGGATGACTGTACTTTTGAATGGTCAGATTCTCACCTTGACTCAGAAGAAGAAATAATGGCCAATTTCTACAAAAAACACAGCACCTTAACAAATCGGTCTGATGCTGGGTATGGTTGAATTTTAATTGTTGTGCATTGCCTCGTTCTTCTTTTATCTCTATTATATTTTTTTCTTGCTTTCTTTTTATAGTGTACTTACAGTTCAAGACAGAAGTGGGAATAGCATTATCAAAAAGCCAGTTGAATACTTTTCAAAGTACTTCAACTGGGACACATGGCAAGAAATTTCACATTGCACTAATAAACTTAACAACTTGTCCAGCCCTGTTACGGCCAATGAAGTTGCACGATTTGTTGGCATCCACATTGCAATGGGAAGCTTGAAGGTTTGTGATGCTTAGTTTGTTGTTTGTTTTAGTTGTTGCGCTTTAGTGATTTTGATGTAATTTTGTGTTTCAGTTTCCCAGCCCCCGGCTTTACTGGGAGGACTTGACTAAGGTCCCGCTGGTTGCTGATGCCATGTCACTGACCCGGTTTCTGGAGCTGTCGCGTCTATTAAAACTCGCCTGTCCGCAAGCCAATCAACAAACCAATAGTAATAATAGGAAAGATGACCTCATTGGTTTCTCAAATGCATCTAATAACCGGCACTATGGTGATTTGCAACACTGCAAAAAGGTAAATTCTGACCCTCTGTGGAAGATTCGACATGTATTGGACCGTTTTGTGAAAGGTTGTCGCTCACTGAGGCGACTGGGAGAATTTGCCATTGATCAGTATCTACTCCCACTAACTACAAGGACTCACAATGACAAGCATTCACTTAATTGCACAACTATGGTCAATTTTGGTGGGATGGTTTTGGATCTTGATCTCAGATTGGATTTTTCAGACAAAGAGGGTGTGGCAGAGAAGATGCCCCCCAAAGGCAGCATGGTTTTTCTTTGTAAGCAGGAACTTTCCACACCTGCAATGCTGGAACGTCTTTTAGCAGCTGGTATTCATAGTGCGGGTCAAGTTGGGGGAGCAAAAGGACAAATAGGAGATGAGTTTGTAAGCTCTGATGGGAAATTGCTGCTGCGGAGATCACACTGTGGCTTCATCCTGTCTACTATAGGAAACGGCCAAAGAAACATGGCTTCTCTCATTGACAATTTCGAAAAGGCACAGATATCAGCTTGCCTCAACAAAGATTTGCAAAATCTCTATTCTATTTCCCCTGCTTTTTTTTCTCCAAGTTGCTGGCCTCAAACAGTGTTCTGGTATCTGACGGATCAGGCTTTGGTAAACTCCTGGCTGCTGTACAGACAGGATGCCAAACAAGTTGACACACCCTTAACTTTACTTGCCTTCAGACTGGAAGTATCTAAAGCTTTGATCCTCGCTAGTGGTTTAGATGCCCAGGACTCTCATGCCAATCAGACAGAGGATGCCAATTCACCCAGTGACACACCAAACCCTGGCCTTTTGCATGAAAACCCTCTTCCAGATGCTGCCACTCGCTATGACGGCTCGGGACACTGGCCTGAGCAGCTCGCGGAGGGAGAGGGAGGCAGGTGCCGCTTTGGTGACTGTCAAAGGACATCTCGTGTACTTTGTCTTAAATGCTGTGTATTTCTTTGTATTTCACGTAACCACAACTGCTTCATAAATTTTCACAGTCAAGGACATCAAGCAAAAGAATAACATCAGAAGATATAGACAGTGTTCAGTTATATTCTTCCTTTCATTAATTTAAACGTGAGCCGAGTCAACAGTATTGCCTTATATTGTGTAAGAAGGATTGTTCTGGAATTTTGGGAAATCGTGGCGTGTGCGTGTGTGTATCATAGACCGTACGGTCTATGGTGTGTATGGAGTATGAACCTTTTTAAAAGAAAATGTAAATGTAGCCATATAAAATTACTTCACAGAATCTTCAATACCTTTTTGTATTTATTTTTTAAATTTGCTTCAGTTTTAATTTATTTATAATGTACATAAATGTTTGGGTAAAGTTATGTAATAAAATATGAAATATCTGTTTTGTTCTGTTGAATTTATTAATCACATTTACATTTATTAATATAGCAATCTTTTTTATCTTTCAAAAAACTGTAAGTCTCTCACGTGTCAAATTAATAGCATTGTGAGAGTGGACTGTCCTCGTGATCACACCAAAGCAGGAAGTAGTACTCGTCGTTTCTGTTTGCTTCTTCAGAGTAAACTCTTCAGTCAAACTACCTTCAGAGAGCTGGTGAACGCAAGGTAAAAGCGGTATAATGAGATTTCACACTTGTAAAACGTGGCATGGCAAAAATAGCATACAGTTTATCTTAACATGCGGAGTAACGGTACAAAGAAACCCAGTATTGATAAACGCAAATGATCTGTGATTAGCACATACTTCTATGTTAGCTTGGCTACAGTGGCTATAGCTAACTGCTAACATGTTGTGCTAGCCCGCGCAGCCGTGCAAGAGTCTTTTCTTCAAGTTCTTATTAAAGTTTGCTGGTTGTTGTGCATTTTTGTTGGCTTTTCTGCGCAGCTGTCTCTAGATTTGTGCTGGAATGCACGAATATGTACTATTAATTTAAAATTATGTAGACAATGGCAGTGGCGCGATCGTTAGCTTTCTCTTAGCTAACACTTTAGCTTTTGCCACTGGCCCACTGCTGTAATGTAAAGTCAATGTTTGAGTTTCCAAGGTAAAAAGTTTGTGCTTGTTGTTTGAGAATTTAAACTATTCAAAAGACAAATTATTTTTTGCAAGTACTAACGCTACCACTTCACTTATTAAATATTTCTGAAACTGATAAATGTCGCCATCTGTTGACTGTTCTAGCGTTTACTGTTGGTAGCTTGTTGGTAACTAATTAAATATATTAACAGAACTTCTAAAGAATTAAAGCAGTCAGAAATGTAAACATAATACTCACCCAGTGTAATACACGGAGATCATAAGAGTTATTTATCTGATGTTTCATCAGAGTTGGGTGATCATTTATTACTTAAGTTACTACTTTGTTTTCTGTTGTCTTTCCACTCTCTAGGGGTGCTGAAAGTCTACAATGGACTCTGACATTTTGAACATAGAAGATATTGTGATGGGACGGGCTTTGCCAGATCCACCTGCAGCAGACCCTCCTCCAAAACCAGCAGCTCCAATCAAACCTGCAGCACCAATAAAAACTGCATTGAACGGACCCCCAGCACCAACTGTCACATCTTGTATGTATGGTGCCATACAATGGCATTGAAAAAAGTCAACTTTTATACATGGACAAAAAGTAATATGGACCTGATTGCTCTCTTGTGATTTTTAGATCAGCATGAAAATCTGCAGTGTTTTCAGTGCTTCATCACTTTCTGCAGTGCCAAAGCCAAGGAAAGACACATGAAAAAGAGTCACAGGGAAGAGTACAAGCAAGTCCTGCAGCAGGTAATGCCATGCATCTGTTAATTTTGATCGCTTTTGTATTTATTGTTTGAGGTGGCAAGACAAAGGGCTGTGCCTATGGGGCATCTACCCACTGCCTTTCTGTTAACTTGCTTAATTCACTTGTTTTCACAGGGAAACACTCTTTTCACATGCTACGTCTGTGACCGTACCTTCTCGTCATCTGAGGAACTAACGCAACACCAGCCAACTCACAGCAAAGATGATAAGCCCTTCAAATGTGCCCACTGTAAAGAAAGCTTCAAAACATTCTCAGAAGTGAGTGTTACAAGAATCTATTATCTGTTGTTATACTCAGTATAATATCATGATTTAGGTTTAAACCTATTATAGACACTGTTTAGTTTACAGTGTTGTGTTAAATATTTATGAAATATTATGAAATATATTTGTAAAATGTTTTAGAACAATAACTATTGTGTATGAATTGTACTCAATAGATGAGTATACTCAAGTATGAATTGTACTTTTTTTTTAGTTAACAGTCCATAGAAGACAGCAGTGCCCGGAGAGACAGTTCCCCTGTAAAGATTGCAGTGAAACCTTCAGGAGTGCAGCCATGCTCCGCACTCATCGACTGGCCCAGCACCCGCGCCAAGAAGAGACCACTGAGCTTCAGCCTGAAGATGCTGCCAAAGCTCCCATGTGTAAGAAATGTGGTCAAAGCTTTGAATCAGAGACTGAATTTCTTTCCCACACTGAGGGCCCTGATGGACAGTGTAATGGTACCGCCACATCTAAAAAACGTGGTCATGCTGCAGCAGCTGAGAAAAAGGGGAAGCGAAAAAAGAAAGATGATGGAGAAGAATCTGAGGACACAGAAAAAGCCCCCAGTACAGTTGAGGCAAACAGTGCTGCAGAGGAAAAGAGCAAATCAGGTGGAGCAAAGCGCGGTCGTCCTGCTAAAGCCGCAACCAAGACAGAAGATGAGGATGAAAAACCTGTAGATGAAGACCAGGCAAAGGAGAAGAAGTCAAAAGCTGAGGCTGTTGCATCTCGTCAAATGCCTTGTCCCGAGTGTGACATGACCTTCCCTGGTGTGGTTCAGCTACGTGCCCATAAAAAGGAGAAGCACACCCAAAAGAAAGCCCATCCCTGTGAAGAATGTGAGGAGAGTTTTGCCCGTCAGGAGCAGCTGGATGTCCACATGTCCAGAGTCCACGCTGTTGGCCGTTTTGCCTGTTCAACGTGTGGTAAAAGCTTTGGCCGTGAGCGTACGTTGAAAGCTCATGAAAAAACCCACACAGAGGAGGAAAACCAAGCAGCAAAAAGATAATTTGAATGGTTTGTCTGGCACTGAAAATTTTAGTCCGTGTTGGTCTCTCTTTTAACGTTGTAGCTTTGATGCACCACTTGAAATGACGAGAGGAGGCTGGTATTTTAACTTGTTTTGAAGTGTGTTGATCATGAGCTGATATAGGATATGCATTAGATTTGACTAACAAAAATGTAAAAAAGGAAAAGAAAAAAAGTCATTGCCCTAAATGTTAATAACTTTTTATCATTTCATTTTCTTTTAAATTGTGTATTGTGTGTGCTGCGTATTTTAACTTTTCTTGACCTTTCTTGATCTCATTTCAGTTTTGTTTGCGTAAAAAAGAATTTGAAACTGTACCAAAAAAATTGTAAAACATCAAAGCGTCTTATAAATAAGTGCTTTTGTACAAGTTATGGTTTATATTGTACATTTTACCAATGATATTTTGATTCTTCAACTCTAAATTATGACACAAAGTATAGATTTAAAAAATCAAAACAATGGTTGTTGATCGTTTCAGCTAATCGCTCCAGATGCAATTTGTAGTGTTTGGCCTGTGGGAAGAACTGTTCCACTGTAATTTTTTTTTGTTTTTGCTTTATTTTATTTGTCTCTAAGAAATTTAATTTGTAGTTTTGCATTTTTTTCTGACTATTTAATGCTTTATAGTCTCACAACAACTGTGTATATAAAGTGAAATTGTTTTTGACACCTGTCAGCATAGCTACAATGTAATAAAACATACTCTTGCAAGTGACAATGCTCTTATTATTCATGATATTATTCCAACATAGCTGTACTGTCAAGTGCAAAAAGGGTTAAAAAGTAATTGTTTTAATTTTGGAATGTGTGAGCTATAGTGTCCAAGTAGCCTAATTTACCTTGTCAATAAAATCTGTTTAAATTGCAAGTAATCGGTACACTTTCCGCACACTAGTCTGCAAATGGATCACATGCACACCAAAATCTTTTGATTTTTGAATATTTAAATTACATGTAAACCACAAAATCGTATTCGACTAATCAGAGGAATTGTGATAAAAATGTATCACGTTACTCGCATCAGATATAGCTATTAAGTAACAAGTAATTTTAATAATCTTTTAAAAATCTACTCGGCCCTGGTTCGGAGCGCTTCCACTGGCCCAGGACCAGGTACTTTTTTAGTACCTGCTTGGCCCTTATTCTAATCAGCAGGACTAGGTACAATAATTATTCTGTCACTGATTGGTCAGAGTGCTGGCGGAATACATGGTTACCATTGATTTCAATATAGGTTTGTTGTGTGCTGTTTCTATAGATATAGTACCAGACTCTAAAGGCAAGTGGAAACGCAAATAGGCCAAGTGGGGCCGAGGAGAGCACAGCAGGGCTAGTGGTAACGCCTACGTGCTATTTGTCTCTCATTGAAACTGATGCATGGAGAAATGAAAGTGATCTGAGCCATGTGTTCGCATTCATAAAACACTGCGAGGCAATGTCAGCAGTGTGAATGGTATAATGAGTTTTTTATCATTCGGTCAGAGCACGAGTATTTATTCTCCTGAAGTGGATGCATGTCCCCTCCTGGCCGGCAGGCGCGCTGTCATCGTTTGTAACTTCCTGTCATTGTGGCACTGCATTTGTTTTCCTTCTCCGGCGCTGCGGCTTCGTTTAGGTGAGCCCTGTAGATACGAGCAAATGTAACTCTGCAGCTTTATTCTCCTATTATACTTATCGCTATCCACTGTCTGAATATAGACCACCCCGATGGTAATCTATATTAAGTCGTTTTTTGAATATATATTGAGATACAACTGTTCTTTGTCAGGTGAGAAACCTTCCCAGCCCGCCGTGGCTCTTAATTGGGAAGTACGTAATAACTCGGATTTCTATAGATGCATCCCCATATTTGACAGGTAAGGTGCTATTTGTAATGCTCAACTTTTATTTTACCAGACAAAAGGCCGAGAAAGTCATAGCTAACTGCACGTTTTATTGTTATTGTCTACAGCAGCCATGTCCATTGAATACACCCTCGACATCCAGCTGACTGAAATGGGATTCCCAAACATTGTCCATCCACAAGAAGCGTCTGTCGCGGAGACTCCTACAAACTCGTCACCGTCTCAAGATTCTTCACCTGTAAACCTCACCTCCCAAAAGTCTTTACCTGGTCAACAAACGCAGCCACAGGGACATAAGCCACCCGCTAAGGTAAAGAAAACAGGTGCAAAGAAACGTCCGACGCTGGAGACAGAAGAGACGGAAGACGATTCAGATGACAGCGATGTTTCGTTTATGGACGACGAGATCGAGGATGAAGATGACTTTTGTGAGGAGGAGGAAGAAGAGGAGGAGGGCGGTGAAGCTGATGGTATGTTTTGTTTAGACCAGTGTGACTAGGGCTTAGACTGTAATTATGTTTAAGAAAATAGGGCTGTGCATTTGACTCAGTAATAAAAGGAATTAGAATAACAACAAGAATAATAATGATATATATGAAGTATAAATACGGTTGAATTGGAAAAAAACAAATAATATTCTCTGGAATAGGAGCTCGTTCTGCTGTGGAAAACCTAAAGCAAAGTCAATCTACAGTGAATTTTAAAACAATAAACACTATGTCCCTTTTTTGGAAGAGGGTCCTCCACCTGCTTTTTTCCATGGATATGTTATTGCTTACTTATCAATCTCCATGGAGAAACGCAGATGCCACCACTAACTTACAGGTCGGATCAGCTCACAATAAGAATGCATGTTTTCCATTGTTTGCTGTGTAAATGCAAGTGAGATAAGTTAAATGCCAAACTGTGGAACATTCCAGGCAAAGCAGTAACATATAGCCAGCGAGCCCGGGATAGAATTTCAAAAAACAGCAGTTACCTTGGAAATCTGTCATGTTTGCAGCTGTCGCAGCTGGTGTTAAACTTATATAGAGAAACATTAGCCAAAACAATGGCTAAAAGAGTGAACAAAAAATCCCTGGAAGAACCTGATAAACTGCTGTGTCACTTCTGGTAAATACATTTATCAATATGTAGTGTTAGAATACATGAATGAATGCAAATTAACGCTAAGTTTAGTATTTAGCATCTTAAAATCTTCATTGATTTAAGTCAAGTTCAATAAGTCACGGACCCTCCACCAGAAAAGATTAGATACTGCGTTAGAAAAATAATTCTTCTTTATTCTTTGTTGTCTACAATCTAATTTAACAGTGAATTTTAAACAACTGTGGTATCAAAGATCCTAAGAATATATTTTTGTAGTTTTTAAAATAATTGAGCTGCTTGTGCATTGCAAGAATTTCCTGGCTTGTTTTATTTATTTATTTTGATCTCTTTTTGCTTTCAGGAAACTTCCAATGCAATGTCTGCCAGCTCCAGTTCTCTTCGATGTTTAAACTCCAGGATCATATGAACCTACACACTGGAGCACGGCCCTACTCCTGTGCTGAATGTGGGAAACGTTTCTCCCAGATTCGTAACTATCGTGATCATCTTCGTGCACACGCCCGGCACAGAGCCAAGCAGCCCAAGTGTCGCATATGTCTAAAGCGATTTAAGAGTGAGGTCGATTTAAAATACCACCTGACTATGAATCACTTTGAAGACAAATTTTATGAATGCGACAGATGCAAGCGAGTCTTTACTAACGTGGAGACTTGTCAACACCACATAGAGTTCACATGCATGCGCAAAGTTAGGTGTGAGAAATGTGGCCGCTATTTTCCCAAAGAAAAACTGCTTAAACGCCACCTGGAAAGTAAAACGTGCTATAGTAAATTGAAATGTGCAGATTGTCCAAAGATATTTACCAAGAAAAATGCCCTGCTTAAGCACAGTTTCTCTCACTTGGGTCTGTTACCTTACACTTGTGTCAGATGCAGGTGCCACTTCCGGCTTGCAAGGCTGTACCTTCGACATCAGTGTAAACCTCAAAGCATTCACTGCGTGGCCTGTTTGAGAGAGTTCCTAAATGATCAGGACTTCCAGCAGCACAAAAAGGACACTGGTTGTTGGGGCAATCAGGATCATAAAGGTGATGAAATTAGGTGTTTGGAGTGCGGACAGAGGTTTGAGACTAAAGACGATCTTAAAAAACATGCTGGCGCTCACCAGAGAGTGCTGAAGTGTGCAGAGTGTGGGAAGGGCTTCCGATCGGCCCTGTTGTTGATGTCGCACATGGGAGGTCACGCTGGACAGTCCCCTTGTCTGTGTCAAAGCTGCGGACTGGGGTTTCCTCACCAGCACAGCTACGACAGCCACCTGAAGACATGTGGACAGGAACCACCAACCACAGTGAGTGACAAGTACTTTATGCCAAAACATTTTTTGAAGTGATGAAAAATGTTATGTTTTAGATGAACACTATTCATGCAGTGGTGTTTTTGTTAGTTGGTATACATAAACTAACAAAAAAATAGATAAATATAGATTAAAAATATAGTGCAGATGGCAAAACAATGTACATCCAATCAAACATAGATTAAAAACGATAAATTAAGCTTTAATAGAAAAAAGTTTAAAAGGTAGTCATCTGGGCAATTTTAAGTCGAGATGTTTTTACTTTCATCCAAAGGAAGGAACTGGCCTTAGAAGCTTGACTTTATACTGCTCTGAGCAAGATTAGCCCTGCCCCCCGAAGAGAAATATCCTGATTCTGCCCTGCCTTTGTTAGACTTGTTTTTAGACATTCCAATCTTATTGTGATCTGCCCAATGCTCCATCACCTGTGGCACATTTATTTATTTACATAGATTATTATTAATTTTTGATTTCTGGACTTTATAATTATTTAAATGACTTACAAATTGCAAAATTTAATGTGAATAATCCGAGTGACCATGATCAGGTTGCTCACATCAGAATTGTCTGATGATAAAGTGCTTGCTCTCTCATTTGATTATGGCATTTATGAGGAATAATATTTTAACATGAAACAAAAAGAGGTTTAATTTAACAGAAAGAAATTTACTTTTTCACTGTTAATTTTCTGTCATATCTGCTAATAAAGCCATACAGGTCAAATACTACAAATAACTAATTAATTAAATTAATAGTGAGAACATATTCACCATATTGTGTTTTAATCTAACTGCGATGCATTTTTCTTGTTTACAGAAACCACCAAAAAAGAAACAGTCAGCAAAAAAATCTAAACAAAAATCAACCAGCACCACGTCTTTTCTGGAAGTATCCAAATCACTCCCATCAGTTTCAGAAATGGTGGTTAACCCCTCAACATCACTGTGTGACAGTACAGCAAGTGCAGGATCAGCAGTGCTTGTAGCAAGCTCATCTGTTTCTGCAGTTAGAACGACAGCACCAGATAACAGCACTAATCCATGTCAGACTGTCGGGGCACCATCAAACAGCTCTGCACCTCCAGGTCTTCAGACCATAGGACAAAACATAAGTGCGACTAATCCAATGCAAGTAGCACAAGACGACTCTAATGACCCCACAAAAGGATGCTGGAAGCTCTCCCTTGACAAGCCTCCACCACCTGGAATAAATCTTCTCTTATTTCTTCCTGTCGGTCAAACTCAAAGCAGCAACCTATTGTTACCGTGTGCAGTTCCTCAGGTGTTGTCTGTACCAGAGATCCAGGTTCAAACAGCTCCGGTATCCAATGGGATTGTGTCAGGAACACCGGTGAATACTGTGCCAGGAGCCGTTTGTAAACAGGAGACAAACCCCGCACCTCTGGATTTGTCAAATAAACCATGTCCACAGAAGCCGACCCCAGAGAATGCACCCACTGTTTCTATAAAAAGCGAGTCTGAGGAAGTGGAAGTGTCTGCACCAATTAAAAGCAGTGAGCAAAAACAAATGATCGACTCAGAAAAGTTGGAAAAGAAAAGACTCGCTGAAGAATCTGTAGATCATGATTTTGAAGCACCGACCAAACCCCTGGTCAATGACAGTTTACCTTTAAAGAAAAAAATAAAACTAGAAGCTGATTGTGGTCCTAAGACATGATGTATTTCTATTCAAGATTAACAATGATTCAATTTACAGAAGAGGGGATACTATATACTATACTGGGTATGTTTTGAGATGAATAATGCATTCCAAACATGTTTTTTCCAATAACTTTCCTTGAATATTATAGAGCTGTAGACAAACAGACTATGCAATCTACAATGCATGATATTATTTTTTTATTCTAAAAATTTGGTTTAAAGCACTGGGTATTTATGCTGTTCTTAATGTAGCACTAATACAATGTACTTGATGTGTTTGTATTCTAAAGCAAATAATAGGTCTTTCTTACCTGTATGCTGTATAATGCCATAGTATATACTAGTGGTTAGGGTTTTGAATTATATTTAGTTTAGTTATTTATCTGGGGGAGTGATGGTCTGTGATGACGTTGGGACTGTTTAAATAAAAAATAAACGGGATGTTTTTATGTTTTATTTGGGAGTGCACATTTACACGGCCAGGTACTATACACAAATAAATCTGATATTGAAAAACCTGCAGTTACAAGTGTATTCAATCTGATTAGATTAATCAAATCTGATAATTAGCAGTTCATTAGAGTTCCAATTTTATTCTGATTACTCTCATCAGATTTTGAGGTTTGCCCATCATTTAAATAATCTTGCAGCCAGAAGTCAGGTAATAACCGGATTTTGCTGTGAATGTGAACATAACCAGTGTTTACATGGCGTTTCAATAGTCTGATAACTCCAGAAATCAGATAATGATCAGGTTTTGTAAACATAGCTACTCTTCCTTGAGATGAATAGTTAATATAGTATGATGTTGAATATGACTTTACAAAAAGACTACAACTCCTGTCACGTGGTTGAATAAATCCGGAAATGCATCAAAATCTGGCGCCGAGCTGCAACATAAACGCAGACAAAAATAATGTGCAACAAACGTGTCGTATGGTTCCCATATATTTCCTATTGGCGTATTTGTATGCTTGAATCAGAATTTCCAACCCAAGGGGACGCCGTTGATACAATTTGATGTCAGTATGGACAAAGACAGACACGACTCTGTAAGTGCGAGCTTGTTGAGGGGCCAAATTCATTAAAATAATGTTTACCTACCTAGCATGGAATCTAAGCAATAATATGTACTAAACATAAGAGCAAAACTGTTGTATTAACATTGCATAAGACAGAAAATGTATGAATTTATGCAGGGCTGTTAACGCCATAGAAGTATAATAGATCCATGGTTTACACGCCCACTTTTACTCCGATCCTTTTGCAGCATGGACGGTGCTCTTGGATGGAGATGACTCAGTTTATTGGTGAGCTCATGACAGCAGGAGGTGATCAGCCCCGCAAGAGTCCGCTGGAGGTCGTCAATGTGGCATCATGGGGCGTGGCTGCGAGAGATGTCCACAAGTTCAAAGGTGTCGTCTTTGAACCTCGGCCTGAAACCTGCAAAACTGAGCTGGAGATGGAGGGCTGTGTGGATCCTGGCGCTGAGAGGAAGACAAGAGGTGATCTCACTACTTATCAGATGATAATGGAACTCAGTACTGTGTTCTTTGTAGTTTGTCAGCATAACAGCATTTCAAAACTCGCCTTAATTATTTCTTTAGATTAAAACATATGCCTGTCAAAAGTAGACAAAAACTAGATAGGTCTACTAAAACCACTATCAAAACCAGAACCCTTAACCATTGTGCAAGACGGCTATTGAGCTTTAAAAGCTATAATGAGCTTTAATGAAAAACTACACTGCCTGCCCAAAAAAAATCCTCACAGAAAAAAAGGTCACACTGGGTATTTAAACCCAGTGTTCCATTACTTTTTCACCTAAATGTTGTATTGATGATGGGAGAGTATGACCACTGCCAAAGTCTTCTCCAGCTCATCCCAAGATTCAATGGGGTTAAGATCTGGAGGTTGTGGAGGTGGATCCATGTGTGAAAATTATGTCTCATGCCCCTGAACCACTCTGTCACAATGTGAGCCCCATGAATCCTGGCATTGTCACCTTGGAATCAGCGAAGAAGAAATCCATTTATGAAATTATCTGGCCGATTCAGCTGACAGCCTGGTCTGGGTCTGAAATGCATTTGGCTCCCAGGCCATAGTTTGGACACCTATTTAATTATTTATTTGAAACAGCTATTATTAATCTTTAATGTTTACAGGCAGTACGTTTTAATTAGATAGAATTGATTCAATAAAGGAAAACTGGAATTACATTGTGAAATATAACTTTTTTTCCAGATCTGCATCATGCCTGCACCTGCCCTGGTTGTCCATCTTCCAGTTCCTCTTTTCAATCATTTCAACCGAGACCGTCCTCATCACCACCACCACAACCAGATGCTAAAGACCTCAGCAATACCAGCTCCTGTTTACCTGACAGCACAGACAGTACAGAGCCCAGTAGCAGGACTTCTGACCTAGCCATTGTCGAAAAGCCGAGAGGCACTGAAGCAAGATCTGAAGCCCCTCCTTCCAGATCTGCCTTCCCCCAGACTCCAATATTTCCCTGTTTATGTTGCCAACGAAGTCTTCAAGCTTCTCAACCAGATTTTCCCGTCTCCCATCACCACCTCCACCATCATCGCTGCTCATTGACATCTTGCTTGCCTTGCTCTCAACTCGGTCACTCGCACACTTCACCTCAGATCACGTGCCCTTGCTATTCATGCCAGCGATCTGCTTCTGCCGGCATCCAGACATGTCCGTACACTCAACAGAGACACATCCAGCAGCAAGAGACAAAATCTAATAATAACAAGACTCCTATCTTGACTGTGCACCCCTGTATGCATTGCACCGGCTCTTTCTCAAGGCCCTCGCAGCTGTTGCAACACCAGCGCTTGGAGCATGCAGACAAGCCCTCCGGGTTTCTCTGCACCGAATGCGGCCGGACGTTTAACTCACACAGCAATCTTCGCATCCATCTTAACGTCCACACAGGTGCAAGGCCGTATTCTTGCTCTGATTGTGGGAAGAGCTTTAGCCAATCGGGTGCATTAAAAATTCACAGGCGGATTCATACTGGAGAACGGCCTTATTCTTGTGGTTTTTGTGGCAGGGGCTTCCCTCATCTGGCAGGGGTCCGAGCCCACCAAAGAACGCACACGGGCGAGAAACCGTACAGGTGTGTTCATTGTGGCAAATGTTTTACGCAGTCTGGAGCACTCAAAATCCACATTCGTATCCACACAGGAGAGCGGCCCTTTACCTGCAAAATATGTGAAAAAAGCTTCTCTAACAGATCTGGGATTCGCTTCCACTACCGGACTGTCCATGGTCTTATCCCCGAAACTCAAGATGAAGGATCAGCAAGTCGTGGTTCGCACCTGGGCAGGCCGAGGACTGTCTCTTCCCCAAATATTCAAATAATCAACTCTCCAAATCTAAGTTCCAGTAAGATTATTATGCCTCCTAGTGTTTCGAATGGAGAAAATGACAAAAAGGCAGAGGTGGAAGTTGCTCTCTCAGATGATCATAGAGTCCCTCTGCTTTATACATGTGAAGACTGTGGGCTGCGCTTTAAAGATGCCCCCTCCAGGAATAGACACCAGACTTTGGCTCACTACTTCTCTGTTGGAAGGCCGGGTGAAGCAGGAAGCAAGGAAATATGCACTACTGATGGCACACCATAATGGAGAAGTGACTTTACTTTATGTAGTTGCAAAAAAGTTTATTTATTGCAACATATTTTTTAATGTTATCTTTAATATTTTACAAAAAAGAAAACGTAAGTACTGGGCATATTATAAATTGAGTATCACTTCTGACTCATTTTTGTTAAATGTTTGTATAAAACAGCACAAAATTATATTACTGCATTGTTATGACAATATATAATCAAATGATCACCCTCAATATTTCAATGTAACCATGTAAGCAAAATGTGCTTAAATCATACAATCATTTTCAGTAACATTAGTGTGCCACCTATTGGACAAAACTGATCATAGCAATATGTTCCACAATTGTACAGTTCAGGTTCATGTCGCTAAGAGTTTCTGTTTTTTCACATTTTATAAATATTGTGATATTGTGAATCCAGTGGAACCACAATCATAATGATGACAAGTAACATGTACATTTACACAGATCATTAAACATTTCAATTGGTCTTTGTATAAAAGTGCATGTGAAAAATAATGAAATAAGTATACATCAATAAAAAAAGTATCTTCTGTGGAGAGATATGTTACAATGGCTCTTGAGTCCTGCTGTACAGTAAACGTACAAAATTGCATTGCCGATGTCCAAAGTGCCTTTAGTAATGGCTATCTCGCTCTCAGTGAGCACTACTGTCCACCACTTGAGGTCATTGTCCCCGTCCATCGGCCCCAGCCCATGCTGTAGTTCAATTGAGTCCTTTCTGTTCAGTTCACAAAGGCTGCTCATACGTGTGCTTCTGTAGTAACGAGTCACAAGACTTAGGTTCTGCATAGATCTCATTGACGAGGCCCTGGTCAGTCTTGTGGATGACTGGAGTGCAGTAGCCGTTGGATAATATATTGTGTGAGGGGCAGTCGTAGTGAGCGGGGTGTGATGAGGTGGTCCCTGAAGCGGGGGCTGGCACCGGGGAGCTGTACGTATTGGACTCCTGGATCTGATCTCCAAATGGCGTGGCGTACTCTGGCTCTGGAGGAAGAGGCTCTGCGTATTCAGGCATGTGGCCCGGCGTGTCATAGAGATTCAAGGCAAAAGGAGTGGTGTAGCCCTCATCTGATGAGGGTCTAAAAGTTGACCCAACTTTCTGACCCACAGGCTCTGCATAATCTGGAAAAGATAAGCAACAAAATACATCAGACAAGCTTCTATTAATTCAGCCATCTTTAACATCTTTAAAAGGCACAGGTCTTCATGACTGTCCCACTAATGTCAGCAGTGAGCGGCAGTAGCTACTGCCGTCAGTTAATGGTTTTCATCAAGGAGCCATACACATTTACCATACACAGGGTCCAGTTTAAATCACAATATTTTTGTAAAGCCCAAAATCATAACAACAGTTGCCTCCAGGGGCTTTTCAAAATATTTTTGATTGTACCAACAGAAGTTTAGAAATCAACAATGAAAAAAGAGTGTATGTAAAACAATGGAGGCAAGGCATCACCAATTAAAATGCATCTCGAGTGGGTGACATTCACAAAAAATGTAGACATTATTTTAGCAATGGACCATGAATAAGCTGAAAAATGTGCCTGTAAATGTATTGAGGTTTAAGGGCAAATATATCACTTATGCCCTTGTTCGGAAGATTATATAAGACGTTTCTCTTTTTAAAATATTTTAAATTATGGATCATATAATTCAGTATTTTAATTTTTTCTTCACAACAACAATATTATCCATTTTCAATACATCTCTCATCTCTAATTTCTTGTAAACTGGAGGAGCAATTGGACAAAAGCTACTGTACATGCATACCTGTAACTTCACGTTTTTCTACTTTTTTGTGTGACTGACTGTTTTAAGTATTGTGGCATGTAACGCTTGACAATATAAAGGCTTATCACTGTAAACATGAGGAAGCCTGTGATTGATGTAGAACTCAATGAGCCCTTCATGGAAGTGTGCAGCAGTGTCCTGACCATATGCTATTTTTATGAGATGGTCTTTAATTCAAGCCCTTGATTGTTTTACCAGTGACCCCATGTCCTATTTATCACTGGAGCTCAGTGGCTGGGGGAGGGGCTGGTGGAGGCAGAGGGGGGCTGGTGGGGTAGTGGGCCCTTTATCGCGCTACAATTAAAGGGGCTCTTTCAGACGAGCTCCGTGGACCAAAGAAAGGAATGTTTATACTGCAACTGGGTGATGGGCCCAGCCACGGAGAAGAATGGACAGCCTGCCGGGAACGCTGCTTGACTGTCAGGCCTGACGTGAGCTTCTCAAACTGGCCAGTCAAGCCTGAGGCACTGGTGGAGCGGGAAAGATGGAAACAGAGGAGGTGGGAGGGGTGAAGTCCAGATAATTTGAGAAGAGCAAAGTGAACTGTAGGCTTTAATGAATCTTGGAAAGCTCAAGACAGTTACAGCAAGTGAATGTTAGGACTTTAGAGAGTTTTACCATTAAGTGGAGGGTTAGGCAGAGCGTCATGCACACTTCGCTCCATTGGGTACGAGATAAACTCTGATGTTGGACATTGTAGTGCTTTTATCTGAAGCTTCTGACATTCCACTACAAAAACAACAAATATATGACATTAAAGAGGGGAAAATAAGATTAAACCAAACAAAACTAAGACTTACTTGGAGGTAAAGAGTACTTCATTTGTAAACCCTTTTTCCTAAAATAATTAAGGGAAGAAAGTCAGAATGGACAGGTTGCATGTCACTTTGCAGCACAGTAATGGTATTTTATCATTACTAATCCTTGATTTGTACAGGTTAGCCTCTTGAGACTTTTATTTTCAAGAGAGTCCTGTAGAAAAGAAATAGCATTGTATTTGGAATAAAGAGACATATTTACAGCCCTGTTTATGTGATATTACCAAGAAAATAGCCTATAACTACATGTGCCGTTTTATTACAGGGTCTCGGAAGAGGAATAACGGTTGTTTCATATATTATTTGTTCATTACTTTACCGTGCTATTTCCACTTATTACTGTGCTGCAAAGATGCAAAAATGGCACACCAGAACAGAAAAAACACAACCTGACAGACACTTTTTAAATAAACATGGTACCTTTGCTTCCACCAGACTCCTGCCAACAAACAACTACCGCACATTATCAGTCCAAGGACCACTCCCACTGCTACTATAACTGGCTGGCTGGAGCCTGCAGAGGAGCGTAAGCATGAGTAAACATTTGTACAAATGTGGGAAAAGAATGTAGTTTACTGCAGTGTGTACACTAACAAACTCTGCAATGTCAAGGTTGTGCTTCACCCTTGTTTTCTACTTAATCAGATCCAACTCTATCTGTTAAATTGTGTGCAGAAGTCAATAGGAAAAGATCTTACTTAGTCTTGTTTCTACTAAAACTGGGCCTTCAGTGGAGTTGGGGTTACTCATTGGTGGCAGCGTAGCAATGTGGACTTTAACAGATGTTGACTCTGAAAAATAACACATGAAACAATTCCACGTCCATTGTTTAGTCCAGAAAAATATCTTTGTTAAATGTACAAGCCACACAAACATTTACCTGCATTTGAGCGAGATTTTGGTGTAACCTTGGAAACAGGACACCCCAAAACCTGCACCTGTAATGAAGCTCTGCCCCGCAAGCTTGTCGGAAAGATCCGCACAAACCGGGCCACGACTGGAGGAGCCACGCTGTTGCGCACCCTGAGGTGACCATCGATGTAGGCCTGAAACATCTGGAAACCATGACAACCAGGTTACTTATTGATGGCAAGTTGTGTTTGTGCTCTAATGCATCACTCTGAGTGGATACTCGTTAGTTAGCTCATTATGACATACCTTTTTTTCTTTGCTGAGTGGATCTTTGTACAACTTCCAAGTCTTTTTGTCTTTGCTAAAAAGGAGACTATAAAAATGCACGTAGTCTTCATTTGAAACTGTTGTTACTACGTCTAAAAAGAAATGGTAACTGTTGGGTAAAAACAAACCACTGGACTGATACATGTACACTACAACAGAATGAAAAGAAACCGATTAAGACTTACCTGTTATCATGCTTCTGTCACTCAGCTCCAGCTCAACCCAAGGAGAAGGATCTTTGTATTCAGACGTCCAGGAAATGAATTCATGTCGTGAATCTCGGCCGGCTAAAGACCAGTACTTTCTGAGCTCTGGATTGTTTGTATTCACAGAAGAGGCATTTGAACCAGATATCAATAATATACTGTTGCAATCTGCCAAAAATAAATAAAAAAATACAACATTTCAGAAAATTATCAATATGTGATGACCTGATTAAAAATATTTTTCTTTTTTAATGAGATTTAGTACTATTATTTACATAAATCCATGTACGTACCTCGGTTGAAAAGAAACTTCTTTTCTGACAAAGATCCCCTGATCAAAAATTAAAAATAAACAGAAATTCAAAGTCTGACTTTTTTTTGCAATGATGTGTAGAATTAGAATAAATTTACATTTTTGACAGGACTCCATTGGCAAACGTGGATTCATAAAGTGTAAGACTTCTTCCTCGTGTCACAGTAACACGGCCTCCAACAGAGTCAGAAGTGACTCCAGCGTGAACTGCAGCTTTACAAAGCACTGAGGTCTACCAAAGACACATTGACCTTGTCTTAACATGGACATTTTGTCTTGGCACATGGTGTTACAGACTTACATCTCTGTAGCCCTGCTCAGAGCTTCCCCAGACATCACCGGAGACATTTTTACAGCCAGCAGGACAGTACACAGTCCCACTGAACAAACAAAGAGAGGCATGAAACATGTTGAGTAAAATGAGGCCGTTGGTCATGATGGTAACTCACTCACCTCAAATACAGTGAACTGAAGTGGGAGCCTCGTTGTAAACAGGAAATGAGCTCTAGGAGAGAAAACATACAAATGTGTGTATGAACTGTATGTAATCTCAAATTACATAATAACAGCCCATTCTGTGATGCTGCACACAGAAGCAGCTCTAGCCACAGTCTGTGCTGTGTGCTATATTAGGACATGAGCCGCGGTCATGGTCAGTCTGAGTAAAGCTCTTTGTTTCAGTCACTGTCCGAGTTCTCGGGTACAGTGTGATCACTGCTCACAGGCAGAGGTCTGTGCCTCACCATGTGCTTAGCTCCAGACGCAGACAGATCCCATAAACAACAGGCAAAACAGGAAACTATGATACACGCTGTGCAATACAGATGACCTCAGCCAGACAAAGAGAAATAAACACTTATTAAATTTAAGTGTTCAGACAACCCGAACCTGAATATATCTTAGTGTGATGCAATCTGTCTAAAAATTAAAACGATTCCTTTTGATGTAAAACAGCATTTAGCTGTCTAAAAGTCTGAGGAAACACAAATATTACATTGTCAAAAGTAAAAACAGATATGTTTATCTTTTTTTTTTTTAAGTCCCCCTTTCTTCTGGGCCTACGGGTGCAAGAATACTAGTTAGCAGGCAGTTCATGTGGTGGACTGAATGAGGAGTGGGGGGAAAATATTCCTCCACAGACTAAAGCCTGAGGCCTCGATCCATTCAAGGCTCAGAGAAGAAGCAGTGCTTTCTGAGCAAACATGCTGCAGCAAAGACAATCATGAGGAGTGAATGCCAATAAGCACTGACTCACATACACATCAACACACCAGACTTAAGTTCAACAATACAGACATTCCAGCAAGAGGTCCATTGTTATACACGATAATAATACAGAACACATGTTATAATAGTAACTAGCCTAAGCAGAACAATTCTCAGAAAGTAAAAGAGTTGTTGCCTTACCTGGATAGAGGTCTGTTGAGTATGACAGCAAAAAGCCTCGTCCAGAGCGGTGTGCGGCTGACATAAACGTTATCACCACTTCATTACTACTCAGTGTCACATTCCTCTGAGACAAGTCCAGCTTCCCACAAACAGGACCTGCAAATAAAGAATGTAACAAAATAATCCACAAAACCTTTTCTTTAATTTAGCTTTATTTGGGTGTGTTTTTACATTTCTATGCCCCCGAGATATGTCTGATACACCTGGTTGAAAGAAATGTATGTGTCAGTCTGTTGCGAAATTGGCTGCTTTTGCCTCTGTTATTTATGTGTCAATGAAATGGAATGACAAACTTGTCACTGAAAAGCACTATTAAAACTAATGTTAAGCTTTACATCTTACCAAAACTTGTGTAGCCATTTTTATCTGTGATCACTAGTGAACCGTTGCCACAGCCTGGACTACTCTCAATGTCAAAATCTCCAAACAGGAGACGCAGCGTCCTTCCTTCTGGCACACGAAGCCTCCACTTGCAGAATATATTGCTGGGATATGTGCCTGGATAGTTCTGTGAGGCCAAGGTCCCAGACTCTGCACCAAGTAGAGTGTGTCCACAGCCATTTCCTACAAAGTAAAGTCAAGTAAAATATAAAGAAATGTACCTTAATACAACCTCAGGGCGATGTTAGTTTCCCATTTTGTTGGAACACATTTTCACATTTCTCAATTTCTGAGAGTAGTGGAAACAAGAAATATTTTTGCAAGATCCAGGACAAGACTATTTTAATGGTTTGTCATGTGTCTGTTTTGGCTTGTGCCTCTAATGCATCAAAACAGTCAAGTCTGAAATAACTTAAAATTTACAGTTTAAGCAATTGAAAAAAAAAGCAAAAAAAAAAAAAACAAGCCTGTAAATGTCTCAATTTAGGATCAAGTATGACACAGAACATGTCTTGACTGTAAAAGTAACCTCTAAAGTGCAGAAATATCACTTGTTTGCCTTGTTTGGAAGATTACAATTCAAGTTTATGTTCTTTTTGTTTCTCATCAGCTCTTTTTTTATGCAGTTTATAGGTGATACAGATTTTCCCTTTCCAAAACAACAAGTTTGACATTATCAGTATATCTTCCATTTCTACTTACATTATGATGAAATAAATAGTTTCAGCTGTATTATTACTAGTAATGCTTATATTTATTATTATTCATTGTTTTATGTTGCATCATGTCGCCGGAGTAAATTCCTAGTTAGTGAATTTTGTCCACTGACAGCAGGAATTTTGATTCTGATTCCAGGAATTTTTAAACACTTGACATCTTGTTCTCTTTAGAAACCTTCGCTTATTGAGATAAAGTGACTAATTAAAATATTTAGGCCCCCTAAGCACAGTGAGTCAAATAATAATCGGAAGGCCCTTCCCACAGTGGTCATCCGAAGACAAACACTGTGGGGGCAAAACCACAAAATGTCCAGCTCTGAAGTGGTCCATGAATGGTCAAAACATAGAAAAGGCTCCATCAACTATCTAAGTCAACACACTGTTCCTACTGCTGTTTGCCTTATAGGGATTTTTGTAGGGCTGTTAGTTGATTAATCGGTTGATAGTGTCTACAAACAATTTTACTGAGATTATTAATTAAAGATTTATATGGCCCACAACAGAAAGGCTTGTAATGTGGCTGTTACAAATAAATACACTGTTTACTAGTACTAGTCTTGTAATAAATATGTAATTGTGTGAGGACTTGTGGTCTTGTCTGTGCACTGTAGGTCTGGTACATGTTAAAGTATAGTTTTGAGGGCTATTGCCAACACAAATGGTAATTATTTAGTCAATTCCAAGATTTTGACATTTACTCAAGGGGCTCAGTCAGATCGATGAGTCACCCCTCGAATCTGAATCTTTTACTATCTCAGATACATTTATCATTTATTTTATCAGATAATTCACCATCATCAGCTTCCATCCTTAAATTTCATGAACACTAAATGCCCCACCTCCAGATCCCATAGGATTCAGTGGAAATGCCACAGTGACACAGGCCCACTGTGAGCAACAGAGCATAGATCTGTCACCTTCCTGTAGAGACCACAGGCAGCCCACAAAGGAAGTTTACTTACATTAGAATTTTATTACATTAGAATCGGTGTCAACTGTTTACTTTTTGAAGATAACTTCCTATGGAAAGACACATCCACAATGTCCCCCTGCAACATAGTTCAAGGCTTATTTGACATGTCCACACAGGTCCACAGAGGTCCACAGAAACAGACGATGTTCACCTGTGTTTCACTTACAGAAGTGGTCAACGACCCCAATTGCTGACAGGAAATAATGTAGGCGTATATCCACCATACCCGTTTCAATCGTTCTACATTTTCTTGGTTTAAATAACATTAAGGCATTTTAGCCCAAACAATCCTGCTATGGAAATAGATATCACTTAATAGACATGAACATGGTACATTACTGTTTGCAAAGTATTTTTCTACATAATGTAATCAAAATATATAATACAGAGCAAATGCTGTTTTCTGGCAGTCCATGGAGACATAAAATGTGTCAACTTTGAACACAACATAAACTATACTTTGCATGGATCATTGCTTTGACCTACTTTGAAATAACAAATTAAAAGCAGTTCCAACACTGTCTCCAACTGCTTCCTATTTTCCTCGCTGCTCATTCTCTCTGGTGGTGGAAGCCTAAAGACAAACCCAGAGCCCAAAATATCACAACAGAGTCTGTTATGAATATAACTAAATAACAGACTGGTTGGTAAAGTTGGCACAGGCGCAAGTCAGATGGAGGGAGTTAGTGTTATCTTATCAAGCGCAACTTAGAACTCTACAAGTTAAGGTGGTTTTCTCTCACCTTCTTGTCCATAGACAGCCACAAAATGAAAACTAAAAATAATCCAAACTGTTGTCATAAGAGTCTTCACAGCATCTCCGGTGATTTCGTTCATCTTTTCTAGAGTTCCTGAAATGTAAGGTGCAACTGGAAAGTAAAGCTTTAGGTTCGTCCCTTGAAAACGTTTGGTGCTGTGAGTGTGGGCGTTTACTATTGAGCAATGCGAGTAAATACGGCATCCCATTGGTTCAACTTCCATGTCAATCAAATAAAGCCCGGAATTCCATTCCCCGGAGAGGCGGGCTCATGGGAAACATGAGGCTCTTGTATAAAACAATAACCGGTCCATGTTCTTTTGAATTAGTAGAATATATTTGACTGACACTATATGGAATAAAATAAGACAACACTCAATTCACATTTTATTCTTAAAACGAAAGCATCAGAAGTGTTTTTCATGCAGAATGCGACTGAATACTACCATCTTGTGGTAAGATACGCGCAACAACAAAAATAACAGGCGTCAGTCATAAAATGCGACCCCGAATGAGAAGGAGCAGTTAATTATTGGCCTGTAGACATAGAAGAAGGCAAATAAAGCTGATTCTCGATTCTAATCACCTGGATTACTACAAGCTGTAGCCTGCAGTCTTTGGTTGATGAAGCGGTGGAGCTGCTGGCAGTGATAGACCCGCTGAGCCTGGCGCTCGTGCATAAGAGCAGTGACCGATTTACGCGTTGCGTGCGGACTACAGCTTCTCGTGACACTGGCACAGATGCTTCTCAGGCAAATGCTACTTCAGTGCAGGAAGTGTGGCAAGGGAACATAGTGCATGCTCTCATTCTGTGACAAGCGGAGGAGCTGCGCTTTACCACGGTAAGTCCACACAACGACATCACACCCGTGGTTATACAAAATGAAGGCTACACTTTACATAAGGTGTAAAACGGACAAGAAGAAGTAGACTAAGGGTAGGCTTACTGTCCAAAATGTGCGTGTGACGCTCAACGTCATGGGGATGAAGCCGGCTGAGCGCGCACGCGATGAACAGCACAGTCTGCTCCACTGTTGGTTTTATCGAGGATCTAGTTCAAGAATAGTCCATATTTTGATTCGTTTAGGGAATTTATTTTAGAACCACGTGGCCAAGTTTTTCTTGATTTAGAAGTAGTGTAGACGGTCAACTGTTATCTGAATCTAAAATCACACAGTGATCGTGAACAATGTCAAATACTATTGTGGACGAGACAGACGTGTATAAGTTAGGCCTAAAGGCTTTCCGACTCACATCATTTATTAACGCCTAATCCTAATATTGCATTAGCTCTAAATAGCTTGTTTATTTATATATGTAACTGTTATAACTTGTTGTGATCGTCCATGTTTTGTATTCTTTCTGCTGAGAGCGCAGGAGATCTCAAGATGCTGAAAACAGAAGAATCCTCCCCAGGCATCCTGCACCGGGAGCATTTCCTACACAGGTAACTAAATACGAATGGTACTGTAGGCCTAACCTTGTTGTCTTTTATGACATATGTACTGGAATAGTTGCTTTTAGAGGACATATTCATGTTTAATCCATCCCTAATGAAACTGCTAAATCTATGCTAAACATTCAACAGTTTTCATAGTTGAGATTCTGTCGCCTCCTGCAGGGTTAATAATGACACTGCAGGTACTGGCACAGTCTTGGCCATTGAGACCCACCACGGTAAGTTGTATTGGATTCCTTCATAAAACAAATTATGATTTATTGATACACACAGAGAACAGAAGTTTTCCTTTTATTGTTAGATGAGAGTGAGGCTGAGGGAGAGGAGACTGAGTACGGCTATCCCATCACCTGTGGAGACAGCAACGCGGTTCTTCTGATTAAGAAGTTTGTCTGTCCTGGAATCAATGTGAGATGTGTCAAAGTAAGTTATCTCCCTATAATATAAGTTTATATATATATATAATTATTAACAAATACTACTTTACTTTACAGTTTAACAATGAACTCATTAGTCCAAAGCAATTTGTGCATCTGTCGGGAAAGGCTACACTGAAGGACTGGAAACGAGCCATTCGACTGGGAGGAGTTATGCTCAGGTAAACAAAACCACAAACATTAGGCTGCTGCTTACAAGTGGTTAACTTGCTTGACTACTCTGGATTTATTTTAAACAATGCTATAGGGTGGATTGCCTTAAAGTGGGGCCTATAATGATCACCTACGCTTTAGAGCCAATAGATTTATCTGAAATGAATAAAAGACAACCTAGTCTTTAGAAACCTGTGGCATTGGATTATGAAAGTCATATGGGTTAAAATGCCCCATCAGGGTGATATGGTTTTCAAACTGGACGTTTTCTGGCTTAACCATAAACTTTGGACAATCTAAGTGAGGGGTTATTGGTAATTTTGGGAGGTTGTGTCTCTTAAAATGAGAAACGAGTTGAGCTTTTGCATTATTACCCAAGGACATTTTGAAATATTGCTAACTTGTGAGTTCAACATTTGCAATAAACACAATAGCTATTGTTGACAACCATACAAAACTAATGTGAAAACAAACCAATATGAATAATCACATTGCACACATGTACATGACTGACTTTAGAAAATACATTTCAGAGCATGCTGGCAAATAGCTGTTCAAAGGCAGAAGGATATACAGTGCAGAGATGTAAAGAATAGGGCTAGTATACATTATTGTGGTCTTAGATCTAATACAATTTAGGAACCCCACTGTCCCTATTTGTGACAACACTGTCCTTCTGGGAGTAATGTACTCCCAGTGAGTTTTCTTGTATTTTTATTTCACTCTCCTGTGTAATACCCTCAATCTCTCTTTACATTTGACTAGACAGCATGTTGAGAATTTCAGAATGCTATGGATTGTGTATTTATTGTGTTTAATTCATCTCACAACTTAGCTGACAACTTTGAAATATATATATATATATATATATATATATATATATATATATATATATATATATATATATATATATATATATATATATATATATATATATATATATATATATATATATATAATATATTATATATATATATATATGTGTATATATATATATATATATATATATATATGTATATATATATATATATATAGTGTAGTCAGCAGTTTAGTCAGCTGTACCAGCTGTTCAAGCCCCAAATATTTACAAATAGACATAACCATCACTTTTCTCATAAATTTTACTCTTGTTCTGTGTTGTTAGTGTTTCACAGCACATTCCACAGGCTTTCTGTAAGCTGTGTTTTTATGGTAGTTGAACCAAGTGCAAGGAAGTTGCTAAGCGATACTCACCCTTTATCATGTTTGCACTTGTTCTTGGTGTCACTGTGATTTAATTAGCATTCACTATAAATGGCAAAATCTTTCAATCTTATTTCAATCTTGATTTCTCAAAAATGTATTTTATTCTTCACAAACAGATTTTAAAACAAATATAATGTTGTTTTAAACCCTTTCTCTTATGTAGAAAAATGATGGACTCTGGCCAAATAGATTTCTATCAGCACAGTTCCGTGTGCAGTAACACCTGCCGCAGCGCTAAATGTGATGTGCAGATGAGCAGAACCCTGGTCCAGCCCAGCCCTCCGACAGTGACAGGTACACACTCTGTACAAGCACTGTTTAGTGTAGCAGAAGCTACCCACTAAAATACCAACCAGCAGAAATCGGTGTGGGCATGTCTGCCTCTGTCTTTGCACATTCTGAGGTCCTATATTCACAGTTGCCTTTTCCTTTTTCCTTAGGAGATGATTTTAATGATGCAACAGGAACTGAGGAGCATTCAGAGGTAAAATCTGGTGCAGAAACTGAAGATGGTGCTTCTGCAAACCAATCCCCAGAGTCAGCAACAACAAATGGACAACCTGCCAAGAGGGAGAGAAGTGACTCACCAGGTAAAGTTTAGAAACAATACAAAACAACAATGGATAGCTGGATTGCAGTTTTTAAACAGACAGTTTAGATTGATAGCCAGACACTGTTTGAGAGCTAGTGGAAGTATTTTTTATTACATTTATTTTACGGGTCCCACCACTCCCTTGCAGCATAGACCTTTCTCTTTACATAGTACTCCGACTCCCAGTCGGGAGCAGTGCCTATTCAGATTTGTTTCTTCTTTTCCTCCAGTCTCATTATTCCATGTAACATGGTTCCACTATTTTTAACAATCTTCCAGCTGGAGTATTAAGTCTCTGGAAATCTGTGGCAGAATATGGATTAATGGGAAATATCTTGTCAAGTGTCCAGACAAAAGTATTATTGACTTTAAAAGAAATTGCGGCTCGAGGTTTGAAGGACAACCTACAGCTACAAGGTGAGTTGGATCAAAGTCTTTTGAGCCTTTTTCTCCTTCACAAAATGAAATGACTCTAATATGTTTTTGATAGACGCCATCATCCTTAACACATTATGTGAGATGCTTGGTCTTTGTGACTCAGTGAAGCAGGAAGTGGAACTAAGGCGTAATTTCAATGAAGAAAACAGAATCAACAATCATTTTTATGGTAAAAGTGCACTCATACTGAGCCCACTGCTAGACTGAATAATAATAGATAGTATATATACAAAAATGTACATAAACAATTCTTGAATAGAAATACACAGTTTATAAATAATACTTTGGTGCTTATATTATGACAGATACTTTGAGCAAACATTTTCTAAACTTCACAAATTCATGTACATAACATAATCTAAAATATACAATTTTCACAGAAATGAAAAGGACTTTAAAAAGAAGAAAGAGGATGGAAAAAACCTCCACCTGCAAAGCATCATCCTCAAAACAACCCCGACTTCAGCCTCACGGGTCACTGAGCAACTGTCTTAACATACTGTCGCCGCTAACAACCAGCCCAGTGATTTTCCCTCTCGCTGCTTTTGGCCTGTCCGAGCACACAACAAGCCCTCTTCACTTCGGTCATTTCTCCCCTCACATCTCCACCGACACAGCACCGTCTGGACAACTTTCTGACAAGCCGATCGGGGATGGCCAAAAAGTCAAACTGGAGAGGAGGTTGAGAGAAAATAGTAACTTGAGACGACAAGGTGTGGATGAAGAGGACAGGAGGGGCAGAGGGAGAAAGAGGGAGGCGAGACAAAGCACCAGTCCTTTTAAGAAAGAGCTTCAACATAGAGAAGAGGAGACAGAAAGCAACAGCTAACATGACACCCGTGCATCAAAGAAACTTAAGTAGGAATAGGTGCTTTCAAAGTAAAGTATTACAGCTGTGGGCAGACAGACCTCAACTGAATTATTGATGTGTATGACATGATGGACTAATATTGCTTGGGTTCTGGATGACTTCATAACATTCAATAGGGCTGTATTGAGATGGAGTGAGACAAAAGGACTATTGTTAGTAAGTTGTTGGATGAATATGGAAAAACATTAACCTTGTCAATAATATAATATCAAATAATTATTTTCATTGGTTTCAGGCCTAAGCATTCCTTTCTGATTTGAAGGATTTGGCATAGCAATGGTCCTTCGTTGTGATAGCAATAGCTCAAATAAAAAAATTATGTACTTTGAATGGGGAAATATCCTTCAAATCAGGAAGGAATAATTTGCCTGAAACCATGAATGAATCAATAAATGAATAATTATGGTAAATTTTGTGGGATATTTCTTATGAAAATGCCATGTAATTAACTTGAGAATACTGGCTCCTGTCTCCAGCTGAACATTGCCTGAATAAAAGACATCTGAGTATGTGACATTAATTTCTGAAACAAAATATTTTATAAACCGTTTGCCATTTGGGTCTGCAGACATTGTATTTGAAGGTAGCATAACTGAATATAGAGATGCCCTTGGAAATCTTTTAGACATCAAATTCCTCTAATTACAGCTTACAGCAATAATAAAAACAAGGTTGAACAAACTCTCTAATCAGTATCTAATATGCATTGTATATAAATGTAATGTGTTTTTTAAAGTATGTTGTATTGTTTCAATTTGTAATAGATGTGTTTGTTTACTTGTACTGTAAAGTATATTTATCTATGCAAACAAATTAAACAACTGTGAAAAAAAATGTATCAATATAAACATTCAAAGGGAGATTGTTGACTGAACCTGATACATGAACACAATTGTTACATTATTCAACAATGAATAAGCTATTACTATGTTCAATCTCCTCAGTCCATTCATCTCCTCGACATGTGTATGTATGTTCTGGTACTCTGTAACTGGCGTTATTTTTCCATTCAGACTTGAGGCAAGAAGGATTTGACAGCATGATGTGTGTACCAGTTATATATATATAAAAAAAATATTACATTTGCTCAGAGATCATTTGTAAAAAACAAAACAAAAAAGTCCATTCATCTGAACTGCAGTTTCCCTGTTCGTTCAGTGTTGGTGCTGCATGTTACAAGTTTGTGACCGACGGTGATGTGTTGAAAGCCAGTCCTTTTTGACTTTCCTCTGAGCCATAATGACATGTCATTACCTCTTCAGACCTGACACTGTGGATGCTGTTGTTTGTCAGGGCTTAGGAGCAGCAGCCGCTGAAAGGCTTGATAAAATCTTTCATCACATTCAAGATATCTACTCTTGTAATGATGATCAGATTTGTTCAAGTGAGAAATATGCTGCATAAAAGTTAGTTTAAACGATCCTCTGGTGCAGGTTAAGTGGGTTCAGACAGGGATGCACAGTGAGTTGAAATAAATTGCCACTCTGACCGTGAAATACCAGGGTGCAAAATGCCTGACATGCATCAAGCAGGTGTAATTACAGGTGTTGCCTTGACATATGCCGTGCTCCTTTGGTTAAATGAAGTAATTTACAGAGCTATTCATTGTCATCCATCTGTCATCCAGGGCTAACAACGTTAGGGACTCCTGCATGTCCAAGCAGGACACCAATATGTCTCTATCGCCTTGTTTAATTCAATCCACAAAACCTGTACATGACAAGGAAACATACTGTACGGTGCTGCATAATGGCATCTTTATGCAATTGGGGCTTTTGGAGCCACCACTAATTGTGTTAGTCCAGCCATAGATTAGACAGGGGATTGCTTCATGCAGAGAAGTAGCTGCCTGCAACCTCAGCATTAGTGAACCGTTTAATCCCAGCAAGCAAATGAGTTGATGACTGGACAACTTGCATAGTTTTACCAGGTTAATTATTTGGGGGGTTGTTTTGCAATATAGGACTATTATTTTGTAAAGAACCTGTCTAATATTTAGTAAAGCCCTGTTGTTACTGTAAAGACAATCCTTGTACCAGGGTCCAACATTGTATTCGATAAATGAATGAATGAATACATACACACACACATAAACAAACAAACAAATAAATAAATACATACCAGTGGGGAAAAAGAGAAGCAAATAAAGCTAAACATCGGAAGAAATAATAACAACAACAACAACAACAACAACAACAACAACAACAACAACAACAACAACAACAACAACAACAACAACAACAACAACAACAATAATAATAATAATAATAATAATAATAATAATAATGTGTCTGGGGCATTGTGATCATTATCAGGCAGTGAATGTGAACTTAATCTGACATTAGTGTAAATTATGTTAAGGTGTAATAACTGCTTTTAACTCTTCTTTTCTTCGCCCTCACAAAGCCGTTCTTCTCACTCGAAGTCTCCTGTGAACTGTGTAGTTGTCGTCTGAGCATCTTCCTGCCGCTTGGTGTCGCCCTTCCATTACGCAGCGCGGGCGTGCGTCGGAAAAGTGCTTTAGTTTGAAGAAAGAAACCCGCCGCCGCCGCCGCGCTGTGTGTTTACCCTGACGTCAGTTTGCAGAAGTCGCCGTGCCCTGTCTCCGCTCCGAGTCCGCCGCTGAAAGTCTATCACTGAAGAGGAGAGGAGCGATAGATGGGACAAGCTCTCCACAAAGACAAAAAAACTTACCCGGACCTTTCCAAATGATTCCTGCGACATGTTCCAAGTGGACTAAACCAGCCTCAGTATGAACACCTGCGCCTTTCTGCTGATTTTAGCCGTCCAGATCTACGCCGATGGCATTGAAGGACCAACAGGTAAGGCACTTTTTCTTACCGACTTTCCCAGCTGACAGTTTGTAAGTTTTCAGCTCTGATTAAAAGTTATAATAGCGAGTAAACTCCGTGCATGTCTGTGTGGCGTGTGCTTGGTGCCAACTTTGGACCGCGGCGCCTCCGTAGTAGTACGCACTCGTTTCAATGTGGCTTTTTGGATGCGAGCATGGCACTGTGGGATAAAACAACTTAGTGTGCAAACTTTTTAAACATGCGTCGTGTTTTTAGTGCGTAAAGACTGAGTTTGTGTTGTGTTAGCTCATGCAAAGTGGGGGTTTTATTTCCCTAAACATTACGCACTGTGCTTTCTGCTGTTGTAGCCGCTGCTGCTGCTGCCTCTGCTGCTGCACCTTTGTAAACCAGAGTTGCCTTTTGTTTATGCGTGGTGACAGTTATCCCTCAAGCAAAATAGCGACACTCCCACGATATAATATCCAGGATTTATGAAAGCACGTACAGAGGGATGCCTGGAGTGACTCAGGTTTTGGATGTCAGTTTTGGAGCCTGCTTTCTTCAAACTTATCTGATTGGCTGATGCTTTTAGGATTTAAAATTTTTGATCCCAAACAAGGTTCAGGATTGGCTCTACTGTTTTTAAATATCTCAAGCTCAAATGTTGCCTCTCTGCTTCTCCCAGTTTAATTCTTGATTATTATTAAGCTTTTGTTGATGGATTTGGACGCACGATTTCATAATCTTAAAAGCTTTGTTGTCCTTTTTATGGTGTGATGAAACACACCACAACACAACCACTTATTAAATTACTTTGGAGAATTGCAGGGCTTGTCACAAAATTACAAATACATTTAAATGGAAATCCGCCTTATAAAACGGACTCCCAAAACATATTGTCAAACCCTCTCAGTTCATCATTAATACCATGTAGTAATGTGACTTTGGACCATTTCTGTTCCAAAGATGTCATGAGCTTACCTAGACACAGACGAGTATTTTTTATCTCCGATATTGATTTCTTGTTAGCTGCATATCAATCCAATGTTCTCCTATTGCACTGGTTTATTATTGTTGCATTATTCATATAATGGCTACTATTTGTAGCTACTAGACATCCATTACTGAAGAGCTATTTATTACTGGGGATGCACCGATTCATCTTTTTCAGATCCGATACTGATTTAGATACCTGGGCTCTAAGTATCTGCCAAGACCCGATATCAACCGATACCTCTGCAGGGACAAAAAATTGCATTTATTTTCTTAAAACAAGAATAGTGTGCAACCGTTTCTGTTCCAAAGATGTAATGGCTTGGCTAGAGTTTGTTACCTAGACACAAACGAGTATTTTTTCACTCATCACAAAGACAGAAAACTGGGATGATGATGATGATGATAATAACATTTAGACTGTGGCTGCTCGGAATACAAGCGACACAATGTTAGTCATTTGTTTTTGAAAGACAAGTAATTACATGGAATTCTGCTTTTTCACAATTGTCCCTGCATTTGTATTCTCGCTTGCAGCACAGATTCATGGAACAAGTCACCATAAGACACAACTAAGCAAGCAGGATGTGTATTGTCAAGAGGCTGATTGGAGCGGATCATTAAGAGGAATGAGCCGCGACATTTGAAAGATTAAATCACACATAGGTAATTAAAAGTGTGCAATGAAACGGCGACGCTTTGCCCGTGCGGCGCGAGAGAGGCTGTCAACACAAATTCACCTCCTGTCAGGTTTTTAGTTTGTTAACTGGAGTGTTGCAGCTTTCCCCATCTGCACGTGTACCTCCACATTAACTCCTAATAGTTACCTGTTTCTGTGCGTGACTGCTCCTGGCCTTTCCCTGCATCTGGAAAGGAACAGGTTGAAATGCAGCCTTGACTCCCTCTGTCTTTCCCAGCGTCGGGTTTGATTAACGCTCAGGATTCAAACCACGCCTTAACCTTGGATGCTTAATAACAGTTAAGCTCGGACAGTCCTTCTGGGATTTCTTGCCTTTTTCACCTGATCCATATTTTCATAACTCTTCTGAAATGATGGTCTTGTCTGTCGGAGTTGTAGATGTGGAATTTCAAAGGGTTGCGCAATATCTTAAAAAGAGATGCAATATGCAATAACTTAGCTGAATTTTGGCTGTATTTGGGTTTTCGTAATGTTCGGGCTTCAAAGTTTAGTTTCATTTATGAAGAAGTACAAGCTCGGGATTCACAACAGGGAACATGAAATGAATCTGGATGTTTGAATTTAATCCATGGAAGTAGTTCACAAACAAAATAACTCATAAGGATAACGAGGATTAAAGTAATATTTCATTGAGTATTACATGTTGAATGTATTTATCAGTTGTTTAAACAGTTAACATGTTTTGTACCCGAATTTAATGAGTGTCTGTCTAGAAGATCCTACTTTTATTGTGAGACATGTAATAAGACATTGTCTACCACTTAGTGCTGTCATGAGACAAAGATTTCAAACTGGATTAGATGTTAGGGAATAGACTTGATTCTCAATACAAATTTTGATACCACAAAATACATGAATGAATTTAGAAGTAGAATTTTCAACACAAGAACTTTGTTGCTTTGTGTACTTTCTTTGGTTTACCATGTGATCTTAGACTAGTTCTGACAAAGCTCAAGATCATTTTAAAACGGTTCAGGAAAGGTCAAAGTTGATCTTATTTTAGTATCGATACTTGTTCAATCGATACTTGTTCATCTAGTTTCGATACCGGGTTTAGAATTGATTAATATCTGATTTTTGAAACTTTTGATAACTGTACTACACATCAATTTTGCACAAGGATGCTGTGAAAGGCGTACTGAAATCTAAATTTGGAAGCCATTCTTTTCTACTTTGTCTCTGTTTTTCCAGCGATATCAAACCTGATCTGTCACTTTCACTTAGTCGTTGGGGAGCAGAGTAGACCCTCACTTACCATCTGTTTCCTCTATTAGCTGTGAGTGTTGTCAAGTGAGGGGCGTAATTATCCCGTGTCTCATGACTCATTGGCCGGTTTGATCCGAAGTTAAGACAGAATATCCTTTTTGCTTATTTCAGTGAATAAGAGATCGCTTGGGCCGAGATGAAAAGGACTGTGTGAAATGATGGTTGGAGCATAGGCTGGAATGAATAATGCCCCAGCGCTGATAGCTACATAAACATTGGCAATAGCTTTGGGGATGTTTCAGGACCAAAAGAAGATAAGAACATTAAAGGTTAAATGTTTTAAGTTGTATCCGATATGAGTAGTACAAGCACAGAGATAAGGCAGACCAAAGAAGCCATTGAAGTTGATTTCTTGTTATAGCTACATATCAATCCAATGTTCTCCTATTGCACTGGTTTATTATTGCTGCATTATTCATATCATGGCTCCTACTTGTCGCTACTAGACATCCATTACTGAAGGTCTATTATTACTATACTAGTTTTTTCCCACAGGCTGGTCACAATTAGGGCTGTCACTAACGATTATTTTAGTAGTCGATTAGTTGACTAGTCAAACGATTGTTTCTATTGTAAAGTTACATTTTAAAACACATAACCATTTATATTTATAGTCACTGAATGCTCTATGTAGAATATTTATGAATAAAGAGTGTTATTGCTTCAAATCCGCAATTGTTCATTAGTTTTTGACATTTAGATTTTAAAATGTTGCTCTCTTTGTTATAAAATGTCTTTTCAAACTAGTTTTATAGTCTGTCCAGTTGACGATTACGATGATCAATTATTATAGTCGAATTATAGTTTTTATAGTTTACTTGTCTCAATTAGTCAATTAATTGTTGCAGCCCTAGTCGCAATAATAACTACAGTATCTCGACTTATCGTTCAATATGTGATAGAAAGAACAACGTACTGTATTTGGGGCTCAGTATTTGTTGTGTATGTTTTCTTTGCAATTTGAGGAACTTTTTCTTAGTTTTTTAAAATAAAATTTGAGTGAAATGACTAACTTATATGACTTATTATTGATCCCAATTAACCAAAAAGTCTTTCATTGCGCTATTTATATATTGTAGCTCATGTTTTTTTAATAATAATAATGCACAGTTTTGGGGGGATTCTCCTTGCTCTCAGTGGCATAAAATATCATTTATCGTAATACTTAATGTAGAAATATGTCAAAATATGTTATCGTGACAGACTTTGGTGGCACCTTGGACCCTTAATTAAAACATTATACACACATTAAATGCCAGTTAATGCAGCTGTTTAATTTAAGCTGTTTCCCTCATCATACATTTTTAATAAACTTTGAAAAAACTAAGGAAGAGCTCATTTTTCCAGTTTGGATTCTGCACATTGTGGCTTGGTTTATGTGGAAATACGTTTTAGAGATGGTTCTACTTTTAAGACATATTTTTCAACAAGTCAGTGGAAAGCTTTGCAACGAGACAGTCTGGATCAACAGCCCTTATTCAAATAGCACCAGAGTGTTTTTGTTTTGTCAGAGACCCGTGGGTGCTGCCGTTGTTTTTCCATATGAGTTGGCAAACACTGACCCCAAGAGCTGCTTTCACTTTCCGTATCATAACAAAAACCACCAGGATCTTTGGGGCTTTATTAATTTTCAGTTTAATGCAAATCGATGCTAAATGAAACATGTTGCTTGTCTGTATCAGTACTGAAAGTGTGGGTTTAAATCCCAAACGGGTGGTCAATGATTTACCTTCATTCCTCTGCACAAAGACATAGTTTTACAGGTCATTTACATCGCCCTTCATGAGAGAGAGAAAGCGTCTCTGTGAACCTTGACAGCTGAGTCTGTTTGACGATAATAAAATGTCAAACTAATTTTCATAAAGAAAAGGCTCAGCACTCTATACAGTTAGAGGTTAGAAATAAATTGAAGCTTTAGTTTAGATTTTAGTTTTTCAAATTAGGGTTGTTAAAGGTACCGAAAACCAGATACTAATCGATACTAAAACTAGTACTCCAGGTACTCAATTGAGCAAATATTGTTACTGAAAAACACTTTGACAGGAAAAAATGCTGCCTTTTGTGACCAGTTTTAAAATGATCGCAACTACTGTAAGACCACAATGTTGTATAAAACTTTGACCCAAAAAGAGAAGCTTTAATGATCATTGTTGTATCGCAATCGGTATAGAAATAAAGTTTCAGAATTTGGTATTGTGACAACAGCAGTTCAGCTATCTTGTACCGATACTAGTTTCATTATTGATTTCTTTTGATGGTCTAACTATTG
This sequence comes from Rhinogobius similis, assembly GCA_019453435.1. NCBI lineage: Eukaryota > Metazoa > Chordata > Actinopteri > Gobiiformes > Gobiidae > Rhinogobius > Rhinogobius similis. The sequence continues at coordinate 23,147,125 of CM033626.1, read as the reverse complement.
TGTGCAATGTATCCAACACCCAATAAGGCCAGGATAATCTATCTAAACTCCTGAGTGTAGAGGATATTAATTAATAAGTTAACGGGAGTACTCCTCATAACTGTAAGCACCTGTCCAATTGTCCGGCTCCCCTGTCTGCTGCTGGTCCCATCCCTCATTGTCTTATGATGGATCTCACCTCAGTTCTCTCACTGCTGAGTGGGCAGAGGCGTTTTGTGCTAGCCTGTGATTGTTGAGCTTAATTAGCCCTGCTGAGCATTTCCACTACCCATTACAATCCTTTTCCCTGCTCAGCTCTCTGTGCGCTTGTGTTTTCAGCCAAGTCTGTGGTGTGAAGTGAACCCATGCAGAGGAGGGTTTGCTCTTCTCAAAGGTCAAATACAGGTTGGGAGCCATGTTTCTGAAGCTGCATTATCGTCTTTTTGTGAGCAGGGCATCTCGGTTGGGCTTTGTGTGTGTCATATCGCATGTCTCTGTAGCCCGCGGTTTAACAAAGAAGGCAGAAAGGACCCGTTTGGAAGGAAATCAGCCCAATTGGAGGTAATTGCACCTGACACATATTATCCTGCCATGCTGCCTCAGTGAGAAGTGTATTATTTAGGGGTCAGGAATCAGTGGCACGTCCGTAAATAGAAGACAAAAGCTAATTTTATCCTATAGACTAAATTCTATGACCAGAAAACAAAGAGACAAGAAGACTGGGGTAATTAGCAAAGCCGTCCCTTTTCAGTTGCAATAGTCACACTGTGGGGGTGCCTTGTTTTATGGTAAAATGACAAACTTACATCTCTTCATCTATTTCTGCAGTACAGTCCTTTTATACAAAAATTCTATGAACGCTCTCTGATACAAAATTACCAGCAGAATTGTTGAGAATTCAAATGAAGAGACATGAAGAGACATTGATGCAGTAACTGAATTTAGTACAATGACTGAAGATTTAAAATAGCCAGCTTGTTAAAAGTCGACGAATAAATAACTTAGTACAAACTTTAATGTAAATAATTATTAGGGGTGCAATGATACATCACTGCACATCAATACACTTATAAATCATCTCATATATATTGACATCACCATAAAAATAGAGCGACGTATTGCACTTGACTTGACCACTTTGCGCACTTCGAAAACCAATTTGTTAGTGAAATATTTCCAGGGCAGTGCATGTACCCTAACAGTAACTAGAACTGTGGCTACAACCATACAAATATTTTTTTTTCCTCCTTGGAGTGTGTTTTACTAGTATCGAAACTAGATACTAATTTGGACAAGTATTGATACTAAAAATCCCTTTCACAGGACAAAATGTTACCTTTCCTGAACAGTTTTATAATGATCTTGAGCTTTATCACAACTAGTATAAGACTTCAATGTTTAATAAAGAACGTACTATTATATTACTGTTGAAAATGTCCACTGTCTAAAACCATGACCTAAAAAACAAGCATTTGTAATTATCCTTGTGGTATTGAATATTGGTATTGGTAAAATTTGGAACTGAGAATCGAGGATATTTCTTAGTATCGAATTGAATTTGAAATTTTTCGTATATTTTGTTTTTGCTGCTATATCTTATATCGTGACAAAAGCAGTGATATATACCCCTAACACCTGTTCAATAATTAGACATTTATGTTCTGCCCTAATGCTGTAAACATGAACATAATGAATTAATGCAGTGCGCGTGTGGAGTGTGAAGTGTGAAGCCGCCTCTTCCATTAGCGCCTGATTGTGTGGTTATCTTTAGGAGCATTAAGCCCTCCTCTTGTGTCCTGTCATGTTGTAAGGTCCTACAGATCTGACTGACACGGCACAAGTGCACTCCACGACACTCTGAAGCTCTCGCTGACACCTCCTCAGATACAGGGCAAAAGAAGCGCCCCTCCTCCGCAGTGACAGCAGGGACAGCAGCGCTCCGCACGATGTTATTAATGTGCTATTGATTGTTCAAACTCCTGCAAAGTCCATTTTATCTCAATTTGATCAAAGTGGCATCCTCCCTGCGGCGTGAAGTGGCGCAGGAGAATAAATGGTCTGACTTTGAACAGTGTAGGACAGTGAAATGTAATTCTACTGTCACTCAGGGGGTCAAACTCATCACATTTTAATGATGAAATAATATGAAAACGTGACAAAGCACAATATTTAAGTGAAAAGGCTGTGAAGCGAACAGCACGGTTTCAAAGGCATTTCATTTCTTAAAATCGAGACTTTTCGAAGTTCAATAAAACCAAAGCTAACTGAATATTTGACTTATTATTAAATGACTAGTCTAACTATTCTATTCAAATTTGGTGAAGAAGAATAAATACAGTTACAAATAATATGTAATGCAAAAGTCAGATTTAAAAAAATAATTCTTTGACATTTTGATTTAATAATGTCAATGTCAAAAAGTTCTTTCTATAGAGTCTGTTTAGTACCAATTGCATTCATCAAAATATGACTCCAATTATTTTTCATAGTCCCCTAGTCACAATTAGTTGCTTCATTGTTAAATATAAAAAACCTGCCCTCGTTCTGCTTATTTCACTTAATTTAGATCCCGTGCTCTCATCTTTCTGTCATACTACTGTAAAAGCTTACTTTAAAACATGGTCCAGTCTTAACAGTTTAGAATTGTGTCCCTCTTTGCCTTTGTATCTCCAGAAAACAGCACAAAGCGAGAATGGTTGGACACTTGCATTGTACAATTATCTTCCAAAGACACTGGCAGTGTGCTCTGCTGAGGCTCTTCCCTGAGGTAGCAGACAACAAGCCTCCAGAAAGTGGGTCTGCAAGACTGATGCAGCGAGCAGAGCCACCACCACCCAGAGGAGAGAGGAGAAAAGCCTTACGAGCAGTTTATATTTAGACCCCGTATTTCACTTTTTGTACCTTTCCCTGTGTCAACACGTTCAGAGGCAGATTCTTCAAGTGGCGGCGACGAAACAAATGCGGAGGTCACCGAAGTCAGGGTTCAGGACTAGGCCAGGAGCGTGGCAGAGACCAGTTGTTGAGCCGCCTGCTGTGCACTCCCCGTCACAGAAGAATAGTCAGAAATCTGATCCCCGGACGAGCCTTCAAGACAAAACAGCTTCTTCAGGACATTTCGCCCCCTTTCCGGCTGTGTATTCTGTTTGTCTTTTGTGCCATGACTCACGCTCTTTGACGAAGTAGAATTTCTAGTTTGTCTTAGAAATATGTTTTTGTAGACCGAGCTGTGAACCTGATGACGGAGATAAGAATCGTGCACTTATTTAATAGACATTCTCTGCTCCTAAATTGTGTTAGGACAGAGGAGATCTTAACAGCGTGCATAATGTGTGCTGTGCTGACTTGAAGCGGTGCAGTACTGAAAGCGCTCAGTGTGAAATCTCTTGTATCAGTTCAGCCATAGCTCCATCCTCTTCTATTTTCGCTTTTTGCTGAACGTCAGGCATTTTGTCGCTCTCCCGCTTCAGTTGTTCCTGACACAGCGGTGACTCTGGTTGTCTGGGGCAGGTCCTGACAACTGTAGTGGCGCAGGTGTCAGCTGTCAACCACTCTTAAAACTCAATCAGGGCACAAAAGTAGGGCTGAGCAATTTGAAGATAAAAATAAAATCAAAACTTGCCATTTTTGGGGAATTGTGTTCAATTTTTTTCTTTATTTACAGTTCATTGTTGACAAAGGGCTTGGCATTTGACATTTTTGCCTCCATATGTCTGAGCTGGGCATCTCTCAATATTAGTTACTGTTATTGTGAGAAGAAACGTCACAATATAACATTATAACTATAACTTTTCATACATAACAAAACAAAACTGAACCCTTGCTTTACTTTCAATCTAATGCATCACTGTTCCAGCTTTCTGAAATCAAAAGTAATGTTATTGTGATATAAACAGCCCCATCAAAAGCACTATGCATTTAGGGGTAACTGTTTTGGACACAGATCGAATTGAAATTACGCAATTTTCCGTCTAAAATAGTCATGATTATTATTGTTTAGTTCTTATGATTATATTGTCACCTGAATAATCACGATAATCAATTAACCAAATATTCTTAACGTCCCTGTAGTCTGACAACAGGTATGAATCAATCAAAACACAACTTTTGGTAATGATGAGGAAACACAGTTATAACATGGTTAAAAGTGCATAAAAGCACATTTTACATAATATATCCCTGTTTAACAGCAGAGGGAAAACTACCAAAATTGTAATCTGGGTTTTAGAAAATCGAGTCGTAATATTGTTTTTTTTTTTTTTTTTCTTGTTTGGTTTTTTGCAAATTGCCCATCTTTTCATGTAAGATCCAAAACCACTGAAATACTGTTGCTACATTATTAATGACTGGAAGAGAAAAGTTTTAATGGTTTTCAAGGTCTAATTATGTGAATCATCAAACATTTTTGCAAATTGAAATATTTTTCCTTCTTTTTTGTTGTAAGAAATGTTTGTGTACAGCAATAAATGATAGATAATACAGTATTAATGTATTACTCTTTTGTCTTAAAACAACAGAAGTCCTTAATCATTGTCGTGTTTGCCAAGTCTACAAAAAATTTAATCAGAGTTTAAGAGAGGAAAGGAAAGAAAACAACATCTAATCTGTGAAAAGGTCCCAATAATAATTCTGTATCTGAATAAATTTGAATGTTATTTTGAACAACATTAAATACATCAGAAACATGAAGAAATAGGGTTGGGGAAGATGCAGGGCTGCAACACGTTAATCGATTAACTAATTAAGTAATTGAATAATTGTTAACTGGTTTATACACAGATTACAAAACATTCTATGAGCTGAAAGAAGAAGTTTTATGACTCAGACAGAGCAGGGATGACACAAAAATGATGTGAGAAACATGTAAATTGTGTGTTTTGATTAAAATCCTTCATCTATAAATATTCTCCACCACGTCCGACCACCATGTCCTCAAATGGCTTCACTTCAGCTTTGTCTGGGTAAAAGAGTGAAAATCTCATTCACGGGCCTTCACATTCTAAACAACTAATCGATTAATCGAAAGAATAATCGCTAGGCTAGACTAATCGATCACCAAAATAATTGTTGCAGCCCTAGGAAGATAGTGATGGAAATCTAATCCTTGTCACAATCCAAACACCAAGCTCCAAGAAAATTGTACCAAAAAGAAAAGTGTTATTACTGTTTTTACCATATCGCCCACCCTTTGTAGAAACTTGTCTTGTTGTTGTTTAGCTTTTTACATTCCCTTGGCCTTTCTGAATGTATTTGCTCATAACTTGCACAGATTGTGACTCAGCCTTGATGAAAAGCCCTAGCTGTTGGTGGTGTAATTGCTAAAAGCGTTTCCCAAATCTTCAGTCAAAATGTGTGGCATCAACAAATTTATTTTTCTGTTTAGCATATTTAGAGTGAACCCATTTGTTACTTCTTTACAACTGTGCGTCAGTCGGTTTCATCCGAGCTCCATGTGGAGAAAATTACACAACGCTCTGTCAGTTTTGGTAGCATAAAACGCTTAGTAACTTTCGCCATTATTTATGAATGCGCGCGACTCCCATTCTACTTGCGACCACAGGGGCACTGAAGCAGTTTCTTATTTACATGTAAATAGAAACAATTGGTGAAGCCGCTATTATAGGCTCAGCGCGGTGGATTCTGACCGCCGCTCTGTTTGCGGTAGAAAGATGGAGTTTTTTGGGGGTTGTTTGGGTCTAGTTCAGGTGCTGAAGTGAGACTGAACAGAAGCACAGCCTATTGATTTCTTAAAGCGTCTGTCACACTCAGCTTATTGTCTTCTTCCTCTCGAAACTCTGCCTTCGATCCTCGGTGACCTCCCCTCGCACTGCTCTTCTCTTTGATACCACTCTTTTGCAGCACTTACACCATGGGACCGCTGCCATCGCATTGTAAAAAGACCGCAGACGCCTTTGTGTGTTTTCAAGGTTTTCTGTAGTTTGAGAAACCTTTTGTACAACCTGAACTTTACGTACTATACGTTTCTAGCCACTCATGACCAACTGGTTGTGTGAAAACAGTATGTATTATTCACATCTTTAGACAAGGTGGAACAATTGCTGCAGGCTAAGAAATGACTCACATATTTCTGCCTCGTATATTTTAACCGCTCGCTTTGAAGAGATACTAATGAACAGAGATAGCACCAGACCGTGGAAATATGTGCCCTTTTTCCTTTAGATCATTGTTCAGATCAATGTGTGGCTAAAAACACACACTTTGTTAAAATACCACCCTGTGATGTCTGCCAAGGTGATCTTCCCTCGAGGGCTGTGTACAGGTGGCATTTACGGCGGCTCCAGTCGGCTCGGGGCTCTTCAGGGTCCCCTCGCCTCCTGGATTGGACCCGGCTGCCTGGCGTTCCTAAGAGACAGCCCATCAGACACTTTGAAAGAGCTTTGTTTGTTCCTGTGCCGCTGGAGTGGACTGGTGGGCCCAGCCAGCCATGTCCAGAGGAAGTTTGGAAAGGTGATTCTCTTTAAGATCCACTATGCAATTGTATCTTTTTCTGTCACAGTTCAAAACACTCGTCCCTCCGTGACAACAGCCTAACTACCCTTTCAGCTTAAATATGTGCAGCTGGACTCTTTGCTGCATCAATGTACAATCATAAGACTTTCAACTAGGGCTACACTATTTGAGACACATCATCTAATTGGGATTAGAAAAGTATTTTGATGGCGATTAGATTTGCTCTTTTAAAAGGATTCTTGTCATAGTATATGTTAATATATCGCAATAGGAACATCGGTATTGAATGTTGCATATTTTTTCATATCATGCAGGTTTAAACAAAGTGTTGTTATTTTATGTTGGAAAAAGAATATGTGTTTTTGGATTATCGTTGTGGTATCGCAATTAGTATTGAGTATCGAGCCTACTCTTTATTATTTTTAGTCATTTCCTTGATAGTACTTCACGGTCTCACGTTAAATATTTTATTATTTTCCACATGATTACTTACCATGTGTTATTTATATTTTCCTCCAATAAAACTTGAACCTGTCTATTAATTCCAACATGGTGACAAAATACCAAACTGTAGGCCTGTCCGAGAAAACGAAACCATTATTTCCATGACATGTCTCTTTCTCTCAACCCTGATTCCTGTAAATGTAAAACGTTTCAACAATTCCCACTGTGTTTTATGGCAAAAGAAGCAAAATAGTCCCACTAATGATGCTTTGGTGTGACAAGCATTGACTGGGCTAAACAAAAGACCATTTTTTCTTCTCTTTTTCAAATAAACCAGGAAAAGGAACACCACTGTTTCACAAAACCACAAGCCACAAGTACGCGAGTGGCCACAGAGCCCATGGGTGTCGTTAACAAAGGACTTAATTCATTGTACCAACAGAAAATCGTAATTATTGCTTCCCTAGTTTACGTGTGGGTGTCTGCACAAGCTGGCCAGGGTCCACGCTGTGCTTATGTGAAAGGGCCAGACTGCTCCCACCTGATTATTCTGTATGTAAATATTTGCCAACTCCTTCGGCCATTTTCGATGTTCATAAATCACAGACGTGGATTACAGGTTCTTTGTTTGCTTTATTTTTCTACAGTGGAAATGCTAATGAGAGCATTTGCATAAAGCGCTAATATTTCTCTGATGATAAATTCTTGGCAGTGCACAAGATTAAAGGCCAGCTTTTCTGTCTAGAGAGAGGTAAGTATGTAGATATTGTCGGGACCTTTGCAGATATAGGTGCCTGGCCCATGCCTATTTCGGACAACTGGGGTAATTAAGAATGGGCTTAGCTGGGATTATGTCTGCGAGTAGACAGATCGCAGGGGACAGCAGTGAAGGCATTAGAAGAATACTGGTTAATTTGGGTATTACTGCTCTTAGCGCTGGTATCATGTGACATTAAGACAGCTGACAATAGAAGCCTGTTGATGCTAAGATCCTGAGCTCGCCGCTAATAGGCTTTATTCCAGATAGCTTTGTTTACACACTCCTCCTTCTTTCTTTATCTCCCTTCCTCATGCATTCAGACTTTCACAATTTGTCTCAGCCTAATTAGAAAATGGAAATATTTTGCCGTACACGTCCCTGGGGCATTTTCGCTCTGTTCTGAAGTATTTGCCTTACTACAGCACCTTTGAAATGCAGCGCTGGTGACTGTTCCACTCTCACTCGCGCTCTCTCTCTTGTGAATGCACACAAGGCCTTGTCTAGTTTTAGAGATATTTTTGTGGAATGTAATTAATGTTCTCATTAAAAGAGGGAACGAGCTGTAGGGCTGAACTAAAAGCCTGATACCCCTGGGTGCCTGCCCTCATCTTCTTCTTTAGGAGGCATGAATAGATGGTGCGTGGCCTCGGAAACAATGAGAACCAGAGCTAGTTACTTTCTTAGTCCAGCCCTTTATTGTGAGCTGCACACAGCCGTAACCTGATGCATGCTGCCTATTGACCCTTTGCACCTACGTCACACGATCACGTGGGTGCACCATAATGGACGGCAAGAGTATCCGAGCGCAGAATTACGGGGAGCGCAAAAGTAACAAACTCACAGTGATTGCAATTATTTTTATCACTTAAGCGATGGCTACTTCTAACTCATGTTCAGTTCAGTTGTCAGTGGAAGCAGGACAACTTTTACGCGCTCACAAAGCGCGGTATTTTGAGAAAGTGCAGATCGCTAGCTTAGAAACGGACCCTTACCTGTTTCCTCCTGCCATGCTCACCGATTTAATCAAAACGTCAATATCATTCATTTTCTACCGCTTGTTCCCGTTAGGTCGGGTGACTGGAGCCTATCCCAGTGACTTTTGGCCTTAGGTGGGGTACACCCTGGACAGTGGCCAACCGTGGGTTCTCTCCGGGTTCTCCCACCGTCCAAAGACATGACTGTGTAGGGTAACTGAGAACTCTAAATTGTCCCTAGTGAATGAATGTGAGAGTGAATGGTTGTCTGTCAATGTCTCTGTCTCTCTGTGTCAATATCATCATAATCAATATATTTTATTCACAAATAATAATTTTGTGGATGTAATATGTATTATCCATTTTGCAGGCTTGAGTCTATATACATACATGCATACATACAAGTTAATTTCTTGGCTGGATAACTAACGCCGTGCCCCGCATAACTTTGACGGTTTCACATATTCAGATATGTTTTCGTGTAAAATGTCATACACTTGTAACATTGGCATTGACTTAACTTGTGAAAAATGCTCACTGCAAATCCGTGAGTACTTGGAGGGCTTCCAGTTCTTTGGATTTATTGCTGCTACCCATCGCCGTCTTCTGTCTTCATAAACAGGTAAACGATAAAAGGCTACATTGGACTTACGGCTTTGCCTGTTAGTGCAGCCAACCGCACAACAGGATATCACCATTTTACGTGTAAAATTGATCAATGTTAGCTTACTAATAGTTAGGTTTAGGGCAAATTTCGATCATTTTACCTCGCACAAACAGCGCTTCCGCCGTCCGTCATGGCAAAGTGGGCGTTCCATGACGTCACATGCAAAGAGTCAATACTCCACCTCTGTTGTTTTTTAGAAACAGGCCAGTGTCAGTAACAACAATATATAGGTGAGCCTTATTAAACATGCATCGTATCAAATGGTCCATCTAATTTATTTACTCCATTACTTTCTCTCAAAGTGCTCTTATTTTAGAAATCAACAGATCCCATAATACTTTTCCCTAAGTGGTTTGTTGGCAGAATTAAGAGCGCATGACTCGATACAGAAATGCTTTGTTTTGACCTTATTGAGAGGGAGCACTGAATTGTTTTCCACAGTCTTTAAAGGCTAATCCCATCAGAGGAAGTGCACAGCATGAAGGCCTAACTGCAGCAGAGTCTGAGCCGGAGCTGCCAGGACTAGGCTGACAGGAATGTGTTTGTCTGCCTAACTTGGCTTTACTCAGTTCTGGCTGGAAAACAAAGAGGGAAAAGTCTTCAGTAACAGCTGACTTCTTAATTCCACTTTCTGAACTGTGATAAGGGCCATTGTCCAACTGGATAAAAGCATTGCACAACTTCTGATAGCAATTCCGCGTGGGTTTGTGGAGATGTAATTGTGGCCTGGATGTCATTATGGCGGATGAATTAACCAGGTCCACCTCAGAGAAGAGTCTTCCCGCTCCGCTGCCTGTCTTTTGGCTTGGTTAGGCACACGTCCTCCTGGGGCAGTAGTCTCATTCAGTACTGCGGTGATGGAACGGAGGATTTATCCCAGTCCAGTGAGTCCCTGTGGCGCCTGCAGGAGGATTTAAGAGCCCTCCGTCCGTCTGTCTGCACCTCCGCTGAGATACAGACAGATTTTCCTTTGGCCACTATATTGGTTTGTGCCAGCACCTGCAGCTCATGCGCTCCGTTTGAAAATTAATACTGGGGGAAGTGAAGGCGAACCATGAGCGAGATGCTATTGAGATAGACTCCACAACACCTTTGGAATTTCTCGTTCTCAAAACTACAAACCATTGACACTAGTGAAAATACCTTGGTTTGTTTTAGGTATTGGCCTTTCACAATAACACATTTTGACCTGAAATGTATTACTACAGATACATCACAATCTACAATAACAGTTACCCCAAACCATAATCTCACCAAAACCTTTTTTAATCGCCATGATTGAAACATGAGCTGCTATAAATAAATTGCACAATGACTTTATGGTGCACTATGTAACTTTTCTGGTTGAGAGTCCACCACCTGCTTGTCTCCATGGTGATACAGAAATGCGTTTTGCCTGAAATGTTCCACAGTATGACATTAAACATACATCTTACATACTAATGTATTCAATTACAGATATTTGTATAAAACATCCATTCCTACTATGAGGAGGGTTGCCTCTCCGTAGATGTGACCTGTAACTTGGTCTTGTGGTGTCATATATTTCCTGGATAAGCAGGTGATGCCTCCAGGCCAAGTTACATGTCAGATCAGTGAAGAGGTGACCCGGCTCACAGTAAGAATGCATGATTTTGAGCAATAGAAACTGCTCTGCTGAGTCAAGCAGGTAGCAGACCCTCCACCAGAAAGTTATATAATGCTAGGGCTGTAACCCTTTAATCATAGTCGATTAATGATTGATTACATCTTATTTCACCAAAAAGTTTATTAGTTGACAGTTTTTATTTTTTTAAATTAGGATTTTAAAGCATTTATTTGGACTACAGCTGAAAGAAGGCATGGAGTCAGTTAGCTAAGGATTGGGGATGAATTTATTCTGACCTTTCAGGTGCAATTATGCAATTTTCAGTCGATTACAACCATATATAGTGCACTTTTAAGTAATTTAAATGTTCATTTGTCAGCCCTCTAAAGCGTGCATGTTAATAAAAAGAACACTATAAAATTGAGTTGCATATATTACTGCTCATCGTTCAGAACTATTGAAAAAGTCTACTTTTCTTATTCTGTGACCAGTACTTAACTTTATATTCCATGAAATACAAAATGCCACCATTCATTCAGTAACTAGGGATGGGCAATATGGCAAAAAATTTTGATTTTCTTGGAGTCAGATCATGATTTCGATTTTAGCATGATCCATGTTCACATTGTATTTTTCTATTGCCTATTATAGCTGCATGATTTAGGAAGAGTATCTAATTGGGATTTTTCTGACCAGTGTTATTGTGATTTATGTTTTAATTATAGGATTCTGTTCAAATTCACATTCACATTTTAAACACAATTTTGTCACTTTCAGTCTTTGTCATGTTTTTGTTGCGTTTTGGTGCATTGAGTTCATGTTTGTTCGCACATTTTTGTCTCGTTTGAACACATTTTTGTCTCTTTTGGTGCAAATCTAAACTACAGTGGTAGCAGTTTTTATTCAAATCAAAGCAAGTCATTTTGTTGTTTGTGGAAGAAATCATTGCACTTCAAAAATTGCAGCCTTTGCAATTGTGACAGTTGCATTAAAGAGAGAAACATTGAATCACGATGACGATGTCACAAAAATAGCAGATTGTCACAGGGACGAGCTCACGATTCGATTTTGATCACCATCTCACCCAGCCCTACTAGTACCTTTATATTGTATTTATTGTGGATCTAATGACTGCCAGGATGTGGTAGCCAGGTGCTCAAAAGAGCACAGTAATTTAAGCCTGACTACAACAACACAACTCAAAAGTAGGTTATCTCGAAATTTGTGTCCCAACAGATGTTTTACTCGTAATCAATCGTGGTGTTGTTTTCTCTGGCAGAGTTGGAGCCTGAAGCAGCTGGAGAAAGTGTTGAGGCTGATTTACTGGAAGACACACAGAGAATGCACCTGCTTTTCCACAGCTGTCACGTTTCACATGGAGACATTTCTACCTTTTGTGCCTTTTTGATGGGTTGTGATCTTAAAACAGAAGTTTGATTCATAAGCCTTGGATTGAATTCACTCTTCTCTGTCTTTTGGGCTTCGCTGCCCTCTAAATCCATCCATTACTGACAGCTACATTTTATTGGACGGACCAAAGCGTTCTCACTTTTCCTTCACCTGTTGTATTCCTTAAGGCTGCTGATGAATCAAAACCCACGCTTTTAAAGGATAGAGATGTTACACTTTCATATTTTAGTGTTATAATTATTGAGAAGAAAAAATCAGTTTAATGGTCCTTCATGATTTTTGACACCATGACAAAATGGTAAAAAACCCTTAATTTCTGACATTACCGTCTAATGTGTTACCATTCTTCTAGTATGTTATCAGTGTTATCTAAATTAAGTAAAAGTAAATCAAAAAGCATTTTACTCATGTGTTCTTTTTGCAAGTATAAATTGAATTAAATCATTTTTTTCTTGACATTTCTAGTGACAACAACATTTTATTAGTCAGACAAAATTTTCCCTCACTTTCCCTTCACCTGCTCTTTTTACTTAAGGCTCCGGAGAAATTGACATCAGTGGATTTTGGGGAAGAATTTTGGTGCCGAAAAAGCTCAAAGCCAATCTGTCTGTGACAATGTGCCCGTCTGCCTCCTCCCCAGGCACTCATTAAGCCAGTTTGTGAAAGTGCGTGTTTCCGGAGGTTGTGATGGAGGGGAAAAACATTCACGTATCCGAGGTTAAAAGACCCCCGACAGAGACGTAATTTCCAAACCTGGAGCGGAGAGAGAAGCTAACTTCATTAGTCAGTTCCCGCCGTACACATTAACTTCATTATCCTAACCCAGTCTGGAGTGCAAGTGTCACACCTGCAACTATGTAAATCGCCAAGTCTTTTCTCCCCCAGGAGGAAGTGTGTAAGGGAATGAAGGAGGGTCAATTGGGGCCCCTGGGATTTTTTTTTAGCGGCTGTGCAATTTGCAAGTATATAATGAGCAGGTAGAGTATGCTACAAACTCTCTTTATATAATTTACTCTATTGAAGTCGCACTTGCTTTGGTGCAGGTCTGTGCACGTTCAAACAGGAAAACAGGCTTTAAGTCACAGTGGCAACCAAAATGTGTGTCACTATCTCTCCTGAAGCATCTGGAGTCAACGGATTTTCTTTTACATATTTTGAAGGACCACATACATTGAGAACAAACTTTTTGGCATTTATTAGGAGTGTGAAAGTTTGTGGTTTCTTGGTTTGCTGGAAGTGACAAACATGCAGATGCTGGAAAAATGCTGACATGCTTTGGGAGGAAATATCCATTGTTTGGGAACTTCCTATTAGCAGAAAAGTCAACCTGCCTGTCGCATAGATGATAAACTTGACTTAGGGACGTCACAGTATCAAATTTTCAGTTACGATTATTGTGAAAAAAACAACATAATGTAACGATTATTCACGATTGAGACCAAACAACAGTGAAATCTTATATTGTTTAACACGTTACGATTCCTCAAGTTAGACCTGTCACAATAACACATTTTGATGATATATATATAGCGAATGAAAATATTGATAATTGCATAATGACACAATTGTACTAAAGCAGGAGAATCGCGGCAAACCCTTTTCTAAATCAAGCAGAAATATAAAATGACTGATGAAACTCTTCAAGGACAAATATTATGCATTGTTTGTATTGTTATTGCCCTTTAAACATGCTCTTGAGTACTTTACTTTGGCATCTCATGTTTTATGACGACAACAAAAACGGTTTAAAAAAACAAGCTACTTCCACTGTGAATGAATGAAATGTTTATTGTCTCAAGGGGAGTTTGTCTCACACACAAGAGCACATAAAAACATTACAGACTTCCAATGTTTCTGGCTTTACCCATGGAAGGAACAAAGCGATTGGCTCCATCTGCTGGCAAAAGAGAGAATTATATATTTGAGATCGAGAAATTTCGGAGGAAGGAAAACCGGCTAATGTAGGCGAACATTTGTAATGATCGTGATTTGACGGCAGAAATGATCAAAAAGAGTCTAACCGTGATTTATGGACTTAAAAACAGAGCAGAAGATTCTCGGGGAAATTCAAAAGGAGTGTTTTTGACGCTCGGAGGGAAGAGGATTTTCTAACCAAGACTAGCTTGAGTTCAACTTCAAGTATGTTTTTGATGATGGAACAATTTTAGAGCATTGTTTAAAAGCTCAAAAAAGCATATTATGTGTCCTTTGAGTAGTTAGTTAGTATCATTAGTGAGTCATAGATATGTTAATTATTCAATCATAGATATAGAAATGTTATTGATATGTGAATTATTCATTTGCTACAGCTCAAATGTCCATATAAGACAACAAAAATAAGCATTGAGCCCTAAAAATATTATTCCATCCATCAGATATTGAACTATAAGTAGACAATTATAGTTTTTATTGTGTAATTATTGTGACAGTCCTACCTCAAGTTTGTTGCCAGCATTACTGAACTTTCAGATTTTTTTTTTTTTTTACATTTAAATTAAAAGACAAAATTTCGCTTCTTAAATTGCGACTATTATGATCTGAATAATCACAATTATCGATTCACCTAATACTCTTGACATCCCTTCTTGGTTGTTATAATTGTAGCTGTGATTTATACTTTTCATGTCAATATTTAAGTTACTCAATTTCTGTTCTCATCTTTTACCCACAGCAGTCCAATGTAGATTTTTGGGAAAGTTAGTTGACTGATGTCAGCTTTTGTAAGTCTATCTGGGTGACATCACAGTTTTGTGGTCATCCCTGTGAATGGCTTGTGACGTCGTTTATTTTAACAGCTCCACTTTGCTCAGCTATCATTCAATAGATCTTTTACATAAACATTTGCTCTCACACTCACTTGACCTTTAACAAAAAGGGCAAACATTAACCTCTTTTAACCCGGATCGATTGGCTGCTGCTCAGAGCTTTAGATTATGGACTCGGTGTTGGTTTACACATGTTACTGCGACGCATGCCCTCGAGACAAAGCAGCTGCATGAAAGCTTTTGAGTGGAGAGCAGTCAGGCAAAACGATCATATCTGTCTTGTTCTTATTCCCAGTATTGACTGAAATGAAGTTGATTTTTCTCTGCGGTTTGTTGTGTTTTTCTCTAGTGTCTTGTGGACGTAACTGTATGCATCAGATAAAGCACTTAAAGGAGCTACGAACACTGTACTTTTTATAAACTGTAGCATGAATACCTGGTCTGTTCACACGCTGCACACACAACGGGTCTTGAAGAGTTAACATTTCAGAAAACATTGAAATATAAACCAATTCAACTGTCACATGTTTTCAGACAGGGCTATAAATTCAACAATTATTTTAGTAGCCGACTACTCAGCGATAATTTTTTCGCCGACTCAAACAATTATTTCTATTGCACAATGAGACTTTTTAAATGTGTTATCGACCAAATAAAATTAAAAATATGGTGACTGAGTTAGGACTGTTCTCTTTTAGTCGTTTAGTCGATTAATCTGTTGATGATGTTTTAGTCGACCAACATTTCTCTTAGTCGACCAATTATTTTATTTCAATTCTAAGTATTTATGTGACAAAAACAGCAAAAAAGTGAAGCTATGTAGTGGGTTCGCTAAAGATCTTGGAGTGAATCATGAGTTAAATCTAATTTCTATACATATACAGTGTTTCCAAGTACTTTTCTGTATTAGTTGTTATTTTTTTGCATGGACTCCAGTGCAATTGTGTTTTTGGTGCAGTTTGGGTCAGATACAGAGAGCTACTTCATAGTTTTGCCTTGCCACACCTCCCTTTTAGTCGATTAATTGGTCGATAGGGAGGTCTTTAGACCAAGAATTTCTTTAGTCGACTACAGCCCTAGACTGAATGCTTCTAGAGAACATTTACAAATAAAGTGTATTATTGTTGCAATTTTTTATTCTTTTTTGACATCTTGATTAAATATTATAGGTCTTTTGGTGTGTGTCTATAGTCCAAATAACTATTACTCTCATCAAAATACAACTACAATCATTTTTTACAGTCGTCTTTGATTAATCGTTGCAGCCTTGGTTTTGAACATGCTTAACTAGAGATTGTACATAAGACAGTCTGTGGTTTATTTGGTGGAGAATTTTATTTAAATATATGTTCTGTCGTTTTTGCTAATTGCGGTCATCCAACTTGCCACTATTAATCTTGCAGCTTAGCTTTTTATGTCTTATCCCTTGATATTTATTGTAATAGTCGTTCTGTGTCTTTTCACCTGTTGAAGCGTCTTGTTCTTGCCTTGTGGGACCACTCTGGGTGCGTTTCATATTCCCCGCACACACGCTCACACGCCGGTCTAATCTAACATTCATAAGTAAAGGCTTTGGTGTGGGTTTGGGCTAAAAACGTAAACCTAAGCCCTCTGTCAGACTCCCAGCGAGGATGTTTCTCCTGACCTACAAACACTTCACAGGAGTCCACCCCCTCCCAAACGCACACACACAAAGGCAGACAGCTCCCTGGTGGAGTGTCCCGGTCAAGGTGAACCGTGTGTGTGCGTGTGTTATTCGGGGGGTAAGAGACACATTGAGATGAGGGAGGCGAGCTCACCGCCGCCTCACACGTCGCTGCTGTTATTGTCAGGCTCAAGTCGACTGCAGGGATTCACTGAGATTCAGGGTGCTGCTTTTTGGAAACAACAAGACACACACTGATGAAAGTAAAATCCTCTGAACTTATTGGTCTTTTGCTTTTGATTTAGATCAAGACTATTCTAACACTGTCCAAGAAAGGTCAAAAGTGTGTCTTATTAATGTGGTTCTTTTCAGTGTAAATACTTGTTCAAATGAGCGTCTAGTTTCAGTATTGATTAGGATCTGGGTATTGATTCTTCTGACAATCCCTCTAGAAACTAATTTGAACAAGTATCAATACTGAAAATGAAAAACATATATAACAGGACAAAGTTGGACCTTTCCTGACTAGTTTTATAATGATCTTGAATTTAGGGCTACAACAAGTTAATCAATTAATATTAATGAATCTATTATTGAAATAATGATCAACTTAATTTAATAATCGATTAATTGTTAACAGATATATAGGCTACAAATCTTGCCATGTGCTGAAAAAAACAAAAAGCATTTATGACTCAGCTTGAGCAGTAAGTGCATAAAAATGTGTATGTCTAAGTTTAGTTTCTTTGATGTCAAATTTTTTTGCCAGTAAACATAATTAATCCCGATGTCTTCAAGCGGCATCACTGTAGCTTTACTGGGGCCAGTTTAGTACAAATCGCATTTTGCAATTTAAACAACTAATCGATTAATTGAAAGAATAATCTCTAGACTAATTGATTAGCAAAATAATTGTTAGGCCTACTTGATTGATAGATCACATATTAATATCATAATCTTGGTTTGTGTTAAAATTTCAATCCATTATCAACAAAAGAGTGTTTTTATTATCATTATGGTATCTAAATTGGTATCAAGCATTAAACCTTTTTCTATCAAAATAAAGTATCAAATAGTCTCTAGTTTAGTTTTGCTTAGGAACAGGGTTTCAGTTGTTCTGTATAATAACATACAAAAAAAAACAACAACTAAAACAAGCATAACTTGTTAATTAAACAAAAGGGAATCATTGACCTTGTAACTAATAACTAAATTGGATTAATTGCCTTACATGATAAGTAATAGTAAGAATTATTTGATGGGATGAATGTAATTTTTAAAGCGTTTTCTCCATTGTATTAACCCAAGTATTTATGGTACATTAGTGTTTCAATTAAAAGTAATACGTTATCCCATTTTAAATTTGTCCATAAGGCTTTGGGCGTTCGTTTTGTTTCTTCCATCCATCACTTCTCTGACTGGAGGCTAAACATTGCATTTGTTGAATATAATTTTAGTCAAATTATAGTTTTCCATTATCGCCATCGTGTGTGGCAGAAACTTAACAATAAATCCTGAGGCACCAGCAAACCCAGACAAAGAGAGGCACTCAGGTAGGTCATTAGCTACATGAAAGCTCAAATCACTCTCTTAGCTGTTATTATCTCTGCATCTGTGTCTGCGACGGCTTCCTGTCTTCAGAGGAGCCTGTGGTGGGAGCAGTGACCTTTCATTGGAAACACCATGTGACCATAAGCCTGCACATTTAAGCATCTTAACAACAAACCAGACAACCTTGTAGCTCTCTGCAGATTTGTGGCAGAAATATCGGCATTTTGAAGAGGACAACTTTGCAGCCGGCACGACAGGAGGATTTATGTATTCGTTAAAGAGTTTGCCCTCAGGAATCACCAGGCTTTGATACTAAGGCGAGACACTACAGGAAAAAAGTCAGTTTGCTTTGTCAACATATAGGCTTTCATGTGGAAACAACAAACTTATCCAATTTGCTCCTAAAAATATTTTATTACTTCATTAAATTTCTTTCATCCATAGATTTCTTCGGCACATTGTTACTTCAAAGGACGTTTTGCTGCATTTTTCTCCCTTAGAGACATAAAGAAGCCCTTAAAGAAGCACCAACGCTTTAACAAGATTTTGACGGATCGCACAGAAGGATTTTGGATATCTAATTCTAAGCCTGATTTATTCAAGTTTGAAGTGTAAATAATTTGGCGAAGTTTGAATTTTTAGACCACTTTTCTGTCAAATCAAGTGTACTCAAAAACTAAGTAAGATTCAAAATCTCCAGGGTAATTTTTTTTGTAACTAAAACGTGTACAAAATGAAACAAGAAATTTAAACCTGGCTCTGTCCATTTAAGATTTAAATGTCCCAAACATGTGCAAGTTTGGTTGTTTTTACACATAAAATGTATTATTTCTGTATACAAACATTACATGATGAAAAACTTGAAATGCATTTTTTTCTTACTTTAATGTGAGTAAACTACAGGAGAAGAGTTTTTCATATTTACCTGCAGTGTATGGCCTTAATGCAGGGATGTTTATCTTGTCTCAATGTCAGATAAGTGAGAAGAGGAGTGTCAGGCCAAATAGTTTGCTCCAGTTAACTGTGTAAAGTTAACTTGCCAATTTAGACACATTCAGAGTGTGACTGTGTCTAAATTGGAAAGGTGCAAATAGGTTTTGGATTTGATGGTGTTCAAAAGGTAAATTGTTGAGCACAGCTGTGGGTCCACTCTTTACTAACAAAATACTCAATAGTCAGTAGTTAAATAGAGCACTGTGTTTTCGATCTCCAAACAGATTCAACGCCTTAAATGTAATAACACGCTATATTTATTCAGCTTTCATAACACTGAATCATTTCAATGGTAAATTCTGAACACACTCAAACCCTGTTTTTAATCTAACTTTTGTATAATTGATGAAGAAAATACAAAATCAAGGGCACATTATTCACCAGTTTATGCAGAAAGTGGAGGCGCGTCAAAGGCGATGTAAATCAGAATGAAAGAAATGAAAGAAAGTCGTATTTGTTCAATGTAGTTACATTTCTGTGATGAATGTCAAGTGAAAAGTTCTCGTGTTATTGTGTGAGTTACAGTGACGGAGAAGCCTTCATCCTTTGTGCTCTTGCGGGGCCCGGTGCCTGAAGGACCTGCTTGAAAATATGGAAGTGCGCACCCTCAGTATCAAGCTGAGATTTCCCGGAGCGTGGTGCCGTGTATCCTGCTCTCTCAGCTTCTGTTAACCCTGCTCCTTGTACCGCCTGCTCAGCAAAAGCCATTGTTACGTGGCAGAGGAGTGAGCGCCAGGGGTTGAAGAAGTGCTAATACCATTATGACAAGTCAAGTCTGTTTCTTTTCAAGGACCGCTCCATTCACATCCATTCACTTGACACCGCACCACCCCCTGCACGCCCTCAGGCTCCGCGCTCTCATGGGGTCCTATTTACACCATCTTCCTTCTATTATTTTCACTCGTGCAATGGCGTGTTCTTGCCGGAGAAATGGGAACTTAACATGTCTTAAGCCGCTACAGTACCAGGGCGCTGTAGGAGTTGCAAACGCTTTATTCCTTTTTGCTGAAGATGAAGATTTTCTTACTAGCGCCTTTTCCGTGCCTTTTCATATACATACATTCTTGCTGGGCTCAAATGCATCAAATCCTTTCTTTCATCCCACTCTCCAAATTTTTAAATCTCTTGTATTTTATCTTCTTGTAACCAGCGAGAAGTCTCAAATCAAACAGCAGCACTGAGAAAAGGCCAGAGTGGTGTCATCTCCAGCGAGGCCACGGCGAGCAACGTGAGATTGACGCGCTGTGTTGCCAGATGTGTTCTGCCTCGCTGCGCATTGTGTGTCGGTCGGCTGTGCGCTTGTGATTTGTGGGATGTGAGAAGAGAGAAGTCTGGGGAGAGCAAAAAATGAAAGGAAAATGAGAGGGCAGTGAGAGAGTGAGGGGGCTTTGCTTTGTTAGAGTTTACATCATTAACGTTTTGTTAAACAGAACTGTGTCCACACGCAGTATCAGCTCTGATCTCAAATGCAAATATTGTCAAGAGGATGAGCAGAGAATAGTCTAAAAGTGATTCACGGTGGTCGCTGTGTGTAGCCAGTACTCTGGGGCTTATAGGTAATTAACTGTACGGTAATGAAAATTTGACAGTGCGTTTTATTTTTCCGTAATCAATAGGTCTCTTCATAGAACTGAATAATTTAACCAAAATATTGCAGTTACATTTTGGTTAGATTTGTGATTTATTAACGTTATTAACCACGGACATGGTCAAACCTCTATAGACCCCTCCAGTGTTTGTAAACAAAACATTGCGTTTCATAGCCAGGGACTATTCCATGGTTTAGCTCAAATGCATTTTCAATTGGCGAGTTAGCATTAACCTCCAAACATCACAAACTGAAAAACTTGGCAACCACTCGAGCACATGAGAGTAACACCTGAGCCTCGATAGTAAACATTACCGTGTGTGGGAGTGTTTTGTGTTGTTACCGTTAGTGATTAGCACCAAAATTGCTAACCATCTCGCAATAAACAATTCTTAAATCTAATGATATTCTGGACAATAATGCACCAAAAATATAGCGGGTCATAACATGTTGACAATAAATGGATGTTTTGTTTCATTTTTTATTTTTATTTACTGCTTCTGAATGAATTATAGAATGTAAACACAAGAACCACCATAGCCACTCCTTGAAGGGTCTGTACAGTGATGTAAAGAGAATGTAAAGAGGCTATGAAACTACTATTTACCAATGTCCTGGTTCAGATCTGAAGAATGGTTGACTAGTACACTTGATTTTTTTTCTTGCTGAGAAGGACAGAATAAGGACAGGGGATGCTTTGAGACATTTGCTTATTCCCTGTGAATAATCTGCTTGCCTTTATTGACCAATGACTGTTTCATTTTTTTGCATTTTCTAACTCTGTGAAGCCCTGCGTGATGAATGCTCTTGTGATTTTGAGCTCTACAGAAATAAATGTAATGGAATTTAACTTGTATTGTTGTCATGTTTATACAATTTCAATACAAAGGGGAAAAAACTGGTACTCGCTTCCCCAATGATGATAGAAACGAATGAATGTCGTTTTCAACACAAAATAACAATAGTTTTGAATGTTACCACCAGTTCTGAAATTTTGTATCGCTACTTGTTGAAATGAGTGTTTAGTTTTGATATAGTTTTAGTATAGTATCAATGTTTTTGATTCATTCACTAACAAGTAGTTCCTAACCCTTTTTTCTTGGAGCCCCCAAGAAAAGCATCACACGATAAAAATTACTGCTAACGTGCATTTATATTAAAAAATAGCTTTAAGAGTTTGGATTAACTTTGACTATTTCAACTGAAACTTTTAACAATATTTAGTTTGTAACGTTACAGGCATTTCCTGTTTAACTTGTACATAACCTTTTTAGTTGCTAAAGTTAAAAATTGTGCTTTGGTGTGTATTTTTTGACTGAGTGGGTGATGCAGTTGTTTGTCATGTGGCGGAAGACGGACTCCAGAGAAACTGCTGTGATTAGCCTCCCACCCATGGGACGCTCAGACTTTCCAGGACCTGCTCCGTCAGCACCAAAACAGGACATTTATCACACAATGCACCGCTCCGCCGCGAACTCACAGCAGAGCGTGTCTAAATATATGCACTGTCTGATAACGCGGAGATGCAAACAGATACGCACAAACAGGTGTAGGCTTGTCGCGAAGCTAATAAGTAAATGTGGGAAACTCTGGTACAGTGCATACTAGTATCTTAGACCAGCGCTTTGAGGTTTATTTTTATGTGAGGCTCATATTTTCAAAGGCCGTTCAAATAGGCCTTTCACGAGGATTACTATATTGACATATCGTTCACTAAATAATAGCTGGGACAATATATTTTTGGACTCATCCTGCTAACATTTTTTTTTGCACTAGCAGAAAAAGTTTGTTTTTGTCATGGATGGTTACATAATATTTCGCTTTCAAATTCCATGTACTAAGACCAGATCTCAACCCGGACTTTATCAGGACTAATTTAAGCTGAATCCAAGTCTAAAATGAGAGTTATCCTTAGATAAGTTACTTTAATAAAACATTGGAAGAAGAATCTACTGAAGTGTTTCATTCTGCCAATTATTTCTTGCAGCTCATGTTTTTGAACATAATTGTACATCCATAAGAAGAATCATTAGTCAAAGTTATTGTGAAATGGGCATAACTTAGTTTCAGTATTCGAATTTATTATTCTGTAGCAATAGCACTTCAAACTGTGTGCGTAACAGGGGGGGGATATGTTCAAACCCCAAAGGTACACAAGCCAGTTCATGCCAGGCCCAAGCCTGAATAAATGAAGAAAGTTACTAAAAGAATTCTAACTTTGTAATTTACATATGAAGAAGTCAGATAACTTAAAGCTGAGTCAACTTTACCTGAGCTGCATACAGTATTTTAAACCTGTGCTATTCCTTGTCCTTCATTTTGACATTTCTGTTGACATTTTTTTTTTTTTGCGGCCCACTTATGCAGTTTTTTTTTTTTTTTGGATTGTTGCTTCGTTTGGCAAAAAGTTCACAAATGATCACATCGTTCATTTACTCCACTTTGGTTTTCTCTGTCAATTATTAGTATTCAGTAAAACATTAACTATGTAGATCTTACACTGCAAAATTTGTAGTTTCAACAGCAACATAACAAAACCGAAATATGCCTTGAAGCATTTCTTGGAAGCAATGAAGCCCATATTATTTCAAGTAAAAGCCTGCAGGAGCTATAGAGACGGTATCGGTTCTGTTTTTGGAGCTGAGCTTTGGCAAACCAATATCAGTCAAAATCAGTCAGTTTTGTTACACAGGTTGTTGTTTTCCACACAGGAATATAAATAAAGTAGGTGTTATCTCTTAAATCCCGCTGTTATTTTGAGACTTGCTCGTCACAGTTCCCATCTGCACCTGGGAATGCGGTAGTAGTCCACAAAGTTTATTTTGGATGCAACACTACAGCTCTCATCTGTCTCCATTTTGCTCATCGTAAACATTACATTTGACACTGCTCCTGCAACTGCCAGTATTAAATTAGCTCAAGTATGATATAGTACACAAGCAAACATAATGCTGCCGTCTGTACTAAAAGCTATGACTAAGACTACAGAATAATTTAGCATTGCTTTTTAATGATACTGTCGGACCGTTGGGTTTTATATGACAGAACATGAAAGACCCTTGAATATGAGACTTGAACTCAATTTCACCCAGATAAAGCCGTTTAAAAGCATCCTGGTGAAGAACATTTGTAGATGATGTATGACGCATGTTAATCAAAAACACATAATTTACATGTTTCCTGTGTGTTTTTTGTGTCATTCCTGCTCCTTCTGAGAAATAAAAGCTCTTTTTTCAGCGCAGAGAACGTTTTGGAGTCTGTGTATAGACCAGTTAACGATTACTTGCTTATTTAATTAGTTAACAACCATTTCTATAATCGATTAGTTGTGATTAATCGATGAACTTGTTGCAGCCCTAGCCTACTTTAATTTCTATCCCTAGAGATTCAGCATCAAGCAAAGTACTAACTTCAGTTTAGTAACTTTCGTGTAATTCATTTTATTTAAAAAAGAACGATTAAGGATGTAATTACAAGCTTCTGAAAATGCTTTATTCACAATGCTTAAAGTAGTACATTTCAAACTCAGTTTGTAAAGAATGAGCTTGATACTCAATACTGATTTCAATACCACAATGATAATAAAACACGCAAATTCTCAGACAATGGACTGCCTTTTTAAGCACAAGTTATGCTCTGTGGGTTTCCATATGGTCTTGTACTAGTTCTGATGAAACTCAAGTTTGTTATGCAAGTAAAACATTCACTCAAGTAAAAATATCTCATACAAATGAATCTTCTGAAGTAAGAGTACTGAAGTGCCAGTTGAAAAAGCTGACTTTTAGAGTAAATAAATAGTAGTAGTAAGTATTTCACACTGACTTCGAGGAATATTTAAGCGTCAAACGTCACGATCTTGATAAAGAATTGTGCTGAGTTTTAGTCAAAGGGGCCAACTGAATCGATGTTTTTATCTTGTTATTTTTTCTTTATGTATTTTCATCAAAACCATCTTTCCTCAGGATGTCACCGTAGAAATTTCAGGCAGTCTCAAACCTTACAGAAAAGTACTTTACATTTCCGTCCAGTTCAAAAATGTGGTGCAGAAAGTACAGATTTTGCTCTCAAATGTAAGAAGTGTCCGGTTTAAAATGTATATAAGTACAGATAACTAAACATTTTTGTACAGTACAGTTTTACTTTTGTACTTTCCACCACTATAAAGCTCAAAATCATTTTAAAACGGTTCAGAAAAGGTCAAACTTTGTCCTGGTGATGGGATTTTCTTTCTATGCTTTCTTGTAGTATCTTGTTTCGATACTAGTTTTAGTATTTTTGACACTTTTGACAACCCTAGCCTGTAGCCAGATCACACTCCTGAACATTTAATCATTGAGCGATAAGAAAAATGACTTGGTAATTTCATGATGCTTCTAGTTATGCAATTAGTCACAGCATTAGTGTATTGGCCCAAGATAAAAAACGTATAATTGTACTTCATCTTACAGTTAACAAGTACACATTCTGAAAGTTCAACCAAACAACCTCAGGCTTTTACTTTTTAATTGCTTATTAGCGTAAAACAAAGTAAACACAAGGGTGAGTCTATCTGCTGTTGAGAAGGATTATTTAAAACATACACACAAAGCCTGTTCATTATTACGCAGATGTCATTAGTGGTTTTAATTTATATTGTCATTAATGTTATTTTCAGGAAACCAATTGTGTTGTTTTTTCATAAATGCACTCAAATGCACATCAGCAGAAGAGGCCACTCCAATCAGACGGCTGCTTTAGTCAACTCAGTGGTGTCTGTAATTTACCCGAGAGCTCCATACGTCATGAGCCATAATGCACAGTGGTAGTTAATATTACTGAATCTATGATGAATAACTGCAGATGAAACGGGCTTTAATGTGGCCCTGACTTATTGTTAGTGGCTCTGATAACTCTCCTAGAAGCACTACACAGGCTGCACTCTACTTTCTGTTCACAGCCAACACATTAATAATCTATCTGGTAGTAATTTTGCCATTTTGTCTTCATTACCTGTAACTTATTTAAGTGCACATTTATAAAGTACAATACACTCTGTAATAAATCAGTGTAACCCACATCTACAGAGTCTATGGTAACGTCGTGGGCCATAAAGAAAGTTTTTACAGTGTGTTTTTACAAGCGGCTTGTTAAAGGTTATGAAGCTGTATATGAGTGCGCCAAAGAGCTCATTGTTACAGTTGTAAACAGTGGGTTTATGGAGAAGCGAGAAGCGCAACATTCAACCAAGAGATCAATTTATGCTTGAAACTGGTTGTGTGAAAGAATACTTTTTAAATACTTAAATATAATAACATATTTTTTACGTTAAAATGGGATGCAGTTTCTTTACAATTAATCAAAATAGCAATTGTAATGGACGTTTGCAAAGGCAGCAATGTTTGATTTCCTCCACAAACTAGTCTGCATAAAAACCGGCAACCCTTTAGTTTAGATTTGTACAAACATGTTCTGAAAAACTTTTTTATTACAATTTCATGAACCTATTTATCTTTTTTTTTTTTCCGTTTTCCTGGTTGTGAATAAAATATGAACTTTGAAAAGAATCATATTATTACAACATAAATAGCAAATCGCAATCGTAATACTGGTCAGAAAAATCATAAATTGTGTAGCCCATTTCATTCCCGATCTGACCAAGAATCAGCGACAGAATGAAAGGCAGTCTGATTCTAATTCACTGTAGAGACCCTGTAAGAAAGCGGTTAAAAATAACCATAATTATAAAAATGAAACAGTGTGATATTTTATTCACACCGGTCATACCACCTCGAGAATGCCTGATGTCGTCTGATCTTGGGGAGACCACAAGTGCCACAGTAAGGCAGCAGTGGTTTTAGTGCAAACTGTCATTGTGTCCTTAGGCAAGACACGTCACTTGTGTAAATCTGGTTTGAGTGATTGTGGTTGTAGGGACTGATGCTGCAGATTGTTGGCAGCCTTGCTTCTACCTTTCTGTCCAAGGGCAGATATGGCTACTAGGATTGCACAGCTAAACAAAACCGAATTGAAATTGCAAGTTTAATGGACTCAAACAACAAAATATCCTGTTTGAATCTGTACAAACGTCTTCTAAAATAAGTGACACTCTTTTATTACTTTTAGGCCTTTTTCAGTCTTTTTGTCAATTTTTAAAAATGTAAACAGACTCCTCTTATCAAAACACTAATTGTAAATCTAATTGCAATATCAATATTGGTCAGAAAAATCAATATTTTTCACCATATCATGCCGCCCTGGTGGCCACATTAGTGCAGCTCATCGAGTGTGGACTGAATGAATAATGCACAAAATTGAGCAATATGAGTCAGAAGAGTTTTTTGCTGTTGTTTTATTCTCCTGTACTTTCTTTTGTTGTACTTTTGTTCAGACTTTTGTTGTTTTAATGCTTTATAAAATTGATTGGACTAATAACTGACTGAGAGTGAGTTGTCTCTGCTCAATTGCTATTCTTGTTATAATTAATTTTCAATTTTCCTTAACATTGTTGTACTTCTTGTTACATGTTCCACTCAATACACATTTTCTCTGTATATCCAGCCCCGTCTATGCTGTATAATTGCTCAATTGTTTGAATGATTTTCACTATGTAAAATCTGTTGCGCGTCAGTTATGCCTCTCTCTCTCTCTCTCGTCATTATGTACAAACCGCTCGGCGAGATCAATAATTTAACCTACCTCCGTCTCAGTCTGGGTTTCTGTGACTTCTTCTCTCTGTAGTCAATAACACATTTGTTAAAGGACCCCACAAGAGAGACTGCCGGGTTCATCACGGCCTTATTACATACGTTTGTCTTCCATCGACCTGTTGGGCTCGCCGGATGATCCATGGCGCTTCCTTTGCACCTTTTCCCCGTTTTTTATAGGAGAGCTGGGCCTCGCTGACAGCTCGCGGTTCATACATAAAAGTGGCACGACTACTGACAGCAGATTTGTCTCGCTGAGGTTTTCGCCTGTAATTGTGCCGGGAGATATGATGACCCAGTTTTAGGCAATGAAGTGATAATGGACTGAATAAAACTGTGAGTCGCTTTAATGGGAATAGAAAATATGCAAATAAGAAAACACTTAGGATTCTTGTAATTTGGGGGAAGTTTAGCCACAATTTGACATCAGCTAAACTACCCAAAACTTTGCTATGTATTATTTTAGTTATCGATTTGGTTATCGATTAGTCTGGCAATTATTATGAAGAGTACCTCTGAACTTGAGTTTCTATTAAATAAGTGTGTTTAATAGTGGCATATTGTCAATTATTATTATTATATTTTTGTTTTAATTATATATATAGTCCAAGATACTCAAAAAGGTGCTAAATATATATATTTATTCAGATAAATCTACGTTTAGTCTTATTTATTATATAAGACTATATGAGACTTATTAAAACCATTCCAAGTTCCAACCCCTTGGTAATTACTCATCTACCCCTAGTAGTCCCTGGACCCCTGATTGGCAAATACTGGACTGCGAAAAGTCAGTGCATATGACATTTTTACAATATATAACTGTGAGAAAGCTAAAGTAATTCTGCTCGACAACATCTTCACAGAGTATACTTACAACAAAATAGGTTTTTTCGATAAACACTTAACTTTACATATGTCTTGTGTCATTTTGTGAGAATTCCTGCCTCATCTGGGTGATAAAACATTCTCTCTCAACACATGACATGTTTTTTGAGGTTGTTTAGAGTTCAAAATATGATTATTCGATTAACGAATTGGTTGGCTATTATTTAAATATCGTCAGTTGCGATTAATCGATTAATTTGTTTCAGGCCTATTGCGCATTCATTGCTCTTTCTGAGTCATTTAAGTGGATTAAATACTAGACCGCATAGTGTCATAATATCAGCACGTTAATGTTTCAACAAATTACATTCATTGAAACAGTGTATGAAAAGAATGACTTATATCTTTTTTCTTAATTGTGATGTGTGGTATAATAACAAAAATATAGGGAATTTCATTATTGATCTATAATTGAAAAAGGAACGCTCTAAATATGAGGACTGCAACTAACGATCATTTTGTTGATCGATTACTCTAGCAATTCTTTTGATTAAACAATTTGTTGTTCAGAAGGCACACGTCATGTCATGCAAATATCTTGCATTTGACTCAGATGACCCTGAAGTGAAGCTGTTTGAGAATCCTACTGGAGCACATTTATGAACAAAAGAGTGTTTTCATCAAATACACAGAAGTTTTCCACGTCATTTTTATGCAATTGCAGCTCAGTTTGAGTCATTAAACTTATTTTCTTAACTCTTGGCAACTTTTGGAACCTATGTATAGACCAGTTAATAATAATTTGATTAGTAGAAGAAGAAGTTGACAGTTATTTCAATAATTCGATTTGTTGAGACTGCAATTACTTGTAGCAGCTCTACTAAATATACTTCAGCAATATTTATTTACATAGATTCATGATTTTGTTCAGCCCCAGTCGCTGCCTTTGCTAAAAAATATCTTAATCTCTTTCTCAGGCATTGAAAAACAAATATGTAAGACATCCGGAGCCAAAGCTAAGTAAATTTTGCATTTTTGAGTAATTCATGCTTTAATACCTTTAGGAGTCTCTCATCCTGCCAAATAGAAGGTTGCTGTTGATCCATTTTCTCTCTTAATACAGTAAACTGGCTCGAACCCCAACTGTGAAAACTGTATTGTCAAATTGTGTTAAAACAACATCCATTCAAAGTCGTGTCTGGGAGTCATTTTTGGCACAGATCTTACAATTGATGGCTTCGTTAATGTCCTAACTGGCACACTGTCATCTTTTCGTAATATAACTCTCAAAATGGCCCACGTAAAAGGCTGGAGCAGAAAAACAACTTTAATGCACAGAGACACTCACTAATTCTGCAAACGCGGGGCCCTTATTTCTTTATCCGATGCAGTGATTTCTCCAGGGCCCTGTAATTGTGATGGCCACTTCCAGGATTACAGATAAAAGTACAGCGCAGGCTTTTTGCTTTAATTGGGTGTGAAGAAAGCATCCTTTTAGATAAGAAGTTAGCACGGTTGTTATTACTGTATGTGCGCAGGTCGACGGTGCTGGTTAATGTTTCAAAGGAGTCGTCAGAAGCTTGAAGAGCCCTCAAGGTTAGCTGTGTACCAATCTTGATTTCCTTGGACAACCTGGATGAAAACACCGTTAATCATTGGTAATAATAAGCAAAGGTGCAGAGGAGGTAACACAATCAGGAGTGGAGAGTGGGGAAAAGGCGTACATAAATTTACCTTTGTGAAGACTTCTGTCTCCACCTCCAGCAGACCTTTGTGTACGGACTGCCAAATAGTAGTGTTTGTAGTGGGCTAGAACTGCCAGGGGCAAAATGCTCCCAGGTATTTATGTTCAAAGACTAGAGCAGGAGACAAAAGGAAAGCTCTTTTGTGATTTACCATATCTGCCAATCAGTCTCAGAAGAGCCAGTAAATGTCATGTCTCTCACATTCAAGACGAGAGATGTTTAACTGCGGGGAAGCTGCTTGAGGCCACAGTCTGTCGTATTAAATGCTAACGTCTAATTGGGTGCTAATGAGCTGTGGAAGTTTAGATAGCAAATAAGTTAAGTAAGGTTCCTATTGTTTGACACTTTTGTTTCCACATATAACTCCTGCTGTTCACTCCTGCAGGGTAATTTTTTTAAAATAACAATCTTGCCACTCGCTACGTTTTTTCCCCAGCTTGTTTTCTATTTTCAGACAGACGTGAGCTGTTCCAATACAGGTTAAATAGGCCAACAACATCAAATTGAACAGCTTACACGGCGCACTGTTTTCTAAATTAAATTCAGGGACCTACACCTTTGGCAATTAGCCTCAGGAGCACTCATGTCCAATGTAGACTCCATATTTTCACTGCTTGAATTTATGCCACGACCCGTCAATGCAAATGATTCTGGATCTGTAAACTTTCTGACACACTTTTCACATCTTTTGAGGCGATAAGAATTGATTGGAGAATAATTTTTGAGTTTTATGAAAATGTTAAAAAAAAAAAAGACATCTGCACTCATCTGGATTGGTTAAGATAGTATACAATATTTGTTCCCAGAGAAAGATTGAAAAATGGATGATATCGCAGTTGTTGTTTTGGAAATATGCAAAGTTAGTATATCAAGTTTAGCCTTTATGGGTGCACGGTGGCAGAGCGGCTAGAGCTTCTGCCTCTCAATAAGGAGATCGTGGGTTCGAATCCCGCACCACCCCAACATCGTGGTTTCGAATTCTGAACCACTCTAACATCACACGATCTCTCTGGGTGGAGTCTGCATGTCCTCCCCGTGTTACCGTGGGTTCTCTTCGGGTTCTCCGGCTTCCTCCCACCGTCCAAAGACATGACTGTGTAGGTTAATTGAGAACTCTAAATTGTCCTCAGTGAATGAATGTGAGAGTGAATGGTTGTCTGTCCTTGTCTCTGTCTCTCTGTGTCAGCCCTGTGACGAGTTGGCCACTGTCCAGGGTGTACCCCGCCTAAGGCCCAAAGTCACTGGGATAGGCTCCAGTCACCCGCGACCCCTAACGGGAATAAGCGGTAGAAAATGAATGAATGAATGAATGAATGAAAAAAGTAAAACTATTTAAAATGACAAGAAAAAGGCGGATTAAAAGTTAAATGAGCAGAAACGTCTTGTTAAATATTCCAAACGAGGGTATAAAGTCATATTTCTGCACTTTTGTGGTTCATTTCACGGTCCATTGTGCAATACTTGAACCTGAATTACTGCCACATTTTAGCACATTCCTGATGCATTGTGAAAATATTGTCTGAATATTGTTGCAAAAAAAAAAAGTAATTCATTTTTGTCAATATCATCCACTCCTATTTTGTTTTATTCAAATACTATTTCAGTTACACAAAAAGTAATGGTTTCATCCTTTTCATTCTTTACTTTGAGCATTTCTCATTTTCCTCAGGCTTCACAAACCACCTCCTTGTTGGTTGGTATCGCCGTGGTCTTCCATATTGTTTGTTGATTGTTGGATAACTGCTCTGGCCCTGTATTGACCTCTCAAATTGAGTTCACTCCAGGACAGTGAGTTACGGACTCTTCCGAACATTGTTTTAAAACTTTGACTATGAAACAGTGGCTGATTTTACGAACGCTAATCTAAAACGAAGTTTTTGACAAGTCTTTTATTGCTCAAAGTGGCGTTAAAAGAGTGATTTTTTGATTATGTCTCGGCTTGATCGTCAAATGTGAGACTAATGTAGTGGCTTTTGGAGCAGACTGACTCAAAGCAATGACCGTGCAGCCTGATTACCCTTGTATTCACCTTGTCATCCGAGTCCTGTGTGAAGAACAGTGAGGGAGCAGGAAAATCCTCTACGCGCCGACGATAGACTCGCACTTTATATGCAGATGAGATGCAGAGTATTTTTAACCATGCAAACTCGGGCGGATAACAAATTGTTTGTTTTGGGGCTTTGACAGTTTGTTTGAATATGTAAATACTCAGTGAATAGAGAGAAAAAAGACAGGGGACAGGAAGGCAGCGATAACGTGTAGCTCATTTACATTTATCTTGCTATGAAATGATATGATACTTGAGCAACGGTAAGGCTTTGCAGCATTTGTCATTATATTTAAACAAATAAATAAAAAATCAATGTTTTTGTGCACCTCTGCAATTAAGTCGTTAGCTGTCAACTTGACAACAGTTGAATATGGAACCATTTGATTAAATACTACATCATCCAGACGACTGGTGCTAGAAGCTGGATTAGTTTGAGTTTGGCGTAAATTCAAGTTTTTGTCTCTGAAAAGGACCATAAATGTACAAGAATTCCATACTCTTTAATGTATAATGTCACATTTGTATTTTGGGCTTTTGAAGTAACGTGTCAAATGTTTATCTTCTGTACCACATAATTGAGATTTTTATTTTTCCAAACTAAAATGGCTCAGGGTTTCAGTAATTCAGAAAGTTCATCTCTAGCTTCAAGCGACACATGAACCTAAAGTTACTTGCTGTGGCTTGGTTTGGTTTTATGAACTCAAAAGTTACTCTACGACTCTGAGTAAGATCATCGGATTCTTGCGGCAGGCCACAAAACCTAAATGTCATGCCTTTTTAAATGACACTAAGTACAGAAATATTTTAACATGAGACAATTAAAATAGTAATAACAATAATTACTATACTGACTTTAAAATTGTTAAAAATGTGATGCTCAATATTTATCTTGTGTACCCTATGTATGCACCGACTTACGAAAAAATTGTTTAATTCTGCTGATTATTTATTGTATATATTTTCTCTAACAATATATCACACTCCAAAATGCTTTATTGTGACAGGTCTAGACAAGAATAATGTATACTAATGCCTATCATTTCAAAGTACTTGTTACAGTCAGTGTTTGTCATGACAGTGTTTGTGATGTTTACACACGTCTTTTCTGGCCTGATTAGTCGCTCGTGATGAAAAGATCAACTCTCAAGACTTCTGTTAATGATGTTGGAATGTCTCCCTCAATCCGTCGGTCCGCTGAGAGCTAGAAACACATAACCAAGTCAAACTCTCGGTCGAAAATCAATGTAGCTTTTCTCCGGTCCAAAGAAAGGGATGTTCAGTGACTAATATCTGATATTAGTCTCTTTGTTGTGGCTGATAACCAATTTTTGCTGGTATTGATTTTTAAATCTATAGCAAGGCCTGGGTCACAAATTAAAGTAACTTTGTTGCGATGTTCACAAAATATATATATATTTTTTGTAAATCTTGAATATATTATTATTTGTTGTACTGAACCAATGCCTCCCCTGACACAGATACCGATATTGCTCTGATATAATGTTCAACCCCACATGTGTTATACATTCCTCAGCACTTTATCTAAAGACAACTGAGTGCTAGTGTGCTCTGTTACAGGGTCAGTCCCACGGCATCTGTTCAGTTGCTATAATACCTCTATGTATCGTACTGTTTAGACTGAGCCGAAAATAAAAACTGATGGATGTGAACCTTTATTTCAAGGTGTATAACAACACTCCAGCTCCTGAAAATATTTGAGACTCAAATGGAAAGCACTGTAGCACTGTATCATAAAGTAAATCAGAGAAAGCACTTGTAGCTTGGGAGCTAACAGTCAATCCATCTTCTGCTGCAGTCAAGTTAATACCAGCTCAAACCAGGTGAACACCAAATAGAAACCTTTCCAGTGTAGTGGCACTGCGACTGCGTTTTTAACCCCTTGGCTGTTTTAAATCCAGCTCTAGATCAGTGATACAAGGAGGTGAAATGGGTTTCTTTATTGGCTTTGAGAGATACTGAATGTGTTGTTGTCCTTGAGCAGTTATTCGCAGACGTTTCCACACCACAGAAAACACTTTGCTTTCAAACTTCTATCTTTTGATAATCCAGTGCAATCCAGGTCTTAAGGAAAAAGTGAAAAGGGAAGTGGACTAAAACAAGACAAATCCATCTCGGACAGAGACACTATTCTCGTTATAATAACTTTAATTGTTGCAAATTTTAGAATAAACGTCTCTCTATTGTCTCTATTTAAAGGTAAACTGTGACTTTTTTGGTGTACCTGCTTGTTTCTATAGAAATGCTGTTGCTTTAATTTACAATATAACTGTACTGGATCAAAACATTTTGATCAAAAAATGTGGGTGTGGTTAAAATGGACTTGCCACAGGTCTGACCTGTAATTTGACTTGGTGGCATCATCTGTGGACATGGATAAGGTTGTTGCCAGTTGTGAATGCTGGTGATGCAATAGTTTAATGTGTTTGTGTGGTTGAAACCATCTTAACGTTGTCTGGCGAATGTTTACCCTTACCCTACTTGGGCTTCAATTAACAATTTTGGTAATCAATTAATCTAGTGCTTACTTTTTCGATAAATTGATTAGCTATTTAGAACGTGAAAGGCCCGTGAATATGAGGTTTTTACTAAATTTGACAGAGATAAAGCTGAAGTGAAGCTCTTTAAGGAAGCCCTGATGGAGAATGTAACAGAAGAAAGGGTGTTTTAATCAAAAGCACAAAACGTACACACTTGTCATGTCATTTTTGTGCTATTCCTGCTCTGTCTGAGTCATAAAACTTCTTCTCTCAGCTCATGACATGTTTTGGAGTCTGTTTATCCATGGATCAGTTAATGATTAGTGTTTACTTGATTTGTTGACAACTATTTCTACTATTTCTATCGATTAGTTGTGATTGATTGATTAACTCGTTGCAGCCCAACATATTACATTAGGCAAGTAACTTACAATATTGCAGTCTTGAACCATTACAGTGTGAGGCCATTGTGACTCCAGTATTGAAAAGGCAGTGACAAATAGATGGGTGTGCACTGTATTAGGCCGCCCTGAATGAGGTAGTAATGACCCAGCATTGGACCGATTAATGCAATGCCTGCTTAGTCGTGGACTATTCCTGGCCTGCTCCAATTAAATCTGTTCTGAGGTTATGCACACCCACACCCCTCTTTCCCTCCTGGTGTGCATGGTCAAAACTCAGCCTAATTTTGGAGGTGACCGGGCGCTCTCGAGATTAAGTTATGTATCATTCCTCTAATCCTTGCTGACAAGTGTGTGTGAGTGGTAAAGCCAACTTCTGCAGCATGTCGTCCACTAACAGATGGCATAAATCATTCTCTTAAACGCTGCATTAAGTATTAATCATTCTCAGCGCTGTCACTGTCACACTGTTCGGTGAGCCGCAGGCGTGCAAAGTGTGATTAATGGAGGTAAAGATTTAAGCAGCCACTTTGGAGACCCGCCCCTTTTTACCCACTGGCCTCAATTGGCTGCGGCAGGGCTGGTCGGGACACCTGGGTTTTAACACAACACTGGCTGAGCACGGGTGGAAGTAAATGAATCACAAGGTTAATTCTACCCTTAGAGTGCTTCAATCCAGATGACAAAGAGCTACATTTCAGATTGTGCCATTTAGAAGTTATAAACAAATAAAACTTGTCTTGTCTAATGTTTTGGGTCAGCGTATCTAATCAAATCAAACTGTAGCAAACACATACACCCACAAACACACACAAAACCACACAAAGTCCTGCACGTGCACACATTCACACACTAAAATGATGAACATGGGATGCACCAGTTGAGGAAACACTATCAGAGGAGCAGTCTGCACCTGGAGCAGAGAGTCACTTCTTTGTTTTTATTGAAACTCAACATGGGCTTATATAGTAGATATGCATTGACCTGCCCTCAGAATTAAGTTTTCTTTGTCTTATTTTCAAGCTACGATGGTGAAAAGTATCAAACATTGGACTTTAAAGTCAATGAACTGCACAATTTTAATCAATTCTTTTATCTGCCTTATTTTCCCTCAGTGTATACAGTATAGACACACATATAGAAAACCATGAAAAATACATCTTGCTCCAGTGAATTCTCTTACTGCCCCAGGTCTGTGTTTGGCCTGCTCTGAACACATGGATTTATCATTAGATGTATGGCTTTAAACTCTCTGCAAGTACTCCCTAAAGCCCCACCATGTGCGGTGGCAGCATTGACTTCAGGATTAACACCCCTCTCGCTCCCTCTCTTTGCCACCCATGGCCCCTGGAATCTCTGCTCTAACTCGTTCTCTGCTGCTTTAATCTGATGCTGATGCAAAGTGAAAGTACTGGCGTCCCACAGCCCCCACTGAGCCCACTTTCTCAGCCTGTGCCTTTGCATTACATTTAGTTAGCTCGGGGCTCTAAAGGCAGTTCCCCACTGCCACTTTGGCCCCTCGCCTCCACCCCTGCCCCATATTGTTGTTACATCAGAGTGAGAGCGTGCGGCTGATGTGGTTTGGAGTGATATACAACGTGATATACGGTATCTGGATTAGAGCTGCACAATATATCACAATCAAATATCCAGTTGGCACTAGTGCTGCCAAGATTAATTGAATTAAAATACTATTAAAATACTAAACTATTAAAATAATCTTAACCTTATTCGAATAATAGTAATCATGGCCGTGACACTCTAAAAAACAAGCAAAAAGACGGTGGCATTATTAAATCACACTGGCAAACTAGTATTACCAAATATTATGCAAAATTTACTTTATTGTGCTTTTAGCCATGTTCTAACATTGTTCCGTCATCAAAAATATACCTGGAGTAACATTTAGTTTGATTCATGTTTGTTTGATGAATGCTCGATTGAAAACCCTCTCTCTGTGTGACGTAGATGATGCTGACGTCACTGATCCCAGAATCTTTTTCTGTTTTAAGTACTTAAATCATGGCCAGACTCGCTCTGAACATTTTCTCCGTTTAACCACACTACACTACAACTTCGTCAGATCCACTGCATACTGCAATGCATTGTGGGTATATATTACATGTGTGTTATTGCCTTTACAGCCAGTAGATGGAGCCACAGCTAAGTCAAAATGGCATCTCCCAATGCAGTGATAAAGTAATGTTTTTCTTTGTAAAAGCATTTTTATTTTTAGTTCTATTCTAGACATATCAAACTGAAGACAAATGTGAAATATTTGTGAAATGAATCACAAAAGTGCAGAAATATCACCTTATTACGTTTATTTGAAAAGCTTTTTTAATTAGCTCTTTTTGTAGCATTTTGTACAATTAACAATATACTCTATTCAACTTGTACATATCTTCTCAACAAAATTCATCTTATCTACATTTTAATTACCCACCCCTATCTTGAAGTCTTCATCCTTTTTAACCTTTATTTGGTCAACAATTTATAAAAAGAAATCAAAAACAAAAAAACATAGAAACAAATATCATGCTACAATTGAAATAATTGTTTGATTAATCAACTAACTGAAAAAATAATGGCTGACTAGGCTACTAATATAATCGTTAGTTGCCGCTCTGGTTGGCGCGCAATTATCAATCAGCAAAGACTGCAATTATTTTGATAATAGAATGTCCTCTGCAAAGAACAAAGTGTTGTTAATATTTCCTCCTTCCAGTTCTGATTCTACATTCCATTGTAGGTTTAGCAGGCTCACTGTGAAACATACTTTTCCTCAAAAAGTTGTTAGCAAAATTCTGTCAACAAGTCTGGCCACCATGCATGCTTGACTGAACACTCTGAAGGCACTTTTACTGATTAGCTTCAAATTGCTGACTTTTCCAGACAGCGTTGAGCCTCGAGGGCTGCGCATCTGAACGTGTCACAAACTCAATCATCAAATGTATCAAAACAGAGGCTTCAAAAAGAATCAAGAAAAGTCTATAATGTAATGCATTTATAGCGACAAACAACCATTAATGCTCCAAAAAAGTCGACTTACAGCATCTCATCTGTTAAACAAAAGCAAAATTAGAACGAGGACTGATTGATTTCGAAATATAAATGTATGAATTCCAATTTGTCTGATAAATATGGGAATTGTGATTTGGTCAGACTCAGGATAATTTACTCCAAACAACAAAATGCCATGTTTTATTCTGCATAAAATCTGCAAACCCTGTACACACACAAACATGCAACTTAAAGTGACAGAAACAAAACCACAAGTGACCAAAATGCTACAAAGCGGCAAAAACACAAGCGGTAAAAACATAACTAAAAACAGCAAAAAAACTAAAACTGACAAAAACGATATACTAAAAGCGACAAAAATGTAACATAAATCTGACAAAAAACCTACAATTGACCAGAACGCTACTAAAAAGCAACAAAAATGTAACAAAGCGACTAAAACATTTTGAAACGTGATTCTTTTATTAGTTCATTTTAGTTCAGTTTATTAGTTCATATTTCCGTCTTTTTGTTTTTCCTGGTTGTGTTTAAAATTTGAGCTTTATACAGAATCCCATATAAATCGCAAATCTAATCACAATCACAATACTGATCAGAAAAATTGCAATTAGACATTTTTCCCAAATCATGCACACTGTAAACCCGAATAAGTTCAGCAAACTCAAAACTTTTGAGGAAACAGATTACATAAGTACGTTTGAGTTACTTTACTTATAAATTTAATGTTGATTAAACCTAAACTGTGTAAGTAAGGTAACTCACACTTAATTAGTTGAATATAATTAAAAGGTAAAATTTAAGCAACTCATAGTTTACAAGTTTCTCTCACCTATAATGTGTAAGTACAGTAACTCACACCTAATTAGTTGAATATAATTAAAAGGTACAATTTAGGCAACTCATAGTTTTCAAGTTTCTCTCACCTATAATGTGTAAGTACAGTAACTCACACCTAATTAGTTGAATATAATTAAAAGGTACAATTTAGGCAACTCATAGTTTTCAAGTTTCTCTCACCTATAATGTGTAAGTACAGTAACTCACACCTAATTAGTTGAATATAATTAAAAGGTACAATTTAAGCGACTCATAGTTTTAAAGTTTATCACACCTATAATGTGTAATTACATTAAATTACACATACTTGGTCGAATGCAATGAAATGGTAACATTTAACTAATTCATAGATTTAAAGTTAATCTCACCATAAATATGCAAGTACACAACTCAAATATTTGCTTGATGCAATTAACAGGTACAATTTACCCAACTAGTAAAATTGAACTTAACCATACCCAAAAAATGGGTATACTAATGTATACAATATTGTTGTAATAACTGAAGAATTGTTTCCGAATACATTTAATATACATATAAACTACAATATGCAATTTAACCAATTCAGAGACCTCAAAGAAAAGAGAAAAACTTGAAATTTTATAACTAGTCACCTATTCCATCAAAATAAGTTTATATGCATTAAATTTAAATTAAAAAAAATCTAATTATTAAATAACTAAAACATTTACTTATAATTTACCAAAAATATACAAAAATCAGTGACAAGAAAAGCAAATGCAGTATTTTTATTTATAAGATTTAACAATAGTAACTGTGAACATTATTGCAATGTAAACATTTTACCTCATTGTAAACCGGAAGTACTCCAATGCAACTGAACATTTTGGAAAATAGTAATAGTAATATATATATATACTATATAGTATAGTAGAAAAAATACACTATTGGTAGTGACAGGCAATACCACCGAGTATCACAATCCAATGACTTATTAAAATGTATTAAAATTACATGACTCAACAATTTTACCTTGGCCACCATTTTCTTTTAGCCTCAGCTTGAACTAATAAAACTAAATATATGCAGAAAATCTTAAGTATATAATATATAAAATTAAAATAAATAAATATATTAACCCAAAAAGTATTTTTTTTTAAGTATCGATACTCTGTCAGTATTAATAGCCATATGTGGCATTGTTCAGTCAATCATTATATTGGAACAATTTATGACCAAACTATATGGACGTTGGAAAGGTTTTAACAGTTAATTGAGAACATTACTTCAATATGTTAATATTGAAATAATGTTCTCAATTAACTGTTAAAACCTTTTTTTTTTTACCTCAAAGGAAACATTACAATATAGCTAGCAAAAATATTACCATGTTTAGAACAACTTTTATGAACAAACTTACTTTACACTATAGCATGGATGGAAAAATGGCTTTGGCTTGCCTAGAAATCTGGACCATAAAAAACTTTTATTAACTGCAGTCTAAATACCCTAACTTCATTATGCCAGCATCATGAAAATCAAGAAAATATTTAACATACTCCATAGAGTATAATTTGAACATGTCCAAAACTAGACTAAACTTGTTCTTATGAATTTTTCAACCAGACCAGTGAAAGTATTTCAACATTGATAAATCAGAAGTGTCAAAATGACAGGTGATCTGCATACAATCTACAGAATCAAAGAAAGATCATTCTGAAGGTGAACCAGGCATGGCTTCAGTGGTTTTCCATCATCAAGACCCAAAAGCAACTTTTGTGTGAATGTGAATGTGTTTATCAATTTTTTGGGGTAATCGAGGTGCAAGGCATAAACTAAACCAAACAACAAGAGAAATGCTTCTGGCCAACTTGAAATGTCTCTAACGATGATTTCATCTTCAACAACAATGGCAGCACTCACAGAACCGAAAGCGATGCCCGCATCAGGGTCTTCATTGACGATTGTCAGGATCCCAATGGGTGTGTTGTCCAAGTCAGGCTCTTGAGAAACCTCTCTGAAAGATGCAAAAACAAAACGAAAC
Organism: Rhinogobius similis; assembly: GCA_019453435.1. Lineage (NCBI taxonomy): Eukaryota > Metazoa > Chordata > Actinopteri > Gobiiformes > Gobiidae > Rhinogobius > Rhinogobius similis. The sequence goes on along the minus strand of CM033626.1, from coordinate 23,106,222 downwards.
ACAATTGTTCAAAATCTTGTGAAACTTACTTCTAAGATTGCTTTTACTTTACTTTTCCCCCCAAAAGCTATGCATTACTAAAAAGCAGTCAACCCCCCTAAAGACAGTCCAGTTTATGGGTGCCTATGACCATAATTTTTAAAACTTTAATTTCATTTTAATGTATTATTTACAGTATATTATATTGTGATCTTAATGAGATTAATGCATGTTTCAATGTCTATAATACACTTTGAATTACATTTGTACAAACTGTGCTGTACAAATAAACTTTGCTTGTCTATTTGATGTTTTTCTGCTTGCTAAACATTTTAAATCAGAATTTTAAAGACTTTCCCTCATCCAGAGATGAAGAAAAGTGTTTATTGAGAAGAAAAAACTTTTTTCTCATCCATTTATTCAAGGTTAGTGTTATAGACCACACAAAACATTTCATAGTCGCCAAGGTTTAAATGAAAAACAAACTCACATTCCAAAACTTGAAGAACTGTGCGTCTCCCTCACGAAGGTAGAGTGGAAGACCATGGAGGATCAAAGTCCGTTTTACATTGGCATCTTGTACCTGCTAAACAATGTTTAAAAAGGCATCAGCACTACAACATTTAAAGTAAAAACAGATTAAGTACATGTTACTGCCTCAGAGACATAGTACAGTGATGCGCCCAGGGACCCATCTCCAGATCTTTGTTCAAGGCTTTGTCCAGCCTTCCGTCGCTGAAGATTAACTTAATGCCCATGTTTTGGGTTGATAGGAGCACCCAAAGGAAACTCACCCATGCACGCCCAGAGAAACTTGCTTGCTATGAGTTCTAGCCAGTTGTAGTGTCAGTAGAGGGGAAAAGACAGAAGTGGGCAGAGGGATGCCAGCATAGAGACAGAGGTGGGCAGAGAGGTAGGTAAAGATGGAGAGTGATGCAGGTACAGAGAGAGAAGTAGTGTGAAAGTAAAAAGAGGGGCAGGAGTGTCAGAACAAGATGAACAACAAAAGTAATCTCACCTGCCTATCATAATGCTCGATCATGTTGCGTAGGATTTCTGCTGCCTTTCCGGTTTTAGCCGCCTTTGTTCGTAACAAAGAGAGGAGTTTGGAGATATGCCTGTCCAGTTGTGCATAAAACGTGTTCCGCAGGTTAACATTTGTGATCCGTTGAAACTCAGCACAAATCTATGAATATGGAAATAAATTATGTACTTACAATGTAACAGTAGTGCAAATATCTTTTAAAGGGAAAATATTATGCATTTTTGATAAACATTCCTCAAATCTGCGTGAATGCAGCTGAATGCTAATGCAGGTATGTTTTTGATTACGGAACATTGTTAGAACATCACTAAAAGCTCCAAAAAGTCACTGTAGCAGAATATGTTACCTTTAAGGTATCTTTACCTGAGAATTAATCTGAAGGGCTGGCCATTTTTCCATGAAGTCCCGAAGAGCAGGATTTTCTGTCACAATCTCCAGTCGGCGAAGGGAAAATGTAGATTGCATGAGCCTGCCAATCAAGATCATATCCTTCTCACTTCTCTGCATTTCTTCTAAAATCTGAACTCTGAGGCCTTCCAAGCTGGCAGCATCTTGTCCTTTAGGAAAGTTTGGAAGGTAATTGAGCTCTGCACGTCTAGCTTTTTTAATGTTTCGATGGGGGTGGTCCTTCTCTGGATTGTTGTGGCTCTTCCTTCCTGTGTTGACTGATACCTCTAGACATCCGGCTTTTGCAAGTTTATTCCTATAGTTTCCCATTTTGTAGATTAAACTCCACTTCCAGCCATGTGATCCGCTACCCGACTTTTCTTTAAGGCAGGGGTGGGTGGCTACTAGTGCTTCAGCAGCCTTACTGAGGTCATTTTCATTAGGATATGGCTTGAAAGTAGTAATCAGTGCTGCCATACTTTCCAGGATATTGCTTTTTTGTGATTTTGTCAATTTTATTGTCTTCCCTGACTGCTGGTAAGCCACATTACCTTCTTGAAGAAGATGTTCAACTTCAAATGAAAAAGATTGGAATGGTAAACTCATCCCGACCCGCGTTTTCACTCTCTGACTCAAAGGAACATGGGGCAAAATATCTGTATCGGAACTCGCACAGGAACTAGTGTCACCATCTGTGTGAGTTTTTCTCACTTGTAAAGTCCCTTTTTCAGGTAACTCATCAATGTCAATGAGGCAACAAAGTTGTCCATCAAAATCAGGATCTTCATAATGCAGTGAAAAGTCATAGTCCAATCTTGGAGCACATTTTTTTCTTCAATATATCAACAAGATGCTGTACAGATTGTGGACGTTCAGACAGGGTCAACTTTACTGGAATTTCAGGAGCAATATACACTCTGAGAATGTACTTTGGTGCGGCCATCATATTCTGAAGAAGAGAAAATGAACATGTACATTTTTAAACTGACTATCAAATTACATTAAAGTGCAGTACAAAACACAAATAGAAACAATAGCTAAGGGGTGCCCAGTTTTCTTCTGCGGGCCAAAGTGTTGGCGTGCCAAGGTCCAAACATTCATGTTTTGCATGAAAAAAAGTGTTTACAAAGATAATTCAATTGCTTTCTATTTTATTGTGTTCTAAGGTGCATAAACTAATTAGGGCTGGCTTAAATATAACTTTTTGTGCAAGATGAGAACTGATGCTTATTGCTAAATTCAGCACCCCTTCATGGGCCAACAAAAATCGACTTGAAGGCCAAGTTTGGCCCACATACCCTACTTTGGGCACCCATGAGCTAAAGTACTTAGTCTAGGCTTACAGAAGCACATCAGCCATTGTTTACAGGATTAAACAAGTTTTCAGGAGTGTCAAGTCACCTACTTGTCAAATTAAAATGTTATATCAATCTTAACACAAAACCTCGCGCTAAAGTCCTAATTCTGCTCAAAAATGCTTTTGCAAGGCTTTGGCCATGGATCTTTCCATTAAATGAGTAAATAAGAGGTAGTTCATTGATTTTTAATCACAAACCTTACCTCCATCACAATTTGAATGAATGCACAGGCCTGCATGTTCTGATTTTTCAAGCGATTATTCAATTACAGGCGTTATCATTTTACCTTAAATGAAAACCACAAGAATCCTAGTAATCTCAGAAGAGACAAGTGACTCCAAAACAAGCATATGTTTAAAACATAGCAAACCAGGAAAATAGCAAACATTTTCATCTGACAAATAGCTGACCAGTCACCAGAAAAGTTACGATACACCTTCCGATAGCTACAAACTGTTTTAATACATCATAGTGATGCTATTTTAACAGTCAACCTTAGTTGTATTTAACAAAGTCAAATTTAAGTAGAGGCACTCTCAAGTCCAGGGTTAACATGTTCAATTGTCAGTATGTTACAGCACACACAATGCATACTGCTCTCATGTTTAGTTCTGTGGATGTATGAAACTTTTTGGGGTCAACAAAAGTTTACCATCTACAGTGTAACCATACAGTGGCAAGCAATCATTGAGATCAGTAACATTGTGAATTGCTGTACTTCCTGCCAGCAATTCAAATGACCGCAAATGCTCAATGTAAAATGATTTGTGAACATTGCAAAGAAATGCAATGTTGTTGTTCACCATAAGAATCTGCTCAATTTTGGCAAATCCGGGCAATCCTCCTTCCTGGCCCACTGACACAAACATCCCAGCCTCATACTTGATACCATCAATGAAAATCTTTGACGCAGCATAAATGCGTTCTGCATCAGTTATCCCTCTGACATGTTGTTGCGCCTCTACAGGAAGCTTTGACACGAGTTCAGATGTGACATGTGATGTTTGATGGTGTGGTCTGAAAAATGAAGGAGCACTGAGGTAATAAGCCATCATGTGCTGATGCTTTGTTGCTAGGGTGTTAAGCACATTTTTGAAATTTTGAGCATCATGAACTGCACGTTTGAAAAAACGGTGCTTCCCCTCAAATCTCATTGTCCACAGTTGCACAAGTGGCCCAAAGCACTGTATGAGATGAGGGTAGTGCTCAACATAGTGATGCTTTGGGACAAGTGAAAACTCCGGAAATATTTCTTGAATAGTCTGTCTATGATCCCTTATTTTGCTTTGCAAATATTGCAGTGACTCGTCATCAAAAACTGGAGACAAAACCAGCTCCACAATCTGTTTCAAATCCATCAACACTGACCAAGCACCATCTCCTTCTGGGATTTTATTGCCAATCATAAGTGGTAGTAGTCTCAAGAGTGTATTATTCTCATGGCCATTGCCACCAATGGTTCTTTTGCCTGAGAAGGTTTTTGCAATGGGTCGTGGTTTATCAGTGATATCTGAACCCTGATAGGGAAATGACAATATTTTCATGTTCAGATAATCAAGGGTGAAATAGTTAAGCTGAATCATTTTGTCAATACACAAAGCCAATTCCACAGGCACAATTCCTTCCAAAAGGTCATGCAATGCATCAGGTGGGAAGCCAGTGATTGGGTGGAAATACTCCAATGCCTCACGCAGGATACAGTCTCCCTTAACACCAAACAGATTTGGAAGATTGTCCTCAATGACTGTCTGCACCTCAGAGTTATGATCATCTTTTGTTCTTGGATCAAATTCGCCATCCATGACCTCAAGTGACTGAATGTCATTGCGCTTTGCTTTACAGAATCTGCAAATATACCCTGAGCTGAAACACTGCACAAATCCTGCTAGACAATGGGCAGCTAGATTATCAGATACAACACATGAAACTGTGCCTCGAACATTTATACCAAGTTGCTCAATAAAGACACCATCTTTTTCAAGAGTGCAAAGTTCTTTCAACAAAGGTTCTAACGCCTTTTGATAACCACAGTGCTGTACATCTACTACTTTACAAAGTGCACCTAGTTGAATGACATGAAGGGCTGATCTATATTTGACAGGTAGGTCAGCAAACACCCAATATACTGCACTCAATTTGTGGATTTTCCTAGATGTCCCTAATGGATTTGCAATTTCCAGGTCATCAAGGTACAATATTAATGGAAGTGTCAACTCTGAAGCTGACAACAAAGGATTATCTTGACAATATAACCCATCTCTATAGTTATTGTAGAGTCCTTTCTGTGAAACCTTTGTTTCTTTGAGTCGATCAATGACATCAGTTTGCTTGAATATTTCTTGAATCATTTCAAGAATAGGAACGTAAACTGCTGTGCGTCCTTGCTCCAACACATACTGCACTGGCATGACCACTGGAAATGTCCTCTCAATATGTGTTTTTCTCCGTTTGGCAGTTGACAGGTATTCACCTTTAGCTGTGGTTTTGAGAAAGGTGTTGGCGTCGAGAACCGAACTCACCAAATCCTCCAGAAGAGCTTCTGAAATTTCAACACAATGCTTCTGCAATGTGTTTTTAACAGCATCTTTAATCAGGTTCTCTGACAGAAGAAAAACTTCTCTAAGATCAACCACAATGTCTTGGCATGCCCTCTCAGAAACATGCATAATTGTCTGCATTTTCAGAAAAAAAGATGACAGATTTTTCTGTAACTTTGAGCTTAATTCGCCAACATTAGCAACATCACCCACTGCATCATCTTCACAACTGTTTGAGGGACTTTCGAGTTCGAAACCTTCTTCAATGTCCGCTACAGCTACATATGCAACATTTTCGTCTGAGTTTTGACTCAAATCCAAAGTACCGGTACTAGTGTGAGACCTACTTTTATGCGCATTAAATGAGGAGTATACATTTGTTTTGTAATTACAATTTGTAAAAGGGCAATGAACCATCTCATTCTGTTTTAGATGTAGTCTTAAATGACTCAGGATTTTTTCGATTGTGCAAGGCTGACTGAATGTACACAAAGAACACGTAAAAGGCTGTGCTTGCTGTTGAACAACTTCTGATTCTTGCAGATGGAAACGTGTCAAATGTATTTTCAAGCTATTAAAGGACTTGTATGTGCATTGGCAGGTATCAAAAACACATGGTAATGGTGCATTCTTTGCATACAGACTATGATTTAAACGGTAATGATAAAGTAAGGAAGCTTTGGTATCAAAAGTGTTATTGCACAACTTGCATTTCCAAGACATCTTCACTTGTACTTTTACAATCCCAAGGTCCTCGATGAAATGTCCTTTCCCCAGCTGGACTTCAGATCATCCTAAAAGGATGAAAAAAGAAGAAAAAAAAATAGTTTTGCCATTTAATTTTGTAGATTACGAGCTCAACCACTGTTTATAAATTCAGATTGGGCTGTAATCATTATCTGGTCAATGGCAAAAAAGTAAGCTAATTTGTGTATCCGGTCAGTTGAAAAGTATTTGACAGAAACAGAAGGCTTCTTTTAGAAGTCTGAAAAAATACACAATGGTAAATGAAAAATGTTAAGGCAGAGCCTTTCTTGCATTTTCAGAATAGTCTAGAGTAGACCATGACTTTCAAAATATATATATATATACTTTTTCCCACCTGGATTGATTTTTTTAACCCCTATTAATGTACTGTAGCCATTCCGTGAGTGAAAATTATGTCTTCAGCTCCAGAATAATTTTCACTATGTGAGCTCATGAATCCTAGCATTGACATCTTGGAAACAGAACTCAATTGGTGTTACACTACATACCTTACAACAGTCTTTCAATACTTATTTTGTTTGTTGAAATGGCCAATTTCATTTGCTCTGTAGATATATCTGCATCACCATTCTCTGCTTACAGGATTATTGTACATTTAGGACAAGTGTGATATCAGAAACATTCAATGAGTGAATCTCCATGTATTTACCTGTGACAGAAGGTCTACTTTAGATGTCTGAAAAAACAAAACTGTATTAGTAATGTTACACATATATAAGCATGTACCTGTACTATTTACTCAACATATATTATACTGTTTAAATTAACAAAACGCACTGGGTGAGCTACACTTATTAGAAATTCACGCGCCATCCACGTTAAAGGTTGAATGGAGGATTTCTCGCCGATTTGAAAATCTGCGACTGTTAGTCCTTTTTTTGAAAAAGCGCATGCGCAGGTTGTCCCGTTTCTCCTGAGCACTGCTCCATGTGCATTTGTTTACAAGACGATTGGTGTCGCTTTCTCACGACAACCTCCGCGAAGAAGATTTAAAAACTTTCAAAATGTATAAAAAAAATAAAACAAGAGTCAGATAAACAGTTACCTGTCCAGCAGAAAGTTTGCAGCGGAGGCATCAGCCTGTTTTGCGCTTTCAATGCTCGCCAGCGCGTAAACGATTCCCCCAGAATAACGAAAGTTACGTATGTAACTGCGGTTCTATGAATCCCGGATGACCGCCAGAGGCGGTGCCTAAGCACTGAATGATCATCTTTTGCGCATGCGCAGGTCGAGAATCTAATGACAACAAAGTCACCTATGACCTCCCGGTGACCCACGTGAGTCTATATAGTCACGTGACACCGAGAGCTCAGTCCCGTTTCTTCTCGCGAGCAACCGCGGATTCCGAGGGACTGAACGCTCTGGCGGTCATCCGGGATTCATAGAACCGCAGTTACATACGTAACTTTCGTTCTATTTCATCCCTCCTGACCGCCAGAGGCGGTGCCTAAGCACTGGATGACATATATCAACAAGGTCCCGAGGGATCCCATACGCCAATACACCAAGTAAAACAAAAACACGCCTACCTCATGACGAGGAAGGGTGCTGCCTCAAGATCCCATCCAGTGGATTGGAGACCGCCACATTGACTCTGTAGAAGCGGGCAAAGCGTGAGCGGTGAAGTCCAGGAGGCCGCTGCACAGATGGCGTCCAAGGGCACGCCGCTCATGGCCGCCCAAGAGGTGGACAGGCTCCTAGTAGAGTGGCACCTCACACGATCCGGAGGCTGACGGCCCTGAGAAACATAAGACCGCTTAATGGCCTCAACCACCCAATGGGCAAGGCGCTGCTTAGAAAGCGCCCGACCTTTTCTTGGACCAGCATAACACACAAAGAGGCGATCGGATTGCCGAACAGCGGCCGTGAGTCCGTATATAAACCTCCAAAGCCCTGACCGGGCAGAGTGTGTCATTAGCCCCAACACCAAACCGTGCCAGTTGGAGCGGCTGCGTGCAGACCGAAGAGGAAAACACCTTAGGAAGAAACGTGGCAACCGGCCAAAGAGTGACCCCCGAACCATCGGCATTCCACCTGCAGCAGGGCTCGCTGACAGACAAAGCCTGCAGTTCACCAACTCTCTTACCCGAGGCCATGGCCAGGAGAAAAGCAGTCTTAAATGAAATCCACTTCAGGTCCACCTGTCCTAGAGGTTCAAAAGGGGGAACCTGCAATGCGTCCAGCACCAAAGTCAGATCCCAAGATGGAGCTACCGGCCGTCTCGGAGGGTTAAGCCGTCGCGCCCCCTTCAAGAAGAGCGAGACATTCCTGTCACTACCCACCGAGGCACCATTGGCACAATCCCGCCAGCAGGATATTGCAGCCACATATACCTTGAGGGTCGACGGAGACCGCCCATGATTTAAGAGCTCCTGTAAAAACTCCAGAATGGAGGAGATAGGGCAGTGTGTCGCGTTCAGGCCCCGTTGTTGACACCAGACACTAAAACACTTCCATCTATTGGCATATAACCGCCGAGTGGACGGTGCCCGTGCATTAGCGATGGTGTGGCCTATCTCCCCACCAAACTCCGAGAAGGCCGCGTCGGACCCCTCAGCGGCCACACCCAGAGCTGAAGACGCCCCGGGTCGGGGTGCAGAAGCCTCCCTCCCAGCTGGGATAGGAGATCCCTCCTGAAGGGCAGGGGTCTTGGAGAGCTGCAACAGAGCCTGAGCAGCAGTGGAAACCAAATCCTGGCTGGCCAGAACGGAGCCACCAGGAGAAGGCAGTGACCCTCCTGGTGAACCCGCAATAGAGTCGGGAAGATCAGAGGGAACGGTGGGAATGCATACAGCAGAGCCCTCGGCCAGTCGTGCGCCAGCGCATCTCGGCCCAGAGGGCAGGTGGCATCCGCCAGAGAAAACCACAGGGGACAATGAGTAGCCTCTCGAGACGCAAAGAGGTCGACTTCTGCCCTGCCGAACATCCCCCAAATGCCGTCCACTACCTCCGGGTGGAGCCTCCACTCTCCGGGCAGTGGACGCTGGCGGGACAGAAAATCCGCCACCACATTCTGTGGACCAGGAATGTGGGACGCCCTCAAACTGATAAAGTGGGGGGCGGCCCAAACCAGAAGCTCCCGAGTCAACTCCATCAGTCTGAGTGACCTGGTGCCTCCCAAGTGGTTGATGTGATGCACCACAGTGGTGCTGTCGGAGCGAACCATGACATGTCTGCCCCGGAGAAACGGTAGGTAGTACTGCAGTGCCAGGCGCACCGCCACCATCTCCAGCACATTTATGTGCTGCCCGCTGAGCGCTGGAGACCAAGTCCCTCGGGCCATGCGCCTCTGCCACGTCGCGCCCCACCCCGTGGGTGACGCATCGGTGTGGACCACTTCCCTCCGAGACGGAAGGGAACCCAATGGCACGCCCCGTTCTATCCAGGACCTGTCCCTCCACCAGGACAGGGACTCGAGGCACTGGGGCGACACTGCGCACTTTCGCCGGTGCCTGTGGACGAAACGTGCGGGGTTCAAGTGCAGACCGTTCACCCAGATCTGCATAGGGCGAAGAGAAAGCAGCCCCAGCGGCACCACCGTGGAGGCAGCCGTCAGCTTCCCCAAGAGACGAAGGTAAAGAACAAACGGCAGTACCCGTCCCATCCGAAAATTGGCGAGCATGACCATAATGTCGTCGACTCGTCGAGTTGCCGGACAAGCGGTCATGGTCACAGAGTTCAGAGCAACCCCCAAAAAAACGGTGTCCTGGGAAGGAACCAAGTTGCTCTTGGCCAAATTGACCCGCAGACCCAACCGCCCGACGTGATCGAGGACGGCCTGGGTATCTCGAACAGCCTGGTCGTGAGTGGAGGCACAGACCAGCCAGTCGTCCAGGTACGGCAGTATCTTTAAGCCGCGTGCCTGGAGGGGGGCCAGGGCCGCCGCGATGCATCTCGTGAACACCCTCGGTGACAGGGACAGACCGAACGGCAGTACACGGAACTGGTAATGACGACCCCGAAACGCAAAACGCAGAAACTGCTGATGGCGTGGCGCAATCGGGACATGAAAGTAGGCGTCTTTGAGGTCTATTGACGTGAACCACTCGCCCTGAGATATGGCCTGCAACATTTCTGTGGTCCGCAACATGCGGAATGGCAGGGCCTTTAAAAAAACATTGAGACCTCGAAGGTCCAGAACCGGGCGCAAGTCGCCAGTCTTCTTTGGTACTAGAAAATACCTGGAATAAAACCCCCCCGGATCCCGCCGAGGGTCTACAGGCACTATCGCCCCCTTGTCCAGCAAGGTAGCGATCTCCTGGGTAAGAGCCCGGGCCATGGTCGGGTCGCGGATCACAGTCCACTTGACTAGGCCAGGGACGGGGGGCCGACGGCGGAACTGCAGGTGGTAACCCCGAGAGAGGGTGCACAATACCCAGGTGTCTGGGGTGTGTGCCGTCCAGTAATCGAGCTGCTCTCGGGTGAAGTATCCGACCGTCGGCGGCCCGGCTTCATCTCCGCGTCCCCCGGCCCCTGGGGGGCCTGGAGGGACGCTGAGTGGGCTGAGCAGAACGAGGGGGCCCCGAGCCCTGAAACCGAGCCACCCTCCCCCGTTCAAAGGGTGGACCGGCCTGTGAATATGAAGCGCCCGCGTGGCCGGACGGCGCCCTAGCCTGAGTGACAGGCGCAGGAGGACCGCCACGCTGAGGGGTACGCCGGCGGAGACCGATCAATCGACTTCTAGTCTGATCGGCTTGTGCTGTTCGTTCCAACGCCTCAAGCGGCTGCACCGCGCCCGGGACGACCGAACGCCTCAACGCCCTCTTGCAGGGCTCCGTAAGGGGAGACTGTGCCTGCCAGACATGGCGACGCGCATGGGTCAGGAGTGGACAGCATGCGCCGAGCTCCCTTGACATTAGGCGCGTGCAAAGACGCATCAAGCAAGCCCTGTATCGGTGGATCCACCTCCGATGCCTCCAGTGCGGAGGAGAGACCCAACAATAGGTGGGAAAGGGAGTTCCCCATCCTCCCCATTCGTGCCCCTGCATCATATGCCCTGCACAAAAACTCGTCCGTGAGACGACATTGCGGGTTCGGACATCTGGGATTCGCCCTAAGGCCCTCCTCAGGTGAAACGATAAGCGAGGCAATAGCCGGCTCAACAGGCGGCATATGGCCCAGGCCAAACTGGGGAGCATCTTGCATGGATGCCAAGGCCCTCCCATCTGATGTCAAGCGCGACAACGCCTTCGTATCAGTCCAGCACGCGTGCAGCTCCCTAACATACTCCTGTGAGGGTGGCACAACAATGGACGGAACAGTCCGTTGGCGCTTAAAAAAGGCGCTGGTAGCAGCCACATTCACTTCCGGAATGTCCAACCGTAAGTGACGGAGTGCTGAACGAACAACCGAGGGGGGCATGTCGTCGTCCCGGCCAGGGCAGTCCGTGGAGGTCTGGGAGCCTGTGTCCGAGGCCCTCGACTCCAAGTCCAGGGCATCGTATCGAAAATGCGTATCCGACGCAGCCACAGATATGGCATCCTCCTCCTGTATAGGAGCAGGATCCCGGACCAGAAAGTCCTGTTCACTACCATGCTCACCCTGGAACGGTTGAGCCTGCTGTAGCAGTGCCTTCATCTGGGCCAGCTCAGACGTGAGGTGGTCCACACGGGCAGACAGCCTCCCTTTTTTAGAGACGTTCTGCTTCTTCCGTGGAGCGGTGAACGTGGCCGAAGGTGCTGAGCGCTTCATACCCGAGGACTGCCCCGCAGTCAGCTGGTCAGACTGAGGCCCAGTATCCCAGTCAACAGGGTCAAATGCCGACAGACGAGCCACTCGGGTCGAATGAGGCATGATGGCACAGTTGGGGCAAGAATCCGCAGTAAGGCCTTGCCTCAAATGCTCCACACCCAAACAGGAGGGGCATAAATCGTGCCCATCCTCTTGCTGCATCGGGGCCATACAGGCCCTGCAGACCAATGCTTCGAGCATTTCGAACACAAATGCCCCCCGCACTGGATACGTTCCGTGGAAAGAGGCCAGGCAGAAAACGCCCCCTCAGTACACCACAACCCAAAACGAAGAAAAAGTCAGCAGTTAACAAAGCAACCTCGGCCGACCCAGTCCGAGCAGTAAACGCCACTTGTGGATCAAACGCGACAAAAACTGAAAAATTTTTTTTTTTTTTTTTTTTTTTTTTTGGTCCTTCAGTAGGACGCCAACAAAAAAAAACGCTGAAGCGGGCAAACGCAACCGCTCAGGATACTGGGACAAACTACAACCAAAATCCCAAAACGGTCACAAACTACAGCTGCTATGACACATAGCAGGCACGAACACGGCTGCTCAAGTGTGACAAAAAACAAAATCAAAAGACAGCCAGGACAGCGGCACTCAAACGCCGTCCAGGTGTCACACACCGTACTCACTTTCTACCGACGACAACAAAGTCGAACCGGTAGGCCGCCGGCGCCAACACAGCCCCTGAGGGACGAGAAACCCCCGCTGCCTCGACCAAAGTCACGGGGCTAAGCAAGCCAGCAGACGAAACGAAACAGGAAAAAAATCCGAAAATCTCAATGAGCAATACAACTCGACAACCTGCGCGCGAGAAGAAGAAAAGGGACTGAGCTCACCGGTGTCACGTGACTATATAGACTCACGTGGGTCACCGGGAGGTCATAGGTGACTTTGTTGTCATTAGATTCTCGACCTGCGCATGCGCAAAAGATGATCATTCAGTGCTTAGGCACCGCCTCTGGCGGTCAGGAGGGATGAAATAGAACACGCGTTTTGTTTCTTTCGTCTGCAGACTTTCGTCTCTTCTGTAAAAGCTCGAAAACAGTCTTTCTCTTTCGTCCCTCAGCCATTTCGGTACTTCGCGGATGAAAGTTTAGACCTACAATGACGGAACTCGCCGCTAACCTCCTGCTACATCAACACACTAGCATATCAACCACGCATGCGCGGCCAGCGGAGCGAGCGTTTCCCCTGAACGAGCCTGCGGGCGGGCACTAGCACGCAGAGAATGATTGACACCTGAGCGGACCAGTTATTTGTGCTACCCACGAGGAACTTAGATTCTGATTTGTTGCCCGAAATCCTCCATTCAACCTTTATGGCTGGTTTATGCTTCTCCGTCAAAGCGCACGTTTTCTCCGACGCACGCGACTGCCAATGAAAAAGCTTGCTGTTCTTGTCGTGTCTTGGACGCCAAGGTTTTTGATCGGCAGCGAAGTACGCCGTTGAGGGCATGGCGCTTTGACGCAGAAGCATAAACTAGTCTTTAGTTTGCTAGCAATTCGCGGGCTATCCGCGTTAGTTTGCTAGCACCGCGGCTATCCGCGTTAGCTTGATAGCAATTGACACCATGCATGCACCCGCGATAAATCCGTGAGCTTATCATTAACGTACCAAATCAAGGATATTATGGTCACAAGCGCCAACAGACTCATTTTCTTCACCGGTCACATGTGGCCACATTATCAAGTAATTTAGAAGACTCCAGTGCCGCAAAGTTATACATTTAACTGGGAAGCATGTAACGTTACATGAAATGTATTTTATCTTTAAACATTTGACTAAACTCCAATAAACTGATCAAACACAGTGTACTCAAATATCCTTACTTTGTGGACGCCGTTTTCAGGCCACAGCCGTCTTGAGGAAAGACTGCACAACCGTTAGTTTGCCCTCGTCACGTCCGTGGACGTGCGTCATGACGTCATGACGTATGTCCTTAACTCAAATCGTGTAAGAATTCCATCAATACTTACGTGCAATGATGTGGCTGAAATTATAACGTAATGCAAGTTGAAAATTTGTTCACTGGTGCCATATGTTATTGGTTAGGTGTACTTTTTCACTGGTTTTGATTTGTCTGCCCTAAAAAATTATGAGTTCGTTATACTGTTCGGGTTTACAGTGCAGCTACAAGGCAAATTTTCTATCAAAACTGGACCTAAAGCAGCAACAGGCAAAACTAATCGCATTTGAAACTCTCCACTAATAAAGATTTCCGTGATGTACTGCGGGGAAAGAACAAATAAGAAGTGATTGATGAATCGTTGCCTCTCTAATGTTAAGACATGCTTTTTGAGACAGAATCATTTAGTTTGATTAACCTTGAGCAATGACTCTTGGAAGTGATCCGACTTTGGCTGTCTCTGCTGGTTCTGATAGTTATGCATCAGTGACATTTCCAGACTGTGTAGCCGTCCAGCTTAGCATTCAGCTGCTGTGACTCCATAACATTGGACAACAATGGACCGTAATGACAAAACAACAGAGACTTGTGTGCTTCTATAGACTTAAAATACAATGGCGTTCAAGGGCAGGTTCGACTACATAACAATAGCAGATTAATTATTATACCAGTTCTTATTATTTACAGACAAATGAGGTTGAGGTTCAAGTATCACACAAAACATGAATGTACCGGGGCTTCAGTCAACAAAGAAATTCTTGGTCGACTAAAGACATGCCATGTGCATCGATCATCTAATTTTGTCACAATAACTTTGAAGTACGAGATGTGGCTACAGATACACATCACGATAAACGATAATATTGAAACTGCCTTATACTGACGTAATAACGGTTATAGTGTCTCTAATTTGTAATAGATGTTAATTAATCAACAAACTACAGTAAAATGTTATCATATAGGTCTAATACAACTAAAAATAAGAAAAATCCCTTCTACTCCAAAGAAAAGGTAGATGCTGTTATTTTTGAGCCTGAAAAAATACAAATAACGGTAAGTAAGTAATTATTCTAATAGGTCTAGCATTGATTACTCAACAAAAAGCGGTCTTGGCGTTGGCAAAAACTCTTAAAATTAGGATCTTGCTCAAAAAACAAATTATGTATACTGAGAATTAACAGCATCTCCATAATTGAAAAGGCAGTTTAAACCGTCTGCCTTCTCCTCTCTGCTATCAGTGGTCAGCAGTCTCTGTGGTCAAAAGTATCACAATAAAGGAGTAAATTATTAATCAACAACAAAAAATGTTAGACATCGTCGATCCATTAATCAACTAAAAGACTGCAGCGCTGGATCATATATTCTCATTGAAAGGTTGTTTTAAAATCCTTTTTTATTGACAACATGCTCCATATTCTCATTTCTCCATTTGATATATTTTTCATTTTATATTTTAAAGATGCATTATGTGTCTTCTCTCATGGAGCGTCTGTCAGCTACTTGTCTTGATGGAAATGTAATCAGAATATAGAATCAAATCTATATCTATCTCCAGGCAGGGGGTGCCATCAGGCCAAGTTACAGGTCATATCTGTGAAGAGGGGAGCCACTCACTGTAAGAATGCATGTTTAGTATATACTGTATATATTATTAAACCACTTGTAATGGAAAATAAAAGATATGTTCAATCAATAAATCAACCGATATAACTTTATTTATCCTTGAGGGGCAGTAACACATTGCACAGTTAAAATACACAGATATATGGAGCGACTCAAACAAATGTCTCAGTAAATTAAGAATGTTCATATTTCTTCATAGAATAGGTCTCAATGCCATGTCTCAATACTGTGGAACATTCCAGGCAAAGGATTACATCTCCATGGAGACAAACAGTTTCTGCACTTTTTAAAGCAGAGTTCAGGTGACCATTGCTTATTAGACTATTACAATCCAGAATGAAATCTCCAGCCAAACACCAGGTGTTCTCTGGTATTTTCAACTTTAATCTGCTCAATGAGACGTCTAAAGCGACCTCAGCCCAGATTAAGAGCTGTAACTCATTTAGTTTAACTGGATAACGAGCTTGTAAACATTAAAAGAGGTCCACCTAGACAACTTATGTAGCTTGTATTTATGTCTATTTTCTTCATTTTGAAGTAGTAGTATTTAGCTGGCGGCTACTGGTCAACTATGCCCTCAACAAACCTATTTATTGATCAATGTGTTTTGAGAATGTGTGCTTATTTTAAACATTGAAAAATCCTCATCAGTCATCTTTCTATTTAATTAATTCTGTGGCCATTCACCCAGTTTCAGTATTTCACATTTATGATCGTGTACATTCATAAGGGAATTTTAAACTGTTGAAAAGTAGGACATCGTTTTAATTCCTGTTATGAAAAATACATACAAGCTCAGTGCAGACTGCATCCCTCCAAGTGGCGTTTTATCATTGGAAAGTTAAATTGAAAATGATGTGAGTCGGATGATGAAACCCGCCTGAGTGTCAAAATAAAATGGCAGTAAATGGGCAGCAGTCCTCGAGTTTCTGCTCCCTCGATGTGCGGCTGAACTGTGAGCACCAGGAGCAACGGAGGGGCCCAGGGCTGTCCATCAGCGCGGCTCACTCATGGGGCAGACGACTGCTGGCCCGGGCAGTCTGAGGGCCCGGCTGCCTCTAATATTAGTTTAGTTAACTTTAAGGTTATAGCCTCCTTTAGCACAGCTGATCGCAGTCTGCCACAGGCGCTCCATTTCTAGATTAGTTTCAGCTTTTGCACAGAGGCCAAGTGGGAACTACTTTGCAAATGAAAGTGCAGTACTTAAAGCAAACATTATTCTACTTCTTGATTGTTTTTATTAATTACAATCATTTGGCTCAAATAAAGTGAAAATAGAAGTTGAATATCCGCTCTGTTGGTGCCATTCAGTGAAAAGTTTAAGCAGCCTGAATGAACAGTGCATATTAGAATGGGCGACAGTTCTCCTCTGGCTACCAGCCATACATAACAAATGTATTCCTCTCCTGCACACTCTACATCTGCCAGAATGTCCCTATACTGCACTAAAATATGTCTGATAATATGAGATTTTATAGGATGTCTTCAGCAGCAAAATTGTAGGATTTTGCAAAGAAATGGACTGTAAAGATTGGGCCCAAAGAGACTATTCTGTGTATTCTTTGAACCAAACTGAACGCTGAACTTACGACAGTGCTGAGTTTTACCTGTGGAGCAGCTTGAGCTTTTCTTGACAATTATGATGATTTTTACAAAAATATACAATATTTTGCAGATAATTTAAAGTATTTAAATTGAAAATGCAAGAACAGCACATCTTTTCATCCACAGTTTTGGAGTTTTACAGAACGTCCTACTTTGAGTTTGCTGTCCAATAAAAGCACAAGATGCTAAGGAGGCCTGCTGCTTGACAGCGCACTGTAAGCATAGCTGCTTTTCGAATTCAGACATATTGTTTTTCCTTTCAGTGCACATGAGAAACTCATCAGTCGCATTGGCTTTGCTTTTTCTTGGCGAGAGATAATTCTGTGAAAGTGGAAAGAGCTGATCAGCTGTCTTGAATCTAAAGACCAGAGTGTCAGTGGAAAGTCAGGCTCATGGTCTTTCTCCTCTGTCTCGCTTCTCAGTTTAAATATCTTTTCATCAGCCTTCAATCTTTATACCAGGGCTCAAGTAGGGCTTCAGCTTCTGATTATTAAATATTCAACTCATTTATTGTTGACTTGTCATACAAAATATTGTGTCATCAAGATTTTAAAGTTAAATTTGAACTAGATTGAGGTAAATTTATGCCAACTATCTCTTTATAAACTATTTTTGTCAGTATCCTGTACAGTATATTTTGATCACTGGATTTGAGATAAAATGTCTTTTCTTTGCACGTGGCATGAGGTTATGTTGCCCAGATTATAATAATGAATAATATATTATTGTTATTTTATTAATCCAATAATCAATTATTAACAATCAATCCGACCACTCCGTGCAGCCGGAGTCTCACGTACTGAAGTTTGTTTTTTCTGATGCTATGGTGAAGAATTCTCTGACCTCAAGCACGAAAGACAAAGTAAACGCAGTCTTTTCACAGGTGCAATTTGGATTGTCATGTAAATAAGGAAAGCAGAAGGAAAGTTTTATTTGTTCCAAAAGAATGGTGTTTCCCTGAGGAGCTGCAGCTGGTCTGTGTTCAAAGTGCTGTGACTGAGGTGTGGCTAATCACTTTAAACAAGGCTTTTTGTTCCTGCCGTTTTGTGTTGGTTTTACGTGGCTGGAACACGCCGCTGTCCTTGTCCTGTTGGTAAAGCACACAAACGCCTGAGCACTTTCCAATCTCCTCTCCTCTTCCTCTGTGCTGCCGACAGACACGCGCTGATTAGTCCCCAGGAGACCCACGGAAAAACTCAAAAATCATATGTGCTTTTCTGTTGTATTTGAAAATGCACGACGAGATTCAAAATCAGCTGCACACATTGACATCAGTTACCTATTTTATTATCTGTCAGGGCAAAGCAGAGGATTAGCTCGAGTTGTTTATTTATGTTGGGGGGGGATTCCTTATGTGTTGTAAGGACCAGCTGTACTAACAACGTCTGGCATATTCCTTTTCAGAGTATGCACTTCAGAGAATAGAAAGACAAGTTCAAGGAGGTTACGTAGCTTCGTACAAATCTAATAGCATTTAAAAGTAGACGGCATTTACCAGAGTCGTTTTTTAGACTGGAGGTCAGATTCATCACCACAAGGCTCTGCTTTTATAGAGAGATGAATAAAAATGAACGAAGTGGATAGGCTCTGACGACCTGAGCAGTTGTAATAATGCTGCATTAAAAACTGGGAGGTCGGTTATTTACGTGGACACGTTGCAACAAAATCTAGAGTGTAAAAAAATATAAAACTAATTAATTGTCAAAACTAGATAAGAATCCATACTAAAAAAGCCACAGAAATTGACCTTTCTGAATAGTTTTAGAAAACTCTGGATGTATATTAGAAACTAGTATAAGACCACATGGTAATGATAAATAAACTATTATTTTGTATTGAAAATAGTGTCACGATAATAACATTTCAAACTCGATTCGAAATAAAAAATAAAAACACAATTCTCAATACCAATTTTGAAACCACAAATACAATATAAAGATAATTAGAAATGATCTTTTTAGGTCAAAGTTTTAGACAATAGACTGACATTTTCAACACTACTTTCTTTATTAAACACTGTGGTCTGTTACTAGTTCTGAGAAAGCTTAAGATCATTCTAAAATTGTTCAGGAAAGATTAAATATTGTCCTGTAAAAGGAAATTGTTTCAGTATCGATAGTTCAAACATTTTCAATACTAGTATTGGTTAGTATCTGATTTTCTATACTTTTCACAACTCGGTGTAATTGTATTGTCTATAAAATTATCTTTCAATCAATATTGAGTCTATTGGTATTGAGTTTGAAATTTTAGTATCAAGATCAAAATCTTTGTTAATAGTTCAACAAACAGTTTTTTTGTGTGTAAAATTAGGTTTTCAACAAAACATTTGAAAACGAAGTAAAATCAAAACGTGTCAGTACAAACAGACATATAACAGCGAAATGGCGGAATGTGAGCACTAACAAAGGTTCTCGTTGTAATGCGTCACATTTTATCTCGTTTGTGAGGCGCAAGTACATTGATTATTCCTGAGTTTGCAAATTACAGAGTTCAGGGCATTCTTCCCAGTCACAGGTCAGAAAAGTCTGAGTTCCCTGTTTCTTGAAACACACCATAAGCTCTGATTCCTATTTCACTTTGTGTTTCGTGAAACAGCACAACTTGAGGAGTGATTGCTTAATGTCTCTTTCTGTTTCTCCACACGTCCATCTCTGTTTGAATGACACCCCCGTCGGCAGCACCATGTCTGCTCTGCTCACAGCGGAAAATATCAGGCGGCTAAATGAATGCTTACAGACAGCCGGGCATGCAGATTATTGTGGGCACACTCCAGCAGACCGGCCACTTGGCACCGGCTGCAAAGGATTGATGCAGAAAAGGCCAGGACTGGGCAGGTGGCAGCTGCACCAGGAAGTGTGCCCACCGCAGGCCGAGGCAGAGCGGAGCGGCCCGGATGTTAGGAGCTGGTCAGGTGGGCACTGACGGCTGCTGGGTGTGCGCCCGGACAGAGATAAAGAGAGGGAGCAGGTGAAGCTGAACTGACTTCAAACAAACTCAAATATGGGATGGGCTGCTGTTACAATTTCACTTTTGACGTTCTCTACAGCAAGCCTTAGTTAGGACACAATCTGTGACATTTTGAACATTTCTTCTCTGTATTTAAGATTAAATGTCTATTATCTACGACTGAAACAAGTTAACTGATTATTCGCAACAAATTTAATAATTGAATAATTGTTTGCTGGTCTATAGATGGGTTCCAAAACCGTGTGCTGAAAAAATATGTTTTATGACTCAAATAACACAGACATTTTGTGTTTTTGATGAAAACACTCCACTGGGATCCTCAAATGGCTTCACCTCAGCTTCATCTGGTTTTAAACAATTAATCAATACATCGAAAGAATACTCGTTAGACTAATCAATTTGAAAAATGATTGTAAGTTGCAGCCCTTCTATTTTCTCAACCCTGCTGCTGCTCTTTCACCACAAATCTTATTGTAGAAATCCCATTGAATCGCTTGAAACCAAATTCTACCATAGTGATTTCCAGTTTTAACATTATTTTGTGGAAGATATCAAAATGATTTCGGTCTTAATCTGGAGCTAAATATTTCTGAGAGGTTTTCTTATCACTTACGGAGCAGTAGTTCAATAAAAAAGGGTCTGAATGTAACAATATTTACAGGAAAAAGATCCTCGGAATGAACCTTTTTAGTTTGAAATGTTTAATGTTAAAAAACTGTATGAGACCAAAGAATGTTCCTGTCATAAAGTGGTGTGTGCATTGTTTTGTCATTTGAACTAAAACTGAATCAGTTCTCAAAATACTACTTTGGGTAGGTGTTTTGTTCTAGGTTTAATTCTAATAGCCTTCACTTCAGATATGTTCTGTTTCAGTTCATTTGATCATAGAAACATGGAGGCCAGCCGCTAACATTCTGCCCCTCTTAATTGATTATTTCACATTTGGCCTCTTGTATTTCATAAATTTGCCAAATGTTTTGAACTATTTTGAATTTGTGATATTCGGGGTCATTTGCCTTACATAACCTAATATATTAGCTGTTTCTTTTTCACTAACAAGCCGACCAAATTCAGATTTATGTCTTTAATTTCTGTGTGAAAGGAAACATTGTGTGACTAAAACCTTGCTGCTAAGATAAGTAATTTAATAAGCATTCTGTAAGTTAACCTTTCCTAGTGTAAACTTAGAATTTCCTCAGAAAATAGAACAATCTTATTACGTTTTCTAATCTTTACTCATATTAACTGTCATACGCTAAAGTGGCTACACTGTTGTCTTTCTACAAAATTAATTTTAGTTCCCTGAAAGCTAATTAAAATGGTAGATCACTGCTATCATTTTGAGATACCGTGCAGCTCCACTGAAGTCGCGTTGTCTGATATTGCTTGTTTAAAAAAAAAAAACGTAAGTCAGTAAAAATGTTTAAAAACCTTTAACAGAACAGTTTCCTTTCCTAGCGTTGTTGTCTCCTCAATGTTGAAGTTTAAAGTTTAAGTATATCTGCTGTTGTGTTGTTTGTGCAGCTTCAACACCAAAGAAAAAGCCCCACAGTGAAGTGAAAGAACTCCCCTTCCATCATTCCTGTTTTATGTTAGTCCATGTGTGCGTTAGTGGAGATGAAAGAGGATACAATTGACTGCTCTTGTGTTAAAGGAAATTGACAAGCAGCAGAACGAGCTCTTAATATAAAGTTTTATGCATTTCATCTTCAGGAGATTCTGGGCATTTTCATCAGACCTGCTGTCATCAAAGTCGGTCAGGCCCTATAATATAATATTGAGAATCAAGTGGCGCAAAGGGTATGTTTTTGTGGCAGTTTTTGTGGCAGATTAGCTCACTCCTAGTCATGGTGGATGTAAGAAACACCTAAATTAAAGCTGAGGTGCTTTTCACACAGCTTTAGAAGAGCTTTTCTCAGATGACAAAGTGAAAATGGCATGGGCCGCCCAAGCACAGCCAATGGGAGCGCTGCTTTCAGATGTTTTTTCTGAGTTGACGAAACATAAAACACTATTATTAGATGCAGACAGCATGCAGCGGTCTCATTTTTTCACCTGCTTTACAAGATACTCTTTTAGGGTAAACACAAAGGCTGCAATCCTTTAGTCGATTAGTCGGTCGATGGTATCTTTGTCGACCAAGACTTTTATTAGTCAACTAATCATTGTTTTCATATCAAATTATTATAAAAGGATTGTTTGGCAAAAAAGAGAAGATATAGAGTGAGTTGGCTGAAGATTTTGGAGTCTTAACGTATAAATACACTGTATACATGTACTTTTCTGTATAAATAGTTTTTGCATGAATTCTTCTACAGTAGCCTTCTTTTGAGTACAGTTTGGGTTAGATACATGGAAATATTTTACTATTTTGATCTTTGGTCTTTAGTCGACCAAGAATTTCTTTAGTCGACTACAAGCCTAAACACAACATTTACCCCAGCTTTAAACCACATGAGTGTTACTGGGAACAGCTTTAATTACATCAAACAGGTGTCTAAAATGAAAATGAAACTTCATACTCTTGTACAGGTTTGCCATACCATCTTCTGAATCTTATCAGGCAGCAGCTTTACGGTGAAGACCACCTCCCCAGACACTTCATCCAGTGCCTCAGAAGAATTCAAGGAATTTGCAGGCCAGCCCTTTCGACATAGCACCTTATGTGCACTAAATTGCAGTTTTGACTCATTCAGCAAAGAGGTGGGCAATATATCAACATTTAGATAATATCGTGATGTTGTTTCTAAAATATGCATAATTTATATAATTATTTACTAAATAATTGAATAAATTACAAATACATTAGTTTATACCATAATGTGGAAAATTCCAGCCAGCAAAGCCATAACATTTTTATCAGACAAACAGGTGATACAATACAAGACATATACATTTTTAGGGTAATTTGCTAGTGTTCAAGAAAATATGGGAATGTTTATGACACCAATAATAGCAGTAATTGGGGATATTTACAAAAAATCAACTTCCATTTTTGGGGTGTCCAAATAAATATTTTTTGATGATATTATGTCAATCCAACAGAAATGTGTGAAAACATGTCTTTAAATCATTAGACAAACGTGAAATTTCTGTCAAATTACCCTCAAAAGTGCAGAAATATCACTTTATTCCTTTACTTGATACTTTACAACAAAACTTTTTTTCATTTTTATTCATAATCAGCTTTTTTCCTATAAACAATACACTCAATATTCACATTTTGTCTTCAAAACAACAATAGTGCTATATTATATACATTTCAATATATTGCCCACCTCTAGCAGGGATCATGAATTACTTTGTCCTTATAGGTCATAAGTCCTTTACATTTGAAAGCTGCTTTAGAGAAACTGAACAGATGTTTGACTGAAAATAATCTTTGCCATGTCGAGAACCACATTTCATGCAGAGTCATGCTTCAAATTTTGAGTTGATTTATCCATCCAGAGCTGTAATCTTCACTTGAGAAGCATTTTTAAGCTAAACTGAGCAGATGTTGAAGCCAGCAGACAGGTGAGGTCCCCAGCTAATTGAAATGATTTGTTACAAGGGCTTTCGGATCCTCTTGTGTAACATTCCCGCCGTATGTGGAGGAAGCAGGAGAGCGGAAAAGTGACTGCTGAATTTTAGATTTGATACGGGTTCAGGGAGTGACAACAACCCTTCTTCTAATAAAAGCCATCGCCTCGAAATAGACGTGTGAAGACAGTCAGAGAAAGTATAATTAAAAGTAGCTCGCGATCAGCAGTGTGAAGTGGGATTTCTCTACCCCCCACCTGAAACCCACAGGAGCCTCCAAGTGGAATAATTGATGTGTTTTTTTTTCACTTTGCGAGTCGAGAGACAGTGCAGACAACAATCTCTCCCGATCGCTTTTGTCTCCGCGTCCTTGTTTTTCTTTGTGTTACCCTCAAAATAGCATGAAAATCTGATATTGGAAGAAAAACATTACAGACTTTTATTCTATTGACTTCTGAGACACCCTTTTATGAGCTCGCTGTTGAGAATTGACTCAGTGCGTTTACAGGGATTTAGAGGAAGTGGAATATTGCCTTAGTACAATCATAACCACCGCATAAAAGCCAAAGCAATATTTAACATTTTAGGGCAATAATAGAAACTCATTTTAATGGTCACTTTGATGCTTCCTTGCTTGTTTTTTTATCTCTTTGTGTTGCAGATCATAAACATTTAAAAGGGAAAACTTGATTGCCACAGTTAGACATGCCACATATTTATATTTTAATGAAGTAATTAATGAGACAAAGGAGGTTTTATCTTTTTTTGTAAGACCACTAAGTAGATATTTGCATATTTAAGTGATTGCACCATCAGAAAATGTACTTTTGAACAGACATGTCATGTTTGTAATTTAAAAGCATATGAACAGATTTAGATACCTCGCCAAATGATTCATACTTATGGTACATTCTTTTTCTTTGACCTATTGAGCTTAAACTCTCACATATCTAGCTATCACCTGCAAACTTCATGTGATTAGCATAAACCCGGAATGTCCAAACTCTTAAAATCATAGCCCTCTGCAGAAGTAGCCAAAATATGTACTTTAGTAAGAGTAACTTTACTTTACAATTCTATTATTGAAGTAGAATTAAAATAATTAATAATAATTAAATAATTCATAATTAAATTAGAGTAAAACAGTGAATAACAGTTTGGACGTAAAATGTATTTTGAGTTAAAGTACTCATAAAATTAAATAATCCACAGGTTCTGGTATTTCCAAAGAATCATATCTGAAGCTCTAAGTATTTAATGTTACTATAGAATTATTAACAGTGGGATAAGCAAAACCTTTACTCTAGTAAGACTAAAAATAGGCTGTTAGATAAATGGATAGAAAAGTGATTCATTTAGCTCACCTCTGTCCCTTTACTGTAAACTGTGCTTTTTACTGCAAGTTTGTAGTTAAAAAAAAAAAAAAGTCTATCCTGATAAACCTGATATCAGACATTTATCAGACATTTCGGTATCATTTCAGTGCTGACCAATCTGGCCCGAAGTACAGTACGGCACTAGTGTGTGGACTCACTGGCGTCCGAGCCAGTAAACGATGAACCCTTTGTTTCTGTTGTATGTTTGTCTGTGTTTGTCTTTAAATACTCTATGGACCAAGTAAGTGCCCGAAATAAAGTATTATGACAAATTAGTGGGTAAAGGTCTTACGGCTCAGTCTAACCTGTCCTAAACACACATATCTGAATAATTCACTATTGATATGCTGCCCTCGATGAGTTTCAACCCCCCAGGCTTGGATCAATTACTATTTTAAACGTAATCGCAGTCACAATTGTCCCAGGTATTTTGACGCAGCATAAAGCACTTCAGTATCGTATCAAGATAGCGTTCTCAATTGTGTATTTTGTCACTTTCAATCTACTCCTGTATTCTGCATGTCTTCATTTCCGTATATTTTTCTTCTCTGGCTCCAGACATTCTATTATCTGCACATTTCAGTTGGAGCACCCAAAGACTAGAGGCATCCCCCAGTCAGCGTCCCATCCCCTCTTCTCTCAATCTGTTTCCTGTGTGACCGGCCACCGCCAGGGCTGAGTTATTAATGCCCGGGGAGGAGGCAGCCCGATGATTTCATTGCGTATTCAGGTGCGGTAGATGGATGGCTTTCAGAAACAGCCGAGGGAGTGCTGGGGAGGAGAGCCTCTGTGGAGAATAAATATACCTGTCTCCTGCTGATGCATCGGGCCACGCGGCGCAATGCAAATCAGCCTTCTCTCCTCCGCTAACTGCCTTCCTCCTAGATCCAGGTTTCTTTTTACATCATGCAGCCTCCCACTAAGAAGGAGGCTGTAGAGTCTAGTGTAGTGTTGTCAAGGTACTATTTTTTATTATTACGTTTATCGCCTTAATTTTAGGTGCACTTATTATGTCCTATAAGGTTCTGCGTTAAACTTAAATTTATCTGTGGAGACTAGAGCTGAAACGAATGATTATTTTAGTAGTCGACTAGTTTCAGCGTTTCAATTAGTCGACAAGTCAAGATTAAGACTTTAAAAATACATCATCAATAAAATAAAGGTTGAAATATGGTGACTTTAAAGCTTCTAAATAGAGAATATTTACAGTAAAAGAGTATAATTGATGAAAACTAGAAAGTATTTATTCTATTTTTTTACTTTTTTATGTGTTTAAAGTCTGTTTAGTCAAGGTAACAATTTCAATTGTTATCGTATTTCAATCAAAATACGACTACAATTATTTTTTACAGTCGACTACTCATAAATATTTGATTTATTGTTTCAGACTACTCTAGGGGCCTCATTTGTAAAACGCTGTGTTGAATTCTTACTTAACGTGTACATATGGACTATACACAAACTTCCTCAGACCTGCTACCTTTTTTTGACTGTTTTGGCTCATTTTTATGCCAAGTTGTCTTTTTATTGATCACAAAATTAACGGGAAACTCTCGTATGCACCATTTCGGTACATACACTTTATAATTAAGACCCAAGATCTGTGGAGAGGAGCTCATGCTCATTGTCCATATTTTTTAGCAATGAAGACCTGTCATTGAATAAATGCAAGCTGTGTGATACTGTGAAACATTCCAGGTAAAGCAATAAAAGTTACATTGTGCAACTTTAAAGGGGCGACTAAATAGAAACCTTCAGATCTCAATACTGTTTTCGCTGTCACAATTAAAAGAACAAGATATTGAACATTATTATTGAATATAAGACACGCTGACGGTGAACTTCATCTCAATATCACAACAATAATGGGACAATAGTTAACTGACCAGAACCGAGCATATATATTTAGTATTGAATAGTTTGGTAAATACATTACATTTTGACAATCAAGTGTTCTGTTATTAGCCGCCCTCCCATAGTACACTTGTTTGTTTATGAAAAAGGGAAAAAATGACTCCCCATCGGCATCAGTGGTTTAAGTGTTCATTACTTGTCTGCCATATAATTAAGGGCGAGGATGAGTTGACATTAAAACAAAGCTTTTGCACTGCAGCTCGCATCAAATTTATTAAAGGGGCTGGGTCTGTGACATTCTCCTTGTTATTTCATAAAGACTGAGATAATGCCGGCAATATTAAGTTATGAGTGTAGCTTAAACCTGTGGGTACATCGCTTTGCTTGACCTTTTCCTGTTTTCAAATGACCCCATGGGACACGTTAATAATAACAACTTTTGATTTCTTTAACCTGTAGTGGTCAGTGGTCTCATGTTTCTGTGCAGATAATCACGTGCAAATAAGTATCGTGCTGTGTAAGTGCATATTTTACAAACTGTTTGAGATTTCAGATAACAGAGACAAGATCAAAAAAGCTATTTATATTCCGTACTATATTTGCCATTATAGAAAAAGTAATTAACTTTATGTATGTGCATTGAGCATTAGAGGAAATGTTCACGTTAAGAATAAAATGTAAGACAAGATAGCCGCCCAGGTGCAATGATTAGCATAAAGATGAAAACTCTTCATGATAGGCTAAACTGGACTTTGGTTTTCTTATGCTTTTATTGAATAGAAAATCAAACTGAAAGCACGACACAGCGCTGGAACAGAAAACAAAAATATTCTGTCTGCATATTCTGTCTGGCATGTCGTTCCCACCAATGACCCACAAACGTGTCCGTTTTCAGATTTACTGTGAACATAATCTTTTCCATTCTATAAATGTCCATCACCGCTTGAGCTCAGTCCTTGGTCGTTGGCTCAGTCTGACACTCATTGTTGTTGATGGCTTTTCTCTGTGCAGCCAAGAGAGTTATCCGAAAGTATCCATCTATTGCTCTATTGAAGGGGTTTTCTGTCCCAGGTAGATACTTTTAAAGTCAAGTGGGATGTTGATAGGGGTGCCGGTATTACTGATACAGGCCTGTCCATATTGCACTCTGGTAAAGAGTTTATACCTTTTGAAATGTATCATACCCTGATTTTTGAACAAAATTATGAAAATCAATTACTTTGCTTTACTTTTTTTTTGTTCATAATTTACAAAAGTCTTTATAATGAAAATACACATGTGATTAAAGCAGCCAAACAATATATAAAAAACATCCTAATATTGGTTACTGGCCCAAGCATTTCCTCATAATATTGGTATCGGCCTATAATGTCCATATCGGTGCATGCATCCCGTGATGTTAATGTTGAAAACAATCTTTTGTTAATCTCAGTCCAATATTAACAGTCGGACAATCCCATAACACATTGAAATGATGGGCTACCTGGCTGCAAGAAAATGTCCATAGTCTGCTCTTCTGTTCTAATATACCTCCTTACATTTTTCCCACTTTGGTTTTCTTGTTAGTTTTTTCTTCTGACCTCCTCTTTAATTTCCTCTTCCACAAAGAGAGTAAAGCACAGATAAAAATACCAAATGTCCTTTTCAAAGTAGACACCTTTAAGTGCAGAAATACCATTCAGCCATTGATTGTACCATTTAGTCCAAAAAAGTGCACTTTACTGATTATGCGGCTCCAGCCAAAGGCACCATGAAGCACCCTACAGGAAGCAGTCAATTGGCATAATAGTTTGACTTTCAAAACTGGGCAAAGCATTCTTTCTCAAACTATTCTACGTCTGAAATGTTGTAGAAATGATTGCTGAGTAATGCAGGTACTCATTAGAATAATAATTTGTTTTTCTGTTAGATTTTCAGGAAAAGCCTGCCATCTGTTATCATTTGGGGTTTTATGTTTATAATTACTTTTCTTGTGAAGTTTTTTGTAGGTTATATGGTGTGTAATACATTTATAAGGATAGAGCAACCATCACGTTCCTTATTTCAGCTGAAAGATTCTTTGTTCTTCTTTGTCTTTGTCTTGTTCATAAAGTGAAGTAGCATTTTCAATAAAGTAAGTGCAAAATGTCTGTTGTGTGGGTGTGTGACGTATATAAATCGGTTTGTGATCTAACCATACGATTATAAAGTAATTCAGTTATTTTCCTGCAGAATTGTTGAAGGATTATAAAAATAAAAATGACCTGTGCTCTGATGCAGTTGTGACTTGATTCAATTCAAATCAAGTCACAACTGCATCAGAGCACAGCTGAGTCTTAACATATGTTATAGACCTGGCATTTCCTCATAAAAGTTAATGGATGTATCACAGTAGCATTTAACGTATATATATATATATATATATATATATATATATATATATATATATATATATATATATACTGAACTCAGCATTTGCGCTTGTAGTTGTTGAACAGGGGGTGAAAAAGAGCTCTGACACATTCAAATGAATTGTTATTTTTCCCACACTGAGGTCTAAAAGTGGGCCTTCCCTCAGATGGCGACAGTGTCAGGTGCTAAATACTATTTCAAATTTGCATGTGCTATTTTGTGGGCATGTTGCACCATATTTAGTTTCAGGAACTGCGCGTATTGTCAGTGGCGCAAATCTGATCTGTAAATGAGCTTACTACTGAGGAAGTGCTAAAGTACACCTGCTGCTGCTCCTTTGGAGAACAGACACATGTAAGAAGTGATGATGATAAATGATGATATTTAACAACATCATCGGACAACAATAAAAATGTATACACTATTTTAATTATATACCACATAGGTCTGTGACAATAATTACTATATTGACTTATCATTCGATAGGTAAAAACATGCACGATGACATTTTGAGACTCGATAAATGTGTGCATGCTTGTTTGGTGGCCACGGCTGCGCAGCCACGGTCCACTGTGCGGAAAAGACAACAGCGAATCACTGTTCATGCCATGACCCAAGCACTGCCCCGTCTGGACTCGAGCCCAAAACGTAACTTTTGATCTTTGAACTCTGATTTTTGAACTGCATCAAGCCCCTCATTCACCGTGCATCAGGCACTCATTGTTGTGATACTCTCTTATAATCTGACTTAATAAGAAATAAGCGGTCCGCAGACTTCGCTTTACCACTCAGAAGTTTTACACTCATTGGCTTGGGGAAGTTTTCTCAAACTGGACCTGATACAGCGGTTTATTAAAGTTCTAAAGTTATTTTATTTAGAACTTTTATTTAGAGCTTCTGCCTCCCAATAAGGAGATTGTGGGTTCGAATCCCGGACCACCCCAACATCACATGATCTCTCTGGGTGGAGTGTGCATGTCCTCCCCGTGTTACCGTGGGTTCTCCCGGGTTCTCCGGCTTCCTCCCACCGTCCAAAGACATGACTGTGTAGGTTAATTGACAACTCTAAATTGCCCGTAGTGTATGAATGTGAGAGTGAATGGTTGTCTTTCCATGTCTCTTTGTCAGCTGCGACGAGTTGGCCACTGTCCAGGGTGTACCCCGCCTTAGGCCCAAAGTCACTGGGATAGGCTCCTGTCACCCGCGACCCCAGGAACGGGAATAAGCGGTAGAAAATGAATGAATGAATATAAGAGATCATTGCCAATAATCTTTACATTAGCAGAACAAAACACAATGCTCAATATTATTGTTTATCGAGATATCTTCAGAGGCAGTATATCGTCTGTCAAAATCATGACAGGCCACATGTTTTGTGAGAGCTACACCTTAGGCTATAGGGAACGTCAGTAATTAGTATCTGTCTCCTTCAAACATTTGAACCTACACTGCGGTGTTTGTGAATGTTTACGCAGAGAGAGCCAGTCCTTCTGCGCGTTTATCCAGAGTTCAGATGTGCACTGCAGCGCACACGGACAGAGGGCTGTGATGGAAAACCTGCAGGCTTTGTCTTTAACCAGTGCTCCGGACAGATGATTTTAGGACTGTGGATTGCAAGGATTTTAATTGATTATTCAATTCCTTGAAAGAGTTTAGGAGGCTGTTATAGCCTGGGATGAGAAGTAGACGATCAGGTGCACGAGTTGCGTCTGCTCCAGTAGCCTACTCCGTTCACACAGCGCATGGTTTAAGGACATTAAAAGCATCTGGGATGACCCCCTGAAATCCATTTGAGGAATGACCTTTGTAATGGCTCCAGTTCAAAGCGATACAGATGAGAATCCAGGTTGTTTTATTACATCTCCCCTTCGGCCTATTTGTCTTTGTAAATCAGTGCTTCTCAATTATTTTCTGTTGCGCCCCCCCCAGGAAGAAGAAAACATTTCGCGCCCCCCTATCTATCAAATTGTTATTAGTACATATGCGTAACATTGTATCCTTTATTGACATTAAAAACAAAAAAAAGAAAGACATTTTTTGCACTGCGCAATTTGGTACGCAACCTTATATGACGCCAACAGTGCTCGCTGGTTTGCTGAAGTGGCTTTCACAAAGCGGGATGACTGTTGGCGATATTCAGCAAGTTTACGCTGAAAAAACTCCAGCGCTTATCAGCGTGATCGGGTGTAATGTGTTTAAGTGGACGCTTTAATTTACTTGGCTTCATACTGTCCGGTGCCAACGCTTTTAAACACAGTAAACACACCGGTCTTTCCTCGTCTCTCTCCGTAGTTACAGTGAAGCCGAAGCGTTAAATATGCATCATCGTACTTACTCAACTTAGCTTTCGGACGACTTTCTTTTGCCTCACTAGCTCCTTCTCTTTCCGCCTTCCTCTTCATCCCTGTCACAAAATTTTCCATTTTTTTAGGGGTTGTTTACTGCAGTTCATATCATTTGTTTGACACGAAAGACCGTACACCCCAGAGAGGCAAAGAGAGCGCCTCTGCCACCTACTGTTGTGGATGTGCAATTACACTTAGTTTTAGAACAGTACGGCAAAAAGCATGTTTCCTGGGGTCACACGCGCCCCCCCTGGCATCACTCCACGCCCCCCTGGGGGGGCGCGCCCCACTAATTGAGAAGCACTGTTGTAAATGAACCGTACATAATCATTTGAGGTCAATTTTGACGCCACATCGATGTGTAAACGGCAATTGTCTGTTCTGCGCAAGAGTTAAACAAAAGTAAAAAAAAAAAAAAACAGATATACAATAGTTTCACGCACTTTTGCTCCTCACAAGCTTGATAAATCAAACGCCGCCTACAAAACAATATCATTTGCATTTTTTCCATCTCCAATTTTGCCCGTTGGTGCAAAATTGCCCTGTTTTGTATATCGATCTGGTCCCATGTGCTAAATGGGCGCAAATCTCTACTACAACTCAACTCATTTTGCTCCATTTTAGCGCACGCAACCCGTTTTCACCTGTGCAAACGCTTAATAAATCTGGGCCAGTATCTGTTGTACAATTACCCTTACTGTCAAAGTCAGTCTCAATTTAGTCCCTGTTGAACTTGCTCAAATAAATGTGCTTGTTTTTGAGAGAATGGAGCTGTTTACAAAAAAACTAACCAGTAAATCCTGAATATTCTGCGTTTAAGACATGATAGCTAAACAGGATAAATATAGCACATAAGGTTGGCATACCATTGCGTCATTAGCATTGGATATTAATAGTGTACGATGTCCTTTTAAGAGCTTTGTACTCCTACGAGCCTATGGCGATGGGTACAGCGCCTCCTTCACCGCAGCAAATCTTTTTAGAAGCAGTAAAAATATTATCAGTGTTTTAGATCAAAGGTTTATGTTTCATATTTAATAGCGGCCATATTTTCTTTGAAACCACAAAAAAGGAGTGTTCATGTGGGCGATGGCTCTTTGATGGTTGCCCCCTTTGATTCAGGCGGTCATGACAAAACATCAACAAGATAATGCTGATGGGACAGGAAGCAAGCGCCTCTTTAATTTGACCAGCTGATTTATTCAAGTGTAAATTGACGGAGAAGTAGCACCTTAATAAACTCATAGGCCGACGTTTTTATGCTTAAAACATATGCAAATAAAGAGGATAAACACAGACACCAACATTGTTCGCGGTGCATATCTGACACTCTAATTAGTGAGGCGGGGGATTATGTAAGTAAACAGAAGAGATGCCAAAGCCGAAATTAAGGGCTACATGTGGCTCTAAGAACTTGAGGAGGCAACAGGCTTAAGTGCACGTCTAACATTTGAACCTTTGACAAATGGGAACGTTTGGCAAACAAACATTTGGAGTCAACACAACTACTCAGTGTGTAAGACTCCTAACTTTAGTGTCAACACAAACACAGATTATCCCACTTGTGGCATAATATAAATTATGTAGAAAATACTCAAACGGGTTTTGTGATTTATGCAGTGTGATTACTTCAGCCGTAAGTGCTTATGAGGATATGCTTATGAATGTTTTCTTTAAAATCCATAGTTCGGAGTGGGCAATATTGGCAAAAAATAATCTCTACTTTTTTTTTTTTGGAGTATCCTATAATAGGCTGATGTGCTAGAATGTGTCTTTAACTATTAGCTGAGGTTTAAAATGTGAAATTACTGTGAAAATACCCAAAGAGTACCCACAAGTTGCTGCATGTCCTTCCCCAATCTCATCCCTATTTCACGCTATATCCTGTCTAATAAAACCTGTATGGGCCAAAAAGGTCCTTTAAAAAAACAACATTACCCACAAAAATGCTAAGTAATCACTTTAGTTTGAAATATTACAGCATACGTTTTTTTTTTGTTATTATCGCTTCAATAGCAAGGACCACGCCACCACGAAGATATGCAAACGATATTGTTTATTGAACTGAGAGATGCTGATGTTCCACGGCTGGGTGGAGAGACTCAGTGTGGGGGCTCTGTCTCGGTGATCTGCTCAGCCAATTCGGGATCCCCCTTTGGAGACTGGATGCTGAAAAAGCAGGTTAGAGAACAGAGTCAACTGGTGACTGAGGCATTACGCTGGTATAAGAAGGCTTCTGGGAAATAGAGGTGTGGCCTGGAGACGGTGGTGTAGTTCTGCTCACGAACCTCAGTTAACATTATACCTACATTAATGCAATATATTTCCCACCTTTGTATTCAGGTTTACTTCTCAATAGTGATGTCAAAATTGAAAAAAAACAAACAAAAAACAAACATGAACTACTTTTGTCCCCTGAAAGCTGGTTGTCTCCTTCACACATTGGCTCTAAGTTGTTCATGTCACACAGTGTTCTTAGGAGTGTGTTCGCTCCAGCTGTGGCCTCAGTTTCTCTCCTCCTCTTGTTGATGAGTCTTTATGGGCAGGAGACTGTCAGCTTCATTTACAGAAGCAGCAGGGAATAACGTAGTGCCAGTCCGGGGATATGTCAGGGCGCATATGAGGCTGTTCTATTAGAAATAGACCCCAGCGCAGCACAATTAACCCCTGGCCCCAGCAGCAGGTCCAGGCTGTAACGGCCCAACACAGTGCGATAAATCAAACCAAGAGGGAGAGAGCACCACTCCCATTGGCTGATACTATCACCCAGTGGGCCGAGACTTACATGGACTTCTCCGTGCTACTGTATTATTCTGTAGGTGCAGTGATGTAATAGTTTAGCTTGAGGCGACGGCACCGGGGTTTCTGTGGCAGTGAACCCACCATCTGGACTCAGATCTCAGGGTTTAACTGGTTTGAACTTGAAAAGTGATAGGTTATGTGAGAACTATATTGTGGTGGTAATATGGCCTCTATTTTATATCAGCGCTAAAGCTAATGCAGTAGACCTCCGAAGCTCTCCCTGAAGGAGAATGGTCCACCGCTGCTCAGTTACATTTACTCTGCTGCATTAACTTCACAAAGGTTTTATTAAAATTGT
This sequence comes from Rhinogobius similis, assembly GCA_019453435.1. Taxonomy (NCBI): domain Eukaryota; kingdom Metazoa; phylum Chordata; class Actinopteri; order Gobiiformes; family Gobiidae; genus Rhinogobius; species Rhinogobius similis. The sequence continues at coordinate 23,071,717 of CM033626.1, read as the reverse complement.
CGAAGTAGTTTTCTGATACCATATTCCTACTTGAAGAATATTTTTATTGAATTAACTCTCTTTTTGATTTGATTGCCTTAGAACTCTAGATTACAGATCAGATTTGTCCAGTTACTTTTACAATTACTCTAACTTGAGTAGTTGTTTCCTCAAATTTTTTATTCTTACACTTGAGAAATTTCTAGATTTCTTGTACGTTTGTACTTATACTTGAGTTATATTATTTTGCAGTAGCTTTCCTCATATGTAACAGAAATAATATGAAGTAAAGTTCCAAAATGTAGAGCTACAATGCAGCAAAACTGTTTGAAAGAAATCAATTAAATAAAAAAAGTAAATAGATAAAAACATGTGAGGCCAAAATTGTGAACTGAACTGCACAATTTATTTATTATGATAATGTAAAAATCTCATCTTGACTCATTCCTGTGGACATAATCTTGTGTCTTGTCCCATCCCTAGCTCATGTGTTTGAGCACTGAGGTTAAATAGCTCCTGCGAAAGTCTTCTTTTGACCTTGTTTTGTGAAACCATTTCTCTGCTCTCTGTAATGTAACCTATTAAAGACTGTGGCTGTCGTGGACATCAGTTGTAAAATGGAGAGTTATGAACCATGTTTTGTCTCATATTGAGTCATTTGTGTTTAACGGCGGATTAACAAAAGGAATAGAGCGTCGTAAAGCCGCGGACGCAGGGTCACCTTCAAGACCTTCAGTTTTTCTGCTCTTGTCACATTTCTTCATCTATTTTGCTCTTATTACGGATCATCTGACACCAGTATCTGATATTTATCCTGCTGTTGTGGGTCATAATTAATATTTAATCATCTCGATATCAGTAATTTGTTATTTAAGACAACTTTTCAGACAAAGTTCTGTGCAGGAGAATATTTGTCTTTCCAAGTACATGCAGATCTAAAGCAGGTCAGGTAAAAAAAGGACTTTATCTTGTCTAAATAGGGCTACATTTTGCATATACTAGTTCTATGTATACAATGGGACTGGGATTGCTCTACTATTACAAATAATGGGATTAAATCAACTCTTACTTTCAGTAAATAACTGAACTGCAGATTGAACCACTGATCTAAGCAGGCAAAGCCCACTCGACTGTAGTAAAGTTTTAAAAAGAAAGATCACTAATTGTATATATTCGGGATATTGTTGTTATGATGATTGTATAAACATACAGCCACCTCTTTTTGCTTTTGTATTTCCATTTAACCCAAAAGATGTCCCATCCCTACTTTGGACAAACTGAGCACACGCTGCATAAAAGATATTGGCGCTGAGAATATTTCAATATTGGGCCGAGACCAGTACAGGCAAAATTGATTTTAGCACTGATATTCTGTCCATGTCCATTCTAGGGTTGCGCAGTATTGCAAATAATTGCAATATGGGTGTCAAGTACTGCAGTATCAATATTATTGCAATACAAATATGTTTATGCATTAATGTTTTAATCCAGACTGTCAAAATAAAAACTTAAGACAAAATAATGGCCAATTTAGGCTGAATAAGGAAATCATTAATGAAAATATATATATAATATATATAATAACTACACATTAATTTACCTTAACAAAACATGAACAACGACTTCACAGTGCACGAATAGTTTATTACACATGATTCAGTCTTAGTAACCACTAAATTAAGGTTATAGTTCAGGTTAAGAATTAGGATTAGAGTATTAGTTAAGTAGTTACTAAGCCTGAATCATTCTTACTAAAGTATGAAGTCTTTGTTCATGCTTTACTAAGGCAGGAATATGTGTAGTTATTATAAAGTGTTACTAACAGCACATTTCTGTATGATGGAGGACCTTGGTGTTATTCCAATATATTTAGCTTGTTGCGATATTGATTATTGCGTATCAATACTTTTGTGATATATGTGCAGCCCTAGTCTGTTCCTGGCAGCGTTTATCTGCAGCTCCAGCTCATTCCTGCCCAGTACAAACCGTCCATCTTTGGTCTGTAATCCCAGGCTTTAATGTGAAATATGGCACCAGATGCAGAGAGCAACCACTGGAGCACATTATTCAGGACCCAAGAGCTATTAAAGCCGTCGCTATTAAATATAATTTGAGAAATTTGCTTTTTGGAATGTGTTGTAGTAGTTTATGTGGTATTATGATAATCACCACATTCCCTGGGGTGCCCACTTTCCTGAAACATTCATTGCTGTTTGTGCATGTCTTTTGTGAACATGATCTGGGATTTGTAGTTTGTTTGTATGTTTTTGTAGGAGGGGTAATTCTCCTCGGGCAGCGGGGCAATTATTGCTTTTGCCAGAGCCTGTGGTCCTTTGTGTAGGTCTATGAAAATTATAGTGTGTTTGTTGTCAGATTTGTTTTTGCTCAGGTCCGTACGAGAAACATTTCATTAGATGCCATTGGAACATGAAAAGGCTGCTCAGGCTTTTCACCAATCAGGCCGTTTTAAAGGCTGCAGTGTTTTGTTTAAAATCACATCAAAGCATTTCCCCCCCGTGTCATACAGTTTTCTAAATACAACGTGATAACCTCATCTTCAGTTGTTCAAAGGCAGAGCTGTCGACATGTTTGAATTATGGTCAGGGAGGAGGTTAGTGTGGCTGAGACTGAGATTAAAACAAAGTTAAAACCTTTTTTTCCTTTTAAATTAAGGTCATGTACCAGTAAGAATAATAAAAAACTGAATATTTACTGCAGTTAGTCACAATTATGGGTGGTGGTGGTGGTGTTCTCTTATTATTAATTGCCAATCAGGCCGCCCTCTGTAAAAATAAATACACAAAATAATTACAAATATTAATCTTTTTGCTGATGTCCGGTAACACAAGAAAATAAAAGTTGTTCCCGAAAGTATAAAGAGGTTGTTGTTTGGTTTTTGTTTTGAACTAATATTTTTAATGTATTGATTTGTTTGTATTAGGGTTGTTAAAAGTATTGAAAATCAAATACTTATCACTACTATAATTGTAGATTAAGAATATTCATCTTGTCTTCTCATTCATCAGGAAGTGTTGTCAAAACATGTCATGTCTCTACCTATTATCAAAGAAAAATAAGATAAAAAACCCTTCTAAAACTAGTATCAATGTAAACTGAAACTGAACTAAAAGTGACCTTTCCTGAACAGTTTTTGAATGACTTTTAGCTTTATAAGAACTAATATAAGACCATGTATATATTAATGTATAACTAAGACCTTGTGGCAAATGCTGTTAATTTGTTTTGAAAATTGCAGTTTTGTTGTTTTTATCATATCATCATATCTATCAAAATTGAGTATCGAGCATTTTCTTTCAAATCAAAATCGAGTTTGAAATTTGTATTATGATTTTAATGCATCTTAGTTTACTATGTGTAAAACTGTGCTCTACATATAAACTTGCCATTCCTTTAACTTTGGTAAAGCAACATACAACATCCATCCTCAGCCCCAATGTCTGATCATGTCTCTTCTCTTGTGTTTGTGTCCAGCGGCCGGCTGCACTTTCGAGGAGGACTCTGACCCGAGCCTGTGTGACTTCACTCAGGGGGAGGACGATGACTTTGACTGGATGTTGTTCCGGACGTACGGTTCACCTTTCTCCAGCTCGGACCTCCTGAGGGGTGAGTGCCCTCTCCTGTCTCCGCCCACTTATTCAGAGCATCCATTTTGTGTCAAGGTGTCTTTCTCTGGTCTATGCTCTTAAATAAGGTGTTTGTTTGTGACAGTGGGCGTCTATATGCAAATGAGGAATGTCCACTGGCTTTTGGTGATGAATCGTAATGAATAGCTGAGTTCCAGTCCTACCCCAAGGATAATTTCATGTAAAGCAGTCTCACAGGGCTCATGGAAACAGATTTTTCCTGGCCTCATTGCCTCTACCGGTGGGTGCCACAGGGAGAGACCATGCATAGTTTATAAGGTACTCCACGGCGGCATTAACAAACACCCACGGGGATCTGACAAAGACAAGAGTGCGTTTTCAGTTCCTCAGCAGAAAGATCAGGCCTGGAGCTGGTGGAGGTAACACTTGTCTGTAGGGCACTATAAACTGTGATTAGTATGCAGAGGATTGAATAGTGCTTTATAACTGATCAATGTGACCGTCCCAGTGTAATAAAATAAAACTATATTTGCTCCTTTTCTGACAATTGGTCATTGCTTTAAATAAGACTTTTGTTCAAATATCTCTTCAGGCGGTCACTTGACAAGGAATGTGAGACCACCATTTCAATTGCCCTGAATCATTGCTCTAGAGGTTACTGTAAAACAGAAGAGCAAAGACAGTGCACTGCATTGGATGTGTGCAGTTGTATTATTTAATAATCTTTATTTTAGCAGTTGCCTGTACTTTAACGTTTTCTCTCAGTCACTTTGTATACTTTATAATAGTTTATTGAATAGGACAAATTTGTAGAAATGTGGAAAGACATTCTAGGTAAAAAATTATAGGCTATAAACTAGGCCTGATCATGATGGATATAGCCTACATGTTAGAAGTGCAATAATATATTAGATGTAATCAGTTTCATTTCTAATATTCTCATTCTTTAGACGACACACCTTTTTTTTCTCCTTGCAACTGCAATTTTACCGGTGGATACAGGATCCTGCCTGATAAACATTTGTCTTATAAGGACATTTTCTGGTAAATGAAGAACAGCAATAAAATACAAATACCTCATAGAAGTAATTAACATGCCCATTCCTTCATTAAAATTCTCTCAATATAGTTTGGGCCATCACTGTGGACCCCCTGAGAAACTTTTGGTCCCAGCCCCCAGTTTGAGAATGACTAGTGCATACTTCAAGAGCGGATAAAGTGAAACTTGGTCACCGCCCGCTGTGTGTCGTGTTGAAGATTGGGCCCCGTCTGCAGTGGCATTTTATTAAAACTGCAGCAAAGCAATTAAAGACAAAATTTCGGCTTGACATTCTGCCCACCTCAGAATAAAGCTGCAGTGAATGAAGAAAACCTTTTAGTTAATACAGAACCTATTTTTCATGAGTCTTCCACAGTACGGCATTACACTTACCTGCCTTATATTGAATTACTTCTTGAAAAACATGCATTCACCACAGAGACAAGCAAAATCACACTGTACACCTTTAACATCACCTTCTCTCTTCCTTGAGGTGTCTTTCCAAACAGACTTCTGAGCTTGAGCTTCACTATTACTATCACACCATTACACTATTTTCACCTCCACATCATCAGGATTCAGTGGAGACTGTACAGAGCCCCAGCCGCCAGCCAATTCACAAAAGGCAATGAGATAATTAATACTTTTCCCTTTGGGTTTAATTAAAAAGTACTTCCACAGCATTTAGATTGATCTGAAGTCTTCCTGAAAGGAGCTCGTGCACAGGTGGAGTAAACAGGCACTGAAATGAACTGAACAATAGATGTCTTTAAAGATCGCCATTAAAACATAATCTGGGTATTGATGTCACAATAGTGTGTGAAAATATGTCACGATTTAACGATTATTCACAATTATTATTATACCAAACAACAGTAATATCATTTTTTTCCCATTCCCATCATCTAACATGTACTAATCCTCAAGTTTGTGACCAACTTTATATACTTTACATTTAGGTCTATTTTTTGGAGTACACATTGCACTAAAAAGAAACTGTTGCTTCTAAAATTGCCAGGATTATTATTTTTTTGGTTCTTACAATTCTATTTGGACCTGAATAATTATGATTGTCAATTAACCGAATAATGTTGACATCCCTGACTTTGAATTTTACGTAGTTTTACAAAATGATGCCTTTTCTTTCTAGTAAAAACAAACAGAATACTTGCTTGCATATACCTTTAAGACCAGGTACAAAGAGAGAAGTTCATCTTTAAAGTTCATCTTCAAAACATCATTTTTTTTTGGAATTGTGCCCTTTTGATATTTATCTGACCATCTCCATTGTGTGTTGTTACTCTTACCTCTGCCCCTTTTGTAAAGCGCACTTTGACATTTGCACTGTCATATCAAATAACCTCAGTCCAAATTCAGCACAGAAAGCCCTTTTTGTAATCTCCTCGTGCGACTACAGTGTATCGCACGGGGCAGACACAGCGAGCGGATAACTAGACTTTATGAGATAAGGCTATTTACATAGGGCCAGTATTAACTTTGTGGGGCTGGAAAAATCGGTGCCGAGGGAAGATTAGTAAACACAGCTGAGATAGCAGCAGCTTGTGGCTCCCTGGAGAAATTATGCTCTACTGTTCCTGCCAAAGAAAAAAATAGCTTTATAAAACTGCGCGACAAAATACATTGAGGTCTTAATACAAATTTTGTTACCACTTGTGTTATTTTGAATGCCATCAGATTTGCGATAGATAATCTTTTCTTCTTTTAATAAACAAGTCAGCCTCGCCGTGATGAAACTTTTGTAAAGAAGAAAGCATGTCAAGTGTGTATTTATTAGTGTGAAAAGTACGAGCCTGATTAGTGCAGCCTTAAGGGAGAAATCCGCACCTCTAAAAGCATCACGTCCTCAGCCCCGAGTCGTAGACAGGCTTGTATTTTTCAAAGATGTTATTTGTCTTGCATTAACACATGGGAAAAGCCTGCAAGCCAAACTTTCTTGTTGTTGTCTTGACCTCAATTTGTCAAGTCAATATGTATGTTTAGCCCTCAAATCTTGTAAGTCCGCTGCTTTCATGTAGACGCGTCCATCACTCACAAAATGACTTGTAATGCCAGAGAAGAAAAGGTATATATTTTTGTGTAAGTGTGTAACAAGCTGCAGCCAACCTGGCACAAGCGTGAGAGAAAAAGTGACACGACATCGCAAAATTTAAAAAGATAAATACACAATATGTCCAAAAAAGAAATGTACATATTTATTTATAAATAAGGACTCCAACTAACAGTTAAAAGAAAAGTACATCCCTAGGTTTAAAGGAAAAATATGATGCGATTTTTTTCCCTATAATTTTTAGCCTTTAAACCTCCTCTTGAGTCTTCAGTTTGACATGTAATGTTTTAGAAGAAGATATTTTTTAGATATCAGTATAAGAGATCATTGATAAGACTCTTTACACCAGCAGAACAAAACAAAACATAAATATTATTGTTTATTGAGATATCTTCAGAGGCAATATACCGTCTGTCAAAATAATGTATCGTGACAGGCCTACGACTAAAGACGTGCGCTGTGCATTGATTAGTCGACCAAAAGAGGGAGCTGCGTAGCTTGAGTAAAGTTCTCAAAATCATTAGAATCTTGCCTAAGAAGTATTATCTGTATCTGTATCTGTTATTTGTACATTATATGACTGAAGACTGGTTTTGATGAAGCACAAAAAGTAAAGGTGGAAGTTGAGTGAGCACATTTTAAATACGTGCTTCAGAGTGTTCCTTTTATGTCTATTATATTCATACATTTCTTATTTTCTGACATAGTTTAATAGCTCCGTGACTGTTTATGTAATCAATGTTTGGAATGAGGCTTTGGACACTCTAACATTATGAGAACTAAAATTGACTTTTTATTTTTATTCAGTGCAGTAAAATCACATTTCTGGGTAGCATGTATTCATGTCCAAAACGTAGGCTACTCACCCTTTTCCGCTGCTACATAAAAGGTACAATCATTGGCTATGAAAAGCCCTCTTGGACATGTTTGACTTCCATAGGACACAGCTCTGAAAGGCGTGGCGAGGTCAGTGTGGGCCAGTCAGGACGTAATACTGCAGTTGGTCTCTTGTAATAACCTTAATTCATCCAGTCAAAGACACACGCTGGCCTTCAGGTGCAGCGCTGGCATCCGTTAGCCTCTAAGGACAGTGTCACATCTCTGTGCGCCGGCTATTCGTCACCTCTGACCCCTGTCCGGCCCCTACAGCAGGTGAGTGTGTGTCACGGTGACCCGGGTGTGTGCTGTACAAAGGAGGGAATAACAAGAGAACAACATCTCACCAACAAGGCAACAGGTTTACCTCTTAGCCAATGTCCGTGTAGGTTCCAGAGCAAAAGGAAATGAAAATTCTTGACAAACGTTTTAAGCGAAGACGATTTGCCACTCATCTGACTAGCTTCTTCAGTTCATCTGACAGAGATCTGCAGTCACTGCCTTATATCTGTCTGAAGGGAGGAGCTAACTACACTGAAACTAACTCTCGTACCAAAATTTCCTTCAAAAAAACAACAAAACATCCTCTTATTCTGCATAAATACTTCTGACTGTAGTTTAGATCTGTACAAACATGTTCTGAAATACATGATGATTCTGTTATTGTTTGTCGGTTCATTTAGTCAATTCTCCTGGACGCGTTTAAAGTAGAACTACCTAACATTTTTACCTTATTAAACATCTGGTGGTGGTTGTAAATGTATTTTCAGGCCATTTAAAGCCCCTGCCGTCTCCCCCTGTTGTCTCTGCGCGGAAAACCAGCCTTGCAACTTTCCTGACGCCGACCCAAAGTCAACTCTCTTGAGAAACCTTGGCTCTCTTTTTTTAAATATTTGGCGACATTATGTTTTTATAAGTGATTGAACTTCCTTATTTCAATAAAAAGGAAGGGGGAAAAAAAAAAAAAAGCTTTTGCTCATTTTACCAGGAGTGTATGTTCACAAGAGACCTGCAGGGGGAGCTCTGTCGCTGAAGTTATTGAGTTCTGCTTTATAATGTGAACTTTGAACAGAATCATATTATTAAAACATGAATTACAAATCTTATCGCAATAAATAATCAATAAAATAATGCAGTAATCAGCAAAATCGCAATTAGATATTTTTTCCCCAAATCATGCAGCCCTAACTAACACAACAACTAGATTGTGTTGGTGATAAAACTTTTGTCCATCTTGTAAGCAACATATTGACATTTACCAAACTTTTATCATGTAAGTATTTCATTTGGATGGATTACTGACCCCTTGTGGCTGGAGTTAGTAAATCATTTTAGTTACACAGCGGTCCTTATAAAAAAAAAAACAAAAAAAAAAACATTGTTTCAGTTAGGGCTATTATAGTCGATAACTGTAATCACGATCTGGACAGACTCTGAAAACACATACAAAGAGACCTTTAATAACCAAGACAGGGCAATTTTTAAATCAAACCATGTCTAATTTTCATCAATAATACACTTTATTGGTAAATATTGAATGAATGAATGAATAAGTTTATTTGGCTGTCCATATACCAAACAAAATTATATACAATAGAGAAAAAAATATACATTTCCATCTGTTTGCAACCAAAAGGATGTTCTCTATCTAGAAGCCTTCTGTCACAATATTTCAGCCTTTTTTTGGTTGATCATCACTTGCAGTTGTTGCTTATTTAGTAGCAGATATATTTATGACTCTTTGTTAGATTATGTCCTGAAAAACAATAATATATTTGTTTAATCATTTGTGGATTTTCCTCTTTATCAAGAACATTGAAGAACAGTGAAATCTCTACAGAAATATATTCTTCATGACCTCCATCTGGGCATCCTAGAAACAGAAAACCCAAAACTTGTTAATTAAATTGTGAACACGGCTCCGTAAGTGTTTAACAGATGTGTTGCTGCTCTGTTCTTGCCATAGTTTATCCAATCTAAAGCTGGAGTTGGAACCTCTTCACAGGCGCCTGTCATTCAGTGTTGCACTGAAGCTTATACTGGCGTGTCTATTAAAACAGTCATCGCTTTGTGATTGTATGTAAAAATAACATGCTTTTGAAGTAATTAGGTTTAGGATTTTAGTGGGGAACAGATTTCATGGGGGTTAAACATGTTAAAAAAACAAAATTTCTGGAAATGTTCAGTGTTTTTTTTGAAGCAAGTAGTAGCTAATTAAAAGCCCTTGCATCAAACAGAAATAAATAAAAAATTAGTGCAAGCGACGGCTGCAGTGTCCACATGAAAACTCACTGTGTTCAAGCAGATAATTAGCAAGACTTAAAGAAGAGGTGCAATGTGACGACCAATAACACACAACTTGAACAGAGGGTCCCAGATATTGGTATTTGTTTGATATTGAAAATTTAGCCACTTAAGCCTATTTTTCTCTGTGTCTCTTATAATAAATACAAATAAATAAACAATGTACGACTTCAAATACGTTTGTGGGGCAGATCTGTTATCAGCCACAAGACTAATACATATTTGTATTGGCAAGAAAAAAAAATCAAATCCATATATCATATCAGTCAATCCCTAAATAAAATTGAATTGTTGTCCTGTTTTGTCTTCTTGCTCTTGTAAAAGTAGAAGGATTTAAATCAATGGAGAAACAAGGAAATGGTTAAGGCAGGACTTTTTTGGTCCTGGATTAATAATCAATTGAAAGGGGATAATTGCTTAGCTTTTAAGTTGCTCTATATATTGCAAACGGCAGTGGAAGTGATTTACAGTTGAGCACGTAAGGAGTCAGGGCTCATCATTTTGAGCATATAATAGAAGCTCAGCCTGTAAAAGGGCCATTGTGGTTAAACAACAATATGAGCGTCTTGCAGTGTAAATTAGCCTTGTGCTCTCAGGTAATTGGCTCCATCTGACAAAGAGAAATTGGGGTTTGTAGAAAATGAAAGTAAGAAATAAGTTTTGTTTTCTTCTAACTTTTTACCTCTACCACACTTTTTCCTCACCTCAGCTCAAAGCATCTGCAGCAATTTCACACACACTGTGTAATTTGAATTGACTTATTCAAACCAGCATTTTGGAGCCTCTATGTATTTGAGATGTTTCTGTGCAGTATTCTTTTGCACGGAGATGCCATGTGTGGGCGAAGTGTCAGGCCAAATGGAACATCTTGTTGACTGCTGAAAAAATATATTATATTTATGTGTTATATATTGTACTTTTTAGGTGAAAGTATTTATTGTTAAAGGCACAACATATGCAGCACTTTTATGATCCGCAACATTTCAGTGTTTCATTTCTTATGCCAGCTCTTTTCACAACACAAGGATTCTTTCCTCTTTCTGGGGTCAGTCCTGAGCCGACTGTAGGGTAAAGGATAAAGATGACAGTCTTTATTTTAGTTTGTGCATGTACTTTGTGCAGCAGGAGGTTGACTGACTGCTTTGGCCTTTGCTCCAAGCATCACGCCCATACATTCTCTATATTTTACGCCTCTATATGGACCATGACTTCACAGTAACAAAAAACAGATGAAGGTCAGATGTGACACACAGTACTTTATGCTTATTTATGGCTATTCCTCTGTCAGGCCAATATGGACCATTGCATAGCCATTCTGTTGATAATATAATTGTCATTCTTACATTTTATGTTAACGGCAATATTAATAATGAATAAGGGCAGAGTAAGGAGAAGCAATTGAATCCGACTGGTACAGGAATGTCTCCAATTAAGATGTTATTCAGGAGATGCAAAGGTTGGTATTTTTCAAAGCTAATTATGTTGAAAAGCACAGAGAAAACACTGATTGATAGTGTCGGGGCGCCCTGGTCTGGGTCAGGGAGGAGTGGCTATTGGCCCAATAAAGCTGCAGTAAATTCTGACATGTATTTGCTGCTTCAGGGTCCGGCTCACTTTACTGTGAGCTCCATGAGTTATATGAACTAAATCTTTCATATCAGACTGCTCTTATTTATTGATACGAGTGTGTGAACACAATAGGAACAGGATCAGGCATTTTATTCAGTCAAGAAACAACCTTAGGAAGGATTTGATATGATACTATTGTTATTTTTGGTTTAAGTTTACTGGAATCTGTTCCAGCTTTTGGGCGTTAGCTGGTTTACACTTACATTCATTCACTATTTAGAGGAAAATTTACCTAACACTTAAGCCAAAGTTCCCAAAGACAGAGATGAATGTACAACCTCTTTACAAAGTATTGCCTTGCTTAAACGCATAGGTAAAGTCAAGCTATACAAAACGTGGCATCTTTTGTATAAGGCACTAGAAACCTTGCAGTTAATTGGGTTTTAAACACTTTAAAGACTCCTCGTTTCACACCAAGCCGCAATTGTCGCTCTCTCTATTTCAAATTATTTCTAAGTTGCTGACTCTTCTATTCAGCGGCGCTATTCTCCTCCACAGGCTTTATTTTCATTGTGAGCTTGACTGCTTTTCTATGGGAAATAAAACGTGCTGTCTTTATACTGCTGCTGCTGCCACTGCCATGAAGCCACCATCATCTGCTTTCCCCCGAGACCCCGGTTCATATTTAAGCGCTCCCACTGGGACAACCGCTCGCTCCACCAAGGATTCATAAAGTGGCTCGGTCTCCATAAAGCATCTCATAAACTCTGACAGATGAATAAAGAGGAGAAGTTAATAAAAAAAAAACTAAATGTGAGCGGTGCGTTGTGCTCCATATGCATATTAGTTGTGTGATGGAGCGAAGTCACTGTGTATATTTTAAGCAGGTTTTCTTGTGGAATGATGGGGGTGAAAAGAACGTGATAATGACGAAAGTGAATACCCTTTTGGAATGCCATAAGCCTGTATCTGTATGCACTCATTGATCGCGTGCCACTTGGTTTAATGATTCCACTGCGTTTTCTCTTTGTGCAAGTAGTGTGTGGCAATCTCGCTCGCCAAGAGGGGTTTTAGAGTGTAGGTTATTTTATCTCCATTTGCGGGAATAACATTGATTTTGAGACGTATTGGATACTCTTGAAGTGGCATCGGCTGCTTTTTGGAAAGACCACAAAATGCCAAGAGGCTCGTTGAAACAATAAAGAAACATTTCATGGCTCCTTGTGAGAGCTTATAGAGCTTATGGCAGGTTAGGTTACAATTTGAGATTTTCCCTCTGTGTAGTGCTGCACAATATATCGAAAAAATATTGTTATCGCACTTGTTCTTATCGTGATATTAATATCGCAAAGATGCGCAATGATATCTCCTGGTCAAATGCACTGATCTTGCGTTTCTTGTGCGCCTGAGCTTGTTTTTACTTTTGACCATTCAGACTGAAATGTTCACCCCTAAGCGCCGTTTTAGTACAGACACAGCAAGTGAATGTTTAACTGTTTTTTGTTAAAGATCTTGCTTCACAATCCTCGTAAATGTTTCACTATTTCATACACACATGAATGAAGGTGAATAAAATGTCTGAAATGATTAAAAGTAATTATTTTTATTGTAAAAAGCAGAGTACAAGGCAGGTTTTAACTCTTCAAAGGTCTCCAATGTGTGTGTATTTGTGCCTAAGCAACTATATAAAGTAAGTAAGTAAGTATATATAAAGTAAGAGTTGAGTTATCCTTTATAAGAAAAGAAAAATATATGGAAATGAGGAAAAAAGATCGTGATAATATCATTGACATCCATATAACATATGGCACACATTTTCCATATTGTGCAGCCCTAGCTCTGTGCACAGCAGCAGTTTCTCACAGCTAATCATAAAACATAAAATACTACATAAATAAACAACAAATTAAAATGTAAAGTAAAGACTATCTGATTGACTGATAAACAATAATGCCTTTATTTTGTTAAATGAAGGTTTAAGGTTGACAGAATGTTGCTTTTTGATGACATTTCTGTTTTAGAACTCTACTTTCCTTTTTTTTTTTCCTTCTTAAATGTCTTCACAAACTGCCACTTGACTGATGAAAAGCTATGATAAATGTTTGCTAAAGTCACCAAACAAAGTCATCATTAGAAAAACAAATTAGACCTTGTCATATGCACTTTAAGGACTTCCTCACACTCCGACGTCTCAGGTGTAATTTACATTTAAGTATTGTCTTCCACAACGCTCTGCCTGTAATTGATATGTAAAGGAACTGCTATCGGGCGCAGTCATTTGCATTAAATCGTGTTAACTGAAATGATAATGAACGCGAAAAGCCTGATGCAAGCAGAACGACGAGCCGCAGATGGATGGATATTGGAATTATATACAATAAGCAATATATTATAGCAGGTCCCATGGGGTTCTTCTGCCTGTGCAAATGTGTTGGCTGTCGTTCACTCACTTTGGCCCACATAGAGATATAATATCTGACATCACCCACTGCATATGGTTTAGAATGAGCATAGGGCTAGTTCCTGGAAGAAGAATCTAAAATATGTTGTAGAAGTGAGTCTAAATAATGCATAAGAGTCTGAGATAGTGGCGTGATTTGAAGGCTTGGTGAGTGACAGCTTGCGCCTAATCCCCGGTGTGTCAGTCTAGTTAGTATGCTGTCCATCCAGGTGACTTTAACCAGAGTGCTTATAATTGGCTCCTCAAGCTTCAACAAACTTTATTGTTTCCTATTACCGCTCAGGAAGGAGTTTTATTGCTGCTAATATATAGATCATTATTACTGTATCACGGCAGACGACGGCGAGAAATGTTATTGACTGTTTTATTAAGATTGAAGGACGAATGAGCATTTCAGATTTGATGATCGTCTGCTATTGTTTATTACACGACACAGAGACCCATGACACTGTAAAACACAAAATAAACCAGAAATGCAATGGTTTGGTACTTAGAATCAGTATTAAATCAGGTACTAATTGATATTAAAACTAGTATTGAAACTATATTCATTTGAACAAGTATCGATGCCAAGAAAATCACCTAAACAAGACAAAATCTGACCTTTTCCTGAACAGTTTTTGAATGATTTCGAGCTTTATCAGAACTTGTCTAAGACCACAATGTTTAGTAAAGACAGTGCAATTGTAATTATTTTGTGTGTAAAATGTCAGTCTATTGTCAAAAATGTGTCCTTAAAAACTATATTTTTCATTGTTGTGTGTTATCGAGAATCGGGTGTATTTCCAACCGAAATCGAGTTGGAAATGTTTGTGTCGTGACAAACCAACCAAACTCAAAATTGAAAACAAATTTGATGCTGAAAATGAGAATACATCTGATACTGATAATCTCGGTCTCCCATCCAAGAACTAACCAGGTCCAACCCTGCAGAGCTTCAGAGATCAGACGAGATCCGGCATTGACATTGGATGTTTTTATCATTATGTACAGGCCCATGTGAAGGTTTGAAAAACAGGAAATGCCTTGTACATTGAAAAGAAAAAGGAGCAATTTATGTTCCTATTTCCGAGAGAGGAATTGTTGTTTAGCCATTGAAGATCCTCTTTATTTCTCCGTTTTGAAACATGCTACTTCATAAACTCACACTCAAATAGAGACCCTGTATTTATAAGGGCTACAACAATTTATCGTAAAATTTTGAACACTCCAACTGTTATCTGGTCTTATACAGATCTTTCAGAACAAAGACAATGGCATTACTTGATAAAAGAATAAAATCAATTAGAGATTTTCATCATTATTGCATTTCATAAAGACCTCAGTCACCACATTGCAATATGTATTTGGTTGATAATGTATTTAAAATTGAAACAGAAGTAATTATTTGACTATTCGACTTTTCAAAACAATTATCACGAGATATTTGTATATGTTAGAGAAAATAACACGGTAAATGATAATATTGAAAATACTTTATGCCACTGACAGTAATCTTAAAGCTGGAAAATCCCAACCAACATCATTCTAAATGTGAAATATTGTTCAAAACACGAGCTACAAGAAATAATCAGGAAAATGAAAAGTGATTTATTTCACTCTCTGTAATCCAAATCTTACCAAAAATAAAGAAAAAGTTCTCCAAAGTGCATGCAAAAAGTACACGCGATATTGAGCCCTAAAATATTGTTCTTAACACATTTTGAACAATAAGTCGATATAGTTATTATTGTGACAGGTCTACTATTATTGACAGCCCTTATTTATCAGTAGTTGAAATGCTTCGTGCCAGATCCGTCATCCCATTGTTGCCCCTAACGGCACAACATTTGTAAGTCTTTCAAACATGCTCGTTAACGCACCAGCTCACTTTTTTATTTTGCCGCAATTATCAGAGTGACACTCCAGCAAATCGTTGTCGCGTGCCCCGTGTTTCAAATAAGTGGTTTTAAATGCACGAGGAGGAAGATTGGGATCAGCACTTTCTTATTTTTAAATGGCAGTTCTTTATGTCTAAAAGCCTCGCCTTCTCTCGGATCTCTCGGCGTATAATGTCAGTGATGCAAATGAGTTAACACGAGGCAATGGTGCGGATAATCGAGCACTAACAGTCCGGTGATTCTGTGTCCACTTCTATTGCACACCTTTACTGATTAATGGGCCCCTCTCTAAATCCTCGCCTATAACTCTGAAGTCGGAAAAGCTGAAGAAATACCAGGCCATCTGTTTCAGTAATTGTAAAGACAGGCACCTAGCAGTAACTCAGATGATTTAAATAATATGTTGTCAAGGCTTTGCTGAAGATGTAGGGCCTTGTCGTTTTGTCTTTTTATTTATTTTTTTCTTCTTCCCCAAAAAGCCATTAAAAGTTTGGCATAAGAATTTGTCTGTAGAAATCAAATGAAGCAGAAGATATTGAAAAAATAAACACAATTATCCGCTACATTATAATACAAAAATTAGCAAAGATAAATACAAAATTAAGTTTATTCAAATGCATATATTTGTGAAGAACTTGCATCCATGACCCAAATTTGGAGTTGTCACACTTAAGTTTTTTGAAGTTCGATATATTTCTACAGAAAAATATCACCATAAATGATCATATTTAAACTACTTTACAATAACCCAAAAACCGAATAATCCCAGTAAACATTTTTCTGAATGTATAATACCGTCAAAAAAATATAAAAAAGGAGCTGCAAGAAATAAATACATAGCTATAATAATAAATTAGGTTAGAATTAAAAGTACTTATTTAGTATCTATAAAGAATCAAAGAAGTTACTTAATTGACAATCTACAGGTCAAATCTTGTCATACAACAAAGAAATAAAAAGAAATTTACCAAAATTGGGCAAAAGAAATGTTCACACAATAAATATTGAACCACAAAATATTATGTTCCAGTTATTATTTATTCAACGACAAGTCAATATAGTAATTGTTGTGACAGGCGTATACCCTAATTGGCTAAGATCCCCCTGCGGACATAAAAAAACACACATCATGTCAAGCTGATAATACATTCTAAAATAGAATGTGTTTAGTTTTTTTCTCAGATGGATGGGCCGTATTTTGACTCGGGGAAAATACAAAGTATAGCCAAAAGTCTAAAACAAATCCATCCAAGTAAAATAATGCACTTCAAGACAAAACTCTGCTGTGCATTTTACATGTAGCGCCTCAGAAGAAGTGAAGAAAGCACATTATTTTCCTGTAAATGTCAAGTATGATGGAGTGTCTGTTCATGTTAGACCATCCTTTGAAATGAGAGACATTCTTTAGGACTGTAGTGCCGGCTTTTATGGCATGTGTGGGATTACTCCATTCTATTCCTCTTTCAGTGCCACTGTCATTACTGCCTTTTACTGCTCCCATCAAATTTGCTCGCCACTTCCTACTTTCACAAATATCGACTGCAATTACGACATAAAACCGTCAATGCCTTTTGTTGTGGCCATCGCGGACGTAGCCGCATAGGTGCCGCAGCTTGAAGCCCCATGCACAATTGTTCTGGAAAAATAGCACTTCTGGATTTTTCATGGCGCAACAAAAACAGATAACGCTGCAGCGGTGTACAATGGTGTGATGATGTGAGTGTTGTTGTAATGGCAGTGAAAAGCCTGTCCCTCCGAGGAACACTCCCAGGTTGTTACAGCTAATGACTGCTGGGCTTCTCTGTGAGGAGCTGTCGGAGCACATTTGCTCACAGATTAATATCGTGCCACGTCGCAGCGGCAGCAGGGTACGAGCCTCTGCCACACCAAGGCACCACTGGCTGGTGCCTTGGTGTGGCAGAGGGAACAGAAGTTCTGTTCTGCTGGGAACAGAAGAGATGGGAAATCTCTGAAAATTAACAACAAAATTCCCTTGAGGGTATGTTTTTACAGTTTGAGTTAATGATAAGTTAAGACATATTTGGATAAACGCACAAGTATGATTTAAAAGTCCCTTTGTGCCAGCAAAACATATACTATTATTCGTAAAGGTTCTTCTTCAATAATAACTGCAATTGTGATGTTAGAACTCTTCAGTAGACCCCCTCAAAGCCATTAGTACCTAATAATATTATTAATACCTGAACAACCTCTTAAAGGTTTACTTTATTCTTGCATTCTCCTTCCCCCATAGTGTATATTGTAAAAGAAGCACATTGTGAAAAAAGAGACCACTGTGCGCTGTCCGTATCTAATAATATAATTTTTTATCTGTCTCTAACCCGGAAGCAAGAGCCATAGGCCCTAGTTTCACTTTGCTGTATGAAAAAAGCTGTTCTAAAGCTGTGCACAACCAAAAATGAATCCATGTTTAAATAACATTGTACCAAAATACTTGTGAGAGATTGGATAGATTTGAAAAACATACCAGTAAATCAGTTACCGTTGCTTTAATGTTTGTAGAATCTACAAATATTGTGTATTTCCTTCACTAACATCAAACCTTTGTAGATGTTCCATTTCCTTTCTGCTTTTGGCTTGTCAGCCTTCATCTGAATATGGGTTTTCATGTCAGATGCCCTTCCTAAATAATTCACCAAAACCTATTATTAGTTGTGGATGCAGTTAAAGCACACTGAACAATGCTCCATTGAGTCATAGGAATTAACTGCAGCGCTTCAATACAGTTTTATCAAGCTCATCCTTGTTTTCACACAAAGGACCCATGTAGTCCGGGTGGGACAATAGCAAAGCCATTATCTTACCTTCGAGAAGAAACTCATATTCTTTTATGCACTTTGCTTGTAATATTCCTCATTACAGAGAAAACAGGGAATTTTCAAGCGCGACAAGTCGGAAGCAGCCGATTTCAAAGTGTTCCTTGTGAACATGTCTCCAGTCGTGAGGCCAGAGCGCTCGTCTGATGTGTTCTCTTTGAGGTGGCGGGGTGGCGGCTGATGACGCCCAGCTGGGGGCCCCTCAAGCCGCACCCACAAACAGCTGTGGGGATTTGCACAGTGCTTAACCTAATTTATCTGAGAGTCCTCTTTTGGAGCTTTAAAGCGTGCTATTTTTAAATGTCATTTTTATTTCATCAGTGCTTGAATATCCTGCTTGTTCACACCTGTGCTGGCGCTCTACAGTTCATCAGTCACTCGGCACACTGTTTCTCCGCTGACTTCACACCCTCTGTTTGATAGTGAGAATGGGATGACATGGCGGCTCCGGAGCTCGGGTGGTGCATTATGAATGATGCTCTCACACATATTGTCTTTGCTCAGATCTGGGCTGAGGTTCTCTGTGGAGGAAGCTGTCTGTGGCGCTTGTGGATCAGCAGCACATCCTCTGCCTCTAACCTGCAGGCAACAGGGCGGCTGGTGCCAGGACTTCTCTCCTGCTCAAACAACTGCAGCTCTGTCACTGTCTCTGGATCTAGTACTCTTACTATGTGTAGATCACACACAAGAGCTCTGTCTTCTACTTGCTACTTTCCTCTTTCCTCAAAGTTAGTATCTTCTTTCACATTCAGAAGTTGGCATGTTGTAAAATTGTATATATCGAAATTTAGATAATCTTGTGAATGGAAGTTATGCAATGTAGAAGTTAATCATAATCATTATGGTAAAAGCATGATTCAAAAAGAACTTATACAAAATGAAGAAAAAAAAAGTTAGGTTGTAAACTTTCAAATATGGTGATATTGCACTTTTGTGGTTGATTTCACTATTGTCTCATAATTCAACCATAACTAATACATTCAAAAACATTTTTGTTGGATTGACATAATAGCATCTGACTATCGTTATCGAGATACTCCAAAAAAAAAGGTTGCGATAGGATTTTCTGTTAATACTATATTATAGGTATTTTAATATTATTAAGATAACACAAAAGTGGTATTGATGTCTGTGTCAACTGAGGTTTCAATACAGCACAAAATGTGAGTGAACTGTAAAATAAATGGGTAAATAATCAAATGGAAGAAATATCACTTTAAATCCTTTTTGGAAGCTTGTTTTATTGTTATCCGCCTTGTTAAGCAACCTTTTTTGATAAAAGAATGAAGTTAAAACGGACCTTGCCAACTCTTTATACACCACAACTTCTTAAATTAAGCTAAAATTGCTGCAGAATACATTGAGTTAACAAATCTCTCCTGTTTCTCCAGTGCACCGTCTATTTCTTTTGTAATTGAATTTGGAGGAGAGGCTAAATAAAGCAGAGAATCTCCTTCACGATCCTCAGCTCTTGATTACAGAAAGCTGTTAGGAGATACTGTAGTTGGGTCAGAAACGTGCTATCTTCTCCAGCTACGATTCGAAGGCCAGATAACTGAGATTTATTAGCCAAACATCATGGCAATTAATTAGGACGGTGGGCTGGGGCTAATCCGGTTTCCACAGGTTTTAGCGGGTCGAATCTCCTTGGCCTGGAACATCCCAAAGACAAAGTGAACGTAAAGAAGATTACACCACATCGCATTGCTATTATAGATGCTGCTTTATTACTGTCTGGACCATGAATTAAATATTTACATTGTTTGCTGTAGTTTGCTGGCCTGCTTACTTACTACAGTGTTGGTGTTAGCGGGGTTAGCCTGGTTAGCCCTGGCTGTAAATCCTGCCTCTTACATGTTAAGCGTGAAAGGTTTAGCTTGCTCCTCAGTTCAAAGCCTCCTCTTTAATGCTCTCGGCTGCAGGCTCTCTCATCCTCTCTGCTCCAGCTCTGTGCATTTCTAGTCCGACTCGTCTGGGGAGGGAGGCTGTTGCACCACCAAATACTAGAAATCCTTTGTGTTGAGGGCAGGTTTTTCATGGTTGGTTTGTGAATGCTGGAGATGTTTGGATGGGCTACACAGTATTGGTGTTTTAAGCCTGGTGTCCACTTTTTTTTTTGTCCTATAAGATTTTTGGTTGTCACTTTACAAGATGCAGGGAATGGAAAGTCACACTGTACGATGGTTCATAGAATTAAAACGACCAAAGTTTGTCTGAGAAAAAAATCAGGCTCTTGGCTCCGTGTGTTGAAGTCACCAGTGTAATACTAGTTAGTGTTATTACGAGTCTGCAACCAAGATCTATAATATCAGACAGGTTTGATTTGTCATCTTTGGTTGAATGTCTGTTCTATGTTTATTCTTTGTCCCTGTCTCACTGTGGCCCACGTTTTTGAGCCACGACTCAAGATTTTCCTCATGATCTTAAATCTTTTGTCACTGATGGCCAAATGGTGCCATGTACACCCGGCTTTAGGCCAGTAGAAAATATAATATGCTTATTGATGTTTTACCTGCTGAAAAATGAGTTTGACTGATTCATTCAAACTGATCGGTTATGCCCTTATAATTGTGGACTGTAGTCTGGTATTAATCTTGTGTGTGTTAATGGCCGGTCTGGAATGTTGTTGAATGGGATATCTTTACAACGTTTTTTCATTGAACATGAATTTAGCAAACATTGATAATTCCTGTACAGTAAATTAAAACATGCTTCTAAAAATGTATGGCACAGTGTTAGTGTGGAGTGGTTGGCACGCCTACTTTTTGGAGGAAGTTGATTCTTTGGTTGTGCACAAACATGTTTCTATGATCCTTCCCGTTCCGTCAGTATTTCAGAGCTATAGCCTATTTCCTTAGACCACGTCATCCAAGGCCCATAACTTTGGAAAAAACACATTAGAAGTTGTACTATAAATGAAGAGCACCCACATGTCCTAAGTGTATATGCAAAACATCAAAGTATTAAAGCAAAGTGAGACTGGGTAAAGTAAGAACTTACAATAAGCAAGTTGTACAGTTGACCTACAAAAGTTTACAGAAAAAGTTAAGCAACGTGTGGGGAAACTTGTTGTTCAGTCAGGTAAAGTGTTTCGTGTCTCGTCACTGCAATCAAAAACAGATTATGTGAAGCAGCCTCTTGCTCTTTTCTCACTTAAATAAATATAATCCTTGAGTTATGTTCGTCTCTACCTCGCCGACAGACCGGAATGAATTAATTATACATCTTGAATAAACGTTTCAAGTCTGCCAGTTTCCCTCCCATGTGACATTTTATATTTTAATTCCAACCCCCACATCTTCCTCAATGCGTGAGCTCTCAATGTGGATCGATTTAAAGACTGCAATAGAGATGTTTAAATGACTTTTAACACGTAGTCACATTTAGAGAAATAATATATTCAGTTTTACACCACTGTAATATAAAACCTGTGAAAGGTGACCTGATTCAGGACTGAGATATACTTCTACAATTGGTAAGCTCTGGTTCCATTAGAAAAAGGCACAATATGTTGATTACTTTTTTCAGTTACCTTTGTTAAAAAACAATGTTTGAGTAATGCTTTTTTTTTTTTATCCCAGCAATATGTGAACTGTAAACTGTAGAAATGTGTAAATATATGTGATAAACCCTCTTTCACACTGAGATGCAAAAATAATAATTAGTTCAATCATTTTATAGATAAACCTTATATCACGGTCGTCAGGCATTGATAGTTGTTGAGATTGTATTACTTGAATATTGACTGTTAATTGTGTCATGTATTGATGGGTTCAAGTGAATTTTATTAAAACTAAACCGCGTGGCCTTCATAACTTTATTCCTTCCACTTTTCACTCCTTGGCTTTGGAGTGTGTCATACTCCATGTGTCCATCTGCTCCTATTGTTGACTGCAGACAGACGGCTGAGTGCTGCCTGGATCCGGAGCTGAAATGGGGGCCTGAGCTGACGGAGGCTCCCTTTAGGCCACTGGGTTTTGGCTGGGTTTTTCTGAGCCACTCTTGAAGCACCACGGCAGGCTCGGCACTCGACTAATGGCCACGCTGCAGCTTTTCAGACGTTGGCGGTTGACAGTTTCTGATCCTTTTTAAGTGAGAGGTGCACATGAAAGCCCTCACAGACAACAGCAGGAGTCTAGGCTTCGCTAGGAAATAGTATTTGGCAAAAAAGGTTTTTGTGAGGTGATTTAAAAGAACACCATGTACCATTTGGTCCTGAAAGTAAGTTGAAAATGATTTCACCGGTAGCCCACATAATGTACTACGCTTTGTACTACGCTTTGTAATCTTTTTAAAAAGCCTAGATTATGTTAGCCCGGCTTATTCAAGTTTTTAACCAAGTTATAGTGGTCCTGTCCTCACAAAAACGCTCTTTAGAGTTGTGTTTTGTTACTCCGTTTAGTTAATGCTGCCTATTTAGTAGGGATGTAACGAGACTGGCGATATTGTGATAGTAAAATTGTCTCAATATCGGCGGCGTCATGTTACGATATGAACAATTTGAATGATATGAAAACAGCATGTCTACGTGAAAAAAAACAACAACAATGGTTTAGCCTGCTCCGTCAGATTAAAGCATTTTTGACTAGAAATTATTTATTGTTATTATTATTATTATTATTATTATTATTATTGTTATTATTATTATTATTATTATTATTAATAAGAAATAACAAGGTACATCACCGAATGCATAGCAGTCATTATTGTTGTTCCTGACATAACTTGAAAATTGCACTTTAGACTTGCCATGTGTGATCATTTCTATTGTCAGGGTTCTAAAATATGACAATAAAGGCCTTATAATTAATGGCAGGAGCATATTACATTGTCAGTCTTGTAATTATGAACATGGATACATAATTTTGAGCTCTTCTACAATATTGTGAGCTTCTCAGTGATATTAAAAACAATCTAAACTGTATTTTACAATATTTGTAAGATATGTATGCTTGCAGCAACAACAATTAAACATTTATTACCCTTAGTTTGGGCTGCACAATATATTGCGATTGAATAGAAATCACAATTTGGATTAGGGCCATTATCAAATTGCAAAGGCTGCAGTTATTTACTTGATAGAATGTTCTCTGCAAATAGCAAGATATCCTGTCTTTTTATAGACATACACGTACCTTTAGTTTACACCTCTACAAACATGTTGTCAAATTAATAGGATTCCTGTAGTTTATGACTTCATATTTCAGTCTTTTCTCAAATCCTCAGATCCTGGAGTTGCTTACAATGTGCTCTCAGAATACTACTTTTTAAATATTGTAAATCTATTTGCAATCAGAAAAAATGCAATTCAATTTGTTGCCCAAAATGGTGCAGCTCTAATCCCAACTCCTACTACCATAGCAACATAATTTCTCATAATTCCTGTAATGTTTTTCAACACAACATCCTCTGACAGAATAGTTTCTCGATATTGCTTGCTATTCACCTTACTACTGTTGCCGTGGGCGCCGCCATCTTTTTTCTGTTGTATTAGGTTACACTGGGCAGGCGAGCTCAAAAGCAAACAAGTTCTACACGGACTAAAAAAACGTTTTCAGGCCCAAGGAAATCAGTGCATTGTTGACTTGTCTTTGCACGTGTACATTCAACATTTTACACTCATTTTATATATTTTAGCGGCAAGACTTTTCCCTTGTTCACCACTTGCGGGAACGAAGCTCAAGCCAATTACTTGGACATTACTTGGAAGTGCAGATCTGGGCAAAAGAGGCAAAAGTGGGCAGGGCGGAAAAAGGTGAAAATACAGTTTTGACACTTTGAGAACAAAGCAGTGTTGCTTTAACTGAACAGCAGAATTTTTTGGAGATAGATAATATGTTACTTTATTATAGCAAACATCCAGCATTGTTCAACATACCCATGGGTTGCTGAGAAAGAAAATAGTAGAAGTTTGTATTTTACACTCTCATAAATAAATAAGTGCAAAAGTGCAATCTCTACAGAGTCTGAAAAGCGTCTACTATAATATAGAAAAGTCTGGACACAGCCTAGTGCTTCATCTGTAACCCACTCTAATTAATTCCCCTAGAGAAGGCAGAAAGAAAGAGATTGAGAGAAAACATTTTAATCTTATATAAAAAATGAAAGAAAGCTAAACAAATTAGATGCGGCCAGGAGCATAGAAACAACAGAGTCATAAGTTTATACCAAGTCCAAATTTGTCTCATTTAATCACTCTCCTCTGCCCTCTGCGTGCAGCGCTCAAACCTGAGGCTGAAAATAACAGCATGCAGACTTCTGCAGTTGTGTTGGTGTGACTCTAAAGGATTTTTCCTTACACTCTCTCACCCTCTCTCTCTCTCTCTCTCTCTCTCTCTCTGTCTCTACTTCCCTCTTTATGTCCCTGTCTCTCTCGCTGTTTCCCCCCACCCCCACTCTCTCTCTCTCTGTCTCTCTCTCTCTGTCTCGAGTCAGCTTGTCAGGACAGGGATGT
Source organism: Rhinogobius similis (assembly GCA_019453435.1). Classification (NCBI taxonomy): domain Eukaryota; kingdom Metazoa; phylum Chordata; class Actinopteri; order Gobiiformes; family Gobiidae; genus Rhinogobius; species Rhinogobius similis. The sequence continues at coordinate 23,046,645 of CM033626.1, read as the reverse complement.
CGCACACACAGGCTCCACAAAGAGGCCAGAAAACATTCCCCTGCTCTGAGGCAGAGCTGGTAATCAGTGAGAGGTTCAACAAAACAGAGAAAAACTCACTTCTGCCAACATTTATACTTAAACATTTTTCTTCACTTTTCCAGGCTTGATGAGTGATGTTCACGTGCTGATTCAGATATGTTTCGGTCTAACATCTGCGTCACTACAGTAATGGTGTGATAGGACAGTTTCAGACTTAAAGAGGCTCCAGTATGTGGCTCTCGCAGTGGAATGTGCTGCATAAAACAGTGTCACTGCACAGCAGGTGTTTGTTTATAAACAACAGGCATTTTTCATCAAGTGACAACCACAGCCACTAAGCACTGCTCATGGCACTTTGCTGCATCACTTCATTTGCATAAAATATCTGGAGAATAGCACAGTATTGAACTGTTCTGTGTGCATATGCAGAGACATATTTCAGACTGCCGAGTGCTGGCTGGTGGTTTACTGCAGTGTGCTGTGTTTGGCCGTCCTTCAGTGTTTGAGTCTGTCCCACAGTCAGGTACACAGGGCTGTTTTCTCCTGGTTCAGATGGAGACAATACACTGGACTGGCGCTTCAGGACAGAAAACTAGAACTTTAATAATTAAATTGTTTCTCCCTAAATCACAAGTCAGCCTAAAGTTTAATACAGAAATCCATGTCTAATCATCCCCTTATATAAACGCTGTATATCAGGACATGTGTTACATGAATACGTTTGTACATGATTCTACTGCATCCAGTTCTTAGAAATAGAAATAGAAACAGTTGGACATTAGTTCCTTCTAATAAAAAGTACATTCATAGCTGATGGATTTGGATGGATTTGTTGGCTCCTGTGAAGACACATGCAACAGCGGGTGCAGGCCAAGGTCATGTCCTCCGTCTCTGTCTGATGATGTGCAGCTTCCTCAGATGAGCGTGTGCAGTGAACAGGGGATTGACAGTTAATCACAGGAACATTACACCTGTGGGAGAGCGGGAGGGGTGGACCCTGTGGCTCCAGTCTGCTGTCATTATGATGGCTCAGGCCTATCGCTGTCTGCACTGGATTTATCTGCTCTGCTCTGAGCTGTGGACTCGTCTGGGGCGAGTCTTGGCACCTGTCCATCCATCAGCTCTTAAGTCCGCCTTTGACACCACGCACACATCTACCTCTCTCTCCTGAGTACAGTGGCCCGGACGGCGCCACGTGGCACAGTTCTTGTCCTCAGTCAGGCCACACCGCAAAATAAATGTTAGCAATACAATACAGATCTGTGGAGCCTGGAAGGTGCTTTGTCGTGGCTGGAGGCGAGAATGGAAGATATTGGGGAGTGCTTTGGGACTGATGTGTGGGTGGACATTTTGCCTGATGGCACCATAGAGTAGAACTGGCGACTTTACTAAAAAGCACCCTTCAGGATGTCCCAGGATCTTATTGACAGTGATATTTCTGTGTTGTTGTGAGTGTCTGAAGCCCAGTGGCTCTAGTCTGTGGCGAGCAGCTAGTGATAGTGAAATTGCTTTTCATTTCAGTGCTGTGTTTACACTGCTGTCCTTTCACACCAGTGACAACGTGTTTTAATAGCAGCAGTAGAGCTAACCGCTGCGGTCGCTCACAGCTCCTACAGTATAGCACAAAATGATATAACGGGCCTCTCAGGATGGGGCTGTCGGCATTTTCTGTTGAAATCTCTGTAACACAAGGATACCCATGAGACCTAATGTCAGTTCATGTGTTTGAATCCATGTTTTTGTAACATTTAATTTGTATAGAAAATGTATGAAAAAACATGATACTTGACTTGAATTATAATAAATGATGTTCCTACACAAATGCCATATTTAGCATTTTAATAATTACCTTCTGAATGGAACATTCTTGGGCCCATTCCAATGGCCAGTGACCTTTTGTAGCTGCAAACAGTGATTTAGTAAAATGCACACTGGCGATGGTGTGGTGAATGCATTTTCTCTAATTGCTGTTAATAATATACATTACAATAATTACAGCTTGCTTTAGATGCATGTTGGTAAACATGTGGCACAAACAGCTGTGCACTGTAAGCGGTTTGGTTGGACATTCTGATGGTTTATCTCTGCATATTTATATCATAATTGTTCATTTATTTACTTTCCCTCCAACAAGTCCAAACCATCTCAATCTGCCTTGTCTGCCTTTTGTGTCTCTAAAATCCTTGTAAGGCTGAGTGATCAAATGTGAAAAAAACTAATAAAAATAACTTTAATTTTGAATACACTGAACATAAACAATCATTTTAATAAATGCCATTTAACACAAACGTCTTCCTCCAAAGTCTGAACTCATGAACTTCATGATAAAAAGAAGCTGATCATTGACAATTGACTGAATGACTGAATCTCAATCTCAATACAAGTGTTTTAATTGCAGGCTTTGTCAAGCCTTGAGAGAACTTGAACATCTTTAGCTCTGCTTCCTGTCTTTTCCTCACTTCTCTCACTTCTCTCAACTCCATCTTGTGCACCTGCCTTTTCACTTTTCACATATATGTAAATCCACTTCCACGATTACCTGCCACAAACCGCTCCATGTGAGGCTCTTGGATCTTCCTCACCTACTGTCGTTCAATATGTCCGTCTCATTAGCCTCATGTCAGGACAGATGACCGTGGATTATTCTCCATCTCTGCAGCCGCTCACTTTACCGCAGGGGCACGTCACCACGCTGACATGTTAATGGGATCAGTCATTGATAACAAGCAGCTAATGGAAATCTAATCAGAAAACGTCTCCTGATTGTCTTCACACTGAGGTCTCTCTCCCCAGAAAAAAACCCCAAAAAACTCAGATTACATTAGGAAAGATGATTCATACTGTCATTCAGGGAGAAGAATGTTCAATTTATTCTATTATTTATTTATTCCTTCCTTCATTTTATCTGCCTTTCTAACGCCCGGGGCACGATGAACAATTCCTGGATACATCAGATGGAGAAATGCACAGCGGATAGGTAGGCTGCTCATTTCTATGCTGTTAAATTTAGCTCAGCACTAAGAGAGAGTCATACAGGAAATGAATTAATGGGACCCCATTAATTTGGTCTATTTTATCTCCTTCCCCCTGGGCTTTGTATGAGCTGGGACAAAGAATAGGTCAAGGCTCGGGCCAAGGAAATGTTTAAAATACCCCAGAAGACGACGCATTAAGCTTACATTTGGTCAACAGTTGAGTTTTATACATAGGTGCACTGTCATGATGGAGACACAGCGGCGCTCAGGGGAACAGCGCACTGGAATGAAGCCCTAAAGGAACGAATGCGGCAGCGAAACTAAGTGGACGAGTTTTACAGTGCAATGTGCAAAAGCCCTGTAGGCGTCGAATGTAGGTCAGCCATATGCGGAGTCTCCCACAGCTAAATTTAACCGTCGGCACTATAATGCAATGATTACGTTCTGTCAAAATCATAATTAAGATGAAAAAATAAACTGAAATGTTTTTGTTTTTGTTTAAGCATCTGTAGGTGACATGTACAATTATTTTAAGTTTTACCTATGTTTACATTTTAGTCAATATTATTTCTGATATCTGATCCGTTCCTTATCTTTTTTTGTTTATTTAATCCATATTTTTTATGCGACTGACTCATCTGGCAACTTTAAGATTCATTACATATTTCTGATACTTGTAATTCAGATTGGTTCACTCATGGTTTAAGTGAATTTATTGTCCTATAATAAAATTTGTTCAGCATTCTTCCCTGTTTACAACATGGAACAACTTGACAGCACCAGGGTCCAGGAGTTCCAACTGGAAAATTGTGTGTCATATTAAAATGTGTCGTATTACGTGACCTGCACATGTGCATGTTTCAATGTGATATTAAATTAGCTGAGTAAAGGTGCATTTAAAATAATGTGGTGCTAATGAGCAAGTAAATGACAGTAACCTGTGCATCAAGTAATATCTGTTTCGTACCTTTTCTTCTTGTGTAAGTTTGTCTGTATGGGCTGTGCATAGCGCTGTGCATGGGCAGTGCTTGTTGGGGCAAAGGTGTATAGATTTTTCTCCGCCCCTGAACAGCAGTCGGGCCGGCAGCAGCAGTGAGTGTCAGCATGTCTTTACAAACTCACTCTGTGCCTTTCCTCAGCCTTCTGACCCCCTGAGACTCACAGCACACCCGCGAACAACAGCGCTAAACCAGGCTTCAATCTACACACATTTCTGAACATGCCTGCACCAGAGAAATAGTCTTTTCTGATTCTATAATTTGACCAGAATAATCCATGTCCGGGGTGAGTGTTGTGCTTGATCATGATTTTAGTTTTATCATGATAGTCAAGTTTTTATGCCTTTATGAGGAAACTCAAACCATCTGCTTCTAATGAGAGTTCACATTTCACACACATTTCACATTTCTGTTTTTGAGCTGCATTAAACCACAATAATTTCACCTAAATAGCAGGTCAGCAAAGGAATGAGATCACAGTTTTTTTCACCACATCACTCAGCTCACATAAAGTTCACATACAATAATGATCTGCACAGGTTCTAATATTAAATGATTCATGTCTAGACTGTTACTATAGAAAGCCATTTTACCTACGGGAAATTAATCTTCAAGGACTCATTTTATTTCAGAGCCACATATGTGATGTCAAGGTGGCTCTGACCACATGTTTTTGCTCAAATATCGAAGGAATCATCAATCTATCTGCGTAATGTAAAGGCTTTGGAACCAATGCGTCACTGTCTAAAACTCCAAACAGGTAATATCTTGCCATCTTTTAGGGTGCATTTGATGTTATTTGGTCTTAAATTGAGCTAATTTTAGTCCTTTTGTGGACTTAGTTTGGTCATGTTGTAGTTCTTGTTTAGTCATAATCTAGTCCAAGTTTTGTTTCTGGTTTACTCCTGGTTTACGTCCAATTTCGATGTGGTGAATGTGGAAGTGTCAACACACAGTAAACCAGACCTGGAAACCTAGTCAACATCAGGACTAAACTGGGTGAACGCAGCTTAAACCCAGACCTAAAATGTGGTTAAATCAGGACCAAACCAGGACTAAAACAGGACCAAACTAAGTCTACATCAAGACTAAACCTGGGGTCAAACCAGAACCAAACCAACACAAGTGTGAACCCAGCCTAAACCGAGAACTTCAGAACTCTATCAGGACCAAACCAAGATAAGTATGAATGCTGTCCAAAGTGAAAACTAAACCTGGACTAGATCATGACTAAACCAGATTTAAAACAGAACCAAACCAAGTCTCCCTCAAGACTCATCTGGGATCAAACCAGCCTAAATCCACACCTAAACCAAGTCTGGATCATTAAACCAAGTCTAAATCATGACTAATCTGTCAAACCAGGACCAAACATGTGAACAGCTTAAACCTGGACCTAAACATCTTTGTGACTTTTGTACTTGCAACTGTGTTGCTAATGGTGACGCATCTCTCATTGGTAGAAACATATTTTTTTCGCCCACAGTGAGTTTTGCCTCCTGGATATTGAGTTTGCTCCTCGTGACGGGGGTTGCAATCTGGCCACATGGCTGATTACACCCCTGACCGGCCTTAAGAGCCTCACACACCCAGGGGCAAGCTTGTGCTCACTTTTCTTGTGGACTCAAACTGTTGGGAAGCACAGGGCATTTCAAATAGCCACCGGATGTTTCTCGGCAGATGGCAAGATCAGCAGTGAAGATTCAGACGAGAGTCACATGTTAAATGAACAGTATTTACAAGAATTACAAGTGTAACTGGACGGTTGGACACCGACACGCATCAGTGTGCTACAGTTTTGTGGGTTTAGTTTAGAGCAGATGTTCTCATAGTGGGTGCTTTCAAAATACTTAAAATTGTATGACTGTAATTATATGTTTAACTTAACAATGTATTACCTTTTGAAATATGTGTAAAACCAGATTTCAAGAGTTAATGTACCATTTGAAAGAAACAAATGGTTGTTGGCAGTGCTTGTTCAGATGGTTAATTTTAGGGGTTAAAAAGTTTGGTTTAGAGGTAAACACAAGGCACATACAGTAATAAGTCAACTTGGCACACTATTGGGTAATACTACTATAATATAAAAATCTTACTGTCCATTTAGTCGGTTTACAGATACTAATTCTAAAATGTGGTTTCTGTGCATTGTATCTACAGGTTCTTGCCAATGCACAGCCCTAATTGCATTATCTGTGAAGCTTTCTCATTTCTACCACCCGGAACGTATTCAGATGTGCCATAATTTTATTCATTTGCATTTTTGGCTTCTTTAACCAGTGATAATCCTCTTTAATGTGATGCAAATTTGAGTCGTATGGTAAAGATCCTGGGGAGTATCTATTGGACCGGCTCTCGTTGCCAGAGCTGTAGCTGCCACCGCTGTGTGTGTGCGTCTGTGTGTGTGTGTGTCTGTGTGTGCGAGTGTGCGTCTGTGGTCGGATGGACAGCTGGTGTGAGAGCTGGTCATGTAGGCACAGGAAGTGTTTGTCTGCTGCTATCCCTGACTGATTTCTGGGCAGTGATTTGAAGAAAAAAGAAAAAATGGTACTTCTACTTTTCAAACTCTTTGTCCTCTCTTGAACTTTTGGTGTGATTTGGGCAGCGATACTCTTTGTTAACTTTACAGCCGCCGGTGATTTTTACTGATTAGCACAATTTGAGCCTTTAGACTGAGCAAATCAGTGAAGTCAATTGGCGTGGCATTTTGCTGGAGTTTGACAGGATTTTAGACTGAAATGAGTGAGTTAAACCTATGACTTTCCTCAAAATTATAGGCTTTATTTGACGAGCTTTAAAATGGCGCCAATTTTGCTCATTTGTGACATGACAGAAATGCAGAATAATTCGCAGCCCTATTATAATCAGACTAAATGAACAAGTCTTTCTTCAGACCTTAAAAGAAACTGTGACATCAAGTAACAAAGATCTGCGCCCAATAGTGTTACGCAGTGAGACATGTCAAGTAATACGACATAACAAGCGTGTGCGCCATGATGCAACACGTTTGATGCTTGGAACCAACAAAGCACTGTCAAAGTCTTGTAAATCATGTATTAGATTTAAAGGTTTTTAAATACACTCAAACGGTTGCTGTCAAGTTTTATAAGAGTACTATTCTGCACTGAAATTACTGTATGTGCACAAGGACGTATTATTATAAAAAAATATAATAAGAACATCCACATACATATCTTTGCATAGTATATAGTGACTGCACATTATAATTTCTTAGATTTTTAAGACAAATTAAGTTGTGAAAAATATGTAAATAAAACAAAAAAAAATTCACCTGCTCCTCTACGTGCTTGTATCTATGGCGATGTATTGCTTTTTCTGCCTGGAGTGTTCCACAGTATGGCATTAAACATATTTTTTTCAACAGAGACAAGCAGTTGATGCTAGAGCTGCAAGATTAATTGTTATTTCATCTAAATGGCAATTTGAATGGACACAATTGGCAATCGAGGCTGCAATTTTTTTGAAGTACCATAATTTCCGCCTCAAACATCCAAATATATTGTTTTATTCTATTCTGCATAAAAATACATGCTGTACAAGCATGTTCTGAAACACATGCGACTCTTTATTTTAGGCCTATTTCAGTCTTTTTGTGATTTCTCCTGGATGCGTTTAAATAGGGCTGGGTGTTACGTTTAAAAATAAATAAATAAAACTTTTTTTTTCCATATTGATCGATCTCAATTTTCGATTCAGTTTTATTTGGTCTTTTCAACAACAAAGAAATAATGTTTTTAGTTATGAGTTCATGAACATAAACTATCCAGATTTTTTCTCTGTGCCATTTAGCACGCAATTTTTTTTTTTATCCTCCAAAGTCTGATCTCTATTCAAAACCACGTTTTACTGATAGAGGACTGGCTGACCCTCTCGATTCGAAAAACCGACCAAAATAATGGACGATTTCACATGACTCCATCTCGATCTGTCTATATCTTTCGATTAATTACCCAGCCTTATGTTTAAATGGGAACTTTGAACAGAACCTTTAATTAAAACCTAAATCGCAATTACAATACAATTTCATATGTTTCCCGAATAATTCAGCCCTAGTTGACCCCCACAGGTCAAGTAACATTAGATCTGTGATTAGGTAGACCTCGCTACAAATGAAAAACAGATAAGTTCAATGCTATACTGAGGTACATTCAAAGCAAAGCAAGTAATTTTCTAGCTTGTAGTGCCCGCTGACCTTAACATTTCTTTGAACTAATTAGCTCTATTTCTAACTGAGAAGACGCTTTTTATCTGGTCCATTCACTAAAAGCATTGAATATGGATTGAGTGATTGTCATAAAATGCCGTAACATGCGTAATTGCTTATTTTTCCTCAGCTCAATGTCTCCTTTCGCTCGTCCTTTATATTTCCCCTGTTGTGTGTCCACTCGCGAGCCTCTCTCCTGGGCAGATCTGGCAGTTGATCCCGAACAGCCTGGAGGACAATTCAAAAGGTCAACGCGAGCCGACTGTTGAGAAAACGCTCAGAAAGGGAACAAGACAACAACTCCTGCTGACGTGGTCTTATCCGGCCCAAGCGCTGGAAGGCACGCGGCCAGTCCACCGTCGTCAGTTGTATTTTATTCATTTCGAACATCAGCCCTCTTTGGCCCCGCTCTACTCCCTGTTCTACCACTGGCGCACACGGCTGTCCCCAGAGGCAGAGGTAATGGTCGAGCAGTACATCTTGCTCGAGGCGATAAAGACAAAGAAGCAACAGCTAATGTCAGAGAGGAGTGCGCGAAATTGAACAAGAAAATGAGGTTAGAAATGTAATTTGTGACATATTGGTTTATTATGTTATCATGTCTAATAAAAAAGGGATTTCTTAGATACAGGCGTGTAAGTAAAGCTTGATAAATAACATACAAATTACATATTTAGAAAAAAGGGCCTTACTAAATATGGCATAAGGCCACAGTGAATCGTCTAAAACCCAGCCAAGACACACAGTGGACGAACACAGATTAAATGGACATGTACTTAATGAGTTAATAGTGTTATCCTGCGTTCAAGGTTACTGAGAGGTCGGTTATTTCCCTCTTGAACATTTTAAAGTTCAGAGCGTTCCTGAATTAACTCGTATGTAAACAATATAGCTGATTCTAATCCATATGCTGAATAAAAATGTCAAATGTTCTGAATATGATAAGTATCAGAATATTGTCGGACTTAACCTGTAACAAACAGTTTGTAAAGTAGGAGTGCCTCGACCATCTCCCAGTTCCAGTTCACAAGCAGCAAGTTACAGTTTGAGCGGTGTTCCAGGGCATTTTTTCAACTCAGAAGTGGGAAAAATCCCAGTTACCAGTCAAGAATTAATTTGGCCCAACTGTATATGGTTCAAAAAACTATTGTGAAATAAATTCCTTGTCCCTTTCTTTGAATCTAGACTGCTTTCCCGAGCCAAAAAAATCCATCATCCATGGCCCATCACTGACTTGACAATGTAAATCTTGCCACATTTTTAACGGTTGCAGAACCTTAGTTTCCATAAATGTACACTATATTATTGCATAGCGAGTTGAATATTTGATCTTGATAGAGAAAGTCAATAGTGAAGCTTTACATAGAAATGGATTGGTTAGTTTAGTTTAGTCTTTATTTGACATGGACCATGTACAAATTCATTAATCTTATAAAAGAAAAGATGATCTGCACTACTTCTTCTTTCCATGGTGAACTAATTATATATATATATATATATATATATATTTATATATATATATATATATATATATATAGTTTATATCCAAGTTATTTTGTCTGTCTTAAAGGGGCACTATGTACACTTTTAGGTGTTTAATGTCCATAGAGATGACTCTTTTGCCTGGATTGTAGTACTAGCTATCTTTATGGAGACAAGCAAGCGACTCCAACAAACCAAGTATTTTCAGTAAAAATGCCTGATGAATAAATCAAAAGTTCATACTGTGGAACATTTCAGGCAACGCAATAACGTTTTCATGAATTACACAGCGCACTTTTAAAATAGTTTCAACATCTCATCTGAATGGTAATGTATACAACACCTAAAAGTATGATTCGTTTGGATTTTGTAGTTTAAACCTACATTTAAATGATGAAACTTTTAAATGTCACGAGCAAGGTTATGCTAATTAAAAGTTCAGTGTTTTTTAAAGACTGTTTCTATTATCGCCCTTCAGGTAGTGGTTGGGCATGAACAGACAGCGCGAGCAGCACCTCTCTCCTGATGCAAACCTGCTTTATTGATCTTGGTGCAAACGAGGAGCTGCCAACGCTGATGTTTTCACTACAGTCTGACATAATGGCGCGTGTGAATGAGAAGCGGCATGGGATCACTTTCAATAAATGTCACAATTTAAAGGCGCAGTGGGCAGAAATCAGCGAGCTCATTTTTGGAAATACCTTCTCCGTGAAAAGCGGGATATTTAGGCAGCTGTGAGATGTGGTTAGAGCTCAGTCTTTGTATGTTTCTGTGCGCACAAATCGGGTCTAATTGTCCTGTCAAAGTCAAGACGATGTGCAGAGGTTTTCCTGTACCTTATTACACTGAAATGAGATTAGGTCTATTATATAACTCTGGTATGTCTCCAGTCCAGGAAAGATACTACATATGCCATTAGGGCTGTCGATTATTTTAGTATTCGAATAGTCAGTAATTATTTTTTTGATCAGTCGACTAGTGGAACTATGAAAAAAAATTATATATATATAAATATTATATATTATATATATATTATATATAAATTATAAATATAATCTATATATATATATATATAAACACAATTTTCCCCAAATAACGGTTGAAAAGGCTTCAAGATCAATAATATTTATAAAGTGTTTTATTGGTGAAAATCAGCTATTTGAGACATTTTGATTTCATAATGTTGCTGTCTTTGTTATAAAAGGTCTTTTGTCATATGTTTTAGAGTCTTGATAGTCCAGTTAACAATTATGATTATTATAGTTGATTATTTTTGATTGTCTCGATTAATTCCATGTGCTATCACTTAACTCAGTTTTTGTTTGTATTTTAAAGACCGTCTTTTAAGTTTGTGTAAAAGATCAGAAAACAGAAAAAAGCATCTCTACATTTAACATTTACTTGACTCTGTAATTGCTATATTTTGTCAGAGAAAATTAATAATGAATATAGTAATTTAAATAAAAACAATTAACTAATGTCTGGAGGGTACATCTTAATTACTTAATCGTAATTACATTATTCATAAAACATATATAACATCATATAACATAAATTGCTCAATTATGTTGAAAATATAAGACACATTTTAACCCCTTGTCTTTGAAGTTCACAATGTCACATGCTTCCACACGCTTCGTCTCATTATTAATCCATTTTAGTAAAGGTCAGATTGATTGATTTTCTGAATAATCTTTTGTTGCTGGTCAATAATATCGCTTTCCAATATTTCATAATGTAATTCCAATCCAACATTGACTCATCGTGGACTCAGTATCGGCTGCTGTGATTGTGAAGGTCATTACAATCAGGTGGACGGACAGCCGCTGTGGACAGAGGAGATGGAGTTTGAAATGTGACTTTGAGGAGAGCGAGGAAACAGAATAAGGTGCTTTAAAAGACCGTCTTAAAGAGGCGTCTGCCCAGAACCTCCACAGCATGCAGCAACAAGGACACTTGTTCAACTCAACCTTTGATTCGCCTCTGCTCCATCCAGCTCTGTATGTGCCAGATTACTCAGAGCTCACCTTCAAGGCCAAACGGTTTATACAGAAAAAAACTTTACTTCGAAGATTTTGCATCAGAACAAGTAGGGCTGCTGTCCCCGGGCCTGTCATAACAATTATTATATCAACTTTTCGTTCAATATATGATTGAAAGGACAATATATTTTGTGTCTCAATATTTATTGTGTGTATATTTTGTTATGAATAGAGAGAATTATTTTTTTTTTTTCTGTAAAGCAATAATATTTGAGCTGAAAGAGGTTTTTTGACAATATTGTATGTTCAGAAAAGGGATAATCCTGCTTTAAGGTTATTGTGTCAGTGGCGTAAAGTAGTTTCAGTATTATGGTTAATCATAATAATTCCCAGTTGCAGTATATCGTACGTCAATATTTGTTATCATGACAGGCCTTGTTGTCCCTTAGTTGAAGTCGATCAATCGGTTGGTACTGTCTTATTGACCACTCTTTGTTTTTGTTTTATTTTTACGAATTGATACGCACAATAGCAGAAAGGAGAATGCATGCTATGAGTGAGCTGATGTGCTGGGAGTGACCGAGCTTTAATCTGCCTTTTCACTCGTGCAAATGCTGTAAGCTACTTCTTCTACTTCTCTGTAAAGACGTACTCAGTGTTGTTTTTGTGCGAGATCCTAACCATTTTGAGAAGGTCAGGAACTTTAGTCGACCAAGAATGTTTTTTTTGTTTGTTTTGTTTTTTACCTCAGCCCCATAATGTATTGTATGAACCCACAGTACCCAGTGCGTTTGGTCTTTTTGGTAATTCGGTTACGTTAATCTTTTGGCTGCTATTAAAAAATTGGCAAGATTTACATTGTAAAGTCGGTGATGGGCCGTGGATGAAATGGGTTGGTCTTTTTTTTTTTTTTTTTTAATCTAGAACACAGTCTAGATTCAAGAAAGGAACAAGGGATTTATTTGACCATTTTGCACCAGATTCTGTTAAATTTAGAATCGACATACATGCTTTTCTACTAGGGATGGGTCAATATGGAATTTTTGAACCGTTATCCATATCTGATATTTCTCTTGCTGATGTTGCTGATACTGCTGCTGATATTGCTGATACCAATATCTTGATTTTTTTTTTTTTAATTCATAGCAAGACCCACAAGTCTTTAGACCTACTGACTTGAAGTTTATATGTGAACTTATTACTTCCACATAATTAATCACAAATAACAAACGTAACAACAGAATGTATTTACGCGGGTGATAAAATGATTTGTTGCATGATTGTGTAAATACATACATACATATTTTTAACCTAATCGCTTTTCTACTTCCATTTTTACCAGTGTGTCGTGCCACTGATAGTGTCACCTATAGGCGATGACCAGGTTGCAGTCCAGCAGCGCGTGCTATAAATTATGACGTGGCGGATCGGTCCTAATCTTGTTATGGATGTTCTTTTGCCCTTGGGAGGGGCTTCCATGGATGGATAGAAGTTTATCAGATTTCACGCTGCCCGGGAGTAGAACTGGAGAACTGGTCTGTCTGGAGCTGTGCTGGTGTGTAGGGAGCACGCCTGGCTGAGCACAATATTACAACACCATTATTAGTTTTATTTAATCATTGCAGATTCATATTTTCCAGCGTCTACCTTTTAATTAAGTTGTAAATACGCAGCAGATAAAAAATGTTGCTGTAGCGAAGCCAAGAAATAATAAAAGAAGCAGTGAAACAAAATCAGAGGAGTATGCCCTTAACTGATTTTCATAAAGACTGACCTATGTTAATAAAAGTGTCACTGAACTCCTGGCTCTTTGCCTGTAATGATTATTCTCAGCAGGTCAGTGAGGAGACAAGAAATAATGATGTAACAATGAGACATATCTTTTTAATGGAGTAGAAATGTAATGAATACTTGCGACATTGTTTGTCTGCAGGGTTTCACACTTCTACTCTTTGTTCTCTAAGGTTGCAAAGACACAGTTTTGCTTCGTGAGTCAATTCTTTACACTTTTGAAACTTGAAATAATTTGAATAGTCACAAATCACAAATGGCAGCATTTATTCTGATAATGTCCGCTGCAATAGACAGCATTTTCAGTCTCCTTGAGCGCTTATAATAGATTTATGAACATAAGTTTGGCCCCCACATACATATTCTGAAATGTGGAATTTTAGCATTCAATATGTCAATGCTTCTCATCAAAATTTTAAAATGTGCAGAGTAAACTGAATCTTAAAAATGTGCAAATCTAGTCACTATGACAGTACTAAAATTGCAATTCCAAAATCGTTCAGCCCTATTACAGAAGGCACTTGTGCTTCCATTTGAGCTGTTCTTAAGAAAACCACCCATTCGCTTGACAAACTTTTGAGAACATTTGGTTTTCAAAGAACCATTTACTTTTCCACAATACACAGATACACCTTCAGACGAGTCTAAAATGACCTGTTCTTATTCAAACTACCCTCTATATTGAGTTTGAATTTAGAGGGTGGTTTGAATAAGAACAGGTCATTCAGTTAAAGAGTAACAATATAACAATATACTGTTCAAACATGCAGAGGACATGAAGCGCCTCGCACACGTGGAGGTTGATTCTGATAACTTTGTGAAGGTTTCTGTGGAGTGCAGTCACAGAGTCCATGACGATAACTGCAGAGAGCTTCTCACAAAAAGAACAAATCCTTGGATGTTGAAGAGATGCAGGACGGCGCCATTACCTTGTGCTGTGTTCGTTTGCTCATAACAACCTGGGCAAAGATGACTAAATCTCTACAACATTCTCAGAGAAATTGAATTGAAAATGTTTCCACATCAAGGCAAAGCTAAACTGAGTGGCCTTAAGGTTAAGATGAAGTGTCAGCTAACCTTTAAACTCTTGTAATGCTCTTTTGAATAAGTGTGTCTCCTTGAGGTGGAATTTCATTTATTGAAGATTCTTTACTCAGCGTTTCTACCTCCATCCACTCGATTTGATTTTTGAGTGCAGAAAAATTATTTACCTTCATTTTTATTTTCCTTATAGAAAATCCATCTTTTTAAGAATTTATAGAAATGTTTTTTTATGCATAAATCTAAGTACTATAATACTTAAAAAATAAGTACCGTATTAGTTTAATACCCTCTCTCACTCACCATTTCCCCCATTTCCAGAGTCCAAGCCAGGTTAAAATGCTAATTACTGCAGATTAGGGATGTAACAGATCAAATTTTTGTTTTGTGAGATCAAACATCACAATTTGGAATTATTCACAATTATTGACACCATAACTCCTAATCACAGTGAAATCTTAATCATCTTTAATTTACTTTGTCAAATAGATGAACTCTCCTCTCGCATGTGACTGCTTTTTAAATTATTAATAAAGTTTAAGTGTCACAAACTGGATACAATCATGTTATTGGGAGTGAATACATTTCATGAATTTGTTCAGTTTACCCATGTTTATGCCAATGTAGTCAGATAAAAAGCAGAAGTCTCCAAACTGAAGCTCAGGAGCCACCGGTTGCTCTCCACCCCATTGCTCCCCATAGAATTTCCACATGACGTGGAATAATTCATATTCATAATTCTTATTATCATTGTAAATGTAAACTAAACTATGTCTAACTTTGTGCACTAATGGATATTGGAATCTAACAGTCACTCATCAAAGGCTCTCACAGTTATATTGACTCAGTTTCTTGCAACCACAATCAGGAGTAGTTTTCGGTCATTTTATTTTATAAAAATAGCTCTCTGAGGGAAAAAGGTTGGAGAGCAAAGTTTATTGAAATCTTCACCCCCTCCTGCCTTATATCACATGAGAGGAAAATTTCACTGAAACGACTCTGTACTTTACGCACATATGTTCTCACCAAAAACAGCCAAATAAAAAAATAATGGGGCATAAATTAAATTGAGCTGGAAAAGCCTTCACTTTTGCCTTCACAATGTTAAAGGACAGTATATTTTCAGTTGTCTATACATCATATCTGTCACAGCTCATCTTCTTCAGGATCTCACTCATCTCCTCAGATCTTAGGGCAAAAAAGGGCAAAAAAGATGCTTTATACATCTATGCAGTGTTCCAGAAGTTGCAGAGTTGACAGAAAGTGTTGACTCTATAAAAGAAGGGGCATGTGGCCAGGTCTGAACCTGAGCTGAGGACAGTGCGACCGGTGCACTTTAGGCTTGGCTATTATTTTATAGGTCCCTGTGGGCTCGGGAGAGAGCAGGAGAGAGCGAACCTCTGAAAGATCTAATTAAGTGAAACGAAATGAGAGAAGCAGACACAAATCAGGGGTTGTTGACATTGCGCTTCAGGGCAAAGGGCTGTGCAGAAAAGGGCTCTGTGCAGCTAGCAGTAATGAGCCCACTGTCTCCACGGACCACAGTTTGACTTCCACACTCATCCTCACATCATTATGTAAAAGACCACCCATGTGATTAACGCCTGTTTCGTTATGATCTAAATAGTTAGTGTTTGTGCATTTTTGGAGAGGTCCAGCACTGACCTGTTGCTGAGGCATCTTCATTCTCAATCCTACGTTTTTTTAATGAATGCATACGTAAAAGATGGTTAGCACAAAATTATGCTATGAATGTTGTCAAAATTGATAGATTAGGCATTTTCTTCAGCTTTAAGATATTGTATTGTTATGTTATGTTGTTATTGGTAAATATTGGATATCGGCATTATTTGAGGAAATCTGATATTCCCTAAGTCTCTTTTTAGATTTGTGTTTATAGAGATAATGGACTATTTGGAGATACTAACTTAAGTTGTGTTCACACTTGGCACATTTACCACATCAAAAGTGGGAATGAGATCAGGACTCAACAAGGACTAGAATGAGACCAAACCAAGTCAGAACTAAAATGGGCTCAATTTACAACCAAATAGTGTGAGCGCACTCTAAGCTTGCTAAATAAAGTCAATGCCCTCTCAGTTCTGTATCTTTAATTGCCATGTCATCCAGCCTTCATGTGTAGTTTGAGTGTGGACTCGCTGTGGCACCTGGACTGCAGCTGTGGTTCGTCGCGGTCTGAGAACACTGGGACCTTGGAGGACAAAGACAACTGGTTTGATTATGAGAGCACACAGGAAGGACTCCCAACATTGTGGTGCTAATCACGTTAGCAGGATCCGACTCAAGCAGGACAGATGCTGGGGAGAGGGCAATGGGGTTATGCTATCCTGATTAGAGAAGGCTTTGGGGGGGTCTGAATCCTGTTGCCTGCCTCCGAGTCACCTTGTGCAGGGAAGGTTGCCATCACTCTAAGTCTATTTGATTCTGTGTCACTGCCTGTATTCATAAGATCTGCTGCTTGCTACTGCTGATGGTGTGTCTGTATTCAACTTGGCACATTTCTATCACTGTTATCATCTGTCTTCACTTGGAGTAGCACCAGTAGTGACAAAATGTACCTTTTGTGCCCTTAATGTAGAACTAAGTTAATCTTTTACCTTATTAAACATCTTTGTAAGTCCGTGTGGTGGTGGCAAATGTATTTTCAGAAAGTTTGAAGCCCCCGTCGACAGACCCCCTGCTGTGTCTGCATGGAAAACCAGCCTCGAAACATTTCCTGACGCCAATCAGAAGACAACTCTCCTGACAAACCTTCTTTTTATATTTAGCATCATTAAATGCTTTTGTATGTGATTGTTCTTCCTTATTTCATTACAAAGGAAGGAGGAAAAAAGAGCTTTTATTTATTTTTATTGACAGTGTATTTTCACAAGAGAGCTGCAGGGGGAGCTATGTCACTGAAGTTACGTAGTTCTACTTTAAATTAACCTGCCTAATGCCAGATTGATAAATGTAGTACTTGAATTGAGTTCTACACATTATCATTCTGTGATGGCTCTGGCTGAAAGAGTTTGGGAAAGGCAGAACCTCCAGACAAATACTTTGCCTTGATTGGGCGAAACAACAGCGCAACAAGCCAAAAAAATAATAATAATAAATCAAACAATTTGTTTAATTCAGTTGAGAGGAAAGCAAAGACATCTTTCTCTTCCAGAAATGCTCAAAGCGCTTCCCTCTGCATGTTTTTCAAAAACAAAACAGCCTTTAATTCTACTCAAATTTAGGCTCAAGTGCATCTGTTAATGTGCTTCACCTTTGGCTTCTCCCCAAACCACATGCCTGTGACCAAGGTCCAGTCTCCATCCCACTGATGACTTACCAAATATTGTGAGAGTTCATCTTGCTGGTTACCTTTAAATAGTGTTTACCTTTAAATATACAGTGTCTGGCTGTATTTCACTCTCATGATGAATTGCCTGACAAAGCATAACTTTTTCCTTTTGAAAACCTTACTTTTGTTTGAAATGTTGCAGCTTAAACAAATCTCATTGTTGTATGCAGCTGCAACAGCAGCTGTGCTACTCTGTATACTGTTCAGTACATCACCACTGAAGGCAACTCAAGATAATGCACATGATCTGTATCACGCTTGTTAAAGTAAGTCGAACAAACTGCAGTTCTCTTGCTGGGGATAGTGCTGACAAGCAGATCAGAGAACATAATTTTGTAGCTTTCATAAGTATAAAAATCAACACTGATATTATATAACTTAAATTATTTATTGATTGTATGATGTGTTGTTTTTGTGCTGTTGTCATTGTAAATAAGAATGAATTCTCAACTGACCTACCTGGTAAAAACATGGAATAAATAATATGAAATAAAATTACATATTTAAAAATCATTGTATGTTCTTCATTGGTGGCACATCTTGTGGACATTGTACAGAACATTGTTTGTTGCTAGTCATGACATAGTACCACTCACTATTAATATCCAGGTCGTACTGTTGTGTTTTGTGGATTCAATTGCTGTTACCCTTAGATAACTGGTCACTCTATTGTCTTCCAGGCTCTTACATGCTGGTGAACTCCTCCCAGCATGCAGTGGGCCAGCGCGCTCAGCTGTTGCTCCCTTCACTGAGTGAGAACGACACACACTGCGTCCAGTTCAGCTACTTCCTGTACAGTCGGGACGGCCACAGCCCTGGAGCCCTCAACGCCTATGTGCGCGTCAACGGCGGGCCCCTGGGAAACCCTGTGTGGAACACCTCAGGCTCCCACGGCAAACAGTGGCACCAGGTCGAACTGGCTGTGAGCACTTTCTGGCCAAACGAATACCAGGTAAAAGACTGATGTTGACATATATCTCAGTTCTCAGTTCAGTTATTACAGTTCTGAAAAACTCATATTACTGCTATGGATGCTAACATTACTACTATAATATGACTGAACACTGAGACCTGGGAACATTGAGGTCTTTAGTCAGTGATTGGTTGATAGATTAAAATTTGTATTAGATGACAAATTATTATAGAATTGAAGTAATACCTAGTGAATACCTTGTTTATTAGTACTTTCATGATCAAAGAGTTATTTTTGCATGAAATCCTGTGAGCTTGTGGTTTTGTTAGTGGAGTTTGAGTCAGATATTTGGTCAGACCAGAGATTCTTCATATTTTTTTCTATCTTTTGCCTGCACCACACCTTTAATCCCTTTAAGTCGACTTATCGATGTCGACCAAGAATTTCTTTTGTCAAATACAGCCCTAGCATTGAAATTATGCTGAAGTTATTAACCATTGGTGTAGTACATGGTTAATTTAGTATAGGTTATTAAAGGCATATAAGGCTCTTGGCTAATCATATCTAAATGTAAACCTTCAATAGACTAAATCAGCTCTAAATTGTTGTTCTTTCTTTTATTAAGGTTTGGGACCTTTGGTACATGAATGAATGCATGATTTACGCTTAATTTATTCTTCAAAACAGCACTGCTCTGAGTTTTTCACAACATATTTTCATAGCTGAGTAAATGCATTATGACGATAACAATTTAATGCAGTATTTTATGATCATATCTAAGGTTTTTTTTTAATTCTTTTTGGCCCTAAGACTTTAGATAGAACAGTGTAGCGTTAAATGGGAGTAAGAGTAGGGAGGAAATTCAGCAAACTGAGCCTCTCACAACACTACAGCTGGCACGGTGCTGCTGCTTCACCCACTCGACCACCAGGCAGCGCAGCTAAGGTTTTCTAATAAATTCATAGCGATCACCATAGCTTCAGGTTGAGAGGCACGTTTGGCGTTAATTACTTACATTTGCAATTTAATTAGCATTGATTTCCTCATGAGTATACAGCAGCGCTAGCAGCCTAGGGCCCTCTCTGGGTCTAACATGAGCTTCCTGGTTGCAGACTTGTAGATCTGGCCTCCAGCACTGCTCATGGTTTCATGCCGTTGTGTTCAGCGCCACACTATTGACTGTGTTACAGACAGGTAGCCCATTGGATATGCCTCTCATAATCCATTTTCTTTTTTCTGCAAACTCTGCGAAGCTGTCAGAAAGCAATTAAGTGGACTAGTGTGCATTTTATCAAGAACTGTCAATCCTTACAATTTAATTAAATTCTGTTCGGCCATGCAAGATGTGACCTTCACTATGTAAATACCAATCCTGCACGGGGACATGATATAGGATGACACTGTTCTGACACTTTGTATGATCTGAGGAAGATAATTTAATGTACAGTTGTTTGTTCAATTTTTAATATAATACTATCTACGAATAAAGTATGTGGTGGCTGTTAAAGGCTCATTGTTGGTCATACATTTTAATTAATGCCCTTTCACCTATGCTCAATTAAGCAACAAATTACACTCTTTAATTAAGCCACAGCGCTGTTTAAGATGCTAACTCAACATTTTGTCCTTAGCAACACAAAAAATAAACAACTATTCAGCATGAACGGCTTGCAAATTTGCAAAGTGATTTTGCAATCACTGACAATTATATCTGAACAAATTATAGTAATAGTAACAAAATAGAAAGCATTAAATAAAAAAGCTTTAAGCATTAGTTTTATCGTTCCCTCTCCAAAACCTTTGTACAGCCCAACATCACTATATTTCCTTTTTGGACTTTACTGAATCGTTAGATAAAAGGTCCAATAATCATTTGATAATTATTTAGATTTTTTTTTTGGAGCAATACATTGATTTGTTTGATAAATACATTTACTTTATCGTACATCATAATGAAACAGAGCCCAAAAGCAGTAGGATGTAGCAAAAAGCATGTGTGCGTAATCAAAGACGAATCAAAGAATAGGACAATGTATAAAGTCCCTATAATACACACTCATTTATTGTATATTGTTCTCTGGGTGAGATTAGTGCAGAGCTTTCCCTTCGTGCTCTGGTTTCAGTGTGTTTTCCTGACACTCCCAGTGAACCGCACTCTCTCTTGTCTAGTCGTCGTGTGAGCATCTCTGCAAACAGTGTAGAGAGCCGACATCACAGCGCTGCAGGAGAGCCTCGGCCCTGGTCAGAGCAGAGAGTGGACTGGCTTTAGAGAAGTGGGTGACTCTTATAAGAAGAAGGACCTAAACACTGTATCTTTTAATAGGACCACTAATGGATAATTGTCCAGATTATCTCATGGGACATTTCCCAAATTAAATTGAGTTGGTTTTAAACTTTTACATTTAAATTAGATAGCACAGTGTTGTAGAAAGAATTCAAGTAGTCCAAGAGTTGTAAAGAGAGGCGGAAGAAATGTATTTATCATCATTACTAGACCTGGAGACATGAACACATTTTGGTATTGTCCACTCAAGTCTTGCCAAGCTTCAGTTGTAGGAGAGATTATAACCTCTGCTGATGTTGGTGAGATAAAACTATTGGCCACAAAATGTCAACAAGAACCAAGTTGGAGGTGTCCTTGATATTGCACTGCAAATGTACAGTAGGAACATAATTTAATTTAAAGTACATGTGGTTTTAAAGTTTCAGAAAGAGTAATGCACAAACAATGGTAACTAATAATAATAATCAGAATTGGTTTATTGCCATTGTCAGCGATCAAAATTCACAAACATAAGAACATGCTTATAATGATATTATTATATTATATATTAAATATGTATTGCATTGCATGTGGCATTATTCATTCACTTCACACTCAATGGTAGTAAACTACTGTTGTAGTCAGGCAGTGATGATTTAGAATGACTGCCAGCACCTCAACTGGTCAGCCTGGAGCACATGACGATGTTTAACCAATGAAAAGTCAGGAAACATGACCTAAATAAAGCATTCATAAGTTGACCCTCCTCAACATTCTAAATCTCTCACAACTGAGAAAGTCACATCATAAACAGAGCCCATTATCACTGACACACACACGTATGTAAATATATATATATGTACAAAATTCCACGCTTCAAACCTTCTTTCGAATTGTGTATTTTTAATGCAATGTTCAAATCAAAAACTGAAAAATCTAACTTTGACGAAACTTTAACGAAATATGGAAAATCAAATCATATTTCCCTTTGTTTGTTTTCGATTTTAAATTGAAAATCAAACGAATGAAGGGTACACAAACCATTTACCAAGTCACCTAGTAATGTAGTTATGTATAAAATCTTCTTTCAAAGACTTTTAATTTTGCTTTGGCCCATTTAACTTGGCCCTCAGAGTCCCCTATACACTACAGGTTCTGAAAGCGACATACAAATAAACCCCCAGTTAAATTGATGCAGTCGGTAGACAGTTTATATGGTGGTTATAACTCTATTTTAACAACTCTCAGTAAATGGAAAACTAAAAAGTACAAATTCAGTCTTCATGCTTTCTTAGCTTTTCAGCAAAGACTGTGTTAAGTTTACAACTCAGTTAGCTTGAAGCGCTAAATCATCTCCATGGCAACTCTAAGTAGTTAACCGACAGATTTACTTCGTCATTAAACCCACAAAGCATTCTTTTCATGCCGGGGTTGGAAATTGGTTCCTCAAATCATTGTCTGTGAGATAAATGCATACATCTTTGGAGGTAAACACAATCAGCTTTTCTAAATGTCCAGATCTAGATTATTTTAAAAATATTATGTCTGCAACTAACGATTATTTTGGTAATTGATTAGCCTAGCGATTATTCTTTCGTTTAATTGGGACATCCTGATGTAGTTTGGGCTTTAGGACATCCTGATGTAGTATATTTACCGGCAAAATAGGTTTCAGCACTTTCACTTCATAAAAAGAACAAATATTTTGACGTTTTTCAGTTCTGTTTCATGTTAACAGATGAAATAATGACTGAAATACAGACGTTGAATTAATTGCAAATTTTTTTGTCTTATTTCTTATGGATCTTAGGTTGGTTGTTTGTGGCTGTTTTTCAAAGGCTTTGTTGCTTGTTTCTCTTTCAAAATCTGGTATTTGATCAAAAACATGAAATAATCACGTTTTCTTTGTCATTTTGATGTAATACCAGACCTGTCTCAGTGATAAAACATCTTTTCTGGGCAATTGGCAAACTTTGAAGTCTGTGTATAATCCAGGTAAC
This sequence comes from Rhinogobius similis, assembly GCA_019453435.1. Taxonomy (NCBI): domain Eukaryota; kingdom Metazoa; phylum Chordata; class Actinopteri; order Gobiiformes; family Gobiidae; genus Rhinogobius; species Rhinogobius similis. The sequence goes on along the minus strand of CM033626.1, from coordinate 23,023,602 downwards.
AATTATTTGATTACTAAATTAGTTGATGATTATCTCAATAATTGATTAGTTGCAATTAACTGATTAACTTGTTTCAGCCCTAAAATAAAAAATAAATAAATATATATCTATACAGAGATACTAATCAATACTAAAACCAGAGGATACTTATTGGAACTATCAATACTGATAAATATCAAATTAATAAGGCAAAATTTGACTTCTTCTGAATAGTTTTATAATGAACACATGGCAAATGAAATCAAGTTTGAAATGTTAGTACCAGTAAGGCTAGATTCTTATGTTTTTTGTGGATGCAATTTCTGTAATAACACCAAAAAGTCTATGAAAAGTGGGTTGTTCAAACATGTCAGCACTGTTACGTGATCGCTCTAAGCCCCCATCACACATTTGAAAAGGGGGTTTCAGTCTGAACAGATTGGTGAAAATCCTCCGGTATAGTGAGACCTTGAGATGTCTGGATTGGAGATTTTATGTGTCTGGTGCACTGCCATGTCATGTTGAAGTGCAATACCAGGAGAAGCTTGTTATTAAATATTAAAGATGCTATCCAACCTGGTAAGATCGCCAACTAGAGCTGGAGACATGGGATTTCAGTCTCTCCTTGGGTCATTTCAAATGTGGTAGGATATTTTTCAGATTAGATATTAATATGTTTTAGTGATGTATTTATTTTCTATGATGTGTGAAGGTCATGCCTCGGTCACCATGACTCGGACTAATGGATGTGAACAAGCTTGTTTTTTGCTAATTTCAATGACGTTCTTGAGGTTGCTTCACAAAAACACAGTTTGTGGAATGTTTTTACGTTTGTAGCCAGGTCTATGCTCTTAATCAAATTTAATGATTGTCATTTATAAATTAGTTAGTCATTATATAGTTATCATTGTGAAGGCTTATTCGGGGCACTGGCCTCTTTCTTACTATTCATTTGTTCATATGATGCCACTCAGCAAGATGTCTGAAGCAAAATGAGTCCAAACTACTATCGGTCACATTCATGCAGAAGCTTTAGCCTCAAAAAGGGCAGTGACAACTTACACTGAACAGAAACCACCCGCAAAATGTGCCAAAGGACATACGATCTTTATAACAACTTGATAGTGCCTCGATTTGCACACAGAGAGGACACACAGCAGTCGTGTAAGAAAACATATCAACAGGATTGCTGTACAGTAAAGATGGATTAGGACAAAGTACAAAACATCCTACTGCTTAGTTTTCTCAAGAAAGCCAAAGATGAGAATTGAACGGCAGCTTTATAAACGTTTGAAGAAGGAGAAACTTATGGAAAAAGGTTACAATATAGGCTATAGTTAATATATTAAATATATTGAAAATTATATCTAATTTTCAAACACATTTTTTATTTAACCAAGTACAATATGCCGTTGAATACGTTTAGTTTATCGTGAAGAAAGGTGTTTTTTAATTTGTTATCCGTTGCATATTGTCAAAACTTTTTCCAGATTTATGTTTCCATTTTTAGGCCCTGGGCTTTCACAGTGCCTTTTGAAACTGTGCTAAAGAGGCTATATTGGTATTCATAATGGCATATTTTATAACATGGACAGCTCTGGCCTTTTCCAGTTGAGTAGCTTTCCTTGAGCGTGTGACCTTTTAGTTGTGACTTTTGGGAGGTTATTTACCTATGAGTGTGTCCAATAGTGACTGAAGGCCTATGTCTAATGCTATCTCTGGCTGCGGGGAAGGCTGTGCACTGTGTTAGGGCTCAGATGAATTGTCTTTTGATTTGTATACATTACAGAGCTTTTACAGGCCTGTATTGCAGCGTAATGTAATACATCCTCATAATGTGTCTTTTATTTCTGCTATAAATCATTTGATGGCATGCTTTTATTTGTCCCACTCCAGATGATTTCAGCATCTTCAAGTAACAATTCATTAGTAAAGCAGAGCTAACAGGGGTCTCAGATGCAATGGGAGAAGTGGGTTAAAAAAAGAATAGCATAACTTTGTCGGGTTGTTTATTAAAACAAATGCATGAATTGTCCGCGTCTTAATCACCCTCTCTCCTAATGGAGAATGGAAATGAACAAATAATTAATCTTTCGCAAAGCACTTTAACTCACACTTGGAAAGAACACCTTCAGTTTGGCCTTCAATACATTTTTCTTCGACTTTATACACTACATTTAATTAATGTCCTTGGATACATTATATACTAAGTGATATTTATTATAAAGATAGCACAATGATAACTGTAATGCTTTGTTTTACAATACTGTAATGTATTCATGTTTAAGTAACACAATGAAAACATGGATCTTGTAACAAATAGTCCATTCCACATTTGTAAAGAAAATTAGTAATGACTAACTGATCTACTTTTAAATGGATTAATGGATTAATTCTTCTGAAATAGAGATGATCAAGTACAACAATTATTAATTAAGTTATCTCGCTAACAGACTCACAAATAAAGCAACCCCAGCGAAAAACATGGGCGCAGGTGATGATAGAGGAGACACGGGGCATAGGAGATTAACAGGGCGCAGAACATCATGTCCCTAAACACAATATATAACATAGAGAATGTCAAAGAAGTCGGAGAGAGCAGGCTGTAAATCATACCTATGGCGTCTTCAGGGTCAAGTTCAAGCCGAGCCTGGGAACAAACTGAGAAATATACTTTGGCAGGAGGAGATTAGCCTCCATGTTGATCCAGCAGTGAGCAAAGGCCGGGTGCCTGTAGAGGAAGAGGGGTCACTTTCTAACTCGATGACCCTCTACACACACCTTACATCATGGTTTCCAACTGACGCCACCCCCTTTTCAGTCAACTGTGCTCTTACTACCCACACTCTTCACCTCTGTGTCTCATTTTGTCGAGACTTCTTCGTTTTTTCACCAGCCGACCTCAATCTTTTCACATCCTATCCGTCTGTAGAGGTGCCTTCTGGGTCTCGCACGGTCGGGGTTGTTGTCACACCAATTGTTGCTGTAATCACATGTATCCCTGGCCTTAAATCCGGAGAGGTGGGGCGGGCTGCATCCTGCTTACTGCGAGAGGAGGACATTTGGGGCTAGAGGTGCTCGAGGTGTTGTTGTTCTTCTGAAAACACCATGGGAATCTAGTAAACTTTTCCCACTTTTGTATTATTTAAACACACGCAAGTAAATATCTTACCAAGGAGTGAATAGGTGAATTGTTTGTCTTTCTGGCTCTCTACAAGAAGGGTTTAGTTCAATTCCTGACACATGTACATTTAGTTGCAGCGTCTCAAATCATCATTAAAGGAAAGGAAACAATGCCAACGATCTTGGCAAATTCATGTTGTCTTCATTCAGTTTGTTGTAGTACTTGCATATTTAGTGACATTCTGAATTGGTTTCACATCAGTCAGTGTCTAATTAAAACAAAAAATAAATAAAGCCATTCTAGGTGCTATACTTTATATCATAAATCACTACAATATTTTAAATTGGTCTCTCTATCCTTAACAGCACATGAATGGCATTATGGAGGAACTATGGTAAATGTAAATGTGGTGAAGCCCTGTTTCCAAATTATAACCAAGAAAAATATCAGCCATGTTTTTGTCTTCATCCTGGATTACGAATGCGATTAATCCTATACTTCCTTGAAAAAAAGAAATAGAGTGTCACCTTGTAATTGTCATGATTATACTTTCCAAGCTATTTTCACCTGATTACCATGCTATTGTTGTGCTGCAAAGAACACAGCTCTCACTAAATGATGGATATATGGATCCGTCTGGTAGGGTAGCCAGCGTCTCTTGAACGTCTTCAACTGCATTTGGTTTAAAAACAAACAGCTCATTGCACACAGTCCTTAAATTATGTTTTTTTTTAACTGCACAATCCACTAATACATGCAAAAATACACGCAAATCATCTTGTATATTCTCTCAATCTCGGAATATTTGAGAAATAAATGTGAAGACTGTTTCAATTGGTTTGGCTGTACAATGTCTGCACCTGCTTGTAAACAGAAAACCATTAAAAATAACAAGTACCCAGCAGAAGGACATTGGTGTGAAAGCCTGAGCAAAGCCTCGGACATTATCCATGTTGTAATCATGTGGTCGGAGGATTATGAGAAACAATAACTCAAAGCCGGCCTTCGATCAAACGATCCAGTGGAAGTCTGTCCTTGGTGCGTTGAAAACAAACATCCCCCCTGCGCCTCATAACTCTGGCACCATTATAGAGCATGGTGATTCGATATTGATTAGGCTTCACGAGAGCTCACCTCATGCGGCTTATTGTTCCAGCGTGCCGTGTGCAGTTTAGCCGTCCCCCGGGCCCCATGTGCACGCTGCATTATCTGCTCTTATAGCTTCATCGCAGGCTGAACCCTGAATGTCCAATGCACCTCACCGCTCGAGAACCACACTGTGTCCTCCCAGATAAAGCTATTATATTTCCGGGCTCTTATAGACGGAGGCAAAGCTCAACCAATCTCTGTTTAATGTTTTTTTTCTTATTTCTTCCATTAACGCCATTATTTTGGTTTAGGGCCAGCAGATGTGCTTTCATGATGTGTTTCATGGTGAGATTTACTGTAGTTAAGCTCAAAAGTGAAGATCTGTCCCCCGAAGTTGATGTGTTGATGTGAAGCAGAAATTTTGAGATGTTATGTTACTGTTTTGTGTTCTAAATAAAGCTACTGTTCTTAACTAAAAGTTTTCCACAAAAATTGGACTGTTACTAACCATTTTTAATAGTCGACTAGTCAGTGATTATTTTTTCAATTGCACAGATTTTTTAATCACCATATCAACAAAAACATTGAAATATGGGGAGTGGCGACTTCTAGATAGAGACTATTTACAAATAGTCTATTATTAATAAATAAAGTTTATTCTTTTTTTGACATTTTGATTTGATAACTCTGCTGTCTTTGTTATAAAATGGTCTTTTTCAGGTCTTGTGTTTTAGAGTTTATATAGTCTAAATAATGATTAAAATTATCAAAATTCTATTATGATTATTTTTTATAGTCACGATTTGTCAATTAATCGCTGCATTCCTACACAAAATCATTCAAATGAAACCCCTAAACAACCTTTGTAACTGATAAGCTTCTATTCACTTTGACCCCATTTTTAATCTTGCATGTAATCAAATACATTCTGCTTTCTGGTTTGAAACACAGGTAGAGGAGGCTTCATACAGTATTCGACTGGTAGTCAGTACCACCATCTTCATCCGTTAAATGTTCTTATTCTTGATATACAGTTGGTGTGTCTGCCATTTTCTTCCAAATGTGCGATGATGGCTTTGTTTGTAATTATGTCTATCAACAAAAGGGGACGTCACTCTCTCAGCTGTAGAGGTTATTTTCAAAATGGTTCCTATACTTAAGCTTGGAATGGTATAGGATAATCACAAGCAGTTACTCTTCTCTGCTCTACATTAAATCCAGTCATCATATTCACTTTACTTTTGCAGGTGCTGATAGAGGCCACCGTTTCTCGGGAGCGGAAAGGCTACATCGCCCTTGACGACATCATGGTGGTCAACTATCCCTGCTGTAAGTGCCGCTTCTGACAACAGCAGAGAAAACAGGAGAGAAAGAGTCTTTAAAAGTTTCTAGAGTTTGGGGGTGAGATTCAAATGAAAGTGGAACATAAATAGGCAGGAGGAGAAGAGTAATGACTGATTGACCTTTGATATTAGCACTGCGCAGAGGCCCAGGGTGTCCCACAGCAACACGGGCAATATTAAAACACTGTGACACTCAAATGCCAACTCATCTGAAAACACACACCTGCCTTTGTGCCTTCGAGCCATTTTTGACAACCAAATGTACGAGTTAATCAGTCCTGGTGGTGTATTACACGCAACTTTTCTACAAAGGCATTTCTGCATTATTCACAAGGCACACTACATCAAAGCTCATGAAAATGCATTCTCTTCGGGGTGTAACCTCTGACTCCCCGCCGCGGTAAAGCTTTGTGTGTCACCAGTGAAAAGAGTATGATTTCAGCGCTGTTGTCAGGCCCTGGAGGAGTGTGTGTAAAACATAAGCACCCCCAGAGTTTAATACCAAGACCAGGTCTGGCTGTGTCACGAACACTCAAAGTGCAATGGACACGGCGCTGAACAGGAGGGCTCTTGTCAGGTCATAGCACGTTTAACACCTCCAGCACACGGCTACAGTTGGTAAGTGGCTGCGATAAATGATAGTAGTTTTGTACTCACTAGCAGATTGAGACTGTATATTTACACCCCTTGTGGATGAAATGGCATTTTAAAAGAAGTCATTCACTGCCGAAAGTGAGCTGCTTGTCTGTGGTTTATAGCCTTTCTGTACGTACAGCGCTCCGTCAGCCTCTCCGATCCTCAGAGCAGCAGCAGATGGCTTCCCCTGAATGCTCCCACTGTGGCCATTAAATAATTAAGGCTCTCATCAAGACCTGAGCATGCCTTATGAAATGGCACGAAGCCAGTCTGAGTTACTTGGCAGAGATCAGTGTGAAGAAAGAAGGAGAAGAAACCAAAAGCAAGTGTTGCGCAGCCAATAGCGCAACTCCAAAATAAACCATTATCAAATCAACTCCTTTTGGGCTTCTTTGTTAAAGTGTGCATGACATTTTTGTTGTTTTCTCCTGGGTCTCTGGGTCTTTGACTTTATCAGTTCCAGCACACTGAAATATTTATCTCACTAAAGAGTCTGCAGGATAAGATTTGACACATTTCGCTGTAGTACCACGCACATCTTGCCAACTATACTGCCAAAGTTAGTGTGTGCGTGTTCACACTTATTTTACTACTTGTTTATGTTTGCTTCTCAGGCACAAATATGAATTATGAATTAACCTTAGGAGGCATAGTCACTCAAAGGAAACATGGCCTCCTGTGGGGCGCTCCCCGTACTCTACTTACTCTAAGTTCAACAAATAGTCATCTCCCCCTCATCTCCATAGCAGCACAGAAGCAGAGATCAGTGAGAGCCACACTTATTCTTTTCCCAGAAGCCTCGGCTCTTCCATCTTGTGCTGTCAGTCAACTGGAGCGACAGGCGGACTAGTCCTACCCTGTGTCTGAGGGATGGCAGGCGGCGCTGCGATGTTTACCCAGATATTTGGCTCAGCGGGGGGCTGTGTCTCACTGCGCTATTGTTAATCACCGAGTTGGGTGAGAGGGCTACACCTACACACTGAGTCACTGGCACTGCCGCTTGGCATGCTGGGACATTATTAGTCAAAATATGGTGTGCTGCTTTACGGCTTGTCTTTAGCAGATACTCCCACATTCAGCACATCTATAATCCTCTACTGTCTATTTGAACTTAATTCTATAATAGACAGAGTTGTCTCCTCCACAAACATTTACACATGAATATACAACTATATAGAAGATTTATATGAACTAGATTGTATGACGCTTTAGCGCACTTGCATTTCAATAGCGAGAAAAAAAAAAAAAACACGGGCAAAAACAACTTTAATGGTGTTGCTGCAGTTATATAAATGATGTGATAATGACATGAGCTTGTATAGAAATGTATTTAGTTCAGTTTCTGCTCATAAAAGGTAAAAAGAAACAACAATAAATGTCTTTTGTTGAAGTGTCTGACTTTGTGGGCGTCCTAAAGGTAATAGAGTCTTTTGATGTTTGTTTTGTGTCTGTCTTTAGATAAGGCGCCACATTTCTCCAGGCTCGGAGACGAGGAGGTCAATGCTGGGCAGAATGCCACTTTCCAGTGTGTGGCGGCTGGATGGTCATCTGAAGCTGAGAAGTTGCTGCTGGAGGTGAGAACTTGAAAAACTGAAAAACTGCCTTTTAATACACACTTCACAACATGTTCAGTGTGAGTTTTTATTTTCAGTCCACATCACGACACTGCACCGCCATCACTAAAGATATGCTGCGTTTGAATAGCTTAATGTCCCCAATGTATTCATGTTTAAATAAAGACGGCCAACCTTGTTTTTAAGGCCACACACGCCTTGAAGTCTCCTCTCTTTGCCTTTGGGAAGTTAAACAGCTTACAGGGTCAGAGTGGTTTTCTATTTATTCAGAACATGTGCAGAATTTTAATTATCAAACTTTTCATCTTCTTTTTTCAGACTTTTGTTTCCAGCCTTGTATTCAGATTGGTTACAGTAATAATCTTTTCCGTTAGCTGCGTTTATTAAAAGACTCTTAACCATTATGCTATAAACATCTTTCCGCTCTAGCTGCAGTTGCTTCTACTCTGACTGCACAGGCCACCCACGGACACCATTAATCACATCTGACCTTAAGCAAATCACAATAATACGCACGGTGTAGATTCAGTATGATGTGTTCCAGCTATTGTGTCAGTCAGCCACAGCACAATGTCCCCCTGATTACAATTTACTGTTATTTTCTTTCAGTCTGCCCCTATAGTTTACAGGTGTGCATTGTATTCGTTACATTCATTGTTGGTCTGAACAAGAATGGAGCAAAGTTAAAACGTCATTGTTATAGTCAGTACATTCATCACTGAATATAGTGCTTAAAGGTCCCATATTCTGCTATTTTGCCCTTTACACAGTCTATTCTAAGGGCTTTGTTGATAAAATTTTGCGTTGTGCAATATCCATAACATAACAGTTTCCAAAAAACACCCATCTCTTGGACTGGCCCCCCTCCATGTAAAAGCAAACGGCTCACTCTGCGATCTGACCCCCCGAACAGAGAGCAGGCTGCCTCCCCCGCCCAACTCGCGCGCCTCCCCCGCCCAACTCGTGCCGAAGCAGCGATACACAAACACGGGAATAAACCTTTTATCCGTCCTGACGGTGCGTCGTGCTGAGTCCTACGTCCTGGATCTGACCTGGAGTTTGACGTGCTCCAGTACCTCGACGACGGACGTTGCCGTTTGGTAAATAACAAGCTAACTCTTCGATCTGTCGTATCCATCGTGTAATTACTGTGTAGCATTAGCATTAGCTGTTTTTATTCTGCGGCTGCGCGCTTCCCGGAGGCATGGCTTAAACACCGCGTCATCCTGGTGAAGCGCGTCATCTTAGTGAGGAGCCCCCGTCTGCCTGCTCAGCCGAGGGGGACAAAAAAGACAGTTCTCTAGCGAAAACATGCGGGAATCAATCAAAAAACCACTTTGGGCACACATACGAGGCCCAAATAGCACTGTAGGAAGGTTAAAACCTCTGAAAAGTCGATTTTGCATGTTATGGGACCTTTAAGTAATTCAGAAACAGTGAAATGCAAATATTAATTATGATAAATAGCGTTTTACATCTTACGTTTAGATATATATATTTTCAATGGGTCTAAAAATCGCAGGGTCCCTCAAGATTCAATACGATACACAATATATGGCTCACGGTACAATAATATTACACTTTGGCGATACATGTGATAATCAATATATTGCACATAATATTCTGTGATATTGTACAGTAGTATTGTAGTAGTATAGTACTGTAGTATAATGTGTTTTTGAATACATTACATACATTTTCAAAACAGCATCTCTTTGTTAAAGCACTACCTGCTAGTGTCTAGACACAATACTAATATTTCTCAGTTATAAAATAAAAAATTGTGTATTATTGCATTATTGGCTCCAGTAGTCATGAACATATTATCTGCCCCATATACAGATTGCTTTATATCCTACATATTTGTTAGATAAGCGCACACAGACACGCATTAGAACACAATGATAGAGGAAGTAATAAAGGTGACAATGATGGACGTAATCTAGTGTGTAATTAAAAAAATACATACATAAAATACAAAGAAATAATACCAATACATAGAATACTAACAATACTTAATGTTTGGGAAAATAGATAATAATTAACACTTATTGTTTGTACACATACATAGACATACACATACACATTTCTTCTGCTGTCTGTCCTTGCACTTACTTAGTGTAAGGTGCCAGTGGATGGTGCCTAGCGCTTACACAATTTAGTTATGTTATCATTTTAAGGGACTGCGTGAGATGCAATGATCACGTTAGCAGTTGCAGTTAACGTGTTTCGACGGCAGAAATGCTCAGAAGGAGTCTGGCAATGATCTAAGGACAGCAGAAGCTTATCAGATAATTGACGTCTGAAATCAGAAAAACATCATCGATCGAGGGAGTTCAGCAGGAAGTGTTTTTAACGGTTGGAGAGGAGAGGATTTTCTCACCAGCATTCTTCAAATTAGCATGAATGAAGGTATGTTTTTGATGACGGAACATGGTTAAAAGCTCAAAGAAGTCACTGTACAATATGTGCCCTTTAATATTAGATGTACAAAGTAATTGGAAATAACATTGACAATTAATATTACAAACAGTGCAAGTTTATGACGTATGATCTGCGAGTGCAGATGTGCAGTGTGTAAAAACAATCTGTACTGCTGTTCGAAAGATACAAGCCTCTGAGTTTACACCTGACTAATACTGTGGACCATTCTTTTTTGTTTATGTGGACATCCTCAACCACAAACAGCACAGATGTGGTTAAAGGTTTTCTGTAGTTTCTAGTTTGTAGCTGCAGAACAAAAAACCCAATCTTTTGCTTGAATGTGAGTTGTGTGTTGTCTGTGGTTTTTCAAGGCCCAAAGGACAGCGGCCAGCTCAACCCAAAAGTCTCTTTGTTATTCGCAGCAGGCTCCACATGCTTCGGATTCACTTAAAACAGCTACATCAATAGAACGACTTTGAGAAATACGTGGCCACAATTTCACATGACAACAATGGAAACTTGGAGAAAATATGCCAGGCCCGATGTGTATTTTTGAGTTGTGAGGAGTTGACAAATGCTCAGAGTTTTAATGGTGTGGAACAATGTGAGAAATGCAAAGTGCAGCAGCGAGGTGTAGCAGACAACTTTCATTTGAGTCTGTCTCCAGTTTCCCTCTTTTTCACTTTACCTGCGCTCTTTCAGGCAAAAAAAAACGAAAAACAAAGGACATGTTTACTCTAAATGAATGTGTTTTTCTGTTAAGGAATTCAAGTACACTGTATAGACCCTTTAAAATACTAAAATTAAATAAACCATTCTACACTTTCAATAGTTTAGTGACATCAGATTGAAATGCTGCTATATTAAGTGTTCATCCACAGTAGAAATGTCACTTAATTTCCTTTTCTACATCAAAGGATAGTCTGCAAGTTGTATTTGAGCTTCACAAAATGTATAATTTGTGAAAAGGTATGATATGTCTGTAGATAAAATGGAAAAATATTGTGGTTCAACAACATGTGGGTCAAGTATTTGTCCAGTCAAACCTGAAAAACAGGATTTTTCTTTCATCATTGTGGGGAAGTAGGGCAAAGTGATCAGAAGTAGGAGGCAGACTCAGAATCTTACGTTTTTCCCATTTATTCACAAAACAAATAAATTTTAAACACCTTATTAAACTAAATCCAAATTGAACTATGGCAGTTCTCCCCTCCACATGGTCTGGCCCATGACCCCTCCAAAGGTTTTAAAAATGGCCGCCATGAGGCCCTCCTCCTCTTTGACCAAACCATGTGGAGGACAAGGTAAGTTTGTTGAGGTGAACTGAAATACAAATTTAAACAAATAAACATATTGAAAAGAAACTTATGTGTTGTGTGATAACTAAAAAAAAACTAAACAAAACAAACCCGGGATTGTTATGTTTAGCAGTTTTAGTTGTATATGGGAAATTGAAAATTAAGACAAATTAGAGGTGATTAAAGGGACAAAGACCCACTTTGTCACAATCATGCATGCTAAGTGCCTATAATAATCTCCAGTTACATAAACAAATAATATAAAATATCTTTGTGGATGTTAAACCAGGCTTTGACATCACTCACATGTGTCGGTGAGTGGTTTTCATTTGACAAAACACTCTTGATTTTTCATATTTTGTGATATTCTGAGGTTAATCCCACTTTCTCCATTGGGATCACATTACACATTAAAAGTTACATAAACTTTTAAACTGTCAATACTTTCAATTAACATAAAATATATAGAGCATTATTCATTCCTTATAACTCTGAACACCATGATCATCGCATTCATACGGAGGCCAAGACAACAACATTTATTTATAGTAAACAATTTCTTTTTTTGGTGCTATTTGTTGTTTGTTAGTCGTTTGCCCTGCTCTTCACATCTTGCGCTGCAACATTGCCCTTAACAGCATCAGATAAATAACCGCACACTACTTTATGACTGTGGCTCTGCAGCACAGCTCTTGGAGGACAGTTGATATTGACAGCTCCCATTAAGGGCTGTCGTACATTACTCTCCTAATGACTATTATTTTAACAAGATTACTTTGGTTATTATGAAAGGACATCAGATTGTCATATTGGCTGATTAAATCACAGCACATTGAGATGGTCCTGCTGTTCTAATTAAAACGCACACAAATGGACAATTCTCTGTTTAATTATGAAGCGCTGATAAAAAACTGACCCAGATAGGATTAATTTTAATGTTTTCTTTATTGTTTGCCTGGTGGATTGGGAGTGTGTAATATTAAGCAGTGCTGAATGTAATCATCTATTTTTTATGTTGCAATTAAAATACCTCACAGCTTCTTCAGTGTTTATACAGACTTTGGCCATGATTCACATTTTGAGCTTCTACTCCACACTTCACAAGGGCAATTTGGAAAGTTATCTTACTGCAATTTTGTCAACAAGCATTGCAATTAGTCATTTGTATCTTAAATAATAATACAGTCCACATTCGCACATTTTAAACACATCCAGGAGCATATCCAAAATGAATTGCTGAAATGTAAGAAACGCATGCTTTTATGAATCACGTATTCTAAGTTCAAACAGTTGGGTTAGCGTTTTTTTGTTTTGTTTTCAAGAATAACCCCAGTTAGACAAGTTATTTTATTGTTTTGTTGGGAATATATGGCATAATACTGAATAATCATGGACATAAATTAGCTATCAATCACTTAGCAACTCGGCTAGTCTGGTATGATATGAGAAGTAAGTCTCATATTTGTCCTATAGTCGTTAGCATTAGCCATTAGCAAAACCAAAAGTTATAAATAATCAAGAGCGTGTCGGCTGGTCGGCTGAGGCAAAAGCAGAGATTTCTGAACTTGTGTGCTCCTGGAAATTTAGTGACACTAATCACCGCTTTTACTTGTTACTGATGAGCTAGCCCTGCGACGAATTGGCCAATGTCCAGGGTGTACCCCGCCTGAGGCCCAAAGTCACTGGGATAGGCTCCAGTCACCCACGACCCCTAACGGGAACAAGCGGTAGAAAATGAATGAATGAATGGTGAGAAAAGCATAAATGACTGAAATATCATGGAATAAACTAGGACTGCAAGAAGTGAATCGATTAAGCGCAACTAACTGATTATAGATATAGTTGTCAATTTATTAAGTAATCAAATAATCGTACCTGGTCTATAGACGCTAAAACATGCCATGAGCTGCAGAGAAGAGGTTTAATGACTCAGACAGAGGAATCACACAAAATGACACGGGAAATTTGTAAATTTTTTGTTTTTGATTAAAATACCCTTTCTTCTGTTATATTCTCCAACAGGATGTCCTCCAGTAGCTTAATTTCAGCTTTATCTGGGCAAAATTGAGTAAAATCTCATAGTCACTGGCCTTTCACATTCTAAACAACAGATTGGTTGTAGGAATAATAACTAGACTAATGGATTACCAAAATAATTAGTTTCAGCCCTAGCCCTAGAAAAATTGGGACCATTCACCATTCATTTGTTCGTGAAGGAACATTCAATTTGACGTTACAGATTGCATTGGTCTTTGTAATAACCAAACAATTGGCGTCTTTGCAATTTGTTCATTCATTGTTCATTCAAATTGTGATTTGATCTTGCAACCCTTGACCTTGCCATACTTTTTTCCTCTGCAAAGTTTGGTAAAGACAAGAAACCAAAGATTTGAACTAGGGGCATCTGCCTTCAGTGGTTGAATCAATACTTTATTTAGATTATAAGGGACAACAGCAGAAAGAAGAACGCATGGAGTGAGTTAGCTTAAGATTCGAGAGTGACTTGTAAATCGCAAATTTGCCTTTTACTTAAATGCACTGTTTCCTGATACTTTTCTGTATAAATAGTGCACGTACAGTCCTCTGAGAGAAGTTTGCCTTAAATACATGGTTAGATCACAAAGAAGTTTTGTTAGTTTCACACTACTGTCCCATTCAGTCATCTAATGGATCGGCAGGACATGCATGTCTCTAATTTGAACAATGAAACTATTAAATGAGGCACATTAGTAGCACTGAAGATCATAACTCTGGTGACATTGCACGTCTGTGTTTGTGTGGTCCGAGCTCCATGTCCTTCTGTGTGCACTGAAGGGAGAATATGATGACCTGTCCTGTTTTTTCTGACCCCATCCTTTTCGCTGCTTTCCAGAGACACAATGGGGACATTCTAACCACTGCGTCTGTCAAGCACCTCGGTCACCGGCGCTTCGTGGTGTCCTTTCAGCTCGATGACGTCCAAAGAACAGACCAGGACCTTTACCGCTGTGTCACCCAGTCGCCCCGAGGCTCTGGAGTCTCCAACTATGCCGAGCTGGTGGTTAAAGGTAAGTCACCGCAATGCTCTGTGCTCTTTGGTATTTATCCACTCCTGTTTCTGACATTACAAACACGCGCTTACCTTTCCATTTGGCTTTATTCAGGGTCTTACTTAAAGTTTAGCCACTGTGTGAAATAGAATACATCCTTAGTGGAATCTCACAAAACATATTTCAAAAAGAGCATAGTTCAAACTGATCTTGTACTGATCTGTTTTTATTATCAACATCAGTACCGTAAAATGCGGGTTATAAGCCGCTACTTTTGACTCATGATTCCAACCCTGCGGCTTATACAGCGATGCAGCTAATTTATGTATTTTTCCGGGAACGGCCTCTAGGGTAGATTCGACCCGAATCCGCTCCGAGCCCGCGTGGGTACTGTCCGAACCGATTCAGAGTCATTTGCTGCATGATTCGACCCGACCAGGCCCGCGCACGTATGTCCGAACCCGAACTGGGCCCGCGCACGTGTAGAAATGGAGTTACGTAAACTGAGTTCCATGCAGAGTTTTATAGGCAGAGATATAAGCGCCTGACAGGGCTTCAAGTGTTTAGTGTTCTACCTGCACCAACGGGACGTCTCCTGTACCAGACGGGCCTGTTCCTCCGCTGACGCTGGCCCACATGATCTCTCCCTCGCTCCTTTCTTCTCTCTCTCGCTCCTCCGTTGCGCTCTCTTTTTCTCTCTTCTCTGCTCCGTGTAGCAGCCACGCACTTTCATTAAGGTGTCTTTTCTCACGTCACATATTTTGACCACTTTATTCGAGGATGTGGAGGAAAACAACACAGCACTGGCTGCACAAAGCACTCTTTCGCGTGGAGCGCATGTTACAAAACACATGTGCACCTCTCACAAGCACATGTTACAAAACACGTGCGCGCCTCTTCCCGAACCGGCACGGCCTGGCAACGTAAATGTCTCATGCTACAACATGGACACCCGCGGCTTATAGTCAGGTGCGGCTTATATATGTACAAAGTTGTTTTTCTTTGTAAATATGGCTGGTGTGGCTTATACTCAGGAGCGCTCAATAGTTCGCATTTTACGGTAAACTAGATGGAAACAGACTGAAATGGAAGTACGTGGTAATCTAAACAAATTACTGTCTATAAATATGACTTAATGATGCACAATGTGACTCCACCATAGAGATATGGATCTTTGCCTGGAATGTTCACAGTATGACATTCAACTTATCCACCAGGAAAAGTAATATTGTGCCTTTTAACTCTTGCCTGCCATGGACTGAAATTTCCATCTTTAGCATCCCAGCTGTTGCCCGCCAAGGACAGAATATCTTTATAGTATTAGGGGCTAGAGGGCGCCCTGGCGACATATTTATGTAGTACATGTCCAACCTCGAGTAAAACTGTAGATTCATGAAGGGCCCCTAGACCTTGAGGACACCCGGCCTGTGTGGTGTCAATTTGTTTACAATGCGGTGTGCAGCTACTGCCGATCGGCAGAATGGTCTTTGGCAAAACTAAAATGTTACTATTTCACAAGCTTTAGAACAGACATTTGATACTTTAAATGAGGAAAAGGGCGATACTGGTCCGGGGTTTCAGGAGGAGGAGCAGGTACTGACACCGGACTTCAAGACGATCTTGTCCCAAAGACTAAACTGGACTGAAAAGTGGACACAGAGTAGTAGTGAGTTTATTTCTTCATGTTCTTCATGTTGGTACTGCTGGATATAATCTGTGAATCATAACAGAGACAGTTCACGTTGCTCATCAACATTTGTTATGACACTTTTATTGGTTTGAAGGCGAAAAAAAGACGATCGTCATCTTCTCTCTGCTCTTTTTAACATGTAGATCATATAATATAGTCCTAAGAACTTTATTTCATTGCAGTTGCATTTTTTTGCCATCATTTAGAGCAGAGCAAAACTTAACTAAACAAATGTTTGATATACTAAAGCACTTTTTGTATCAAAATGCTCGATACTGATGAAAACTAAACCGGTTTTCAAATGGCTATAAAGAAGGAACGGGTCCATGTACAATAACTGTTATTTTTTTCAATGGATGTAGAGACGTGGGCATTTCTTTTGAGATAAACAAGTGGTTAAATCTGCCACAAAAGTTTTCAGCAGTGCTGTGAATATTGCTGAAACTTAGTAAAAACTCTGGCGGGCTAGGAGGGTCTGGTGAGAAAAAGGCTGGCGGTTAAACCAATACTAATATTAAGGATGGTGATAGTGATTCCTGTGACAAACTGGCATTTTGGTACGAAGTATGAGAAAATAATACTCAGATTTTCTATTGATTGCTCAAACAAAGAAACTTTTACCCACCCAGTCCTCCTGCTGGTCAGCCTCAGCGCAGCAGCGATACTCTGAGCGAATGACAATTGCAATGAAGACTATATTTTTAAAAGAAGAATATTACCTATTTTACCTCTTGAGGGCAAATAAAGATACTGGTTTTACATGCTTATTTACCTGCCATTTTTCCACTTTTTCCCTGGTTATTCAGCTTCAGATGCTTTCCTTTCTCTAACTTTGCATAAATCATGACATTTATGTTTTGTCGTATCGCCTACCACTAACAATTATAGATTGCACTTTTGGAATTGAGTGATTCTATTTATTTTACAAACATCACTTTGAGCGTAATGTAAAAGCATGAAAACAACAGGTAATGTTAGTAATGGTGACAACTACATAACTCTAATGTTTCTGTATGTGATGCTTTTCTTTTATACACACGTTACCTCAGACTACACCACAAGGTACCTCCGAGTATTTTAGATGGCCAGTGTGATTTTGCCGACATATTTTGTCTGAGGAGAAGTCAGTGTTGTCAAATAGCCTTCTGCTGATTCTTGAGCCACACTCAGCTCTTCAGCTCTCTGTCAAAAAGCTGTTCACTTGACTCGGACTAGTGCTGGCCCTGTCATATCATGTACCGCAGATGGTGACCTCACTCCCATTACTCACTGCAAGCCTTCATCCTGACACCTCTCTGACAGCATAGTAATGGTGTGTCGGCGCGATGCTTTGATGGCATAACAAACTCCATCCTGCAGCCGTCCAACAGTGAAAGGGAAAATGAGGATAAGAACAATGACAATCTAATGGCTTCTATCAACGTAATGGTTTAAAGAGCTCCTGTTACAACAAGACACAAGACAGTGGGCTGTTTGTGCTCAGTCAGGATGTGTATGTGCACTGAAGCCTCCAACTACGCTGTCCGTTTAAAATTGATAATACTAAAAAAGATCCAAAAAAAAGAAGATCCGATCCAGATTTACCTCCTGTTTAGAAATCGGAGTAGGGCAGATGTTGGTTTTCCTCTTCTGTTTTATCTGTCCCTCAGTAAATGAAAGCAGTTTAGCTAAATGGACATATATAACTACATTATACATTATATGTCGTTTATTTTATATATTATACATTTATTTCTTGTCAAGTTTTTCTCCAGTGTTATTTCCATCCTATAAACCATCAACTTATTACTCTTCAGTAAAGTTTTCTTTGTTGTTGCATATTATTTTCACATTTCTATAGAAAACGTTAGATCCTAAATTGTTTTCTCTATATGTAATAAGCATGGTTTATTGTCTAATTATTACAAAATGTGGTTTTATTACAGAATTAAGTAACAATTTAATTACATTTTGGATTATTATGATTACATACTGCATTATTACAAAAGTGTACATTATTACAGAGTTGTACAAAACCACTGACATGAAAATCTCAAATATATGCAGTCAACTCTCTTGCATTATAGTGTGAGTGAATGTAAAACGTTACTAATTCAGCTGAAAGAAATGGAAATACTTTCTATTCCGAGATGTGGAGACAGTTGAAGTACATTTACATATTAATCCAAAACGTATTCAATAATAGAAAAGTAATTTGTTCAAAAATGCCTTCAAATACCTGCCTCATCTTTTACCCACTGCCTCTTGTTGTTGTTTGATTTGTGTTTTTGTCTGTCCTGAACTGTGAAGCGTCTTTGAGGGTCATGAAAAGCACTGTACAAGTGTTATGTATTAGTATTATTATTAAAATAAGGCTGTAAAATTGAATTATAATGTGCTCACGATGTGCGTAACAGCTATTGTCCACGTAGCTGCTCTTTTCTTAGTTGTACTTACGAGAAGAATGTTATTTTTTTATTATTACTTACTATTCTGAATTGCCATTGGGTGAGATTATGTAGCAAAATATGTAAGTCAAGTGGCTATAACCCCACAATGCTATCTATTTCGGGAGCGATGGTCTGATTTCTTAATAAGACTGTTATAAATCCCTCTCTCCCCCACTATCCTCTTAAAAGATCCTCATCATTTCTACATTGATGCGAATCTAGTCCACAGATTACATGCCCAAATCACTATATAACTATTTCAGTGGCCCATAGAGAAAACCTAATGAATAAAACATTTATTCGCATATCTCTCTCTACATCTTTTATGCACATAGCCACTGTTATAGTTTAGATTCCAAGCACATTTTAAGACACGTTTCCAGGGGTTGCTGCCTGTTTGGAAAATATTGGCAGATGAAGCCTTAATTAAACACTGAAGGCAATGTTTAGTTTGAGAGTAAACTTTGCACGCCGTGGTATGTAATGAGAGGAGAAAACTAATAATGCACCCAAATAGGCATAAAAGGGTCAAAAGGGGTGCAAATTATAAACACAAAAAAAGTTTTTTTGGCTCGCTTTTGGGATTGTGAGCTCAAATTGAAAAGAAATAAGCCGTCTTCAGGCCCCACCGGTCGTCCGCACTTGTGGCTTCAATTCATGTCTGCGATAATGAATGCAAGCGATGACAGCCAAAGAACTGGGGGCAATGAAAAGGCAAATGAAAGCGGTACAAAAAAGAGGTGGGGCCCTGGTGTGTTGAGCGCCCTGAGAGGTGGAACCATGACATAAAAAGAGGCGTATTCTGTGGTAAAAGAGATTAGTCACAGCAGTGAACTTGGGTGTTTTTCAAGCTTTGTCTGCATTCCATTTCCAGCACGTTTAACCTGTGTTCTTGATGGTCTTTTATATTCAAAGATGTCTCTATGATCAATATTTAGAAAAACGGAACAAGAAATAGTAATGCACAATTTTGGAGAGATGTAAAAATGCTGGGAAATAAGTAATAATCCAGGAATGTAAAACCTTTCTGTAGTATTTTGAGATGTGAGATTTTTTTCTTAATGGCGTTTTGCCTGAAACAAAAAATCTTTGTCACAATAATTATTATACTGACTTATCGTTCAATAAGTGCCACAACAATATTTTTGGGGGATCAGTATTTATTGTGTGTATCTTTTTTTAGGAATTTTTTGTAATTTGTTTGGTAATATATTACAGTTAGAATCGGATTAGATCGCTGATATAAGAAGGGGCCTGACCATGCAGGGCTCTGAAAGTCAGTACCAAAAGTGTAGTTGATTGGAGACGGGCAGCCAATGAAGAGCTTTAAGAACAGAGGAAATGTGAGCCCGTCTATTTGTGCGGGTCAAGATCCTCGCTGCAGAGTTCTGAACCAGCAGCAGTCGAGGCTGCTCCTTCATGTTTAGAAATAGTAGTTTATTGTAAATGTATTGTCGTGACAGGCCTAGCAGTAACCCCTGACTAAAAATGTTTGACTCAAGGTCTGTTCAGTTGTATGGCTTTGTGAGATGTAGGAACTATTTTTTATTTTTATCTTTTGAAATTTTCCATTGATACTCCATCTTTCTTTGATCATAGTCTGTGCAGGACTTTTGCACTGTGTAAATTCTTTTCATTGTTAATCGGCATGATCCTTTCTTTGAATAGATAATGGCTTGTAAGGTCATCTATAGTTTTTTTCTGGTTAAATATGTGTTTTTCTCAGATTTTCAAGGTGAGGTGATAGCTGTTACGCCGTGTTTAGTACAAGTCCTGTAGACCTTTGGTATTTGTTCAGAAATAAAATGAGAGTTCTAAAATAACTTTCCATTTGCTTTGACAGTGCCCCCATCCCCCATCGCACCGCCTCAACTGCTGCGGGCCGGCTCCACTTACCTGATCATTCAGCTGAACACAAATTCCATTCTGGGAGATGGTCCTATTATCAGGAAAGAGATTGAGTACCGAGCCAGCCAGTCGCCTTGGTCTGAGGTGCACGGAGTCAACATGGTCACCTACAAACTGTGGCACCTGGATCCAGACACGGAGTACCACATCAGTGTGCTGCTCACCCGGCCCGGAGAGGGCGGCACCGGACCCCCAGGACCCCCTCTGGTGAGCAGGACCAAGTGTGCAGGTGAGCGCCCACTACATCTCTACTCTGAGAATAATAGCTCTTAAAAAGTTCTTGTGCACCAGTCAAGGGTTGCTCTTTTTCTCTTATCAGTTTTTATTTTTATTTTTTTATGTCTGTTAGTGCATTGGATTTGTTTGGTAGCATCATCTCCTCAATGTTATGCATTAGAAACAGGAAATCAAATGTAAGGATTTTTATTGTCAGTTTTATCTTGGGGTCTTTTTTCCCCATATTTTTATTTATTGGTTTTAGTTTTAAACAGATTAACAAAACACAATAAAAACAATCATTGGCCCATTCCTACAGATGGTGACTAATTTCAAAATGAAAATGCCCTTTTAATAATATCCTTAAACTTCAAGTCCAGTATGCACCAAGAAAGATTCCCAGGTCCCCTTAAAGATATTTTCCTATGAAGCCATTGACACAACAGATAATCAAGAGAAACAAAACCGAAAACCAATTCTAGAAAAAACTATTATTCAAAGTAACAGAAAGCATTTAAATTCCTGTCTAAATTCCTGCCCTTTTGGACGGCACCAAAAGCAGTGAATGAGGGTAGCAGGTTCCATCTCTGGGCTGTTTTGAAAATATACCTCGACTCTTGTTTCGCTTTATTCTTGCTTTGCTGTTTCAGGTTCTGTTGGACCGTGCATTTGATCTAATGCAAATCAAGTTTGAGATTCATTCATTTCTATCAGGCAATGATCAGTTTAGGTCTTTTTAATTGAAAGCTCCAAAGTCAATCCTTTGTCAGTAAAATTATGTGGTTTGGAGCAGAGTTCAGACTTTGGACTCTGGAATGAATTTGACTATAATTTGACTTAAATGCCATTAATTAAAAGTATTTGTTTCTTTTGTTTTGCTGCTGCCGAACTATTCTCTACAACTTATCTATACTTATCTATATGTTCAGGGAAGTAGTATCGAAACGTCTTTTTTTATGACAAAGTAAAATCAAATGAAAATAGTATACAGTATATGATCTTGCACATTGGCTAAACAATTACAAAATTTAAAAAAAAATGAAATTGGTGGAACAGCAACAGGGGATACACATGAGACTGAAAACACCAGCATTTAGTCCAGTGGTTGTTTTGGTTTTAATTGCACATTTATAGAGATCTAAATGCATTACACTGTGTTCTAAAAAGTGCTATTATTGTTGGTCAGATCTCCAGTAAGAGTCAAACAGTGAGTAGTGGATTTCACTTGTATAAATAGGCTGTATTTGAAAGTTTCCTCTTGTCTCTTATACTTGGTTTAATGTTTGAGTGTACTTTTTTTTTTTCTATCTCTCTCTCTCTCTCCGTGGAGGGTAGTTCCTAAAAAACAGACTCCACACTTTGTGCTTATGGGAATTACTCTGAACATTGTGTAGGTGATGTAGCACCCCAGAGACCAGGAAAGTGAAGAGCAGCATGTTGAACACCTGGCTTTGTTGTAAAAACACCAGCACGCAGCATATGGGCTTCAGCTCTACAATTCAAATCCCCGCACGCACTTTCTTGCACTAATGCAATATATTTATTCACTTCCTATTTGCCCTCATGCATGACTGAAGCACATTTAGCTGCTTTGGTCATAATGGTGTTGCATTCTGGACTATTGCCAGTTAATCACACAAGTAACCACTGATTATATTCAATTTAAGTGAAATACAGTTGTCTTCTGCCTGGCACTTAAGGCTGTGCTTAATGGGAATGGGTTTGAAAAGGAGCGGCTGCAGGGTATAATAATTTCAGATGGTCCTGTACTTGAGCTACATCTGTCTAGATAATATGTTCAAGTATATACTGAGAAATGTACTTGGGCACTTATTTTAAAAAGCAATTTCACTATTATCGAGATGCTGTGAACTTTGGAGTTGAGGACACCGACAGAGGAAGATTATTTGGTGCAGTCTCTTGCACTATTGGACTGATTGGCATTTTGAGTGTGCAGGATAAACAGTGCATTTATGAGACAAACAAAACATTCACAAACGAGGTGTCGCAGATGTAAAATCATTACTAATTGCTTTTTGGCATATGTTTATTCCTTAGCAATTTATTGGCGCAAATGTTACAGACTTGTTTATTCGCAGTTTTCTCAAAAGTTAGTGTTCTCAAGCTGTCCAAATTTCAGAATGTTTTTGAGGCCCAGGGCAATCAAAAACTAGCTTTTACTTTTTTGCTTTCAAATATATGTGGACATTAAGAGCAAAAAACACACAAAAACCAGTATCACAGCCCCCTGCATGTGCACCGTCCCACAAAATTGAAAGCATTGTGTTACCCAAAGGCACGCTGTGGTTTGTGTCTGCCACAGTTATCACTCTTTCCGTGCCCAGTGGTCTTGTCGCGCCGCACAACATCCCCATGCTCTCCAATGACATATTAAAGCTACTCTCTGTTTCAACTGCCACAGACACCGCTCATTCATCAGCCACGCAGCCCTCCTCGAATCCCTGCACACATCTCCGAATTCAAAATCACAACAAAAAGCAAGAAAGTCAATACGAGTGGTGCGCTTATCTCTGCAGCGTTTTTAAGTGATAAGTGAACCGGCAAATACAAGGAGTTGGTTTGTGGGAGCGGAGAAGAATCACAATGCAGAGAAATTGCCTTTACAGTTTGTATGGGTGTTTGTGAAAGTCTCTAAACTCTGACTTTAGAGGTGTATTTACATTTCAACCACTGTGACATTAGCTTATTATTCAGCAGTGTGGGAGAGGTAATACTCCTGTGTTTGCTGGAGTGTTAAACAGGGCATTTGGATGCATATAGTTCAATAAAGAGCAAGTGTAGGTGAAATTATTTGTTGCGCTTGTGGCACCATGTTTTTCCCCTTCTTCAATGTGTTACAAAGGTGTGATATATTAATATTTAGCAGCTTTTACCTCGCTGTCAGGTGCATACTCATACTACCAGAGCTTATTATTGTGTTTGAATCATTTGCAACAACACGCGCGTTCACCTGGAGCAGCTCATCTCTGAGGCTCTCCTCAGCACCTGGTACCCGGACCTCCCTGACCCTGCCTCCACACCATCTGGTCTGCACAGCCCCTACTGACCCTCTATTTCTCTGCTGTGTATGCCTGTCCCACTTGCCGTTAGCCCAATTTGTTTTAGGCACAAGGAAATATCAAGTATATGGCAAGAATCCAGCAAGCAGAAGGGTTATCTGGATCAGGGAAAACCAAAGGGAATTATTCTCTATCATTACATGACTTCAGTGGTCATGTCTTCCTCCCAAATGCGTCGGCCTTGATAACTGGTATTGCTGTACACAAACTCGGTGCTGTCCTTGTGTGGCGGCAGTAAAACTAATGGCCGTGAATGTGAACATGCTCTCTGCCCGGCTACAATGGCCGTCCAGGTGTGCTTGATGAGCCATTGCTGTGATTATCAGCACGCTGCATTAGCACAGCTTGAAGCCCCTCAAGTAAATCACAGAGGAGAGGCGAACATTTGTTCTGCAGGTGGTCCCCAAACTATGTTAATGGGCCTCCACCTGCCGCTGGGTCACTGATCCTTCTGGAGAGCTCGGCTCGACGCCCCGCTCCTGTTAAAGACAGCCAGCAGTGAAGTCGGACTAAAATTAGGAGCATTAGAAGCTCAAGTGGTGCGCCTCTGTTGGCATGTCATTTATCATGTCTTCCTCTCTGCACATTTGGGTGGCTTGGATTTATGTGATGCCTGTGTTTTCATTTGCACATGGGTCCAAACAAGCTTTTTTGAATAAATCGGTTTTCCCCGCTGACACTGACACACACATGGTTTTCAGATAATAAACTCAAACCTGTCACTTCTCGCGTCCAATCTCTGCAAATCAGAGCGGAGTTTAGGGATTTCAGTGACTGCGGGTGCTGGAGACAGGATGCCACAGGCTAAAGACAAATCAGATGAGTCCAGAGCAGGGACTGGCACAGGCGGCCATTTTGAGGAGAGCCACAAAGGCACACTGTGGTGGGACCAGCTAAATACCCCTCTTTATTTAGACTTAGTCTGGGCTGCTGATTGATAAACTGTAGTCACCTCAAATGTTTACTTAAAATCCATTATTTATTTAGATTGATGTCACTCATTTATACTGCCCCCATATATTTTTCCTCTGGTCATATGTGGAGTTAAATTAAAGGGAGATTAGATGATGCAAAACGGTGTGTTGTGCATGCTTGATTATAGCAAAGAAGAAATTTATGAAAAGTTAGTGCTTGCATTCTGCATGTTTCATACATTTTTTGCTGAATGTGTTGTAATGCAATAACTCTGCTCTGTGGTGCATTAAGTACTTTAAGGTTTGTTGTTTTTTTTTCGTCCCTAATCTGAAATTCCCAGTTGTGTGTGTGTGTATATGAGTGTGTGTAGCCACTGAAGAGATGAAGACCTTGGCCAGTAACCTCAAACTTCACTGATCTGCGCTGTTCTCATCTCTCTGCTGTCACTCCCTGCCTCCCCACCTCATTACTCAACCTGCCCTATTAAAAGCATAAAGCGATACAGTACCGCATGTAGCATATTACTCGACAAAATGGCATTGATTGTGTTAATAACAGCCTCTGATAAATGCCTTCATTGACACAGAGGACGCCCTTGGCTTAACTCGTTTTTTGGATGTCCTCCTGAACACTGGCTCGCCTGTGCATCTCTCCAAAGAGCTTCTGTGTCCCCAGCATTAAGAGGCAGCGCTGTAGTTTGAGTCAGATGAAGTTGGGGTTAACTTGGCACTGACCAGAATTAACTATTTGCTAAAAATACGAGTGTTGCCAAGCCGATGACCCAGCAGTTAAAGTGACCAGTGGAAGTGGATGCCCTTGTTTCACTGCCATCTTTGCTGTGCACGGATCACGGCTCAGGGCAAATAACTGTAACTACTGGATAGTCAATTTGCTTGTCGCCGCTCAGGGTTAGAGCTGGTGGGAGTGCGATACTGAGCAGAAGTAGACGGTCCCATTAATTAGCACAATTGGCGTGAGTTAGTACTTCGCCATAGGGAGTGTGGGTGTGTTGTGCTGGCACAGCGACGCAGACCTCAGTGTCATAGTGGGGGAATCTGGCAGCCGGTCTGAGGGTAACAGCAGAAAATTTGCCAGTCCAGTCCTGGGACAGTTCTAATGGTTTTTAAGTGGCAGAATTATTAGGTAGCTGATCACAGACCCACATAAATTTTTAATATGTACTTACTTTTATTACAAACAAGGGCTGCAGGTTTGGGGAAAATATCTAATTGTGATTTTATTTTTAGAGTAGTATTGCAATTGTGGTTAGATTTTCAATTATGTTTGAACAGAATTACTATTTTAAACAGTTTGACAAACAGACTGAAAAGGCCACTTACAGAGAAATTAATAACAGACTCCCATGTATTTCAGAACATGAATAAAGTAGACTTTATTCAGAATAAGATGTCATTTGCGGAAGAAATTATGGTGCTTTAAAAATTGTAGTCTTTTCAATTTGCGAATTGCGTCCATTCAAATTTCGATTCGATTGCAATTAATCTTACAGCCCTATTACAAACTCTCTTGTTTTTCTATATTGTTCTAATGTTTTTCAATCAATTTACTTCTTCTGCAATTGTTTGCTTTATTGGCCAGCCTTCACTTTTATTGATCATTTGATAGACTCTGATAAATCCAAATAGTAAGTAAGTAAGTAAGTAAGTAAGTAAGTAAGTAGAGCCGTTTTGGAAATGCTCTCAGCGGTTCCCAAAGAGGCAGTTGTGACCCCCAAGCGATCATGACTCGCTGAGCTGGGGTCGCACAATGATTTGACTATAATTTGACTATCATTAAGGATCTTTTTAAGTTGAAAACAATATATGTTGTACATAAATGACCATTAAAAATGACTAAATTAAATAAGATTAAATCTGATTTTGCAGGTTTTGCCACTTAAAATTATTACCAGTGGGGGGTCCGAGATGGTTGCGTGGTTATTTTGGTTGTTCAGGCTTAAAAAGTGTGGGAACATATGCTTTAACCCTGTCAAGAAATATTTAATTCTTACTCACTGTCTATTTAAGTTTCTTGCTTAGATGCACGATTTTGAGGACTTTTTACTATTCAAATTATACAATGTTTTGTTTTGGATTGTTTATTACTATGACAAGTAACTGTGCTAACACTTTTTTACCACTTTGAAATCCAAAGATTACCCAGCACCATTTTTAAAACGTAACGTGTGCTGTTCACTTCACCTGTATTTGGTAAAAAATATGATTTCAGATATTTTTATGGTGATCTCCCTTTCTCTATATTTTTAGAGCCCATGCGTGCATTGAAAGGACCCACAGCTTCAGACATCCAGTCCAGACAGCTGACACTGCAGTGGGAAACTTTGGCGTTCAACCTGACACGCTGCCACACCTACTCAGTGTCCCTGTGCTACCGCTACACGACTGCGGGGGGCGGCGGCGGGCACAACACCACAGTGAGGGAGTGCCTGGCGGTTGAACACAACACGTCGCACTTCACTCTACGGGACCTGCCACCCTACCACAGCATCCACGTCCGCCTGTCACTGACCAACCCGGAGGGCAAGAAGGAGGGCAGAGAGGTCACCTTCCAGACCGAGGAGGACAGTAAGTCTCCTGAGAAGGTTTCACAAATCAATGTCAGCACAGCACAGAGAGAAGTAGGGCAACACACACACAAACTAAAATGTGAAAAAGATTCATAAGCAAAAAATGTGACTAGGATATGCATTTGGTATGAGGAAAGATTACTTAATTGACCTAAAGTTTATATTGAGAATGAATGCATGAGCGACAGTGACTTCATCCAACAGCACAGGATCTAATGACAGTAATGCCAGTAACAGTATGACAGTAACAGTGCCTGATTTTTATTGTTGTGAAATGGGAAAAACAGAACTAGTCCATGTTCCTGAGTTTTTCGCATTTAATAAAGTAAAATCTGTGATGCCTCAGTACAGATATATTGTAAAAGCATCTATTCAGGTGCAAATGAGACCACAACTTTTAGTCTGCATCTATTTATACAGCGTTTTATCCTAAGCGAGAAGCCGGAAGTGCGCCTTTAGCATGCTAATGTTTGTTAGCTTTACCCGTGAAAGTACATGACTCTCTGGGTTCAGAGACACGTGAAAAGTGCTTATAAACTCATTGTGGTGAATATTTAGGATGCTGGGACTGCATTAGATGAATGAGCGATATATGTGACTGATGTAAAGACTTTCATGCTTCAAAACAGTAAAAATCAGGTACAGTTCCTTTATTAGATTACTGTGTATAGAGATTTTACTGGTCAAGAATCTTGAACTTGCAGCATGCAATATTTTGTTTACTGTACTATAGTATTCATACTACTAACAAAAGACAGGGCTTTGTGTTTTTTAACCAAACATCAAATATAATCTTTTTTTTTTCTTTCTTATTGTGAAAAAAAAACAAGTGATTGTCCTTTTGACTGACGTTTGTAACAAAGTACCCTTTTATTTCTCTGCGAATAAATAATAGTCTTTGATAAAATCACTTTATCAAATACCCAGGCAACCCTAACACAGTTTTTGTGCTTAGTTTGAATCTACTATTATTCTTTGGAGCTTTAGCAGATTGCCTGTATTTCAGCCGCTGAACAAATCAATTCGTCCATGAAAAATGAAATCAAAACAAACCAGATTTTTCATTGAGCGGCTGTATATACAGTGAGTGATGGCCAAGTGAAAGTGCGAGGGCAAAATGAAGGATTTATTTTCCTAAAGTGATAAAGTAAGCCAACATATATTTATACACTGTACCTCCAGCGCACGTCAATTATAATCGCTTTCTACAAAAGCCTTAATAAGCAACTTTGTCCCCTCACTTTATGTAGCAATAACAGTTGACTCAGCTTTTTGGCTTTTTTTCCTGGGGCCAGATTCTCACATAACACTGTTTCTCTCCACAGCAGTCACCAAGAGGGCCACCACTGCATCAAAGTGTGGCCATAAAAAACACTAGTCTGAAATTTTGAGACGATCCAATAGTCATTCAAGTAGAGGATCTGACATATTCATCAAACTCCTTTTGCCTTCGCAGATATAAAACTGTAATGGTGTTTTCCGGCTGCTGTCTCTCTTGTATTGTGGTTATATAATTGATGTAGTTCATAAATTAGCTGCGCTCTTATGTGAAGCTCTCCGCCTGCCGCTCCCGGGCTGTCTAAGCATGTCTCTCGTGGTGCATTGTTCTGAACCCATCTGACATTCATTTCTGTGATATTGACAGTTGAGGCTCACCGCGGGATTAGCACTTCAATTTTCCAACAAATGTTTGCTCTGACAATTTCTTATAGTTCCCGGAGGCATCGCGCCGGAGTCACTCACCTTCACCCCTCTGGACGACATGATCTTCCTCAAGTGGGAGGAGCCTGTCGAACCCAATGGCCTCATCACGCAGTATGAGGTGAGCTCTGATGCTACTGTCAGACATCAAAAGCTCAAATTTTTGCATTAAAAGTGTGTTAATCAACGTCTGGCTACTATTTACTAGTTTATCTACTTAGGTTAGTGCTAGATAGTCTGGGATCCAGAATACACACTGTTCCAATTCTTTACAAAGAGTGAGTCTGGTTCCCACTCCCTCTGTTGCGCCTCAAGCCAAACTCAAACAGCACTGTGCAAACAGATTTATTCCAGTGACACGTGTATCATTTACAAAAAAATCCCTTATGATTTTTTTTTCCTTTCCTACTAAGCAGGCATATTTGTTTTTTATGCATGTCCTTGATTGGCTGATGCATCTGCCAGTCGCGCCCATTCAAACTTGGGACGATAAACATGGTGACCAGACTGATATCAATCTGTACAGATATGATTCTGGATTTTCCAAGCAAAGATAGTATGCTCTGGAGGGATGGTCTGCTGTGATTATCCATTCAAAGTGATTATAATCATGGGTTATGATTAAGGTTAGGGTTTGGTTAAGTTTAGGAGTGGGCTGAGTCATCACTTTTGTATTAGGCCCATGACTGGGGTTCCCAAAGTGGGGCTCGGGGGAGTCGGCAGGTATCTACTTTGGTGCATGTTGGCACTGAATAGATTGCACATTGTAAGTGGAGGGACAAAACCATCTGCTCCCTTAAATAACACAATAATAATTAAAGGATAGTTGGTAAGCTCTCTTTGATCAATACATGGTCCTTGGTCCGCTGAAACATTTCCACTCTGGCACTGCAGGGACAAATTGGCTTTGTGTGCTCCCCTGAGTTAGACATTGTTGATTGTGAATCATATTAGAAGAACGCTTAAGGAGATACACAAATGAAACACTAAATTTTCATACTAATTTCGCCTGCAGTTGTACTCTAGTCAGTCCCAAGCCTTTATAAATTAACAAGGTTATGACAGTAAAGATTGTAGCTGCAGTATCAGAAAAGGTTTATTGGGGACACCTAAAATGAAAGACTACACATTGCGTTTACCTCATACATTACTCATCCAAAACATGTTTATCTGAACGAGGCAATTATGAACTGATGCAGGCACTGTGATTACTATGGTCAGTAATTCCAGTACTTTAGTGGTTGTGTTTGAGTAATAGTTTCACATACACTAGTCTGTTCTGAGGCTGTAGAACGACTGCCCAGCACGCCTCTCTTATGTGCCGTCGCCTCAAGGATATCATTAAATGGGATTTGTGGTTTGACATATGAAGTGGAGGCTGCACAAGGTTTTTGCTCAGTAGTGTGTTGATCTCTCTCAGCTGACGGACAAAGCTTTACAGAGTGCTGTTCAAATCCCTCCTACTTTATAAAGATTAAACCAAAGACCACTCGGCTCGAGCCCCCGTTGTCTGGACCGCCCCTGCTGCTGTGTCTGCTCTTGGTTTTTAGAGATGATGATTATAAGATGTTTGCTAAGTAATGTTGTCACACTAAGGATTCAGGATACCAATTTGAATACCACAATCATGATTAAAAATGACATTTTCAGGTAAAGGTGAAGGTTTTAGCCAATAGACTGACAATGGACTGATTTTTTAACACAAAATAATGGCACTTCTTTTATGTTATCCTCTACTAGTTTGATAAAGATCAAAATCATACTAAAACTGTTTGTATCAATACTTCAAATGAGTATCTTGTGTCTTGTCTCTCGAATCCATTTAGTATATGATTTTTATACTATTACTAAGTTTGGTGAATACATTTGAGAAGATTTTCCAGTACAAATCAACCATTTCTCATCAACTGCGATAAATACTTACTACGCAGTGTAATATTTTTGGGTTTGGATATCCACTCAAAGAAACTCTCACTCAAAAAACAAAACACTTCTAGATGTTAATAGCATAATTTATCATTTTTCATTGATCCTTCTCCAACTATTTGTAAAAAACAAAAGTACCAAACTTAAATAAAAAAATGTATTTAAATAACTTGTAATCCACAAGATTTCTACACACAATTTAACTTTAGCACATTATTGTTATAACAGTATTTTCTAGTAACAACAATGAAAATGTGTCTTTTTAATACCCCAGAGCCTAGTCTTTAAGTCTATTCAGTTAAGTATTCAAAGTGCTTCTGAAAATATGTGTTGTAGTACAACCTTCCAGCCTAATCAGGCTCTATTCTTCTTACTAATAAGTGTGTATTATTTAAGTGCGTGGTTTAGCTTTTTAGTGAATCACTTCAATCAGACATTTTTGTTACATTTTATGACACTTAATGACCTCTTTTGAGAGTAAAAGTATGAAATAAATACCTGACTTGATGCGACCCTGAGCTGCAATAACAATGGAATTTTTATGTTGTTTTCTGCCCGACAACAGATAAGTTACCAGAGCATCGAGTCATCTGATCCGGGCATCAACGTCCCGGGCCCTCGAAGGACTGTCTCCAAACTGAAGAATGAGACGTACCACATGTTCTCCAACCTGCACCCTGGAACCACCTACCTCATTTCTGTCCGAGCGCGCACCGGGAAGGGCTTCGGACAGACAGCGCTGACTGAAATCACCACCAACATCTCAGGTAATGGGGTAAAAGCCTTTGAAAAACCACCAAAGACATAACAATATAGTCTTCCCCATCACTGCCAGTACAGCTGTGGGCTTCATCCACTGTGCGCTATTATTAGGCTGTGGCTTTCTATCTTTTGACCTCAGCATTGCTCCCCTAGTGTTAGAGCTAGTTTCTTTTTCCTCTTCAAACTTATGACACGCTGTCACCACTCGCTTCTCAACACATAAATTAACTCATAGGAAGCAGAGAAACAGCTCAGAAGGGACAGTACAGTACTTTATGTATAAAGGAAGATGCGATATGTACCTGGGACCGTAATGTCACTTCTGAGACTTTCCGAGCTTATTACCGCTGATACAAACGAACCCTTGGAGTTGCTGTTTTCTTTTAATGATGCATTTGTGCTTGTTATGGGGACGGGATTACACCTCTTAGGAACACACAGCTCAACCACTCCCCCTCTGTCACACAGTCCGTCTACGATGCACTCTCTGCCCCCGAGTCTCCACAAAAAGGCTTGCTTTGTTTAATTATAGATTTACTACATAATCTTTGAGTTACTGGCTGCACATAAGACACTTTCTGGCACAAAGCCACCCTACAGATGGAGTACAGAAGTCTTTGCGCATCACGCTCAAGCTCTCGCGCTGGCCCTCTCTTCACAACATTCACTTACACTGAATGTCTCTCAAATGTGCGCTGACAGCAGGCAAACAGTGAACACCTTCAGCAGCCACTACTGTCAGCATCTTCAAGAGAGATACTCACTGAGCTGCAGAAACACACATTTTCATAAAAGTACTCTGGTATATAGACTGTGTCCTATAGGGATCAACTTCTCAGCACGTATCACAACCATTTTAACATCAGATGACTTACAAAGAAACCACTGCAGAATGCTAATGTCGACTCATGCTGAGGTCATATTTGGAATGTTTATATATATTAAAATATTACAAAAGTATTACTTGTAATACTTTTGTTACTCACTATGGATTCAATGTTACTCACTATGGATTCATTTTTCTGCAGAGACTTGCAGGATGAACAAGATTTTGACCAAATCTGTTGTAAAATCACAAAGTTTAAAAACACGTCACATTCATAACTTTTAATTAGACCCACATTAAAAGCTAGAATTGTTGTTCTGAGTATATGCTAATACTTTTGGCTATTCTTGGGGGCTGTTTTCAGTAAACACAATGCTCCATCAGTTTCATTAGACGCAGTGGCCCTGAGTTTACATTTAGAAAAACAAATTTGCCTGCAGCTTGCGCTGAATCAGGTGACCTCAAAGGAATGTGTCTTCATTTGTGTGCTAAAATTATATCTGACATAAAGTGTGTATTTCTGTTTGTGTTCTCAGCTCCCACGTTTGACTATGGAGACATCCCATCCCCCCTGGGCGAGACAGAGAGCACAATTACTGTCTTACTGCGTCCTGCGCAGGGAAGAGGCGCCCCTGTCAGGTGAGCAAATGATCTCAGAGATTTGTGGGTTTTTTTCTACCTACTTCTTACAAGTTCAACGTCTGTGTTTAGCACTTACCAAGTTGTGGTCGAGGAGGAAATGGTGAAGAAAGTGAAACGTGAGCTGGGACACCAGGACTGCTTCCCTCTGCCCATGTCCCACGGTGAGGCACAAGCCCGGGGCACGCCTCACTACTACACAGCTGAGTTGCCCCCCAGCAGCCTGCCCGAGGCCAGCCCTTTCACTGTGGGCGACAACCACACGTACAACGGCTACTGGAACACCCCCCTGGACCCACGCAAGAGCTACCTGGTCTACTTCCAGGCCATGAGCAACTTCAGAGGGGTAAGTAACTAGAGAGCAGTACCATTCTGACAACTAAGTGATGTCTATATTGAGAGACAGTTTCTGAAACTGAAATAGGGGCAGAAGCCAGTGCTCTTTGTGCTTGTCTTAAATCAGAAACCCGAGAGAGCTGCTGCAGAGCCCTGCTGTAAAACCTTACCTAGATGTCAAGGATATCACTGCATACTATGAGGCAGATATTTGGCCATGGCGTATCTGCGATTTGCAAGTCTGAACAACTGGCCAAATCATTATCAGTAGGCTAAGAATGACTGCTCTTTAGTAGTAGATTTGCTTAAGAGGTAACAGACTTCCTGTATTCTGAATCATTATGGTGCTGTGGTATGCAGTTAAAATAATACTGGCAGATGAGTGGAAACATATTTGGCTTAAAATTTTAAGTATCTTTCAAAGCGAATTACTTGTGCGCGATGCTTAATAGCTTCTAAAGCAGTGATTCGTCAGCATTAGTCAACAGCACACTTCATTTGCGTGTTGTTGATGTCTGTCCAGTTTGTTTTGTCTTTCTCTTCATTAAGCTCATTTTTGTGTTTAACATGCAACTGCACAGGCTCAGATTTAACAAGTTAACTGACGGGAGCATATGTCAGTACCAGCTTATTGTGTCCACATTTCTATTTGTCCAGTGTCACAACAACAATGAAATCCAATTAAACAGAATCCCAGACTTTCTATTCATTCACATTTTAGCACAAAAATCCCTGTGGTCCGGTTCACTCTCACACCACATTAGCTCCTTATGTACCATTACATCAGGAGTTTCTACCGGGGCCAGACAATTACTCAGAGATAATTTGGCTCAGGTGATGAAAACAACAGGGCAAAAGCTCTGATATATTCGCCACAGTCACTGACCACTTTATTAGATACACCTCTATACCACATCATCACATTTGTTGTGATGATGTGGAGTTTCTATTGCCTTTCGTCTCTGGCTTAAATAGGCAAGATTTGTTATTTTTGACATAGGTTTAACATGCCCTGAATGTGTTTCTTTTTTAGTCCCATTAATATTTTTGTAAATTCAACAACCTAGATAGTTAGATAGAAAGTAATTTATTAAATTACCCAGACTCAAAAGTCTTGTTGAGCAGAGAATATTTTTAGTGACTTATTGAATTTTTCTCCATTTTGATGCTTGGTTTGACTTTTATTATCGAGCAGAGCTGTCTTGGGGGGGTTGATGCACCCCTGGTACCTCAAAAAGTGTTTTCATTAACAAGCTATTGATCAGATGTGCCTAATAAAATGGCCAGTGTGAATGTGATGGGATAATCTCCAGAGCACATGCCATTCAAGTTGTGTTGCTGTTTCCTCATTTAGAATGTCCTGTATTTATTCAATGGTAAGGTGATGTCATCGCAGCATCTTTTTCCTGATCCTTTGGATAAACACATGTAGAGACTGCGATGTGTGCACTTCACACAAGGCTGCTAAGCATAGGATTAGACTGTGAATGCCCAGCTTCACCAGCGGAAGGGATTTGGTTTTGTTTTGTGTGGCAGGGGGCCAGTGTCCACAATAAGTGAAGCACAATAAGTACAGCACAGAGCCAAGCCACACAGCCCACTCTGGCCCGGGATTCATGGATATAAAGTAGTCGTCACTGGTCAAATCTGGATATCAGTCCTGACCGGTCGTTTGGCTCTGCCTCATTAAGAAACACCCCATGGCCCTTAATTTAGGTGACATTTGTTATTATAATAATGTCCTCCTGTTGTTACACGTGAATATAAGTAACTTATACCAACTTTGCTGGACAAAATTATTGCTTTAATTAAGTACTCAAAAAAGTAATCAAAGAGTGCAAGCATAATGTCCGCAGTTATGGCTCAATTTGCAATCTGATACACTGATTGGTAATTACTTATTATAACTTGGGGCTTTATGGTCAGGATTATTATATAAGTGCATAAGACTGTGATGCCTATTAATGAACAGTGATAATACGCAATAATTATTATGAGAAGGCAATATATGTATATTAGATCTGTAACCATGAAATAATAAATATAAAATTGAATTAAAGGAGCTGTAACCGGATTTCATTTTAAAGGGTTTGCATCAGTCCAAAGTTATTCATTACTTTCAGTGTTCCTAGCATCGTAATTATTCACCGCAGTGAGTTTACACTAGCTTTTCACATCTTTCAGAGCACAGAGCAGAGCTTTGTTGCATTGACACTAACAACAGCTGCATGCAGCCAGCAAACAGTGGCCTCATTTTAATCCCAACAAATTTTGCTACATGGACAAAAATCACGTACAGCAGCTTAAAAATCTTGCAAGCCACACACTCTGTGAACCGAAGAAAATTAACTTAAATGTTTCTGGTTGATAAAACTGTATCGTTCTCTAAAATGTTGGTATTTTCAGAGACATTTATGAGGTGTAACTCAATCAACACCTCGCCAATATCACTGAGCACTCGCGGCAATGAATCAGATCAGATGTGTGTTGTCACTGTTACCTGCTCCATTTTAGCTGCAGTAAATAATGGGACAGTCCGTCTTAATGTGCCACAGCTTGTAATAATGAGTAATGGAGGTGTCTTTTAGGAGGAGACAGCTTCCAATGAATCAGCTTTTTGATGGAGAGATGGTAGCATATAGTAATTGTTTAGAGTCAGCGTTTCTTTTCCCTCAACCGGGTTTACAAATGCAGCCTGGGAACAGAATATACAAGCATACTCAATATTTCAGTCATGTACTTTAATAATTACCATTTAGTCAATTTATTTTTGTTTACTTTTATAGACAATTTGTTTAGAAATTTCAAATTAAAAGTAAAAGCTATTATAATAATTACTTGGCAAGTTAAAAAGCAATTTAGCAAGTTTGTGAATAGCACCCTTTACTTATTTTCCAAGTTGTTAGATTTACATAATGGTGCCTTAATGCACGAATTAACATCTGTAAATTTGTTAATTGATTAAGATTTCCCCAAGCTGTGACAGACTGTTGGGTTATAGTTTGGGATCTCATTAGCAAAGGCTTGACAAGTCATTTTGATTACACAGAGATTTGTAATTTTTAAGCGCAATGCTTTTTGTAGCAGAAGACCGGTGGAAAAACTGTCTTCTTAATTACACTCACCTTTGAACTCTTCATTCCTCCTCACTGATAATCTCCACAGCTTTTATTTTTATGTAATGAATAAAACTTAATTATTACAGAGTATATCCCTTTGGAGTTGAGAGTGAACCGTGACTGTGGTCCAGCATTACCTCATGTTTACGTCCCCGGAGTAAAAATGCTTTATTGTGTATTCAGGGCATGTTTTATCTGCTTTTCACAGTGATGTATGTGTACGTCTTGCTCAGTATTTCATGTCACCTCCCTTTCTTTTATCACATCTCCTTTATGCAAAAGTGACACGTCCGTCTGATGTCTGCGTTTCCTTCTCTTTCAGGAATCCAGAATCAACTGCATTCGCATCGCTCGCAAAGGTAATGCCACATGAATATTTCCTACTTCTCCCGCTCTGACCTTGATGCATTTTCAGCTCCCCATCTCTCCTGTTGTGCTCAGATAAAATGTAAAAACGCGCTGCACTTTATGTTACGGTTATTCTTTTTGTATTTTTTATTTTGTGGTGGACATTTTTTGTGCCGGCCCCTGTTGTTTGGGCCCAAGAGAAAAGGGCAGCTCACAGAGAGGGAGTAGAGGTCACACTTTCATCCTGTGTGCCAAGAGCAGATGCCGGGTCACTATGTATCAAAGCCCCTCTCTTTGTTCTCATCAGCAGCACACGGCACAGACATCTAAAGGGCTTCGACCTGCGCCTTTCCACAAGGGTCCTCCACATCAAAACTTAGAGCCCACTGAGCTACCACTTCCTATCGCTACAAGAAAACTCGTGCTGCTCTTGTATGCCCAGGCGTTCCCATTCAAAAGCACTTGAAAAGGGCAGGGAAATTGACTCTAAGTCCTGGTGGCAGCGCGCCCCCCTGCCATAGCTCTCTGTCAGATTACGCTGAATAAAAGTATGTATTTATAGTTATCTTAGCACTGCTACAGTAAGCTCGGCCTGCTGAGCAAATTGACTCTACGCTGTCTTTTATTTCCTCTTGTGACAGACTCTTTTTGTGTGTGCAAAATGAAAGAGATGAGAACCAGACGGCAAGGCCAGCGCTTTTAGCTCCGCTTCTATCTGCCCACTTGGTCAATGATTAATAATGTTTCTTCCGCCTTCACTTTCCACTCGGATTTCTCTTTGATGCTGCAAGAAGTCAGATATCATGAAAAAAGAAAATACCATATGACCGATTTTGTTTATTTGTAAAAATCATTGTGGGAAGAGAAAACTCCACTAAAAAGGTGCAAAACTGCCAGGGTGACATCATGTACCGCTGAGGTGATGCAACACGGACCCCTGAAAGCCTAATGAAAAAAATCCTAGCATGATTTCCAATTTCAAGGTGCGACAGGTCACATGTTCCTGCTGCTGTTTGTGATCCGGGTGATCCTTCTACCATTAACACGGTGGCGCTGCATAGCCGTCATTATCTAGCAGCACATCACAGGCAAAGTGGAGGCAAATGATTCTGCCTGGGATAACAAAGCTGGAGATTACATTTCAACTTTGAGGTGACAGTTTAATTAAGGATCCTCCAGCAGGCTCACCACAACAATAGACTTCCATTTCTCTTCTAAGTGCCAATTTCCAGCTTTGGACAGTTGGCAGGTGCATGGATTCATGTGGAAATCTATTTCATGCTCATGTTGGGCTTAATAGAAATTTCGGGGCTAAATGTGGCAAAACCGCCTTATCTGTCGCCAATGTCAGAGAAGTGAAATTGATTTTTCACCTGCTCATCTGCATTATGTGTCTTTATAATACCCTCTTGCATTTCATTTGAACAACTCATTTTTAATTTATCCGCTGCTCATTCTCATTATATTTGGTCAAGAAGTAGATAGCTATACTTACATTTTCCCATGGAATGAATGATTAAAAAAGAACTATAAGTTGATTTACAGACCCAATCAAAAAGTTGTACACTTCAATGTGGATATAAATGTTTACAGATCTCAAACCAATGATTTATTTGGCCTTAACCAATCTATATAATTAACTACTGAATGCAAAATCCCATATTGAAACTGTGACTGTAATTGGCATTTTGGTAATCGTTGGAATTATTTGAACATTTTCACTGGATATTTTGGTATTAGGATGCTTGCAAAGTTTAAATTCAAGTTGGATTACATTGAAATATTGAATTATTCTTTTGCGATCAGTAAAACGTGTACATGGAGGTCATATTATTCAGTATAAGCACATGCACTTTTTACTACTTCACCTAATTTCTACGGCAAAAGTTTGTGGAGATTTGAAAGTTGTCAGAAAAAACAAAAATAACGCCTACTCTTGTTGTCCTACTTTGAGCCATATTTCGGAGGAGGTTGATAATCCCCTCCAACTCCTCAGGCCACAGACAGTGAGGCTACAACATGGCGTGTTTTCATTTTTCATTGCCCCAGATCTGATTGTGGCCCATCCGGTTTCAGTATAGCTCTGTATCCCGGGGCCCGCTCTGACTTTCTCTCACCCTAGAGAGACTGCGCTGTTCCTATTGGACACAGGAGGACGAGCTGACATCCACACACAAAAAAGTGGATCAGTGGGCCCCCGGAACAAGACAAAGAGAGCCCCAGTCCTCGACAGCATTTACATAAGTATAAAGCTTTACGCCAACGAAATGAATAACCTGCTATTATGATAACGACCTTTTCCAGTAGCTCTCAGACACGCGGGCACCTTGAGATTATACCAGAGCGCAGGACGGATGACTTGAGTGCAGAAAAATGAAATGTAATACAATATATTGAAAGAAATTGTGTTGCAAAAGGGTATGTGATTGACCGCGGCATAACAATGTAGATTTACAAGTCTGCAAGGTCAGTTTGCCGCTGCATATCAGTGTGAAAGATTAACAGAGGTAAATTCAACCATAAATATATTCTGTGTTTATTGCAGTTTATCCACTGTCAGCTAAATAGATTTTTACTCCTGGTGCATAGGAGATATGTTAACTCCAGTAACACAGACGTCTGAACAATTTTCAATTACACAAAGAGAAAGGCCTGTTTCATGTGAGCTCTTAAAATGCATTATTTGACTTGTGTGTTGTTACTAATGTTGTTTATATCTCCAACAACATTCATTTTGTCTTATTTTATATTCACAAACTTTTGTTCTTTTTAAAGACATTAAGTTACTGAAGCGTGTCAATCATCTCCTATCTTATAGTCAGTAAAAAGAAAGTTTCTGAATGTAAAATAAGACAGAATGAATCTTTTTGGAGATGTGTAAGTTGTAATGTTTATATTCATGCATCAGTGACCACATACCTTTATGTTCAAACTTTATTCCAGTCACAGGGTTCAGTTTAAAAAATTGAAAACACAATACAAAAGCAGAGAACTGTAAAATATACATTTCAATGCAGTTATTTCATTGTGTTACTATGGCTTAGTGGTGGGGAGATTGTCTGAATTGTTACCTAGAGTTCCTGTTGTGTTCACTGTACGCCTCATCGCTCTCTACTCTTAAATACTTTGTGTGTGTAGCCGCCTGTAAAGACCACCGTAAGGCCATGGAGGTGTCTCAGAACTCAGAGGAGATGGGCCTGATCCTGGGCGTGT
Organism: Rhinogobius similis; assembly: GCA_019453435.1. Taxonomy (NCBI): domain Eukaryota; kingdom Metazoa; phylum Chordata; class Actinopteri; order Gobiiformes; family Gobiidae; genus Rhinogobius; species Rhinogobius similis. The sequence goes on along the minus strand of CM033626.1, from coordinate 22,983,411 downwards.
GTGCGGGAGGCCTCATCGTGCTCATCCTGGTGCTCGGAGCTGTCATCATCATCATAAAGAAAGGGTAAAGTCTCAGATACCTCCATCCGATCACATCTCCTCGTCTTAGGCTTTTTTCTTTTCTTTTTTTTTTTTTTTTTTTTTACATTGGAACAGTTCAGTCTCTACTCTAGCTGAACTTTCTCAAAGGTCATGCTTGTTTTGGAAAGGGCCGCACCAGCAACAGCCATCGCAATGTTTTCATTCTCCCATGGTGCACCATCAGAGACCAAACAGCTCTCCTCCGCAGAGCTTATCTGAGTGTGAAGTATTTAATTAAAGGCGGATGCAATTCAATTAGCCACTTAATTACACACAACAAGCTGCAGCCTGACCCTCAAATGAGATGGTAATTAGGAGGGAAAAGGTGTACTTTTAAAGATTATTAGTCACCGGTCCCTCAGGTTTCCAGCAGATCATCTCCACCTCTGGCTCTGCATTCATTTAGCATGTGTTAGCAGGCAGCACGATTTAAGATGTGAATGAGTCTTAAATACACTATGCACAATGGAAAGCAGGGAATAATTTCTGGTCCTTGATTCATTAGCATAAAGCTGACACGGCACATAGTCTGCTGTTGAACAGTGTTGATTCTGAAGTCACCAAAGCTCTGCACATTAGCCCAGGACCAGGCAGCCACAGAGTTCTCTCAGAGAATTGATTTGTAAATTTGCTGTGACAGGAAGCCACGTGGTCCAGTCCTTGAAAGTGTAACACTGAGACTTATTCGATTGAAGGAAACACACATTTTGTGCCTGGCTGTGGTTTGGTCTGTCAGCACCTGCTTGGAACATTTGCTTGTGTCGTATCGCAAATGGCACAGCCAGAGCAGCTTCTCATTTTCATTGTAATCAATGCAGTCTGCCCTCAGCTGACATTGCTTTCATCTTACACCTTTTCTTCTTTTCTCTTGGTTTTATCCTCTCCCACTGCACTCTTGCCAGGAGGGACTACTACTCTTACTATCCGTAAGTGACTCCACCTCTTCTCCTCTCCATAGTTTTGTGATCATGTACATCCTCTGGCTTTGGCTTTCAATCATCAAACGTAGAATACTAAATAGAACTTTTATCTGTTCAGATTTAGTGTTCTTCACTCTCTCAGATATAGAGTCAAACATTTTGGCTCCATTCAACCAAAAGTAATGAGTTGAATTATAGTGTAACGCCATTGCATACATGATATAGTTTCATACCAGCACTAGGGTTTATAATCTAAACATTGTATGTGTTCTTCAATAACTGTTAAATAAATAGTGTTATTTACAGACTGTGTATACTTGTCTGTGTAAATAGTGTCAACTTCAGCTGCTGCTGTCTGTGTTTGCAGAAAGCCAGTGAATAAGACGCCTATCACATACCGACAGGAGAAGAGTCACATGGGCTCCATGGAGCGCAGTTTCACAGACCAGAGCACTCTGCAGGAGGATGAAAGGATGGCTCTCTCCTTCATGGACGCACACACCTGCGGCACACGCAGTAAGACAACAGCACACACTGCCATTCAGACTAAGCTCCGACCGCTCAACATCGCTCACACAGCTATTTCAGAAGTGACACATATCATTCCTCACTTTGTAATCACGTAGACTGCAGCTATACACTTTATATGTGTCTGAACTACTTTGAAAGATAGTTATCATACTGTACATAGGGAGAGCTTCTGTGAGCCTCTTGTATGCCCAGAGCCTACATCTCATTCAAAAGGTCAGCATACGAGGTATTAAATGAAAGAAATGTGACTTAGGTGATGCCCGTAGCTCTGTGAATGAAGCCAGCAGTCTGCTGGGCAGCTCCCCGAGGCACCACTGTGGAAGGAAAGGCTCACCCTACCACACAGGACAGCTGCACCCTGCAGTGCGCGTGGCTGACCTCCTGCAGCACATCAACCAGATGAAGACCGCCGAGGGCTATGGCTTTAAACAGGAGTATGAGGTGAGGGCAAACTACTGTCTGTGTGTTTACTCTGAATGAAGTGTGGCGCTTGACTCTGAGCTATACACTAAAATCAGTCACTGTAATTAAAAAACACCAGTTCTTTCTCATGAATAACGTTAAAATAAAGCCAAATGAAAACATATTTCAAACGTTAAAGGCGGCGTCTCTTGTGTCTGGTTTAACCTTGATATTGAGGCTGGTGGCAGTGAATGTGTTGTGCAAATTGCTCCACTTCTCTCTGTGAGTTCACAAGGTAAAGGCGGGTCAAGCTTGTTTCAGCAGGAGAGCGTGACCTTAATTGGCTTTTGTTGTTAGAGTAAGGGAGTATTTGAGGTTTTAGTAAAGCTTATACAAAAACATCAGCTCAGAGTCTGTCCCACAAATGTCTGAATAGATATACATTTTTAAAAAGAGAAAAGTATGACCCCAAACCTCTGAAACATTTACTGAATTCTGGGATAGGACTGGCACTTGAGATTTTGTAGCTGGATAAAAATGACTGTATGTCTTGATAATGATAAAAATAATTAACTCAAACTGATAGAATCACTGAGGCTAATTGAAATTTTGAAGTACTACTTTGTCCTAAATTAATCAGTGAGAAAGATTTGAGATTGTGAGTAACATTTCCATTCAGGAAGAGATTGCATCTTATAAGGCCATCAATCCTCCTCTTACGTTCTCCATGTGCCCTCCATGCCACCCACTGACGGTAATTAGCCTGGTTAAAAAGGCATCTGGATGGCACTTTTGCTTAACGTATGAATTAATCATCTCATTTGAGGCCAGACGAGGAACTCCGTCATGGCCCCCAGCCTGATGGGTTTTAACATCCCTTTGGCTTCAACAGTTTGTACCAGTATCAGATTCAGTGAATGCATATAAAGTGGGAAGAACGTAAAAGATAATTATGAGCTCATTAAGAATGCACTCTTCATTTAATCCATTCATAACTGATGCTTTTCCTTCACTGTTCTTTCCAGTTGTCTTTATATACTCATTATAAGGCTGGCATTCCAATTTTTCTGTTTTGCTGATGCACTCCAAACGTAATAAAGAACAGAGACTTCGATGTAAATATGACATAAATATGACAATAATATTACTATATTATTACAGCATTTGTCTGCGTTTTTTTTTTTTTTCTTCAAATGGGAAGGTTTATCTTAACCAACAATATTTTAACAGCAGTTCAACTATTTCACTTTGTGAGCTGTACAGACATTTGATGCATTTTAGTTTATGTAGAATAAAATTTAAGTATAGTCAAAAATGTATACTATTGGAGGTATTCTGTTTTTAATGGTCTCAAAATGTAATAGTTTAAAGGCGCTGTACCTGATTTTTACTGTTTTGAAACGTGAAAAACAGAACTAGTTTATTTTAAACTCTATATCAGTCACATGCATCACTCACCTTCCTAATGCAGTCCCAGCATCCTAAATATTCACCTCAATAAGTTTATAATCACTTTTCATTTTGCCATTCCCATAAAGCTAACAAACATTAGCATGCTAAATGTGCATTTCCTGCTACTCGAATAAAACGTTCTAAAATAGATGCAGAGAAAGCTCTATGGTTCATTTTCACCCAAATAGATGCTGTACTGGGGCAACACAGATTTATTACTTTATTTTATATTATTTTATATACTTTATTATATGATAAAAATCGGGTACATGAACTAGTTCTGTTTTTCACGTTTCAAAACAGTAAAAATTAGGTTTTAATATTTAATTAAATATTTTCTGTAGCAGAAAAAGCTCTTTCAATGTTGCTATTGTTTCTGTCAAAATTGTGCAGACAAAATAAAATCTGTGTTAGGACCTTTTTGGTTTTAAAATGAACTAAATCTTCCTTGACAGTGTTTAGACTACTTGCTCCTGCTGTTGTCTCTTGTTGCACCATCGGGGTCTATAATGAGTGTCCCAAACGTCTGAAAGGCTATTCCCAGTGGAGCGGCTGTTGCTGAGTGCTGAAATCGCAGTGGGACAAGTCCATTACTCTCGCCTGTGGCATTCCTTAAAAATCACCAAACATGTTTTGTCTCTGTAGCACGGTTTCCCCTCTGGATCTCAGCTTGCAGACTCATTAAAGTGTCGCTCTCAGGCAAAACTTGCTCCTCTCAAGAAAATCAATACACACTTCATTTTTGTTTTCCTTTTTTTTGGCCATATATTTTCGATTGTCTGTCTTTCTATATTATGAAGCTAAATGAAGAAGCCATATCATGTTACTATCTCTTGACAGACCTATAGTTTTATTTCCCTTGAGAATTCCTTTGTTTTGTGGAACACTGATCAACAATTTATATAGGTGCTTGAACATGACAGCTGCCATCACTACACTGACACATGGTGTAATATATAAATAATAGAGCTGTTGTGGCCAAAAATGAACTTTATTTACACATAAGACCTTTAGGTGAAGCTCAGAATGACAGAGGGATTGTCTTTCCCTTCAGTTTCATCTTTTCTGAAGTGCAGTTGCAATAAGGTTAATGTCAAAAGTTATCCCATATTAGAGGTGGTAGATATATCAGAATGTATTATAATATCATACAATATTATAATAATACTTTGCTTTGTTGTATTAGAATATCAAGTATTACTAAAAGGGCCAAAAAGCTACTAAAAAATAAGATTTTAAGTTTAAAGTGCACATACGTTATGTAAAATTAGGTTTTCTGACCGTTTAACCATGTCATTACAATGTTCCTTCATCATTAGTTTACTCAAGGTTGTCCTGCTTTGAGGCTTGAATGCTCAGAAAATTCCTGTTTTCACACTGCTCTGTGGGTACTTGTGGCTATTTAAAGAATTCTAACTCCAAGTCATACATGTAGGGTTCAAAATGTCACAGTCATTTTTCAATGATAAAAACTAGATAATCCACTGCTTTCTACAGTGAAATCTCACTATGAAGACATGACGACATTTGAACAAGAAGTCGACCTTTTTCTATTATTAAATCTATTATTAAGTCTTTTTAGATCCATATTGCATATTATTTCTATGGTTCAAAAATGTCTTTAATCTTAAACTTTTTTCAATTTTATTTTATAATCTGTTCACTTTTTGCAATTTAACCAGGCTTTGAAAGGCACAGACACAAAGAGAACACTGTTATATGAGTCTGTACTGTGTGTGTACGTGTGTGTGTACGTGTGTGTGTGTGTGTGTGTGTGTGTACGTGTATGTGTACGTGTGTATGTGTGTGTGTGTGTGTATATGTGTGTGTGTCTGAGACACACGAATGTACATTTCTACATAACACACTGTACATAAAAGACTTATTTTTCATTCTCTAACTTGCCTTCTTACAACTTCAATCCCAAGTCAAGGTCACATACTCAGCAAACGCAACAAAAGATTGCATCTCTCTGTTCGCCAAACTCCACTCATATCAGCTGTAAACATGTCTATTTCTTGACATGTTTCCCCTTGAGTCTTTATCCTGTTCCACATCAGTCTTCTGTCAAACCACGCGACAGCACATGAATTAGTTATGGACCATATAAACTTCTACAAACAACATATTTCCCTCAAAGTTATTTAATACTCTTTTCACAGTAGATATTTAAATGTTAGATTTCTAAATGAGAATATAAAACAGTTTCATTGCATGTCAAATTACATTTCTTTTTTTAAGTTTCTCAGATATGACTAACTTTTCTATTCTACACCACACATTATTTTCTTTAACTGATTAAGCCCATAATTGCAACTAATGAATTAAAATATGGGTTTTACAGATTAGTCCCTGTTGAGTCTTTTCCCAACAGACAACAGTGCAAAAATACAAATGAGGAAAAGGTTTAGTTACTGTCCCTTGTCCCTCGAGTGTGACAATTTAGGACACAGCATAATTCCTTTAATCTCATTTTAGTTATTTTGTGTGATCCTCTTAACCCTCCCACTCTCGCCAACGTGGTTTTCTAATCAGTTTACAATCCTTTGTTGACTGACTCATGTTTTTTGTCAGGGTTTTGTGCACGACAGAGCTGATAAATCTTGTGTCAAAAATATAGATGTAGCAAGGTTTGGAAGAAAAGTTTAAAATGCTTTTTAGGAAGAAACTCAAACCTCAAGAGGAAGAACATGGTGGAGAATGAATTGAGGAGAAAGTCTAATCCCGCGCAGGCTTTGGATGGTTTTTGGCTCTGTTGGGAGGACTGTGTTGTAATCCCCTTCCCAGCATGCACTTGACAGAGTTTCTCAAAATTCTCCCATTGGCTGAAAAGGACACAGGAGGTAGACTGGTTCGGTGTACTTCCCTGTTTCTAAAATGGATGTTTAAGTCTTAATTTAGCCACCGCCGGACACTGGTGGGCACCCATCACTGCACCAGGCCGACAGGTGAGGAGAGAGGGGGAGGCTGAGAGCGATGGCTTATATCCCGTGTGCAGAGCGAAGAGAGAAAATATTATACTCTGATTCACTTGGAGACACCAGTGACTTTCATTTCACTGTTAGAGCTGCATGATTTAGATTTCCATATATATTACCTAACCCTTTAATTCAACACTTCACGATCAACTTCTAAATATGGAACATATCAGATACATAACCATTTAAAAATCAGGAGTCTGCAGACTTTTCCCTCACACACACTTGCAGAATTTATATTATTATTAATGGGGACCTACCTGTAATATTGAGGACTGTCACAGCGCTCTCTATAAAGACATCAGCTTCTATTTGTAGTGTTTCAATGGAGCTGAGCCCTCAATTCGACAAGGAACTCTGTAAAACACTGTAATGTACGTTACTTTTAGATAACCTCAGCCTAATTGCTTCTCAACTAATTATCTCCCAAGCCATCATTTAAATTTGATCACATTTGATTTCGGATTTTCCATTAAAGAAATGCTTACATGAACACAATCAAGCCTTTTAATCAAAGTAATTTAAGTTTTTAAAAAAAATCCTCTTAAGTCTGAACTCGGCTCCAAACCACATGTTTTTACTGACAGAAGATTGGCTGTGGACCTCTCGATTAAAAAACCCCAACCATATTGTTACAATTACAGAGGATTATTCATGACTGAATCTCAGTCTGGATTAAAATGATTAATTGCAGAGCCCTAATTTAAATGCACCCCCCGAGTTCATCCTAATCGTTTCGACCTATCAAGTTGCAAAGGTTTATTCTTTCCTTAAAAAATAAATTGTACCTCACTCATTTTTTTACTATATAAATACAAACAGGCCAAGACAACAGATCAACACCAAAAGACCACAGAAGAAGTCAAAAAGGAAAAGGAGTAGCTTGAATAAATTGACCCGAAAAGAAAATCAGTCAAAGCACATTCAATTCAATTTTTTTTCTAACACCCAAAATCACAACAGTAGTTCAGCGAGAAAAAAACTGTGGAAAAAGTGTCCCCTTGCTCCTGCATATTTCAGTTCTGGATTCTGCAGTATTTTTTCCTGTATTTGTTTTTCTGTATGAAAATCCTTGTACAACTGTATCAAATATGAATGCTTGCTTTAGTGTAACTGCTGCACAATGTTTTTTCCTGCAGTGTTTCAAGTGCTGGAAAAGACTGTGTTTGTTTAAGTGTGTGATTGTAACTTAGATTTTCTGTGATGCTGAAACAAGTCCGCGTATCTCCACAGAGCTTCTTTGATGGTTGGGATTGCACCAAGAAGACGGACAAAACACCGGGGAGGCACGACACTCTTTTGGGATGTGAGTCTTACATTGGATCACGCACAATTATGCACACACGCATATATTTATCCTTAATTTTCCTTTTTCCCAGATGATCGGCACAGAGTGAAGTTGCACCCTCTTCTGGGAGATCCTAACTCTGACTATATCAACGCTAACTACATTGATGTAAGTTTCCTCCGTTCATGTTCTATATACGCCCCACACAGTCCATCTCAGGCGTGCATCGTGAGCCCTTCAGGTCGCTTCTCCTCCAAATCGAGCACTCTTCTCTTGATGTCCAGTTTCCAGACTTCGCTGACCCAGACTGCTGCTATCACTTTTATTGAAACTCAGAGGAATAAATGCACTTTAATGTCTGACTACAGAAATGGACACGTTTGAGAGATGACGCAAATCCTTCTAAACGAACAGAGCTGACCGACACTCTGATCTTTCTATGGGTCAGGGTTATGTAAACCTCCGCGGTACGGCACACACCAAACTCACGCTGCTGCAAGTTCTTTAATAAAAATGTCCAAAATCCAATATATATTTCCTTTATAGATAGATATAGCGTTTTATGTGTTCTACAGAAAGAAAAAGCCACTGTATTGAATTAGGGCTGCAACCAACAATTATTTTCGATTAGTTTGCCAATTATTCTTCTGATTAGTTAATTAGTTGTTTAGAACACAAAAGTCACGATAACAAATTTTGAAGTGTGATCTATAGCTACAGAGAAATATCACAACAAACTATGATATTGAAACTACTTTCTGACACAATAATCCAAAAAGCTGGACAATACCAGTAAACCCTAATTCTAAATGCACAATATCATTAAAAAAACCTTAGCTTCGATAAATAAATATGAGAATGAAATACTTTTGTACTTATTTTGTGTCTATAATGTGTCATAAAAGTTAGTTAAATGACCTTCTACAGCTAAAATCTTGTTGTACTAAGAAAATAACAAAAATAAGGGTTATTCAGTGGTTATTTGTTCAACTCGCTACAGTTCAACTCTCATAATACCACAAAAATATAAGGAAACGTTCTTCACAAGTTCAAAGAATCAGTACACACAATAAATACTGAGCCCCCAGAAGTATTGTCTTCCTGTTTTTTAGTTTCAGTAGTTTCATTCCTGTGTGGCCTCACCGCAGAACTTTTATATTTGTTTTGCTTGTCATGTTCAAACCACTGGTGTTTGATTTTGGTCATTAGCAACAAGTTTCCTTTAGCTTATTCCATTTACTTTCAATGGCTTTTGTTGAGTAAATATTATGCTTCATAAGAGGCTATTTGAAGTACTCTATCAGTTGTTTGAGCTTTTTAAGTGGTAGAGTAGCAGATAAAACAATCAGATGAACATTGTTAAAAATGAGAGAACATGATTTGATATTACACTTAGGACAATTTGTAGTTACACGACGCTTGACTTCACTCTTTTCCATTCATTTGTTTTCTAAGTGCAGAGTGGTCAGTGTTGAGATGCTTTTAGAGTGCATTAAAGCGCGGCCTGCTGTTAGCGCTGTAGCTCCGGTGAAGGTGTCAGGCTCAAAGAGGTGCAGCATTAGCAGAAACACCACTCAACGTGCCACTGCCTTGTCTCTCGTCTCTCTCCTCCCCACCGGGCGAACAGGGGCCGAGCGTTCAAGTGTCTGCAGCCTGTAATTAGGAAACGCAGCGTAAATTGGAAAGTTTTCGTACCCTTTCAAAACATTTTAAGAGTAATAGGAGGACGATTTGAGCATAATACCACTGCCACCGCCTGACTGCATCTTCATGTGACTTTTTTGCTGCTGAACAAATTGGGAAAGAGCTCATTCTACATGATACACATTTACATCTACTTGTCTTTGCATTTGCACATTAAACATCTTAAACATCTTAATCTCATCTAGTCTTTATAGCCATATTGTATTTAAATATTCTCCATATACTCCCTTGATGCTGCCTTTTCAGAAAGATGAACTACACATAGAAGTCAGCAATATATGGACAAATAGATATGTATGCAACATTTTCACATTGAGTGCATTGTTTATAGCAACAACAAAAAAAAAAGCTACCAAAAAAGTTATGTTGTGAACTTTCTGCACTGTGATTAATTTGACAGACATTTCACATTTGTCTTGTCTCATTGTCTTTTTTATTTCTTTATCAAGGGGTAATGGAGTAATATTCTGATTGCAGTAAAATACATTTGGCCTTTGAAAACATTACTACACAACAGGGCTGTCACTAACGATTATTTTAGTAGTCAACCAGTCGCCGATTATTTTCTTGATTAGTTTATTATTTCTGTTGTATATTTAAACTTTCAAAAATACATTATCAGCCAAATAAGGTTTGACATATGGTGATTGAAGGCTTCTAGATAGAGAATATGTATGACTAATGTGTATTATTAATGAAAATTAGCAATAATTATTCTTTTTTTATATTTTGATGTATTAATGTCATGGTTATAAAAGATCTTTTCACATGTGTTTTAGACTCTGTATAGTTCAGTAAACGATTAGTCGATTATCAATTTTTATTGTGGATTATTTTTAAAGTCAACTAGTCATGATTAGTTGATTAATTGTTACTCCTCACTATACAACGTGTAAACTGCAAGCCTTTGAGGACTTAAAATGGCACTTCTTTGTTTTTCTCTCCTCACAAGTTAAACACATTTCTGTTTGACATTATATAATCTGAATATAGTATTCAGGTTACTCCAAAACAATATCAAGATATTCATTTTTGTCAGTATCGCCCACCTCACACATCGCTGGGACATAAATTGTTACTCTGGACATGACGTAAATGTAGTTTTCTTGAAGCCCTTATGTGTGAAAAATCCCAGGTAAAAAGCTCTTTGTGAAGTAAATCACACCTCTGTTAGTGCAGACACACACAGCTCTTCCAGATGTCTTTAACCACATCATGGCGCTTCACTAAAAGCTTCTTTCATTAACTAGCCTATATGTCTTGTCTCTCTACTCCTCTCTCGTCACTGGACCCTGTAGATTCGGATAAACAGGGAAGTAAGTACTGCTCCTTACTCTGCCTGCCATCTCTCTATTTTTTGCTGTCCCCTTCTCCTCTACCCACACCCCTTTACGTTTACTTTACGCCACTTATCCTGTCTGCAAAGGGGTCTGAGTTTAGAAGATCTGTGCACACAGAAAAGAGCAAAAGCAATACTGCCATTTTAGCTCATTTCAAATAAACGCACTAGTTGTCTGATGCCTTTCACTTGGATTAATGGTAGATAGTAAGCTCCAGAGGGACGGTCTCCTGTGATTGGTCAGTCAAAATGATAAGGTTTAAGAACAAGGTAATAATTATGGTTAGGAAACGAGTTAAAATTTAGTTACATGATTATGATTAGGGCTGCCACTAATGATCATTTTAGTAGTCGACAACAATTTTTTTTTATTAGTCGACTATTTCTATTGTATATTTGAACTTCACACACATAATCAGCCAATTAAAGGCTGAAATATTGTGACTGAAGGCTTCTAGATAGAGAATATTTATGAATAAAGTGTATTATTGGTGAAAGTTAGTAATAATCTATTATTTTTTGACAATGTAATAATGTGTTAATGTGTGTTTGCGTTTTAAAGTCTGTATAGTCCAGTTAACGATTACAATTATCTATTTTTATTGTCAACTAGTCACAATTTGTCGATTAATCGTTGCAGCCCCAATTACGATCAAGTTAAAAAACAGGATTGTGGTAATGAAAGTACATTGGTTAAGGTTAGGGTTAGGAAAATGGGTTTGGGTAGTTAAGTTGTTAGCAGTACATGTGGGCAATATATTGAGATTTTTGAAGATATGCAAAATGTGAATACTGAGCAAATTGTTTATAGTTTGTAAAATGAACTGACTAAAAAAAAAAAAACTGCTGGAAACGTTCAAATAAAATGTATACATTTCTGTACTTTTGTGATTAATTTTATCAACATTTTTATAACAATTAAACTTAAGCATTTAAAAACATGTTTTAATACATTTCTGTTGGATTTACATATTATAGCCTGACTATCGTTATCGGGGCAAAAGACATAGAGATATTCATTAATTTTAACTTAAAAAATTGAATTTGTCAAATACTCCCCTTAGCCCTAAACCCTTACACCATAAAATAAAAGGTAAAACAGTCCAAAAAAATCCGTTCAACCACGCTCACAGCAACAAAAGTTAACAACGTCTCCACTCCCGTCCCTTCGGAGCCGACTATCTGCCTCTAACCTTTTACAAGTTCTGGAGAAGTTCAGTTTCCATGGCGACTGTCGGGAATGATGGAGGAGTGTTGTTAGCTAGCTTCGATGCTAACCGGGCAGGGCAAGGCCAGACATGGTACCACTGGTCATCCCTCATCTTTCCAAAACCATTCACCATCTTCGTTTTGTGTGTAAATGTCAAGCTCATCGGCCCATCAGCGGTTTACAATTGGCCACAGACAAGATTAAAAACTCTTATCAAAAGGCTTATTTGATGGTTTAGATCATGTCCGCTGTGATATCTTTAGTCGTCAGTGTCATGTAAGGTAATCAGACTATTATTATTACTTTTTATGTCTTTGTGGTTGGTGTAAATGGCTGGATCATACCCTTTAAATGTGCGCATATCCAGGAATTCCCTGGAGCTGTTTTGCCCTTGAGCTGCCATCGCTTCTAAAGATCTTTTGTTTATCCCTTTAAGGCTTTATTTTACATTGTGTGTGTGTTTTTTTTCATACTCACCTCATTCTTGGCATATGAAAAGTGTGTATGTTTCAAAGGCTGTCACATGTAAAGATTTACCCACACACTGTCAGCAGGCGCCTAGGGGAATCTACAACATACTTAATGGTGGAAGCATAAAGATTTTAGTCTACGTTTGGCTGGTCAAGTGTGAATGTTGAGCGTTTACTGGCAGCTGTGCAAAACATCCACACAGAGACATTAGCATAAGCGATGTAAAAAGTGTACAAAAGAGCCATAGAACACAATAAACTAACGAGTTTCTACTGGTAGATACAATTATCACAAGACAGTGTCAGAATACTTGAATGAAAAAAGTTAATTTAATATTCAGCGCCTTAAAATCTCCATAAGTTTAACATTAGGTAAAAAAAAAAAAAAAAATCCCGAGATCCAGGCATAGCTCAGGCAAAACATAACCATTGACGTTTGGAGCAGGCTGTACTCTGCAAAAAGAGATAAAAGGAATTAAGAAAACCTGTTTGAGTGAATTCAACATGTCAAGTAAAATGATCCACCGATGGAACAAGATGTGGAAAGTTGTATTTTCTTAGTTTAAGTACAAAATGGAAGGTATTGGTAGATCATTTTACTTATCAAGTCAAATCTACTCAAATCAAGATAAAACACTATCTAAATGCTAAATACACACTTTTTGCAGAGTATATATAGTGAATATTTTATTTTCTATCTACCTGCCAGGGTACTGTGTGAATGGCTGTAATGTCGTTTATGTTCAGTTTGTCCACAAATAACATGCCTTAAAAATCAAATCTGTCCTTTACGTTGCTCATTGCTCGATAATCTCAGGCTTACATGTTTATAAAGCATTGATCACTAACACACAGTAGTGCTTGGTGCAAACAGCAGGCCGTATTGGTGAAGTCCCGTGCTGAGTGGCCCTCAGAGTGGCTCCTGGGGACAGGATACAGGGCAGACAGAGAAAAGACAATGACACATCATGTACAGCTGTGCTCTGGGCCAGATGGCTTACTCAGCAGTCGTCCCTCTTCTCTGTTTCAGGGCTACCATCGATCCAACCACTTCATCGCCACTCAGGGTGAGTATCAGTGCGAGCCTCTGCAGCCTGTGAGAGACAGAAAGAGTGAGAGAGCAACTTCTGTCAGAGAGTAATAAATATGAAAGGATCTGGCCAATGAACCCTCTCGACGCAGTCTCTTGCCAAAACAATCTCTCTCATAAGTGCAAAGGTGCCAATGTGTTACTGGGTTAATGGAGGAGGAGGCTTTTAATTATGCAAGTTAATTACTGATTGGTAATTGCTTCTTAGTTTAGTGTTAACATTAAAGGGAGTTATAGGGTCAGATGAATGTGATTATTTTACTATCTGTGAGTATTAGACATTCAAGTGCAGGAGATAAAATTATTGAAGAGAAAAAAATCTGTACTTGATTTTTAAAAACAATGCATTTCATATAAAAGTCACTTAATGTGAAATATTGCAAACATTGAACTGCGTACTTCTGGATACGCAGTTCAATGGATTCTGGATTGTTCTCAATTGGGAAGGGTTCAGCTCGTATTATGAGTGGGTTTGCAAGTAACTCACTCAAGAAATGTGCCCCACACACCCCAAACTGAGGGTAAACAAGGCATAAGTCAAGACTGACATTATAAGAAAAACTAAAAATCCGGTTATTCCACAAGAATAATGTACATGGCTATAGTGTGCTGCTGAAAAAGGTCCAGATGAGATAGTTTCTTAAAATAGCAGCACAGTAGTTAGAGTCATGTAAAGTACAAATGACAAAATGTTTATTTTACCATTTGGTAGATAAGCTTTTGGAAGGAAATAGCAGAGGTTTTTGCTGTTTTGTAAAATGTATTTTATCTTCTGAATGTAGTCACTGATGCTTTTTCCTCTAGATTTGAGCCAGCCCACACATATTTTCTGACAAAAACAACATAAACAACCCAGTTGACTTTTGGACCTTTAGCTCTCAATTTGAAAAGCCCTTTTTTAACCTCTATTGAAGGGTCTTAAAGACTTCTATCACAATGATGACTTCAGTGCATTTCTTTCTATTGGCTGCAAAAGAGGAAACTCTGCTGGTGGCTGGTCCTTTCCTGGTCTCTCTCTCTTTTAACACAAATGTTTCAATTATTATCCCAGCCCATTTTTTAAAGATTCATACCCTGTTTTCAACACAATAAAAAATCCTTACTTGGGCTATTGTACAATTATTTTGCTGAATCCTTTTTTTTCTTCGCTTCTCTTTTCTAGGACCCAAGCAGGAGACGCTGTATGATTTCTGGAGGATGGTGTGGCAGGAGAATTGCTTCAGCATCGTCATGATCACTAAACTTGTGGAGGTGGGCAGGGTAAGTGTGTCCACCTTCTCTCAATTATACCTGCATTCATTCAAGAGGAATACAAAGGGAACACATGAAGAGCACTATGTTGTATTTCTTCTCATCCTTGTTACCATTTTTGCAAATTGCTGTGTTTTGATTGAACGTATTCCCTCTATTGTTACTTCAAGCTCTAGTTTACCTCGATATAAAAAGATATTAAGTCAACGGGTCACAAACAACAAGGATTTTTTTCCCCAAACGCCTGTCTTTTCATGCTTTGATACTTGCTTTTTTTTGCCCGTGCAAGCTGCTGATAGAATTTACATTATGTACACGCTCCCACGCTCGCACACATCTGGTACCGCCATAACAATAGCAGCCCCAAAAGCAGATTATAAACAGGTCTTTATTGTTACAAAGATGGTCCCTTTTATCTGTTATAGCTGTACCATCAAATTGTGATGGGGTATTATAGAAATTTCCATCATGACCATAATGACACCATGCGCCATAAAATGTAGTGAAAAGTACTTGTCATGCATAAAAGCGTCCTCTGTATGGTGCTTTTAAGGCTGCTGGCCGTACATACGCTCCTTTAATAGCCGCCGCACAATGGTCTAGCGCTATTTCCCACCTCACATAAATAGTTGCAGTATATGAATGTAGTTTTAAGTACCCTATGCTTTTCAACACGGATAAGATGGTTAAATTGACGCCATTTTTCAGTGCTACTGTTAGATCCAATTTGATTCTCGATCCTGACAATTTTGGGGGAAAGTCAATACATGAGTAATGCTTTGACTGAGTCCAAATAACAGCTCCATTTAACAAAAATGTGTTTGATGCTGAGGACAAAAGATTGCGGCTGTACTCTTCATTATGCTTTACAACGTTTTGTGATTATTTTGCTCTCCTTTTCTGCCCCTCAGAAAAATACACAAGAGCTTGTTTTTACTAGTCAATGTTATTCTCAAACACAAAGTTATATTCAAAGTAAAATAGATTTGCTTGTACGGTGCATAATGACATCAGAGGAATAGTTTCATCAATTTGTGCAATGGTGTAAAATGTTAAAGTAGACTACTTTTGCATGCATATGATTCTTAGAGGCTTTTTGAAGGAGACAGTGTGCAAAAAGTCTCAGCGTTAAAGGTACATAAATGTTGCTGTCACTACCGGTTATTTTGTTGTCAGCTATTCAGCGATTATTTTTTGATTGGTCAACTAGTCACACAGTTATTTCTATTGTATGTTGAGACAAATAAAGGTTGAAATATGGTGACTGAATGTATTATTAATAAAATCAGAAATTGTTTATTCTTTCCTTTTTGTTGTAAAGAGGCATGTGTTTTGGAGTCTGTTTAGTCCAGACAACGATTGCAATTTTCAAAAGACGACTACAGTTATTTTTTAATAGTCGACTAGTCACGATTTGTCATGTAAGTCATAAATAACGTAATAGAAAGAGCACAGGTCAAAATAAAAGAGGCTGTACAAAGGCTACAGAGCATTAAGTTCAAAAAGAAGTGGGAAGAATTTATTTAATCCCACCCATTTTACAAATTATAATTTAAAATGTTCAGTTTCCTGTTACTTGTAATACTGTATTCAATACATCAACAGAAAATATATCTTAATACCTTTCATTATTTTCGTAAATTTAATTATGCTGAAACGTTGAATCAAATTTAGACTCAAGTCATTCCGTAATTGAACACCTAATTTAGTTGATTATTATTGCAGACCAATTGCTTTGCCTGAAATGTTTGACAGTATGGCATTAAATTGATCTATTTTGCTTTTTTCAACTACAGGTATTTTTATTGCCAAAAAAAAAAAGACATGCATTGTTGCTATGAACGTTTGCGCCTCACCACAGATCAGATCTGTAACTTGGCCTTATAGCCTCACCTGGTTGTCTCCATGGAGGTAGATAAGTTCACTGCCAACCTACCGACCTCTATGGAGTCCAAGTTACACACTGTTACTGTTAAGCTGATGCACATAACATAAAGAAATAAAATCCCTACTTATTTGTTTTGTTGATTGTGTTTTTTAGCAGGTCAGGAAGTCAGCTTTATCACCCTTTTGAATTTTAGCAAGCGATGTTTATTTACATGTCATATTTATTGTCCTTTAAACATATTATTTTGACACTTCTTTTAACCAGGTGAAGTGCTGTAAGTACTGGCCTGAAGACAGCGAGATGTACGGTGACATCAAAATCACTCTGCTGAAGAGCGAGAGCCTGGCTGAATACACTGTGCGCACTTTTGCCTTAGAAAGGGTGAGTTCACTTGCAATTGTACATTTAGCCAGCGGTTTGAATGCAAATACCCTTTTTCTTCAGAGCATGAAATAGTAATTCTTCTTTAAACCTTACTAGATAAATTTAGCTCTTTTTTTTAATTTATGAACACATGACACTACCTGGCAGAATTAAAATGGTACACGAATAGAAGAGATTAAATGCTTACTGTGATGGGACCAGAGGCACACAGTAAACTGAGAGGAATTAACACCAGTGGTTTTTGTATGCCCCCACTGTCTATTCACCAAACAGTGAGAGCGAGACCCCTTCCCTCCAGTTCCCGAGGCTGTTGTTGGAAGAGTTCATTGCGGCTCTGAAATGACAGTGGCACAAACACAGGCCTATCATCACTATGTCACGCTTCTGCTTATTCAAATCAGGCAAATTCAGGAGGCAGTGACAGCTTGTGTTTTATAACATTCTTTTTAGGGATTTCTGTCTACAACAAATCTTTGCCTTGTCGCTTTACTTTGCTGTCGCCGTGCAGAGGGAGGGATTGAGCAGGCTCCCAATGGAGATGAGAAACCTCCCAGTCCCCCGGGAGCATCAGTAATTCCTGTCCACCTGTCTCTCACACAGGCATACAGTACTAGTCTAACATGCCCCCAGGCTTTCTGATGCAAAATGTGCTTTAATGTTTTTTCTGTCCCTGTGTGAACCAAAAACATGCCGTCTATCACAGAAACTGATGCCACCTCTGTGCATAAAAGTACGTACTTTAGATAATTTTTCAATGATTAATTAATATAGTCAGCTTTTAACTGTGAACTATCTGCTTCTTGGTGAGCAGTCATTTGTTTTACATGTGTTTTTACCTTATGTGGGAGCTCATACTGGTGCAACATTTACCCCGGCTTAGGAAAGACACAAAACACACTGCAGCAGTTGAACTTCTGTGAATATATCAATAGTTTTAAATGCTGTTTCTGTTTGTTTTCTTTGATTTTACAGAGAGGATACTCTACAAAGCATGAGGTGCGGCAGTTCCACTTCACATCCTGGCCTGAACACGGGGTGCCCTATCACGCAACCGGGCTTTTAGCCTTTATACGAAGAGTCAAAGCCTCCACACCCCCTGATGCGGGGCCGGTGGTGGTTCACTGCAGGTACAATCCACAATCTAACTACTGCTGTTAGTGAAACTGTTGTAAACCAAACCATTAACTTCACAGCCACCACTTTTACAGAAGAGAATAAGAGAAGAGAGAAGAGAAGAGGTTATAAAGTTGTACAGTGTTGTTTTATAGTGTGGGGTTTGAAGAAGTTGAACATGTAAACTGGTCGCGTTGGTCGCTGCGGTTTGAACGCCCCTTTACAAACCTTAGTTGTTTTTTGTCAAAAAACATCAATTTAATTTGGCTTGCAAGTGAAATACAGCCTGAGGATACATTCATACTTGACTGGACATCAGAACGAAAGATGTGACTGTGTTTGCTAAATTTAAATGTCTTAATTAAGATGAGGATGAGAATGTAATCACCTTTTTAATTAATTAATACACATTACTTTGAATGTTTCACAGGTTTTTATTACAGCCTACAGGGCGTAACTGTTAATGAAAGCACAATCTCACTGAGTGCCGTAAAATAAGATTTGATTTTATTCCCAGGCTGCAGCAGTAAAAACTATTACCTTTTATATAGCCAACTGAAACATACACAGCTTTCATTTAATTTTAAACAAAAGCTGAATAAGTGATGCCTTTCCGTCTTGGTTGTCGTTGCAGTGCTGGGGCCGGGCGCACTGGCTGCTACATAGTGCTGGACGTGATGTTGGACATGGCTGAATGTGAGGGAGTCGTAGACATTTACAACTGTGTGAAAACCCTGTGCTCCCGGCGCATTAACATGATCCAGACCGAGGTGAGACTGCACATGCCGACAGCCAGCTCACAGCTAAAACATGTGTCTAATTAAGTAAAATGTCTCATGTTTACGAATGTTTGTAGGGGAATATTATCATAACGCGCTCTGGGGACGTGTGCAAAGGTCACAGTTACAGTTTGAGAGAAAGCCCCTCATGTCCTCCTGACATGCTCTTCCTCAGATTTGCAGATAATTTACACGTTCACCTTTGATTATGTAAAACCCACATTGACTTAGCTGTTTATTACATTTGTAGGTATTTGCAGAGGTTCTAATTAAATGCATACCATGTGTTTGTTTATTCAGAAATATTATCTATTCCCAAACAGCTTTGATACACCGGCAGCATTATTGCCCATGAACAAAGCTGAAACAAAGCTGCTTATGAAAAATTGTCTTCTCGTCTGATAATTTATTCAAATCTACATATGTTTTACCTGTCTCTTGTTTCACTGCATCTTCTATAATATGACCTCGAACAAATCTTACAAAACGCCATGTCTATATTCACAACACTTATTGTCCTAATGATTTACAGGAGCAGTACATCTTCATCCATGATGCCATTCTGGAAGCCTGTTTGTGTGGAGAGACAGCAATCTTAGTCAATGAATTTGCAGTCGCTTACAAAGAGATGCTCCGCGTGGATTCTCAGAGTAATTCTTCACAACTTCGAGATGAATTTCAGGTCAGTGCTTTTGTCAATAATACATTATGACCACCTTCTTAATGGCAAAAGTTATGTTATTCCTCATAAACGCCTGCCTGATATGCAACTAATCCTGTTGCAATAACAAGCTTTTAAGTGTGATATATTGCGGTACAAAATATGATGATTAATGACGATACTGAAGACCGCTTTATGTCACTGACACAACAACCCTAAAGCAGGAGAATCCCAGTAAACTCTTTTCTAAACGAGCAATATCATAAAAAAATATGAGCTGCGATAAATAAATGACACAATTACACGCTTCAGCAGTTTGGTAATAGCTATAGATCTATCATTATTGCAGTTATTAAGTATAGTCACTAAATATTAAGAACAAATTGAACAATGAGTCAATATAGTAATCATTGTGATAGACTCAACCACATATGGAGCAGTCATAGAGTTGCTCTAACCAAGACATCAAGCTATTATAAAAGTAAAACTTACTTACTTTTTTGTTCTACGATCCCCTTAACAAATGTTCACTTACTGCAGTTAGATTTTCCACCTTCTAACAGGTGCTTTGGTGTAACGTCACTGTTCGTCTGACACAGTGTTATTCATTATATATCATGCCTTTATGGTATATGCTCCCCTGGAATGGGAATGGATATGAAGATTAAACAGACTGGAGAATTGTCATTGTTGGGGTCACAATATAATCGCAATAACTTTTCAATTTCAATTCAAATATACTGACACGTAAAAGACACGTAAAAAAAAATATATCGGTAGTTTATGTCACATTAACTTGTTTTTTATTCAGGAAGTCCAATTTTATAAAGCTGCTCACGTACTGCTGTAATGATCAACTAGATAATGTGAATGAAGGAAAGATTTCTCTGTTGTTTGATGATGTGTCAATATTTGTGATGAGCTGTAAAATGATGGTGTCACGATAATAAAAGAAATACTAACATTTGTAATTGCTACATCCCATTTTAGCAACTTTCGTTACTGCTATTGGAAAACTGGTTGTCAAACCTTTACATTTAAAAAAAATAACAAAATCTAGTATTTAGTATGTCCTCTTCATGTATATCAAAACTACATAAGCTAATCCTTGTCTCTAAAGATGTTTGGAATGTTTCATATTATTGCATTTAACTTGATTGCACTTGCATTTATAATACTAATAATAGAGGATTTTATTGATATTGCACATTACAGTTAAAACAACAGATCTCAAAGCGCTACAATCCATTAAAATCACAGACAATGCACAAAACATAGCAACACAACATATACAAAACTCCTTTAACTGGTCAAATGAAAGCTAGATGAGTTTATATCATACGGTGCCTTTAATCCATCTATAAACTTCCTAAACTCTTGATTTTTTATGAGAATCGTGAGATCGACTAAATCCCTCCAAACCTGTTTGTGCTTTACTTCACTTCACTTGCGATTGGGCGTTTCTGCCTGTGAAATGCTTGATGTGGTTTGTGGGACGGCGGTGTCAGAGCGTTTCGTTAGATGTTGATGAGGGGAGAGCAGAGCCAGCTGTGTTCCCCACATGCTTTACCTACGTCGCTGCTCAGCTCTGCCTCCGCCGCGCTCACGTCCGGTTTAGCATTTCAAAGTGACTCCTACTTCTATTTGATACGGTTTTATCCAGCTTTTGTGTGACAGACATATCTCTTAAGATTACCCAGTGTGTTACAGTAGGTGGTTCTTTATGATTGTGAGCTCTTAATTAAAAGAAAACGTGACAGCTTTGATCTAATAAACTTCATCCGTCTCGTGTCTTCCTTTCGTCCAGTGTGTTTTGTTGCAGAGCGGGGTTAGCCATCACCAGTGTTTAGATGTATTATTCATGAGATTTTGATGTTGTCGAATGAAGTTACTGTCAGATGGGAGGAAATCAGTCTTTTGTTTATGTTTTATAAGTAGTCAGAAGCAAATTGTACTTCTTGTGCCAGTCTTAAGTTTGGGAAAATGTCCTCAAAATCGGCAATTTTGGTGGATTTTTGTTGTTTTTGAGGGGATTTTTGTTTTCGTTTCTCGGATTTGGGTTCTGTAGAAATTGTGTGAAGATTGCACTCCAGAGACGATCCAAGTTTGAAGGTTAATGGTTTACAATGTCAAGTTTTCATCAAATTGTGTCTTAAACAAGATGTGGAATACAAGGAAATATAACAAATATTAAGACAGTTGCATCCGCACAGACCCTTTTTCTTCTTTTTTTTCTTGCATGAACACATTTATTTTACATAGGACAGATGAAATGGAGAGAGAAAGGGCAAAGACATTCAGCAAACTGTCATGGTGGTCACAGCCCTAAACCATTACAGCATCGGCGAGCACAGGAAAGACAAATGAATATGGACTCAGGAGGAAAGAAGGTTTGCAAAGCTTACTCCAAACTGGAAAAGCTTAGAGTAAATGTTGTTATTTACTTTAATTAAAAGTGCCTTATGGAGATGATATTGCTTTGCCTGGAATGCAGTATGGAATTAAACCTCTTTTATCACCATGGATTCAAGTAGGGAACACCACAAGGCCAAGTTACAAGTCAGATCTATGGAGAGGCCACTTACAGTAAGAATGCATGTATTCCAAGTAGAGGCGGGCAACATATTGAAATTCAGATAATATCGTGACTGTTGTTTTTTGAAGAGATGCAAAATGTGAATATCTGTTTATTGTAAAAAGAAAAAAAAAGCTAAGAAAAACTTTCAAATAAGGGTATAAGATGAAATTCTACATACATTTCACATTTTTCTGATGATTAAGCCTCAACTAATACCCTTAAAGACATGTTTTAACACATTTCTGTTGGATTGGCATAATAGTCTGAATATTGTTGTCGTGAAACTCTTCATTTTTGTCAGTATCCCTCTCCCCTAAATTAAAAGCTCTATTTTGACCTGTAAATTAATTAACATAAGACACTTTTATTGCCTTTCTGTGGAATATTCAAGGCAAAGCAATACTATCTCCGTAGCGGTGGATCTCTAAACCAGATAAGTTACATTCTGCACCTTTAACTTTATATACGCTGAAAAAAAAAACATATTAAGAACTTATTTATACTGGTGACTTGGTGTAGAAAATGTACAAAAGAGTAGAACAGATCAGCGAAATTTACATGCAATAAAAAAGTCTCTCTTAAAGAAGTGCATGTTGTGGCTTTTTACCCGTTTGCAGTCAGTATATTATTCCTGAGCTGTGTTGTCCTGCAGACTCTGAACTCTGTGACCCCGCACCTGGACATGGAAGAGTGCAGCATCGCCCTGTTGCCCCGAAATCGTGAGAAGAACCGCAGCATGGACGTCCTGCCTCCGGACCGGGCGCTGGCTTTCCTGGTCACCACTGAAGGGGAGAGCAACAACTACATAAACGCCGCGTTGGCCGACAGCTTCCACCGCCAGGCCGCTTTTGTGGTGACCCCTCACCCTCTGCCCGGCACCACTGCGGACTTCTGGAGACTTGTGTACGACTACGGCTGCACCGCTGTGGTCATGCTCAACCAACTCAACCAGTCCAACTCGGCCTGGGTAAGGTCATTCTGCTGTGTTTGCTCTTATTGCAATTGATTTTGTTGTAGCTGTGGATAGCTGCAGTTCAATCTCGAGGTTATGTGAAATTTAGTGAAGACTTTTCCTGATCTCCGCTCGCTCCTATATCTTACTGTGCTGCGGATTAGTTCCTTCATGGCATTTTGTCTGACTTTGATCCCTGACCACATTGATCTCGAAGCATGACTAGATAAGGCCCGCCCCAGTTTTTTCCTTCCCCTCCTCGCGCTCCGTCTCCAGAGAATAGGCTTGTGCCCTCCAGACATATCCCAGAGTCCTTTCTTGTCTGCGCCCCACTTTTTCTCAAGAGTACACGACTTTTTACCACTGTATTTTACAAGCTTCAATGTCGTATAATAGCACCCATCATAATCTATTACAATAATCATGCTTCTCTTCATACTTTTCCATTGAGTTCAAGTCAGTTAAAGCTTCGTTAATGTCAATTGTAACTTTATAATAGGATATTAAACTGTGTGAGACAAATAATGCTGTAGTCGAACGTCTTGGTAAACTAAAGACATTCCTGCCAATTGATTAGTGGGGTAAAACTGGCAAAGCTCTCGAATCTTTTTCAGTTTCTGTATAATCGGACCATATATTTGACTCAAACTGCACTCACAAGACTACAATCACATGGTAGTTCATGCTAAAACAATGAGAAGTTCCAAGGTATTTATATGTAAAAAGGCAGATTAAACTCGCTACCATATCTTCAGATAGCTCTCTGCATGACTACTTCTTTCTGCTGTTGTCCTACTTACGATCTTAATGAAATAATAGTTGACTAGTATACATTTTGGTCGACTAAAATGCCTTTGACCAATTAATCCACTAAAAGACTAAAGGCTAACAGCTCTAGACATCGTGACAAACATACATGCTGTAATAATTCTGTTTGTAATATGAGCGATAAATTCTGAGCTCAAAGAGGGGCTGAAGAAGAGAAATATGGAACCATCCACTGCGTGAGAAGACAAGGAGAAATTTCAAGTTGTTTAATAATTAAATCTTTGAAAAATGTGAGATGCTGGGTTTCAAACAGACTCATGTAGAACACCAGGGACAAATCCAAATGGAAAGTGTCCAACAGTTTGTCTCAAATGTAAACAAAACCATGCAAAGCTTTCTCTGGGATCTGTCTGTTTACTCCTGATTAAAACTATTTGTAAAGGTTTGCTCCCACACCCTTTTATCATCATTTTTTCTTAATTAAATAATGACATGCCATTTTGGGTTAATTGCAGCACTACGACCTTTTAACTTTTAATTTTATTATTGCTGTTAAATGTCAAAATCCTTAAACTGATAATACTTTATGTCGTCGATGAATAGATGAAAAACTGTTGATGTTAATTATGCTAAATCTGCTGTAGAGTCCCTCAATATTTAGTCACTTTTAATTAGTGTTTATGCTGATGCGTAATGTTGTTATTGTAAACCAATTTATGCTACACTCTACACTAATATAAGTAACGTGGGATTACATTTATGTGCGCAAGGGAATGTTTTCTTACACAGTCCTTTTTGGCTTCATTGTGCTCATTAAAAGAGTTTTAGTTGAATTTGTCTGGTTCAAAACTGAAAAGGATTTCTTTTTAGGTCCTTCTAATCAAGTTTGTATTTTGATCTGATTTCTTACTGTGTGGTGCAGCTCTGTCAGTTCTTGGCAGAAAATTGAGTTATAGCCATTTCGAGCTGCTGAATCTCGCTATGAACTCTGCTCATTTGTGCTGCTAAAGAAACGTATCTCGCTGTTTTTTCAATTGCTCTGAGCCGCTGCATGAATGCGGTGCTGCCTCCTTGTCTCTCTCGTCTTATTAACACCAGTGCGCCACCGCAACTCCTCCAGCTCCACCATTAAAGGCACTAACTCCCGCTCCGTCATAGCTGTTTTTATATTTTATCTTCTGCATTTATTATGGCCTAAAATCTCAGATTATTAGCTTCATGTCAAACTGTTATCAGATATATTTTTTCCACACAAATAAGGGCTTTCTTATTACATTAGTCAGCAAATAAAAATATTAAGGTTTATTTTAATGTATGGTCCATTTATTTCACATTTTTGCATTGTATTTTGTAACTGCATGTACTGTAAATGTTTAGTTATATTTTACTTGTTCAAAACATACAAATTTGTATGTTTTTCCTCTTAATATTAATTTTTATATTCATATATGTATCGGTTTTTGTTTTTTTTAGCAACGTACTGGGTCTGGTTCATTAAAGGAGCACTATGTAATTAGTGTGGGGTTTGCACCATTGAGATGTCTTTACTTTGCTTGGAATGGTCCACGGTATGCCACTCTTTTCTATTTACTCATTTTCAGGCGCTTTTTGTGGTTTATTAAAAAAATGACTTGAAGAAAAACCTCTCCACAGATCTGGGGTGTCAATTATAATTCTCACTAGAAGTGTACACATGGACAAAACTCTAATTTACACTAACTTACTCTTCACTCTGAGCACAGATTGCCTTCTGCTTTATTTCTGAAAACACTGCTCATTTCGACAAAGTTGTCTTTATATAAATCAAAAACTTAATGTGGAAAGTAATGGACGTAACATTTTTGTTCGTATGCATGCTTTATAAGTGAGACCGCTGACCTTTAACGTGGTCAGTGTTACTTGCTTGTCATGGACTTATATCAGTTTAAGGTCATACTGTGAGCCTTCTGGGCAAAGCAATGACATCACATGAAGATGAGTAGTAAATAGAAATCCCCTCGATATCCCTGGTGGATCAATAAAGTGTGTCTGTGTTTTCAGAGTCTTTGTACTAAAGCAGATTTTGTTCACCCTCAGCCGTGTGTGCAGTACTGGCCAGAGCCGGGGCTGCAGCAGTACGGCCCGATGGAGGTGGAGTTCCTGTCCATGTCGGCGGATGAGGACGTCATCACTCGTCTGTTCAGGGTCAAGAACGTCACCCGGGTGAGCCAGAGCACGACTGTGGCATGCATTATTACAGTGTAATTACGGGCTGTAACCCTAACAACAACAATTCAGAACTGCCACTATTAGTTCCCATATGTTGAGGACCTAAAGTTAGTTTTAGTCCTAATCTGGCACTACAAAGCAATCAGTTTGGTCAGTTCTCTAATTAAATAATCAGCTTTGTGTTTTGTTTTGTAAATTATGCAAACAACAGCATTAGAATTGTTAAAACTAAAGGTTCCATTTGATCTCTACATGTCTGCTTTATATTGGAACAGAAAAAGGTCATATTTGAAATTGAAATTATATAAACTTCCTAAATATTCTACATTGAAGACAAGCATGTTGTTGTCCCTAAAGTCCCTAGTCCTCGATTTAGAGCAGCCTTTTGCTTACAAGAATTCATGTATAAAGAATATGAGCTGATTCTATGTCATGTTCCAGCAAACACAGGTGAGAGTAGTTCCTCAGTGTTTGTAGCCTGTGCGTTCACACGGATCAGTCACTTCCCTCGACACGCCTCACTGTTGGATGTGTCTTTGCCTGGATGGTTTTATGCTGAAGAATTTGCATAAGCACATGCATGCATTCTGCTCAGGATCCCTGTCAACCAATTACTAAAGGAATTTGTATGCACTGTGTCTTGCTGCTGCCATTTTTAACAGTGCGACAGCCAGGGCCCAAGACTTCTTTCTACCCTGATTGGCATCCTCACCTCCTCTTTCCTCTGGCCTTGTCGCTCTCTCTTTCATATACCGCCTTTATTGTACTTTGTGAACAGCATTGTCAAGAGCAGGGCAACTTTTTAGAGCAGCGGATTAAAAATCATACCGAAATAACACACCTCTCCCTCTCCCTGTCCTGCCCTCTGCCTATTAGTATTTCCAATGATATAGGGTGTACAAAGAAGTAAAAGTCAACGAAAGTGCATCGTAAGCATATGAATGAGTAGGTATTAAAGTCCCAGAGAAATGAGTAAATCCCACCTCCACAGAGCCTATTCCTCCATGCATCGTTGGTGTCTCTGCCAGCCCAATTTGCATGACTTACAGTTCTCCACTGGTCCCTAAGTGTTACGTGAGCTTCTACAGGACAAGGTTATGAACACACGGGGACCGCTCCGGCGCACAGCTCACACTCGTATATCTTGAAGTCAGTGTGCTGAGTGAGCGCGGCGTGCAGCAGGAGAGCACTCAAACAGGGCGTTAACCAGCATCAACAAACACAAACACAAGCTGAAATGTCAATGGTGTAGAGCAGCGTGTCCCAACCAGGGGGGCGGGGACTTGACAGGGAGTCATGGGAGTCATTATTTGATTAAAATTCAATAATAATGTACAACTTTTACTTATTAAAAGTATTTAAAGGTACACAAAGTAACTTTTTTGGTTTTGGGTTCACCACAATGGAGATTTCACTTCTTTTTCTAAAATTTTCCACAATAAGACATTAAACTGAGATTTTGCATTTGTTAATTCAAACGTGCTTCACTTGGTTAACTTAACATGTTCACCGCTCCACAGATCTCACCTGTAACTTTGCAAGGTGGCCTCAGCATCTCCACCAGAGTTTCAGAGTGCTAGCGCTGTCACGATACTAATATTTCAAACTCAATTTTTATACTCAACATACTCAATTCTAGATACCAATTTTGATTTTGTACAGATTTTCTTTTAAGTCAAGGTTCTAGACAATAGATTTAAACAGAAATATTTGGACAGAACATTTTGACCAAAAGTGTTTCATATAAAAATCCAATCATGTAAAATATACATAAAACCGTGATTTTTTTTTTTTTTTTTTACCTGTAAGGTAGGGGTTGAAAAGAGTCCACAACTATTTAACAGTGGACTGACATGGCCTGTTTTTGGTGTTGAAGCTTCAAGAGGGGCAGCTGGTGGTGTGCCAGTTCCAGTTCCTGCGCTGGTCTGCGTACAGAGACGTCCCAGACTCCAAGAAGGCCTTCCTCAACCTCCTGGCTCAAGTGCACAAATGGCAAAGGGACTGTGGCGAAGGGCGCACTGTGGTCCACTGTCTGTGAGTAATCACTGTAACATTTAAGACTGAACTCTCTGGACGAAATCTAATTGTGATTTTTCTGACAAGCATTTTGTTCGCAATTACATTTGTCAACTATGTTTTGAAATGAGGATTCTGCTCAAAGTGCACATTCAAACACGTCCAGGGGCATTCACATTGGAGAACTGACTGAAATATGAATTATGCTAAACTAATACAAGACTCCCATGCATTTCAGAACAGATGTATTCTACAGGGTTTGCTGGTTTATACATAATAAAACTGAAATAATTGCACCATTTGCATTCTCCCGACAGCAATCATTAAAATTGTGATTGTGACTGTTATTCATATTGGCATAACACATAGTTTTTGCATGCTCTTATTTTACCATCAGTTTATATTTGTACTCATTGTTTTATGTTGCACCTTACTGCTGAGGCAAGCTCCTAGTTTGTGAATTTTGTTCCCCGCCAATGGCAATAAAACCTTTTCTAATTCTGATTCAGACATGGGTCTGGCCACTGCAGACCTCCAATTACTCTTTTATTAAAAACAAAACACAATTTAAGCCTGTTGTTGATTCATTTTTAGTTTAACTCTTTGTAAAGCTTTAGGCAGCCAACACTTTTGTAATGAAAGACTGTTTACTTAGTATCAGAAAACGTTCAAGGTTTATTCTTGTCTGTGTGAATCGGTGCAGCTCTGTGATAACATGCAGCCCAAAGTACTTCTGCCGGCTCTCTAATATTATTTTTGGAGGCGAGCGGTTGTGTGGCGTGCTGCAGTGTGGTGCAGTGTGCCGACGCCTGGGTGCCCTCTCTTGTCTGTTGTCCTAAGCCCCCAGAGCACACGCCGGCTGATGAATATGAATGGGCTGTCCATCTCATTGCCAAGGCATCGCACATTCAGCCCGCGCCTCCGCCCAAAAGCACATCACTCAGCGCTGTCACACAGTGTTACCCACGACAACCAGGAAAGAGATTATGGAGATCAAATCAATTATGGCTTAATACAGAATGCGCGGGTTCCCACTACAGTAAATCCAGGGCTGCCAGTGCACTGACAACGATTGATTGCCTTAATATTGCTTGTATTGGCTGCAGACGCCTGTGCCCACCTTCGCCGGGGTTACTCTCTGGAGACAGGAAGTGGATTGTCCTCCTCCAGTTTATTGATATTTTCTTTCATTTATGAAGACTGGAACAATATTTGATGTCATGACATAGAATGAGGTTATGTCCGTTTTTTTCCACATCCGGTTGATTATTTTGCTGGAGGTGCACTACCTGGAATGTTACACAGTATGGCATTAAGCCCGTTTTCAGTTTCTTTTTTTGTGCAATACAAGATTAGATAGTTTCAAGAGAACAAGAAAACGCAGACACAGGTGAAGACGGCAAACAGCAGATATAAATTACAATGTATAATTTACACCAAACACTGATTTCACAGAAAAACAAAGCAAGTGCACGTTACCATCAAATGTTTGTTGTTTATCTCTGCGCGACACTTGTGTCAAGACCCAAAATATAATATTTTCACAACGTATTGCATCTTACATTATTATCCAAAAATCCAGCGCATTACATAAAGAGACATGAAAACACAGAGCAGAGGCGCAGAGAAGTGAAATAGCGGCAGAAAAATCTGGCGATAAACTGGAAGTTGTGTCTTGTTTATTCTTTAGCCACGTCTTGCAGCGCCACAAACTAAATGCCTTGTTGTGATTCACTGAGATCGGCCTTAAGAAGAGAAAGTGTAGTTCAGGTGCATTTTAAATTGTATTTATTGAGAAAACGTGTTATGTTTGAGTGACGTCAGCTGCTCATGTAACTCACGTAGCTGCGTGCCTTTGCCATGGAAACACATATCTTTGCCATGGAAACGCAGACCACCATTCACAGAAGCGACCCAAGACGCTCCAAAGTGAATCTTTCTGGAGGACCAGGGCCAGTTGAGACATGGTTTATGGAATATTCCAGGCAAAGCAACAACATCTCTACTGAGTCTAGCCGATGGTGGAGAAAAGTTACACAGTGCACCTTTAAAACAGGATTTTATTGATGCTTTGCAGTGGAGTTTTTCATGAGTTAGTTTATTCATGATGTTGTACCAGATCAAATCCCTGCACTTTTATGCCTTCATAATCCACGTCGCCTGTGCATTAGGAAGCCTATCACTACATGGCAGAAGTAAATTTGCATTTTCAAATTTGCTCAGAGCATGTGTAGGTGAATTTCTGCTTGACATGTAATGTGATGGGATTTCTGCTGAAGCTCATAAACACACCGAAGACCATATGAATATTAGAAAATGTAAGACAAGGCTGAGCAGTCCCATATTTGTTCGGTTTATATTTGTTCATGTTTCAGTTAACTCTAGCTGTGTTATGAGAAATGCTGCATTAAATATTAATCAAAACAAATTTTCTTCTCTGACTTCACAAAATAATGCTGTTCAAACCTTTTGCTTTTCATGAGGCATTTACAACATTGTGACACATCTGTAACTGTAACTAATCAGAGTTTATTACGAGTACATCATATGAGCAGTTGTTGCCTTGGGCTGTGCTACCAACTTTTAACAGTTTTCTGAGCACAAATCAATATAAATCTGCATTTTACTTCGAACATTTCACTGTTTAACTTTCCATGTCGGACAATCAGGAAAAGATCATCTACTTTTAAATCGTCTAACTTGACTTAAATGTCGACTAAACCATTTTCTATCTTCCTAATGGGTCTTGATATTCATGTTTCTTCCCACAGAAATGGTGGAGGTCGCAGTGGTGTGTTCTGCGCCTGTAACATCCTCCTGGAGATGAGCCAGTATCAGAACATGGTGGACATCTTTTATGCTGTTAAAACTCTGCGTAACTGCAAACCCAACATGGTGGAGTCTCTGGTGAGAGCAAACACAAATCAATAAAAATTTGCTCTGTAATTGTCATGTTTTTTTCTGAAAATATATTGTATTTTTCGTAGGACCAGTATCGATTCTGTTATGACCTTGTTCAGGAATACCTGGACTGCTTTGAAGCAAGATAGCAACTAAATGTTTACCACAACAGAGGAGTTCTTCATCCAGGAGATTTGAGTTAAGGCTGCCCAGTGACCTTGCCACTTTCATGTTCTGAACCAGAGACTTTCTATTGAAAAGACTGCAGCTGAGGAGACGAGAGCCGAGGAAAAACACGCTTAAGGTTTCAACTTTTAACCTTTAATGTGCAGCTGTGATTTCCTCCTCGTCACTGATGTGCTCCTCGTTTGATATTTTGTGCTTTTTTGGTCCGTTTTGCCTCTGGACTCGTTTTTTTGTGTTAAGGTTTCCGTAGCAGCGAAACAATATTGTAAGCTACAAAATAGGCCTGTCTCTTGTGAAGATGGGTCACCTTGGCCGTGTTTCATCGTTTCATTCAAGTGGCGAGGAAGATGGATGAAATTTCAGAGTTTCAGCAGTATTATTTTTACATGGGAGGCATTTTCCTGTGTCCCAGAGCGTTGCTGAGGCCACTGTGGTTATAGCAGCACTCGTCTCCCATACCATGAACTGCCTTATTCTCTGATCTCCACGTCCCCTGTGAAATAGACCTACTATAGACTGAAACTGACACGGACTTTACAGTGGTGCAAATGTGTTGTATTTTCTGATGTTTGTGCTGTAGAAGATTACCACTTGTGCTGTAGGTGGACCAAGACCTGGGCCACCACTGGAGATTTCTGGTCTCATTTCTGTCACAGTGCCAATCCCAAAGGCTTGACTTGAATCTTTTTGTTACTTTGTTCATTTGGGTATTTGCCTCAGAACACAGTATGTAACGTACTGGCTGTTGTGGTTGTTTTTGTGTGCTGAAGTGAGGCCCAGGGGGAAGCTCTTGCTGACATGCCATCAAAGTGGTGTGAACAATGTGATAAGTGTCTGAACCAATAACACGCCACAGGGTTGACTCTGATTTACATTGTTTCACATAAAGCAGCCGTTTCCTCTGTTGACTCGTATGACAGCCTGAAGTTTTCTGACATTTCACTTTTTAAATTATCCGTTTTGCTCTTGTTGTAAGTGATGTATTAAAAAAAAACATTATATTCATGTAAAGACGGGCATTAGCATTTTCAAAAGGCATAATTTTAGTACAATAATTAAATATTTTTACATTTACGATTGCTTTAAAATGATAGAAGTACATTTTCCCGGCATAGCATTATGACCACTGAAATCTATAAAACAGATTAGCTCTTTATTTTGCCACTTCGTATAGAGGACAGAATATATTTGGCAAAATAAAAAATCTTGAATTTAAAGTTTGAATAAATATAATTTATTTAATTAATAATAAAGGAGACATATTATGCTAAATCAGCTTTTAAGAGCTTTTACCACATTATCATTGTTTTGCCTTCTCGTTCACTTCTCAGGCATGGTTGAGTAATCTTTATTCTAGATTCAAGATGCCATTGATCCAAAAATTCTCATTTTCCACACCCCCCAAACACGCCCACTGCTCTGTAATTACACCGTTGTTTATGTTTATGTTTCTTAAAGGCTGAAGCACATATTATTCTGCTGCGTTAGGTAGCCGTTTTGGCACAAATGAAAAAGGAAATCCACTGTCTGTATGGTCTGGCAGTGTGACACTTTGTTGTGATATTTACAGCATCACTTAAAGTGTCATGTGGAAATCAGCGCCACAGTTTTCAATCCGGAAATTGAGGGACATGTTTCTCTGAAGCCATTTTAGATCAATATTTTGATTTTAAATGTCCAAGATATAAATCAATGATCCACATTTATCATTGATTATAACTATATCACAGGCAAACGCATAATATGTCTTCTTTAAAAAGAGACTGATATAAGAGAGTTTGACGAAGGCAAAAGTTGTGATGGGTTGGATTAGGTTTGAGAGCATCTCTGAAATAGCAGCACTTTTAGGGTGTTCCCAGTCTAATCTGGTTGCATATTATTCATGGTCAAGTGGTCATAGCACATTACAAATGGACAGCTTAATATAGGTGTTTGCCTTATTGATTTCCAATGTAGATTTCCAATGCAGGCTTTCACTCTTTGGCAAAATTATACTATATGTCAGAAATTTATGAAAAAGGCACCACCACTTAGTCCCATAGAATCCTGCTCTATTCTTTGAGCACAAGGACATCACCATAAAAGAAAAGAGTTTGCCTATTGTCAAGAATTGTACACTGAATCTACAGTTATGTGAGCAGATAACAAAGACTTTGACAGAGCTGCTAGAAGCTATCGACTGCAATGTACGGAGAAAGTGCCTGGAGTCTGGTCTGATGGATAGGGTTATGTACATAGAGATGTATCATATATAAAGTGAACACTTTGTGAATAATATGCTATATGTTTACCCAGAGTAAGAATAAGTAACCCCGTCATATTCACCAAGCTGAATGTATTGTAAATGACATTCTGTGCGTTTCTTGCCAGATTCTTTAACAACATCCTCTTCTCTGTGCTCCTGGTAAACACGGCATGTATGATCCCTTTGTCTGTTTTGCATTTCACATGGTCATTTTCACAAATCCTCTGCATTTCATAAGTTTATACTACCATTTGAAAGCATTGTCCATTATTTCAGTTCTGTTTTTCTTGTAAAATGTTCAACCAATGGTACACGACTGCTGTGTTTTTTGACCATTGTATTTGTAGGAAAAACTGTGTGTCTCATGAATGATTTGAAGATGTTGTATTCTGGGAATGGGTTTCAAACAATAAAAGAGCAAAGGGGCAAAAAGGTGTAGTGTGGTGTCCTTTAGTGCACAAGAATCAAAATCCCTTGTGGTTTTTCTGATTAGTTTTTCAGTAGGAGCAGTGTGATGACAGTTTGACGTGGACTTCCTGCTCACCCCATCGCGGTTTCGGGTCGGATGCACTCTTTTAACGTTTGACCACATCAACCATTCAACCCTTTTCCCTATTACCCACAATGCGTTCCTCATTTTCATGCTTCTTCATCTTTTTCTATCTGGTTAGGGGCAGCGAAAGGTGACCCCAGACCGCAAACTTCCTCTCTCACCCCTGGCTGTGTTGAATAATAGAGCAGCACTGCAAGTGGATCCAGTTTTTAGTACTGGAACAAGTTGCATTAATTACACGACCCCCTGCTGATCACGTCACTAAATGAAGGTCTTTAAACTTATAATTTCTGTTAATAGCAGTACATTTCTAGTTTTAAACAGCAGATTTACAGTAATTATACCAAACAAATCTGAATAATGGGTTTACTAGTTTTTCGCTCTGTTCCAGTTGCACCCCATCAAGTCATCTGCCTCCCAGTGCAGTAATTTCCATGGTAAGTGGAGACAACTTTTACATCAACTTTTTAGTCCAGGTATGGTATTGCCACATTAACAAGTTTTGCCCAACTCATGGCTTGAAACTATTCCTGTAAGATTCATTTGACATGATAACATGGTCAATGGCCTAATTAGTTTTAATTATATGATTTATTTTACTGACATAATTTCTGTACCTGGAACATTTTAAACCCTAAAATCCCCCCCAGACTCTCCATCCATCAGCGCTCATATTTGAGCAATGCTCTTAAATGAGCAGGTAATTGGAATCTTATCATTTAATTCTGATGGTGTAATGGCTGTCCTGTGCTTATCACTGAGCCCTGATCCAAGCGCTCCTCTCCTGTCTCTGCGGCCCTCGACTTATATTCTGTGCTGACAGCTTGGATGGAAGTGGGCTCTCCGGGCTTCCCTGGTGAGTCGTGTGTATGTCAGGGAAAATTGGCAGTGAGCTCTGACAGCCGACGGGGGGAGAAGGTGAGATAGAGCTTTAAACTGCAGCAGAATGTGCTCAGCTGCTGCCGACTACCTGCTACAGTATGGAGACTTGATACAGGACGTAAAGATCCTTGAGGTTTGGCCATTGGCAGAACACTCTGCCTCAGAGCGGTGTATCTTACTAAATGTTAAATGCTTTTCCTTTCAAGTCAAATGGTTCTCTGATAGAGACCGATAAAATCCAATATTTGTTGGGAGAAAGTTGTCGCAAAAGCTTTTGTAGATGACCTTGCTCAAGCCTCAGTCAATAAGCAGAAAAAGAATCTGCATATCCTTTAACAGAAAATGAAAAATAGAAAAATGTTATTGTAATATTCAATATCACATAAAGCAATACGGACTCTCCAAGGAGGGCCATGTTCCTGTCTGTGCTCTTGCCTACGCGGCTGATATGTGAGCACACATTATCTCGTCTTACATCCTGGTGTTTCTCGTCTTGTTCTGGCGACCGCGGCGGCCCAGGCAGGTGGCTGCAGCTTTGTGTTCAGTAGAGCAGGGAGAGTGAGGACTTAGCCAGATGGCTGTGTCCAACACTATACCTCACAGTTTCCTTTGCCGCAGTGGTCCGATTGGAGCGCTTATCGCAGCGGTGGTTTGCAGTCCAGTGGAAGTCATAGTGAAGAAGCCGAGGAGATGAGTCTGAGGAAGATCACTGAGGTGGACAAGAGCCCCACAGATAACCACATTTCCAGCTCACATGAGTAACTCGCCATTCATTTTCTCTTTCACATTACCCTTTGGCCATGAGCCCCTCCTCACACAGACCCAGCTCACAGCCCTGACCCGGCTCTTAGAAGTGCTCACGTTCAACAATTGAACAGAACCAGTGGAGGGACGTAAAACTACCATAAAATAAAACTGTTCAGAGGGGAGCTATGAAAGAAAGAGAAAAGAACTTTTAGTGCTTTTTATTCAACTTTTTACACCTAATCAATCCTCGACACTTCCCTCTAGATAACAATATAATCTTGGGCGCGGCGGCTAGAAGTTATTTTACTCCAAGGATAATCTGGCACATCTCGAGGTGTTAAGCCTTCAGCGCTCGGGGAGAAGCTTGTAAATGATCTTATGTCAACACAAACCATTTCTAGGTTGTGGCAATAAAGCATCTCCGAGCTGCCATGAAAGTGAGAGATGGTCTTATCAAAAGGTCAGCCCTGTAAGAGACAGGCTTAGCCACTGGATTTATCCTTCAGCTTTATTTAGAGCGGAGAAATGGTGCTGCGGACAATGACTGGCATCAATCATTTTCACTGTGAGGCCCCACAAAATTAAACTAGAGAAGTATTTGTGAATCCCTTAAAGGTGGAACGCAAGGCAATCAATACTGTTCTATTTTCCATGTATAGCTTTGAAATAATAGGCTCAATAACTCTGTTTAGGCAGCGGTGGCAGATGGATGATTGACAGCTCACTTACCTGCAGCAGTCAAAAACAGACGTTATGAGCCCCTCCTGATTGAATAAACGGCATCATCTTTCAGAGAGATGGCGTTAACCCATACAGCCCAGTAAGTACTGTCTATTTTAGTGGATATATTTTGTTATGCTGTCAGCGTTATCCCTCAGTGGTCCATGGTAGAAAAGGTTTCAAAGGCGTCTGGACATTGATTTTGAAAGTGAGATGCACTGTTTGGAAGCCATTGTCAATCTGTGTTAACACTTCAAAACCGTGCAAGAGAAAAATGATCAAGATTCATTAAAAGCTGTGGTCACATCCTGCCATAAAACAGCACAATTCAAGATAAACTGTCTCGTTTTGTGTCCTGCTCTTTTTGTATTGATTTTCTAGTTTTGACTTTATTTTTTGATTATTTGATGATACCTATTAATGATAGTTTTGCACCAATCAGGTACCTGTTTGTGAAGTTTGAATAAATATCCAAAATGACAGGAAGTGGAGCAAATTTCTATATGGATGACATCATACTAGGGAGACTTGATAAATAAAGGTTGTCTCCAATATGCTTGTTTTATTCATTCATTCATTTTCTACCGCTTGTTCCGGTTGGGGGTGATTGGAGCCTATCCCAGTGACTGACACAGAGACATGGACAAGGACACACAACCATTCACTCTCACATTCATTCCCTACGGGCAATTTAGAGTTACCAGTTAACCTACACATGTGTTTGGACGGTGGGAGGAAGCCGGAGAACCCAGAGAGAACCTACGGTAACACGGGGAGGACATGCAGACCCCACCCTGTTTTATTTGCCAAATAAATACATAATAATTTCTGTTTTCAGAGGAGTTTAGACACTTGGTTGCTAGGTAACAGTTGAAATGCCGTAAGATGATATTATAGTTATCAACCAGGAAGTAAAATTATAAAACAAACAAACCAAAAAATAAAATATCTAAACTGGGATAAAATGTTTAACATTTTTAGCAAAATCTTAAACGTATCTTGACTGCGTTTTTGTAAAATGAGTCGTTCAACCTGTCAGAAGCACTTTAAAGTGTTTGCACATTTTCCCATAAATAATAAACTGAACTCATGTGTTTCAGCAGTAAATAACAAGGTTGGTAGAATGTTGTACCTTGGTTCACAGTTAACGTTGGTCTGAGCTGCTGCATGTTGCCAAAAAATGATCCGAATGAAGATGTGCCATGACACCACTGCACCACAGGGGGTATGTTCCAGGATATCTGAAGGGCCAGATTTACCCTCCTGAAGGCAATTAAAGTCCCCAACACTGACCAGAAACATCAGCAGAAAAAGCTGCACCAAAACAAGAATCTTAAACATTGTCTCTAGAGCTACCACTACTCCTCATGTTTAAACAATCAAGGACAACATTGTGCGTAGTTTGCAGTTTATGATATGTATTTAGTGGGATATGGTCTGTGGTTGTCTGTGTCCTCTCTCCTCCTCCCTTCTGTTTCTCCTCCAGCTGTTGTCCAAACACATGCAGCGCCGCGAGGACAGGGGACACTTGTGATAGCGGTACACTGACCTGGGGCGGACCTGAGGGAGCGCTCCTCTCCTGTTCATCTCTCTCTGCTGGGTCGTCGTGCTCTCCTCCAGACACCACATCTCTGCCCTGACACGGCTGAGTAATGTCACGCTGCAGGTGAAACTCTCTCACATCCTCATTGAAAATACAGTCCACGGCACACCGCCCTCTGAAAACTGGTTTTAACACAGGCTCAGAATGGTGCGCCTGCACCTGTCTCTGTGCACACTGCAGTTGTGCCATTTAACAGCATCAGATTGAATACTGGGCTTTAATGTGTCTGTTTTAGTCTAGTTCAGTCATAAATATAACACAGGGGAAACTAACCTTGAGAAGTGAACATATAAAATGTTATTACTGTATAATGTTCACTCAAGAGGCGCTTGTTTTAATCCCCAAGGTGAAAAATACTTAAGGGCACATTATGCCCTTAAGTGGAGTTGGAAGCTCAACTGCATAATTCCATAGAAATAGAAAATTAAAATCACACGTTGGGACTTGTCCATCCAGATAGATTTTATTTTTTATTTCATCTTTATTTAACCAGGAAAACACCCATTGAGATTGAGATCTCTTTTTCAAGGGGGGCCTGGCCAAGAGCTCAGCAGCACATATCAGGGGCATTAAAAGTTCACAAAACAACAAAATCATTTGTCTAAAAAAACTGCAACGAAGTGCAACAGTCATAAGCAGTATGTGTAAGTAACATCAGTGCAATAATTGTAAAGTGCCATAGTTTCTCAGTAAAGTAAGTAAGTTCACAATAACAGACTTAAAAGTACAAGCACTGAGAAATTGACACCCTCTGTATTTTTTGTAAAAAGGAAGGAAATGTGTTTAATGACACCTCATCAGACCATTTAGTTTCCGACTGTAGAGTGTTCCAG
Organism: Rhinogobius similis; assembly: GCA_019453435.1. Taxonomy (NCBI): domain Eukaryota; kingdom Metazoa; phylum Chordata; class Actinopteri; order Gobiiformes; family Gobiidae; genus Rhinogobius; species Rhinogobius similis. The sequence continues at coordinate 22,944,678 of CM033626.1, read as the reverse complement.
CTCAATCAGATAGATAAGTTGTATGCTATACTGTGGAATATTACAGATAAAGTCAGGTGATTTTATACATTTTAGTTCAATAAAACCATCCAAAATGAAAAAATAAGTTCTTCTGTTTTGTTAAAAAAGTCTCAAAGTAACACTTTATAAGCTAAGGAGAGAACATCTGAAGTTATTGTTTGTTGGCTTGTTGTCTTCTGAAAACATTGAAATCGAACAAAAGCGTGTGTCCCACTTCATTTCTTTCAATTGAAAATATCTGATATCTTAATTGGAGCCACACATTACATTTTTCTTTGCGAGAGTTTAACCTTTAGATGTTAAATGTCATCAGGTTGGGAAAGTCAGGCTAGTTTTCATTATTTAAGGGACATTGTAGGCCATTTACACAGAGGTGACACAATTGTGATTAATATGAGTAATTTTGAGCGAGCGAGCCGGAGCACCGAGCCTGTCTTGGAAAGCAGTACTCTTAGCCCTCAGAGGTCGGCAGAGATTCGTCGAGGATGAGTGAGTCCACTACAAATTGGTGTGTGGTTTGAAGGCCTGTCCTCTGCCTTTGAGAGAGCAGCCGCCAGTGTCTTTCACAACTTTCAAACCTAATTAACAGCAGGAAGGAAGTCTTTCTCTCTCGTCCTGTCACAGCCCTTTCCATTTTGCGGACAATGGAGCCGTGAAGATTACACTATTGTAGCCTGTAAGCTGAAACTCAGATAGACGTCAGCAAGGATTAAGGTTTCAATATTTTAGACTTTTCTGTGTCTTTAGATGTGAACGCAACAAGATACTTTTACACCAAGAATTTAGTATTTGAGGCATAGACTGTCCAACCACATTTTATAGAACATTTATTTTCATTTCAGTAAGTTGGGAAACATGACAAGAACAATAATGTGAAATGGATATCAGTAGTGTATTTGGATAAACAGGTAGCACCAGTAGCGCATGTTAACAGTGTCTAGTGCTTCCACTCATAATATTAGAATGATTTTCCCTTTCTTGTTCTTCATATAAGCAGCCATATTTGTTTTGATACAAACGAATCGTACATGTTACTGTTGAGGAATAAATGGAAGTCGTCCAAGAGTTAAAAGAAGAGGCTGGAGTTCTAACGAAGGAGAAGTTTATTTCCCTCAGTAAGTGAACAGGACCCGGAGACCTGAACCCCCAAGACATTACATTTGTGTGCATTCCAGTCTAGTCCAGTCGATGCCTCCGCTTTAGGAGTCGTGTATCTCTGATGACGTACGTTAAGATAACGAGCGTCTGACTGGCACAAGGCAGAAATGTTATTTCCTCCCACAGTACTAATCCCTCTGTCAATCACACCCCTCTGAACTCTGGGAAATAAAATCGGTGTCCAGACTTCACAGCTTTGTAAAGCATAGACTGTTTAAAATGCTCCGTCATCAGAATTGTATCTAAATGCTACTGATTTTATGTCTTACATATAAAAAAATAAAAAATAAAATTTTAGTTTCTAGTGTATACGCGCTTTTATAGAAGTTTGTTTGCTTTCCTTTTACAAAAGCAAGCAAAAGCAATTTTCTAGGCTCAAAATTGTATTTGAGTTTCACAAAAAGTATAATTTGTGGGCAAGTCTGTTATATATCTGTAGATAGAATGGAGAACTATTGTGTGGTCACAAAAGCAGTTGTACTGTAAACCTTAAAAATCAGGATTTTGGCTGCATCAAAAGTGTCTGTCATAGTCTCCAGTCAAATAAACAAAAACTGTAAAATACAGTTAATAGGTTTAAAGTAAATCTCTTTAAACCAGTCTCTGCTATGACTTGCTTTCATATTTTAGGACATTCTAAGGTTAATCCCAGTTTCTCTAATGAAATCAAATTATGTTCCACTTCACTTTTGTCTCCATTCTGTAAATTAGGACGTTTCCATTTACAGACTTTTTAAGGGTCTATTGGAGAAGCTTGTATTTTTAGCTGGCCAGGCAAGTGGTAAAACACAATTTGAAGTTCTAGCTGTAAAGTTTTGTTTTCCTGACTCTATCACAGACCTCAGTAACCTAAGCAAATTTGTTACCTCTGTTACGACTAATATAATTTGAAAGCGCTGTGTTTTATTTCACTCAAGTTCAGAAGCAAAAGAACAGCATCCGCTTAGTCATATCTTTTTCCCTGTTGGTGTTTTGGTGAGCTGTCGTGGCCTGTCTGCTCCTCTTTATCCCTGCTGCTCCTCCTCCATGCTCCTCTGCTCTGACGCTGCGCTCCTGCCCTGTGTTTCACCTGGATGTGGGGGTGAAGTGGAGGTCTCGCTGTGGAAGAAAATGGGGGAGGTCTCTCACAGCTGCTCTGCGTCTGTGGCTCCTGTCAGCTGTCTGCGTCCTGGGACCACTCTGATGGGGTCGTGACATGCTCCGCGCTGACATGAGTTTGATGTTGTTGTGTCACTCAAAGAGCAGCGGACATGTTCTCCACAGAGGCTACTGTGAGCAGCCGCTGATGTCCACCCCTCGCTCATCCATGTGACACAGAGAGGAGGACGCAAACTCTAATGTTTGTTTTGTACATTTAGAGACAGATTCATGATTAAATGTAGGATCATGTCATATTAGAAGTTAAAGTATTGATTTATTTTATCTCACTTCAATCATAAATTGAACTAAATTACTTCTTAAGGTGCACAATGTAATGTACAATTGCAAATAAATCCTCTGTCTCCATGGAGATGAGTAGATAACACTATACCAGGCCAAGGTCAGCTCAATGAAAGATAGACACATTTAATGCTAAGCTACTGAACATTTCAGCCAAAGCAATAACATCTCCGTTAATACAAGCACATGGCTGATATGGCCCACCAGAATTTTCAATATCTTTAATTAATATAATACGCATTAAGTTCATCAACAAAATCTCCCTCCTTTTCCATTAACTAACCCCTAACCATTTAATATAATAACCAGATATTATAATATTTATGCCTTTGTTTATCAAAAATCTTTATCACAGTCCAGAGTTAAGAAAATATACTTTAACTTTATTGTCTACCATAGTGAAAATGTGTCTTTGACCATCACATAACACAAACAAACAGTCCATCATGCATTGCGATTAGTGGTGGGCCGGTAACGGCGTTAACGTGCTGCGTTAACGTGAGACTCTTATCGGGCGATAAAAAAAATATCGCCGTTAATCTATTCTCAAAGTTGGGTTGGGAGCACTGTTCTCTCTAAGCTGCGCTCCCCATCAGGACTGAAAGTAACGTATTCCGGCCCGTTACTGCGGACCCCTAAAACATTTGGTGGTAGCACGCTGTACCAGCAGGCACGTAAACGAACTTCTCCACCTTACGCGCGGAAAAGTAGTCCCACTAAAATCATTGCCTCTGGAGTCAAACCATCACATTAGATACAAACTTAATACAGGGTCAGGCTGTGCACTTTTGGAGATTGAATCAACCCAGCCCCGAACTCTCAGAACTCACGATGACAAACTTGATTTGAGTTCATTCATTTTGGATCTGACTTGTCTCCGCGCGTCTTTACGCGGCAGCGGTGTGAGCGCCGTGAGCAGCGCGGCAGACCCACACAGACTCCTCTGTCTTCAGCACCAGTGAAGAATCATGAACCAATCAGAGCAAACGCCACAGCGGATCTACAAAGTTTAGCGCTTTGCACAGTTTTCGCGTGGATTGATATGTAAATTAGCCGCGTGCGTAACGAGGCGTTAAGTGCTTTATGCACAGAATAATCCCAAGTGAAAACTGGAAGAATGAAAATGAATGGCCACTGACGGAAGGTTTATTTAGGCTTTGAAGACTGTCTTGTTGTGTCAGAGCTACAGTAAAGTCTAATCAATGACATCCTTCAAGAATTAACTGTAAATTATAATTAGGCCTATTTGAAACATGGGCTTATGATCTAAACATGACACACAGGTTACTTTGTCCAGAGGCTTCCAGAGGAAATGTAAGCACAGAATTAAATTAATACAGAATTAAATGAATATTGCACAGAAGTGTTGCTGGATAAGAGTCAGTCTTTATATTAAAATGCATCAGAAAACTGAAAGCTTTGGAGGGAAAAAACACCATGACTCTGATTTGAACACAACTTAATGATGATATCCTTTTTTTTTAATTAATTCTACCTAAACCAAATTATAGCTGAGGGGCTGTGATCAGAGAGGAGGACAGTGCAGCTCACAGAGAAACACTGACTAGAAAATTTATTTTTAAGAAGCTTCCCAATGGAAATCTCGACAAGACTAAGGTTGTTTGCACCTTGTGCAATGCGGAATTAGTTTACTGTAGGAGTTCTTCCAGTCTCAAGTACCACCTAAACGCAAAGCATCCCTTAGCTAATGCCGGGCGCAAGCACTGATGTGATGAGCCCCTGGTCTAATGCGCCACCTGGCTTGAGAAACCCGTTCTCAAAGACTTACTTTTAGTCATTATTTGGGTAGCACACATATTCTGAATGTCTTCGTCAGAATTCAAATGAGCCATTTTAATCTAGATTAATCTAGATTAATTCCAAGATTACAGTGAGATTAATCTAGATTTAAAAAATTAATCTATGCCCACCTCTAATTGCGATAAATAAATATTATGAAATGTCCACTGCATTTAACAGAAGCGTACTGCACATTCAATTACATCAGTGACTGCTACATGACTAATACCCACATTTATTAATTACAGCGCAATCCAAAACATACCACAACCCTGACCTCTCCGCAGTGGTCAGAAAATATGTTCGTACTTAGTTTTATCAAATTTTATCAAGAGCTGCTTTTGTCTTCTGGGGTCTCATTTTTGTCAGTCAACAAATGCCAAATCTGTATCAACCGATCGTCTGGCATACTGAGATGGAATCAACAATGAACTTTCTCTTGTTTGAGGTGAGCGTTTTCACCTCCAGTCTTGTCTTCTTTTGTTTTTGCCTAATTCACTGAAGCGCAATGTCTGAATTTGCACCATGTTTGATGCTAATGCGCTGGAACGAGCCAGAAGCGGATGAACGCTGGAGTCTGGTGCATTTTACATGAGTTTGACATGTAGCATAGTAGCAACCAAACCAATTATTATCAAAACTCACATGTATAAAATATAAAAATTGCAGTTGCATGTGCCCCGTGTGACTTCCCTGTTGACCTGCTTGTCTCTATAGAGATGTTATTGCTTAATTTAACTCAACTTTTCTATCTGGCATACTTATTATGTTTTTATTGGGTGTTTTTAAAGCTCAAAAAAACTTTTATAACGCTGTGTTCATACTGTGAGCGGGGTCGCCTCTCCACAGATCTGATCTGTATTCTGCTTATCAGGAGAGAAAATACATTAATACAGTGGATCATTAAGCAAAGCAAAAACAACAAAAACAAAAAAGTAGGTGTTGTACTGTCAACACTGTTTAATATGACACAAAATAAAAACAAACTGACACAGAGAGGGGAATGACAAAAAGTCCCATTGTCTCACTTGTCCCGATGTCTGGTAATTTTATCTTTTTCGAATTATTGTAGTAGGTTATTAAATGTTTCCATTTGATACACGTCCAATGTTATTTTAGTCCAGTCCTTGATAGTCGGCTCTGTCCTTGTCCATCTCCTTGTTATTCCTTTTTTTTGCTGCAGCTAAAAGTATATTAAACTGGTATCCATCTGTTGTTTCCATTGTTGGAGTTTTCCGTCCATACTACACAGTGAAGTTCTCTCTCTTTGTTGTTTTGTATTTTTACGGACATTCCCAGGTGTAGGGGAACTGAAGGACATCTGTATTGCTCCGTCCAATCAGAACAGAGGAAATCCATTTGGGCTGTTTGAAGGAGTTCATTAATACCGATATTTATCTCACTGCACTTGTCAGGTCCGTAATGAGTCTACTGCTTCAGATGGAGACTAAATACGCCTTGACAAATGAGCAGGGTTTACTATGCACAAACACTTTTCGACTGAGGAGCAGGAGCAGGGAATAATAACTGTCTGTGCTGTCCACTGTAGTCTACTGCCACAGTCTGTGCCACGTCAGGTCATTTATTCTAGCATAAGAGCTCAATATAACCGCTACTTTTCACTGGCTTTCTGAAGAATACGCTAATAAAGGTTGAATAAGCAAAGTTATACAGAACTATTTCAAAAACACCTCTTATGTTCTAAGATACAATGCAAACTTCTTCTGATAACTGTAAGGTTTTATTCTGATGTAACTGTTTTGGTTTTCACGTCAAATATCCACTTAGAAAGTAGCATGAGCCTCACACTTTGGGTTGCCAGTTCCTACAACAACAACAAGATTTTGGAACAAACCTATAGGTCAAAACCTCTCCCTGTGATCTTAACATTCACTGCTAAAACCCAGCACATGCAGCCTTTCCACCTCAGTCAGTGAATTCTGGAGGTTCACATGAGGTAAAACCTGGAAAAAAAAACTTATATGTGTCCTCAACATGCAGGTGAAGGCACTGGGCAACCTAGATTCAGTTGTGATTGCAGTTATTTTTTAAACAAGAAAGAGCGCAGGCTTCATAATGCGTGCAATTTACTTTAATAGCAGTTTCGCTTTGCAGTTGAAAATCATTTCTGTAACGTTATTAAAGTCCATAATGCATCATTAGGTCTAAGTCAAAAGGTTAAAATAAAGAAAGAAACCGATACACTGATCAGATTACAGCTTTTGAATATAGCTCTAATCAGTGTTGATGAAGTGCTTTTCTTATATTCAAGGTACACTGACTGCCCTGCTGAACACATTAGTCACTGTCAATGTCATCATTTGTGGTGCTAAAGAAGTGTTGTGCTTCAAATTAAGTCTATTATGATCATGTTTCTGTGCATGTCACTTAATGAGTAAAATGAATCCGTATTTTTTGAGAATGAAGAGCTCATATTCATGTTGTGTTCTGTGACACCGAAGTGGAGCTTCTTGGACTGGTTTCCCATTTCAACCTGAGTCTTGCCAACTGTGGGCTCGTATCTCCACAAAATGTACTTGTACTCCTTCTGCTTGTTGCCGTGGAAATGTTCCTTTAGCTTTGATATTCCACAGTATGGCATAAAACGTATCTATCTCCATGGAAAATGTTGTGAGGTACGGTTTTATGGTCTGTTTAAATAGAATTATGCAGGGACTTTCCACCTGCAGAAAGTTACATACTGTACTTTTAATAAAACATAAAACAATGCATACTGATCTGACCTGTAACTTGGCCGGCTTGTCTCCTTGGAAATGTTGAATTCCTCACCGTGTAACATTCCATGCGAAGCCATTGCATCTCCCCGGAGACAAGTAGGTGGCAGACCCTCCACCATAAAAGTCACATAGTGCACCTTTAAAAAGTTCTGCGTTTTCTCACCTCTCGCCTCTCAGTTTTCATGTGTTTTTGTTCTCGGGGGGTGAAGGCTGCTGCTCGGAGATTGTTTGCTAGCGCTGACACTTCCAGCTCAGTTCCAGGGGAGAAGCAAAACCAATTCCATGCTCAGGCCAAAGTGAATCCGTCTTTGTCAGTTCCGCTTCCTGATGCCCTCAAATCACAGCAGCCCCCTCATTCTCTCTCTCTCCCCCCAGTTCACGCCCTATCCCGCTCGCCCCTTGCTCTTGTTTGATCAGGGACTATAGGAGTGCATCACAGTGAAAATGAGGATATGTTATACACAAGACAAGCCTCCTCCTTACCATACTAAACTCCTAGACGTCATTCTCCTCTCCTCCTCCTCACTGGCACTTGTAATTTGGCTCTCTGCAATGAAACTCCATACTTCACGCAGCACTAGACACAGCCCACAGTTATAATCGAGCTCCTCCGCAGTCTATCACGCTGCTGTATATGAGGCCAGTTGTCATTTGGTGATAAATGCACTTGATTCGAAGCAGTTTTATTGCAGTGGATGGACCAGACCATTTGTGCAAAGAGAATACAAAGTGTGCCTGAATGAAGTGAACTCAATTTGAATTTTATTTGAACAAATTAGCACCTTCTAGAGTCATTTACAAAAGTAGGTACGGTGAAATTGGCAATCGCATGTGAACAGAGATGTACTACGTCACAGTTTAATGGAGCCACAATACAATATACTACTATTACTACTATTACTACCACTCATCATCTCTTTTTTTCACTCCTTTTTTCACTCTTTTTGAACCATCTTCTAATGTTTCTGTTTACTTGTTGTTTGGTTTTGTTGCACTGCCACTTTTGACCCCAGAAAGTGCTTAATTAATTAAACGCTACAGTTTTCCTTCCTACTTTTGGGCCAAATATTCAACGACAAGTTTTATTACAGAAATAATAATTGTGCGACTAGAAAAGGACATTTCTAACATTTGCTTTATGGGGTCAGGAATTGTTCTTGTCAAGAAGAAGAAAAAAGTGCAGAAGTGTATTACACCTACAAATTGTCTGTCTATCTGTCTATCCGACTATCAATCTATCTATCTAAAAATAAGATGAATGAAACATCGATCATACAAATAATACTTTATGCTTATGGTATTAGTAACTATATTTAATCTGTAATCTTTGCTTTTTGTTGATCAGAAGTGACATTTATACTCAAAAAATGTATTATATGACATTTCAAATATGGATTACTTTTGCCACCATAGTCTCTAACTCCCGCCTCACAGCAGGAAGGTCCTGGGTTCAAGTCGTGCCAGGACTCCCCTGAAAAAGAGATTCAGATTCAATGGGACTTTCCAAGTTAAATAAAGGTCAATAAAATAAAAATAAAACCTTGATCTCAGCAGTTACAGCTACATTATATTAACTTCTGCCTCTACTGTTCTCCGTAACTCTAATATTAAAATAACTGTAAGAACAAGTGTGCAGTGTATTATCTTTCTTCAACCCTTCTTTGTCAAGTTTCCCTCCCCGCTCATTCCTCCATCAAACTCTATAGCCTGACTTTTTCTCGCTGGTGACTAAATTTGTTGCTTTGCCTTTGTCGAAAACAGTGACATATCTTTTTTTTTTTAAGTGATGACGGCCTGGGATGATTGATGGCGGCATATTGGATGGGAAAATAACGTTCTGGACCGTTAATTTTACCGAGTCAAGGAAGCAGCCTGCGACTGTCAGCACAGGAAATGAGTGGGATTTATCTGCGGCCGCTGTCTGCACTGGACACATTCAGAGGTAGGACATTGTTACTCTGCGTTCAAGCTTTTACGCCAGCCTCCTCCTCGTCTGATATTTTTTGTTCATCAGCAGTCATGTAGGCATGCAATAACAACAAAACGGGAGTGCAGTGCTGGATCAAGGGCTTTGCTCACAGAACACGTTTACTCAGCCAGCCTCAGCGTCGCGAGATCAATTCCCATTTCCAACGTTTTGCTAATTGTCTGTCCTCGCTCTACCTCATTACATGCAGCTGGATGTCAGGTCCAAAAAACACAGACAGAAGTATGTAGTAGAAGTATAAAATAGAGTAGGTTTTGATTTGGTTTTGGTTTTGTTTCAGTCCAAGGTATTTGAACAAACTCGCTGTTGTCCATTTTCACAGTGAAAGAGCCAATGCGGGGCAGGCATTTTGAGTAGTTTTGATTTAGTTATTTCTGTGCCAAATGTAGGGATGTAGATATCTAATAATAACTTTCTGCTGCTTAAACTATTCATCACACCTACACAGACTCTTGCTACATCAACACCCATCAGCCATCTCAATCTCCCAAGTAACTCACTGAGATTATACCTTACTCACTGTGATTAGTAAACGTATTTTGTTATTCCTTATTGTGTCTTTTATGTTAAACGATAACAACTGTTCAGTATCTCAAACTAATTTCCCTTTGGGGCAAGGAAGTCTTACCAAATCAGTGAGAAATTAAGATTATTTCCAAAATATATCCACAAAAATGAATGTAAAACTCAAACCAAATATCTCAAACCATTACCTCAATTAAACATGGCATGGATTGATTACTCTCCAACATGTCCTTTCCGCATACCAGATTTGATATATTAAGACCTAACAATATAACATTTGAAAATGGAATGGTCCTTGTGATTTGGTAACTGACTCAAATTAGTGAATCACAGTTGTTAGGTGGTCTGCTCTCGATTAAAAGGAGTTATTGGGTTTTATATAAATAAATAAAGTATTTTGGGACCAATTTTTGTTGTTGCTGCTGTGCTGTTAGGTTCCTATTATTGTATTATTGACAGCTTATGAGCTATAGAAAGTGCTTATGAGTAATGTGTTATTGTCATGTGTTCAGTCCTCAAGGTGGTGGATTGAAAATACTTTGCAAAACTGTCCTTAAACCGAAATTATTTCCTACGTTTCAAACCTGATTTAGCACTCAGTTAATTGATAATACAGTTTGAAGGCCAACTTTAGTGAAAATTCTCTGAAGAAGCAGTTTTTTTTAATTATTATTATTTATACAAATGTTGATGTTATTTATGATGGTTTCCTTTACTTCACGGTTTCAGAACAATGTCCTTGCTCCCATCTGATTCAGTTTCAGAGATATACTGCTGTCTTAATGTTGTCTGTGTTGGTTATTTTGTGCCTAAGAAAATCAATAAATAGTAATTGTGAAAGTATGATTATAATGTCTGAAATGAAGGGAGAAATGTTTTGAATTGTGTTGAGCTAAGATCTTCTAATTACTGTTAAAGGGGACTTATTATGCAAAATCACCTTTAATGAGCTTTCATCAGTAGCTTACTCGTATTTTCATTTATTCATATACATGTTTAAGTAATCATTTTGTCCTGCAACTGAGACTCAAGGACCCAGAAAATTCCTATTTTCCCCTAGCCCCTTCTCCATCTTCGTTCCTGTACTTAGTTGTGATTATTCGAAAGATTAAGAGGCTGAGTAACATATGTGATTTCAAAAATGTAAACAGCAATCTGCTGCTTGTTTCTGTGAAACGTCAAAGAGACTTTGAGCAGTTTTGAACAGGAAGTCAATGAACCTGTGTCTATTACTAAGCCGTTTTAGATCAATGATGTGGTTTACAACGAACAACATGTAAAATGATGATCTACTTATGATAAAGTTCAACTGTAAGTACTTGAAAAAATGCACTACACAGTATGTCTCCTTTAATATTCTGTACCGTGAGATGACAACAACCACAGTCAAAGAAGTACGAACGTAGGAGGATTTTTTTTTTTTTACTCTTCATGTCATGTTTTTCCACAAATCTATTCTAGTCTATTCACAGGGACAGTGTGAAGGGCATCTCTCGTAAAAATCCCAGTGTTTTATGTTAATCCCTGTAAGAAAACAAATGATTTCCTGCACCCTGTTTCGGAAAAGCTGAAGCCCTTTCATCTTCGAGTGTGGCACATACATTGCATATTCATCTATGAAAGACAACATCCTATAAAAGTATATTGCACATGCTCCATTGGTTTAACCCTGTGGTATTAGCATTCGCCCGGGGCTTCTGAGGTCTGTGTTGTCTTCAGTCAGGATGCTGCATGCTTTCTCTGGCGCTAACAGACAACATCTCTGCTTTGATGCTTTCACTATTAGCTCGCTGTCTGTCACACGGCTTTTCTATTCTGCCTCACACATAACGAGTTGGCCTGAGCAGCGGCTGCAGTGAAGGGGCTTGAACTCAATCTATGCAGCAGGCTCTACACGCGTGCATCCACAGAGAGGCTGGTCAGGCTGATTGCCACGTTACTCTGTTATCCTCCAGGGACCAGGGCAAACCAATAGACTGCCGTTAATGTTGTCCTGTTTGTAATTTCAGATGTGGGGCGTGGGAGTCAGATGGCCCCTGTGTGCACTCTGCAAAGGAGGGGTTTACGACGGTGATGCTCAAGGTTTATGTCAAATGATCTGCAGCTTTTAAATCAAGATACCTGGGACTATTTCGGGAGACAAGGGGAGTAGTGCTGCAAGATTCATCGCAATCACAAGTTTAAATGGTTGATAGGTTGGGGTTTCTTTAGTATTCTGTCTAATGTTAATGCTCCAAGACTAGGTTTGTAGGTGACATTATACTTTTTTTCTGGTACGTATTGAACTTCAACAACAACAAGTAGTAAACATTTTACATTTTGTTCATTGATACCACATCATTGATCTAAAACGGGTTGTAGAAACAGGTTCATTGACTGATAAACAGAACTGATAAACCCCGCCTCTTTATGGTGACATTTCTCTGTAACAAGCAGCAGATTTTCACTGACATGTTTTTATTTTTGAAAAGTGGGTATGTGACATACCGTCACTCAAAGCCTCAATTAAGCATCAAATAACTGCAACTAAGTACATGATGTGGGCGGTGATAGGAGGTAGGTGAACACAAGAATTTTCTGAACACTTGAGCCTCAGTTTCAAGGAAAGTATAGGATTACTCAAACATGCATGAATCAAACAAAATACAACTGAGTAAACTCATGATAAGGAAACACGGCCATGACAAGGTTAAAGCTCATTAAAGTTAATCATAAATTAACTTTCAATTTTAATGCTTTAACAATGGTTCATTTCTGAAAGGGACGAATACCAAACAAATGTTGCAAATATTGTCAATATTGTTGTTTTTGTCTATATTTTTGCACATAGTTATGGGCTTTTTAGTTTGCTTTTGTTTCAGCCTCTCTGCAAATAGCTGTGGGTAATTGGTGCAATGAAATGGCCACTATATGCCATGTCTTCTGGGACTGACCCAATGTAAATATTGGACTGAGATTAACGAGGCACTGTGGGCCGATATTCGCTTTGACTGTAAAACAAGGTATTTCAGATGTAAAAGTCAATAATTGAAACAATAGATGGATACCTGTGGAATGTGTTTCTGCAGCAGCAAAAAAAAGCAATAACAAGAAACTGGATGACAGAGACGGAGCTGACTGAGCCGACTGTCAAGAACTGGACTAACATTTACAAAATGGAAAAATAGACTTTTACTTTGAACTTGAAAATTGACACATTTGCCAGACATTGGTACTGATCCATGGAGGGACATCATCCTTTTTATTTTATAGTGTATTCTGGGCTGTGTTTGTTTAGTCCTTTCACTCTCTGGTCTTGTTCTGTTTGTTTTTTTAATAATGAAAAAGTAATAAATGTCAGAGTGAATGGTTGTTTATGGGATTATCATCAATGCAGAAAAATACAGTAATCCCCAACACATTCATTCACTAATATGATTTTAGTAAAATCCATTTTCTGTTAGAGCAACTCTTAGAAGTATTTCCTTGACAATCTGGTCCAGCCCACACACACATGCAACTTCAAAATAATGCGCAAAGAGAGCAAAACAACACCATGTAAACCTGAGGAGAAGGGCTGACCCAGGGGTAAAACCTGTTATTAACACTGAACCTTTCACCACGCAAGAGTGTGAGACACGCAACAAGCTGTGAACCACAAGTCAGCTAAAAACAAAAGCTCATTAACCCGATATACCACAAAAATGATATGATATGAGAGCGTGTTTATTTGGCTGTACAAATGAGCATATAAAGCTTTGCTTTTTCTGTTACATATTATAGGATTATTGGACACATTCTGCCATCTGTAGCTTTGACCATTAGTTATTTTGAAGTATCTGTCACCCTAACCTTCATTTTTATGGGAAAAATAATAGTTTTTGTTAATTTTGCACTTTTCGGGAAACACAAAGACATTTTTCTACACAACAAAATCCCCCAAAGTTGAGAACAGCAACAGAACATGAAAGATTTTAGTCAGACGACCAATTGATGGAAAGTGAATTTCTGTTACAATTTGTAATGCAAATTTGACCAGATCATGTTGGTTCAACTCTCTCATGCTGAGATATTACCACTCAATTTGTGTTTGTGGAGAAGTCCTCTGGGCGTGTTTGCTGAGCATGCAGATGTAGGCCTTTGATCCTTTCAAACTAATACAGTCATTGAAATGGAAGTGTGAGCGGCATCACCCTCCAGGAAAACTCTCGCAAGGAAATTGACATCCACACTTTTAATTTAATCCCAACAAGCAGTACCAGCTATTACGCATGGATCACACACATTTAATTGGCCATTCACATGAAAGAGGTCTCAGCAGAAAGATTTTAATTGGACTCCCAATCATAGCCCATTAGGGAACAATAAAATGCAATGTGCAAGTGTAATTTCTGTATATTTAAAAGAAATACTGAAACAAGGGACAATAAATGTAGAATGAAGGACTACAGGGTGCAAAATTACCTCTTAATTGAAGGTTTTAATGGGTTTATTAACCTCTAACTTACCTTAAACTATGCATTTATGTGAATAGCAGCAGTTGAAAAGCAGTTAAATCTTGACCAATGGCTTGTATTCATTTAGTTTTCGGTCTCAAATCAAATTTAATTCATTGTTATTTATATTAGGTGAATGGAAATGTCACCTGCTTCATTCAGGCATCAATCTATTGATCCTCAAAGTATATTGACCACAAAACAATGAATGTGACCTGCGACTGACCCCTCTTCCAGCAAACATTAGAGCAAGAGAAACTGTGTGAAACCAGGCTGCAGATATATTGTGCGTGCTCCAAATGCCGTGCAAGTCACAATGTTAAACTATTATTAACATGTTTAAAATTTGCCATAATAAAATAATTGACCTTGCTTTATCCTCATAAAAGATGCACACAGTGTGACAGGAACTTGATGCATTGCTAATCTAACCCACCACTAATATTGAGATAATTAAAAGGAGACGTATCGTCACAGTGACTGTTGTGTAATGAAGCTTTAGCAAAGTCGTTCACAAGTGTCATTATGACCCGGCTGACAAATAAACATGGCACTACTATAAGGTATTTGTAAAGGTCTACTTAAGCAAATATCCCGGCCTGTCTGTGCTCTGACTAATATTGTTCTCAAGAAAATGATTATGGCTACTCATGTGAACTGAATATCATTAGGTCTGGTCTAGTACAGGTTTGTCCCTGTTTTAATGTGGTGTGTGTGAAGACCTTTGGTTCTAATGTAGACTATTAATCAAAGATTGTGTCTCTCTTTGGTGGTGTTTATGGTCTGCAGAGGTGTAAAATTATCTATGAAAGGACAAGCATTGAAACTGAACAATAGATGTGCACATGGAAGCTAAAAATGTAGACACGACTGGTTTTGATAGAAAGGCAACACAATACACATCTCTGTATAATAAATGAATAGATTTTTAGGCTAGCTAGTCAAGATAATCCCTACTACTTTCTTGCTCCATCTAAAGGCAGCAGAGGGAATTACATAGGTGAGATTAACAAAAGGTAGTTTGCCTCCGATGAGCCAATGAAGCCACACTGTTATAATGATCAGGATTTGATGGCAGAAATGCTCAGAACAAATGTGACAATGATTTGTGGAAACAGAAGATCGCAGAGCTCGACATTTCGTATGAGGACTTTCTGATTAAGATTAATCACATTTTGAATTAAACTAACTACAACTCCAGGTATGTTTTTATTGAGAGAGCAATGCTCTAACAGGTTAAAAGCTCAAAAAGTAAATTTTGCCCCATATGTGTCCTTTAAAGCTGGAGAGTCTGGTGCCATGGAAAATCAGTAATCTCACAGTTGTGTGATTCAAATAAGAAAAACATCTTCTACCGAAAACTTTGTATCTCACTCAACCTGTTGATTTGGCAGAGATCAGTGCTAATTTTCAGTCATTCGTGTGATTCTTAGTTGTGCAAAAATAACACAGAAATATTAAATTCTTCCCATCAAAACTTTGGAGGTTGAGATAAAGCTCAAACTCTGGGAAGGCTCTGAGAAATGGATGATAATTTATCATATACTGTTTATAATGTTATGCCTTCTCTTGGCTTGTTGAATTGTCATTTTTACTTCTGCTATTGAGTTAAGTTTGAAACTGTTTTCAGCACAAGTCCAAAATGGTAATCATTTTGAAACTCCACACTCATGTCTTGCTGCGGAGCTGAAGATGAAGTCCTTGAGACAAAGTTGGCGCACCATCTGCCTCCAGTGCAGTGGGAGACGAGTCTTTCCATCTGTTAATCTCACTGTTCCTCTGCTCTCCACTCGTCTGGCCCAATCTGATCCCAGAGCCCAGGTGTTAGGCACTTTGAAAGTCAAGTAGCTCCGTGCATACAGTACAAAGCCACTGGCGATTAAAACCATACATATATTTCATCTTCTTTTGATTGTGGAGCGCTAATCTGGAAGGACTGTTTGAACAAACGCTTCCAGACACTCGTTCTCAGAAATAGGAGAATGGCTATTTTCATTTCTGCATGTTCAACATTGTACATACATAGCAAAGTGTGAAAGGTTTATTATTCAGGTTCGCTACAAAGAGAACACCCTCGAATCCAAGACTTTGCAAATTTAAGCAAAACCTATACTTTATTTCAGAGATGCAGTGTTTCAGTCCAAGCTATTTGAACATTCTCGCTGTAGTCCATTTTCACATTGACAGGGTCGACAAGGGGCAGACATTTTGAGTAGAGTTTTGATTATGTTATTTCTGTGCCAAATATGGAGATGTGGGTATCTAGTAATAACTTTCTGTTGCCTAAACTTCTACTCCCAAGACTCCCAATATATACACCCATCTGCCCTCTCATAGAGCCTCACTCATTGTTATTTGTCTGTAAATGCCTTTTCTTTACTCTTTAATGTGTTGTTATATGATAATGTGTAACAACTGTTCATGATCTCTAACACATTTTCCCTTGGGACAAGGTTGCGTATCATAGTATAGGCGTACGCATTATGAATTGCTTAAAGTAGATACAAAATAATCCTAAAACTATGCTGGTCCTAGAGATATTATTTCCCAGAATGCTATAGGACAGCGTGATAACACTTTTGACAGCAGTAAAATGGCGGTTCACAGCAGCACGGTGAGTGGGCAGCCTCCAGCTCTAAACCATATCACAAGTCCAATCTTTTTATTTATAGCTGTAATACAAACATGAGCTCTTTGTCCCCTCTGCCCCGGGGCCCCTGAGGTCCTTAGTGTCATCAAATATGCTGCTCAATGACATTCACATGCACTGACCCATGGCCCTTCTCAAACATGGCGATAATAAAGAAATATAGTAAACAGGGATTTGTTTGTTTTGGAAAACACTGGTCTGCTGATGCTTTAAAGTGCATCTGACAGGTTTTAACAATTTTCTAATTTTGATTTTATTTGGTTTATTATGCATTTATATTTATTTTTATATTTATTTTATGAATGCTCTTAAAATGTCTGTTTTCAGCTACCCCCCCAGAGAGTTTTGAAGTCGTTTAGATGAATATTACATTTTACAATGAACAAAATGTAAAAAAAAGAAAAAAAAAGAAAAGACAAATCAGATCTATGTATATTTTGTGGTTTAATAATATAGTTTAAAGCTGGGGTACCTAATTTTCTCACAGCAAGACCATAAGCAGGTATTTAAATGTGTCCCTCGCTCTCACAAACGCTTTGGCACGTTTATCCACAAACATTCATTTTCAGGCGCAGGCTCGGCTTCAGAACAGCTTTTTTCAGACAGCGAAGTGAAACTGTGCTTCCAACTCCAGAAAAGCAAGCATCAGAGCACTGCTTTTGGCTCCTATTTCCTTGTTGACGGAGGATAAAACACATTAGATACAAACAGTATGAAGTGGTCTCGTTTTTGTCACAACAGTCTGCTTTTACAATATATTCTATGGGGGAAACAATATTTTTTTTCTCATTGACAAAAACGAAAGTCAAGTATACCAGCTTTAAGTTCATGTGTCTTCTTTTAACTCGCATAGACTGAAGGAGAACAAACTGAATATATAGGACCCATTTGCAGAGATTCAAACCGCCACCTTCTTGTTTGGAGACTTGATTGCTTTGTCACTGTGCCACGATAAGAAACAGTGAAACAGAAGAACAGACACCCAATGCTTTGGAGATTATATTTCATGTGTTTCTGTGCTGAATTGTCTGACTCTGCCCTTGCCAAATGGAGATTCCAAATATTTGAGCGAGCTTATCGGGCATCAGCAGGTCTGGATTTGAGAGATAGGCTTCAGCATCGGCTGTGAAGAAAAAAGGAAAAGTTTATGTTAGTTGACCTTTCATTTCATGTTTTATAAAATTGTCGCCATCATTTTCCATCATGCAAAACATTTGAGAAAAAAATAAATCTAGCTTGTGCTTTTAGCATGTTCTATTTTAATAATTCTCAGTATTGTATCTCACTGATTCACTTTGTGGTCATGTCATGTGTATGGACTGAGTGTTTTGTGCCTGTTTTATCCGCCAATGGGACTACGGATGAAAACTAGCCTCCAAAGCTAACTCTGGCGCATTTACATGTTGGACTAACACATGTTCATTAATGTGCACTGTCCCATATTAAATAAACACAAACATAAACAAACAAATTTTATACACAAAGAGCAACATTTTTATATATTTATTTTTGTTTCCATTTATATTTTTTGATCTATAGGCTTTGATGAGGGTGAGGAGCGGGGGAGATATTCAGCAAATGACACTGGAAATCAAACTCTGAGGTCGATAGAACATACTTTCAGCAGCATTGACCCAACATGAGGTATTTATGTTTTATTACATACATTTTTATATCATTAGAGCATGACTTCACAAATTCTAGTAAGCATTTATGTAAATCTTGCAAAGCTGTTCTAGTAGTTCTCTGAAATATACTGAATTGAAAGTGTGCATAACAGATCCTTTTTAATCGTGGTTTCTCCGCAGCAGGACGCGGCTGAGAAATAGTGCCTGTCAAAACATCTGAGATTAAGATGGAGGCTAATATAAAAGCATGCAGCTGTAATCGTGCTCGCCGGGGAAGGTGTCTGGCCTGGCTCAGTGAGGGAGATGTCACCCTGTCACTTGTATTTAGCCACACGTCTGTCTGGCCCTGGACCTGCTCAGCCATGGCCCCATTTATTCATGCATGTGAGTGTTCCAGCAGCTAATACCCTCCAAACGCATGGGGGAATATGCATGAGCGCCGGATCTCCAGAGAGGTTAAAAATATATACTGTATTTTATAACTTATTTGAGCGGTCATGTGTGGAGAGGCATCTGTGCGACCATGAACGCTAAGCTCATGACGATAGATAATACTTCACACGAGCACACTGACTACAGTTTGTGCATGTTTAAGCCACGAGGAAAGTTACAGCGGTGCAGACGTTATCGGAGTATTGTGTTGTGGACTGATCTGAAGTCATGGATTTCAGGTGAATCTTTGAAGGATTTTGTGATATAAGGCGTTGATTTGAATTGTGCTATTGCTATAACAACATAGGGCCATTTTTTCAGAGACTATTTTACACTGAGTTGGATTCATGCTAGAACAAACCCTTAAAAGAGTCCAAAATCTGAACATTACTGTAAGTGGTTGACCATGACACAAATCTGTGCTGGAGTGCTTTGTTTTAAACATGGGTCAGCTGTTGCAGAAGTGTGCCATACAGACCGGATCATGTCCAGCGGCTGCATGTTCTCCACAGATAACTTAACACGACCTTGTGATGCACATGTGTGACTGTAGTGTCACTTTTGATAACGCCATACATTTTTTTCTGTTTGCCTATTATTTTAAAATTGAAGCAGCAGTATGTTCACCAAACAGTTTTTACTCTTAGTTTTTTCCTCTAAATGACTGTAATTATGTGAGATTGACAGGCGGATCGGTGCAGCGTCTGCAGTGATGCGGGCGTTGTATCGAACCGTTGTGGTAAAGAAAGAGCTGAGTCGAAAGACGAAGCTCTCGATTTACCGGTCACTCTACGCCTTGCACCTCACCTATGGTCATGAGCTTTGGGTAATGACCGAAAGGACAAGATCGCGGATACAAGCGGTCGAAATGAGCTTCCTCCGCCGGGTGGCTGGGCGCTCCCTTAGAGATAGGGTGAGGAGCTCAGTCACACGGGGAGCTCGGAGTAGAGCCGCTGCTCCTCCACGTCGAGAGGAGCCAGCTGAGGTGGCTCGGGCATCTGTTCCGGATGCCTCCTGGACGCCGGGAGGTGTTCTGGGCATGTCCCACCGGGAGGCGGCCCCGGGGTAGACCCAGGACACGCTGGAGGGACTATGTCTCTTGGCTGGCCTGGGAACGCCTCGGGATCCCCCCGGAGGAGCTGGAGGAAGTGTCTGGGGTGAAGGAAGTCTGGGAGTCCCTGCTTAGACTGCTGCCCCCGCGACCCGGCCCCGGATAAGCGGAAGAAGATGGATGGATGGACTGTAATTATGTCTTTAATTATGTGTCACTTTACTTTTTACTGGGACTTAAGTGATATAATTTTAAAGCAATGTCACACTGTGAACAAACTAGACATTTATTTATTTATCTTGTTCCTTGATGAAAACTCGACTCTTCCCGAGTTGAAAAGCGCTGGTCTTTTATTCAAAATTAGACCTCTGAGGATCTGTTTTTTGCATTGTTTCAATGTTCCAATATTTAGCTTCGTAGTAAACTTTAAGGAGAGAATGCTGAGTTTGGTGATGATTATATGTTACCACATGGTTCTGAGCAGCTCCTTTCAGACAGACAAATCCACCACAGCTGCTGCAGGCCCAGAGGAACTCTCCAGTCACAACCCGAAGCACCAACTCTTTCAGCAACACTTCAGAAATGTGTGGTGACACTGACCCAAGTGATACTTAGAAACAAACATTTTCTGAGGTGGAGATTCATCATAGTTTATTTTTGTTTAATCTGAAAAATGCTAATAATAATAATATCGTAGCATAGCACATAGTGTATCTGACACAAGTGCCATATGAACCACCTCGGACTCTTATAAGGGACGGCCTCCGGCTGCTGCCAGAGTCAGGACTAAACATGGAGAATCAGTCTTTCTGTTCTGAAGATCCGGATTTGATCAAATCATTAAATGACTGATTTTCGGATCAACAGGAAGAGTTAAGAAACTGGTCAAGCCAAAGCCAATGAGTTCATGTTTCTTTAAAGCGTCAGAAGTGTTTACAGTGTGGCCTGAACTGCTTCGCCCTCATGTTTTGTGCTGTTCATCTTATAGAAGTGAAAAAGTGGAGCGACGGTGTGATCTGTCTATCCACCTTTTCCTTTTAAGAAAAATTCTCCTGCTGGTTTTATTTTGTTAAATTGTATGTTTGGACTCATTTTTTGTAATGGCAGACAGGAAGGCAGACAGGCAGACAAACCGATGGCTTTAAGAAACAATTTCACAGAACAGAGCGGAAACACAAAGTAATTCTGTCTGTTACATTACACTGCACAACCTCAGGCTTTCCCTACAGGTTAGTGGGCCGCCTGGAGGGACTGAGACGCACTTTTATATTTGGCCATTGTTATGTTCTACAACAAGGCAAAGCAAACAAACTCAAGCTTTAGATTACCACAGTGTGTTTGGATGCACTTTAATTACTCACACAAAGAAAATCAATGGCACAATACTTGTTAACAGACACTGTGCAGACACTGAATGTTTACTCTCAGAGTTTATTGTTTTTTTTATGAATGTTTATTTCGATTTTTCAGACATGTCTTGCCTTGAGAACGAGTGGACATATGGACAAACAGAAAAACACTCATTTAGAAACAAATTAGGTTGAGCATAAAAGATTCTAGACTTGATCTATTGATCTATGAGAGAAATGTTATAAACACAAATAACAAATACAAATACTATATTAGGGGTAATTATCGATTCCATAATTACTTTCAAATCCCAAGTGAAAAAAGGGAAAAATAGAATAAAATTTAACTTGGCTGCCTTTAGGCAAATTCAAAATCATTTAAACATTGAATCGCTGTTGTTTGATGAGTTGGACTCAAACAACTAAAACAAAGCTGCAGAAATACATAAACAATCTAAAGCAAAACTCCTATCACCATTGTCACATTATTTTAAGTTGGCAAAATATTCTCATACTTAACGACATTGTTCTTGTGTATAAAATCATTCACAGACTGGCTCTACCCCTGAAAGAATGACCACCTTAAAGACAGTGTGAGCACACGAGCCTAAAGCAGAGGCCACTGTGACATTCGTTTTTGGAAAACCACTTTTGTGCAGATGGGCTCCTCTGTGAGGGCGGCTCACACCTGGAACACTGTCCCAGCCAGTACTGGGAACATCACGACTCTCAGAGTGTTCTGTAGATCAGTTAAACTATGGCTCCTGGACAATCAAAACTGCAGTCACAAGGTGGAGCTTTCATTACTGTTTAAACTGTGTGCCTGTTCTGACATCAACCTGCCATGGGAGTCCAGATGGAAATGTGCCTTTATGGCTAAATCTGACATATTTACATGTGATCATACAATAAAATAATAAACAGCAAATAGAATAGTAATACAAATCCGAATTATGACAGTAGAAAGAAAATAAATGTGTGAAATAAGTAAAAATGATCAAAGCTTTCCCAGGCTTCAGTGACCAAACCTGGCATGAGTGTCTGAAAAAACAGTGTTTGTGAAAGTAGCACAACTCCCTTTCTGTAACAAACTAATAGCTCCTTGGAGCGCCGATAGTTTTGGATATGATTTGTCACTGAATTTCAAAGCTTTCATCAGGAAATATTCAAAATTTAACATATTTTACAGAAAATAGCTTAAAAAGTCTCCCAATATTGGCAGTGATTTTTACTTTAATAATTTTTCTCATACAATTTGAAAGTGTATTTAACACTACCAATATTTAATCCTAGACAGACAGTAGACAATCCTTTTTAGTCATATCCACAATAGTACAATTATTAACGACAGTGTGATTTCACATTAGGCTAAAGCAGAGGCATTCAAATGTTTTTTACAGGGGGCTGCATTGTTAAACTTATATGGAGCAGAGGGACATCAATAAAGTCAATCATTCAAAATGTTACTCTTCAATTCATTCATTCATCATTTGGATGAGCCACTGCATGTGTAATAAGGCTTGAAACATTATTTTGAGGTCTCCATCACATCCAAAAGTCTGTTATTTAGGTTTTGAGAACAGATTTTTAAACATAAATATATATATAGTAAAAAGTACTGCTTTTAATCATTTGGTCTAATTTAGCAGGAGGCTTGAGGGCCAACTCTCTGAACTCTCTGAGGGCAGCCTTTGGCCCCGGGCCGGAGTTTGGGCCCCCCTGTAGGAATGAGACGATAATCGGTATTAAGGTATCCTGCGGCATTAAAAGGTGGTATTGACAGATCTTATTTAGTTTACTGCGTCTGTGGAATAAGCAACACTCTTAACTGCCTTGAGCTCACACATGGATCATTTTTTCATTATATAGCCATAATATATTACAAATCAAGTAAATAACCAGCATGGAATAGTCCTAAATCAGTCAATCCATATTGTGCTATCTTATTGTATAGATTTAATCACTGTAGACAATTTATTTTGCCCGGAATTGCTCAGTGTTTCCCCACAGTGAAGAAGGGCATGACAAAGGAGCAATAGACACTTTTTATAGTTGAAAAGTCTCTTGTTTTTGTTACGCATTATAAAAAATGCAACTCTGCGGTGTACGGTCATACTGTGTATTTTTGTTTATCATACCGTGGAAATGTCACACTGTCACATCCCGGCCCTGCATCCGATAAAGTGTAGACAGAGAGTTTTCGACCAGGGAGCGCCGCCATAGTCTGTTAATGGGAACACTCTGCCTTCATCACTTCTGATAATGGAGTATAAGACCTGTTGTATACATACTGGTAGTTTACAGTTTCAGTGAAAGTAATTAGCTGGTGTCATTCTCCAAATTGTTTATCTACCACATGTACAATTAATTATGACAACAATTATGAAAATTGATGTTTATTTAGTGTATTTGGGTGAGATGGGCTTGACTTTTTAAATTGTGTGGGTAAAAACAGGCAGAAAGAGCGTGTTGCTGGGCCTCACTGATGTACTCTACTTCTGCAAATGCCAAAAGGATCAGGCAGATGCTGCAACATCTGTGGGTTTAATTCATTCACTGGAGGTCCATATGGGAATACTCACTGGGTGGTGTGGGTGAGAAATAATTAATCCTGTTATTATGCACTGTTTTCAAGCGTGGTCTTCGCCTGTTGGCAGAGATGCAAGGTGTTGCTGCAGCCAGTGCAGCATGGGATTCACTTACTTTGAATTAAACGTAAAGAATACCAAAATAAATGGAATAAGTTGATGTGACAATCTGATTAGAGGGATGGATAATTTGTTGAGTGAGTTTAATCTTGTCATTAAAGGCAGCAGAAGTGTGACGCGCCTCATCTGGCCCTGGTTCACAGAGACGAGCCGTGAGGGCCCTCAGAGCCTCCTGCAGCTGAGACAGTGTTTACTGTTTACCTGTGGAGCAGAGCGGGGCTACTCTCTGCTCACAAATGGGGACAATTTAGGCATTGTTCAGGTTTCTTTAATCCAGGAGGAATTTACATAAATGACATAAACTAAAATGACAAAGAAGAAGAAAGCTGACAGAGACCATCATCAGACTCATCATCATCATCAGACCAAGCAGGCTCTTATCATTTATTTATTTATTTGAATTAGGACAATGCATATAAATCAATGTGTCAGCAGCGGCTTCAACATAAATATGCTGTTGTCTCAAGACAGATAAAATATTAAAACATTAAATTAGACAACAACAGACAAATAACATTACAAGACATTAAACATTAAATCTAATCGACAGTAGACTCATATAGTATGTAATCTCAATTTAAGTGGTGGGAGCAGCATAAGAGAAGGCTCGCCAAGGACCAAGGACCAAGGACCAAGGATCAAGGACCAAGCCAAACGTACCGCGAGAGAGCAGGGCAAACTGACCCTCCGCTCTCTGCAGATGGCAGAAGTATAGGTGCACATCCACATCTTACTTTGGACACTTCATCCATTGTGTGAGCCTCGTGGTACCCAGAGAAGGCCACCCACGGCACAGAGTTCCCAGTGGTGGGTGAGCCTGCCACAGCCTGCTGTGAATCTCAAAGCACAGTAAGACAATGTCCAAGGATCTCAGACATTTTGCAGTTGCATTTCTGTGGACCACATTTACGCGCTTTGAGGGTAAACCAAAGTAATGTAAACTATTAAATATGACTTTAGTAAGCCTGACTTAACCTATCCTCATGCTTTCCATAATGTTAGTTAGCAAGTTAAAACATAAATGATTGATGATAGAAGTGGGAGAGAATGAAGGCCACAATCATCAACAACTTAACAAAATAGAATAAAAAAAACCCTGAGAAATATTTATTTCACTTTTTACTTGTCATGATGAGTTCACAACCTCAAACTTAGACACACTGTTGACGCTCTGAAATATTGCTGCCCTTTATACAAATGGATCCAACTTTGAATCAATGCTGGGCCCTTGGAGACCTTGTCTTCACCGATAGTTCACGTTGCCTCCCTGTTGGTCCTATTGACAGACAACACGCTGTTATTTTGGTAGAAAATAGATCAGGGGAATAAGGTGCTGCTTGGGGTTGATGAGCATAGATTCCTGAATGTTTACAAGGCTTTGAGCAAAGTGGACTGTCGGCAGCAGCCAATATATCGGGCTCTACACAAAGGTAAAGCAGGCTGTTTTTTCAACAAATGAACTTGAAAAGAAAATCTCATTATCACTCAGTGGAAGAAAATATACAAAATATATCACTCAATCATTACAAACAAATAAAGAAAAACTTGGAAAATAGTTTATATGTTTCCATGGACCACAGTTTCTTGAGGGTGGATCTTTCTCTTGTTGAAAATACAGAAAACAACTTGCAATAAAGAATGGTTTATGAAAAACTAGGTCCCTGAGCACCCACAGCTCTGAATGTTGTTCTGTTCTATACACTGAATCTCTCAACAAGTTAAACCAATTTAACTCAAACCAACCCTCAAACCTTTCTTTATTTACAGACTCTGGGATTATAATAATAATCTCCACTGAATAATCCCTCGGAGACCATTTGACTGAAAGGCGTAATCAGTGAGTGCCATTTGAACAATTCAGAACACACACAAAGAAAGGTGGGTTGCCTTGTTGTGGGATTATTAACTGAGGATAAACATGCTGGATGTGGAAGTAAAAAAAACAGCACATTCATACATAACAGAAAAAAACTCAAGCCCACCAGGTTGTACCTTTTAGACGGTTAGTTTCTCGCTCGATTAAATTGTAATCTGTATTTATGCAAGCTTTGGGGGAAAGATGGTGGAGACCTTTCCAGGTTTTCAGGTGGAGATTGAGCACAAAGGAAAAGGAAGGGTTTTCTAATTAATTTGCATTTTAATCTTCGTGGCTGCAGAAGCCTGTGGGCTACAGAGTCCATTCCATGACTTCTGATGGAAAAAATGACAAATGACTGGTGATTTTAGAAGTTGGGTGAAATTCTGTTGTTGTTGCTATCTTATGCTGCTATATCACTTAATTACATTAAATACTTTCAAATGAGTAAACCAGGGGCGTAGCACCAAATGAGCTCCACATACAAACCTTCTTGGTCCATGGCCCTTAAGGCATAATTTTGTATATGATTTATTCATCTCAGCAAATTTTGTTTGTTTGTAATATTTATTTGTCATTCACTATTGCTTGCATAGAACATACATCCTATGGTTTACCATAGACTGTACATATAAGTGGACTATGGGATTGTGACGTCACCCATAGCGTTTGGCTCCAGCCAAATGAAGCCCATCGCGGCTAGCAGTTATAGCGGCTAAAGTGGAGCCAAACTCCATATTTGGAAATCCAAGTGCGTATCGTGGCAACCACACGGACTAATCAGGAGCGAGGTTGTTAACGGTTTCCGCCCCTCGGCGAGAGGAGACGGCAGCAACGTGCGGCGCTAGCTGTCAATCAAACCTGTTGCTAACACGAGCGAAAACGGCCCCTGAAAAAAGGAAGCACCTGATTGGTCAGTTATTATTGCTAATAACTTGATTTATGAACAACCTAACGAGAATAAAACAGGATCATGTAGAGTGTGTCAAAACAGACATTTTAGTTCCAAGATGGTGAGTTTGACTGAAACAGTTAAATAGTAAAGCGCACCAGTGTCCGAGGCTACCGCGCTCAAATTGAGCCGCCGACTGCAGGCTGCCATGTTTGCAATCTGCTGCTGACCGCTAGGGGCTGGCTGCGGAAGTAGAATTATTCAATGCAAGTCAATGGGGAGTTAGACGTTTCAAAACCTACTTTAGAGCCTGGCTCAAAATACGGCTTTGGTCTCAAACGTTAGCTTACGGCTCTGTGACAACGCTGAGGGGGGTGAATTTTTTTGAACCAGGCTGGTTTAGCCGCTGTGATTTTTTAAAGTTCCTGCATATCTAATGAAGAAGGCGGGCTTTACGTGCCGGAAATGTCAGGGCGCAGCCATACACCTACGAGTGGGTGGTAACTATAGAGGCTACGACGGCAGTACGTCAGCAAAAGGCCGCCCCAAAGTCGCCCTCTCCCCACCTCCCCACCGAGGGGGGAGTGGTGTGGGCTAACCCGCGGCCATTTTGAATTCTCAATGACTGAGCCGCATTTTCATGAATGGGGCGGAGTGACGATCGTCTGTCCACTATTTTTATGTCTATGGTCCCAATAGAAAGTGAATGGCAGCTCGGCTTTATGGAGCCAGGAGCGCCTCCATAGCTGCTTCCTATTTGGAACGCGGCGGCTAGCATGCTAACGCGGTCCACTGATATGTACAGCCTATGTGGTTTACACATTCACCTAACAATAATAAATAAAGCTATAGACAACTGTGTAGCTACCGGCTAATATTATGATACAGTACTATTGTTTTTGCAACAACTACCAGATCAATTTCACAAACATCTCAAAATATATTATTATAAAAAAACCACACTAAATGCAAATTATAATCACTAGTTTTATTTTGTTAACAACAACTAATATATAAACAAAGATTTTCCTCTTTTTTAAAGGTACCGGGCGGGCCCTCAGTGAGAGAGCAGGTCTGAAACAGGATCTGACGGTGCATTTTCTTCATTTATGTAGACCTGGTTTAGTCCGGTTCTACTTCTAATTGTTTCCTGGTCTTGTTCAGATTTAGCCCAAGTTTAGTCCAAATTTGGCAGCGCATGTTGGAAAGACACTGACAATAAAACAGTTCATACAAGTATAAATGTGTCAAATAAGTACATGATAAAAATACTACTCATAGAACTATATTTGCAAGTTACTGTTTTGCCTCTAACAAATTTAGAGGCATTTTAGGTCTCAGGTCTGTTTTCAACAAAACATGATCATACCAACTGTGAAAAGCTGAATTTTGTTTTTTAAACTACAATTTGCATATTCTCTGAGTGCTGGCCAATCAAAGCTTCGCAGTGCCTTCAGAGTGCATTAGGACATTTGGGACTTGTACAGTATATAAGCATAACAGTATGCTAAGTACATGGCTAGAATTATTCTCAATTTCAAATACAAGTTTAAAAATCTACTAAAACAGTACAATTACCCCCCAAATTTGTGATTAGTTACTTTCCATTTCTACAATCTGAGTGAGCGCACCCTTCATCAAAAATCAGCCCTGATCTACTTCCTGGTCCTACTTCCTGGTCCTGAAATATAAAGCGGAAATAAGTGGTGACATGTATAAATGTTAGCATGCAGAGTGGATCTGGTGGCAAACAGGTCGCTAGGGAAACGAGCAGTGGACTAATTCGATCTCCCTGACGACTGCAGCCAATGAAAGAACACAAGGCGCCTGTGTCCAGTTTAATGAGCAGCACACAGCGCCAACCGCCTCGCCGCTATAGACCTACACACACACACACACACACACACACACACACACACACACACACACACACACACACACACACACACACACACACACACACACATATATGGGCTTTCGTCTGCGGCTTGTAGTGTAATGTAAAGAGAAACCACAAAAGTCTCCTCTCTGTCTGTACTTTCACATGTTGTCAAATTTAGCGTGAAAAAAATCTAAATTAAAAAATGTCTTACATCCTCATGCCAATTTGTTCAAAATAGCTCACACACATTTTACAAAGCTAATGTAATGAAAGATAAAATAAATCCATAAAATGCAGTGCAGAAATGAAGCATTTTGTTAGTTTTACAAATACTTGGAGCCAATTTGGGCATTTGATCTTGATGGTTTTAAAGTGGGACTAAACTAACTTTTTTAAATAGAACTAAACTGTGTTGTGTTTTAATGACATTGTCTACTTTCCCCAATATTATTTTTTGGCAATTTTACTGCAAACTAGGTACATTAGCAGCTCTCTGGTCAAAAACAAGTCCAGTGTCTGCTGCCTCCAGTGGCCAATATGTGAAACAGCTGGCTGCAGATACCTGTTAGACCAATCACTTTGCACCTTATATGTCCAGAAGTACAGAAAACCTGAAACTTTTTACTTTTATTTTGAAGTACTTCCTGCTCAGATCTTCTGATGATGTAACAGGAAGCATTCAAAATATTTTGTTAATGGAGTGCAGGAAATTTAGAGCACAGAGACAAATACTCAAGGACAAACTGTACAAACTTGGCAGGGGCCTGAATTTGCCATGTATACAGGGTAAAGGAAACTACATGCACAGCCGGGCATTGATGGGTTTTTAAAAGACACAGGGTTATATTACAAGATATAGATAATGTCTGGTTTCTGCACATTATTGTTATTATTAGATTAAAAAAAATCTTTTCCAGTCCCTGTTTCTCAATAAAAATCACTGGAATTTAACTTGAAATATTATCATCCAGAGATACAGACCACGGTACAGCAGGTGGCGGTGTGCACCTTAATTGATGGTTGTGAACTGTCAATCAAACAAAAGAAGAAGAAAGAAGAAGGAAATATTTTTGTTAAGGAGGGAGGACTAAGATATTAATTTCACTGGACTGTTGCTGTTTTAAACGCCCGGACAAGTGAAGAGAGCAAAGAAGGTATGTATTTTCCATTCACTTGGCTGGTTTTGATTGAAATGAGCTGAAATGACTGCAGTGTATAATGAAGGTGTGCAATTGTGCTGATACTGACACGCCTATCATTGGTGTTAAACATTAAAAAGCCATTAGATGTTCATTGTCTCACCTGGATGCAGACTGGAAAGTATTTTAATTTCTCAATATGTTTGCAACAGATACTAAAGCTGCATTTGCAGGTGAAGATTGTTTTTGCTCATACCAGGCAGTTAGTATTTTGTCTGCATCATTGTGATTGTTATTTATCAGGTGGATATGTTTTGGGCAAATGTGTCACGCCGTCTTTTTGACAAATGTGTTCCTTTTGTAGAAGAGGATGCTTGTCTACATAAAGATTTGACTGCGTTGCCTGAAATGCTGAAATGCATTGAACCTATTTCCATTCAGATATGGTCAAGTTACAGGTCAGATCTGTGCAGAGGCGACTCCACTCACAGTATAGTAGTAGAATACAAGGTAATCAGCAATAAAAACCTCTTGTATAATAAACACAATGTTTAACACCATACTGTGGAACATTCCAGGCAAAGCAATAACTTCTCCTTGTAGACGAGCAGTGGCGGCTCGTGCCTGATTTCACAAGGGGTGCTATGGTCAGTGCAATGTCCAGTTCAAAGGGATCAAAGCTCACAAGCAATTTATTGCAATACCACTTAAACCCACTAGATGGCATACACACAACTAATGTAGAATCACATGAATAATTATGAATGATTTCATGATGTTTATGTCATTTATCTGCTCTCCTCACCCTTCACTCGTTAAAGAGGATATTTTATGGCCACTAAGCTTACAAGAAGCACACAAGATCAGAAATCTCAACTTAAAGTTAGTTAGCCTTTAGCTCGGATGGCTGTTTTACACACTAATCATCATCTAAAACACCAAACGGTTTACACACTCAACAGTGATTCTTAATGAGGCTTTGACTTCCTTAATGTGGTTGATGAGTTGGTACCATAGAACTATAATAAAACCTGGAAGATGAAGCCAAGATGGCCGCCCTGTTTATCCCTATGGAGAGTGCTCATTGGCGCATGACCCCAAAAAAGTTTCTTACTTCCGCATTTACTTCCTGATACGGAGGCTGACATCTTTGTTTTACTTCCTGATACGATAGCTGCCATCTTTGTTTTACTTCCTGAAACGGAGGCTGCCATCTTTGCTTTAGGGCGCCACGTGACGACAATCCCCCACTTACTAATTTCGGTGATTTTAGAAACGGTAGAAAAGAACATTTCCTTCTATTTTATTTAAATACCGATAATAATTCAGTCCTGTCTGCAATTATAATGTGCAATTTTAGAAAAAGGCTGGTTCCAAGAGGCTGCAGTACCTCGCACGGCCACAAATCAATCTGGGACCACAGACAGAGGGGGCGTACCTTATCCAGTTCATTTAATACATCCATGGTTGGTACCAGCTGACACTCTTTGGATTTTTCATAACACTTGTATTTTGCGGGCTAATGCTAACAATACATCAGACTGCCACCAGAGTACCTCAAATTATACCGGACTAGCCGAGAAGCTAAGTGATCGATAACATGAGCATGGAACTTCACACCTGCTTAATTCTGTCTATGAGCAGTGCCACCGCTGCCAGGTGAAACAAGAGACGGTTAGAAAAAAAGGCGTGGTTTATGTCGCGCAGGCTAAGATTTGCACTCAGCGAAAATGCACAGTTTTATAACTTACCACATTTTGATGAAACTTGCTTGATGTTAATCACTCAAGCGCTGATTTAAAAGAAACTTTCTTTAAAGAGAAAATGTTTTTGGAACTTGTTATCCATCCATGTCCATGTTTGGAAAGGGGCGGAACTATGTGCCGGTGACTGAACACTGGCTCTGCTCAAGGATATTTCAGAGCCTTTAATGTATGTGAAATTCAATAACACCACTTGTGAAGGGTATTTCTTTCCCTTTTTACTTTTTTGCTGGCGGTGCGTCGCACTTTTCACCTTAATGATGGGCCACCATTGGAGACGAGCAAGAAAAGTTACATAGTGCACCTTTAAATATAGTGGTAGAAAGTAATGAAGCACAAAAGTAAAAGTGCTGTCCCTTAAATAAACAATTTTTACTCTAAAAGTAATTTTTCATCTGGTACCACAGTACTTTCAAATCGTACTTGCTTCTTCCACCGCTGTTTTAATATTGCCTTGACTCAGCGATGACATGTGTCTTTCCTATATTGTCCATTAGACGTTATGACACTCCTACACTGACATTTCAGTCTTGCTGTTTATACTTGGGGTCTTTCTTTCATTTCTTTTAAACATTTCTTTCCCCTTTTCTGGCTCGCTTCTTATCAAATGCATTCAGATGTCATCCATAGGGACTGTCATTTCCTCCTACCATTACCGACTCACCATCATTTTTACTATTTTAGACTATTTCTGCCGGATGTCTCAGTTGTTTAGAAATAACACCAATCTTTTTTTTTCAACATGCCGCATTTTGTTTAACAGTTTCTCTGAATGTCATTGATAAGTGGCTGTGTTTATGCGATATAAGAATTTCTAACATCAACCTTTCCAATGACATTTATAACCGCTGACAAGAAAAAATACACAGAACATTTTATATTCTGATTCAAGTCTCTCAGTTTTTCCCATGACTTACACAATCTTTTAGTCACATTGTGTTTCTTTTCAATGCAACTTGGCTCCTTGACTGTGGCAGATGAGGTTCACAGCACAACCCACTGCTATAATGGAATAAGTTTGTTTGTAAAATGAAGCGCAGGTTAAGTCCGCTGGATTTATCTCAAAATTGGAATTGCAATGGGAGTTTGGCTGTTTGGGAAAATTGCCCCTGACTTTTAATACCGGCTTTGAAGCTAGATTATTTCAACCCATTGTGCGACAGTTTGTTTTCAATGTTGTTTTGAGGCATAAAGTCTAGCCTATATCCCAAGTTGTCATTAATAAACTAAAGAGGCAGGATTTGATGAAACTTTAATGATCCCTGTGAGGAGATGAAGAATGTGCCAGGCTTCACACCGAATGAGATTGCGCTCATAAATAATGGGTTGGTAATTTTGTGGGCGCGCGTCGATGGGAGGGGTCCGTGGATATCTCCGAGCTCCAGTGCACTCGGCCCCAGAGGGAAGGAGACATTAAGACAGATCTGTTTATCCAGGACCAACTCAATCTGAGGCTCTCCGATGTCGGCCATGTTTAACACACGAGCGTTATCAGAGCGGCGCACGAACACGGGGAGCGGCGGAGACATCGCTCAGGAGCTACAGCTGTCAATCCTGAACACGCGTGGGGAAAGGGGGACATTTGTTTAAGATCTGGTGGACACGACAAGAGCCTGGGCACTGGGGAGGGCGGCGGAGTGTGTGTGATTGCGATTCATTCAGCGGGAATACTGAAGGAAGGAACAAAACGTGATCTCATTTCATTACTGCATGTATCTGCACTACGGCTGAAACAAGTGAATTGGTTAATAGGAACAAATTGATGACTGGAAAAAAAGTCAACTAACGGAATAATCATTTTCTGGACGATACACAGACTTCAAACTATGTCATGTGCTGAGAGAACAGG
This sequence comes from Rhinogobius similis, assembly GCA_019453435.1. NCBI lineage: Eukaryota > Metazoa > Chordata > Actinopteri > Gobiiformes > Gobiidae > Rhinogobius > Rhinogobius similis. The sequence goes on along the minus strand of CM033626.1, from coordinate 22,911,336 downwards.
TTTTATGACTCAAACAGAGCAGTATTTTGTCTGTATACTCCATCAGGACGTCCTGAAGTGGCATCTCATTGATTTCATCACTGTAAAGTAAAGTTTCATATTCACAGGGCCTTTGCAATATAAACAGATACGTGATTAATCAAAGGAATGATCTCTATTGATTGATTACCAAAATTTTGTTAGTTGCTTGCAGCCATAATCTGCACTATGACACTTTGTCGACACATAATGTTCCTGTTGACATATAAACTGACTTTGATTCATTCTTATTGCCAATGAAAGACCGCAAGTAAGCATTTTACTAGTGCTGGTATAAAAACATTGACTTTTGAAATACACTTACATACATACATACATAAATCCTCCAGCGCCTTGACCAAGCCTTTAGCTCAAGATCTGGAGATGATTCTGCTCAGGACGGAATTGAAGGATTGGTCAAATGCAGAGGACAATTTAACTTTTATTTTAGGGGTTTAAACGTACCTTAAAGGAGACATACTTTGCTTTTTTCAAGTACTTTGCATTGAACTATAACATAAGTAGATAATCCTTTTACATTTTGAACACTGTAAAGCACAATATTGATCTAAAACAGCTTAGTAATCAAATCAAATCAAATCAAATCAAATCAATTTATTTTTATAATGCCCAAAATCACAACAACAGTTGCCTCGATGGGCCACAGGTAAAAGCAGTTCAGATAACTGTCCCAGAATGCCCCTGTCCTTTGACCCTCCTTCGCGGCGAGGAAAAACTACAAAAAACCCCATGGGAAAAAGTAGAAACCTCGGGGAGAACCACAGTGAAGGAGAGATCCTACTCCCACGGACGGACAGGCTGCAGATGAACTAGGACTGACATCCACTTGGACTGTGGAGCCAGAACCACTCAAGAGGGAGGTGGCTTTAAAGAGTTCCTCCAGGCGGACGAGGAGCAGTCCACCAGTGTAGAGAGATCCTCCAGCAGGAGATGAGGAACAGTTAATCTAAGTAGATGGAGTTCGTCCAGGCAGACGAGGTGTGGCTAATCCAGGGTTGAGGGAGTTCCTCCAGGCGGGTGGCGCATAGATCGTCCAGTGTAGAGATCGATCCTCCAGACAGATGGGGGTGGGGGGGGTCGTCACTGGAGCAGCCGCAGTGCCTGAAACAGTCTCCACTTCCCCCGGGGAGTGGAGAAAGAGAAACATGTGAACAGCAATGAACAGACTACAGTTGAAGTAATATTAAATATTGTTGATAGGTAAAGTAGGAAGAACCAGAGGATAGTGTTCAAGCTGCCATACTTCCCCCAGCAGAATTGCTCCAAGGGCAGCGTAGCTAAAACTGTAGGTTTTTATTTCTGTTCCTAACTGGCCTGACCATAAGCTATTTCAAAGAGGAACGCTTTGAGCCTGGTCTTAAATGTAGAGACTGTGTCGGCCTCTTTTTACATGAACAGGAGCTGGTTCCATAACATAGGAGCTTGGTAGCTAAATGCTCGACCTCCTACTGTGCTTTTAGAGACTCTGGGACTAACAATAGTCCAGCATTTTGAGAACGAAGAGCTCTGTTTGGATGGTACGCTACTATTGCATCTTTGAGGTAGGATGGGGCCATATTGTTTAAAGCTTTATAAGTCAGGAGGAGGATTTTAAATTTGATTCTAAACTCAACAGGAAGCCAGTGAAGAGACTCTAACACTGGTGAAATATGATCTCTTTTTCTAGTACCTGTTAATAATCTTGCTGCTGCATTTTGAACCAGTTGAAAGCTTCTTATAGAGCTTTTAGGACACGCTATAAGCAGGGCGTTACAATAGTCTAATCTGGATGTGACAAATGCATGGATGAGTTTTTCGGCATCATCTCTGGGCAGGATTTTTCTAATTTTGGTTATGTTACGCAAATGAAAGTAGGCTGTTTTACAGGCTTGATTTATATGTAATAGAAACGGCTCCATTGACGTCCTGTTCAAAGCTGCAGAACTGATATGCCCCGCCTCTTGATAGCGACTAACCCTAACATTTATTTTTGAAAAGAGGCTAAATGTGTCACTCGGTGTCTTCTCTGAGTTTTTCAAATGATCACAACTGGGGGTTGTGATCATTTGGGGTCACAACCCACATCCCCAGGGATGTGGGCGGGGATAGGGGGTAGGTGAAAACAAGGATTTCCTGAGCACTCGAGCCTCAGTTGCAGGACAGTATAGGATTACTCATACATGCAGGAATCAATCAAAATACAGCTTTGACAAAACAAATGATGAGGAAACACTGCTGTAATGAGGTTAAATGCTCATTAAGGTTATTTTGCATAATATGTCTCCCTTAACCTCATGAGGCAAACTTTATATTATATATGGCCAATTATACATCTTTTACTGCCAAAATATAGTAGTCTTGAGTTTATATTCATTAAAATTCTCACTCTAGTAATGGCATTTTGGCTTTTATATTGCTATAGAAGAGGTAGATAAGGTGTTTTTTCTGCATGTGGGACAGTGGAGCTGACTCAGGTTGGTGTAATTAATTACCCACTGTTTAGCATTTGCCTGTGACACTTAATTTGATAAACAAAACAGAGCAACAAACAGAGTGAAAACATCAGGCTTTGTTTCTGGGTATTGGCCTTGTCATGTGCTCCAGGCGTAAATTTCATTTGTAAGAAAATAACGTGCACACTAGAGCAATTTGTGTCCAATCTGATGCTGCAATGTGAGGTCAGTCTTTTATTAAAGAAAATATGGCTCGTGTGGACACTCTTTACATTGGCATGGTGTGAATTTAATTGATGATTCATTGAAATGACTATTGAAATACCGTCAAAGTTATCATCAGTCATGTCTGAAAAGTCACTGAGTAGACTGGAAGAGTGGCTTTCTTCCAGGTTTTGAGACAGCATAAGATTATATATATATATATATATATATATATATATATATATATATATATATATATATATATATATATATATATATGTGTGTGTGTATATATAAAATGATGTATCACTGTGGTATTGAAATTTGTATTGAGTATCAAGTCTTTTCCATAATAATAATAATAATATTTATTATTATTATTATTATTATTATTATTATTATTATTATTATTATTATTATTATTATTATTATTATTATTATTATTATTATTATTATTATATGATAAAAGTAGAACAATTGTAAAAATCTATTTATCTGCATATAATTAACAAGAAGTAATCTATATTAGATTTTTAACTGAATTGAAAACAAAACAATTCATTGCTCTGTATTACACAGAGCAGTTTCATGAGTCTGTTAAAGCTGATGTGAACTTGTCCTGAAAGTGAACCCTGTTTTTCCAGTGTGACATTGATTAAAAGTCCAGCTCTGACAGCTGTGAGTGATGGAGGCTGTGGGCCTTTTGTGCTGGGACTCCTCATAGACCTGGGACTCTGGAGCACGGGGCACACTTTGAGATCAACTCAATCTCTTCACTCAGCTTCAGATTATCTTAGCTCTCTTTACCTCTGATGACATCTTCAAGCAAGTCCTCTGTGTTTCACACAGTATCATCTGCCAAACCAGTGTGATGATGTCCTCCCAGGGTCAAACCATTATACAAGCGTTTGTTCATAGCTTGTGAATAATTCTCCTTCACTCACAACTTTGTGAAGAGTGAGAAGTACAGTAATCAGTATGAAAAATGAATGAATGAACATGCCATGCCACAAGATCTCAAGCATTCAAAGTGCTACATGATGTCTCATCTGTGTTGAACCATCTTGTGATAAACTTTCTTTCTTTTTTATACATTTTTTTTATTAACACCATTCTGGCTCAATATGGTTTACATTAAATTAGATTGCTAAAGACAGCAATAATTGCAGTTACAATTTGGTGTAACGACTTCTTTTACAAAAAAACAAAAATACCTCTTCATAAGTTAATGGATTATGGATGGAACAAAAGCTCGTGGCACAAGATCTCACGAGGTAAAAAGATTGCACACACAGGTGTAAAATGATCTCGAGATTTTTTCTCATGAATTTACATTTGATCAGAGCAAAAATAAATACGCAGGGTTAAACTTTGTGATCAATTATATCTCTTGAGAAGCATAGTACCAAAACCAGTGCAATGGCAGCAAAAATATAAACAAAAAACAAATCTGAGGCCAAAGTTGTAAACCATGAACTAAACAAAAGTAAAATGTCTAAATCGCTCCTTGTCTTGTTCTCGTGGGCCCAATCCCTCTATGATGTAATAATGTTCCATAAAAGGGAATATATTTAACACAGACCAGACCAATGATCTCTCAGGGTGGCGTCTGCATGTTCTCCCTGTGTTACTGTGGGTTCCCTGGCTTCCTCCCACTGTCCAAACACATGCATGTGTAGGTCAAATGGCAACTCTAAATTGCCCGTAGAGAATGAATGTGAGAATCTCTGTCTGTCGATATGTTAACCCTGCGACAAGTTGGCCCCTGTCCAGGGTGTATGGCCCAAAGTCACTGGGATCGGCTCCAGTCACCTCTGACCCCTAATGGGAACATGTGGTAGAAATGGAAATTAAGTGAAATATTCAACACAATATTTTTCAACTAATTTACTACATTTTACCAAAATTTGTCTCTATTTGTGGAATTTGTTTCTCTTTGCAACTCAACTCAATATTCTGTTAGATTAGGAGACACTGGTCAAACTTGGCCCTCAATGTTTCAATGTTTGCAAAGTATGAGACTGAAGAATTGCTCAAAAACGCATAAAAGAAATAAATCTCCTTGCATTTTTTTCTTGAGAGAACATTGGGCAACAAATGAACAAAAGCTCTTAAAGTCTGTTCAGCTGCCGTTGAATCCATTGTATCTCACAACTACATGCTGTGATGAATGCTTAAAGTCTGGGTATTAACCTCAGTCAGTGGTCGTAATGCAGGATTGTTGCATTTAGCAGAAAATAACCAGCTGTGAAACTCAACACAGAACAGTATGAAGCATGTGGACAGTGTCTTTTACATTCTGTGTCTGAGCACACATCTCAGACAGCCAGGAGCTGGAGCTGAAGCCGTTAAGCTTTATCTATTATTGAAGAGCATAGGACCATCTAATGGCTGGATATCGCTGACACCAAAACTCCTACATGATTTAAAGCCTAAAGAAAGAACCTATTGCCAACTAAGCAGAATAGTTTTATGAGATTTCTGTTATTAATCATACACTTTTACCATTACCAAACATCGCCCCCTGTTGTATGGGTCGACCTCTGCGTGCCCCCTGACTGTTTGACCATTCAGATAGTACGTCATGAAGATTATTATTTAATGAGATAAAGACATTGAGAAGATGGAGCGGCCTGGCCTTTGTCTCAGAAGTCTAGCGGATGCGACGCCCTCTAATACTGGACTGTCTTCAGCGCACTAACGTGAGCCTCTGCCTGACCCCATCACTGCTCATGTGTTTCTGCCTATTTACTGTGACAGCGCCCTCTCTCCCTCTCTCTCTGACAATCAGTGGAGTCACACTCATCGTAGAGAAGAATCATACTAAGCAATTATGTGCCGTCTCAATGGTCCTCCGTGCGGAAACCCACATGTCGGAAAGGTCAACGACACATTTTGAATTTTTAGACTGTTTTTGTGTGGGGACGTTTGGGTGATCCATTGTGAAAAGTGTAAAGTCATTCACAATCTGCAGTTCCCACAGCAATGCACTCCAGCAATTCAGCTCTTGATCTGGTCTAAGGCCTTCTCAAGGTGCCCTTAACAAATACAGTATGCATTCCTTGGTTTACTCATTAAACTAATCTACATTGCCAATGCAGAATACATATACATTTATAATATGAGATACGTACTGAATCATGAATGTCTTTCCAAAAAGGTTACAAGCCTCAACAATCAGGGAAATGACAGGTAAGACATCTGGTCTAACTTTCTGTTCAAACAATTTTGAGCTAGAACTAGAAAAAAAAAAAAAGGTTTTTGCACAGAAGTCCAAAATGTTCCATTGAATTAATAAATAATGTATACTTTCACACTTTGGTTAGTGTGACTTGTTTAGTGCAATGTTGGCTTGACAAGCAAAGTTGATATGAATTCATTAAAAAATCAGCATTTTTTGCAATGGCCTTGTCAGGTCGATGGAGAATAAGGATACTGCTCTTCGTCTCTGCATTTTCTTTTCACTTTACCATTTTATACATCTGGGGATGGTGTTCTGGGATATTAAAATTATAAACTGATTAATAAAATGAACTCTTCTACAACAAAAGCTGGGTAAAATCATTGCTAAAAGTTGCAAAGATGGGAACACAACAACAGTGTCCCTAATGTAAAACTATTGAGAGTCTTCTCTGCTGACTGGTGTATAGTTAATCAGTCTTTCTTTGCTCCGCTGGCCTGTGCCTCCTCTTTCCTCAGGATTAGTGCCTGAGACGGCAGTCAGGGCATCAGCACAGGGTGGTTCCCTTTGGTTAACTCTGATAAAACCAGCTTATTTACATGTAAATGCAGTTAAGTCAGGTCGGCCTCTGACATGACAGGCGCAACACAGGATTCATTTATACATGTTCAAAATGTATCTTTGTGTGACTTTTCAATGTGCATTCATTCTATATAGGCAATAGACAAAAGAACCCTTCAAAATAAAATGGACAATTACCAGAAACAAGGCAGTATCATTGTTGCAAAATATATAGAAACAAACTCAATAATCTTTCAACCCATTAGGTTACTATCTTACCATTAACTTCCAAAAAATATGCAATGACATAAAATATTGATAGATATTTTGTTGCTTTGTTTTATTTTATTCCAACGTTGCATCATACATTAATATGGCATATAGATGTGGGCTTCTTCAAGTCAAGAGGTTGTTTTGGCATAGCTTTGTCCTTTGGCTGCGGGCGACTCTCTGCTTCTGGTGCAGACAGCTCATTTAATGATGTTTCCTCAACTGACTCATCTGTACTCCGTATAGTGTCTGTGTGTGTGCATGTGTAAAATACATTTACAATGACCTAAGACATAAAATAACATTGATTTTGTTGCTTTGTTTTATGTCCATTGTTGCATCATACCTCAAAATGGCTAATAGGCCTCTTGTAGTCAGGAGGCTGTGGATCAGTTGTACATAAAAAAAAAAAAAAAAAACAAAACAAAAAAAAATTCATCTGAAAAAGCCATGTCAAACCCTTTGACATCACTGGCCTGTTGTAAACATTGACTAATCTGGATTTACTGCTGACGACTAAACCCTGAAGCTAGCGCTGTATTTTCTTTTTTTGTAACGCTCAAACAGAAGACCCCATTGTTTTAGCCTCACTCATTAACGGGATGACTCCTGGATCAATAAGTATCGACTGCACACGGCCATTATTGGCTTGTAGGACATTAGTGTTGTACCATTATCCCTTAATTATATAGAAGGCTGCACATCTACCGCAGCGTCCTGTGATCCAGTCATTCCTCTAAATGTGTTACTACAGCTGTAACTGAGCTATTATGCATTATTAGACTCATGTATTAGCAGACGCTCATGCTGGAGAATTAGCAAATACACTTAACTATCATTTAGTTTAGCAGTGTTTGTGGGACTCTGGTTCATTTGCAGTACAAGGTCACTAGTGGCACCAGCAGAGAATCTACACTATTATTGCTTATAATGAAACAAAATAGCTATAATCCATATTCATGTGTTACTTTTCCAACATTAAAAGTAGTGCAAGACTTATTTTGTGTTTTGTTTTTACTGGAATTTATGTTTTTCTATCAAATTGTTTTATTTATTTTGTTTATACTTTATGGGATGTTGAAAAAAATCTAATCTAAATCTAAAAACGTAATTGAAAAAAACAAAAAACTGTTGCATAAATTCAGTGTAAAAGAAAGCTTTGCTACTGAAAACACCATATAACCTTCATTTTTATTCTTGAATAATTCTCAAAAGTTTTATTGTCAAAAAACCCTGTGCATAACTGCATATTAAAAAAAACAAAAAAACAAAAACATTGTCAAAGATACAAACTGTAATTTCCTTTTGCAAAACTGTCATGCTCTCCCTTCATCAAATTGTTGACGACTCTGTCCATGTGTTGCTGAAATAAACAAATCTCCAGAATACACACTTCTCCAATACTTTACAAGATATCAAGGTGTTTTTGAGAAATAAAAAACATTTGTATTTAAATAAATGCAAGATGTGTTAGTTCAAGAAAGCAATAACATCTCCATGAAGAACAGCGTTGTATTTTTTTACATAGTGCATAGCGGTAGTTGTTCTAAAAATCATGGGCATTCAAAACTAATATTCCATATCTAATATTTCTTGTTTTCAATCAAATCAGCCAATAATCTTGCTTTAGCATCCATGTTTGAACTCGGATGTGATTCTTGATCTCATGATTTCAAAGGCGGTTCTTTATGTTCTTTAGTGTTTACTGTCTGGACTTGGACACGCTGCTTGTCTTTGGTTTGTCTGGAGGTCATGCTGAAGATGGAGGAGTGAGACGGATGGAGCGACCTGGTTCTTCCATTAGCGATAAGAATGATGGGCCAAATGGCAGACTCCTGAAAAGGCCGTATTATCTGATGCAGCAGCACCTTTTGAATTCACTGTGAACACGGGCGGGAAATAAACAAGATATCACAGTTCTACGCTGCAAATAGACGGCTCGCTTTTTAACCCTTGGGTTCTTTATCACAGTTGGAGATGGAGCTTTTACAACTGAAGGGTATTGGAATCAAGCTCTTTGGTTTTATACCATATATTATACTCCATTCAGACACTTTATGGAGAAGAAAGAACTAATTGAGTCACATTCAAACCAAGAGCATAATTTGAGAAAGTGGACCGCTGAATAAAAAGAAAACTTCAGACAAAGTTTTCCCAAGTCTTTTAATTTCACAATCATTTTGACATTGTTCGACAGTGAACATTTTCATTTTCCAAGAATCATACTTAAAACTCCAGTTGTGACATGAACATCAGTGCGTAAGAGCAGCCTTCCTTAGCGGTGACTGGCCTGATATCTTCACTCATAACTAAATTGAGTCTTTTTTGTGCACAAGGTGGCTAACAGGGAGATTTGTTGTTGTTAGGCTGCCCAAAAAAGATAATGTTAAACGTTCTGGAAAACTATATATAGCTATCTATTTTAGCTATCTAACGTTACATACAACAGCAGTTTTTTTAAAAAATCACAAATCTGTTGTTCTTATGATACAAATGACTGACAGTAAACCCCTAACTGCAGTAATGTTAGACAATGACTTCAAATGAAGATAATTTGATAACTCATCTGATTTTGGTCCTTCTCCACACGGCAGACGACGTCAGGGGTTGAAGTTGAGTAGTAGCTTTTGACCCGAGTTCCCTATTATTTTTCCAACTGAGTGCTCATGCGTTTCAACTCGGTAAAACATTTTCTCGAGTTCTCGAGGACCACATGAACACTGATGTATCACTGATGTATCACTGCCACATCTCCATAGCAACGAATAAACAAATGCAACTGCTGTGAGGGAACTAGCTTCACGTACAACACAAAAATTAACTCAGACATTACAGACAATGAACTATTTCAGTTTTTGGCCGTGGTGTAAGTGGATTAAGAGATACATTTCTTTCTTTCTTCATGAGGTTATGGAAGTTCAAGTCACAGCAAAACCGAAATTGTGAGAAAAATCATGCAATTTATGTATCGTTGACTGAGACAAAAGATGACGACATGCAGGAAGGAGATACGACTAAATAATCTCTCGTGCCTGGACGCTCCTAACCTAAACTAGATGTTCCTCCTCTGTCCCTCTCGAGTGTTTCTGGGTCCACAGTCCATCAGCAAATGTGCATCAGTCCTGGGCCATCTGTATTCCAACCATCCGTCGTATTCTCTCCTTCACTGTGGTTCTTCTTGAGGTTTTCCGCTTTTTCCCACTTTTTTTTTTTTTGTACTGTTTCCTCACAGAATGGGGGTCTAAGGTCAGGGGATGTTCTGCTTATTTATTGTGAACGTTGGTTAATCTGCTTCTCTATTATTGTCCAATGACTGTTTCATTGTCTGCTTTTCTAACTTTCTGCTGGAAAAATCAACAATTATGTGTCCCTGCGAGACAACTGGGTTTAAAAAATGAATAGCATAATGAATACATGTTCAGCACTGGATTTATAGGCAATTTATGGTGTGATTTGTGATGTGATTAAAAGCCCCTTTTCATTTTCCTTTCAAAATAACAGAATGCTTTTGAAAGCGGCACGTACGCTTTAGTCATGAAACTCTCTTCTCCTTTTCTGTCATTTTATGAATTGTTGGCCTTGTGCTTTGGGGTTTGTTGGCTGTTGAAAATGATCATTGACATCTGTTTGATTTGAGGACATGTGGATAGGAGTCATAAATTACAGATATTACTCAGTTTGCCTGTAATAATCTAAAAGGTGGAAATGTTGCATGTTTACTCCGGCGAGGGCAGGATTATTACACCAATCTGGATCGAAATGGCCAAAGTGCTTGGTCAACACACCTGGCAACTTACTGATTATGATAAATATCTTCCTCACTTCTATCCCCTGCAGTCTCTTTCACTGTGCAGCTTACTTTTCTCCTTTTCAGCTTTCTTCTCCTGCTTTTGACAATGTGGAAAACAACAGACAATATCACAGCTATAGATGTGGCTTTAGATGCTGAAACAGAATTCCACACGTCCGGCTGAGATAAGACCAGATCGGGTGAGAACAGGAAAGGTAAGTCCAGGTTATCAGATAGTTGGAGCTGAGATCACGAGATAGGGCCACTGAGCTCTGAAGTAGAGAGTGTTTTTGTTATCTGCACTTGCATGAAATGACACTGTTGGCACGCAGGCTTGTGGGGCACTGTCGCCGTAATGTTCTTCAACTGTTTTCATACGTGTTTACTTGGTTTTTAACTTTATGAGAAAATATTGTTTGGCTTGTAAATGTTTGTGGGCGATATCGCCAAAAATGAATATCTCAATTATGTCAGTGCAACAAAAATGTGTTTAAACATGTCTTTTAAACATATTAGTTCAAGTTTCCGTATCAAACAAATGTGAAATATTTGTAAAAGTATATCCCAAAAATGCAGAAATACCACCTTACACCTTTGTTTGAAAATGTACTTTTCTCATTTTGTAGCATTTTTTTTACTACAAATGTTATTGATATTCAAATTCTGTATATCTTAAAAATAACATTCACAGTATCATCTAATTTTGATATATTTACCAACTCTAACAAGCCAGCATATATTGAAAATCATTGGTCATTAAATTTGAAATAATATGAATTAATTTGGTGGATTCTTGATGTTCTTTTGGTTTAGATAATTCACCCTTTGTCCTATTCGTTCACTTTTCATTTTTAATCTTGGCTTTAAAATATTACCAATAATGCAACATATAATTTATGATGCACTGCGGCTGAAATACTAATTTGATGCAATAATAAGAACTGGCATTGATTGTAACCTCCAGCGCAGAAGCTTCATCTGAAAATCCATAATTCAACTCCTGGCCTTACAATCATAAAGGCTGTGTTACTGACTTTGAACATTTTTACAGCGGTGGGTAACTGATTTATTATTTGAAGTTGATGCAATTGGAAGGACAAAACCTTAAATAATGCACAAGATCTGATGAAAACTAAATCATATCTGAAGGCGGAGTGCCAGAAACACAATGTTCAATTATTTAACATTGACAACACGAAGCTTTTGTCGCTTGTAGTAGACTTGTAAACTTGCTGTGATTTGGTCCTGATCTTGTCTCGGTTTAGCCCTGGTCTAGTCCAGGTTTAGTCCCAGTTTAGTCCTAGTTTTGATGTGAACGCACAATGGGTAGAGTAACCAAAACTTTCACTTGGGTAAGAGAACTTTTCATAGTCAAATGTATTACTCAAGAGGGAGTAAAAGTAGATGTATGAAAGCTACTCTAAGAAATAAAATGTCTTTAAAGTTACCAAAGGAAATTTAACTGAATACTACCTACATCTTCCTTTAAAATATATATATATTCACCTTATTGATTGGAAGTTGCCTTTTTTCCGTTGTATTAGTTTACTTGGGGCAGGCTATCTTCTACACGGACTACAAAGCTGTCTTCAGACCGCCCAGGAAATCAGTGCATTGCTGACTTGTTTTTGCATGTGTACATTAAACATTTTACACAAATAAGTCTACTTTATTTAATATTTTAGAGGAGAGACTTTTCCCTCGTTCACCATCGCCCAACCGGAAGTGCCAATACAACTGTAGAACGGATCTGTGGCAAAAAGAGACAAAAGTGGAATAGGATGAATAATAAAGTGCCACAGACAAGTAACATGTTTTAGGCATATATTGCTTTTTTCAGTGACTTAGTGTTGAACTTTAACAGAAGTAGATCATCATTTACATTTTGTTTATTTTAAACTGCAATATTGATCTAAAATGTCTTCATAACAGAAACAGGTCCATTGACGTCCTGCTCAAAACTGCAGAACTGATAAACCCCGCCTCTTCATAGTGACATTTCCCCTTAGCAAGCAGCGGATTGTGATTTACACATTTTTTTGTTGAAGATAGAACTCTACACGTATCACTCAGAGTCTTCATTGTCAAAAAATCACAACTAAGTACAGGGATGTCAGGGGAGGACAATACAGGATTACTCAACCATGCAAGAACCAATCAAAGTACAACTCTGAGGAAACGAATAACGAGGAAACAACACTGTAACAAGGTCAAAAGCTCATTAAAGTTGATTTTGCGTAGTATGTCCCCTTTAAATGAGTTATAAACAGCTTTAAAAACATCCATCGTCTCCGGGCCTTTGCAAAGTACAAGAGGAAGCTTTCTATAATAAGAAAACCATTACACATCTACATGATTGACACATCATTTAAAGCCTGCTTACAATCTGCATATTTGAGTTATTAAACCTCACAATGGACGTACTGCAGCATGATCGTGTGTAGTGACTAGTCGCGAACAGTTGAGAAAGAGAGGGAGAGGGAGAAAGCGGTGAATGAATAAGCGACACGGTTTTATGTTTGAACAATCTGCATTCAGAGCACTTCCATTCAGAGGTGGCAAAATCCTATCACTTTATATATTGTAACCGAAAGAGAAAATAAGATTAATTCCACCATGAAAATCCCTGTTAAGATTAAATTTCTAATCCCCCGTCTCCAAATAATTTTACTGTCGCAGGTATAGCTGTATATTCAGTGGGTAATCCTTTGTGCGCCAACTCAATTTCAAAAGGTGTTGTTTCATTTTCCAGTCATTTGAGAAAGGTTTGGTGTTCAGATTGGAATTCTATTACGCCGTTTGAATCACAGCAACATCGTCTCACTTTAGATTACAAGATCCACAGTGTGAATATGAAATGGCTCCTTGTATTGTTATCATATGACCAATCTCCATCTTCTACACCATCCTGAATACTGACTTAACCTAAGAGAGACGGGTTCAGATTAAACAGATTTGAATGAATTACAAAGATTTAAAATTGGGGGAGAATACTGAAGTACAAGTTTGCTATTCACGGGATCCAGCTTCCTGTTTAATTCTGTCCTTTTTTTCTTTTTTTTTGGCCCGTGCTTTATTGGACATGGGACAGTGTAGCATGAAATGGGGATGAGAGAGAGAAGAGCGTTCATCAAATTGTCAGAGCCAGAATCAAACTCACCACTCTGTAGCCACACGAGTCTGGCATATGTGCTATCCACTCGGCCATGGAGCAGCACACACTGTTCACTGTTCAAAAGTAAGAGCAATGTTACTTCAAAACGAGCATTACAAGTAAGAATAAAAACGATTTGAGGAAACTAAAACTTAACTGTACCATTGATTTATGATTTGAAGTTGATTGTGAAAGTAAAACCTCAAATGATGTACAAAGGATACACAAAAATAGAAAAACTAAATCATATTCGAAGGCGAGATGACAGAAAAACAAATGTACTTTTATATGCGTAAGAGGACTGTTTCTTCAACAAAAATATTCCTCAAGTAAAACTATGCAGTCCAAAAACATGACAATGAATAACAGCAGCTCTCCCAAGGCATTCTGGGCACATTTCAGACAAAGTATACAAGGATTGGGTGATATAATAAAACACTCTTGATACTTCCTTGATGCACCAAAGTAAGAAAGCCACACAAATCACAACCATGTGCTGGATTACAATTTAACATTTAACTTAAATAATTAGTCTATAAACAATCTCATTTTCTTGTGTGGCTTTTGTGTCTAGTAGTGTTTTAATGGCATCACACATGATATTGCAGTCTATAACAACAAAACAGAATGGTATTTTCAGTACTGTGCAGATAAGAAAGTAGTGAGGTTTAATATTCCTGACTCTTAAAGCAATTGCAATTTAGATGAGTATTTTATAAGCAAAAACATGAACTCCCAAAGAAATATCACAGACACCAGTCACTTTGAATAACTCACCTCAACAATACTTCATCTGTTTGTTATTCTGTCAATATGCTGTACAGTTTTGTATTTATATTCAGTCAAAGTTCATGTTTATTCCAATACTTTCTTTTATGCATACCTTTTATTTCATCATAGTTTATATGTGACGATTATTATTCAGTTTTTACGTTGCACCATATCACCGAAGTGAAGTTTGTGAATATCGTTTACAGACTATGGCAATAAAACTTTTTTCTGAATTATTTAAGAATGTGTTAATGGAGGTCTAAGATAAATGACAGTTATATCAAGTTTTCTAATAAGACTCCATGTAGGCGGAATATTTTGACCCGATTTCAATCTGATTGCGAATCATTTTGAGGCCACGGTTTGAGTACATCATTCTGATCGACCAGTTTAAGGTTCAAGACACTTCACGCATTAATAATTTGTAAACACCTTCTTCAATCTTTGCCCGTAATGAATAAGTGATGGAGAAAAACCTGCACTGCTGTGTCAAACGTGTTATAACTCTGATTTGGAGTCGACATGTCTGACGTCCTCATAACAATTTACTTCACTCAGGATCAGGGGCTGAATCTACATTAATATCTGCCATCCGCCTCGCTCTCCTCTCTATTCAGCTTTAGAGACGCCATGATTGACACTTTAAACTCAGCTTCCAGAAGATTGATAATTCTCCTAATACATGCATTTGACTCATAAGTGCAAATCAACTTGACGGCTGCATTTATTGAATACTGGTGCTTTTAATGAAATTGACTACCATTAACCTTCATGGCTTTAATTATGAATTTCCAAATACAAGTATTTTGTTGCAAGTGGATTTTTGCTCATCATTTTGGATAATTGTTCAAATTAAGTTTAATGATGATTAGCTTTTGGTTCTTGTTGTCTGTAATTTGGTTGTAAATAAGGAAGGATACAGCATTCATAAATCAGACGGCACGTGCACACTCAAGGCTGTTGGTAGTAGGTATATATTGGGAATTGGAATTTGAAGCATTTCAATTTGTGTGATGGATGGATCCAAGGACATGAAATGAACAAAAAAATATGTAGGCTCCTGTGCAGCTGCAGCATCATGAGGTCGAATCCGGCTCTGACAATGTGAGCATGTCTTTCATCGGTCTCACACCCGTTTCATGCTACACTATCACCATCATTCGCTATCTCCGAGTTCGCCACTTCATTCAGAACCAATTTCCCCACTGCCCTAATCGTCCACCCGAAGCTGACATTGACCAGCTAATTAATTTAAACAATGGAATCAAAAACACTTGACTTCATGTATCTACTCAAACATTAACTCCCAAATGTATGACCCAACTACTCCCTTTAAAGAAAAATGGGAATGCGATTTAACAATAAAAATCTGAGACAGCCATTGGGAGGAAATAAGTAAACTTCTACATAGCTCATGCATCTGTGCTAGACATGCACTAATGCAATTCAAGGTTGTACACAGGGCGCATCACCAACACCAAACTGGCACAAAGACACCTAGATGTGTCTGACACATGCCCAAGATGCAAAAACTCTCCAGTGGACCATTTATGCATGTTTTGGACATGTCCGATGCTTAACGCATACTGCTCCGATATTTTTGCAACCCTTTCTCAGGTTTTGGGGTCTCTTTCAGCACCAATCCTCTGACGGCTATATTCGTCCTATCCACAACCCCATTTATGTCACCAACTTTTAAGCGTGTCCTCGCCTTTACCACGTTATTAGCCCGACGTCTGATCCTACTCAAATGGAAACACAAAGTACCTCCCACGCCTAACTGCTGGTTTAAAGAAATCATACAGTGTATCCATTTAGAAAAAGTACGCGCAGCAATCTATGGATCACACCAGCGGTTCCACAATACATGCCTTCATACAATACATTGAAGGAAACTTGCTGTAGTTGCACTGGAAGGGCGGGTGAGAGGAGAGACGTAATTACCTGAAGTGTATCTGTACCTCGTTTCCTCTTTTTTCTTCTCTTTTGTCTTTCACTCTTCTCTCTTTCTTTTTTCTTGTCGAAGGAACGTCGAAACGTCTCGATCTTCAAACAGTATCCAGATGACAACCCCTGAAACCTTTTCTACGATTTATTTATTAATTAATTTTTTCAGACTTTGGTGATGTATTTTTTTTCCTTTCTTTTCTCTTTTTAACCCTTTTTCTAATCTTTTTTTTTTAAATATATAAATACATGTGTATGTTGATGATTACTTACTGGTTTTGTCTTTTTTTTTTGCTGAGAGGGTGAGGATATTTGAACTCCGGTAAACAGAAATGGCCTGCTGACAGAGAAAGAGGAGTGGGAGACGCCAAACAACTCAACAACAATATGTCAATAAAGACGCAAAGACAAAGGACAAGTCTACTGATTTATAAAAATTGTATTGTATCCTATATTGAATGCCTCACTCTAACTTTTCTAATAAGGTGTTTACCAAAATAATGCCATATTAAAAAAATAATAATTCATGCTACACAATCCATCAATTAAAGCCCACAGGTCAGGACAAAAGCCTTATAAATCCATATGGAATTAAATCTCCATGGAGACAATCAAGTGACATCACCTCGCCGAATTACAAGTCAGTTCTATAGAGAGGCGAGCCCACTCACAGCAAGAATACATGTTTTTCATCTTGCGGGTGAACGGGGCCTAGTGTCTTTAGGCTGGACAGACATCCGCTCAGTCTCACATTCACTCGGGATAATTTAGAGTTGCCAGTTGACTTACACATGTACGGGTTGGACGGTGGGAGGAAGCCGGAGAACCTGGAAAGAACCCACAGTAACACGAGGAGGGCATGCAGACTCCACCCAGAGAGATCGTGTGATGTTGGTCGAACCCATGATCTCTTCAGGAGGTGAGAGCTAACCGCTCTGCCACCATGCCTGTTTTTTTGTCTTCTATTTTTTTTTTTTTTTTTTTTAATGCTGTTTTTTAGCAATACACCTATAATTCATTTGAATGCCAGATAGACTGATTGAATTCAAGGTAAAGCAATAAGATCTCATGCAGACAAGCAGGTGGTGGACCCTTGACCTGAAAGTTACACAGTACTTCTCTAAGGCTTGACAAATTTTTTTCAATATTTGTCAAAGTATAAGTATTTATTTGTCTGTAATTTTCCATCACAGTTCAAGCCGCTCCAAATCGTCACAAATAACACCATTATTCAAAGAAGCAACATTAATTTGTGCCTCTTTGACTGCTAACAGTATAAAATATTATTTTCTTTCATAGCTGTCACCACAGTTCTGCTAAAGAGCCACCGCATCCCTTTACAATAAATCCCCTTCGTGCTTCATTAGCGCCCGTATTGTACATTTTCTAAAGCTCATTAGTCCAACTGTTTACCAGCAATAATGGCACGCATTGTATACAGCATAAACACGTACAAAAATAGCACTGCGCAACGGCACATATAGACTGTGCATTTGATGTGGTGAGCAAGTGTATTTTTATTGCAGTCTAGCTGTTTTCCCGCCCTATTCCCCTGACTCCGCTCCTCTCCGGGTTTGTGTGAGGGATGCTGCTCTTTGAAAGATCAACAGAATAGACCCTTGATGACATTAATAAGACTTGTGCAGCTGCAGAAGTCACAACAACAGTAAAAACAAGGATGTAGAAACTTATTTGAATGTGTTTGTGAGTTGGAGAGCGCCCCGGGTGGTCACTCTGTATGCAGCGTACCGAAAACCATGCATAGGAATCACAATCGGAACAAATTTACCAAACAAAACAACAAGTGGTTATTAGTCTATAAAGGAAATGCAATAAAAAAGACAGATATCTCATTTTATTTTGCTGCTTTTGTGGTGGAGTGTTTTAATGGCGTCACACATGCTCTATTGCAGTCTATAACAACGAAATGGCTTGTGCGTATGACGAATGGGGAAAAAATACTAATGATTGCTGGCTTCAATATAGGCCATTGCAAAGTTAAATTCCTCTCCCCTCAGGCTGTGAACGTCCAGCACGCCTCCTCATTTTCGGCAAGAGAAAAATATAACAAAGCTTGTGCGCTCGCTGGCAAATAAAGTGCCTCTGTTTTGGATTCTCGTCTCCACGCAGATGATAGATACAAACTTCCAAATGAGTTTCAGCAAAGCCAGCTTCATTTAGCTATAAATGTTTTGTACAGATATTGAACATAATGTCTGCTGGTGATTTATTGTCGGCATTCTCTCCGTTCAATAAGAAACATTCTGTCAGTTTAAATTCCAGCAAAAACCTTCAAGGTGGAATAGAACAGTGTCTTTTATTTACTGTTTGTATGCAGCGGTGTAACAGTCTAGACAGTGTTAAAATTGGCATGAAGCAGGTTGAACTGATGTCAGGTTTATAAAGGTTTAGTTGATTAGTGCTCAAAAAACAAAATTCTCAAACATTTAAAACTGGGGATTTTGACATCCTCACATGCACCGCAAAAGGAGGACGTTTGTTTTTTTCTATCTATAACTATTCTATAGCTCTCATAAACCCTTTGGCCCTTCGTTGTTATCCTCATACATTCACTTTAGCCGTGCTCAGTTGTTCAACGGTTCTTTTCAGAAAGTCAAGTGAAAGTGGATTTTTTCTGACATTGTTAGTATTTATTAATCGATTTGTTCCCTGTGTGTGTGTGCGTGTGTATAAATTTGAATCTGTGTGGTTCTACACATGCATTGTAAGTGAGCATGCTTTTTGTACAAGTCCTCTGTGGTCGAAGTATTGATGAGCATTATTGAACAATAACCTGTTTGGATTGTTTTCCCCTCTGTACTACTGTTTGCTTTGTCTAAGGCATAGCTTAAAATAAATAAATACACAAGTAAATAAATAAATCAAAAAGTGGTGTGGGCCACTCAAGCACAGCCAATCAGAGCACTGCTACTTCCGGCTTGTCAATAAAAGACTTTATTATTACATGCAGACAGCGTGCAGCAGCCTCATTTTGGCACATTTTCCGAGTTTTAGCCTGTCTGTGTCTGTGTCCTCTGATTTTGATCCTGGATGTGTTCAACTCTTCATTTTTAAACAAACTGCAAATGTCATCTCAATCACAATCGCAAAATCGTGATTAGATGTGTTTCAGCTCTATACTGCAAATTGACAGAAAGTATGTGCTTCTCTGGTCAAAGTGTGATCGTCGCGGCAGATGCTGAGCCTGGATAATGAGCTGCTGTGCACTTATGAACGGTAGCTGCCCGTCCCTCTGAGCCAATCCTTGCCCTCACAATAAGAGAAAATGATTGTGTTATTTGTTGTGCTACAGAGGCTTTCAATCCTCGCTCACTTTTAATAGAGAAGTGTGAAGAAACCCTGAGACATTTTTCTAAACAAACTGAGCCACAGGCGCGCTGCAGGACTGCGCTATCCGCCTCTGATAGGTTCACTGTCTCCTCAGAGTGGACCGAGCTGCTGTTATAATGGGCCTTATCTGACACAAGGATTAGTGTTCAGTGGAGCAAAAACACCATTTAGGCCGTGGTCAGCTGGGAGCCCCCCGTGTGATGCATTAGTTCTGTGATCCCAGAGCAAATGGAGGAAATACAGGCAGCTCGGACCAGGGCTCATTACTGCAGTGTGAAGGAATGAGACCAGAATAGGCCCAACAAATGAAGCTCCTGTACTGCTGAGGAGCAAGTGGTTAAAAATTCAGGTTTAATGCTGTACAACTCAATAGTACTCTGTAACAAGTAAAAGAATGAAAGAGAGCACACATTTAATAATTGTGAATTATGCATCTCTGCGTCAAGCACTTTGACTTACTTTGTGTATGAATTGCGTTCTACCAAACCTTGCTTTGCCTATTCATCTTACTCCGGAAGTTGCCGAACGCGCTTTGTTTCCGTTGTGTTAGTTTACATGGAGCAGACGAGCTCAGCAGAAAATAAGTTCTACATGGACTAAAAAGCCATTTTCAGACTTCCCAGGAAATCGGTGCGTTGTTAACTTGTTGTTGCTCGTTAAACATTTTACACAACTCAACCTACTTTATGTAACATTTTAGCGGCAAGACTTTTCCCTCGTGTGTTGATTATGGGACAAACCCATATCAATCTAGCTTTTTTTCCTTTCCTTTTCCCCCCCAACAATACCCTGACAAACAAATATTAATGTGAGCTTGCTCGCCTCTTCAAAGATCTGACCTGTAACTTGTCCTCACGGGGCGAAGTACTTCTCCCTGGAGATAGATCCATTTAATGCCGTACTGTGGCGCATTCCAAGCAAAGAAATAATATCTGCATGGAGATAAGCAGGTGGTGAATCCTCAGCAGGAGAGTCATAGTGTACCTTTAACATGAAATATGCATGTGGCTTTGAATATAAATAAATGAGAAATTGCAGCCCACAGTCTATTATA
Organism: Rhinogobius similis; assembly: GCA_019453435.1. Classification (NCBI taxonomy): domain Eukaryota; kingdom Metazoa; phylum Chordata; class Actinopteri; order Gobiiformes; family Gobiidae; genus Rhinogobius; species Rhinogobius similis. The sequence goes on along the minus strand of CM033626.1, from coordinate 22,890,582 downwards.
AAATATGGCCTGGGTAAATCAAAGTGGGGCCCCAGGCCAAATTTGGTCCCCCAGGGGCTCAATTTTTGCGTGCGAGGCCCAGGCCAGGGCACTGAAATGACTGTCAGGAGATGAAGGGCGCTGTCTTTCCTCCTAAAAGCACAATCATTACATTTTTAACTTTTAAAATATCTTCTCAGACAAACGTACCTGAGAAACATTGATGGGTTTGGCCCTCAACTTGATATTCATTTTGGCTCATTGAGTAAAAAAGTTTGAGCATTACTGTCTTAAAGGTTGTATTGAAATTAGGAAAAGACAGTAAATCTTAGCTCTGTATTCATGGAAAAGTGCAACTCTAATATCTATGCGGTGTAATTATCCCTGAGTAATAAAGCTTCAGTGCGGCTTATTGTTCGCATGACATCCAATTACTAAATATTAATGTGCAGTACATATCTGAGAATAGGTTTTACACAGAGTGCAAGCCAAGCACATGTGAATGGATAATGAGGCCAATGTAATGAGGATTAAACTGCAGACAATAGGTCACTATACAGTAAACCTGACTGAAGGAGTTTAGCAGTGAACACTGAAGAGCACGGCAACTCAAAGTGCAGTTTCATGCTTTGTTTTGTCTTGTTTTTTAGTTCATAAGCGTGGAGTGCCTTTTAGTTGAGCACAATAGTTGGATGTCTCTTGATAATCGTGGTCATTTGCAGTTGCGGTTTTCATCTTTGCTAAAATGGTCAGAATTTTTTACAAACATTTCCAGATGTTGCTTTGGAATCCAGGAGGAACAAGGCACATTGTCACATACTAAAATGTGAAACGATTCTGAAAGTACAGAACAAGCTTAACAATCAAAATTAAAGGGCCTAGGTTATACACATTTTTGATTGCACATTTCACACATATTTACCACACACATCTTGTATATTTAGCCTGTTTTCTTTTCTTAAACTGAAAACACTCAAACACACTTTGTGATGTCATTGAGTTTTTAAACTCCACACACCTTCACTAAACCATCATTTGGATCATTTCAGACCTGGAATTGCCTAACTTTGAAGCCACAGCTACTGTTTTAACCTCGTTTAAACGTCTTCCCTTTTTGATACACCAGAAGATTTGTGTGGCTGAACAACTGAACAAAATGTTAAACTAAAGTGTTTTAAAAGGCAACAATTTACGGTTATTCTAGTAAAGCAGTTCGATTGAGGCTAAAATAGCTGTTACTATAAACTACCACTTAATGACATCACAAGGTGGAACAGAGTATTTTGTGCTTTGGAAATGTCTTAATGTCTAAAAACGCAGAATTATTTAAACATGTGAATAAACAAAACACTCTGGGTTTGTTTTTGAGGTAACAACATGTTAACGTAGCTAAAAGTTCACAAGAGTCATTTGTGTAATATAGGACATTTAATGTGATTTATTCTAGTATCAGTGCTCACTCAAATTAGTATCTAGTTTTGATAACTGTATTAATGTTGATTAGTATCTGATTTTCAATACTTTTGACAACCCTAACATTCACTATTGGCCTTTCTGAAGCAAAAAATACATTGTCGTAAATTTATTTTAGTAAAGTATTGTATTGTTTAACCTAAGTTGAGTGCTTACTCCAGCTCTTACAAGACATCAGCAATATTGCCAGTTCATAATACTAAAGAAACATTCAGGAAAAAAAAAAAGTCCATCAAAATCTATAACAGCACAATGAAAAGTGAGAATGAGCCTGTGAGAGCAGACATTGTTCCCAGTTTAGTGTGCTTGTTTAATGAAAGATTACATGCTTTAAATGCCACATGACAGAGCTGTGTTTGCTTTGTCTGTGTTGAGTGAGAGAAAACAAAGATTAAACTTCCGCCGTTGGTAATATCTAAGAAAATCCACATTCTCCACACTTGTGTTTGAGCAGATAGGCTCTGACATGGATCACTGCTTCAGCTTTTGTTTCACTTCAAAGGATCAGCCACCATTAAGTGTCATCTCGAGGTAATTTGGCGGAACCCTTGGAAATGTCAGGGTAATACTTTGGAGCTTTAAAGATATATTTTTGTTTAAGCACCTGCTGTGTGAAGGAGGTAAAACGCCTGGAGAGGAGAGAAATAATTATACTCAAATCACTGCGTAAAACATAACATAAACAGAAAAACATAAAGTGCACATTAACTTGTCATGAATTAAAACGCAATATTTTCCTTATTTTCTTCAGTGGAGCAAGTCATTTGATACAATATTCATACAACAAATTGGTGCCGGAGGAGAAAATGAAGCCTTGACCCAACTTCCCTTCTGGTGGGGTTTAGTACATGATTATTTTTAGAAATATTAGGGATGGGCGATATTGACAAAAATGAATATCATTTGTTTCAGTATGCCGTTAACAAAAGAAAGATGATTTTATATTTCAATCCAACAGAAATGTGGTAAATAATGCCATCACATGTTTTAGCTCAGGTTTAATAATGAGATAAATGTGAAATATCTGTCAAATGAATCATTAAATATCACTTCATACTCTTCTTTGGAAGTTTTAACTTTTTTATTGACTCTTTTTAGCGTTTTACTCTAAATTAAACATTAAAATGTGACATCTTCAGCAACAACATTCTCAGTATTGTCCAATTGTCCATATATTGCCCACCTCTACACGTAGCTATTGTAAATAAATACATTCTCAGAGTTTAAAACATCCATTTAGTTGTTTTTTTTTCTCTTCTGGTTGTGATGCTTCATTCTGCAGCCAATGTTGCCAAACATTCCCTTCCGCGGCTGCACCAAGACTCTCTTTTGGCTGCCAAAAATGAAAATGAAGCCATCACTTGCTTGTTGGTAAACTAAATCCCCAATCTTTAAAAGAGCAGAATGTTCATAGCAACCAAAAAATATGTGCACAACTTTGGGTCGGCGTTGTGCCAAAAATGGTGGATCACAATTTTCTTGGTGTCAGATTTAGATTTTAATACAATTCACGTAAACTCAAAATCTTGGTTAGTGCCTTTATATTTCCTTGGAGAGGTAACTAAAGTCAGCTGCTTCTCCTGAAAGATTTGGCTTTATTGAAATTGATTAAATCCACCCGTCACTCACTCAGAGCATTGAGCAAACGGTGGTGTGGGTGGAAAAACGGGTCTTTGTTTGAGCATACAGCTAAATTCAAGTCGAGTGTGAATCATGATGTGTTGATTTCACCAAAAATAGCGTATTGTCACAGGAATTAAATCACAATTCTATTTTTATCGCACAGCCCTATCAACCACTTCATTATAGTTTGTGATCTTGTAATAACCAGAACCAAAAACATCTTTAAAGCACCACTCTCACCATTCCCCACACTTGTAAAACATACAATAATCTAAAAAATCATCTTGAGATACTTTTATTATATGGTAAACATTGTTGAAAATAAAACTTAGTATAGATTATTCTTTAAAACACAATCTAATACACACATATATATATGCATCTGTATTCTACTCTGTGAATAAGCACCGCGTTATTTAAATACATTTTATTCCATCTGCAGCAACAAGGACATGCGGAAGATTTCTGAAACTGTTGCATTCAAAGAGTCCCAAACAAAACATTGCACCCCACAGTGAGTTTTTGACCTCGGCGCTCTCCTCGTCTCTGCTGCGTCTGAACAGCAGCCATTCATCTCCAGACGCTGGCCTTTGCTGCTAAACTCCGCGCGGGCATCAGGCGGTCCAACAGCCGGCGCAGATAAAACACTCGTTCCAGCTCATCTTCTTGTTAAAAGGGAGCCATTTACAGAACAACAATAACAATGACAAACGCACTGCTGTGTTTTGTGTAATGGGTTCATTTGAGTTCTGAGACATAAGCAGCTCGAGTTGTTTTTGTCGCCTTTGCCACTCCATTTGCCAAAACAAGGTCTTCAGCTGATTTCATCTCATGGGACGACTTGTTCAGTTGCTCTGGATTAGTCGCCGGCTTTCAAACAGTGACGGTTACACCATAATCTAAGCTCCATAACCCATCTGGCTGAGGTAATGTCACATCATATTATCTGACACCCCCCTCAAAAGCTAAGCCACTAGACCTGCTTATATTGTTTCAAACCAGACTAGAAATTGACAATAAACATAAGTGTGGATCAGTGCTAAACTGAATGGGCCTTTGTTCTATTGCTCTTCTTTTTGCTTCATGTGCAGTTGACCATCAGTAACTCCTCATGAGGGCCTATTTTTCCTAAAAGGCCTGACTAAAATGACCCCTAATTCAAACAGAAGCTGTTTCTGAACCTGTTGGACTAAAAACAAATGGTTGAACTCTCTGTGAACCCTGAGACTCAATAGTTTTGACCTCTGATGTCTGATTTAATCTAATTATAAATGGGAACAAGCTCTGCAAGAAGATCTGATTTTAAATCCTGCCTATAGATTTTCTTTGTTAAAGGTGCTGTAACTGATTTGTACTGTTTTGATATATGAAAAACATAAGTAGTTTATGTGCTCAATTTTTTGCATGTAATAAAGTTAAAATTAGTTTTGCCCCAGTACAGATATATTGTAAAAGCATCAATTCAGGTGAAAAAGAGATCATAGCACTTTCTTTGCATCTTTTTATGGAGCGTTTCATTTTACGAGAAGCAGGAAGTGCCGTTAGCATGCTAATGTTTGTTAGCTTCAGGGTTGCCAGACTTTAGCAGCCAAACCTGCGCGAAAAAACGCCCAAAACCCAAAGTACGTTTGGTGCTATTTGTATTTTCTCTCCTACTTGTATTTGCTCTGGTACGGTGACACAGACCTGCCCGTCCTCTCTCTCACACTCAAACAAAAGCTCCACAGAGCGCAGATGGCTTTAGATATGAGGATTTGTCACTGAAATTCAGGACTTTCATTAGGTTCTGAAATTAATACGTTTTACATGGCATATTCCTCTGGCCAAACCCGCCAACAATATTTTTGACCCACAGCAACTCTTAAAAAGCTGCTGAATTCAGACCTGGCAACACTGGCTACCCAGAACAGCAAAACTCACTCTGGACTCATGAAAAGTGCTTCTAAACTCACTGCAGTGAATATTTAGGATGCTGGGATTACATTTGGTAAACAGGCGATACACGTGTCAGCTGTAAAGACTTTAAAATAAGTGCTGTTTTTCAGGAACAGCACCTTCAAGTGTACAGTACGAAAGAGGTAAGCTGGTGTCTGGAGGGGTCTGACTGATACAAGTTTGGGCATTTGTTGGGTTTTGACAACTGCTCTTTAAAAGCTGAAGCTAATTTCACTAAAAATGTGATTTAGGGACTTGTGCTAAAGTACTATAAAAAGTCCAGGCAAAATTCAACCTTTTTACAAATTTATGGCTGCCCTTTTAAATTGTGTGTATGGAGAACAAATAGACCCTGATTCATCCCAGAATGTTTGATTTTACGAAAAAGTTATAGTTTTTTTCACATGCCAAGCAGCTTGATCGTTCTTTCTACCAGATGAGAGGAAAAAGGAAGGAAAAAATCTGTCTCTCCTCTTTAATTAAACTCCTGTTGACTATGTTTGGCCATTTAAACTCAACAAAACCTAAAACATGTACACAAGTTATTATTGCATACGATTCTTTACACTCTGTTACATAACAATCTATTGATACAAACTAACAAACAAGCTCTATTTAAATCTGCTCTTCACATTTCCTTCACATAAAATCTATTTTTATGGAGACAATCCAACTGAAGCCTACACATGCACTCATGAACAACAAGAGCGCAAAATGGAGAATGGCGTTCCATTAGACCCTGGCATTGTGCCTGTTTACTGTTGAAAGTGCACAATTGGCAATGCAAACAAAATGGTTATCTAGTAAATGAGAACCAAACATGTTCACATAGTTACACTTTAATCAATTTACTTTTGAATAAGATATTTAATCAGAAACACAGCTTTGCATTTGTTTTGCTAATCAGAATGTAAAATGTGCCACACTTGGTTTGTTGTGTGGAACCTGTAATTTATCAAACAATCAGCAAGGTTTGTGCAGCTCATTTATACTTTTTATTAAAGTCAATCCGTCTCTACATTTCTTCATATCTCTGTAGCGCTTGCCTTGTTTGTAAAGTGCATTCAGGTGGGATTTAGCACTTTTATTGTTTTGCCGGGATGAATGGCAGTGCTGGCAGGTTTCCATTGATGTGGAGAGTTTGGTGAATCAATCACATGCCCCCTGCAGGTATATACTGAACGCACAGGGTAAATCAGGATTCCTGGATGGCTCCGTTACCCACTGAGTTCCCTCTTCACTGCTCTGACCCGGACCACTCCTCCGTTATCCATTATCTTTCACTGTCTCTGTACGCTCCAGTCGCGCTCTGAGCCTGCTGGGTGTCTGAATGAAACCACATCAGACCTAGAAATGTCCACACGATGCAAATCACATGTTGATTATTAGGCTCGTGTTATTGGTGGTACAATGTTACAAGGCAAATGTCATGTCACTGGTGTTACATCTACAACAAAGATACTTAAAGATTACTTAATTAAAATATTGATGTTTTGATTGTTTTTTTGTGAATATATTTAGATTCTTGCCATGAAACAATAAACTGTAACAGAGTTTAAACATCTTCTTCAGTAAATGCTTAACTCCACATGTGCTTCAATGATGTTAAAATTTTACTTTTAAATCATTTTACTCGTCCAACTCTGGCACAGTTACAGGAAAAAAAAGCTTGCAGAGTTTAGTGGCTCGTAACGACTCTCTGAGAATCGAAAGTCCTGAGGTTTGGTAGTGCCAGTGAAATGTTTGTGTGGTGTGAGATCCTGTGCTTTTGCGATCACTGTATGAATTCATTATGTGTCGAGCCACGAGTTTATCAAACCAGATTGCTCCAGTTGTGGCAGTATAGCTTGCAGATGGGCTCTGTCACTTCAGAGCAGTCTTTCTATTGGTTAACAGTGACATGAAACAGTCCATAGAAGTGTTTTGTTTCTGACCTTCTGCTCTCTGACCTCACGCTCTTACTCTGGGTCTGGGTGTGTTGGCGCCGCTCGTACACCTCCCTCAGTGCCTGCTGCATGGATCTGCACTTTCTGGCTTTGCCCCACCCATCATGCCGGCTGTCGGGTGTCTGTGTCTGTCCAAGCCTCCTGTCCTATGTGCTCCCATCTGTTGACTCTACGTGAAGTGAATTATTGGTCAACTCTTAACAAATAGAAATGTCAAACCATACTTGTGTTGGTTTTTCCTTTTCATTAAAATGTCAAGTTTTAATTTGGTTTAGCCACTATAGCCAAGACGGGCGAAGCTAAACAACCCTCAGAACACCACATCTAGTTTGTCCTGAGAAGAGCGCCGTCAAATTCACCTCTACCGTGGAGATATTGGTGATCTTGTGTCCTGTGGCGCTTTTATGCCTGTTATATTTTACCTTTTATTAATATTTTTTCTTAGTTTAGAAACTATGAACCAGATTCTTAATAAAGCATTAATTGAATTGAACTAAAGCTGCATTATACTTTATTGTAAATGAGTAAATTTGGTTGCTCCATAAAGTGATAAATTGTAAAAACATTACAAAATTAGACAGTTGTGCACTGTCCATATTTAATTATAAAACATTTTATCCATCACAAACTCATAAGAAAGAACTGTATGCGTCACTATGTGCCTCTGTGGATGAGAGCTAATTGCTTTGCTGCCTTGGGGGGGGGGAAAATCAGCTCTGAAGATGTGGGTGCGTCCAATGGGTTTGTGAGAGCTGGAACTATACTTCCACTTTCACTTTCACTGTTTGAAAATCAAGTACCGCAGATTTAAATTATTATTTTCACTTAAGCATCAAAATGTAGCGGCATTACTTAATTCAACAGCTTAGTTTGTGGAGCGTTAAGAGCGAGATGAATGTTGTGAGTTTGTGACCGAAATAACAGGTTCAACATTTTATTCTGATTGTATAATCTCTGCCTTAAATGTTACCTTCAAATTCTTTGTGGTCTAATTATTTTTTGGTGACGGTGACCCACAATCCACCGCGTACTCTCAGATGAACCTTCAGCTTTTTACTGTATCCCAGTGTGTTATTATATATACAGTATTTATTGTCTTTCTAAAGTTAAAGGTGCACTGTGTAGCTTTTCTGATGGTTGCCTGTAATTTGACCTGCCATGTTCTTGTCTTAAGTTTAATGCCATTCTGTGGAACATTCCAGAAAAACACTAACATGTCCACGGAGACAAGTAAATGGCCAACCTGAAAGTTACATACTGCACCTTTAAACACCAATATAAGCTTCTGATTCGACCATCTTGTATAGAAATAACTTTTGAAATGTTTGACACAGAGCACACTGAAATTGCAATACTTTGATTTTCATTTTTTCTGAGACAGAGAACAATGCATCACCAAAACAGATTATTGTCTTCTATGGAAACTATCAAAAGCAATTGGATATGATTACTGACATTTATTCCATTAAGTCAGAATGAAAGAAATAACAGCAGTACATAATATGATAATGCTCTCCTCCGAGGCTCGCCAGGACCGCAGTCACTACAGCTCTCAAAACTAAACTTAATTTCCTGTTTGAGGTGTCTGCTACACCCAATTACATGACCCTTTTGTTGTTGGTTGTCTGATAAAATTTCCCAGAGGTGTTTTGCCTTCTCAGTGTGGCGTCCTCCTCTGCTCTCGTGTTCTTGTCAGTCCCGCCGGGCCCTGAAAAACTGGAAACAGCGCTTTTGTTGTTCAAACAGCGGACGTGGTCAAATGGAACCAGCAGGGGACACCAGAAGTGAATTAATTACGCAAGTTCCGCCAAAGGAAAACACTTTTGAATGGAGGAGATTCGTAGCTTTGTGGTTTGATGTAAAAGACAATTATAGGTGTATATGTAACAATACCTTAATAATTCAGAACTGCATTTTGGGAGGCAGCTCCAGTCCAGGAAAATGATCAGGTTTGGTTTCAGTAACAGGTCTATTTACTGTCTGTCTTTAGCCCAGACAGTCTTATAATATTTGAACTTTAATTTATACAGTGCAGTTCTTTTTGCTCCAAGACAAATAAAAAAAAGTATGGAAGCCCTGAGAGAGATGCATGTGCACACATTGTCCTCTCACTCGTACAGTCATACGTCTTTTGCACAATCTCATCTGGGGATTTTTTCATTATTCACTCTCTGTTTACCAACATTTTTTGAATAATGGATATGAGAGACTTGTGGATTTGTTACTTTGTCCACAAAAGTGTTGAATGGTTTTACTACAAACCTTGTCCAATCCATCGCTGCATTAACTCTGGACCGACACATCACGACCTGAACGGCCTCTTCATCATCTCAGCAATTCAAATTCTCATTATCCCTTTGTCTTCTTCATCAGCTTATCTCACCACCTAATCGAATCTCCTCTGTCTAAACAAATCTAATAGCCTGCATTGTTTTCTGTCTTTTTATTGTGTTTAATTATTGTAAGACAATAATTGCTCGTGTAAACGTTTTCCACTTAAAGATGTAGAAACTCTAAACTAAACATGAGAGCAGATGTATCTGTCAAGTGTTAATAATTATTTTTGATGTGATTGTTAAAGAAGAACAATATTTGGGTCATTTGTTTAATTAAAACAAGCAAACAATTAATTCAGCACAGATGGTAAAAATGAAAAAAATTGTAGGTTTAAGTTTGTGTAGAGCAAAGACTGATGTTGAGTGATAATTGATTAAATGTGTTAAATCTAGTCCAATTTAGCCACCACTGGGGCTGTAATTCTTGTGTAGTCAATGAATTGGTCGATGGAGAGTCTTAGTTTTTATTAGTCGACTAATTATTTTATTTGTATTTAACAAGTGTATGTAGCAAACACCGCAAAAATTAGAAGATCTGGAGTGAGTTAGCTGAAGATTTTGTAGTAAATCAGTACCTCTAACAAATAAATACACTGTTTTGTGCTTGTCTTTATAAATTGTTCTTTTTGCATGAAATCCTGTGCAGTTTCGGTCTTCTCAGCGCAGTTTGGGTCACTTTTTTGGGGAGTTTTGATCATATTTTTGCCACACCGTCTTTTAGTCGACTAATCGGTCGATGGGGCAGGTCTTTAGTCGACCAAGAATTTCTTTAGTCGACGACAGCCCCAGCCACCACACATCAGTGCATGTTTGTGTTGGCCCTAAATAAAGATTGTTGACAAAACCAACCAATCAATAAACTGTGGGCAAAACTGCTGTTGATCCTCGAAGGAAAAAGGCATCAAGAAAGAGCTTTGTTTTACCAGGGTGCGACCGTTTACACACCACATCAAAATGAGGACTAAACCTGGACCATACCAGGACTGCACTAGAACTAGCACCAAACCAAGTCTACAAGTCAAAGCACAAACACTGCATTTTGTTGCCTCAAAGTGTAAAATGCAATAAATTCCTCTGCGTAGCCCAAACTTGCACATAAATTGCACTTTGAATTGATCGACTGAAATAAACGGACTTTTCCACAATGTTGTAATTTATTGACGTTCGCTGAGCACTTACCGCTTTGCTATAATCACCATTTACTGAACAGGCCACGCTTGAACTGTATATTGATAAACCATATTGTTGGAAAATGAAATTCTAGCTGGCCACAACTTATGATAGAAACTAGCCCCTTGTTGGAGATGAGATTTATCACAAACGCGGCACACAAACTGCAAGAATAGCCTGTCCGCACTGGCCCCGCGCTAATCTATTGTCTTACATTGTTCTGCTTTTCCTCCTGTGCCCCCATTTGAATCCCATCAAAAACATATAGCCTAAGACAATAAATAGTTGTCTTCAAGTCAGAATAGTGTTCCCTCTGGGGGGAAATGGAACCATAAATCACAACAAGGAGGCCATCCCAAAATGCACTGCTGCTCCAGGCTCAAGCGCTCTGCAGAACTCTTTAAATAGACATTGTGTAAAACTAAAAGTCTCCAAAACATACTTTATTCCCAACACGCCATTTCATTCATTTGATTAGTTTGGTCGAGTCCACCGAGGGTGAAAAAATAGTACAGCATCGATTAGTGTTAATGAATATTGATTGGATTAATCTAGTGGAACGTGGGAGTGCTTAGGTGATGTGCCGTGAAACAATGCCTGCTCGTTTAATGATCGCTTTGGAGCAGAACAAACCGGTCATTTTGGATCACCGCTGACAGTGGATTAACTTTTGAATGTAATTATGAAGTTTGACCCATACTGTTCATCCATACTGATCGGTCCAATGAGGCTAATCTGTCTGTGATATGTAAGTTACATTTGCTGCTAAATCAACTAACTAAAGCTTTTTTTTTTTTTTAAATCCCTGTTTTTTTTTTAATCCCTGTCCTGCATCTGACGCTTGGAAAGAATGCACTTTTTACCACCCACGGCTCTTAACTTTGTAATGCCTAGCCCACCTTAAAATCACTTGAATGTATTAATTTTTTTCCTGCATTTGAGTAGTTTTTACTTGATGAGATTACTAATGTGATGCAGAGTGTTTCACTGGTTTCATAGTATTTTTTTTACTGATGAGGTGATCATTTATCTTAAATAAGAAAATAAAGTGAAATAATCTTAACCAATTAGCAAATAATTTGGCTTGAAGTAAGAATTAATGTAAAAGGTTAATTTAAATTAAAGAAAAGGTTTGACACAACTAAAATAATCTATCTCCATCAAATAAATAGTCTTAATTAAGATTAGCTAGTCAAAATGTCTGAAATTAAGATTAATATCCTGAAATCAAGACATTTCTTGTCTTGATCCTCTAGCCGCTCTCATCACCCAAAGAAACATCTCAGGTCATGTCACTCGAGGCTCAATGAAAGGTGACTGTGTAATCCCTCTGAGAAAGAGCAGCTTCAGTCAGGCGGCCTGGTCTGTGAGAGCTGCCAGAGAGTGGAACTGTGTACCCGACACCATTAAACACTTATCCTCTTACAAAACATTTAAGAAACATTCGCAAGAGTGGCTGGTGAACACATTTACATGCACACACTAAAACCTATTTGGCTGCTCTCTGTACATTTTTGTAAATATTGTATTATATTTTGTGTTGATGTTGTGTTTTATTAACCATGTCTGTTTTTGTCCATTTTATTGCCATTTTGACATCATGGCCGGGGGACTACAGATGAAAAATAGCCTCTTTGGCTAATTCTGGCTGTTTTACTCATGTTTTATTCATGTGTTTTATGAAATTGCACTGTCCCCTTTTGGAAATAAACTAAACTAAACATCTGAATTAATCTGCAAATGCATTTTTTGCAGTGTAGGCTTCAAACATGAAGATCTGTTTCCTGTGGTGCACTGCCACTTTAAAGCATGGGGCCCGTAGCAGAGAATCAGTCAAAGAATGAGTTTCGGTTGTTAATTAAAACTGTGGTGTAAAATATACTGCACGTAGCATAAGGTGTTTTCTTAAACAGTCAAGACTATCCACGTCCTTTTTCTACCCCATTAGTGTCAATGGTAGATCTGAGAAGAACAGGAACAATATTGACTATTACTTACACTGACTGTTCCTACAGAGGCCTGCACATGCAGCCGTGCTCCTGAAAAAAATCTAATGATTATAATCGACAGTCAGTCCATATGCGTTTGTGCTGTCTGCCTCTCAGGATTTATGGCTTATATGCTCTGCCACACTGCACTATAGAACTGAACAGAATCCTTGACCTGCCACTCTGAACATTTACCATAGAAAAATGTAATATATATAATTATTGGATGACGTCTGAGTAAAACTATAGATATCTGGGGAACTTGCAAATGCTGTTTCTGACTGTCTTCTGTTCGCTGTGACTGGCATGACATACATCCACATGGCTCGATTTATCTGGAGTTAGGACGGGCTCAGATATTTCACTTGTGACCTGTTTGTGACATCGTCGGCTCACAAACTTGGCCATGATTCCTATACAAGAGACATGATTACAACATCCAGTGGAACACACGAGCCACCCACATTCTGACACGATGATGCCACACACTGTGTACAGGGCTCTCACAGTCGCTGTGATGTTATCTCTGCTCCAGCCGCTGTACAAGATGTAAACAGTGTGGGACATGTAACTAAATGAGGGAATTTACCACTCAGTTTGTTGTTGCCAAGTGAACCACCCGCTTCAAGATGCACTCATTTGCAAATTATAGTTAATTTTGTTAGGAGAACTGGACTGAAATTATAAAGGAAAATTGGAAAAAAAAACATTGACTTAATTTGAAAATGTATCTATGTGACAGACTTTGTACTGTGCTGTGATGCTGTTTAGTTGGATGTAATGTGCTACATGTGTTTTTGTTATTTTATTTTTTTGTTTTTTATATATTCTTAAAATTGAAAAATAAATAAATAAAATATTACCTTGAGTAGCATTTGTGCAATTCATTGACGTCACGATTAAGTGCCAAATGTATTTGCGCTGTCTACAAACAACAAAATTAGTATTTTCACTGTGCTGTCTCATTAAAATGAATGGTACCATACATCAGTACCAGCAAAACCACTTTACTTCAGCTGATGTCACTCTGTCTACTCCGATTATTATATTTTTTGTATTGTTGTATATCATTGCATTGCATTTTGTCCTCTTGTTTTCTTTTGTTTTGTTGTTATAACTCTGCAGTGTCCTCATGGTGGGACAAATCAAAGTTATCTTTTTGACACTATTCTGACGTTTTACGATTTTGGATAGGGAATGAACAAATTAGCATTTTATTCTTTACTATCTTCACTGCCTTCTCCGCCTAGAAGTACGCTTTAAAGTAAGTCCGTAAAAACTATGAACTTGAGAATTTGATGTGACATTAGATATCACCCTTAAGTGCAGCGCCTCTTCATAAACCAGGCAGAGTCCGCAGGGAATAGAAGCATCTTTAAAGGCTTAAAACAGATCCGTGGCTCCACTTTCTCATGTGGTCTGGGCCGCCGTGACATTGATTAGTGAGGATGCATAAACCACTGCAGGAAGAGCCGGGGTATGGTTTCAATTATGATACCGCTCAGGGCTTCTTAATGGAACAAACAAATTAATAGAAAACTTTAGACCTCTTTACCAGTGCGTCTTGTTTACAGTATATTACATGGTATTTCATTACTTTATAATATTACTATTTCAAAATGCAGCATAATATAATCTCTTTGTATCTATGTTTAGAGTCAACAAATACATTAAATGCATTTGATCAAGAGCACAAGTACAGGACATCAAAGCGCTAAAGGCCTGTGATCATTTATGCATGTGTTGGCAGAACTAAACTCTATGGAAAATAGTCGTACAACTCCATAAAGTGAACAAAAGTGAATATGATGTCACTCGTCTCGAAGCAAAAAGGTCCTGGGTTCGACTCCTGAGCAGCATGGGGACTTGTATCGAGTTTGCATATTCTTCCCGTAATTGGGTGGGTTTTTTGGTCCTGACCAATCCCAGCTCTGGATCTGGAGATGCACGAGTCACTGCACAAATCACTGCACAAGGATCAATAAAGGATACAATAACCATAGATTTTGAGTTAATTCTTCTGCATTGGTTGATGTAGTTCAATCGGTTAAAAACTAAAAACCGATAATACTAACTCCTCCTTTCAGACAGATAAAAGGTAGTGACACACCAGTTTTTGTCAGGAACTGAGGAAGCTACTTGGATGAGTGGCAAAATGTCTTATTTCTTATGACTTTTGTCCAGGTGACACAATTCTTTTTTCTTTTACTGTACTTCTGTGAAACAAAAATGAATGAGGGCTACTCCTGTAAGCGCTCGCAAGAAATGAAGCTCAGATATTAGCATTATTAGTAGTATTAGTTTCCTATAAAACACACACTATTGACAAAGCACCTTAAGTATATATTTACATTGGTACATGCATTCAAATCTCCAGTTCCACATGATTGAAGAATCGTTTGAAGAACTATAGAACTGCATTGGTTCCTGAGCATTTACTCCTGAACTAGAAAATCCCTTGTCCACATGGGACATTTTTTTCTGTATAGCAGCAGGATTTTTTTCAGTGACTTGTAAACTTTGCATTAATAATTGTTCATTTTTATAATTCTGAAAACATAGTTGTTGTTGTTCCAAACTTTAGTTCTTGTTCCCTTCTTTACAAACTTCTTTATAATCTCATTTCATTCCACTTTTAAAATGCGCCTGTTGCCAATAATTGAGCTACTTTTCTCAGAGGCTAATGTTATGTTGTCATGGGCTGCAGCAATGTGCGTACCATCATTTGCTTGTGCCTGCTCTGAGGACGGGCTCTGCAGCAGAAAGCGATTGGATCCAAACGGAGGGAGTGTAATTACAACGCTGCATAATTTATGTCTTCTCTCAATATTGTTTTGACATGTTGCTGTGATTGCTGCCATTCTGACAGCAACAACAGTGGCGTGTTAATTATTCACTGCTCTAAACACTGCGCAAATCAATAATGTAGTGGAGAAGCTGCGCAGAATCTCCAAGAAAAGGCTGGACCTTCAGTTCTTTGCCTCTGAGAGACTACTCTTTGTTAAAAAAACAAAAAAAAAATCTTCAAACTGTTATTGAGACTAATGTGAGGACAGTCGGTCTTTTAGCTTCATGTTTCACAAACGTTATGACAGTAAGCAATATCTAAATGATCAAAAATCTAAGTATGAAAAATGTTATGTTGTGCACAGACTGTTACATCCATATTTAGCAGAATTCCCTTTGTTACATGTGAGTACATTTAGTGTAGCAACAATCAGAAGCCGTTGTTTTTGATCAGAACTGCTGCAGCTGCTCTGACGCCGTCGACTGAACAAGAGGCTGATGATTGTAATAATTAGTCTTCCATTTGATTCAATAAACACAAAGTGGGCATGGAGGCGAGTTTGTTCATTGTAAAACACCAAACAATCTTTTGTTTGCAGTCAAATTGAAGGGTTTCATTTAGGAACATTTCCAATAGCATACAATAACATATTGTCTAACATGAGGAACTATTCAGTTTCTTCTCATTACACTGCGCTCACAACTGACTGATGGTGCAGCAAAGTGCCTTTCACATAAAACGCAGTGAAAGTTCTTTTAGCATGAGACAGTGGCACATCCCTGACACACAGACTGGAGCATATGGTGAACCAGGTGCACTGTGTCTGGGGAACAACATTGTTTTTTATGTTCTTGTCCAATATGCTTGCCATTTTCTTAATTTTTAAGTGCAGATTTCCTAAGTCTGAGCATGATGTACAGTTTATGTTTTATATTCAGTATTACTGTTCACAAAAATTAAACAAAGGGTTCCCTTTTTTCCGCAAAGACACAGTATGTAACTTTCTGGAGGTGGAAAGTCACATGCATTATGCCATGCCAATAGAAAGTTAAAACTGTACGTCGTAACCATATATTATATTTGGAAAATTCATACTGTCTTCCTTTTTATTATTAACTAAAAAGCTATATGAGCTCATTTACCTGACATGTTTCATTATGTCAGGTAAATGAAAAGTAGAAAAACACAAGTTAATATGGATATGGATAATGGATATGGATAATTATAGCCAAAGGAAAAATGTTTCCAAACGTTTTTTCCAAGCAGGAGGAGGCTCCTTCAGGCCAAGTACGAGACAGATTTGTGGAAAGGCAAGTCCACTCACAGTAAGGACACATTTTTAGTCTATTTTTTAAAATGACAAAATAAACAAGCATAAGATCAATTCTTCGGCCAGTTGTGTTTCTTGTGACATGTTTCGTACACACACATTACACATAAGTACATAAAAATATCAACAGTAACAATGTTAAACAGAATGTAAGTACATACCAAACTCAATGTAAAAGTAGAAAACTGTCACAAACAAACAAACAAACACGTTCTACAGCTGAGGACTGTGAGCCACAGCTCTGTTTTGAGCAGATACCCCTCACTATCAGTGTAAATGACAAATACTAATAAATAAACATGTCATCTTCTATGACAGATGCAGGTCCCTCTGGAGTTCACTCGACAAATATGTCACTTCCCCGCATGTGTCAAAACAGCCCTCTCCTGCTTGTAATAAGACTATGAGAATGCTAAAAGCATGAGGATGCATCATGTTGTTGCTGTAGAATCACAGGAGCAGATTTGAGATGTTTGGACCGACACGCCACAGACAGAAGAGGAACAGATGGGTGGCACAGGGACGGTGCAGGGCCAGTGTGTGCTGCTGTCATTGCAAAGCTAGAGACAGATGAAAAACATGTTTGTTTCACATGAACTTCCAGAGGTAAATGCCTTTGTAAATCATAACCCGCTATTCATTGTAAATTTACATGAAGTGTAAGCTTGCCATTTTTTTTTCTTGTCTTTGTGGGGTCCCTAATTGTCCTTGATGCTGTAGGTTCTCAGAGCAGCATGTAAAAATATGTTTATCTCATATTTAGGGGTGCAGTATTGAGAAAATATCTATATCTCAATAGTTTTTAGCTGTTTCCCAATAAATATGTCAATCCAACAGAAATATGTTAAAATGTATTAGTTAGGTTTAATTATCAAAACAAACAAACAAACAAACAAATGTGAAATGTCTGTAAAGTACTAGCCTGATTTGAAAGTTATCAACATAACTTTCTCTCTTTTTTTTTTAATCAGCTCTTTTCATAGGTGTTTTATTTTTATTTCTTTGGATTGTCAAATTTTGCATAGAACAACATTCTCTACATTCTAAATGCCAATGTACTGCTCACTTCTGCACATATTTCAATTTCACTGTTTAAATAAATTACCAATTACCAGCAAGTTTTACAACCTCAACCATTTTACTTTGGCCAAACATATGTATTCTGTGTTGTAACAATTCAATTATTGTGCAGTTGTTATAGTGTATAGATTATCAAGCTCCTTTTCTCAGTATGTTTGATCGAAGCTCCAGTCTCCCATGGACATGATTAAGAATAGTCTATGAGGCAGCACCAAATGCATGTGGTGCGCATTACAAGCCAAATGTACCAAATAATTACAAGGTCCAACCCTCTCTGCATTCCAAACTGAACATCTGCGAGTCATTTTGCTATTATACATTTGTCCCTTTCCAAACGTGGACGACACGCACACAATGTCCCTCCAGGCCTGGTCCAGGAGACAGATGCCTTATTGACTCCCTGCGCTGCACTATAAGCCTCTCACACGCTCCTTCTGGCAATTTAGACCTATGTTCCTGATGAAACATGTTCCGTCCAAGAGCTGCCACTGGCCCAATCACCTCCTGCTGCGAGGCTGAAAATTACATCCACCACAGTGATATCAGAGTCCAGTTCTGAGGGGCTGGACTGAGAAAGAGAGCGAGGAGGCTGTGAAGAGACGGATAAACCTCTGACAACTGCAGCTAAGAGCCAGGAGCACTTCATTTACAACAGACTCACGAAACTAAGACCAATGACATTAAAACAAATACTTTTAAAGGTGCATTTGTGACTTTTTTGGAGGCCGGTCCACCACTGCTCGTCTCCATGGAGATATAAATGACTCTACCCTTTGTATGGGTTACATCTCCATGGAAACAAGCAGGTGACGCCACCAAGCCAAGCTTAAGGTCAGACATGGAAAGAATGCAGGTGTTTTTTGAGCAATAAAACACTAGTGATTGAATAAATGCAACATAGATTTTGTTTTTTCACACACAGCAAAAAAAATTGTATCTAGCCTAGCGTAAAATGACTTGAATGTATCATTTGTATCTGCATTTGAGCAGTTTTGACTGAAATAGTTATTTTTGTTGTGTTTGCTGAATATTTTGCTGGTTTAAAGGTATTTCTGACTGATCATTTGATAATTTAGTTTACAATAGGAAAACACATTTTAAGAATATGGCTTCAAGTGAGAAATGATGTCTTGCAACAAGTCAAAAACGGTTTGAAACAAATAAAATAATCAAATTCCATCAAATGAATATTCTTCTAATCTTAGCTCGTCAAAGTGTCTGAAATTAAGATTTAGATCCTAAAATCAAGACCTTTTTACTTATCTAGAAGTTCATTTTTGAAGTGCAAGGCAAGCAGGCAACAGAAAAGTTACATAGAGCAGGTGTAAGCTCTCGTCTGAGGAGTACAAGGAGTTAAAGCAGCGATTCCCAAGCAGGGGTGCGGGGCAGTTGCCAGGAGGTGTGTGGATTGGTTTCAGGTTTTAAAAGAAGATGAAATGTACTTTTAACAGAATAAAAACAGCATTATTAGTTGTAAATTTAGCAACTTTTTGGAGCATCTTGGACCATAAATACAATTAAAACAAAAAATCTAGGAGTAATAATTGACTGTTTGATATTAGTAAACTCATTTATTTGCCTGAAACTCAAGTTAAGGGGTACTCCGAGTATGAGACAAATCTCAGGGGGTACCCGAGACAAAAAAGGTTGGGAAACGCTGAGTTAAAGGTTCATGGTTCGCACTTCAAATCTTCTTTCGAATCGTGTATTTTTATTCTTATGTTCACATCGAAAAAGGAAAAATCAAAGTATATTTTTGGTTTTCGTTTCATGACCAAAAACGAAAAGTGGAAAATAAAATCATATTTTCCTTTTTAAATAACCTACTGCTATTCCTTTCATGTTTCTCATATTTTGCTCACCACCAGTCACCTCTGGACAAATGAAGTGCACGCCACCCGCTGTAAACCTCCTCCTCTGCCCCATCTCCACCACAGCAGCCCACCCATTAGCCACCTCAGCCTCTTCATCTTCTCTGACTTTCACCTGTGTCACGGCTCATCATCGAAAAATGAGTCGCTGTTTTTCTTGAGCTGAGCGGGAAACATGTAAATTCCCCAATTTGGACTGTTACCTAGCAACTATATTGTAAACGGGGCCAAAATCCATTAAAATTGTTATGATTTGACAAATAATACCTGATAACACCTTCATTTGTTAAATGATTGTTTAAACTGTCAGAAAATGGTGTCGGTTGTGTGTTAATTGTCCCTGTATTTTCGATGGAATGTCCCTTATTGATGACATAGACAGAGGGATTCTGTTTATTCATCTCTACTTCGTGTGATTTTTAACTTTTTATTTTTTCTTCACAAACCGCAACTTGACTTGAATGTAACTATGAGAAGTATTTACCACAAGGACTATCCCATCAAACAAAGAAATAATTAGGAATGAACCTGTCATGTGCACTTTAAATCCAGATCCAGTGATATTTCTTTCTAAATGTCTTAATTGCTATAGGAGGCCCCATCATATACATTTTCTTCAGGACTGCACTTTTTTACACTTTACTCACATTTTCCTTAAGCAGAAACCATTTTTAACAGACTTGGCACACTGTAATTCCTCTGCATACAAACTGCATGGACCACGGGGTTGTGCTTACTAAGCTTTTAGTGTTTAGGAAAAGCGAGTCTCGTGGGCCGTTACTCTGTGAACCTGATCTTATCAAAGAGGAGCATCAGTGGCCCACAGAAGTCACCTTGAGGCTGGAGGAAGTGCACATCCTCGGAGCTCACTGCGCCCACACCACAAATGTACGTCCATATGGCACTGCTGGAGCCTGAGGACTAAACTATATGATGATATGAAGCTGATCAAACATACTGTGTGCTTCAGGAACGCGCACACACTGCACTAAGACACATTATGCAGCCACACTACGTCAAGTGCACATGACAGATTCTCATGTTTTTCAAATGATTGCTTTGTTTGGTGGGATAGTACTTGCAGTAAATATTTATCATAGTTTGGCATCAATCAGGTTGCAGTTTGTGTGGAAAAAAATGAAAAATAAAAGATACAGGAAGTAAAGCGGAGTTCTATAAAAGAATCCCTCTGTGATGTCATCAATAGGCGAACATTTCGTCCAAACTTCAGGAACAATTTATATACACCTGACACTATTTTCTGACAATCTTTTAACATAATAAAGGCATTGTTATGTGTCAAATAATAACAATTGTGTAAATAAAGTGTTTTTGCCCATGTTTACTGCATGGTTGCTAGGTAACAGTTGTGGAATTACCTCTGCAAACACTGCTGCTCATGTCCAACCAGGAACTGCAATTAGGAGCAAAAAAGAAATTATCAAAATTGTCAAACTGGGGAAAATTGTCATAAAATCTTAAATAATATCATGTTGACTACGTTTCAGATAAATGTGCAGTCAAACCTGTCATGTGCACTTTAAACATACAAACTGGCTATAGACATTACTGTGAGAAGGAGTTGGGCTGTCAAGAATCACAGGAGCTTTCATGAAAAAAAAAATAAAGTGTCTTCTGCAGTTCTGCTAATGCATTTCAACAATCAAACCTCTTTCTGCTAAAACTTTCTACTGTAAATTACTTTATTTTTTATAAAAATGTCACTAACTACTTCTAACATGCCCCATCTTTGCTTTTAAACTCACAAGCTGCTATTAACTTGTGTGCACTTTCTGTTATTTCAAACTCAAAAAACATGTTGCAGTAGATGATATTCAGACATATACAGTATATATAATAATATAAAAAAAGAGACATTTCTCTCCACAACAGTGTGTTTACTTGCCTTGACAGCACAGTCTCAAGTGCAAGAAAAATCTTTATGCTGTTCCAGTTTGCACACAGCCTCACCAGAACAACTGCAAAAAGTCAAATCCTCACTAAACAGAGAAACCATGCTTTTAACAGCCTCCTCATTAGCAATTGTTTATCTGCCATCTCCACTGACTTGACGGGAAACATGCCGTCTTAAGTGTTTTAATGGAGAGACTATGAGTACGGCTGAGTCAGATGGACAAATTTTCTTTTTTGTACTATTTTTCCCGTTTCCTTCCAGGAAATTAAGGAAATAAATACAGCAGTCAATTTGCACAGTTTGAAATTGAAGCTTGTGTGTTCACATTGATTGCTGAGCTTCATGTGAGTAAAGATCATTGACCGGCAGCAAGCGGAGAGGCTGTGCTCACTGAAGTCAAATAATATGGTCTGTCCAAAATAACTCTTTTTATTGACAATGAAACTGAAAAATGAAGATAGCATTGTCTTGTTGATCATGGGTTGTTTTTTGTTATTATTAAAATGTCCAAATCCAAATGTCGACAGTATGAGGCCTACAATGGTTAGCCTTCAGTTTTAAGTATTTTATTTGACTTCTCTGCCTCAGTGTTGTGAGAAAAGTGCTGGCCTTGAGTAAACAAAAATATAAAATGGTAACAAAAAGAAGAAAAAAAGAAAAGTCAATTCAGTCTCTTTTGTTGACAATAAAGCTAAACTCTTTATTAGACTCTCTAGTTCTCAATCTGCAACATTTTTTTAAAACTCAAACATACATTTTACACATATTTTTAAACAGGTACATTTATACTTTTACTGTAGTCATTTTTTGTGATACTTTTTGTGCTTGTCTATCTGCAGAAATGTGAAGTATTACATTTCACCATTACTGTCCTTAGTCTCAGTTGAAATCTTCCTTGTCAATTACAGACAGTGATACATTTGCCCCCAAGCCTCAGCTGCTAATGGGAATAATTAAGCAAAAGCAAAAATGTCTTTGAAAACTGTTCCAGTCCTCATCATTTATGTTTTAAAATGAGAATTGGGTGCTCACAACTCCCCGATGCCCGTCCCTGAAGTACAGTGCATTGACTTCCACTTAGCTGAATGAAATGATACCGATCTAAAATGACCAATAACGGCCAAAAGCTGCTGGGAAATAGTCCCAGAGGTGCAGCCACAAGGTTAAAGTAATAATCCATGCTTTAATAATGTCGGAACATAATCGGAGTGTGGCTGTTTCCGCTAAGTGACCCTGGCGGGGGGGACCTGCTCCACACGCTGTGTTAATGAAGGCCACGTCTGCCCTTTGAAACTCAGACATTAAAACAATACTGTAGGTATTCTATTTAAATCTTCTACTTCTGTTGAGCACTCATTACATTTTACACTCACCTAGTTACACAGATACTGCATGTTGAAGTGTCTTGCACAAGAACACAGCAACACTGAAGGAAGCGGGAATTGAACTGGCAAGCTTTGGGTCCAAGGCAATCAAACACTCTATGAGCTGAACCTAAACAAATGTTACAAAACCACGTAGGCGCTGACATTTTTGCTACAGAAGTTTTCCAGTGATTTGTCAAGTCTTGAAATATAAAGACATAAAGAACTCATCAGTTTTAACTTTCTAAAGATCAACAAGACTTCAAATAATATTTGATGTGGGCTGTGTCTGCTAAAGTTTAATTTAAACTTAGTTAGACAAACTTTATTGATCCACAGGGGAAATTACTCATAGATTGCAAGATGGGCCTACAGTATTAACCACATCCAAATATAAGTGATGTAAAAATTCAAAATAAAAGTCTGGACTGAATTTACAGATTGATTTCTTGTCCATTTATGTTGTTATGTTGACTCCTCTGCAGCACAAACCTGCGTCTGTGGCCAGAGCTGGCCTAGGGCTGGTCGTCGTCCAGCAACTTCACCTTCGAAGACCAATAAATGCAAAAATAACCAGCACTCACACCTCATAATCAAAGTTTTTGTCATATAACGCTGGCTAAAACACAATAAAAACATATTATGACTAAAACTGACACGTTGGCTTCACACATTTTCACTAGGACTAAAAGTAAATAACTGTAAGAAACTGAATTTTTCTTTTTCTTGAATAATAAAAACTAAAGATTCATGAATAAAATCAATGAGTTGAGACCAGATGCAAACTCCACTTTTCAATCCCAGAGTTCCAATCCAGAACATAAACCGACCTGCCCCACGAGGCATACAATTTAGTTTAAATAAATAAACGAAAAAATCTGTTGACTAAAACTTTAACGGATGTAGCCAACAAAATAGAGTGACAATTTTGTCGAATAAACAAAACTAAAACTAGAAATAATTTGTTTTTTGGCTTAATCTTGACTAAAACTAACAATAATTTTAGTCAGAACAATACGACTAAATTAGTGTTTTGTCTTGTCAAACAGTTATTCATGGCCAGCTGCAAAGAGTGAACCTGTAACTCTTTCCTTGCCAGGCCCATCACAACGATCAGGTAAAACTGATGTTAGTGTTTTGGAAGAGCCACGGCAGCTGCAGCTTTGGACTGGTCCTTCAGAAGCCGACGATGACACATAATCGCTACAAAAAGACAAGCTCGCTGATAAAGGCTTGTTAAGCAAACCTTAAAACATAAAGAGGACTGATTATTCCTATGTCCTTGTACCATGTTCTATTCACTACACAAGGGAGCACGCACAGGCATGAAAGGCAATGTTTTTATCCAAAATGTGACGTGAGTGTAATTTTAGCAAATGTTTTCAAATAAACCACTCGGGAAGGAGGAAGCTCAAACAATGGAAGTCTTTTATAACTCTCAGCAGTTTTTAAGAAATGCTTTCAGACATAACATGCATTTAAAATTAAATACAAATACTAATCAATATTAATAGTACGTTAAAGGTACAACACATAACTTTAACATAACATAAGGAAGGTCCGCCACCTCATTGTCTCCATGGTGATGATGATCTTGTTTTTGGAAAGAAGAGAAGCCAACAAAGCCATGCTGGTAGAGCTATAAACAGTTGAAGTTGGGGGCAAATCACTGGAATTTAGTTTAATAATAATACAATTTTAACACTAAATTATTTTTCTCGGGGTCAGAGGAATAAACTGCAAATAACATCCAGCACACTTTTTCGCCACACACACTCATGAAATCTCATGAACCAACAACCACTTGCATTGCTTTGCCAAAAATGTTGGACAATATATGGCAATAAAGTTATCTACCTCCATGGAGACAAATATTGAATGCCAACATTGGCAAAGTTACAGCTCAGATCTGTGGAGAGTTCACAGTAGAATGCACGTTTTTGAGCGACAAACACCTACAATTGTGTAGATGTATGATTAGTCAATGCCATAAGTGGAACAGCAGCATCATCTCCACGGAGACAAGCAGATGGTGGAGCCTTCTTCAAAAGTTGCATAGTGACCCTTCATCCAGTTGAAGGAGAGTGCACCACCCTGCCAGTCTTAACAGCACACTATACATAGATTATAGATTGGTCTAAAATGTCTAAAAGTGTAGCTAATTCCCAGGAACACCGGTAAAACAAATTAATGCACTAAATGTTCAAACTTCAATATGAACAGCACACTTTTGCCCACAGTATCTGCACTGCCCACTCCATTTTCTGCAGAAGTCATTTCCTATAGAGAACTATCACCTTATATTCAGATGTTACAGTGGGTGGTTTATTTATGAGAATGCACTGAATGAAATCTTGAATGTATGACTTTTTGGCAGTCTATTTTTCACAACTGCAGAAAAAGGTTTAAACAAATAACTCCATTACCTCAAAAGATAGAAGACATTTCCATAAACGCGGCGTGGAGGTAAGACTTGTACATCCTCTCCTCACTGTCTCCTCGCTGTCCTCTGCTGAAGTGTTAGTGTTGCAGGGCCCAGGTAGAGCGGAGGCCATGATGCTCTGTTCCTCCGGCGCAGTGGGAAGCTGTTTGATGTTTTCATTAACCTACAGCCCACTCGTCTGCGATGGGGGAGTCTTCCACCTCGCTCACGCGCCCAGGAGAGTTCAATCACATGGTCGGTAGGGGACCATAGCCCTGCTGAGATACGCACTACAGGCAAGATTAGACCGAGGGGCCCCGCCAAGCACACAACAATGCACAGGGGCCTTAAGACAGTGTTATCTGTGAAAGGATGAGAATGATTGGGCAAAACATTATGACCAATGCAGAAAAAGTATGACAAAGCATCTACTATAAACCTTTCCAGGCCAGTTTTGTTTCGAATAGTTGGGCACACAGCCTGGTACTGACATAAAATGTTCTATTCCACTCCTTTTGATGAGGCAACAAATAAAGATTGTAATTTTGAGGTTTTTAGACAAATGTTTGTTGTTTATATGCATGTTCTCTACAAGTTATACAAGTTAATATCTAACTTACAGCTCATTTGCTAACGTTCACACATGTAAGTAATTTATGGTGCATGGTGAAGCAAAACAAAAATGTTATTGTCAAACTGTTGCGGCTTGCTATATTTATAATGTTAAAGGTGTGTGGGTTTTTTTTGACAAGTTAATTCTAGCTGTTTTAACCGTGTTGACTGACACTTTCACTATCCACATTGAATGCCCCTTTAAACCAAGCAGTTCAGTTTTATTTTGAGTGATCGGGTCCCATTTTCGATGAAATCTGTGAATGTGATGGAATATGCGTCCACGTGTCTCCATGGTTACACGTTTACTGCTGCCAAATTCGCCTTTGTAGGAAACAAAATGATTTTACTATCTGTTTACTCACTTGTCTCGGCTTTCTCTTTGTGCTGAGTTGGTGCATTGCCTCGTTGTCCATACTGTTCACAATAAAGCTCTTTCTGCAGGAACTTTTATGTTGAAAATACCACGGAAAGCGTCTGTTTTCACTAAAACAACAACTTGGCCTCGTACACTCGCTGAAACCTTTGCTGAGGATTTTTCAGAAGAGAGGACTTTACGGTGCAATAAGGAGTCGCACTATTTTTGTCCCGTATGGTTTTATTGGACAGTACAGTGTAGCATGGAATAGGGATGAGATTGGGGAGGGACATGCAGCAAATTGCTGGAGCCAAATTCAAACTCTCTCTGCCCACATCAGGCATGCGTGCTATCCATTTGAGCGATGTTTTAAACCTGTAGCACCTGACCTTATTGTTACACTTTATTTGCCCGTTTCCATTTCCATGCAGTTTATTTTTTTGTTTTTCTCCCAGCTCTGGAAGTAGAGCCATTAGCAGCGCTACAATGGACCTTGCTTCAATCATTCACCCGTTTTCTCCTCAATTTAACTAAAAAATAATAAAATAAACTCTTCTAAAGACATGCACGACCCCAAAAATGTGTCTGAATTTGAATGATGTGCCAAATGTTTTGTTTAAATATCTGCTTCCTTCTTTTGAAAATTGGGAAACGCAGCTTTAGTATTTAAGCTCCGGTACTTGATTTCAAACCGTGAATGGAAGAATCTATGGCAAACTTGCTTGCACAAACCCTTTGCTGCTTTTTCGGACAGCTAGGGGAGAACCATTGTTGCCCAGGCAAGACTCGCCCAGAATGTGTTTTGGTGTGTCAGGCTCTTCATTCTGGGTTAGAGATCATACAGCAGTCTCATTTAGTCACAAATTGCTGCTTTTACAATATATTATATGGATGGTACTCATTCACAAGAGAAAAGTCAGGTTACCAAGCTTTTAGTGCCTAGTTCTCTAAATCACTCATCAGTCAAAAACAAAAAAAACTCACCAGGACAGTGGTATTCACAAAACAAGATTGAGTGTTGCTTGAGTTGAACAGAGGCAGTGGGGTTCTATAAAAAAACTCGAGCTTTGAAAAGTAGAACTTTGGATTATGTTTTGCGGTGAAACGGCTACAACGTCACATAATTTCCCTTCCATATCAGAGGGACACAATCAATTATATTTAATAAGAAAGGAAATGAATTCAGATGCAGCAAACAGTCCAGTAATTGTCTCTGAACATCCATCAATTTAAACTGTTTTGCTTCTTCAGTTTAATCATGCAACTATCTATTTGTTGCCTTTTTTTTTTTTTTTTAATACTTTTTTTCCCTTTGTTATAACATTGATCTTGCCAAGGTTGGTCAATAAATTGAATTAATGTTTT
The DNA here is from genome assembly GCA_019453435.1 of Rhinogobius similis. Taxonomy (NCBI): domain Eukaryota; kingdom Metazoa; phylum Chordata; class Actinopteri; order Gobiiformes; family Gobiidae; genus Rhinogobius; species Rhinogobius similis. The sequence goes on along the minus strand of CM033626.1, from coordinate 22,863,027 downwards.
AATGAGAAACATTTGCTACAAACCTGAGTTTTGATTTTGTTATTCCCATAAAACAACCAAAGTGTCAACATCTCCTGGATCCTACCAATGTTGCAGCTGTTTTTATCCCCTATAAACTTGAGCACATGAAAAAAACTCTCTAAGCACTCAAACCACTCAAATCTATGAAAAAGAGGTGATAATGGAGATCTGATATTACTTTGGGGGGAGATTATTGAGTTTCTCTGAATTTTATTTTTTTTTTTTTTGTGTGCTTGTAAACACTGTTTTATAACAACAACTTTTGCGAGGGAAAAAAAACATATGTCTTGATCATTTTCATCTCTTGCACACCTGGTTGTTGTCCATGTGACTTGTGTTGGGTCTGAGTGAATCACATCTCGGCTCCTGCTGGTCTCAGATTCTCTGAAGTGACAGCTTAATAGAGGCCTATTTCTTGTAAGCGCTAGCATGTGCAGAGCACACTGTGCTGTTTGTCAGAACAACTCAGAACGGACTTTGTAATTTGGTCATCTGTGTAATTGAGCACCAGTGTTTGAGCTGAAGAGATGTACGGCCATTTTACACTGTCGGACACAAAGGAGGCTGAAATATACGTGCAATGTCTCATGGTTTCTATTTCCCAGCATCAGAAAAACGAAACAAATGTGCTACGATTACATGAAGTACATTCACACATTAACATTAACACAAAGGTGCATTCTGTAATGGAGGAGGGTCAGTCAACTGCTTGTCCTGACATGTTTGCACCACAGTATAGCATTTAAGGTATCTACCGCCATAGAGACAGGAAGGCCAAGTTAGTTAGTTGCAGAGGAGCACTTGAATTATTTTGACAATATAAATGGAATTCATGAAAGTCTATTTTAGCACAATATGTGAAACACACTTGAAACATTACGAGACATCAAACACACACACACACACACACACACACACACACACACACACACACACACACACACACACACACACACACACACACACACACACACACACGCACGCAGTCCTTCATAGTTGACAGGGAGACTTGGATATTGTAACTCTGGTGCAAATTGTTAATTTCTGGTTTGCCTGTATACTTTATTTTTCTTGCTGTATTAAAATAAATAAACAAAGGGAAATTCCAGTGCTGTTGACGTGGGTGGACACTGGGTCACATCACAAGCACTGAACAACAGAAAAACACATGTACCTGTTTTAAATTAGCCAAAGACAAGAAAGGCTTTCGGTTAACAATTGTTGAAACAAGAAGAAAATAAATTAAAAGAGAAATCCTTATTAACAAGAGTGCATTGATATGTTGTATGTGTTTTCTATATTGTGGAAAAACTAGAGTCATTGATTTGATTCTTATTCTTGTCTCCCTCCACAGACCCATGTGATGCACTCTTGGTATATTATTGATGTGTTCAGGACTTTTCACCCAAACCCTCTCTTTATTTTCCTATTTCTCCAACGCTTTTGACATTTCATCATTTTGTGTATTCCACAATGTAACCCAACAAAAGAGAATGTGATATACATTTTCTTTTGCTGCTGTAATGATTACATTACCAAATGAATAAGCCTAATAAAAGAAGAGAGAAAACAGAACTATTAACTGCTGTTAGACCACAGTACCATGTCATGTATCACATTTTTTAAAGATAAGACTGCACTAAAAGCCCTAGAACATTGTATTTTTGCACTCCTCCACAACAATAATAAAATAAATGAATTAAACATCTATTGGACACTGGTTTTCATGTCTTGCTCCACTTGCAGAATAATTTATGATACCACAGCTTTATCCGCCTTGTAATCACTTAAAAAACACCCCTCAATTAAAGCTGCTAATTAGTGTTTATTTTGAGATATTTTCAGTTATTTATTACATTTGCATCACAGAACATATTTCTCAACACTTAATGCTGCAGCTTGATTTAACATTGAAATGAGTGGCCTTTGAAGTTGAAGTCATTACGCTTAGGACTCCACAGGGGAAACGGCTTATATGTGATATGTAAAACTTGAATACAAAGCTGGGGCTGCTATAATTGTATAGTGTCCAAGCGATTTATTGGACCGAAAGTGTGTCACAGTAACCTTGCTCTGTATCAAGCAGTGTTCACGAGTATTGCACGTAATAATGGAGGAAAAAAGAAACGGATGCTATTTGTATTTGATGTTGCCTTGCAATTGAAGTCTGTGACAACATTTCGGAAAAGATCAATCACTTGTTTTATTAGATAGTCCAAGAGTGTCCTGAACAAGAGGCTGCAGCAAAGGTAAAGAGTGAAACTTACTTTAAACTTGAAAAAAAAAAAAAAAAATCCAACCAAAAGGGGTCAACAAAGAAATGCCCCTGAGCTTGTCCAACTTTAAGTAATATATCTCATACTGTTTTATTATATACAAACTTGCTCCTAATGTTGATGTCCATTTCAGAACATGCTGTTGGTTTACAAATAAGTAAAACAGCTTGTAATAATTGATTTTTCAGTTGGCCTATCCTGCCCCAAACATATTACTCCTCATATTTGACATTTACTAGTTTGCATGGACTTCTGCTCTGCTCCTTAAAAGTCAGTATGGATTTGTGCTTTACTTTTATCAGAGGCCGATATCCATAAATACAGTATACAACTGTGCATACAGAGATACAGTGGAATCAAAACAAGCTGTTATAACGTTATCCAAGGTAATTGTTAGTATTTCCAGTACTTAGATTAGATTAGACCTTATTTGTCCTCTGCATTTGACCCATCTTTCGATGTCACTGGGGCATTTCCTGTAGAGCAGTGGTTGCTACAGTGCAGCTCCTTCTGGAAAGGAGACTATGCTCATAGTGAGAATGCATATTTTTTTAAGTAGCTTTTAGCAATGAAACACATGTATAAATCCTTAATGTTTAATGTCATAACATTCCAGGCAAAGCAATAAGATCTCCATGGACACAAGCAGGCAGTAGACCCTCCACCTAAAAGTAGTTGCATAATGCACTTTAAAGAGTTCACACGCTACAATTTATAGGGTGTGCATGGGATTTTAATGCAAAAAAAAAAAAAATCAGTTTTGTTATTTTACTTTGTTGAACGGCTCATGCTCTTGAGGAAGAACTTTTGAGGTACAGTACAGTTGTTGAAGTACTTTAGCAGAGAGCCACTTTTTGAACGACTTTTATTGAACATTTGTTTTGTGAAGTGTGTGACTTGGCGCACAGACTCAGGATTTGTTTGTTAACTGAAGTGCAGACATGCTGTAAATGACTTTATGAGACAGTTTAAAGGATGTACAAACAAATCGTATTGTTTCATTACCCACTCATTACAGGCCTCTCTGCTGTTCTGTTCCCATAATGCATCTGTATTCAGATCACATATGTCTTTATACACAAGCTATTTGTACTTCTGATAGCCTGCTGGCTGGCTTTTGTTTGATACTTTATTTTTACTGGCATATTAAAAGTTTTGTGAATGAGAGGTTTGAAAAGAAAAGAGAAAGTGCACATTAGCCTAAAAACAGCTAATTGTCAAATAAATCAGTTGAATAATGTATTGATTTGTTTCGATTAGATTCATTATTTAAGGGAGACACAATTTTTTATTCTTTCAAATTTTGCTTTTTTTGGTCTATTTGCTTTTTCAACATACAAACTTTCAACTGGAAATAACTAAATTGTCCAATCTGCACTTCAGTTAGGCTAATCAGCTTACATCAATAGAGTTTTAGGACATTGTAACTTGGTGTTTGTTTTTCTGCCATAGGGACACACACATCAAACTTTACAATCGTACGATTACGATCTGACTGTGACAGATCATTCTGAATGATGTATTGATATTTAACACCAAGTCTGATTTATGAATGTTTTAAAGCCACAGTATCTAATTTTCCAATTTTGATTTACATTTATTTAACTTGATCCTAGCCCTCACAAACCCTATGGCACATCGCTCATATTTACATGCACGGCTCCTTGAACCGCCACCTTAACGTGGTGGAGGGGTTGAGTACCTGCATGATCCTGGGAGCTATGTTGTCCGGGGCTTCCTGCCCCTGGTAGGGTCACCCTGGGTGACGGGTCAGACCAAGAGTGGTTCAGAAGCTCTTTATGATGTTACAAAGAACAAAGCCATTTACGTCAACCGGAATGGCATTACTGAGGCCCCACCCTAGAGCCAGGCCTGGGGTGGATGCTCGACGGCGAGCGCCTGGCGGCCGGGCCTCGAAGGGAAAGGCCCAGCCGAACGGCACAACCCGAACGAGCGACATGGGGCCGTCCTCTCGTGGACCCACCACCTGCGGGAGGATCCGTAAGGGGACGTGCAAAGAGATTCGGGCCTCGATGACCGAATCTACGGACAGAGAAACTGGCTATAGGGACTAAATATAGTCGGCCTCACCTCCACGCACAGCCTGGGCTCTGGAATCTGTCTCCTCGAGAAGGGCTGGACGCTCTATTTCTCTGGCGTTGCCCGCGGGGAGAGGCAGCGGGCTGGTGTGGGCTAGCTCATAGCCCCACAGCTCAGCCGTCACATGTTGGAGTTTACCCCGGCGAACAAGAGGATTGCATCCCTTCGCCTTCAGGTGGGAGACAGGTGTCTCACTGTTGTATCGGCCTATGGGACTAACAATGGTGCAGAGTACCAGGCCTTCTTGGAGTCCCTGGGAGGGGCACTAGACAGTGCACCACCCGGGGACTCTACTGGGGGACTTCAATGACAGTGATATCTGGAGAGGGGTAATCGGGAGGAATGGCCCACCTGATCTGAACCCAAGCGGTGTTCAGTTATTGGACTTCTGTGCTAGTCACAGTTTGTCCATATGTGGCAGTATGGTCTGCGGGCGGACCTTGCCACTTTTGCAAACTGTTCCTCTTGGCTACGCTCGATGTCTGTCAACCTATAAAAAGTGCTTCTGGTGTGTTGCTTGTTCTCTGACCTACACACTTCCTGGGTCCCTTTTTGTTGTTCCGCGCCCTCCGCTCTCCAGGTAGTATTTGTGTATTTGTCTTTAGTTTAATAACGCGTTGATGCTAATGTAGCTTCTATGGTTCAGTACCGTGGCCTGTCTCCTGGTGCAACGGATGTTGATGCGCCAACGTGATCTCTGCTGACGGAGTGTTGTGGTTTAGCCGTCATGGCCCTGCAACGCATGCTCCCGTGGAGCGAACGTGGTATGTTCTGCGCTAAAACGATCTGTTCGCCAGTGTGTTAGGGTTTAGCGGTAACAAATTTCAGAAGTGAAGAAGTAAAGTAAACTTAAGGAGCTGCAGTCGGCGCTGGAGACATTGCCTTGCCCTTTTTCCTCCCTCTCACCTTTTCTGTTGCTCAACTTTTTCCGTGTGCTCCAATGGTGTCAACAAGGAATACAAAAATGTTTGATTACAATGGACAATGGAGACAAGTAAAGGACTATGCAAATATTTAGTGGCCACAATTTCACCTGCTCTGCTATTTAAATTAAATCTACGAATTGTTAAATAAATTATACCTTTTTCATAGAGCTGGAATCTTGCCTCTTTTCATCAAGAACGAACTTGTGTGTCCTTATTCTCACTATTTTACTTCCCGGGTTAAATCCCGGTGGCGTCGTTGGATTCTGTTTATTTAATTTTAATTTACAGCAAAAGATTATGTCAAAACGCTGAGACTACATACTGCTTGGTTACACATAACTAACACCATGTTCGAGCACAAGGGTATCCATCAGTGCACGTGGCACCAGGACCCTCTAGGCCGGAGGTCGATGATTGACTTTGTTGTCGTGTCATCTGACCTTCGTGTGTCTTGGACACTCGGGTGAAGAGAGGGGCGGAGCTGTCAACCAATCACCACTTGGTCGTGAGTTGGATCCGCTGGCGGGGGAGGAAGCTGGACAGACTTGGCAGGCTCAATTGTATTGTGAGGGTTTGCTGGGAACGTCTGGCAGAGCCTTCTGTCAGCAAGGTCTTCAACTCACACCTCCGGGGAACTTCTCCCAGATCCCGGGAGGCTGGGGACATTGGGTCCGAGTGGACCATGTTTTCCACCTCCATTGTCGATGTGGCAGATCGTAGCTGTGGTCGCAAGGTCTCTGGTGCCTTTCGCAAGTAAGTCGATAGAGTAAGTAAGGGGTCCTATGGGGCCTTGCTGGCTTGTGGGACTCTCGAAGCAGCTGACAGGTATCGTCAGGCCAAGCGTACCACAGCCCGCGCAGTCGCAGAAGCAAAAACTCAGGATTGGGAGGAGTTCGGAGAGGCCATGGAGGAGGACTATCGGTCGGCCTCAAATAAATTCTGGCAAACCGTCCGAAGCAGTGCTTCACCAACACCATTTACGGTGCGGGTGGAGAGCTGTTGACCTCGACTGGGGATGTTGTCGGACGGTGGAAGGAATACTTTGAGGATCTCCTCAATCCCACTGTCATGTCTTCCGAGGGGTAAGCAGAGACTGAGACCTCGGAGGCGGACCCATCCATCACCCAAGCCAAAGTCACTGAGGTTGTTGGCAAGCTCCTTGGTGGAAAGGCCCCGCGGTTGGATGAGAGCCGTCCTGAGTATCTTAAGTCTCTGGATGTTGCAGAGACTGTCTTGGCGACACGTCTCTGCAACATCACGTGGCGGTCTGGGACGGTACCTCTGGACTGGCAGACCGGGGTGGTGGTCCCTTTGTATAAGAAGGGGGACTGGAGGGTGTGTTCCAATCACAGGGAGATCACACGCCTCAGCCTCCCCGGTAAGGTCTATTCCAGGGTGCTGGAGAGAAGAATCTGATAAATAGTCGAACCTCACGTTCAGGACAAAAAAATATGATTTCTGAACACTGGACCAGCTCTGTACTCTCCATGGGGTGCTCAAGGGTTCATGGGGTGTTTGCCCAACCAGTCCACATGTGCTTTGTGGATCTGGAGAAGGCATTCGACCGTGTGCCCCGGGGTGCCCTGTGGGGGGGTCCTTTGCTAAGCACTGTCCGGTCCTTGTATGACAGGAGCAGGAGCTGTGTTCGCATTGCCGGCAGTAAGTCAAACATGTTCCCCGTGCATGTTGGACTCCGCCAGTGTTGTCCTTTGTCACCGGTTCTGTTCATAATTTTTATGGATAGAATTTCTAGGCACAGTCAGGGCGTGGAGTGCGTCCGGTTTGGGAACCAAACAGATGATGTCGTCATGATGGCTTCCTCAAACCAGGACCTGCAGCATGCACTGGTACGGTTTGCAGCCGAGTGTGAAGCAGCTGGGATGAGAATCAGCTCCTCCAAATCCGAAGCCATGGTTCTCGACCAGAAAAAGGTGGCTTGCCCTCTCCGGGTGGATGGGGAGTCTTTGCATCAAGTGGAGGAGTTCAAGTATCTCGGGGTCTTGTTCATGAGTGAGGGAAGGATGGAGCGTGAGATTGACAGGCGGATCGGTGCAGCGTCTGCAGTGATGCGGGCGCTGTATCAGACCGTTGTGGTAAAGAAAGCTGATGTGAAAGACGAAGCTCTCGATTTACTGGTCAATCTATGTTCCTACCCTCACCTATGGTCATGAGCTCTGGGTAATGACCGAAAGGACAAGATCGCGGATACAAGCGGTCAAAATGACCTAAATGAGCTGGAGGAAGTGTCTAGGGTAAAAGAAGTCTGGGAGTCCCTGCTTATACTGCTGCCCCCACGACCTGACCCGAAGAAGATGGATGGATGGATGGATGGGTTTGTTGGCCACACAGAAGTGCAGCAGGTGGACCACCCTCGAACACCCATTCAGTTCTCATCTTAAAGCATCATACAGTGACTCACATGGCTCTCTTACAAGTTTCCAAATGATAAAATGTTTAAAAATTTGATGTGTGACAGTGTGGTCTGAATTTTTTCCCCACAAAGTTCTACCTTTACAATATTTGTATGTCCCAAATATGCGCCATTGGGGGTTTCACAGTCTGGCATTATCTCCATGGGAACAAGCAGGAAACACCATTAGGTTTTAGTTTTAACCCACCAGCTACACGAGTATGCAATAAAATTGAAATTGAATTGAACTGGAAGATTATACATTTGATTATTGTTCAGTCAAATAGTAGTACCACCATAGAGGCAAGCAGGTGGCAGACCCTCAGAAAAGTGCCTTAATGCACCTTTTAAATTCACGAGGCTTGTTGGGATTTGTTTCTTTTATTTCTGTATTTTGCTCAACATTTGACAAAAACTCACCAAAAATAACAATGTAATTTTGCCTGCTCTTGCCACCTCTGCTTTCTCAACTTTTTTGACCTGTTGCCGAACTGTCAAGCAAAAGAAATCATTCCTTGGGTCAAACTAAACCCACAATACATCTCATACAATAAACATGACCTCGTACGTCCTAAAAAGCAACTAATTTGTGGCTAATTCAAATGCTGGGTTGGTAATAGAGGCGTGTGGGCTGGTGCCATGTGGACAACTCTGCTCTGCCCTTTGTACAATAATTGTTTGTTCTGCCTGACTGAGCTGCATATCTCCCACTGATAACACTAAACACATTTCCCCGGGAGCCCTGTTTCTGAGCGGAGGAAAACATGCAGTCTATTACCAGTAAAGGGCAAATTAAAGAGGACAGCGTCTGTAGCATGTTGCCTGTGCAGCTTCTGTGTGTGACCCTAAAGGGCAGCTGAAGGGTAAGAGAGGCCCGTCTTGTGTCCTGGCACTGATGGATGAGACATCGTTTCACCTTCACTGTCTTAAGCCAAGAGGGTTCACATTGTAAAGGTGGCCTACATCTAATTGTCTTTGTACGTTGGTCAGTGTTTGTTAATTTATGTTTTAAATGATCAATAACTTCTATGTTTCATTATCTTCACTACCAAGGTGCAAACAAAGGTATCATGTTCTCATGTCTTTGGTCTTTTTATGGCTCAATTTTCATAAAATGGGTAGTTCATCCATCATTTGTAAGCCTATCTTATTTATTATCACCGACCAAAATATCCAAATTAGGACACTGAACGGATGTTTTATTAGCATTTAATTTTTAAGTGTTTTGTAGCCAGCTTATCTGTTTTGAACCATTTTCTCCAGTAAATTTATTGAAATGTAAACTATCTTTATAATTATATTATATCTGTTATAATTATATTTATAAACTATAAACTATCTTTTTCACTTAGTTTCAAACACAGTCTTCATCACACGCCACTCCAAATCCAAGGACCCTGAGAGGCACATTAAATGGGATAAAACTTTTACTAAAATTAATATTTGATAAATAAATTAACAGATGCTTTATTATAAGGGTTTAAAAAAATATGATTTAATACAGTAATTTGAAAACACTTTAATTGAACCAGTTTTTATAAGACGATTTGCTAAACAAATAATGAAACACTTTTAGGAAAAAGTTTTTTAAAAGGCTATTTTATTTATTTATTTATTTTTGTAAAACTTTACTTTATTCATTTGCAAATACTTTTGGAAAACCTTTTATATTTGTAGGTTTTTCTTTTTCTGCTTTAACAAAGTAACAAATCTACTTTTAAAAACACTTGTATTGGAAGTATTTCTAATTATTTATTATTTAATATAATTTATATTCATGTTTAATATAGCACCTGTCCAATCTTCACCTAAATATGTTTAATTACTTAATTAAATCACCTTACATTCATATGTGATTTATACATTCAATGATTTATGTATGACATTGTGACTGAAAGGCAGTTTTATCAAAATGCATATTTCTCTCAGAAAAATAAAGCTGATATTTCTGTCAACGTAGCCTTTTCTAGCGCTCTTTAGAAATATCTTTTTTTCACAGTTTCAAATACAATCTTCATCAAACTCTACTCCAAATATAGTAAATGGTCACATTTTGTGCTTTCCACCTTCCAGGCACTCAAACATGTTTTACATCAAAGAACAACTCACCCACCTTCATACATTAGTGCAAAGTGTGTTAAGTGTCTTGTTCAAGGACACAACAACAGTATTCATCACTGCCAATCTTTTCCAATGTATTAAGACGAGCGCTTTTATCTGTCTTTAAGGCTGGGTTCTGCACACTTTAAATGCTGAAGTGCACATTCTTGGACGTCATTGATCTGCTGCTGCTGAAGATGAGCGGCGATCAGAACAGCCCCATGTAATTGAAATGTCCCTGATGCCAATGACAAATCAATACTGTTTGCTGTTACATTGCTTTTCCAGCGTTGGGGGATGGGCATCTACAGCTAAAAACTGCCCCCTGCCCGTCATGTTTGCATCTCACTGGGGTTCAATTTATCTAAAGTCCAAAAATAAAGAAATTGCAGCCTCCCTGTTGCCCTGAGCCGGGAGAAATAACTAGTCAATATTTGCTCTTGGGGAAGCGGTGAGAGGACCTGCACATAAATCACCCAGCATGCACCTGTCCAGAGCCTCAGCCGCAGAGTCGGAGTGTCAGGGCGTTTAGTATCACGCTGCTGTCCAAACGCCTTCATCACAGTGCCACACTGCAAAACAAGCTACATGAGTTACACGCACTTCGATTCAGAATATTTCTAATGATATGAGTGTTCAATAAATATGAATATTCAAAAGGACTGAAATCAATAATAATATTAGGATGCTTATTAAGTATCTGTTTTTTGCAGTGCAGGGGCTGGGAAGGACGCAGCTTTGGCAAAATGACTTTGACTGCCCCCCATCGAGAGCCACGGCGCAGCAAAGACCTGTGGATGGACTCATCATCGGACTCTCGCTGGTTTGACAAAAGCTTTTTCTCTGACAGACCTCCTTCAAATTCAAATTTATAGAAGTCATGCAGAAAAAGAATTTGATATTTTGTTGTTGTGTATCGTAAATGTATAATTTATTTTCACAACAAAAAGTTGCTATCCAAGGTCAGAAAGTTTTTCACATTAAAATTTTTAAATGACAATGGAGTTGAGATATTCAATTTCATTAAAACTAAGGGTCATTAAATGTGTGAACTTCATCTCACAGCAGAAAGTCCCAGGTTCAATACCTGTTGGGTGTGGCCTTTCTGTGTGGAGTTTGCAGAATCTGTGGTGGCTCAAGAAAAGGCTCAAAGGGGACATATTATGCTAAATCAACCTTGAGTTCTTAACCTTGTTACAACAGTATTTCCTTATCATTAGTTACTCAGAGTTGTATTTTGATGGATTCCTGCATGTTTGGGTTAATATTGTCCTGCAACTGAGGCTTCAGTGCTCAGAAAATTCTGTTTTCACCTGTTTTCACCCTTTACCCTTTCCCTGCCCACATCCCAATACTTAGTTGCGATTATTTAATGATTAAGATTCCAGGTGACACATGTAGGGTTATAAAATGTTATGTTTCTGTTACCAAGCCGTTTTAAATAAATATTGCAGTATGTGTAAAAATGTAAAAGGATAATCCATGTATCATTTAATACTAAGTACCTGAAAAAAGCATTATATTTCTCCTCTAATTTTTAGGAACGTATGATTCCAGATTGCTTTAAATATTTTATCTTCTGGTTAGGTCAAATGTTAAGAGGAGATCTGATTCTTGGTGTTTTGTGCAGCGGTGAGTGAGGACCTAAAGATCTATGTGTCTCTGTCAGACAAGTGCATACAGTACCTGCGGGAAAATTAGTTTGAATATATCACTGACGCACACTGTTTCTGATGCCCTTTCGGAGACAAATACGAGCTGTCCCTGAACGCCGCGGGTCTCGCTTCACGTCCTGTGTCAATGGGGACAGAGCCCGCAGCGCTGTCAGAGCCGGGAAATGGACGTAAATGCACGACCCTGCAAGACTGATGCGCTGTCGCAGGGATCCAAGAGTTATGTCTGCAATCACACATATATGTTTCAAAGGGTGTACAAGTGTTTTCTACACACAGGCTCTTTGAATTTGGATTGTTTATGTGTGGAAATCTCTAATATTGGGGCAGAGTCCGTTTCTCTCTTTCTTTCGTTCTTTTCTTTGCAACAGAAATGTATTTATTTAAATAACATAAGGTTTGTGTGCTGTCCTCTAGTGTAATTATTACCACTCTTGCCACATGTGTTATGAAAACATTAAATGGCCACTGTTTTAGAGTGACTTTCTACCTCCACAGGCGCTAGTGTTGTTACGATACTGACATTTAGATTCTAAGGATATACTCAATTCTTGGTAACAATTTTGATACCGCTGAAAATGATTTTTGTAGGTCAAGATTTTAGAACATAGACTGACATTTTCTATACAAAATCATAGTTCTTTCTCCATTGCTATTTCTAAAAAAAAACTCAAAATCATTCTGGAAATGCAACATTTTAGTTTTAAAATCAAAACACAACAGCAGAATGAACTGGTCAGAGTTCATCTTAAACCCAGTCTGTGGGCAAACACTCAAGTATTGTGTACTGCTATCTGTAATTTTTTAGCTCTTTCTGTTAGGTTTTCATGTTTCTTCAGCCACAAAAGACCACACTGGTGTAATTTCAAACGAAGCTCTTATTTATTTATAGTTTATTATTAAGGTTGCAGCAGCACGACCATCAGAGACTATTATGCAAATCGCTGCTTGACTTGGCAGACTCAGAAAGAGAAATTACAAAATTTTAATAGAGATTCTAAGACGGCATAATCGTCAATCGTCTAAAAAGTTATAAAAAGTTTGAAGCAAAATGGTCCCTCTGTCAGATGAATAGAAATAATAATTTTTAAAAAATCAATTGAGACAAAAAATAAATCTTTATTCACACAACAGTTTCAGTACTGGTGCCACTTTAAATAAAATTGCTTGAAGAAATATCCCACTGCTAAGTGTGAGCATCTCCTTTCAGATCTGTACTTTGTCAGTTTGTATAATTGTTTTGTCAGTGGGACATGATTTGGATCTTCTCGTTCACAGCAGCTGATGGTGGATAATGGCTTCCCCACTCACCATTTTTCCTTCTGCCGGCCCATGCATCTGTGTGTCTCTGTGTACCACTCGAAGACTTCCAGGGGTCCAACCAATCTGTTCAATCACGCTCTTCTACAGGTTTTAATACGGCTCTCTCAGGTCTAATTACCAGTGACAGACGACTGAACAAATGAGTGGAGGCGAAGACCAGGCCCCTCCTCCACCTCCTGGTCCTGATGTAAAAACGCACTTAACGCTTAGCAGGGTAAGCGTGAAGAGATTGAAATCACCTAAGCCTTTAGATGATGAGGAGGCAAAGAGATGGGGACATAAATGAGAGCAGGGACTCTTAATGTTCAGTGGCACATTTTTAATTGAAAATGACATTTATAGAGGCTTCAGTATGGAGAGCAGGGCAGGCACATGGGAAACCGCAGCATTGACTGTTATGCGAGATGACTGATCGAGCCGTATCATTAAACATGGCGTCTCATTTCAGTGACTATAGCGCCGCATTTCCATCACTGCTGAACATTTACTCCAATGCAATGATTAATTCAAGAATTCTTCACTCCGAGTCAATGATTTTGAACTGTTGGGTTAAAACCTAAGTGGGTCATCGGTCGGTCAAATATAGATTCTGTATTTATCTTGTTCATTCATACTATTCTGCTGATTCCACTTTGGTGTTGTGAGTGCTTGGACAGCTTGAGGCAGCATAAACCCCATTCATTTCCTCCAGCAAATTTCCATCGCTGTAGGCTGTTTATATTGACAGAAATTCCACAGCAGTTCCAAGGTGAGAGGCAAAAGTGTTTTATAAAATCCTTATCTTATGGTTAGGTTTTGATGAATAATTTGGGATTGAACCATAATCTTTTAATGCGAGACACTGCCAGACTTTTGTTTTTGTTCTTGATTTGGTCTTAGTTTATAAAGTGTCAGGTGGAAACAACAGCATTCTCCACGTTGCTCCTAAAGATGCTTTATTTATAATTGAATCAACCTGCATCCATAGATTTATGTGGGTCATTGTATTCTTCTGAAGGGACGCAAAGATCATCCCTTAAAGTAGCAGCTATATATACCAATATATTTAAGCCTGATTTGTCTAAGTTTTAGCAGTAAAAATTGATTTGAATTTTCAGTTATATATCCAAAAATCCCCTCAGGGTTTTTTGAGTATCTGATGTGTCAACTAAAGTGGCTTGTATGTATCACAATTGCCTCATTATGTTGCAAATGTTTTCCTTCAATTAAACTACAGAAGAAGTAAATAAATGTATGCTTTTTTCTTCTTCAAGTCAAGTGTCTCTTTAATTTGAGAAAACGTTTTGTTCATAATGTTCTTCTATTTCAGAGCGGTAGAAAATGCACCATTATAACAGGAGTAAGTTTATCTCATGATGTTTTGAATCCTAAATACAAGAACAATCTCTCGGTCTGTTATTGGCTTCTGATTGTCCATTAAAGCTTGGTGCTCTATTTTATTCTTGAGAAGGAAAAGCAGCACGTGGTGACAGTATAAAGCATTTAATTGACTGCAAACCTGGAAAAGAAAGTCTGATAAGTCTATTATGTTTGGAATGAGACCTGGTTGGATGTGTAAGGCCAAAAAATACACGCATGTGGACTGTCAGAATGTGTCAAAGGGTTTGTGAGAGCAGAGAACAAGTTAAAATAAAGGGTAACACTTTAAACTTTCTACTTCCTTCTCTCATGATTTGAAAATACTGATTAACAAGAACCTTCTTAGACCACATCTTCTTACACAAAGGTAATAACTTTGGTTGGTGAAAATGGCTCACTACGATCAAGACTAAAATGGCACAAAAAAAGTCTATAAGAAAACTCTAGATGATGTGTTTCTTTTGCATCTGTTCAAACTCAGTGTAGTGTTTTATGTGTCACGACGATAAAAGTTTCATTATTAAGATGTCTGCTTTAACTTGTATTCCTGTCACAACAGAAAGAACACCAGACACAAAGATGAACAAATCTAAATTGCTGTGAGATTTAGAAGCCATTTAAAGAGCTGCAGCTAATTTATGCTCTTGCTGCATTAGGGAACTGTGAATTGAATTTATCAAGTGCAGTAGCAGAAGATGAAATTACTGGAGAATAGGGATGTCACGATAACAAATTTTAACGTTTAAATCGATGTGAAAAGTAACATTACACTTTAACAATTATTCACAAGTGTGAGACCACCATCAAACTGACAAATCCTTAATTTTGTTTCATGACCATTGTCTTATATGACCAGCTTTATGGAATCAAACTTTCTGAATGATGTTAAGTTAATTTAAACATCAATAGCAACACGGCTAAAAGCTCTTTACTTTAGGTTTACCTTTTTGAGTATAGATTTCAATTACTTTTGCTTTATTTTGCTTCCAAAAGTCATATTTATTTATTTTTTTAGTTCTTACAATTACACTGTGACCTGAATAATCACAATTACCAATAAACTGAATAACCTTGACATTTATGTTGGAGCTTATCTAAAACATTGAGAGATTCTTGGTGTTTGACATTCTGGATAAGGCCTGTCTCAGTAAGGACAGAGATCTTAATGAGAACCTGGACTGAAACGTTGTCATTTGTGATGTGCTCTGCTGCCTTCCCCTGATAACGCCTGGAAACACCTCTTGTCATAGTTTTATTATGATAACACTGTGTGCTAATGCTTTTGTGTGTCGGCACTTATCAGCTACTGTTCAAGTAATAGGAGGAAAAGCCTTCTCACAAAATAAATAAGATTCGTATGCATGACCTGCCATGGCCTGCCACGCTTATGTGCCCATTTTGTATTTCTAATCCAAGGCTGTTATCTTAAAACCAATTTTCACACTTCTTTTTCCAACATTTCTCAAACTATTTCTTCACAAAGTTCTGTTACTTATTAATATAATCTAACAATCAGGCAGCGTATCATCTGCTTTATGCTCGGAAGCGATAAATGTGCTGCTTTCTAAATATTCTGTAAGAATTCCAGCCATGTCTTCACTGCCAATTCTCCCATCTGAGAAATGCATCTAAAAATAACCTCTAGTGAATGTAAATGGAGTGCGGGACATATTGTGTGTGTCAGCTGCCATTGGTGGTTTACAATTGTGTGTTTGTAGTTTATAAAGAGCGACATATTTGTGGTGGAACAGTCATTGTTTTCACCCTGCTGCCAATGTGTCTACTCACCAATCAAGCTTTCTTTTAAAATGGCTGGTTAAAATGATCTGACTTTAGCTGTTACTCCACAGTAACTACTTTAATCAATGAATTGCCAAATATCTTATTTACTTGGCTTTGAATTGTATTAAATGTAGGGATGGGTTAATCACTTTGCACATAGAGGGAAAAATATTCATAGAAAACAAATCAGTAGTAAACAAAGTCTGACAGAAAAGGTATATTGTTTACATTTATCAAAGGAATGCATGTAAAAGGAAGCAGCAAGAAAAAAGGTGTACCACAAGGTTCATTAGTGAGGCCTTTATTATTCACAACGTTGTACTTTCAAGTGAGCAGAAAAATATCAATCATCTAGTTTGAAAACACCAACACAGAGCTTCCAGTTTTGAGACAAGATTCAGCCTCCACAGAAACTATAAATAATAAAGTATCAAATACCTATATACTTGGTTTTCCATTGCAGTAAATGTAGGGACGGGTTAGTTTTAGTCACAAACTCTGTCAGAAAAAGTATATTGTTTACAATTATCAAAAGAGTGCATGAAAAAGAAATTTGAAAAAAGGGGTACCACAAGGTTCATTATTAGGGCCTTTATTATTCACAATTTTGTACTTTCCAGCAAACACATGTAGAAAAAAAAAATTTAATCCATTTAGTTACAAAACACGAACGCACATCGAGCTTCCAGTTTTGAGAGAAGATTCTGCCTCATTTTAAAGCTTCAGCACAGTAAATGGAGGTCAGGTTTGGCTGTCATAGATAGATAGGATTGTGCCAGAGCTCCACAGATGGTCCAATGTCTTGTGCACCCATTGTTGTATACTTGTTATTGCAATTCGGTCACACACTGTCCCAAACCCACACACTCAGGAAGAGGAGACAAATGGTAAATCCTCTCTATCTCAAGGCGCCATAGTGTTGTGAATATTTCCAACTGGCACAAGCAACATGCTGACTAATGGACCCACAGACAGTAATGTGTCACTTATTGGTTTAGTGGAGTGCTATGGGAAGTATTCTGATTTAAACACAACGACATTGCAAGACTATAAATAAGTTGTGTATCTGTGGTTAGTGGAACAATTGCAGCTGCAGCGACACATTTCTTTCTTGTGGTTAGTGTAGGTGTACTGGTCCTGTTGTAGATTAGTCCTGATGTAGACCTGGCTTAAACCTAGTTAGACTTGAAATACATGTTATAGTTTGGTAGAGAAGAGCTGCTCGCCTCCAAACCCAAAGGCGAATGGTTTGATCCCTTATGCCAGTTTTGCTTGCAGTTGTTGTGTCTTCTCCCACATTTCCTATGTTCTCTTTCCTCTATGTGTTCTGTGTTATTGGCGCTTGAGGAGGCAGAATGGCATCTATGGTTTTGTCAGCTAGTCCCCAGGGCAGCAGTAGCAGAAGTAATTTACCACCCCTGAGTGACGTGTTAAGTCTAAAGCTTTAACAAAAACATGATAATTACATATATTCATATTGTGACAAAGTGCAGCAATCTGACATCAAGTGAAATAAATAAACTTTTATGGTGATTATAAATAGTTTCCAATAATACTGATATGCCAGATGGGAGTGAGAAATTAAATTAAGCTCCCCTTCTGTGTGTTCCTCATCCCGCCACATGAAATGCAGCAGGTAAATTCAGCAGTACAGAAATAACCTCTGTACCTGACACTGAATAATGCGGCCTGCTGTGCCTCAGGAGGTTATATGACGGCATGTGTGTGTATATGTGTACTTCAGATCTAAACCAGAGGGCATTCTTTTCTGTTTTACTTTTAACGCATGATTCTAATTCATTGTGAAGTCAATGCAAATACTTCATACTGCCATATGTACAGTATTACTTGTCAATTTGGGGCGACAGTTCAGTTGGGAGAGTGTTAGTCCACTGATCTGAAGGTCGTTGATTTTAATCCTGTTTTGACATAAACATCCTTGGTTGAGCGGTCAGATCCAAGAATTCCACCAAGGCTAATCATTTGAGTCGTGTAATTGGAGTAAGAAGTAAGTAAGGATCATCTTGACCTTACACGATGGTAAACATTTAAAGACCACTTAAAACATGGCAGAATCAGTGAGCATTGCTGACTTTTGTACACGCCATAAAGTCTTGTTTGCCTTTTGTCATATCTAATTAAACCAGTAAACATTGAAGTCATGAACTCCACAAGAGAAAGTGGTTATGGTCACATGGCTACAGTCTGCACTAATCAAGATAATGAAGTGTAACTGAAGTGAGCACAGAGCTTCCTCAGCCCTGTGTTTGCACCTCACATACGCTGCTGTCGTGTCGGGTTGTGCCTTTTAACTCTGCATTAGGAGTCATGGCTGGAGTCGCGCTGTCATTCAGGCTTGTTAGTGTTGATTCTCTGAGCTGCAGAAACTACACAAGAGAACGGAAGCAGCCGTCTGATGTCACCACTAGAGGCCAGTGCAGCGGGGACTATTAATAGGCTGTTTGGCTCTGTAACAGGCAGCAAATGTATTCAGACAGAATAAAAGTAGAATTGTTCTGCAGACGGCAACAAGGAAAAATGACTTGGAAGAAACTGCGCTGAATCCAGATTTAGAGCCATACTGTTTGGCTCAAAACAAAAGCCCTTTTCAAAGATTTTAGCAGTAAATGTAGTTTTTATTTTTACAAAACATTGGCTGGTGAGTATTGGAATTGTCTTCCTTTGAATGTTGAGTTTGGCTTTAGATAAAGTTTCATTTCCAATCTGTTGTGCACGTTCCAGCGAAAACTGTTCAACTGTAATTTTCAGATCAAAGGTTTTTGCTCTGTTTTGTTCATTCTTCAGTCAGACTAGTATTTCATCATTGTTTGGTTATTGTTGAGCCATTCACTGTGTCCTTTTAGCATGCAGCCAAAGAATGGAAAACCAGATTTCTGAATTCTATTACCATTTGTAATTTGTGCCCTAAATAGCACAGCAGACAATTTAGATTCCACTTCACCTGAGCCATGCATTTCCCCACAAGAATCCAATGAAATGTTAATTATAAAATATTGAAATTAATCATTGTTCCACTCCTAAACCTGGACAAATGAAGAGACTAATGAGGCATGGCATGAATATGAAAGTGACTTTTGAAGACGGCATGAAAAAGATTATTTTAAATACTGTTTTTACTGCAAAACCTGTTGCCGAACACCTCTTAAAATGCACATCTACACACGCCTGATCCCATTTAACAGTTCTTCAGCAAAAACCTCACTAATGGAAGCAGCATTCACTTATTAATGATTCACAAAACTAGAAAATCAACATGCAAATACCTGACCTTCAATTATCTATCTGAGCTTAAAGGACCTTCCCACAAACAAGGACTTAGGCCAAATTATCACTTTATTTCTCCAATCAATGCTAATAGGTTTGGATTTTCATCGTTAAACATATTAAAATGTTCATTTGCCATTTTCTCCTCTACAAAATATGCTGCAGAGAAGCCAGTAGGAGGAATTTTATGCTGTTTGAGCACCTTTGGTACACGTCAACTCTCACTTCACACAGAGACAGAATGTGCTGTTCTTGATAGACATTTCTCCACTGTCTGAGGTGGAAATGAAGGAACCTGCCTTTATTTTAGCACCAATAATAGAAATACATTTCACTTGACTATATTTCTTCCCACTGACTGAGTAAATGTACTAGAGCATTGCCGCTGTAGTCGTAGTAGTTATTGCTGTTGGAGTAGTAGTTGCTGCAGTAGTTGTAGTTTTTGTAGTACTTGTGGTTATTGTAGTAGTAGTAGTTTTGGTTATATTTGTGGTTTCTGTAGTAGTAGTAGCAGACTAGAAGTTGTGGTAGTAGTAGTTTTTGTAGTTATTGTAGTAGTAGTAGTTGTAGTTGTTGTAGTTGTTGTAGTGGTTGTCATTGTAGTAGTCGTAGTAGTAGTGGCCTAGTAGTTGTGGTTGTAGTTGTTGTGGTTATTGTAGTTAGTTACTGTAGTAGTTGTACTAGAAGTTGTGGTAGAAGTTGTTGTAGTTATTGTAGTAGTTATTCTTGTAGTAGTAGTAGTAGTAGTAGTAGTAGTAGTAGTAGTAGTAGTAGTAGTAGTTGTTGTTGTTGTTGTTGTTGTTGTTGTTGTTGTATTAGTTGTGATAATTATTGTAGTAGTAGTAGTAGGTGTGATTGTAGTTATTGTAGTTGTAGTAGTAGTTGTTGTTGTAGTAGTTGTTGTTGTATTAGTTGTGATAATTATTGTAGTAGTAGTAGGTGTGGTTGTAGTTGTAGTTATTGTAGTAGTAGTGGTTGTGGTATTTATTGTAGTAGTTGTTGTAATAATTGTTATTCTTGTAGTAGTAGTAGTAGTTGTTGTTGTATTAGTTGTGATAATTATTGTAGTAGTAGTAGGTGTGATTGTAGTTGTTGTTGTTGTAGTTGTTGTCATTGTAGTAGTCATAGTAGTAGTGGCCTAGTAGTTGTGGTTGTAGTTGTTGTGGTTATTGTAGTTAGTTACTGTAGTAGTTGTACTAGAAGTTGTGGTAGAAGTTATTGTAGTTATTGTAGTAGTTATTCTTGTAGTAGTAGTAGTAGTAGTAGTAGTAGTAGTAGTAGTAGTAGTAGTAGTAGTAGTAGTAGTAGTAGTAGTAGTAGTAGTAGTAGTAGTAGTGGTAGTAGTAGTAGTAGTAGTAGTAGTAGTAGTAGTAGTAGTAGTAGTAGTAGTAGTAGTAGTTGTTGTTGTTGTATTAGTTGTGATAATTATTGTAGTAGTAGTAGGTGTGATTGTAGTAGTTGTTGTTGTATTAGTTGTGATAATTATTGTAGTAGTAGTAGGTGTGGTTGTAGTTATAGTTACTGTAGTAGTAGTGGTTGTGGTATTTATTGTAGTAGTTGTTGTAATAATTGTTGTAGTTGTTGTAGTAGTTGTAAAGTATGGCATTCAATTTTATCCATCTGACTTGTTGTGCTTTTTAAAAATATCTTGAAAAACATGCATGCTGGCACGCTTGTGTTGGACTTAAGACGGGACATGGACTGGAGTCAGACTCGACTGACACTTTTGATGACTTGAGACTAGACTTGATAAAATGAGCCAACACTTGGACTGCAATGCCAGTGACTTGGAAGTTGATTTGGACTTGGAGCTCTGTGACTTTGAGACAAATTGATTCCTGTCTTTTTTTTAAATGGAAAACAGTTTACTCTTTACAGTTGACAGTTACATGTACTTTACCTATTTAAGTTTTACAGGAACTTCTCTATTTAGAACCATTCACAAAAATCAAACGAACTGCAAAAATATGAGCTGTATTCTTTCTGGTATAGACTTGAAATGACTCAAAGTAGGACACTGACTTGGGACATGACTCAGACTTGAGACTCACTTATAAAACAAGCACTTGGTTCCACTTCTACTTGTCTCCATGGAGATAGATACAGTACGTTTTATGCCATACTGTGGAACATTCCAGGCATAGCAATAACATCTCCGTGGAAACAAGCAGGTGATGAACTCTCCTCGAGAAAAGCTACACAAGTGCACCTTTAGGTTTGTCTATAATGCATTAATTCCAAAGAAATCAAAGGGGAGCGAGACTGTCCTCAGAGTATACAGTGTCAGATTTCCAATGCTTTATGTTCTTTTTATTTGTTTGAGCTTGATTGATACAGCGGCCAACCACTCCATTTTAATCCCATGCATTTTTAAAGAACTTCTGGTATTGATGCAGGGAACTCATTTCCATTGACTCTCTCCGTGTTGTAATATAGCAGGGACAGTGCTGTGCGGGGCTTCATATTGATTCGGCCAAAGCTCTCAGAATTGTGATTCATTACAAAAACCAGCAAAGCATAATAGAGAACTAACACTGTCCTCTCTGTTAAAAGTTCTGGGGTTTGCAATATGTTCCAAATGAAAAGTATCCGTTGAATAGCAAATGTCAGCATATGGTATTGTACTTTTTGAATGCAGCTGCTAATAAAAAGCCTCATCTCTTAACAAGATTTTTCATGGACAAAAGGATAGGTGCATAATACTGCTATAGAATCAATACAGATGTGGCTTGAAATGAACTTTCTACTATGTTGGTTTGATGAGTGAAGAGAACAGAAATAGTTGGATTGAATTTGGTGAAGATGAACTTTCAAAACACAGAAGAGCATTTAGATTACCACCAGATGATAGATTTGCATTTTAATCTCTGCAGAGGGAGACAGAATAAATTACTCAAACATGAAGAAAAACAAAATGCAGGTGTTATTTTTGATTTGGAAACAACATAACATGGTTTTAAAGGTGCTGTACCTTATTTTTTAACATGTATTAAATGTTTCCCTCGCTTACCTAATGCATTCAGTGCATCGTAATTATTCATGACTTTATAAGCACTTTTTACAACTTTCAATGTCTAGAGCAGAGTTTATGTCACTGTAAAGCATGCAAACAGCACACTTCCTACTTTGACGAAATCAGATAATAAAACGCTCTCAGATGCAGACAGCACACAGCGGTCTGATTCTGATCCTATGGGTTGCTCATACAACATATCTGTAAAACTGGTACAACTCCTTTGAAGCTAAGGAAAAATGCATTTAGAGTATAAATGATATTCATAGGTCTGTTCTTCGGCTGAGGACATGATTAGTGAAGTCAAAGGTGTTGTGGCAAAAATATTTCAAAACTATGAGGTAACTCCATTCATCTTACCCAAACTGCACTCAAAAGACAACGACTGCTGAGAAGTGCATGCTTAAACAACTGTTTATGCAGAAAAGTATTTGGAAACAGTGGATTTATACGTTAGAATCCAAAATCTTCAGCTAACTCAGTCCATATCTTCTCGTTTTTGACATACATAATCTAATCTAAATTAAATAATTAGTTGACTGATAAAAACCTTGGTCGAGTATGGCACATTGACCAATTAATTAACTAAACAACAAAGGGGGGAAAAAAGGATTACAGCTCCAAATATTGACATCTGCCCATGATCTGTGATAATTGTGAGTGATTAAAATGTTATGGCTGATTGATAAACAGTTTCCAGCTGATGCTTATATTGCGCACACAGCCTCATGGTGACGGTTTTTCCTATATCCACTGCATATTTGAGCGCACAATAACCCAGAGAGTGCACTCCTGAATATTTTAACACCTCTGCTTATTGTTCTTGGACCAAATTGTTGTTCGTCTTAAATCGCCCGTAGCAGTTCCATATTTTAAATGATTTCTCGTGCTGCGAAGAGTGGGTTCCTCTATGAAATCTATTTACATTATTAAGAAACATGTGGTGAAAGAGTGTAAATATGTGAGTTTCAGCGAAAAGAAAAGGAAACAGTTGTAGTGACTGTCCTCAAGTCACACTGTCTGGGGAAAAGCACAGCTGACGCCTTTCAGGGAGGCTGTTTATGTTGGAATTTGAAGTGTCCCTGCTGGTTTAAAGTAAATATTGTTTTGGTCATCAATATGTATTAGTTGTTTTATAGTTTAGTAAAGTAGATAACATGTATAAACAGATTTCTTTCTTTGACAGTGTTTTAGCTTTGTGGTTTGTTGAATGTTTGTTGTTGAATGCTGCTCAATAACTTCTGCTTTAAAAACTAAATGGAGCTTAATGCACATTCAATTATCAACTGAAAAAACAGTAAAATAATGTGCCATAAAGATTTATTACAATGGCCAAAAACAAATGTATTGCTTCATAGAGAGCGCATTTACTCCCAAATGTTAGGGTCAGAATGAGTTTTTGCAACAATTAAGATTATTTTAACACATTTTAGGCAGTTGTATAGTTGCATAGACTATGACCAGACCTTGATAGAGCTGGGTGTTAAAAAAAATACATGACACAAACAAAAATACATTTTGTTTTCACCTTGAATTGAAACAATTTTTGATTAGTTGTACATCCCTAAGGCCTTGTACTAGGGCTGCATAATTAGTCAAAATCAAATCAAAATTTTGATGGATGCAATTAGTAAATCGCAAAGTGCCATAATTTCCTCCACAAACAACTACATATCTTGTTTTATTCTGCACAAAAACTAAACGCTGTAGTTTAGATGTAAAAACAAGCAACAAAAATGCAACTAAAAGCGACAAAATGTAATAAATGAAGTCTAAAAGTGACAAACGTGACTAAAAGTGACTAAAACATAGCTAAATGTGATAAAACACAACTATAAGGGACAAAAATGTGTCTAAAAGCATCAAAAATGTGATTTAAAGTACAACAACCGAGAAATTACGACTAAAAGTGATAGAAATAGGACAAATTCACATCTAAAAGTGATAAAAAACATAAGCAAAAGTGACCAACAGGTGACTAAAAGTATCAAATGCAAATCAAAGTGACAAATACGCGACAAAAAGCAACAGGACGACACTCAAGCAACAGCAATGATACTAAAAGCAACATGCCAAAAAGCGTCAAAAATGTTCTGAAAAACTTTTATTCGTTTGCCAGCCCATGTTTCAGATTTAGGGTCAATTCTCGTGGTTGTGTTTAAAATATGAAGTTTGAACAGAATCCCATTATTAATATCATAAATCCAATCTCAATCGCAATACTGATGAGAAAAATCACAAATAGATATTGTACCCCAAATCGTGCAGCTCTAACTTGCCCATAAAAAATACACGTTTTTGAATTGATCATTGCGAGACGGAGCCAGTCCTTTGAGGTGAGGGCTGCTCTCTCTTTATAGCTTTAATATATTCACTTCAAGCTGGAAAAACAGGATACTTAATTTGGTAAATATTGTACTTCAGAGTTCAAGCCAGCGATTATTTGCTGCAGTGTGGTTTCTTATTACATCTGATACTCATCCCTCACAAACACACGCCCTGACTGTCAATATAAAACTAGTTTGCTGAAGTCCCTCTGTCTTCATTTGTGCGACAGGCGGGTGTGTGCGTGTGACACTTTGGGATGAAAAGTGTATCCATGAGCGCTGGGAGTGGTCACAACTGCTCTCATCATCTAAGCACCACAGGAACACAAGTAATGGTACGTCTTAATGAAGCGACACCAACTGATATTAATGTGTTTGAGGCTACAGCGGGGTCAGGAGGCGTACAAACTTATGGACATCACGTTAGTTTGTGTCCAGAGAGTCTGAGAAATAGCTTTTTCTGTCAAAGGAAAGATTACCACCCAATTCCAGACCCAAGCAATTCTGAAGAAAAACAGTTTGAGTTGTTATTGTTTCCAGAATAGCAGCACATTGCGGCTTTGTCCTCTGTGAGCGCTGTGCTTCGGCCCATAATGGGAAATCCAAATGTGCCCGAGGACACACTTATTAACAACTGTAGAAGATGTGTTAAAAAAAAGGCATAGGAAAAGTGGCAGCAATGCAAACACAAAACATATTCAAACTAGCAATGTCTCTGTCTCTCTACAGTTTAGGTTAAAGCTTTAGAATTTGATTATGTCTTAAGCGTCTAGGGAGCCTGCATTTCATTAAGGACAATACTTGTTTTATTATTTTTATGGTATAATTTCTGACCACAACCAGCCTGTGTGATTACAAAAGGCCACCACCTTTTGTCACCAAGTTGAAAAGAGGTCTGTAAATAATTATGTTTTATAATGTGTCCGATTTATATTGTGCCCTTCAAGAAATCCAATGCATTGATTCATTCACACCAGAATCAGTAGTGGAAAACTGCTTCTGTAACCACAGCTGCCCTGGGGCCGGCTGACAGAGCTGAGGCTGCTAATCTGCGCCATTGGCACCACCTTAAGAACCCAGTGGCAGTTTGCACTCGGGCCCCTGCTGCCTCACTTTGGCTCCTGGTGTTCGAGCGGTCTCCCATCCAAGTACTGACCAGGCCTGGCTCTGCTGAACAGTGTGTTTTTAAGGATTTTACATTTAGCACCAGCTTTGATTCATGTGGAAAGGTCAAGTAAGAAAACCAGACATTTACAGTTTTAAAGCAAATTACACAGAAATCTCAGCTGATACACTCACATTCGCTATGTGCTCTTTTGAATTCTTAAATATCTCAACCTTGTGGTGGGTGCCCTTGTCTGCACGTGTCTGCTGTGCTTTTTCCATTTCTTGTTTAGACATTTTGTTCCACACAAATCCATCCCTCAGACCTCATGAATACAGTTTAAAAAGAGTGTATTCACAGTTTGTGCAAAGTGGAATCACACATGAACCCACGCAGAAGCACAATTTGAGACCACCCGCAACGAATATTAATGGACTTGGAAATATGTGTTGTTGTGTTTCAGTATTATTTATTTATTTATGCCCATTTAAATGAAATGCATCAAACTGATATCAATATGTAAAATCAATCATATACAGAAATTTTACTTGAACAGCTTTTAAGTAAATTACACATTTGCTTTTTTTTTAAATAAAATGCGATGATGTATTGTTTAAATAATATGTTAACAAAAGATTATTGAGCTCCAATTCCATAAAGTTATGCTATATCGGGCATATTGTAGTAAAGATGTAGTGGACTAACTATTTTTGTTTTCTTCACCTGGATGTTGAAGACGCCAAACAGAGCAGTGTAGCTTTCACACTTCACAGCATCAGGTGACCAGAGGTACTCAAAACATCTAAGGAACATAATCCCATCCCACTCTTTTCTCTGACAAACATAGCCTGTTACAACGACAACAACAATAACATGTTTTTTCTTAGATTTTAAATATTCCATCTCTTTTCAACAGATGTGCAGTTACTCAGGTACATTTACTTTAGTCACTTTTCAATAAAATTCTGCTTCTCGGAGTAGTTTTCAGACTTGAGCAATGTATTTTAAAAAGATTTGGTTACTCTTCGCACTGTGGAAAAGCTTTATTTTGTCAATATTAAATGTTAAAGTGAACATTTGTGTTTCTTACCGCTGCTTCAAACATGATTTAGATTTTGACAAATGCCAGATTCTGAGCATTATTATAAATATGTTTTGTCTTTCTAATTATCTCAACATGAAATTGCTAATGAGGTGTTACGTCCACACAGTTACTATTTTCTTTCTTCAGCACTAGGTCCCTCAACATGAGTAATTTCTTGTACTTCTATGAGCAATATTATTTTAAACCAATGGCACTCTCTCTTCTTGCTATACTCTACCCACCTCTGCTTCTCTGCAAAAACATCCTCATTGCTGCTCTAATTTTTCATTTCCCTAAATACAAACCTTCTCCAGCAGCCCTTGAACGATCTCTATTTGCGGCATGACCACTCGATGAATTAGTCACACTCTCTCTGGTCGTTGGCAGATTCTCCTTCCCTGGCTCTTGAGTCGGCATCAGTTGTCGGTGGGCTCTGGGCAGACCGTCCCAGCGGGGAGCCACAAGTCAATAGAGGAGGCGTGCGCGGCCATCGCTCCTGCGTCCTTTACATTGGGCATAAACCAAGTCCCACTGTGTGATGGAAGGCTTTGTTTTGCCTGCTGTCTGTTCAAGGGCATCCACACACCACTGGGCCCTGTGTCATTAATACAGAGCTTCAAGAGGCTGCAACACTGCCCTGTGTTAACTTCAATGTCTGTGTTAAAGGCCATCGATCGTCTCCATGGAGGTGTCATTGCGTTGAATGTTTCACAATATGGTAATAAACTGTCAATCGTTTATCAAAAAAGTCAGGGCGACTGGACGTTCTCTGTGGTTCGTCCCAAACTTTGGATTGCCCTTCCTCCACACATGAAAACTGCCCCTTCAGCTGATGTTTGTAAAGAACACATCATGCTATAGTGATTTTTTTTTCAACTTTTAACCATGTTCTAACATTGTCCCATCATCAAAAACATACCAGGAGTTGCATTTAGCTTAATTCACGCTAGTTTAAGAAAATCCTCTCCCCTTCGACCTTCTGAATTCCCTCGATGACTGACGTTTCTCGATAACTGACATCACTTATACAAGAATATTCTGTTTTTAATTCTGTATAAAGCATTGCCAGACTCATGAGCATTTCTGTTGTCTAATCATGATCATTCCAACTGCGTGGCTTCAAAGAAAAGAAAACCGGTTTGTTTGTTTCAAACTTTTGTAATTTCCTCTACAGCCAGTAGATGGCGTTAAAACTCAGTAAGTTCTGTGGGAAACAGCAAACATAATGATAAAACTAAAGGCACACAAGAGAATGTTTAAAGGCTAATAACAATACAAATGATGCATAATATTTATCCCTTAAATCTCATTTTGTCTCAAGACTCAAGATCTTCAGGGTTTTCTATTGCTGATTTTATTTTTTTTAATCATTGGTTCATGTTTATTTTTTGTACTATTTATGCAACGTGATTTAAGTAATTATTGATTTACTTATTGTTTTACTCTGGGCAGCACTTTGGAAACCTTGTGTTACAAAAATGTGCTATCCAAATAAAGTTGTATTGAAGCGGACTTATTAAATTGCAGGTGTTTTTATTGCTTAAGAAACAAATATTCTAACTGTGAGCAGGATCGCCTCTCCGTTGAACTTTAAACTGCTCATCTCCATGAAGACAGACAAGTTTAATTTCATACTGCGAAACAGTCTAGTCAAGATATTGCAATTTTATGGTTTGCTTTGATTTGATTTTACTGGTTTTGTTGTTTTGGGACTCGTGAGACCAAATTGAGCACTTATTGTACCTGTTGTTTTCAATTGTTTTGTGTTTGTGCAGAACTTTGTAAACGGTTTCTGCTCATAAAATGTGCTGTATAAAGAAGTGGATTTGGATTTGGACAAAATAGAACCCCTCTGTCACAGATTTGTCTCCATTTTGACCATTTTTGTTGAGTTTCCTTCCTGGTTGAACATGAGCAGCAGATGTGACATGTAGAGGTAATTCCATATCTGTTACCTATAGCAGCAATACTGTAAGCAAGGCCCAAAATCTATGTAAATTACACAATAGTTAGGAATTGACAATAATTAATACCTGATAGCGCCTTTGATTTGTTAGAAAAACGTGTCATTTGCTGTAAATTGTCACAGAGGGATTCTGTTTTATAACTTCCTTTAATTTTAAACTTTTCAAAATGTCTTCACAAATTGCAACTTCATGGATGTAAAATTATGATAAATATTTACCATAAATACTATCCACCAAACTAAGTAATAACGCACCTTTAAAATATGAAGATGAAGTTTTTGTTGAAAGAATGTTAGTCTTCAGAGATGAACCTGCATGCCATCTATTGTATATTCAAAAACAGAATCTTCATTGCTTTGTCAAAAATAATCAGAACAACAGAGACAAAAGTTACAATATATATATAAGATATGTGGACGATACAAGTGATTGAAGACAACGATAAATATTGCTCATATTCTCAGTTTGCCACAGTAGAGTTAATGGATCCACCTTGTTTTCTGTGAATGTTTGTGCAAAAACCTCTACTTTCCAGGGAGGACAAAGACTCCCAATTGAATTTACACCTCAAAGAAATGACACACATTTGAAGCCTGATTGGAAAAACTGCCAGACAAAATGATGTTCACTTATCCATTAACGAGTAAATACCGCACTTATTACACTAAAAATTAAACGAATAATTCCTGAATCACCTGCAATACCAACAGAACAGCCGTCTGAGATTAAGATTAGATGTTGTTGGTGCACTTGGGATCACACAGTTATGGGACGTCCATGAAGATTCTGAGCTCTTGTCACATCTTCCCCAAGGTGTGAGCCAAAATAATCACGCAGAAGACAACAGCAACCCACATTGTGCGTCTTTTCTGTTGAATAAAATGAGAAAAACTCCCCAAACAACACAGCAGTCGTCTCCAAGTTAATTTGCTTTCATTTGATGTATTTTGTCACTTTAATTCCCCTGGTTACTTTGCTTAAATCATTGAAATGTGTAAATGTGCTCTTCATATTACTGGTCTCATTGGGTATAAAAAGTGGAGATGAGTTAAGATCATAGAGCCTATTAAATTGTGAAATGTACGTGAATCTTCTTAATGCACGTTGGGCAGCACTCTGATAGCACAGACAGTGATTCTCTAGAAAGCGCTGGGCTCTTGGGTGTAAGTCATTCTTTTCCCATTTGCTTGCCTCAGTTTCTCCACAAAAGCCTGTATGATCTTCTCCTTTATACTCCGAGCTTTATAGTGTCTCTTCTGTCTTCCACCATAAGACAAAGGCAGGAGAATAGATCCTTTTGGCTTCATTAATCTGCTGACTGGCTCCTCCCGCCTGCCCCGGGCTCAGAGCAGTGAGCGCACGGCCGTTTAATGTGGAGTTAAGTGATGCTGAGGCTGCACGCACTGGTGTCTGCACAGGCACAGGGATAAAGAGCAGCTATTAGCGCACTTTTTAATGGCTGTAATCATATCTATTCTATTGTCTTCTGCTGCACAATGCAAACTGCCTGGTGTTGAGAAGCCACTGTGCTCTGGTGGCAATGGAGTAATGAGTGCACTTGTGTGTAAAGCTAGAAAATACTGAAAATACCAGGTGGGGGTGAGATAAAAGTAAATTCATCCTTTTATCTGAAAGGAAACTCATTACTTTATAATTAAATCCTTATACATTATAGAGTCACATCAAGTATTGTTGTTGTTATTCTTGCATTGTTTCTCACTTTTATTGGTGTGCATATACTTTTCTACTTAGGTAATGCTGTCTGTCTCTAGCCTTTTTCATCCACACTGGCACTGACCAATGAAAACATGATATCCATTCTGTGCCAGCGCCTGTCTCAAGTCCTCTAAACCAGGGCTATTCAACTTGCGGCCTGGGGGCCAAATCCGACCCTGCAAACGATCTGATCCGGCCCATGAAAACTTGTATTTTCTCTTAATGACTGGTTTCACTCTGGATTAGTACTATTTTACACTTTTTTGGTCCTGGTTTAGACCTCATTTAATTCTGCTTCAGACCTGGTTTGATTTTGGGTTAGTTTTGGTTTGATTCTGGGTTTGTCCCAGTTCAGACCTGGCTGGTATCAAGTCCCAGTTTACTTCATCCTGGATTGGCACTTTTGTACAGGAAGAAGAATTTAGCATTTTGTGTTTCCACAAAAAATTAAATATAGCTGTAGTTATTTCATCATTACTGAAACAGATGGATATTTTGACCCCCAAATTTTGTTCAAAGCAGTGGTGCGTCATACATCTCCGAAAAATCTGTCCTTCAGAAAAATGTACCTGAACAGCATATACGTCTTGTGCCCATGAAGAATGAATTGCCGTGACAATTTCAGTAAGCGGTGATTTAACGAACCAAAACATCTGCAGAGTTACCACTAGAAAGGATGGAGACAGTCTTCTTCTATGTTTCTTAATCATATGTTATGTTGGAATAAAAATGTCTTTAATTCAAGGACGAGTCGATCTCCAACATGCATTCATGATAAAAATCTGAATAATGCTACTGATCGGTTCAATTAGAAAACAAATTAAGGCAAAAATAACGGAAATGAAAGAAAACAAAACGCACATTTACATACGAGAATACATTTGCAGCAAACAAGCAAAACAACTCTCACTGCTGAACTAGAAAACATTATTATTATTCATTGTATTGGCCGACCATTTTAAACAACAAACAGATTACAGATAAATTAGAGATAGATTTGTGTCAGTAACTTTCAACAGAAAAATCACATTAGGAATCACACATCGTTTAAACACTTATGAAACGCCTTTTTCAAACTTTGGGCACAGAAAAACACTACAGTTTAACAGGGAAAGTCTAAAGCCACCAGCCTCGAACAGAGAGGGAAGAACTTTAGTTGTTATGAGAGTCTTGCCACTAGAGCTGCTTCTGCTGCTGATTCACTTTGATGTAATGAGAACTCCAGCATTAACCTTTTCAAAGACAGGCTCCACATTAGACTGTAGGGACTATTTTAGACTCAGGCAGGTGGAAAAAGAGGACAGTTTTTCTACTTCCAAACCAAGAATATATTTATTTGATACAGCAATGGACGGTTGTGCAACATTTTCCTCAGCACTGACTTGAAATGTTTATGCAATATGAAGAAAACTGCACATAAAAGCATGACTCAAATTTGTAGTGGGCACATTGGAGAGCCTGTCAAAAACGTGTGTGGATAAATATGCACGTTTTGTGTTGGTATTTTGTAGGCATTTCTTGCAGCAGAAAAGGATAGCCGTGTTTGATTTGGTTTTACGTTTAAAGAGAATAGCTTTGAGTTTGAAGACACTGTAGAGTTGGTTTCTGGCTTAATATCGCCACCTGCTGCACAAAATGGGAACAAATCAGCCTATTCTGTGCTTGCAAGGTGGTAAAATAAATGGTCACATTTATATAGCGCTTTTCTACCTTTTTTAAGGCACTCAAAGCGCTTTACATCAAGGAACCAGTCACCCATCCACTCACACATTCATACACCAGTGTACGCAGACACTGGGGGCGAGATGGGTTAAGTGTCCTGCCCAAGGACACAACGGCATTATTCATCTGAAGGAGCTGAAATCGCACCACCAACCTGCGGGTCAGGGGATCTGACCACTCAACTACTCCATGTCTGGAGTGGGATTCGAACTGCCGACCTTCGGATCAGAAGGCGCCCACTCTACCTACTGCGCTACTGCCGCCCCTAGGTGCAATCCTCTCATCTTCATCTTACTTCGGCCAAAATTGTCTGTAGTACTGTATTACTAAGATACTTTTAACCCTTAGAGGTGATTACATTCCCTTTAATATAAATTATCCATCAATACCTCTGCTTACATGGTTAAAACAAATGCACAGTAAGTGACAAACATGCATGTCACATATCACCAGCTAAACCATTTGGTTTCTTTTTTTTTTTTTTTACCTTACTACTACTACTACTACTACCACTACAATAGTAGTAGTAATAGTAGTAGTAGTAGTACTAGTGCTACTTACAAAAACAACCACTACAACTACACTGCAAGGTGCTTCTTACTTTGACAAAACTGTGTGACGTCTTTTGCTTTGATCATTCATGATCCTATTACACAGCTGTGATCCTGCGCTAATAGCAGCACGTAGGCAGAGTGGCACTCATTCTTCACAACCAGAAGGTTGCAGAGTTTGCATGTTTCTCATCGTGTCTGGGTTGATTTCCTGCGGGCTAAGGAGCCCTGACAGGGCCAAGCTCACGATCTGGAGATGGTGCCCAGGCGCTGCACTGCAGCTGCTCCATCTGTCCCCAGTGACAGTTGGTTGAACTATGGGTCAAATGCAGAGAATACATTTTCCTACCTCGAGGGACTAATAAAATAAACACTTACCTGTGTTACTAGTCTAGTGTAAAGCAATGGACATTCAACTTTGTGGGGCCCCTAGTAGCTGGTCGGGCCCTATGGATTTGCACACTGAGCCTAGAAACCACTGATTATCATTGTCAGCACTAAAGTTCAGCACATTCTACTTTTGTTGCATATTGAACCTCATGCTTTTCAAAATGGTGTATTGATAGAACCTGAAGTACCTGTTCTTGAATGTCAGCACACACAGTGCAGTCGAGTCCGGGCTGCACAGAGGTCTGAATGGAGTCAGACAAAGGCTCCAGCAGCAGTGCCGTTATTGGTGCTGAATGTTTTATCAGCATCATCACTTCACAGGGAGTCTTCCTCTGAGCTGCTCTCACCTCGCAGGGGTTCTGTCTCCAAGTTCATCCTTCACTGTTCTGTTTACAGCAAGTGTTGCGTACAGATGAGGCTTATAAACAGTAGCTCTAAACCAGTGTTTCTTAATTATGTTAAATCGACTTTTGTTCACTATTCTTTGAACTAACGGTGCTCCCTCATCATAACCCTCCTCAGAGTTGTAATGTGATTGATTCTTGCATGTTTGACTAGTCTTGTGTTCTCCCTCATTTGAGGCTTTAATCGCCATAAATGTCCTGTTTTCACCTACCCCCTGTCTCCTCCCACTGCTCTGTATTTACCTGAATAGGGTAATTCCCAACCCAATAAAAAATGTCACATAACAATTTTTTATCTATAAAAACATGTAAATGAGAATCTGCTGCATGTTAGAGTCAAATGTGACCATGAAAAGGCATGTGAAGCATTTATTTATGTATTAAAATCAGTTCTGCCTACTATACATTGCCTTGTTGCTCGCCCACTGCAGCCCTTGGTCCTATTATGCATCCATACAGCACAAAGTCTTAGACACTGTTGAGTGTGTGGGAGCTCTCTGGCAGGGTCTGACAGTGGAGCTTTTGTTTCTGTTTGTTGGTGTTGGCGAGGGCTAAGCTGGTCTGCTACACAAAGCATGACAACACGAACAAGTCATAATGGCCTTGATAATGACTTGATGTCTTTGTAGCAACAGAAAGAGTTGTTTTTCCTCACTTTTATGGAAAACATGCAGAAAGAGAATGGAAATGCACTGTCTTTATTTGAAGTTGAACGAAATAAACCGTCTGGAAAAGTATTTGTAAAACAATAACATTAAAAAAGCTGATGAGGTAAACACAAAAATGGAAAGGTAATACATTTTAAACAGTACCTTCATAAACAGAGTGGTGCTTTTTGGGTACTTTTTGGATAGGCAAAATGAACAGCACTTTGAGTAGAAATAGAATTATATTTACAGTAATACTTTTTACAATGTATTTTTAATTCTTCAAAATGCTGGATGAAAAAAAGATATTGGGTAATACTTAATTAATAACTACACATATCCCTGCCTTTGTAAAGTACGATTACTAACTAATACCATAACCCTAATTACTAACCCTAGTTGATTAGTTACTAAGACTGAATCATGCTTGATAAACTATTAGTTCACCATGAATTAAGTCTAAGGCCCATGCTTAATCAAAGTAAATTAAGATGTAGTTATTATAAAGCAGTAGTTTAATTTTTTGTTTTTCATTTTTAGGTCATTGTTCTATTCCAATTAATTTAGACATTGTTCTATTCCAAGTACTTTAGAATAAGTTTGTTTGTTTTTTGTTGCAAACTGCAACTTTAACTCACAACTCACACAAACAAAAACGCTATAATTCAGCTGTAATGAACACAGCCTCAAACTGGAGGGCTTTTCCTGCAGCTACAGTTTTACTGTGTTAGAAGTTGGGGCTCGCTTTAGTCAAACTCCTCCCTTCAATAAACCCTGACAGCTGGTCCGGGCCATAGCTCGTACCAGGGGCAAAACTGCTTTAATCGGGTTTGAGTCCCTGTAATGAAATGTGCTGTTCATAAGACCCGTAACCATATTATAGCAGAAGAAGGAGAAGGAAGAGGAGGAGGAAACTCGATATCGAGGTGGCCTCCATGGCAACGCAGCCGGGGAGTACACGAGTCCAATGTTTGGGAGGATTTTTGAAACAGATTTGACGGGCTTGAGGGGAGACGACAGTGGGAAGGGGGCACGCTGGAATAGTTACACGTGCTGAGTGAAAAGCCTTTTGGAAATACCATTTGAATGCCTTTCTTGGCATCTCAGGTTGTACTCATAAAGACAGATGTATGGGATTTACATTTGGTTGTTGTCACTGAATATAAATGTCAAAGCAGAGGACACTTTCTGTATCTGTAATACAAGTGCGGCTACTACTGCTACTTGTATTACTATTTATACTACTACTACTGCTTCTACCACTACTGCTACTTCTACTGCTACTATTGCTACTATTTCTACTACTACTACTACTACTACTACTACTACTGCTAATTCTACTGCTACTCCTACTACTACTGCTTCTTCTACTACTGCTACTCCTACTACTACTACTGCTACTACTACTGCTACTTCTAGGTAAGGCAAGGTAAGGCAAGTTTATTTGTAGAGCACAATTCATACACAAGGCAGTTCAAAGTGCTTTAAATAACAAGGAAAATGTTATTAAAATAACAGAACACATAAAGACATACAGAATCATTTTTTTAAATGTTTTAAAAAGAAGAGAATAGATAAATCTTTCAGTCGTATACACATCTAAACAGAACTGTTTTTAGCCTAGATTTGAACATTGTCAGAGTGGAGGCCTGTCTCACGTCTTCTGGAAGACTGCTCCAGATTTTAGCTGCAAAAAACTGAAATGCTGATTCCCCATGTTTAGTCCTGACTCTAGGCACCAGCAGCAGGCTGGTCCATGTTTAGTCCTTACTCTGGGCACCAACAGGAGGCAAATCCCTGAGGTCCTCAGAGTCCAAGATGTTTCATATGGCACTAACATGTCAGAGATGTACTTTGGTGCTTGGCCGTGGAGAGACTTGAACACAAACAGAGCTGCTTTAAACTCTATTCTCTGACCCACAGGGGGCAGTGCAGAGACCTGAGAACAGACAAATGTGGTCGAACTTCCTGGTTCCAGTCAGGACCTGAGCAGCATTCTGGATGTACTGCATCTGTTTTACAGCTCATTTGGAGAGGCCAGTGAGCAGGCCGTTACAGTAGTCTAACCCAGTGGTTCTTAAACTAGGTTTATATTCTCAAAACATAAGATATAAGACTAATTTATCACTTTGCGTGTCGCCTATTTTTTGTGTTTGGGGGTCGCAAATGTGAACTATTGTTATTTTGGGGGTCATGACTGAAAAAGTTTGAGGACCACTGGTCTAACCTATAGGAGACAAATGCATGGATAAGTCTCTCCAAGTCCGGTTTAGACACTACACCTTTAATTTTGGCAATGTTTTTTAGATGGTAAAAGGCTGATTTGATGTGGCTGTCAAAGTTCAAGTCTGAGTCCATTATTACCCCCAGATTTCTGCATAGTTGTGATAAGGCACATTAATGCTGTGTATAACTGACCTATCGGCAGCATGTAGAGGGTGAACAGAAGGGGTCCCAGGATTGACCCTTGGGGCACCCCACAGGTCAAGCTCATGAAACAAAGTTTCCAGTCTCAACAAAGTACTTCCTGTCTTCCAGATAGGACTTCAACCAATTTAGGGCAGTACCAGTGATGCCCACCCAGTCCTCTAGTCTCTGTAGGAGGATCCCATGGTCGATATTGTCAAAAGCAGCACTCAGATCTAACAGAATTAAGACTGAGGCTTTGCCTGCGTCAGTGTTCAGGCGGATGTCATTTGTCACCTTGATAAGAGCAGTCTTGGTGCTGTGATGAGGTCTAAAACCTGACTGGAAAAGATCAAATGGATTGTTTATTAAGATGAAGTCTGTGAGCTGTTGGTAAACAACCTTTTCAAGGACTTTGCCAAAAATTACAGATTTGAGATTGTCCGGTAATTTTTCAGTTCTGAGGCATCAAGACTGCTCTTCTTTAGGTTAAGTTTAATGACCACAGTTTTAAAGGCCCTTGGGAATGTTCCTGATTGAAGCGACGTGTTAACTATGTGAGTGAGTGGTGCTAACAAACTGCTCAGAACAGACTTTAGAAATCTGGTGGGTAACACATCGAGGCAGCATGTAGAAGAACTCAGACTGATGAGGATCTCTTGGACAGTTTGTCAGTTATAGGTGAAAAGTGAGTCAGCTCTAAATGTGGAAGTGGTTTTATGGTTATTATTTGCGCTGTGGAATTTATGGTATTTTTAATGCCCTGAACTTTGTCATTAAAGAAAGCTGCAAACTCATTGCACTTAGCTGTGGAAATTATTTTCTAACGGCAGCTGAACTGGAGGGTTTGTTAATCTGTTTACTGTTGCAAACAGAACATGTGAGTTGTTACTGCAATTTCCAATCATTTCAGAAAGAAATCCTTTCCTTGTTTTACATAAAATGAAGTTGTACATGTACAACTTTTCTCTATAAGTCTCTTCCCTGCAGCACTCCCTTTTCTGTGTCCTGACCGACTCATTATTCCTTCATGGTGCCTTCTGCTTATTTTTAACCAGAATAGGTGTCCAGAACATTCAAAACATTAGATGTAACAAAATTTTAAAATCGTCAACATTTGAACATGATCGCTTTTCAAAGTTAGTAAATTACACAACGAGTGCGCTTGTGCTGTCATTTATGCGTCTCCTCTGCAGGAGCAGCTGGTGCTTTGGGAATAAAAGACAGGTCAAAGAAGACACAGAAATGATCAGACAGTGCCACATTGACCACACTGATGTTTGAAATGTTAATCCCCTTTGTAATTAGCAGGTCCAGAGTGTGTCCTCTGCAGTGGGTGGGGCCACTCACGCGTTGAGTTGGGCCAAAGGTTTCAAGAACAGGATCAAGCTCTTTTACATTTCTGTCACAAAAAATATCCACATGAACATTGAAATCACCTGTAATGACCAAACCATTAATGTCTGTGCATATGACAGAAAGTATCTTAGTAAAATCATCAATAAAACCTTGGCGGTGCTGAGGAGGCTTGTATAGGACAATGAAGAGTGTGGGGAGAGACTGTTTTAGCTCCATTGTACAAGACATATTCTTGAATGATGAAAACACCCTTAAAGACAACCTCCAGATAACTATTAAACATCTAAAAACTGCAAACTTGAACTTGGGTGGAGTCGCTTCGATTAGAACTGCATTTCCTGTGTTTTTGTCAACAAACAAACATAAAATCAAAATTATAAGATGATATAAAATCATTAATTAGGTAGGGTAAAGGCAAGCGGGGGAGACCTGGAGGGATTTTGGTCAAAACCAAACCATCAACAGAGACGAGGGAGCTTTTACCTTGGCACAGACATGGGACTCACTTCTCCAGAAACCACCACATGGGGGCAGGCGTGGTCAGTTTGATAGATCTGTCAACCTAACCACGCCTGGGAACATGTGATAAGAGACACGTCACATCCATCAGACGTCACCTCTGACGAAGGCGATGTCCTCCCACCAAAACATGTAAGGCAAATGAGCTGTTAGCTATAGCTATTTAGATTATTAGAAGAATCTCATGTTGCAGGGGGGACCCAGGACTGGTCTGAGGCCAGGGGCAATGGCAGCTTCTGGGCCTGTTACAGACTGGTCCAAGGGCTCTGATGAGGACCCTGGGGGAGGGGAAGCGGATGTTGAGCTTGAAACCTTCACCGGGGGCGATGGAGATCCTTGTGGTGCTGCTGCTGAGTTCTTCACTGGAAGCAGTGGAGGTGATTGTGAACGTGATTTTGGAGCAGCTGGAGCTGAATAAATACATTTATTATGACTTAGTTTAGTGGGATAGTCCCTTTGTAAATAGTTATAGTTTTACATCCGTGAAGCTCCAGTTTCTAAGGAAATTTTGAAAAATAAAAGTAGAAACAAAATGTAGGAAGTAGTGCTACGTTCTAAAACGGAATCCCTCTGTGATGTCATCAAAAGGCGACGTACCATTTAAAATACAAAACAATTTACAGCAACAGACACATTTTTCTGAACGTTTAAACAATCATACAACAAAATGTCAAGTATTATTTATTGTCATGACTCAACACTAACTAACATTCATAAATATTGTCGATGTAAACCCTCATTCGTCCAAGTGTGGTCCATCGTAGAAAGGGGTTCAGAGGTTGTCATCCGGACGCCGACAAGAGGCCGACAGAGAAACAGAGCAATGTAGTTTATTCAATAGAATGCAGTGAGGACAGTTGTAAAGAACGTTACATAGGGGAAACCAAACAGCCATTGCACAAAAGGCTGTACCAACACAGAAGATCTGCCTCCACAGGACCGCAGAGTGCAGTCCATCTGCACCTAAAAGCTACAAATCACTCGTTTGAGGACAGTGAGGTGAAGATTTTGAGCAGAGAGAAGAACTGGTTTGAAAGAGGAGTAAAGGAGGCCATTTTTGTAAAAAGAGAAAATCCCTCCCTAAACAGGAATGGGGGCTTAAGATTTAATTTAGCCAAAATGTATGACAGCATCCTAACACCTTGGTCCAGATCAATAGACCAGTCAAATGCTAATGAGGTAATCACCAGTGAGGAGGGAGCAACAGCCAGCTATCAATAGAACAATAGAGCTTTAGACACAGGTGAAACTAGGTGAGGCCAACCATTAATCAAACAAGATAGACCAATTAATCAAGGCCCAGGTGACAAACAAACAATTTTCTAACAAAGACAGGTATTCAGTGACTCCTCCCTGGGGGCAGGACTCCCACTACTTAGAGTAGCATATAAGCCCAAGTTCCCATACCAGCTCTCTGATTGACAATGACTTTTGGATAAAAGTCGAAACGTCTCGATCTTTAAACGGCGTCCGGATGACAACCTCTGAACCCCATTTATAAATATTGTTTAATTTATATGCATAATGACCCTAGTTTACATTATGGTTGCAAACAGTTGTAGAATTAGTGTTATGTAAATCTGCTGCCCAAGCAGGAGGTAGGATGTCCAAGAAGTCCAGGAAGTACAACTATAACCTGTCATATGCACTTTAAGGGTATTGTGAACATGAAATTCCAATGCATTTTGTCATTCTACATAATCAAAACCTCATTTTAATAAACTTTTAACACCCGTTTAAGGGATATCCATGTATCAGGATTATGTATTGTATCACTTTGAGTATTACGATATGTATTTTATGGGGAGAGACTATAATAACCCAGCCTTACTATTACTACTAATACTAAAATGAATATAATTTAAACCTAAACTCAAGGACTTTCTGAACCTGAGTTATTGTTATTTTGGTACTGTTGTATATACTACTACTCATGATTTTATTTCTACAACAACAGAATGCACTACCCACGACATTGGCCACCACTGCTGCAACTCCCACAATTATTATTAAAAATCCCAAAGTGAAGATTCAACCGGATTGACTAGTGCTTCTATTATACTACGACTGCTATTGCTATTAACTGCAGTCTCTTTTATAGGTGAAGGTTTATCTATGAGTAATTCTGATCTTGATCCCTGGAACTGCAGGCGGCCTTTGTAATAGAAAAAAAAGTAATGTGACTGGGAAATCTCTGCAATTCCTTGACGTTTACATTGAAAGCAATTTTTATGTTGTCTTTGTAATTCCATGACCACAGTGTCATCATAACATACCATAGATGCTCCTGGAAGGTAGAGTGTGCTTTGAAATGACATTGAAATTCCTCATGAAAACAAAAAATTTAAAAGACATACTGTATTTCTGCAGATTTTTCAGCTCAAGTGCTTGAATGCTATGCCAGAAATTTAGTTTTATTCCTGATATATTATGGCCTTGTCACAGTTCAGTTGTGTTGTTCCTCATCAAGTATTCACTTTTTGTATCTTTAAATATTTCTATAAAAGTCTTCATCATGGACACAATAACAACCATAAGAGAGCCTCTTCTTTTGCACAAAACCCTGGCCTAATAACTGTCACATTATGGTAAGTGCCTCTTAATGACGACAGGTAATACACAGGATATAAAGCCACTGTAGCTCGCAATTATCCCCGATCTGTTCAAAAGCTGAGATGGAGGCATTTGCATTTGGTCGACCATTTTATTCTCTCTGCTAA
The DNA here is from genome assembly GCA_019453435.1 of Rhinogobius similis. Lineage (NCBI taxonomy): Eukaryota > Metazoa > Chordata > Actinopteri > Gobiiformes > Gobiidae > Rhinogobius > Rhinogobius similis. The sequence continues at coordinate 22,821,842 of CM033626.1, read as the reverse complement.
ACGTACAAATGAACACACTGTTCCAGTGGGGTTGAAATTTGTAAGTATCCTGGAAAAAATACTTGTTATTGCCAAAATAATAAATTAAGCAAGATAATAGTTTTAAAGAGCTTCACAGAGCTGCACTAAAAACTATGAAAAAAGATCCATGTGCATGTGGAGATTACCTTTATAAATATAACAGGTGCACTAACTTTCTATCCTGCTTGTCTCCATGGAAATGTTAGCGCTTCCACTGCATTAAACTTCTAACTTGCATTTATTATAAATTATTTGTAACTTGCTTGCCTCTCCACCGATCTAACCAGTAACTTAGAAAGAAACAAGCAGGTGAGGGACCCACCTCCAAAAACTGTTAGAAAAGTGCACCTTTCATTGAGTAGTAATATTCAATTTAATTAATACAAATTATCCTACTGAAAATGAGCTACAACACAATAGTTCTAATCTACAGCTATTCAACTTTGTTTTCATGAGATCAAACTGGCAAAAGTCACAATTCCCGAGGGACGGATGAATCATTTGTGATTTTGACTAATCTTTAATCTTACATTTTTAACAAATATAGGCCTGCATTACATAAGTCATGTACAAAATTAAACATAGCAAATACTGTACTTTCTAATATTTTTTTTCTTTATGGGCCAGATATAGTTAGAGATATAGATATACAGATATAGTCTATATGATGTAACCTTGTGGGAGGGCACCTGTGGTAAATATTATATTTAATGCCATGAAGTTGAAGTTTGTGGAGAAATTTTGAAAAATAAAAGTTTAAAATTACAGCACATAGAGCTAAGTTATAAAACGAGATTCCCTCTGTGATGTCATCAATAGGAGACACTTTCCACTCAACTGACACATTTTTCTGACAGTTTAAATTAACGTTCAACAAAATAAAGGTGTCATCAGGTATTATTATTTGTCATTTCCTAACTATTGTTTAATTTATATCAATTTTGGCCCTTGTTTACAGTATGGCTGCTGCTCATGTCCAACCAGGAAGTAACATTATACATTTTACAAAAACTATCAAACTGGGGACAAATAGACACAGTGTTTAGTAAAATCTGAAACATAATCATGTTCTTATTTTATATTCTGTTATTTTTTGCAATGTAAAAAGCGGTACAAAATGTTCTGCAGTTACCAGGTCTATGCAACTATGCATTATAACCAAGCCTTTGATCAAAAATAAGTTTAAGTAAGTAGTTTATGTGTTTTTAAGCTGAGCTGAACTGAGCTTTTCTCCTCTGTGTAATTTGATCCATCGCTCTCATCTCCAAATGTCCAGACTTTATTTCATGAAGATTCCTCACAATCACTTTTCACGGTGAATCCACAATCATGACTAAAGCACGTTTTGCGCATTTTAACCGTGTCGTTTGCTTTGTTTTGAAATACATAAAAACAATTTAAAAAGACAATTAGCAAAACTGTTTTATTGCTTGGCCAAATCTTGATTAAAATGCATGGTCCACTTAAATCCTGTTTGTGACTTGCTTAAATTCTTAGTAGTTTATCGGTTTATTAGAGAGAGAGGACAGTTTTGACAGAGAACAGAACAACCAATAGCCGGCTGCACTTGACCCTCTCACTGTGCTCAAAAACATTCATAACTCTAAACTAATTTGGAGCCAGATGACCCCCAATTTCTGAGTGTCAGAAAACATTCTATCCACTAATGCTGCTAAAAGCATCTCTCTTTTTAAATTGTTGGTTGATAGTTCAAAAATTCAAGGTTGTTTTGATCTTTTTATACATGTTATATAAACTTTGCAAATGAATAACTTGATCTCGTTTGGCTTTTTCTGATAAATTATTATTATTTTGAACATTTACAGTTTAATATGTTATTTGTAATCCTAGAATGTTCGTTTTTAATTGAACTTTTTGTGCATTCCTTGAGAATTTCCAAGGTTCTCATAAAATTCCATCATTTTAGCATCAAAATGTTCAACTTGGGCTCCATTTTCCTCTCCCCTCTGGATTAAGTTTTAGCTTTTGATAAAGTTTGGGCTTAAATTTAGGGTTATGTAAGCCTGCCTCATATTGTGAAGTTATGCTGGTTGGCCGTCTGCCCAGAAACTCCAGTGCATCACTTATGGAGAGTCTTATGGGGGAGATATTTCAGTCACAAACACAGGCTGGAGGCTGATAGCAGGATCATCTCAATGCGACTGATTTATAACGTTACACTGGTGGGTCACGATGAATGGGCACAGTAAACACAAGATACAGAATCATACTGTAAATCAAAAAGGAATCACGTTTGTTTTGTTACCACTGTAAACAATGGTTGTATTATTATTACTATTACTTTTTTAGCCTCACAACCTTTGGGACAGTAGATTATAGATGGTTAAAACAGTGATAGTGTTTTTTTTTTATTGTTCATTCGGAGATGGATGAGTTGCCAAATGCCATACGGTGGAATATTACAGTGAAACAGGTTGCAGACCCTCTACACCTGAAAGTTAATTAGAGCACCTTTGCGTCTGCATCGATATCACAATTGAAATTAAAGGAAAAATAGTATGAATTTTTTATATCGATATTAGCCTTTAAACATGGTCGTCAGTACCTTAAATTGGCCATATCATGTTTTGAAACAAAAAAAAAGTGTATTATTCATTAAATGATAAGATGTATCAGACTCTGTAAAAAGACACTTACTGAGTACATCCAGCCACTAGATGGCGCATAGCGCTCACGCAATTTAGTTATGTTAGCCATCAACAAAAGCTATAATGCGGCTTAGCTGTAGTACTTATTGTGTTTAGACGGTAGAAATGCTCAGATCAAGTCTGGAGATGTTTTAACAGCAGAAGATTCTCAGATAAGTGATAAATGAAATCTGAAAATACATCCCAGAACCAGGAAATTCAGTAGGAAGTGATTTTGATGCTTGGAGGGAGAAGGATTTAATAAACATTCCTCAAAACAGCGTGAATGCAGCTGAATGCTACTCCAGGCGTGTTTTTGATGACGGAACATTGTTAGAACAGGTTAAAAGCTCAAAAAAGTCACTCTAGCAGATTATGTGTACTTATATTAAACTGAATCAATTGAGCTGTTTAAGATTTGTTTCATCAAGTTCCTTACATCTATAGTACTAAGGCAAATGTGATCCCCTACAAATGACAAAATTATAGTGTTTTTATTTTCTGCTCTTTTAAATGAATTAGTACAATGTAAGCACAAGAACCAGGCTGCGTGCACATCAACGTCTATAGAAGCAGTAGGCTATTATGTTTGGTTTTTTTGTTGTGTTTTTTTAATAATATTAAGATCTTTTTAAACCACTCCTTAACTTTGCCTGAACTGAGCACTGCAACTTAACAAACCTGTCTTAGTAGACAAATGAGTTAAGTGATAACTTCAGTGATGAACTTTTTTTTTTTTTTTTACATAATATTTTATCTTTGGAATGGTCAAAATCCTTGAAATGGCACCTATAACAGGAAAATGAACCTTATGGATCGACTGTCTTGTACATGTGTAAATCAGGAGCCATTAAGTCCCTATACTCGGTGTGAAGATCAGATGCGGCTGTAGTACGTGCTATACCTGTACAGCAGCACCTTTACGGCTCCACAGCACTACACATCAGAGTAAGGCATTTGATTGTTGTCTCCTGCTCCTTGGCTCCCGCACTTTATCTACTTTATGCTTGTTTAATGGTCCTCGGTGAAATGAATGCAGGTCTATGATAAACAAAGGACTTCATTATGCAAACGATGCCCAGAGCTGCAGCACAAATATTTATTTGCCGATGTATAGAATGCAAAAACCTGTTTTTGTCCCTAACCGACTCTTCACAACCCTTTTCTCTGTACTTGTGGCTTTTGATAACAGCGTGCACAAACATGATTAAGCTATTTGATGATAGCTCAAACGTGGTGTTACATTGGACAACATGTATTTATGTATGAATCATCCTGTATTCATATTATTCCTATCTTAAAGGCAAAGACACACTCACAAAATGGTCTGGCCAGACTAGGCTTTTAGCTGATGCAACGAAGAGCGCAGTCTGTTAATGTCAAGTCTTTTAAAGTTCTTTTGGACAGTAAATTACAGAAAATGTCCTCCTCTACAGCGCGAACAGATCAGTTTATCATAATGAGAGCTTTGTGGGGGATCTGAGGTAAGGAGAACATGGGATATAAATCCACTGTGAACTTAATAGTTGTACAATTTAAACACAAGTCTGTTCACTTAGGCACAGGAGGAGAGCAAGGAGACTGTGTTCCCTCAACAGAATACCCTGGACAAGACTGTAAATACTGCATCTCTAAGAATATGCCATTGCTTTAAAGTAGCTGTTTGTATGGGACAAGTCAGAGACTAAATCATAACACGTAAGTACATGACGTAATGTTAAATAAACTGATATTTACACTTGCATTTTCTGTTGCATGTTTGCATTAAGAGTCATAGTTGCAGCATCTGGTAACTTCAGGGTTAAAGTGTACTTGACTTTTTTTGTAGATGAGTATTATAAGTCTTTCGTTCCAAAAAATATTGTAAAATCAGAACGTTGTGACAAAAATGAGAGCGCTGCACACTGTCTACATCTAATAATAAAGGATATGTTTCATCATCCTGGAAATAGGAGCTACTGTCTCAAAAAAGCTGTTCTAAAGCTGAGCTCACACCTGAAAACGAATGGTTGTGCCAAAGAGTTTGCGATAGCTACTAACTAGGAATACCTTCTTACGGTTTTGCTGTGTGACAATGAAGTACCTCATCTTTAATGGTCACAGACAATGGAATCATGGAGATTTCGTTTGAAAAGTCTTTGCAACATCAAATAATGGATAAAAGTTAATGAATTGCTTTGTGCTGGTTGAAAGATAAAGGCAAAGCCCCTGTTTCCAAACTTTCCACATCTGTTGAAATATACTACCTGTTACACAATTAAATCTAATGCATCACTGAACCTTGGAGAGCAAGCTAATAGAGAGAATTATAATGTGTCTAGAAAACTGATTTTAAGCCCAAAGGGATATTTTACATCCTTGGCCTGACAAGTGTACAGAGCATGGAGGAATTTCCAACCAACGCTGTGCAACAGAGAGTGGTACATTTAAAACAACCCCTTGTGGCCATATATCAGGTTACTGTAATGTGTAGCACTAATAGCGTAGTCTCACCCAGCAACTGTGGGCCTGAGGTGGGTTTTATGTTCATACAATGCAATGGAAAACTAGATGTGATTAAAACTTGATGGTTAGCATAAAACAAAGCATTTACCTGTTTACAGCTGGTCACCACATTTTTATATTAATTAATGATGACTTTATTTGTAATCCATTCACACTGCTTTGTGAATGATTGATGGAGAGTAGTTTTTTTTTGTTGTTGTTTTTTTTTACTGTGGATCCACCGATGCCCCAAACCAGGATGTCGAACCTTGAATACAAGGTGTTAGAAAAGCTTGGAGAGGGGCGTTTGGCGACGTTATGAGGAGCCGCGATCGAGTAACAAAGGCTTGTGGCTTTAAAAGTCCTGAAGGAATACAAAGACAACACTTACTTTTTCAAGAGAGCGCAGTGATGTTAGGTCTCATACAGGAGCTGGACTCAGATGCCTTTATTTTCACCCGATTGACTGAGTCCTTTGAATTTGATGTGCGTCAGTGTATGGTATTTAGATGCCGGATGAGAATGTCTTTGAACTCATGATGAGAGGTGTACTTTCTCACTGAGTGAATTGTGTTCAATAGCAAAGCAGCTGCTGAGCACAACTGGGTCTAATAATTGTTTGCATGTTGCATAAAGATATTAAACTGGACAACATTATGCTGATAAATCAGGAGAGATATCCAGTAACGCTCATAGACTTTGGTGTGGCCACTGGATTATAGTGAAATTTTAGAACACATCGAGACGTTGTTCAAGGGTGGGGAAGAAACAGAAGCAGGCTTATTCCACATCTAATCCGTTTTTGTTTTGTTTTTTCACTTTCAAGGTTGTTTTACCATCTCCAGAGAAGAGTAGGATTATCGTCTCACCAAACTACACCTGAACTAGCGAGAACTGTCCCCTGTGATAAATAAATGTTACAAAAATAGGAATTAACATTTGTATAAATGTTAAATTAATGTTTCCCTTGAATATGTTGCACTGTTCTTCTGGAGGAGTGAAAGACAATTGTCCACCAATTGTCGCATCCAGAAACCGGTTATTGTTGGTCATAACAACAGCAATCAGGTCACACACCTCATAAAATTACAATAATTCATTATTATAAACAGAGGAACATTAGTTGAAACCATGATTAGAGATTAATCGATATGTTTTGTTTTGTTTTTTTATGGCCAATGTGATACCAATATTTTATAATCCAGAGCAGTCGATGGCCGATAATCTCTGCATATTTGGCCCAATACACAATATGCAATATAATATACAATGCACAAGTGTCCATAATGAAAATATAATAAAAAAATATCAATACATTTAGACATCCACTTTTTTTACTCATAAGGGAGCTGTGCAATCACATATTGTGCCATCATCGCACTGAAGTGTTATAATGAAGCTTCATTACTTAAGTGTGGAAAAGGAAAGTAATGCATTGACAGTGTGTACCATTTCATATGGTGTTAAGTTATTATTTTTCAAGACTTGCAAATACGACACAACTGCAGAAGGTTCACTGGGTTCATTCTAAGCAATTTGTCAGCACAAAAAGAATATAAAGGCAATATAGCTGATGTGATTAAAAGTGAAAATATCGGCCCCAGTCATAATATCGTTTCAACATTCCTGCAGGGTTGCTTTAATACAAATGAAACAACTTCACAAAGCCACATGTGAGAATTCTGCATCGTTTTAATCCTGAATTTTAGTAAAGATGAATGTTTCCAAAATGACTAGTGAATCTTTCTTTTCTCTTTTTTACCTCTCTCTCCTGTGTGTTCATTTTAGGTTAAATCCACACTCTTCTGAGCTTTTAGGTGCTTTGCTCAACAGTTCTTCAGGGGTAGATATCTGTCTACTACGTGCTTTGAACCATGCACTCAGAACCAGCTTTTTAGACTCGCAGAGATTGTCCCCTATGCCCCCTTTCACTGTGGCACAGGTTTTATTGGCACAACCGAGTAAGCCATCTAAAACATTTTGTTAAATCTGCGCTCACAGCCGGTCTGGGTACATTCATTCAGTTCTCATTTCCTCGCCACAACATGTCTCCCTCCAACTTCCTGCGTGCGCTTTCATCCTGTTCTGGACAAACTCAAATTGCTTTCCTGACTCTCCACAATAAGAGGACCCGTGTGATTCTTTGGGATGAACTTGCCACCTGACTCCACTTCAGGCTGATATTAAAAAGAAACACACCTCATGTCACCAGTGATGGGAAATTTGTCAACATTTCCTTTGATTCATTTATCTGCCTTCAGTAGTTTTAGGAAGTATTTGTTGAATTTGCTTACTTACAATTTCCATTGTAAGGATTGTCTTGTCCAGGGATTATTGCTTCATGATTGAGCCATAATGTTTTACATTTAATTTTTCGATCGGCTGCACATGTACAAAATCACACGAATAGCTGGAGGAATAGAGTCACAGGTGGTTCAACTTCCTGAGTAGCATACATTAGAAAAGTGAGTGAAGTGCCTTGCCCAATCACACACAGCATTAGTTGGGCAGCTAGAGAAACGATCTGTCCTGAAGCAATACTTTTCACCCCCATAGCCTAGTATGAAAGTGGAGTGTAGAAAAGCGATATATAATGCCCGATGTGTCAGCGTTGTTAGTAGGCCTGCAACGAACAATTATTTTACAATTGCATTAATCTAGCTGTTTCTGTTGATTATTTGTTCGTTTTTTTGTGTGAATGGGTCGAAAAGCATGATATTTTAATCAAATTAAACCTAGATAATGTTGAAGTGACGCTGCTTGAGGACATCTGGATCGACTATATTTACAGGCAAAATAGGTTTCTAATCGAAAACACTACATTTACACATATCCTGTGCTATTTGGGGGTAATTCTTTCTTTGTCTGAGCCATAAAACTTACCGTCTCTCAGCACATGGCACATTTTGAAATCTCTGTATTGTCCAAATAATAACTTTATGATTACTAAATTAGTTGACATTGACAATAATGTATTAATTAATGTGATTCATTTATTAACTTGTTTCATCCTGAATCAGTGATTATTTTTTCTACAGCTTGTCAAACGATAATTTTTATTGATCACTTAGAGTTACAGCTCACTTAGAGTTATTAAATACAGAAGAGAAAACGGAGAATGTTTATAATGAAAGTGTATTGTTGATGAAAATCAGCTATTGTTTGTTCTTTTGAAATTTTGATTTAATAACTTTGACGTCTTTTTAATAAAAGGTCATTTCTCATGTGTTTTGAAATCTGTAAAGTTCAGTTCTATTATGATCATCAGTTATTATAGTCGATTATCTTTAATAATCTTAATCGCCGCAGCCCTCGACGGCCCAGAGTTGCTGAGGGAGTCTCCATATGCAACCTGAAAATAAAAAATGTGAGGAAACAATACATGCCTTCTGTATCTTCACTTGATGAGTATGTTGAGTATTTTCATGACATTCCATTCCAAACTCCAGACTTTGTGAAAGCACTGAGGCATCACTCTCTAAATCATCTTCTCAACCAGTCTGAGGTGTGGGAAACTGCATTTACATAAAGAGTGAGATGATGCAGATAGTCGCTCCAGTCCCGCAGATAAAACGTCGTGGAAAAAACAATGAGGCTCTTTGTATTCAGTCGGGCTGTAAAGAGGACAGGAGAAGTGCGACAGAGGATTCACTATCAGGTGTGGCAGGCGTGGCGTACAAGAGAGAGCAGATGGCGTCAAGAGAGGAATTCTGAAAAACCAAGCACTAAACTCATTAAGTCTGGCTCGTGGGTCAAGAGCTCTCTGCCAAGAACAGACCGAACCAAGCACTCTACGGGGAAACTCATTTTAATTCTGTGTCTTACTCAAAAACGCTTCCAACATGGCTGAAAAAAAACACTTCATGAATGATTTTAATTGCACACTACTGGATGTATTTTGGTATTCTGTCAGACATTTTGCTTGCATGGATGATATTTTGCTGCACGGCTCTTCATAGCAATACCAGAACACTGTTAATTAGTCATGTTCAGATGCCAACTGTGTCAATAGGCTCTGGGCACGGAATTACAGTTGGCTATTTATTTTTAAATGGCTATCTTATTGCACTACTGAGTACCTCCTGTCCACATCTCTCTATTGGGTTTTAGCAGAGTCAAACTAAAATGAAGAAATCCTCAAAGATCCGGCAGTGAGCTGCAGGTGGGTGTCACTGACAACTTATTACAGACTTTACAAATGAGATGAACACTTCTTCAGCGACACTTCTGTGTTGATAAATGGCGTCCTTTTTTTCTACAACGCAGTTCTGCCGAGACCCGGTTATCGTACCTGCTCCAAAGCTCCAAATCTATCCAAATTATCCCTAATCCTAACCTTAGGCTACTATGAAAAAAGATATTCGATCAAATAAACTTTTGCTAGTACAGGTAAAGTGGCAGTCTGTGGCATAAGTGGGTTGGGACAAAAATGTCAACGTGAACGGGTATGTTAATTTTGAAGCATAAAAGAGATAATTTAAAAAAATGGAAGTAATCTATATACAAAACAATCAGATAGTCTTTACTTTACACTTTAATTGGTTGGTTCTGTATAATTCACATTTTAATAACAGTTAGCATTAGTTGTGACAAACATTTAGATTAGGTTGCACGCTTCAGTTGTTTCCCCCAACCCACTTATGCCATACGTCGTAACTTTGGTGGCTGCGTTAGCAAAAGTTTATTTTTAGTATATATTTTTTTAATTATTAGGGTAAGGTTAGGGTTAGGGTTAGGTTCAGGAACAGATCATCGTGATAGGGCTTTGGGGCAGATAAAAAAGGACGAGCTGATTATATTTCAGGCAAAGCAATAATATCTCATGGTAACATCTAGTGCACCTTTAGCTTGCTTCAAGATGCACAACAGCAGATAAAGTCACAATATACACTATTTTCTAAAAGTTGAAATGACTTGAAACCCCACTGTGCAAGCTGTCATTAAGTTTAATAAATCATTCTTGCATTGGCAGCGATTCCACTGTTTGCCTGTGAGCATTTCATCCAAAACACTTCTTTTCTGCCGTCCTTCAGTTCAGGTCTGATCCATGCTCTCCACTATTCCCTTACCTCCCGCGTCCATCTGTCACTGTGGGGTCCTCGCTGCCAGAACTGTCTCCAGAGTAGAGCCCCTCGGTATAAAAACAAACTCAGAAAGTGTGAACATAATGTGGACGTAAGGACTACTGCAGACACAGATTTATTTCTTTGTTAATTATCTTGCATATTTTGTTAACACGACGATATAAAAGCTATTGAGTATTGTTTGTCAGTAATTGTATATTAGAAAAATAAATATAAGTCACTTGGTTGATTGAGTACACATGAAGGAAAGAAAAGTATGAAAAATAGCAGAAACTTTGTTAGTTTGGTTAGTTGTAAACAGAAAAGTTTACTGGAACCAAGCTGTTGTGTTCAATCTGTGCTCCTAATCTTAAAAACAGCCAAGTTTTCCATTACGCTCTCCTGGCTGCATGTCTGCTCACTGTTTGTCTGCCTCCTTCTGAAGATTACACAACTGATACTTGGACTTTTGTTTCAAGCTCTGACACCAGTTTGTGAAAGCTGGAATATCAATGTGAAGAGAATTTGAGTTTCTGGAACAACACTTTGAGGAGAGATACTCAATGTTGGTACTTAAGTAAAACTACAGATACCGGAGCAATACATGTACCAAAATACATGCTGAAAGTTTTATCTTTAGAGTAAAAAGTAAAAATGTTTTACGCAGTTTAGTTTAGTTTTAGCTGCAGTCCAGTGTCAGGTGCACACAGCAGTAAAACCACATTACAATTACAAGTAACTATTAACATTAGCTCGATAGAATACACAATAAAATGCCACTGTTTCAAATATACTACATAGCTTTCTAAAATTCCCAAAAAAGATAATACAAATATGTGCAAAATACAAAAAATTACTACTGAGACTGACTGATGTTGTTGTGAAAGACTAAAATGTGGTGATCTTGATAAAGAATTGTCTTGATTTTTTAGTCAATCAATTTCTCAATATTTGTAGACTTTTTTTTAAGTATATTTTGTCAAAACCTGCTTTTCAGTCCTTTTCAGAAAGTACAGATACCTTCTCTCAATGTAGCGACGCAAAAGTAAAAAGTTTTAAAGCACAGTACTTATACTTTTCTTCTTACTTACTTTCCACCACTGAACTGTCTTCACAATTCTCCAACACTAGATATTTTTTTTAACAATGTCCCAGTTTGTACAGAGATAATAAGGTCATATTGTTATTTCAGCCAAATCAAGTTGTCCAAATTATAAACCATCTCAAATACAGTGTGAATCACTTGTTTATTTTTGTTTTATCAAAGCTTTATGAGCAGTCCAGCACTTGGTAGATTGTAAGATGATGAAAGCGACAAGTAATCTCACAAATGTGTCACTGCAAAGCTAGAAACATTCCACTTCATTTAGTATTTAGTAACAGGTAAACAAACGCTCCTGTCTGCCAAAAAGAAATGGTGGTTAACAGTTCTTTATTTACTGCTTGAAATATATTCCAGACTTTGTAAATGTAATTATTTAGTGAAACTACACAATTGATAAGAAACAGTTAGACCATGAGTGACTTGAGGCCATTTAATTGTCACCTTATCTTGTGTTGAAAAGTATGGATGATCTTGACGCAGTGTTTGTTGTCTTCTCGTTGCAGCAAAGTAAATATTGTAGCGGGAACCCTTTGCAAACAAGAATGATTGAATAGATATTGTGCGTCTGTTTCTGTAGAGCCACCCAGCTCCATGCAGCGCTATAGAACAAAACAAAACACTAGAAAATCTGAACACAATTTACAACTCCTTCTGTCACATCCATATCGCCATGTGCAGTTGTGCGCTCACTTTTTATTTCCAACATTTCGTGCATTTTTATATTCCCCTTCCAGCCAACAGAGCGGTGCATTCTGGGACAACAAGCATGCCACGTCTGGGTCTGTGATTATTACAAGGCATGACAAACGGCTGCTAAATGGCACATACTGACTCCGGGTGGATTCAAGTTTGTGCGAAAAGTGCGTGACCTTTGCCAATGCTTTTAGGTGCAACAGGCCTGGGAACACTTTGAACTGTTATTGTCCCACAGATACAAACTGGAGTTGATTAAAAATTCCCCTTTAAATCCCTGTGCGTTATCTTGAATGGGTCCCTTCTCCTTATCACCCGGCTACAGCCCCCTCCATAAATATTTAGCCACGCAGTCGAGGCCGCAGGAGAATACTAACCGCGCGCTCGAGGGGGCTGCGCCGCTGGGAAGAAGTATGTGCCTTTGGATTAAGAGTACATAAATTAGCCCAGCACCTGTTTGTGTCTGAAATGATTGTCTTATAAATGTTTTATTTTGACAGCCGAAAGGGCTCCGACTGAATTCCCATCTGTGTCTTGTACGTCACAAGAGACGAGCAGTGACTGCTCCTGGGGAAAGTTAAATGTTGGAGTTTCATATTTGAATCACTTTGAAAGGTTACATTAAATGTGTGCAGGGCAGTAGTCGACAAAAGACCTAAGACTCTGAGCATATAGTTCACTAAAAGGGGCCATGGCGTGGAACTGGCAAAAGCTATTAAGACGAGATACCATACAGACCTAACTTTTTTCTTTTCTTCTTCTTTTTTTTGGACATTTTGCTTTCTCAACATACAGGCATGTGGACACAACAAACTTGTTCAATCTGCTCCTAAAGATGTTTTATTAGTAATCATTTATCACTTTTATACCTACTCCTTTTGAATATCTGTATTCAATCAATCAATCAAATTAATACATTTTTCCATGTGTTGCCCACACTATATTACAGACATTATAATATGAACAAAACAAATAAATTTAACACATGTCTGAAAAAGAGCATGAAGAAGACCTAGTCTTATATTACATGCTTCTTCACCACGAGAGGAAAACGTAACAAACCAGTTTTATCTGCCCAGTCTCAAGATACAGCCATTACAAGACAACACCTCAGCCTTATTTAGTGCTGTCACGTGTCCATTAAATATTTATTTTATCAATCTTATAATTTTCAAATATTCTGGTTTATACATTTCAAAAATGCAATTGTATGTGATGTTTTTAATTCATTGTCCAAGGAATTCCACAATTTTACTCCCCTAACAACAAAACCGCTCTGTTTCAATGAGATGCGTGCAAAGGATTCTTTTATGTAACGCACTCCTCTCTGCTGTTGTGAATATAAATCCTCTAAAATCCCCCCAAATTATCGAGGCGAGTAAGAAAAATATTGTTGACTAAGACATCGTTCAACTAAATGACTAAAGGTCTACAGCCCTACAAAGTTGACAGAGTTTTCTATACATAATGTCATTGGAGGTGAGGCTGGTCCTGTCTATGGGCCGTTGGTGGGATTACACTGACAGTTGTTCTCCTGTTCATCCATTCTGAGTTGTAATGTATTCTCAAGTCAACCAGAGATTTTGTAAGTCAACTGCTCTGTATTATAAGCTCTTGTTAATTACAAGGAGCAGGTCTCTTATTCTGTGTAACATGCAGCATCACTCGAGGTCATTGTCATTAGTTCACCTCTGATCCTCAGCTGCCGGAGGAGGATGTAGCACGGTGATTCTTTTCTCGCACATTTCTTCAAATTTTCAATAATTTAAGGAGTTGAATTTAAGATTTAAGAGAGAGCGTGAAAGTCTTGCAGAAAGATTGAAAAGGTGTTGGCTGAAGCTTATGCTCTTTAGGCCTACCTTTACCTCATATCATAAGTATCGTATTATAATACAAGTGTGCATCAATCGCACGTGTAGAAAGCAAAAGGAAACTGTACAATAACAGTCGCAAACTACCATATTGTCATGAACTAAGACTCTGAATTGTTTTATAGTAAAAGTATATGTTGAGAGTTATATATGTAAACTTCTCAGGTATGTATTCTGTAGTGTTTTGACAGCAGATTGTTTTTTAACTTAAAAATTAATGTGAAGTAGCTCACATACAAAACCATTTGAATATGTTTTTGTCTTTGACATAAAAAGTACCAGTAACTTTTGTTTCCCACAGTTACCATTTGACAGGATGTAGAGGAGTAATTATTGCCACTAAAGCACTAGGCAGTCAAAAGGAAATACTTAAATAAAAATAGCATGCAACATGTCGTGTGTGTAGCTGTGAGAGAAGGATGTGTGATGCTGTGTTCTGTTTGTCCTCGCATGTCAGAACTCATCCTTGAGAGACGTTTTCTCCAAGTTTCTGTGTTCCACTTGTCAGGTCGGAAAAACTATGAGCCATTACTGTGTATGTACTATGACAACTCAAAAAAAAAAAAAAAAAACTCAAAAAAAAAAACCAAGACAGTCCAAAATGTGTATCAAATTAACTTCAGGTGACACACTGCACGTGAATAGGAAAAAATCTTACATTTAAAGGTATAAATTGTAAACTTCCCCTGTAGTTTACTCAAATAAATGTAAGAAAATTTTTTTTCATCTTGTCATGTTTTCATGTAGAAATAAGACATTTTATGTTAAAAGTAAGTTGGGACATATAAATCTGAACCAAGTTTAGATTTCTTGGTTCATTTTGTAAGGCAAGGTAAGGCAAGGCAAGTTTATTTGTAGAGCACAATTCGTACACAGGGCAATTCAAAGTGCTTTACATAAACAGGAAAAGTTGCATTAAAATCACAAAACACAAAAAGACACACAGAATCATTTTAAAATCATTTTAAAATAATTTTAAAATAAAGTGCTTTAAAAGAGAAGAGTGCAGATAGATCTCAGATAGTGCAGATAGATAGATTGTATGCATATTAGTTACAAAAAATGTTCAGCGGGGATATTGGATTTCGTATTTAGTTTTAGATTCAACTGAAAATTGTCCTAAAAATTCTAATTTTGCCTCATTTTTTTAAACTTAAAATTTCAATAAATCAGTTTCAGAATTAGGTATCGATTTTATATTTTTTGTCAAAATCTTGTTTAGTCCAAGATTGTAAAGTTTGTTGTGTGTGGGATCTACTTTAAGTGGTGATCCTTAAGTCCTGTGGGGAGAAAAAGGCATTTTAAGAAAACAGCCTTTGAAGATGTCCCAGAGAAATCCATGGATGAAGTGGATTGAATGGAAGAATAAAGCATTCTTAAGAGCAGATTGGACAAGTTTGTTGTTTCCACATGAAAGCTGATGTGTTGAGAAAGCAAACTGACCAAAAAACAAAAAGTATTGCCTGTAATGTTGCTTTAATTTATTAATCCACACAGTGTTATTATATTGTGAAAGTGAATGATTGTAACTGTCAGATGTTAAACTCCATTAAATTCAACCATGTTGTATTTTCTTGGATAAACTCAGGCTTCTGAAATGTTACAATTCCGAGAGTGTTCTAGTGTGAATTTACAAATCTGAACTTGGAAAATGTGACCTCTGAGGACGACTGGAATGAAGCATAAGTTTATGGTAATCGACATGAAGAGTTAAACAGCTCTTTTTTATGCAACAGACGGACAGCTCACATGTTTACACTATATTCTCTCACCCTTAAGCAGTGAGGGCGTAAGAGCGTTATCTTCCACCGACATGTAAAGGAGAGAAAATGGTGTGGAGATGCACGTTACAGGCACATCACGGCACACTTGATGGAACTAGTCTGAGGTTAATTGGAAGCAGCTCTGAGCCGGCAGCCAATAGCAGCGCTGTCTGTTTGCTGGTCCTTCCTGATTCACTTTCTGCTCAGTATCTATCAAGTCCACCATGTCCGTCCAATCCCCAAAGCCAGCGCGACCCGGCCCTGTTTTCTCGCAGACACTTCCATTTAGATTTTGTCAAGATATACACTCGTCACATGATATGTATTGTTTCAGATTGATGGCCACAGAGGTCCTTGTTTTTTTCTCTGTATCTTCACAATCCTTTTGTTGAAAGTCCAGACTCACCTCCTCCTGAGATAAGAGCGACAATGTGGTTCTCGCAAACAGGGTCCACAGGTTCAGATCATTTCACTCACGCTGCTTATGACCGAGAAATGGGAGAGCTGAATGAAAAAAGGATTAAATGAGTAGCTGTGCGTTACACCGTGTTAATGACGTGGAGTCTAGACCACCACAACGTGCAGCAGAACGCATTCAAACTTTGTAACGCCGGACTCTTAGCTGTTTAATCCTCTTATGGTCCCACAAACAGCCAGTTGGTTCTGTTTGTTTACTGTTTGAAGGATCACTTATTTCAGTTTTAGTTGAAACTGGTTACTTCAAACAGCAGCTATTTTTTTTCAACCTGTTGCTATGGTGATTGCCACAGCATTGTGATATTCCCCTCATTAACCCTAACCCTGCCCAATTTTGCATCTTTTTGCTACAGATCCATATTTCTGTAGTAATGACAGGTTCGATTATCAAAGTATTTATTCCAAAATCATGATCAAAATGTCCATCTCCCTTTGTTTGTATGAGTTCTTTAATAGAATTTGACAACACAAGATGGCTGCCAGAGCAGGACATTGGTTTATTATGGGTGGTTTATTACCATGGTGATGTTCTCTCTTGCCTATATTCCTCACCTGCCTGGAGGAACTCTCTCTAGTTGAGCCACCTTCCTTCCTCCTGGTGGTTCTGGCTCCACAGTCCAAGTGGATGTGTCAGTCCTGGACCTGCAGCACTGTGGTTCTCCCCAAGGTTTCTACTTTTTCCCACAAGGTGTTTTTCCTTGCCGAGAAGCACGGTCAAGGACAGGGGATGCTCTGGGACATTTATCTTATTTAGCTAAATTCTCTTGAATATTGTTTATTTGATCTGCTTTCTACTTGTGGCCCATCGAGGCAACTGTTGTTGGGAGTTTGTGCACTACAAAAATCTATTGAACTGAATATTTTATAACTCAGTGGTGAGTACCAGGTGAGTGGATTTTTTTTAGTTCAAAATGTTGACCAAGTCTTGGTTGATGATGAACCAAAAGTGTACCCATTTCATTGTAAAAAGCTTGTGAGTGAAGGAGTGAGTTTGTTCTTTTGGAGGGCAAGTGAAGTGCACTGATGTATTTATAGTTTAATTATGTTTTGCATGTTTTTTGTGTAGTGTGTTATAGTGTGGTGTGTAGAAAAAGCCCAAGAGTTGAAAATTAACATTTTGTGTCACATCAGCTGCCAGCTTTGTTTTGAGACCATGTCCCTGTCAAATAAACAAATGAACATTGACAATTTTCATCTATCAACTAATCAAAACTTTCATGCGATTAAATTCTTGTTATCTATAAATGACTTTGCTCCACAGTGCATCAAAGTGTAAAGTTTGGTAATATGTTTCAAAATGTCGATAACTGGATGTAGAGTGGTAAAGAGGAAAATGAGGTAAACAATATTTTTCTGGTCCTCCACCCGCTTGTCTCCAGGAAGATGTTCTTGTTATGTTTTTTCCTATAATGATCCACAGTATGGCATTAAACTTGCATATCTCCATGGAAACAAGCATGTGGCACCACCAGGTCAAGTTACACATCAGATCTGTGGAGAGGCGAACTTGCTCACATTAAATATAAGCTATTTCTTATAGTACAAGAAATAGACTAGTATAACAGTATAATTGTCTGATTGATAGATATAGGTTTAATGCCATACTGTGGAATATTTCATGTAAAGCAATATCATCTCCATGGAGACGAGCAGGTGGAAAACTCTCTACAAAAGTTACATAGTACACCTTTAAAGATGAAATTCAATCATAAACAATTCAATCAAACTTACTTTACTGAAGTCAATTTGCAAATGTTCAATCAAACTTTTACTAAATTTGACTTTATCCCAAAACATAAAGCTGTGGGATGAACTAGGACACAATAACTGTCTACATGCTGAGCTGACATTTTGTGAATGTGTTGTGTTGACAAAAAGAAGGACTTTCATAAATGTCAAAACTCCATGTAATCCTTTTAAAACACATTTGGTTATTTTCCACACTCTGCTGTTACTAAACTTTGATTCGCTGGTCACTGGATGCTCCTCTCCTTCTGAAATGGTTTCTTTTGTATATAGTTTATTTAAGTTTGTCTATTCACGCAATACACCCTTTGCCAAACATTCCAAGCCCAACATTCAATTTCATAATCCTCAGTGTGGCAATAATCCCTTTAAAAGTCAAAACAACAAACCATCCAATTGTTTAATCCATACAGTTTCAAGTGAGAGGAGACAACTTCAGCAGTATTGTTCTGTGTTGCCTAAGACTTTCATCACCTTTTTGTGTTGGACTAAGAGCCAACGCTAAACGCCCCTTTAAACCCACCACTCTGCAGCTCTGACTTTCACCATAGAATAACGTAAAGACGGGATTAGCATTTCATTTATAGACGCGAGCAGGAAGAGCTTGTTCAAACGGCTCCGTATGAAAAGTGAAGCGAGTGGCACAGGTGCTCGTCTAATTGAATAGTGCGGAGGAAATGTACGGATAGGCTTCAACTTAAGACAATCCGAGCCATCTGGAGTCTTTTCACAAACTGTATCAGCGACGAGGAGGAGGACTGACGAGGGTGGCCAGGAGAACTCAAAGGGAAACTGTATATTAGATGACTGGATCAGACTTTTACCATGAAATTAATGCCCAAAAATAGGTTTACATATGACGATGCCAGGTTTGAAACTGCAGCTCCAGCCTATAGCTTCCACTCGATGAAGAAGTGATGGAAAGAAAGTGGGCATGAGGCAGAGAGCAGAAATATATGAAGTAGGAGTTGAGTGACATCCCTAAACAACGGAGTAAGAAAGAGCCCTGGTGCGTCTAATTGGAGTCTGCAAACTTTAGTTTTGTTGCGAGTCACATACACAACTGCACGAGCTGCGTGAGATTTTAAACTAAGAACAAAGCGACTGCCACACAAGCAGTGCAAAAAAATGAGGTTTTGGACATTTCAGCGCTCGGACAGATGACAAGTTCTCTGGTCAAAAACATGCTCATTGGCTACTCCTATTGACCAAAGTGTCAACTAGTGTAAATTTTCTGGTGGAGGGTCCGCCACCTGCTTGTCTCTATAGCTATTGCTCTTCCACAGCATCTTACGCTTATTCAATGACTTGTCTCTTTACAGTTCAAGTCATTGAATAAATGTTCGGTCAAGCAATTAAAATTCAAAATTATTATTTTTAAACTCAAACTTTTGAGTTTAAAAGTCAGAATTTCAAAATCATAATTTCACATTCATGAGACAAAATTTTGAGTTTAAAAATCATAATTTCGAGTTTTAAAGTCATGACTTTTAAAATCATAATTTTGACTTTTAAACTCATAATTAAAACTTCCTGTGAGGCTTTTATTTATTTTTTTATTTTGGAAGAAATGAGGTTCCATAATTCATACAATCCTTTACAATTGATAATACAGTAATTTTAGTTTAAAAAACAACGTTAATACCTGATTATATGTTGATTTAAACCCTTACAATAAGAAATGGGATGTGCTACATGATTCATACTTATAGGGAGCACTGTCTTTTTTTGCCCATGTAACGTGTAAGAAAGTGTTCTGTTCTTAAACTTTAGCTAAGCAAAAGCTGGCTGGAACAAGGGTCGTTTTATCACGCTGCAATGACATCTGTGTTGCCCTACAACACAGGCACTTGTGGTCATTCTTTATTAAAGAGGTTAAATTAAGAAGCAATGAACTGGACAAAGGGAAAGATTACCTTCTACGATGGTAATAACATCTCAGACATTAAAGTTATGCGGTGCTTTTTTGTCCAGGGGTCTAGATTAAGTTTATCAGTCATAAATTGCTATAAGTTTCTGTTGCACCCCCAGGTTGAATTTTCAAATGTTAAACACTAATCCTATAGCCCTTATGAAGTCCTTGTCTTTCTTGTAAACTGTATAGTTTGGGAGTCAGCCCCCTCCTACAGAATCATTTTTCTACCTCTTCCTTATTATTTTTCATTAGTGTGTACCTCGGGTGATTATGAGTTCAAGTCTTTGGTTTCAACTCGGCCCCGTTCGGTCGGGGGACCCCCAAAACCCCTCTCATGAACCTGACAGAATTTTATGACTCCCAGACTAGTACTGTATGTGTCTAAGAGGTTAAACTAAGTTATCTTCGTAATTTTACTTCTTGACTGCATCTTGGAGGTAATTACAATAGCCGAGGAAACACAGATCCTTGTTTTCATTTCTCAACTATGACAGCCTTTTCCTTTGCTACAGAAAGTCCTCCATCGTCTACTGAGTATCTCTTTTCTCAAACCAACTAACTTCATGTTCACAACATCCATAAATCTCCTCTTTGGGCTTCCTCTCATCCTGTGGTATACATTCACATTACCAATAGGTTTACTATTATCTGCACTCTTGCGCTGGTATAGTGCTATTTATTTCGTTTTCTTGCAATTCACCCTTTTGGACATCTTTCTGAAGTAAACTTAAGGTTTAATATAAGGTCAACTAAACATTCCCCAACAAGTCTCTCCATCCTGTTAGTTTCAGCTTCCTCTGGTCTGTCCGAGCTTTACCACTGCCTCCTAAAGTTCCCCTCTTGTGCTTATCTGGGAATAATGCTGTGAACCTGCTGTATACAGGCAGGTCGAGGGGCAGCGAGGGGGAATTCATTATCCTTGAGGCTTGGGTGAAGACAGGAGACCTTCAGATATGGCTGCCGACGTGCTTCCGGCTCACCTCCAGCTCTCCCTATCTCCTCCCGCAGCTCTGATGAATAGGAGCGATGTGATTGGGAACGCAGGGAGCATCGCAGCCTCAGCCTCAGCCTCAGCGGCAGAGATGGAGAGGAAGAACAAAGAAGGCCCTCTTTAGGAGCAGACAGAATCTATTAGGCAGTCCACTCTGTAAGGACACTTGGTTAAGAAAGTGTAACTGCGTTTCCTTCAGGGCCATCAGGGACAGATTTGAAATGCACTTTGTAAATGCACAACAGAAGCACAGATTTGGTGGACGTTCAAGTCAACTTACTTTGGACTTTTTTTCTTTGCTAAATAAATATCAACATGGTTTATGGGAACACATTTCTGGCAAATAATTTAGGCTTTTAAGTCTTCTTCACTATCAAAATATTTCTCTGCATAAACAGTGATCCAGAATCAGTTTGCTCATAATGTGCATAGTGTGTTTTCTCTGTGTACAGTACTCAACTTAAAACTTGCACTATAGATGAGTGTTCCAGCTACAGCTCGCCTTGAACCTCTGCAAACCTGGGGAATGGTCAGGCTGTTGAAGTGGGAGGTCAGGAGAACATGTTGTCCCGCTGCAGGTTCTCAGAGAAACAGAACAGAACGATCTTCCTGTGAGGGACCCGCGTGAGCTTTCTGGCCTGGGCTCCTAAAGTGTTGATAGCCCTGAGAATTGTCCCCCATTGTGCTCCTGACCGGTTGCCCCAGCGGCATCAAAGTGGACAACATGCAGAGAGCAGAATTCCCTAGAGACAATAAAAGCGTACTGTAGCTTTTCAGGTTTCCATGGAGATGTTTTTGATGTGTTGTTGAGATGTGTAGATCAGGAAGAATTGTCATTGTTAATCTGAATAAACACACTTAATCAGCTACACTGTGAGATATGGGGGCAAGTCCTGATGCATGTGCTCTGTGAATATTTTTTGTATCCTTAAGTTCCTTCACAAAACTGAAAGGAACACTGCTAAAAGACATGTTCAATTTTAAATCTGATCATATTTTACCCACTCTCTATTATTATTATTGCATTCCTCCTTGGGCTTTGCGTTTTATGAAAATACCACAATAATACAACACAATAACACAAGCCAAATATCTGGCAGCTCATGACGGGGTTCACAGAGAATCAAGGATGAGGTTGGCAGCGTGTCACCTGCAAACCGGAGAGACAGCAGTTTGATACGTCTGAACAAAAGCTCTTACCATCACTGAGCCTTAATTAAGAAACGATGGGAAACTGGGGCCAATGTGGCTCACCGTGGCAACCCTGATTCAATCATAGTAAGTACCACGAGGGCGAGGATGACGAAAAATTTTCCGTACAACTTAGAAGGACCAAAAAATGAGCGAGGAAAGTCAAAGCAGCAATAGATTTCCAAATGATGGCAATTTTGGAAGGATGCATATGGGTTTCCTGTATATAGCGATATAGAGAACTTTTGACCATCCAAATAATATCATTTTGGTCTGAATTGTTGGCAAAGGTCAATTCTTCACTCTGAAATCCATGCATACGGTATGTTGTAAGTAAACATGTGCACATGAATGGGAAATTAGGCACTCGGATTTCACACAAAACAGCTTTATTATCCTTAAAAGTGTGTGCGTGTGCGTGTGCGTGTGTGTGTGCGTGTGCATGTGTGTGTGTTTTTTCCTCTTTTGCAGAGAAATGGCAAGGCAAAGTAAACAGTAACCAAAGTGATCATTTGGTTTGTCTTTCTGAATATGGTTACATCTGCTGTGGGTGGATTTGATGATTGGATACAAGCACTTTTTAATCCGTTGTACCTAATGAAGTGATTTGTTTGTTTGTTTGTTTGTTTGTTTGTTTGTTTTATGAATAGTTAGTCTTCAATGACAGTGACTCATCATAAAAAAAAAACCTTTTTTTAAAAACTGCAAACATTGTAGAAAAATCTTGACACAGCAGCTCAGCCACAATTTGTGCCAATATGAAGTGGCCAGAGAGTGAGAGAAATTAAATAGGAAACAGGAAGTAATGTCCAGTGTTTCAACCCAGCAGATCTCTAGATAATTTCAATAATATGTTTTCATAGATCGTGTCTTCATAGATGGTAGAAGTTCTAATTAGCATGGTATATAAGTCCACACCAAGACTGAGTGCTAATTTGCTGTTGTTTGTGTGGGAAGCAGCGAGAGAAGATTCACTGATGAGATCGTTACATGAATGCACAGTGTACACGTCCTAATCATCTGCAAAGGCACCAAAAACACACAAGCCCCCACACAACGTTATTAAAATGATTGAGTTAATAAATATACGAAGAAAATACAGTATGAAGAGAGTGCTGGCACATATGCACATACATTATGCAGAGAAGGAGGTTGTGCTGCCCACAGCACTGGCACAGGAGTCAGCAGCTGCAAAACATTACTGAATCTTCTCATATTCCTGTAATCTTTAATGGAATAATTATCTTTAACTCTTGTAAATTACTTTACATAAAGAAATGCTGTTGTGTTTACAAAGCAGGCACCACCGTTTTATTTATTGAACTAAAATTAAAGGTCTATGAAAAATGTCTGTGTGCCTCTAAAGCTAAAATGTAATAATAATTTACTACAGTATTATAGTACTACTGCTAGTAGTATAGTAGTATGATGAAATTAATATTACACATGAATCCGGCCAATATTTTACTGTCAGTGTGTGACAAAGTGTTTCTCAATGACTGAAGATTATATACAACTCGGTTTATTTGATTAACTGCAGCTACACAACTCTAAGAAGACAAATTGCGCATCTTATGTCCCCAAAAAACCCTATTCATAAAAAAAAAAAAAAAAAAAAAAGTTCAAACCCGACCTTGTTTAGAAAGGAGAAAGTGTTTTGAATATGCGCTGGAGAATGTTCAAAATAACAATGCTGCCCTCTAGTGGGGATTATAAAATATTACTCAAATACGTTTAAAGCGTTTGGACGTCAAACAACATGTGTAGTTCTAACATATATACATTTTCAACATGGCCATGTAAATAAAAACACTAATACTCCACAAAATGCAAGGAGCAAAGGTAAAATTTCTGAAACACTTTATTATCTTAAATACCACTTGACATTAGAACAGTCACATACAGATTAGGACAGGGGTTCCCAAACTTTTCTGGCCGGGACCCCATAATAGCCATGCAACCGTCTCGGACCCTCAAAGAAAAATAGTTTTAAGTGTCAAAGCATGTTAAATCAGGTTTAAAATTGGTTAACTGAATAGTTTATTTATTGAGTTTATTGTCTTATTAGACCCTATTTCACAAAAAGATACTTTTTTTAATTTTAAAAATAGAGCAAATACAGTGTCATATTTATTCAAATTAGATCTTGAAATCATCTGGCGACCCCCAGCTCATCTCTCGCAGCCCCTTAGGGGGTCCCGACCCTCAATTTGGGAACCACTGGATTAGGAGACATTCTGGTCCTTCGCACTCTGCTCTCCAAAGTAAAGGGAGACAGTCAGGCTATGCTTACACACAATTTATGCTGCAATTTCATATGAGGTATTACATATAAATATCTGCATAAATACTCATAAATATCATATTTAACTGTTAAAAACTCAATAGTCTGACTCATTTTGAATATAAATAATAATAATTGGGTGATTTGGTGTCTTTTGAGTGCATCAACATATCAAGAAGACTTGGGTCACTTTACTCAACATCATCTTCTCCTTTTCATTGTCAAAAAACGCCAAAATAAGGGGAAAAACAATGTTAATGAAAGCAATACATGGGTGTGTAAACATAGTCAGCTACAGATATCCAGTGTTTCTGGTAGTGCAAGGTGTCTATAGGATTCAAATATATATAGTCAGTAGAATACGCAAAAGTCAAGTCAGAAAGTCTAAATCAATCATTATCCAGAAGTACCATCACTGAAACAAATACAGATTCATTGGCACATTGAACATCATGTTAAACAAAGGGTTAAATATAAATAATAACTGACATTGCATTTATAGCCTCATGTCAGATTTTGATGACAACAACAACAAAAAGTGCACCAGGTGAAATGTCTGCGTTACTGTTTTGGATAGCAACACCTTAAACACTCTGCTGCTCAACTGTAAATAAAAGAAGAAAAATACTTAATTTATATACAAGATAAGAAATAAGTGCAAAGCTACATCAGTTTCCACAGTACGTCCACAGTAACATGCGAAGAGGCACACATTTTCATCAGACAATGATAAAAGGAAACGCAATAGAGATAAGAGTCACACACATTGAATGTTGACTTTTAAGAGTCAAAGCAGAATAATCAAATATAAAACCCAACAATGCAAATTAAGCGTTTGTGTGTGAAAGGCAAAGCTAATAAAAGGAACCGCTTTTAATAAAAAATAAAAAAGGCTTCAGTGCTAACTAAACAGGAAACATTTGAGGTGCAATATTTGGTTTTGAAATGATGCTTATCAAATAATTTCTCTCTACATTTGTGGCACAATCGTCAGCGTATTTGACTTCAAATCCCTGCTCTGAAGAATACAATAATATAAGATGTGATGTATAAATGTGAAAATGTTACAAATGTAAGGACAATCAAAGAGGTACCTGGCAAACCATTGAATAGAAAATTAAATAAAGATGTAAAATACGTTGGTTACCGCATATTCTTAATGTCACAATGCAATTTGTATTTATAAGTACAAAAAAATAACGCAAGCCAGGTCATCAGTGAGAAAACTATTTATACTGATTCTTTCATTGTGAATTAAAAGTTAAATGCTGAAATGTGCCAGACTGAAGTCTGTGACAGACTTCCTTCCCTTCACCACATAAAAATCCTCTTATAAAACCTTTACTCATTCTTTTTGTTTTGGCAGAACACATTATATTGCATTACAGTCATATGGTGAATTAAAATCACTTAAAGAACCCATATTATGCTTTATCAGGCTTGACAAACAGATATGTGATTTTTTTATAGCACTACTATAAGCAATGTGACACTAACGAATAGCTCTAGTAAATGGACAACAACCTGTTTTAGTAGTGGACAGAATGAGCTCCATGATGACGGATTTGAAAAGAGTTCATAATATGTTGACACATCTTCTCCAAACAGGACTACTAAAGCAAAGGTGGCAAGGTATTTTATGACAAACAATAACAAAATAAGTCAGTGTCTATGACTGATAATCCGTCAGTCGTCCAGGTCAGTTTCACTGTCTAGTTTCACTGAAAAAGGATTTTGAATTTTCTTTTGCTACAAAAAGTCAATGTGGGTGTATTTGTGTTCTTAGTCCTAGTTTGTGAGGAAAAGCCTGTCAAACGGCTTCAGAATATCTCATGTTATCTATTTTTGTTGTATCTGTTTCAATCAAATAAATTAAGTATAAAAAAGCAAGTGTAAAAATGCCTATTTTAGCATAATATGGAATCTTTAAATAGCAATTTAGCAATTTACAGTTGAGATGACATTTAAGTATATGATATTATTGTTAGTCCTGTTTGTTGTGGAGAGATGCTTTTACACGCTTGCGCACATAAAACACGGTCAACGCGGAGCAGCAATTGGTGAAGATGAAGAGCGCCACAGCGTCGTGAGCCAGGTCGCCATGGAGACGCTCGTACAGGGGCCGGCGCTCCGTGAAGTCCATGCGCAGTGCCGCGATCTGCATGAAAGTGGAGACTCCCATCAAAACGTGAAAGATCTGGTGGCCCTGGCCGATAAAGTCACACTTCCCCGTGAACAGACTCTCCGGGTGAGGGAAGGAGAAGAAGTAGGCGCTCAGGAGGAATAATATGGTGTGGTAAAAGTGGTACGACACCGCGGGGTCAGAGCAGCCTGTCTGATAGCAGCTGTAGATGCGATGAACTACTGGGCTATTATCTAAACAGTAGGCTAAGGTGCAAGGAACCAATTGGAAAAGCTTGTTGGTGAACGTAGGCTTTTCAAGGCTTGCTTTGTACCTGCCATAGCAACAGCCGAAGCAAGTTAGCCACGACAGGAAAGCCGCAGTCGGTAAATAAAACCCGCGGACCCTTGTGTGCCAGCCCTCCTCGATCACGTAGTAGTAGTGAGCAACCGCACAGCCGTACTGATAAACCGCAACGCCCAAGTAGTCCAAAAAGTAAAAGGTGAAGAAGGACAACTCGGACTTAGCACTCAGAAGATGAGCAAGTGCACTGAAGGAGAGCGTGATGAAGGCAGTGAGGAGGATGATGAAGAGCGGCTGTGCGTGGGGGTCCCGTAAGAAGTCCACGGTCTGGGAGATCTCCTGACACTTGACAAGAACAATCAGGGCAGTGAGCAAATGGGTCCACACGTTGATGCTTTCATTGTGCCTTTGGAAGAGGGTGAGGAAGTAGTAGCGCCAGCTCTGCTCGGTCTGCCTGTAACCAGTGAGGATGTAGCGCTCCTGGAAGACCTTGGGCACGTCGGAGAGCTTGACGGTGCAGGGGAGAGTGGGGAAGGCCGACTCGAGGAGCTGAGGGATCTGACGGAGCTGCTGCACATTGATGAACAGCCGTCCAATCTGCTCCATCACCACCGTCGCCATGTTGGACTGGAGAAGAGAGAGGACAAGGTCAGTACAGCACATCTATAATCCATCATTTGCTTGATATTGTGTTGGATTTTTTGTACCTTTTGTATTCTTAATAAACTTATGGTATTCAGATTCACAATATGACAATTACTCTCTTTCAAAGCAAGTGCAGCCATGTAGGTTTGTCCTTTTCTTTATCCATAGGCTATATCCAGATGTGGTCTAAAAGCAACAATGCAATACAATGCTCTATAGGGCAAGTAGATATTCATAGACATGTCTATCTATAATGTATGTTGTAATTAGGGACGGGCCATAAGGGAAACATTTTAATCATGGTTTTCTTTGATTCAGATCCTGATTTCGATTTTATCACAAAAATGTTTTCTTATACAGTCTTAAAGAGGTAACTAAAGCCATCTGTGTTTGAAAGTTCACTCTTTACTATGATTGGTTATATCCACCTGTCACTCACTCAGAGAACCACAGAGATCACCAGTAGACATGGGTGGGGGAAAGAGTCCGTTTTTGAGCTCCAATAAACTAAAACAATCCATGAATCACAATTTGACAATATAGCTGAAAGAGCTTATCATCACAGGGATGAGATCCCTATTTGACTTTTGCCCAGCCTTGATGTCACGTTTAAACACTCATAGGAAGGTCATGGGCCTGTAGCTTATTTTAGAGATCAACAGTTCAACAAAAATATAGAACATGACACACACACAGGGCTGTCACATCAGAGGCCTCCACATCTCTCTAGAAACGCCTCTGTCGTCATCATCATCACCACCATCATCATCATCACCAGTGACGCTATAGCCTGATAAAATCTAGGCTCATACAGTCTATTTATATTACACATCTGTCACCTGTCGTTCATTTGCCGACTATAAACCCGATTCATTCAGTTTAACACATAATCACACGTGAACAGCCAGCTTAGGCTGTTCTGACAGACTTTGGCTGTTGGCTTAGAGTCTACAAAAAGGCCTCCGCATTTGCATCTGAGATCAGGGTTAGGCTGATCACGTGACAGGATCACATCAGTTATTTAATGCGTTGGTCCAGGGCTGTGTACGGCAGTGGGCTCAGAGATTAGGCTGTGTGGGATGCACAGGCCGGCGTTCAGGGAGAGGCGTGGATGATGAATGAGAGGACGTTACGTAACATAACCCATCCACTGTCCACACCCAAGGCTAGAAATCCGTTTAATTATTTATAGGTAGAATAAAGCCTGACTGAACAAATGCTGCTCTTTCGTCAGGTGCTTATGTCGACGGGCAGTGCATGCAAATGTTCACCTGCATGGCCCAGTAAAAACAAATGAGAATCCATCCTCTGATTTAACGCGAGTGACTGGTTTGAGATCCCCACGCGCCTCTTCGGCTTTGCATATGAGAATCATGATGCCAAACGTCGGTGCACAGACCGACAGGACGCGCCACATCTCCGGCCGCGACACGGTTCATCTGAAAATACTGGCAGAGGCGGCCCAGCATAAGAACAGACAACTGCACATGACCTACCTTTGCGCAGACAACTCAATCCAAATGTATAGGTCCTTTTGGCGAGAAATGGTCAAGAACGACAACAAAAATGTGCATCATTGTTGGAGGATAGCCTACATAAAACAGAGACAGGTAGGAGGAGCCGTGCGAAGCGGCTCTCGGAGCGCAGTTGCTGGGGAATACGGACATGTCTTTGACGTCCTTCCATTGACCAATCAGAGAGCGCAGCGCTGCCTCTGTCTGCGCCGCCGCTTTGCGTGGGCCAATCACAGGCGTTTGTCTCCTCACCAGTGTACGCCCACTTTTAACTGGAATTCTTCCATTGTGACACTCGTGGCATGTCTATTAGATTAGCACTTTAGCGTGAGTGTGACTTGCAAACTGTGGTGTTAAATGTCTCTCTAATAATGAATAGGCTACTGTAATAACATCACCTTTTATCATAATGTGACAACACCACCTATTACTAGAAAACAGGTGCACAGTTTAGTTAGGCCAAGTAATAACAAAAGGGAAATGTGTTTGATCAAAAATGTATATTCTTTTGAAATGATTGTGTGTGTATTGATTATCATTATTATATTGAGTCTCCTTTGCATCACTTTTGCATGGAAACAAACAAATATCTGAATCAACGAGAAAAAAAAGCCATTGTTAGTGAACGAAAGTCACAAACTAATTTTATTATATGGTGCAACATGAAACAATGAATAACAATATAGACTAAAATATAAAACATGATAAAATAAAGTCAAGCAAAAAATAAGGTGTTTAATGAATATAGACTGAAAATACAAAAAAGTACAGCATGGACAGAGCCTCAGTGCCCTTATTGAAGCCCACATCTGCAGCTAATATGTAGTTTATCAACCTCATAAACTTGCGGTAACTCATTTGTATATTGAAATAATTTCCCCGCATATCTTTTTTGGTCGGATGGCCTTTTATGACTTCCCACATTTGAGAGGGGCAATGCTGCTGAGGGGTATTGCACTAGGTTAAAGTCCTGGGTTTTCATCTATAGTTTATTTTTTAGTTTATTGTACAAGAAAAGAAATCAGATAAACAATGTACCAGATTGTAGCCTACCTCTCAGATTCAATAACAAAGGCAATTCAAGTGGTAAATTTCAAGATTAAAGTGACTGGAAATGAAAAAAAAAACCTGCCCCCTTCCCTGCCACTGTACCCATAGTCAAATTAGGGAAAAATTAGGGAAGGGAAATAACTACATCCTTGCTTTGTGTTTATCATGCCAATGACATTTTGTTCTTTAGGACGACAAATGATGATAAAGAGTAGATTTGAATGTTTCAGACCTTGCTTTTAGACCGTACTTAAGTCTGATCCACTCCTTTTGTACAGCAGCACTTGCAGATTAAAGCTCTAAACATGTCATTATAGACAATAGAAAACTCCCTGCCATCCATGTCTGTCAGACCCATGTGGTACAAGCAGCTGCACACAGGCCATAATAGTGCCTTTCTAATCATTAACAATAGACCAACTGTTCATTCTACTGTAATAAACAATTGTTTGTAGATCTGAAGGTCAGTGTCCTGCTACATGCTTTCAGTGAGATCAGTGATATTAGTCATTTGTCATTTTCATGTATGAGGCTGTTGTGTTTTATGTCAATTCAAATGTAATGGATGATGTTAAGGTAATTTGTGGTCATATGATATCGGACATGTTCAAACAGCAAATGAAGAGAGTTGTTGAACAGGTTTAACCAAGCGTTACTTATTAGGAAATAAAACATTGTGTTAAGGGAATGTAACCGATCTGAACAAGAAAACAAGTGACATGTCAAAACACAAAATACAATGTGCAGTCTGTGGGTTGCTCTCTTGACATTTTGGAATAAGAGATCATCTAAGATGGAGTTCTAAGGCCTATTGGCAATTTACTGTTTTGAAACTAAAAATAATAACACAAGTGGAAACTTTAATTTTAATAATGTGTGGGTCTACAAATTTGACATCAATTGGCAATTGATTAAATTCATTCATGTTGTTGTAAGTCCTTTTAATGGACAACAATCATACCTGTGTGTTTAAGCACACCCCAACATTACTTTATAGTGAAAATATTACTCCAGTTCAGTCCGTTTGTACTGCCAGAGGTGACATTTGACCTAGGCCTATTACACATGATTTTGACAGTGGAAAAGCAAATTACGTTCTACAATTCTAACCTGTTGTCCTATAGTTTTTGAATATGGGCATTTCCTTTGAAATTACGGTTTTAACAAATGACGCAGATCAACTTAGGGTATTACATGTATATAGATTTGATTAATGTCGTAGTATGAGTGATTTCTTAATTAATTCAATGGGCATTTTCCTTTGAAATGAAAGTGAATATTGCATATTACCAAACGGCCACTAGATGTAAGTAGTGGCCATCTAAGTTTGCCATAAAATTTATAAACTGACGTGACTACTTTAAAATCCAATAATGAACAATGTGTATTATGTAAAATCATAAATAATGCATGAAAGGAATATTTTTGTGAAACTTTAATAGAAAATGATTGATTGTACAGCATATAAAACAGAGAGCACCATTCATTTAAACAAAATAGTTATTTTGTAAAAAAAAAGTCCCCTAAAGTAGTTTATTCAAATACAGTAAAAAAGCTGCCAAAGTCTACTTAGAGAATACATTGTAACGCTAAATCTAAAACACGTAACTACAGTAACAGGAATATCTAACACAACAAGCATAACTGAAAATGATATAAAAAAAATAAAGTATATCTTTGGAAATGTCAGACAGGAACCAGAATGTAAAACTTAATCATCCTTGTCTTTGAGTGCCTCTTTATTTTTTCTGACCTCTTCAAGCTTTTTGTCCTGTGAAAATAAAGCAAGAAAAAACATTACTTATCAACTTTACACTTGTGGGTTCAGTTATTTGGAACATACCTTCTCCTTAAATTTCTCATTCAGAGCAGCCATTTGTGCGCTGCGGTTCTCCTTGTTCGCCTCCATCTTCTGAGCGAGTTTTTCCTGGGCCATCTTGCTAAAGTTGCAGCTTTCTTCGATGGCCTTCTGGATCACCTCTTTCTCATGTTCACGTTTTTCAGCCAAGTGCTTCAGTACTTCAGCCTGCTGACTCTAAAAACATAAATTAATATAAACATCAATACTCGTGACAAGTAAACAACTGGCAACCATCATTTAATAGAACGTAATCGAATAGAACCTTTCGTCTTTCTTCTGCAGCTTCGAGTTTTTTCTGTATTTCGTCGAGGGAAGTTTCTTTCTTCCTGAGAGGAGACAGAGGAAAGTCTTTGGCTTCTGGGCTTGTGGGTGTCAGGATCACCTCAAAGGCTTGACCTGAAGCTCGCTTGTTAAGAACCTTTACTTGCACATCTGATGAAACAACAACTATTAGCAATATGCGTGGGAATGTAATGTCAGTCTCTACATCACTTTTTAAGTATAGCAATACTAATATAAACACTGGACTTTAAGTAGTTTCCATACCTTCTGAGTCCATTACTGCAGCTGTGTCTTTACAGTCACTAGAAAATAAGAGAAAAGTTATTAAATAAATATTTTAGCACATGCTCCAGCGTACAGAACAAGATGTAATCATAAGTATAATTAATTAAGCAGCAAGTCAAGTTTACTAAGTGTTTACTGATTTCAATACCACTATGATGATAAAAAGGCTCCCTTTGGAAATAGCTGTCATTTTCAACACCAAATAACAGTTTCTTTATGTTACCATGTGGTTTTATAGGTCTGATAAAGATCACTCTACAACTGTTCAGGAAAAGTCCTGTTAATGTGATTTTTTTTTAATTAACACCTGCTCAAATGAGTATCTAGTTTTGTTATTAGTTTATTGCAAGCTAGAGTCATTTGAATACAAATAATGCAAAGTACACTACAACCTGTTGCTCTGTGCTGTTCAAGTGGTACAAATATGATGTTACTTATGTAGTCAAAAACGTGACATAACATGCCAAACAAAACAGCCTCTCCACTCCTCTCAGCGGTGCCTCCGAGCTACATCAACTGTGTAATTAACTATGTGCAAGCTCAGGATGTGGAGTATCTACAACAATACACAAATGCACTGAATAAAACATGATATACTATATATTTGGCTTGTTTTATTGTTTTCATGAATATACCTTATAAACTTTTAGCCAGGAAAATTATCAAAGTCAATACAACAACATGCCACAGCACAGCGAACATGAAGGGTGTAATAATCAGGTAGTTACACTGAACATTGTACTTGTACTTTAGTAATATTTGAAAGTAAAGTGGTTAAAAAGGTTAAATTTTACATGAAAAGATTTGTGAGGTAACAGAATATCTACTTGAGTAATAATAATAGTTGTGGTGTTAAAAAAGATAATATAGTTTT
Source organism: Rhinogobius similis (assembly GCA_019453435.1). NCBI lineage: Eukaryota > Metazoa > Chordata > Actinopteri > Gobiiformes > Gobiidae > Rhinogobius > Rhinogobius similis. The sequence goes on along the minus strand of CM033626.1, from coordinate 22,788,654 downwards.
TGCCATTCTGCACATCTTGGTCAGTTATGTAATGTCTACTCACAAAAAAACACGTGTTGTTTATCTGTTTACAGTTACAATAAATGGAGTACAACAAATAGGTTGTAATGAAAACATAACAGTAATACATTAAATAGTTAGCCATTGTTAGTATTTTCTTAAACGTTTCCCTTTGTGCACCTTTCCAAACCTTCATCCAGTAACAATAACTTTGACTTCTTCCAGTGCTTCCACAAGTCAAATCAATCGACCCTCACACTCACTGAGCCCTGTTTAATCTGTCTAAAAGCCTTTTGTTGATTATAATCCAAAGCATTGTTCTCACCGTCAAGTGCCTGCTCCAGATCTGAGTCTTTTCTTCTCTTTCAGGTTCAGACCGCCAACCTCGCTCTGCAGCAGCTTCGCGCACAAACCGCGCACCAAAAGAAAGCAGCGTGCCTGCGTCACAGATGCGTGCGCCGCCATTGGGCAGAACCAGCCAATCATTGCACGCGCTGGGTTTTCTGGCGCGAGTTGAGAACGTCCATCAGTTCAGCTCATAACAGCTTAGCGTGCCATGTTTGTGGAGCGGAGAGAGGAAAACAGAGTGCGGTTGTCTCATTCTGTTTCCCAGTGTCTCAAAACCGGGCATAAACGCATAAAGAAAGGGCAAACTATAAGATTAGCAGTAGGGCTGTGATGATTAACCGAAAAAGGGTGACTAGTCGACTATTAAAAAGTATAGAAAATTATGTAAGTCATTTTTCTGTGATCATTATTGTTAGCTGGACTATACAGACGCTGAAACGCATACGGAACTCCCTTTCTATCAAGACTAGCTTTTATTAGATCAAAATGTCATGAAAAAACAATTCAGATTTGTATCAGTTTATTCCCCAATACTATCTGCACTTTCTATCTAGAAATCTTCAACATTTATTTGGTTGACAATGTACTTTTGTTTAAAAAAAAAAACGCTGATTTGTCATCTACTAAAATAATCGTCAGTGACAGTCCTAATCTGCAAGTTTAACTGTTCAATAAATAGTCATTTAGAAGCGTCGTTTGTGACATAATCCACGCCATCCTCGCACTCTGTAATGACCCACACACAAGTGACTAATCGCAGTCCATGACCTAAACATGGACCTAACAGATCCATGATGCAGCATTTATTCTTCTCTCGTCTGCTGAACTCGGTTTATGTTGAAAGGGTCGTTGCGGAAACGTGAGTTTTGTTTTGAAAAGCTACTACTCAATTTCCGTCTATTTTTATTTTCTTTGGAAACACGGAACAGCCTGAGTTTTGATCGTCCTGAATAACTTAAATCGATCACAATGGGCGCTTGTATGGCTTTATGCTCTTTAGCGAGCTGTGTAAGTACATTGCACTGACAGTAGTCATGTTTTTGTGGTGATTTTATTGGTTAGACCTGTTTACGCGGACTAGCCTGGTCTGATGCTGTTTCTCCTTTGTAATAACTACTATAACATTATATCTACAGGCATGTACATATTATATATGAATAAGGCGAATAGCCGTTTTCACGCAGCTAAAGTCATTCTGAGCCACATTATTAATGGTCTAGGTTAGCTAATATATAACGTTACGTCGCGTTATTAGTCATGACATCATCAGTGTTATTAATATCAGCCGTCATAGTCAAAGCCAACAGCCAAACTGCTAAATACGGAAATCATCTTACGCATGTTCATCATATACATTGCTTTCATGTTTTACTTTTTGAACTAAAACCTTTAGCCATGGGCAGGTGACCTACATTGCTGCTGAACTAGACCACTCATTTACAACTTGTCATGTAATTATGCTGGACTGTGACCAAACTTTACTACACGAGTTTTGTTTCTTCACCAAAGGCGTCCTGTCTGTGTGGCTCTGCCCCCTGCCTCGTCTGTGGCTGCTGTCCATCCTCAAATAACTCCACCATCACTCGCCTGGTCTTCTCCTTTTTCCTGCTGCTGGGAACCATGGTGTCTGTGATAATGATCCTTCCGGGAATGGAGACTCAGCTACGCAAAGTGAGATGCTTTGAATTGGCTTATAATTCATTAATGTTTCTTATGTATTTTCTATGAAGAATAATACAACTCATTTGTTTGTGAAATAGATCCCAGGATTTTGCCAAGGGGGGGCAAGTATACCAGGCATTGAAAACCAAGTCAATTGTGACGTCATTGTTGGTTACAAGTCCGTCTACCGCATGTGTTTCGCCATGACATGCTTTTTCTTCCTGTTCTGTGCTATTATGATCCGTGTTCGCAGCAGTAAAGACCCTCGAGCAGCTGTTCAGAATGGGTGACTGCTCTTCTTTAAACCTATGAGTATTGTAGAGTCTTGGTCAACTACAGTCCTGATCAAAAGTTTAAGACCAGTTGAGAAACATTTTGCATGGCTGGATCTTAACAAGGTTCCAAATAGAGCTGCAAAACTGCCTATTTCAATTTAATTGTTGTTTTCAGTAAAATGTTTACTCAAACTTTTTTTTTTTTTGGTCTTACTCCTATTTCTTGTTTCTTATTGAAGCTCTACTTGGAACCTTGTTAGGATACAACCATGCAAAATGTGACTTTTGCCATTTATTCAACTGGTCTGTATTAAGGACTGTATTAGAAAACGCAATTTTACTTTTTTACTTTTTTTATTTTAGGTTTTGGTTCTTCAAGTTTCTCATTCTAGTCGGGATAACCGTGGGAGCATTTTTCATCCCTGATGGAACATTTAACACGGGTACTAACTTCTTTTATGTTGTACAACTTGCATACATTTTGTGAAACCTGTTGGTTTCAGTAACCAACAGTTACAATACTCATAATAATTTGTGTTTCCAGTTTGGTTTTACTTTGGAGCTGTGGGGTCATTCATTTTCATCCTGATTCAACTAATTCTCCTCATTGACTTTGCCCATTCCTGGAACAAAATATGGGTTGAAAATGCAGAGGGGGGTGATAACAAAGGCTGGTATGCAGGTAAAACCCTTAACATAGTATTTTCTTTGTATTTTACATTTTTATTACTTATAATTACATGGTACCCTTTTTTTTTACAGCCCTGTTGTTTTTTACTGTCCTCAACTATGCCTTGGCCATCACTGCGGTGGTGCTGTTCTATGTTTACTACACTCAGTCCGACGACTGCACAGAGCACAAGGTCTTCATCAGCCTCAATCTCATCTTCTGCGTCATCATTTCTGTCGTGTCCATCCTGCCCAAGGTTCAGGTACAGGATCTACATGTGTTTGTAATATATAATCATAAATCCTACAATCTATTGTAGTCTATTACAATTATTGCCCCTCTCAAATACAGATGTGGTGTATTAAAAAAAGAATTACGCTCTGTTACATGGCTTGTTCTGCTTATTCTGAGAAAAGCCACTTAACGACTACTGTGGCTTTTGACATGAATAATACATTAGTAATAAATGACTGCACTTCCTCTACAGGTCAATGTTTGACATTATATAAATAATTGTTTCCAAATAACTGTATAAATAAATAAATAAATGTTTCAATGTAAAGTACAGGAAATACCTAATTTATGGTGCCAAATAGTTTTAAAGCTGGGATGATGACTGTCATAGGACCTAAGCCCTTGATTCAAACTCACTTCATAAACAGATAGACTGGACATGATATTTGTGTTGCAGGAGGCCCAGCCACACTCTGGTTTGCTTCAAGCTTCACTCATCTCTCTCTACACCATGTACGTCACCTGGTCTGCAATGACCAACAACCCAGGTGAGTTTTTCTATCGCAGACTTTTTTCTTTTTTTCTTCTGTCCTGCTGTGTAACTCCAATGGCAAAAGATCATAAAAGCCCTTTTCAAGCAACTTCAAGCTATACTTGCGATATGTTTTTTTTTTTTTTTCGTTACGTCCCTTATTGCATATCTGGTTTTGCAGCAATAAACAAACTTATTAAAAAATGTATATTATACATAAATGTGTAAACTATATTGAGAGTTTTGTTTTGATTTTAAGCAATCTAATTATTATTTCATTAATTTCTGCTTGTTGAGCCACCACTTCTGTGTTATAGCAACTTTAGTTATTCTGAAAAACTTGCCTTCTGTATTTGAATTCTCAGTTCGGAAGTGTAACCCCAGCCTCTTGAGCCTCATGTCAAACGTCAGCACTACAGAGCCGTCTGGTGACAATCCTGGACACGTCCAATGGTGGGATGCTCAGGGCATTGTTGGATTAATTATTTTCATTTTCTGCACTCTCTATGCCAGGTAAGCGCTCTTAGTAGAGCAAATAATGTCCTGTGCGTTTGTTTTTAAGATACTAAAGCGTTGTTTCTCCCTCGGTAGTATCCGTTCGTCCAGTAACACCCAGGTAAACAAACTGATGCAGACAGAGGAGACCGGGGCGTCGGGAGGCGGGGGTGTGGTGGGTGAGGACGGAGTGCTCAGAGCTGTGGACAACGAGGAGGACGGAGTCACCTACAGCTACAGCTTTTTCCACTTCCACCTCTGCCTGGCCTCGCTCTACATCATGATGACCCTCACCAACTGGTACCAGTGAGTACAAGTCACAGAGATTTATATTTGTGCTTTCAAAATCAAGTCTTAGAAAGTAACTTATTTATTACATAACCTGAAAATTGTATAAATGTATCATTAGTGATATATTTATTATTTTCTAATTTAGGAATATATGGGATTTAAATTCCAACAATAACAGATTGAACTGTGGCTTTTCAGCAAATTACTTTTAATTACATTGAATATCTGTAAATGTACATGGAATATACTGCTTACACTTTATATACAAATAGCAACGCTGTGTCTAAATATGTCTAAAAAAATGTTGATAATCTTTCTAGATCGGTCTAATGAAAAGGGGTGCTGCAAAAATATGACCACCAGAGGGCAGGCTGCTTCCTCTTTTAGTTCAAAAATGTCTTTCCACCTTAATTCATAACGCAAATCTAACACTGTTTCACACAGATTTCAGCTGAGATACAATTCTTGGACAAAAACAATGCCACGTATTGCTTTAATTTCATCCTTGAGCAGTCATTTTGACCAGTTTACCTACTTTTACTTTAATATGATTATACATCTAGATAAAGTTTAATAATAGACAAACTATCAGTGAGTTTCAGAATGATAAGAAATTAGGACAGTTGCCATGACAATTTACAATTCAAAACAAAATATTCTTTTATATATTTATATATATATATATATATATATATATATATATATATATATATATATATATATATATATATATATATATACACATACATACACATAGATAAACAACCCAACCAAATAAAATGACACCTGAAATGACTGTAACTATGTCCAGTATGTAATTCTTGTCCTCTGTGACGTCCCTCAGGCCCGACACCACCACTCAGGCGATGCAGGACCGTATGCCCGCGGTGTGGGTCAAGATCTGCTCCAGTTGGCTGGGCCTTGGACTCTACCTCTGGACCCTCATTGCACCTCTCATTTTTCCAGACAGAGATTTCAGTTGAGGTGACGCTATTTTAAATGCACTTGGTAAAATGTAGGATGGTGGTGAATTGAATTGAACTGATGAAGAATACGTTCATTTATCTTGGGTACTTATGGAGAAAATCAACTGCTACTATCAATTTATATTTCAATTTAATGGATTGACTGTGGCAATATGTTTTCAATATGTTTTTTGCATTGGAACACATAATCTTGATTTGCCAATGCAAGGGGCTGTTTTGTTTTTTTGTTTTAAGCACTAATGCGGTAGTACATATGAAATGGTATAACTAGATTGTGAGTTAAGAAGAAGACTAGTATTCTGATTGGTCAAGTCAGGAATTCCCAAAACAGCTATTTGTGTACAAGCACTTGAGGAGCAGCCTTTACAGTGCCCCTCAGACGTACAAGTGTGGAAGTAAGATAAGACTCTAGCCCCGCCCATGGCCAGGGTTTCTTCACTACAGTAGGAAATATACAAATCCAACAAACTTAATGAAGTATCAGTCCTACCTGCAGTTACTTTATTTATAACTAATCATATTTAGAAACTAATTGTAAAATATTGAACCGTGTCGACAATGTCACTTCGTGGAGATGTGATTGTGTTATTTCAAAAAGGGAAGGCATTTCAAATTGCTGATAAAATGTTTAAAATATGTAATGTTGTATCATAATGTATTATAATTACCTCAAGTCCAGTGTAAATTCTTTATTCAATCAGTATGTTGTCCTGAAAACGTTCAAGTCCCTGCTATTTTCCGTTGTTATTTTTGAAGGAATTTCCAGTTACTTTAAGACTGTATCATTTCAAGTCTGATATGGCATTGATCATTTCTGCCAACACTATTTTTGTGAATGCTAACAAAGTGCCTTTTGAATGTAATATCACGTGAACTGTGACACAATGTTTGCTTATTGTTTTTATATCATTGTATATCAGCTGGTAAAATGTGCATGTAACGTTACCTTATTTGACAGATTGAATGGACTCGCATTCATTTACTATAAACATTTATGATGAAAAAATAAGGATGCAGTTTTACGTCTTGATTCAGTGGTGAGAAACATCATTTACTCTGAACTAGTGTTACGATTATTGTGAGAAGAAATATCACAATTTAACTATTATACTCAATTACTCAGAACATGACTAAATCTTTCAATTTCTTATATTCCTAATGTCAAACACATTACAATTTCTCAAGTGACCTGCTTTATGAAATCAAACTTTCTGAATGACAAAATTAACTTATTGCAACAAAAATGGACAAATAAAACAATTCTATACATTTAGGTATTTTGAACTATTCCATCTATTTGACAATATATTGAATTAAAAAGACTTAATTTTGCTCCTAAAATGGTCATGATTATTATTATTTGGTTCTTAACATTATATCGTGACCTGAATAATTACGATAATCAATTAACCTACTAGTTTTGATGTGACTACACTGTACATAGACTTGATATCGTCTATACTCTCTTAAAGGATGTTGTTGATGTAGTGTGTGACCCGATACAGCTCCTCTGCATTTTGGTCATGAGGTCCCACAAAAGGGGGCGTAAGTGTTGATAGGGACATTCTCTGATAGGCTGCAGGGCCCACCATCAAACAAGGTGTGTGCAAGTCATGCTTTCTGTGTTTGTTTAGTTATCGGGCACATACTCCTGCACCGGGATGTTGACTTTTGACACTGACAGAGAGATTACACACATTTTAAAGGACTTTTTTCACAATTTACTGCAACTTGTTTTCACCTCCACCACTTTTTAATGTGCCGTTTTGACCTGAACACAACAAAAGCCTCAGCTGTTTCTCCCTCGTGAGGCTCGCAGACAGAGCGTGTTGGTTTTGGCTGCTTCAGTCTCTCAGTGGAGTTGGCAGCGTCTGGGACTGTTCAGGACACACCACCTCCTGTCGGCCCCCACCCGTCCACTACACCACCCCCTGCTCAACCTATCACTGCCAGCGCTCACACACCAAACATACAACACTGGACAAAATGAGACAAATAATAAGTTATGAGGACTTGACTTAAAAAGGGTGCACCTGACTTTTTTGTGTTTTAATTGTGTTCACCACCAAAGAGTAGAACTTTTTAACTAAATTAAACCACTGGGCGTTGTCTGCGGCTAATAATAAAACATTTTATTTCTCATCAACCCAGAAGTAAGGGCCGATAGCAACGCTCTGATTGACTATGCTCAGCTGGACCGTTCCAGTTTCACTTTACCGTCTGAAAAAGGCTGTTCTAAATCTGTGTATGTGAATTAAAATGCATGTAGATATTAACAATGTGCCAAAGGGTTTGTGAGATCTTGGAACGAGTTAGACAGATCTGAATACGTACTTCTGGTTTTGCTGTGTGAAAATCAGATGCCCCAGCTTTAAACAATGACATACACACGATTAGTGATACTGGCATCTTCCATTCCCATTGTCTAATACATTATAATTCTCCATGTAACCATCTTTATGAAATGAAACTTTTTGATCGATACATTAAAGTTAGTGTGATATAAATAGCACTTTAACTAAATTGAAATTACAAAATATTGCTTCAAAAATGGTCACATTATCTTTTAATTGTAATCATGATTGATTACTGATTAATCAAGTAAGATCGACATAGTGTCAGCCAAATCAGTGGGAAACACTGCAGTCTATATTTTAAGTTGGGTTCATCTAAGGCTGAGTTTGTGTGTTCAATAGGCCTTTATAAACAATTTTTAGCAGAAAAGGAAAAAGTAGAAACATTTAGATCAGCTCCTGGTTATAAGTGCGTAATAAACGTCTATAAAAAATATCAATTTATCATTTGAAGATGTTTATTTTCTTTCATATTTTTAGCAATAGAGCTAACCAAAATATCTACTGTGTATTTAACAGCTTTCTTTGGTCGAACAGTATTTGTCAAGGCTGCATACATACTAACCTTTTTTTTTTTTTTTTAGGTTTTTTTTTTTCATATGAATGATGAGGTTAATTACTCATAAGCTGTCATTAGCACACTGTCTGCCTCACTTACTGTAAACTGCTCACTCTGTCACTTTCACTGCCTGGACGTTTTGTTTGCACAAGAGACTCAGACTTCTGCAATTATTACAAACAAACACAGATCGAGTATGGATCGCCATAACACCTTCAAAAATTGTAATTGGGATAATACAAAACATATTAAGCTGCTAGTTTCTGTCAATACTGCCCACCCCTATTTACACTTTTTGACTTTTGAAACACATATCTCAGTTTTGTCATGTCATATTTACATGCATTAGTGGAGAAACGTCTGAAATATTAAAACATCATAACACAAGAACATCCTCTTTTAATTCCATTGCGATCAAATCAATAAATATGAATGCAGTTTTTCCCGGGAGACATATTCCAAGCACTCTCCGTCTTTGGCCAGTGTCATAAATCCCCACCTTCATTTCCTCTGTTATCAGCTGATGCAATTTGTCGCTGTAGAAAGAGATCAAAGGCGCTAATGTGCTAATGTGCCCGGTTAGGCAAGTCTGGATTTTTAATGGGAAATTGACTCTAGCAGTTTTTATGATCTGCCGGCAATAATTTTTACTTCTCTACTTGGCTCAATAGTTAGTCGTTAATTTGGTTTAATATGGTGTTCAAATTGATCATGCATTGAAATGTGAGTATTTGTTTAATAAGTCAACATGTCATTATCACACATCCCAGTTTAACTCTTTGACAGATGAATGGAAAAAAACCTAATTGGGTTTTAAGTGACGGATCCAGCCTCATTAAATTGTGTGCTATGCTGGGGAGTTAATTGATTTAAAGTCCTGCTGGCATTCTGCATGTTCACTTGCTACATTTACCCAATCCTAATTAGGCATTTCATGATGGGGGACCTGTTGCTGGATGATTAAAAAGTAGGCTAGATGTCATGTTTTTCTCGTTTTTTTCCCTGTTGCCTCATACATATATTAATAAACGTGTAATTTCTTCTTATAGTTGTTTTATTAGCACTGTTCCTCGATTGCAGTGAGTTACAGTCGCCCCTGCCCTGAGCTGCAAGACAAAAAGTCTGTAAATCTGGCAGTGTGTGTTGGTGAGTGAGTGTGCTGGCTCAGCTGTGCGCATGCTCCGCTAAACTCAGAGGAGCAGCTAATGCAGTTATATAACAGTCAGCGCAGTTGGCGTCTGCTGTGAGCCAAATGCTGGGCCAGTCTGCTTACATAAGTCTGTCAGAGTCGCATAGTAAGACCGGGAGCGCTCACACGTCGATGTCCCCTCCTTCTGAGTGTCTCCTCGGCTTGGTCTGGCACTTCCTCCCTGTGTCTTCCACTGCTGCTGCTGTTTGCCTCCATCACGCCCACTCGCACTCCTCTCTCCTCTCCACACCAGGAACAGAGCTCGTGGATGTGCCGACAGCTCTGAAATATCAGACACAAAAGAAGTCGGTGTGCAGTCATTTAGAGAAAACAAAACACTACAGCAGTTCCTCCAGTAGCGAGCCGTGATGGTGGAGGTGGTGGATGCCTTGAGGACGACTTGCCAGACTCTATTCTTATCCACCTGTGTCATGGACGGTGATGTGGGGTGAGCCAGGTGAGGAGATTAGATGCACTGCCACTCACAGGCCCCTGTCAACTCTGATGTCCACTGGCCTTTGGAAAAGTCTGATCTGGAGAGGACAAAACAGGCAGCCGCATCTCTCACTGACCTTTACTGTATCTGACACATGAAGGCATTGGGTCACGCACACTGGGGTCACAGCATCACAACTGTCCCAGCATAGTTTAATAGTCTGTGCAGAATTTGGATTTACACTGTCCACTGATCAGAGGGAAAAGTGCCATCCTATAACAAATGTTCACAGCCTCACTTGTTCATGTGTTATTACTTTGACAGAGACAGAAGGGGATCTCAATATTATTATAACAGATTCAGATCAGCTCATGAACCATAGTAACAGAAAGAAAAACACCAAAATTTGGGTTGACATTTGAAATTCAATCGTTTTCTTTGTAGGGCAATGCTTGTAGTTTTAGATGGCTTATAGGCTTTTGGATAGAAGATTTTATTTGTTCCTGTCTGTGGAAATTGGTTTGCAGCAAATTCACATGACTGACTTCACTTTCACATTTTTCCACATGACACATAAACACATTACAACAGAAAATGTGGGTTAAGTGTAACCTAGATATTAAGAAATTGTATTGCTGGTGGAATAAATAAAATTCCACAGCCAATGAAGGAGCGGAATTAGCCGAAACTTGCATTCTTAATGTAAGTGAACTCGCCTCTCCGCAAACCTGACCTGTAACTTGGGCTGGTGGTGTCACCTGCTTGTAACCTTGGAGATGGATGAGTTTAATACCATATTGTGAAACATTCTAGGCAAACCGATAACATCTGGTAAAAGTTACTTAGTGTACCTTTAAAGTTTAAACATGGACTGAATAAAAACTGTTCTAAACTCTTTAAGGTAGTTGTAGATCAGAGACATATGTTATAGAAGAGAAAGTCTAATTTTCTAATAAGTTTAATTTGATGTCACATGAATCATATAAAGTTTTTATCTGGGGTTTTTTTTCTATTTCTTTATTGGACTATATCATAAGAAGATCATCGTTTTATAGTTTTGTCATAGTAAACCGCAATATTGACGGCTTAGTAATAGAAACGGGTCAATTGACATTCTGTTCAAAACTGTCTAACTCTTCTTGGCGTACAATTTCACTGTAACAAGCAGAAGATTATCATTTACATGTTTTCTCAGAGTCTACATTTTTATAAGTAACTAGAACTAAATTTATGTATATGGATAAGGGTAGGGGAAATGGAAAACAGAAATTTTCTGAGCACTTGAGCCTCAGTTGCAGGACAATACAGGAATACTCAAATATGCATGTATCAATATAAATGCAACTTTGAGTAAACTAATGATGAGGAAATTCTGTTGTAACAAGGTTAAAAAGCTCATTAAAGTTGATTTAGCATAATATGTCCCCTTTAAATTTCTTGTGCCTGTCCCTCCATGTCCCAATCTCACCACATTCAACAACTTGTCCCTCTTTTTCTAGGCCTACAGCTCGAGGAGATCGTCCTTGGAGAGATACAGTCGCTATACCTTTGGCAACTCTTCACTCACATGCTGTAGTTGCCCTCGGAATAGCCCTGCAAATTAGCATTAGTAAAACGCATTAACCGGGAACTGACTGCTCCTCCAATGACTTCCTCCTTTGGTAATGATTATGCATGAGCCGCGCGCTGCCATTGGCCCACGCCTCTTCGGGGGGCGGCGCCAGCGGGGTCTACGCGCGGGTTGTTGCATCGAGTGCGTGTGCGTTTTGGCGTACGGGGCGAGATGTTGTTTTGTTGTGCCGATCAGCTGAACGTGGCACCTCTGTCCGCTCTGACAACACACCGGGAAGCTCCCCCCGAAGCCCCCTCCCCGGCGAAGCCCCCCTGCGCGCACCAGCAGCAGCCCGTGCATCCAGCGCGACACAACCCAGGAAATGCGGACTTGTACCCGCTTCGCCACAGGACAGATGGCTGCAGCACACGCACCGTAAAGAGCTGGTAAATAGAATAATCTCAGTGCAAATGCATGTCAGTGAAATAAGTGATTGTTGGATCGTTCTGTCATCGGCGCGTTGTTGACTTGGTGGAAACTTTAGGACATGACACTGTCGGATTAATGGAGAAGAACTCTCTAATCCAGCGCGTTGAGTGTGGTGAGGTGCAGATGTGACCGTGGTGGCATTGGAGGCAGTGCCAGGCTCAAACTACGGCCGTGTCCGTGAAGAGAAGCGGGGGTGCTGCTCCTCCAGCCGGGCACATGCTCCATCATGTACTTGATCTCTAAACACAGTCTGCTTGTGCTGTGGAGCCGTCACCCGCACAATCAGGACTGAAGTTAGTTATTCGGCGAGCTGCACCTACACTTGACATATTTTAGGAGATGACATCATGCTTTTTTGCTGCTTTGTTTCATTATACCCAATATCAGTGGCACAAAGGTGGCCACATTTTAGCACTGGGCACTGGCAAACACCCTCCACTGTGAGCTTTCATAGTGATGTAATCTTTTTATTATAGACCCGCTGTTGTGTAGTTTGCACTGAAGGAACAGCTACATAACTGGAAGATATTTGCATGAGATAAACAAGGATGCCAGTTGGTTTACTATGCAAAGATGTGTGTCCTGACCTATGGGTTGCTCTTTAACTTTGTTTATTTATCAATAACACTAGTCATTTTTGCTACAGCTTTGCCTGTTTGGTTCTATATAGACAACATAAGTGTTAGTGGGTACAGGGTTCATTTACATGGCCATAATCTGGTGTAATCAGATAATCCAGTTAATTTACGTACACAAAAGAAATCGTATCGTGCAAACACGCTGTGATACAAAGTTGTTAATCAATATTTTCAATCGTTACACATCTCAACACTGGCATCTTTTTGTCTTCAATGGTTGTCTTTGCTTACTTAAATAGCATTTTTGTCACATTTTCTTTGCGTAAACAGACAGAAAGAAATCAGATTACTCAGATGTTGCTTTTTACATGCCATTTCACAAATTGAACAACTCCCGAAATCAGATCATTTTCAGATTTTGGGTGTGCAAGTGAACATGTGCAGCCACTGTCAGCCTGAAAACCGGGTGTAGCTGTGTCTGGACACTGTAATGTGCCAAAGTACAGTAAACCGCAGCTGAAGAGGTACATTTACAGAGGAAGAAGCCCATGTGTTCTGCACTCTGAGTCTGGATCAGAAATCACATTGCATAAATATGGAGAGAATGTAATCACTGGACTGTTAGTAATATGGCCGTTTATGGTTGTCAGGTGGACGCGGATCAAAGCTGTGCCTCCATCATGAACTGGCAGAGGCATGAGTATTTAAGGTGAATGTAATTACGACATATTTCAAGCTTGAACTGAAGGAGTTATGTTAAAAGCCGAAGAACAAGTTCATATCACCCGTCAACGCCTTGGCACTACCAGTTCATTACACAAAGCTTTGGTGTTCGGTATCATACGCTTACGCAATGAATGCTTTTCTGGTACAACCTCAATGTACTGATTACAACTGAGGCCAGACATTTACTATCACGCCGTGTGTTTCTAAATTTTCTTTTTGGCACTAGCTCTGTCCAGATGGCAAAGGACAGTGCGGTGCCAATGAAGAGTGTCCCCGCTGCCCGCACTCACCTGGTCCTCACTTTGCTGTTTCACACTTGGAAACGCAAGAGCAGTGCGTTGAAATATGTCATCCTATTCAGAGGATGTTTTCTGAATAAGCGTCGTTGAATTCGTCTAGTGTTTTCTTGTTCGTCATGTTGGTTGTGTGTTTGTGTTTATTTTATGTATCTGAATTGTAACACGCTCAGTGCTCTGGCAAATTTAAAATACTTAAAAATGCACTTAGGATTGGGCGATAATGGAAATTATAAACCATTATTTATTTATTTTTTTAAACCATCTTAATAACAGTATTCAAAAGATAATTAATAATTTATCAAGAACGGGGTAAAATTTGCCTATGGTTGAGGTTGAAGTATCACAAAACATCGATGGACCATAAATTTAACCACAAAAATGCAGAAGTATCACTTTATACCCTTATTTTGGAAGATTATACTTGCTGTTTCTGTCTCTTTTTGAGGTCTTTGAAGTTTTAATTAAAGTCTATAGACTCTATTATAATTTATCTCTAAAAGAACAATTGAGATAATATCCATTTTTTAATACATTCTCTAGTTGCGCAATGTAACTTTTCTGTTGGAAGAAATGTTTTTGCTTTGCCTGTTTAGTTAAAGTTATCTCTGGAAACAAGCAGGTGACACCTCTAGGCCAAGTTACAGGTCAGATCTGTGGGGAGGTGTGCCCACTCACAGTAGAATGCATGTCTTTCAGTATTTTAGCAATAAAAACACCTGTGATTAGGGCTGCACGATTTGGAAAAAATATCAAATTGCGATTGGATTTGCGATATATGTTTTGATAATAATATTCTGTCGAAAGTTAACAATTTAAACTCATCTAAGAGATTTGACAAAAAGACTGGAATAGGCTTATGAACGGACAACTAAAATAATTACATGTTGTTTTTTTACAGATATAAACTGGAAGGTTTGTGGGTTTTTTGCAGAATAAGAAAGAACATTTGGTTGTTTGTGGAGGAAATGTGCTTCTTCAGAAATTTCAGCCTTTATGATTTGCTAATTGCATCCATTTAAATTGCTATTCTGATTTGATTGCTATTAATCTTACAGCCATACCTGTGATTGAATAAGTGCAAGCCCGAGGAGTATAATGCCACACTATAACATTACAGTAAAAGCAATAGCACCACTGAGCTAAGCAGGTGGCAGACCCTCCACCAAAAACGACATAGTGCACCTTTAAAATAACTGCAGATCTGTTCCTAGTACTCCCCTAAACCTTAACACTAGCCGAAACCATCTTTGTGTTATGTCTCTTAAGAGTGAAAACACATGTTGGACTAGGCTTTATTTGAGTTGGCAGCCAGTTCATCGTCATGGATGAGTGTAAGCTTTGCAGCGGACAATAAGTGGCGTGTACGTACAGGTTTTCACTGAACAGATAGCATCACTAGACTGAAAATAGGTGCTTTTATGCTGTAGTTTACTGATTTACGACACTTTCAATCGCTAAAAATAGCAAAGTTCTTGTACTGCATCTGAAGAGTCCACAGGCAGGACCTTGGACACAGAGGCATTAGTGAAATCTGGCAAATGGTGCATGTTTGTCTATAAAAAAGGGTGAATGCAAGAGATATTTAATAAAGCTGTCTCTGAAATTGATGTTTCTTTGCTGTGTCCAGGGTGTTGGCTGCTCCCTCAAACACATATCGAGTTTCCTTGTGTTTGCCAGGAAACATTGTTTGAATGAGCGGCCGTGGAACTGCCTGGTCTGGTCTTCTCTTTTGGAGTGCTTATGCAATGACGTGTGTAGATAATGGTCCAATAAATGAACACTGTGCAGAAGTTATCCATTCACACTTTGTTAATCATTACTCCTTATTGCACAGCTGATAGCCAACAGGAATGACAGTCGCAAAAAATCCGCCCATTCTCTTGCAAAATGCTGTCCTGCCCGAGCTCCCATTGTTAGCCCTGTGTATATGTTATAATCAAGTCTTTGTATCAACAGTGAAGCAATATTTCACCCATGTTTATGCATTGTAATAGAGTTTTTGTAAGCTTCTGGTCCTCACCACAGGTATGTTTGACCCGATCCAGTTGGCAATTGTCGATGGCCAGCAAGGAAACCTGTCAAAGGCTTGATAATTAGAATTTAAATCCAATTTAATCCAGCATAAATAAATTCAATTCACTCAAAACGGAAAAACCGAAACAAAGCTAAACCAGGGCAAAACATGGTGAAATGTGTCAATCTGCTGAACTGTTAAAACAAAAGCAAAATTAAATATTAATATCAGGCTTTAATGCGTTAGCCGTTTAGTTGATTAATAGGTTGATGTGTTTTAATTGACCAATTTTTATTAATCGACCAATAATTTTATTTAGATAAAAAAGGAAAGTAAAAACAAGTATATATTGTGTGAGTTGGCAAAAGATTTTGTACGGAATTATGAATTTAATCGATCCATATTTACCTTTTAAATCACTTTTTATAGTTTTTTATACTTTTCTCTGTACATAGTTGTTTTTGCATAAACCTCTGTGCAGTTGTGGTTTTTTGAGTGCAATTTGGGGTTGCTATATGGAGATACTTCATAGTTTTTTTTGATATACAGTATTTTTGCCATAGTCGACAAGGCAGGATTTTAGTCGAACAAGAATTTCTTTACTCGACCACAGTCCTAAAGTTATATATTTCTTAATAGCAACACTGTAAATATACATCAGACTGTGATTCCTTTTCTTGGTTATAGCTTAATTGCTCAAAGACTATATTTTTCCCCGCTATGATTTGTATAGCCCTGTTCTCATGTCTTTAGTCTTGTCTAGAGAGGCTGGTCTTGTGCACATGTATCGATTGATGCACGGTATTATATTTCACAACTAGATTTGTCGACATCTCTGCTTCTTGAGACCACGCCCCTCCTCCTCCTCCTCTACTGCCATGCCCGTCCAGATGTTTCTTATTAAAAAAGCTAAATTGATTCCATAATAGTCTATAATACCTGCGATCATTGAGCTAAATACGTTACCTCATTTTGAAGCAGCACAGTCAGCTCTCCTCCTCTGCTCTCCTCCTCTACTGGAGTCCCTTGTCTCAGCTTTAGGGCGTCCCGGCGGTGGTTGCTGTGAGTGAGGATTGGAGGGGATTTCTGCTCTGTAGGAGGGTAAGAGGGCTTTTGGGAAAATCCGTCCCGCCTGCCGCAGATCTGCCGAGCAAATCAAAGAGGCAGGCGATGCTCGAGCGAGATCCTCAGCATCTGCGGCAATGTCTCTAACGCACAGTTTCAGCAGCACCTCTCGGCATGGACTGAACGGGAGCTATTCACTTTAAATGTTTGTCTCATTGATGACGCTGGGGAATGTAAAGCCACAAAGTCATGATTCACTGATGTTTGTACTTAAGTATTTGAAGCTTTTTGCTGTTACCCTGTACCGAGTTATTTTGGATAGTTTCTTAATGATAATTGTGGTTCTCAAAGTGCGGTGCAGGTACCAGTGTGGTGTTATACAATATTCTCCCAGTGGAACTCAGAAGTTATTCCCAATCATTTAGATTTAGACTTGATTGCTGTATCTGTGCTGCTCTGGTTTGGGAGTTATACAATTGAAATGTTAAATATTCATGTGATTTCTTCCTGATTTTGACTTTTTTTTTTCCAAGTCCTGGTTGTTTTATGATTAGAACCTGACGATCTTGACTGAGGCTTGGTTTAGCGCATTATTAGAGGTGCGAGTATGGAAAAATTGATAATATCTGAATTGTTGTTTTGAAGAAATGCAAATTTTGGATCTAAAAACTACTTAAAAATGCTGCATTTACTGTCTGATCATGTTTTATTTGATACTTTATCCCCAAAAAAGACATTTACAGCACATTTCTGATGGATTGTCTGTATATTGTCAATAAGGTAATCCCCCCAAAATAGACCATACATACTATTTTCCCAGTTTTCCGTTACATATATATAAATAATTTGGAAGTAAGTACCCAATACCAGCACAATAAACGTAAAACAAAACTGATCCAAATGTCTAATTAAACTGTTATCTATGTCTTTAAGCTTAGAACAATTTACAGGACTTAATAGGAACAGAAACCGATCTGCTGAACCGTTGTCCTGGAACTGGTACCCATATCATTTAAACTTTTAAGATGGTACATTAAAATATACTCTATCTATCTATTTTATATTGAAAACTTTGAGAATCTTTGTCTAACCATATTCCTGTTTAATGATGAAGGGTGAACTTTAAAAGACATGGTGTGAGGTGAATGCGTTTGACTCTTGCACCTCTCGGTCCCGGTGGGAAATGTGTGCGCGACATTGTCAGGTAAGGTCAGACCGAGAACGGCTCATTTTAGTTGCTGTTAATTATGCAGTATGTGGTCGCCTTGGGAAGGTTATTTGCTACTTGTCCTATGAAAGGTCAAGAACAGCTTTACACTGTTAAAACATTAGGCTTTTGATCACATTTTATTTGACATCTAAGTCGAGGCGGACGATATTGACAAAGAGATTATTGATACATTTTAGGATTCTTCCAATAACAATAAGCATATTATATTTTTTACAGTCTGTCAGAAAGGTGCTAAACTTACTTCTAAATGTCTTGAGGTTCAAGTATCGCACAAAATGAGACTGGACTTTAAAACTAGACACAAAAGTGCAGAAATATTACCTGGTTTTCCATTGCAAGTTCTTTTAATTTTTGTTGCTTACTCTTACTGTAGCTTTTATTATTTTCTTATAGCAGACAATATACTTAGGATGTCACAATATAATCTTAAAAGAACTTAAAAAGAATAATTATAAGAACCATAGGTAGCAACAAAGAGTTATATCAGTTCCATTTATTCTCAAAAAAGTCCAAATACATGTAAAGTACGTTTTTTTATGTGCCATTTTATGTGACAATTTTATTACTTTTTCATTCAGACAGTTTAATTTCATAAAGCTAGAGTCACAGCATTTAAGGATTTCACTGTTGTTTGGTCTTATACAAACCAACTATCGTGGATAATCGTAAAACTGTGATGTTTCTTCTCACAATAATCAGAATCAGATTTGATATTGTGGCATCTTTACAATATACGCAATATTCGATGTCATTATCTTCCCGTGCTTTAGTTTGACGTCTCACTGAGTTGTATTTACCAAAGACATGTTCAGGTGCTGTGGCCCTGTCTGCGTTTTTATATGTATGAATTCACTGGTTGTTTATGTATACTTGGTTTTTGCTGATGTGTCCATATTGCAGGCCTTAAGCGAGGGCGTCTCTTTCACCTAATTGAAGGTCAATATTTGTATGAGCATTCCAACAGACAACTCTCCTGCGCGGTCTAGACACACAGACCTCCACTGTACATTCACAAACCACAGGGTCATCGTCTCCTCCTGCACTGCTTTAACATTTAATAGGACCGTACTATTACTGTGTGTAATAAGAGGAGCATGTATTATTAAGGTTTTATTGCTCATGACTTGGACCAAGATGCCAAAACAGTTCATCAAGGAATTTCTGAGCAGCAAGGTGGGCGATATATAAAAAATTACATGATATTGTGAATGTTGTTTTGAAAATATGCAAAATTGAGTATTGAGTATATTGTTTATATTAAAAAACGTTACAAAAATAGCTCATTAACAATACAAGCGTAAAGAATCTTTGTTGTAAACATTCAAATAAGGGTATATGGTGATATTTCTGCACTTTTATTTTATTTATTTATTATTTGACCAGGTAAAAACCCAGTGAGATCGAAACCTCTTTTTCAAGGGTGACCAGGGCCAAAGTGGGGAAACTTGCAACACACAATTATAAAAACATTAACATATTTTATCGAACGAGAGACATTTGAGAAACTAGATTGTGATTAATTTTACAGACATTGCACTGTGTGTGCTAATTAAACTAATGCATTTAAGGACATGTTTTAACACATTTCTATGGGATTGACTTAATATGTCTGAATATCGTTATGAGGATGCTTCAAAAAATATTGAGATATTATTTTTTGTCGCTACTGAGCAGTAAAAACAACTAACTTAGTAAAAGCTGCATTGTTCCACCTGAATTCAAACTCGATTCAAAGAGCCAAATCTACATCCGGTATGTGGTAGGCGTATACTGTGTTAACTTTGTCTCTGTATGATGTCATTTATTTGTCCTTAATGATGTTAAACAGTCAGCAGTCTGCGGCTGGTCCAGGTAGTCCCCCACGTCCTCCCTCTCTCTGCACAGTCAGCTGCACTTTCATCAACACCTTTCTAATGCTTTTAACAGTTGCTCCTTTTGTTTAGTCTCGTCCTCTGACTGTTTGCCAGAAAAATATGCTGTCTTGTTGGTGTCACTGATGTAACATAACATCTGGACTATCCCACTCACTTCCTCTTAGAAGTTTACTGTGGGAATGCCTGAAATTACAGTGATTTTAGTGCAGAGCGGAGTAGGACGAGGTATCAGTGTCAGTGAAAGGGCGAGGCACAGAAACACTCTGGGGAGAGGAAGATACATGCCCTCTGTTTTACACAAGCAGTAAAGCCTATAGATGAATGTGGTTTATGTAGAACTACTGTGCTTCACCGAATATGGGTTTTATCCCAGTTAACTTTATCACATTTGTGTTTGAATAACGTGGACAAATTATGCAACATTTTCATAGATACAGTCGGCCACTCGTCATATTGGAGGGCGTGGTGGTCTTCTGTGGGGGGGAACTCTCTGTTGATTCTGCTTCCTACTGAGTTTCCCGGTGAATTATGTGTATTTTAAAAGCATCTAATTTAAGTTGAGCCACAACCTAGAAAAGTAAACGGATTGTTCTGTAGATGTTAAAATACAGCAGGTGGCGCTATTATTGTGGTAGTATTTAGCTCGCAGCTAATATTAGCATTCTTGGACATACAAAATGACCACTATTCTTTTCTGTGTCTTTGTGTCTGTATTTGGCACTATATATATATATATATATATATATATATATATATATATATATTACTGAACTTGGCATTTGCTCTTGTAGTTGTAGAGCAGCGTGTGAAAGAGCAGCTCTGACATATTAAAATGAATGGATTGCAGTTTGTGGGCGTTCCTTTGGATGCTGACTGTATCTATGAGCTTTTAATGTTAAAATATAAAAATAATGTAATAATTTTCCCTCATCAAAATCTTACATTTATTTATATTCTGAGTAATTTATGCATGTATGTTTCTGTTCTGCATTCAAGGCGTCAGTGCTCAGAAAATTTCAGTTCCCACCAACCCCCTATCCACGCCCACAGCTCTGTAGTTACAAATCTGTAGTTGGTGTGAAGTGCTGCTGTGTGTAGTCGAGGCTGGCAACATGGTGTGGGAATCTGGCCCTTTGTGATGAGGATTAGAGTGACGTAGAATATGGATTGTTTTTACTACTACAATGTTTTTGATCCATTTATAGCTGTTCTTTAAGTGTATTGTGTAGCTTATGAGGTTAAGTGATTCTGTTACTCTGCTGTTGTGTATTTCAAATCAAATCAAATCAATTTATTTTTATAATGCCCAAAATCACAACAACAGTTGCCTCGATGGGCCACAGGTAAAAGCAGTTCAGATAACTGTCCCAGAATGCCCCTGTCCTTTGACCCTCCTTCGCGGCGAGGAAAAACTACAAAAAACCCCATGGGAAAAAGTAGAAACCTCGGGGAGAACCACAGTGAAGGAGAGATCCTACTCCCACGGACGGACAGGCTGCAGATGAACTAGGACTGACGCATCCACTTGGACTGTGGAGCCAGAACCACTCAAGAGGGAGGTGGCTTTAAAGAGTTCCTCCAGGCGGACGAGGAGCAGTCCACCAGTGTAGAGAGATCCTCCAGCAGGAGATGAGGGACAGTTCATCTAAAGTAGAAGGAGTTCGTCCAGGCAGACGAGGTGTGGCTAATCCAGCTGTCCAGGCGGGTGGCGCATAGATCGTCCAGACAGGTGGGGGTGGGGGGGTCGTCACTGGAGCAGCCGCCGCAGTGCCTGAAACAGTCTCCACTCCCCGGGGGAAGTGGAGAGAAAGAGAAACATGTGAACAGCAATGAACAGACTACAGTTGAAGTAATATTAAATATTGTTGATAGGTAAAGTAGGAAGAACCAGAGGACAGTGTTCAAGCTGCCATACTTCCCCCAGCAGAATTGCTCCAAGGGCAGCGTAGCTAAAACTGTAGGTTTTTATTTCTGTTCCTAACTGGCCTGACCATAAGCTATTTCAAAGAGGAACGTTTTGAGCCTGGTCTTAAATGTAGAGACTGTGTCGGCCTCTTTTACATGAACAGGGAGCTGGTTCCATAACATAGGAGCTTGGTAGCTAAAATGCTCGACCTCTACTGTGCTTTTAGAGACTCTGGGGACTAACAATAGTCCAGCATTTTGAGAAACGAAGAGCTCTGTTTGGATGATGCGCTACTATTGCATCTTTGAGGTAGGATGGGGCCATATTGTTTAAAAAGCTTTATAAGTCAGGAGGAGGATTTTAAATTTGATTCTAAACTCAACAGGAAGCCAGTGAAGAGACTCTAACACTGGTGAAATATGATCTCTTTTCTAGTACCTGTTAATAATCTTGCTGCTGCATTTTGAACCAGTTGAAAGCTTCTTATAGAGCTTTTAGGACCGCGCTATAAGCAGAGCGTTACAATAGTCTAATCTGGATGTGACAAATGCATGGATGAGTTTTTTTCGGCATCATCTCTGGGCAGGATTTTTTCTAATTTTGGTTATGTTACGCAAATGAAAGTAGGCTGTTTTACAGGCTTGATTTATATGTGCTTTGAGCGAGAGATCTTGGTCAAATAGGACCCCAAGGTTTCTTACAGTAGAGCTGGGGCTACAGTGATATTGTCCAGAGAAAACTATCTGGTCAGATAAAGAGTCTACGCAGGTGCTTAGGGCCCAGCAGAATGACCTCGGTTTTTTCAGGGTTAAGGAGCAGATAATTAAGAGTCATCCAAGTTTTTATGTCTTTCACGCAGGCACTAAGTCTGTCTACTTGATGGGTCTGATCAGGTTTCATTGATAAATAAAGCTGAGTGTCATCTGCACATAGCAGTGGAAGTTAATGCCATGCTTTCTGGATGATCATACCTAAGGGCAGCATATAAAGTGTGAACAGAACTGGACCGAGTACTGAACCCTACGGCACACCGTGGGTTACTTTAGAACATGGGGAAGATCTCTGGTTTACATTAACAAACTGGTACCTATCAGATAGATAGGATTTAAACCAGCTAAGGGCGGTTCCACTGACACCTATATCACATTCTAACCTCTGCAGTAGAATGTTGTGGTCGATGGTATCAGCTGCGCTGAGGTCCAACAGAACCAGGATTGAGACCTGTCCATCATCAGCAGCTAATAACAGATCATTTGTGACTTTAACTAGTGCAGTTTCAGTGCTGTGGTACGCACGGAACCCTGACTGAAAAACTTCAAATAAATTATTGTCCTGCAGGTGGCGACAAAGCTGTTTAATCACAATTCTTTCAAGGATTTTAGAGACAAAGGGCAGATTAGAAATAGGTCTATAGTTTGCCAGTATGTCGGGGTCTAGATTAGGCTTTTTCAAAAGTGGTTTAACCACTGCATATTTGAAGGACTGAGGGACATAACCGCTTTCTAGTGAAGTATTTATTATATTAAGAATGGGATTTATAATTAGGGGGAGAATTTCTTTGAGGAGTCTACTTGGGATTGGGTCTAAAATACAAGTTGATGTTTTGGAGGACATAATGACTGAAGTTATCTCTGCCTGATCAACAGCAGTGAACCTATCTAGTATTACTGAAGGATTTGTATTTGAGCTAGACACTTGAAATGGTGTTGCCTTTAAACTTTGACATTTAAAAAAATATGATTCTTTATGTAACTAGGAAAGCCCTTCTGAGAATTGAAACACCCCACGCCACCCAGGAGACAAACCCAGGACCCTCCTGCTGTGAGGCAAGAGCAGTAACCACTGGCCCACTGTTGATGATTACCATCATTGCAGTAATATGTATCAGTGTATGAGAGTGAAACCTTCAAATGTATGTGGTTTGAAACAGTTTGGTGAAGGGAGTTTGAGCTCCACACTGTGCACATTTAAAGTCTTCACTCCCTGATATTGGCGCTGATGTGCCTGTTATGTTTTGCCAGACCAAAAATAGGAGGAGAAAAAAAAGTGTTTCTAAAAGGTAACTTTAACAAGTTAGGTGTTTGTGATAATTATTTATACTTCCAATGAATAATTATAACAGAGACAAATATCACATTAGTTCAAATGCTTAAATTAAACATAAACTTATCTGTCTATACTCTAAGCCAAATAGTTCATCGATAACATTGACCTCGTCCTCTTTTTACGCTTCATCTGAAAAATGTATCTTTGAAGCTTATAGCCATTTTCAAATGCATTTAAAGCATTTATGCCAGTGTATTATTACTATCAGAAATCCCACTGTTCATCATTTTCAGTTCTGTCATGTGCGCTTTGACAGGCGACACTCTGAGAGCTTCCCTGCTGGGAGCACTTCTTCGAGGAACAGTGATTTAAAGAGTGTGTCCAAACAGGGCTATAAGGCCATGCTCACAGACTGTGCTTGAGCCTGTATTGGATAACCAGTCCCTTACATGTTACCGTGCAAGAGAACAGAACAGAAAATCAATGTATCCAGCCACCTATGTTACATCAATACACTGTCTCGCTTTCACTTGCTCATTTGACTCACTGCTGTCATTTAGTTCGAGTAAGTGTCACTGTGCAGTTGGATGCACACTTTTTAAGGACATTATTTTCTCCTGTTTTAGAACAAGTAAATGAAAGAGCTAGAGGATCTGTAAAGGTATGAGATCTTATTTTAAGTATGCATTTTATGTGTGAGAGATTGGGATTTCAAGATCATTCGGTAATCATCATCATATAATCATGACAATTAAGAAATTTAAAGCCAATATACTAAATAAAAAGCTATTTTATCTAGCTGTTTGTGACACATTAACTTAACTTTATTAAGAAAGATTGATTTCATACAGCTAGTCATACATTATATTAGTGTAATCGTGCTTTGTTTGACAGTTTGCTGTAGATCTTACTGTTGTTTGGTCAGAGTCTATAATTGTGAAATTGTAATATTAAATGTGATACTGTGATGAGTTAAACAATTTATTCTCGCTCAGTATTAGGAATCAATACTTTTTAGACTATTCAGGTCACAATATAATCATAAGAACTAAAAAAAAACGTATTTTTATCATAAAGAAGTTACATACTAGAGAAATGGGAATATACAGTAGAAAATTAAGGATTTCACTGTTGTTTAGTCATTAATTGTGAATAATTTTAAATTATGGCATTTCTTCTCACAATGATTGTAACTCAAAATTTGTGACACTCCTATTCATTATAGACACTAACGAGCTTCTTTACTGTAAGTTGTGTTTTATTAGGCTTGTTAAGATACTGGTACTTTGTGGGGCAGGTTTACTTATCATTGTTATCGAGGTTATATTATGAATATTTTAATTTATAGCAATATTTTCTGCAGCAATAGATTTTCAGTTTAGAATGCAATACGTTGATTGTAAGTCGTTGTGTAAGTTCTGTTCAGTCGCCCTCAGCCGTGTTCAGACCAGAGCTCCAGCTGAAGATCGGCCAGTGACACATTTCTGTCTGTCTGCTTCACAAAGTGGGACAAAGGTTCATACAAGACCTTGACTCATGACTGAACTAGACAGTTTTTGAGCATCACATATTTTCCACTCTGTTTACAATATGACTATAGGTCTCTCCTTTTCTCGACTTTGTAGATGATAAAGCAGACAACAGAAGTAAAGCGTCTTACAATATTTGACAAAGATTGAAAATTGAAAATATGTATTAGTTGTTTGGAACACGAGAAAGGCAAGATTTAACTAAATTTGACCCAGATGAAGCTGAAGTGAAGCCATTTGAGGACATCATGATCATGGTGGAGTATGTTTACAGACGAGAGTATTTTATTTCAAAAACACAAAAGGTACACATTTCTCTTAGGGCTGCAACGATTATTCGACTAATCGTGACAAATTGATGATAATTATAATTTAGTATAAAAAAATTTAAAAACAGACTCTAAATCACACGTCGGGAGACCTTTTTATAACAAAGATATAACTAAAAATGTCAAAAAATGTTTTTATCAATGATACACTTTATTCCTAAATATTCATTAACTAGAAGCCTTCAGTCCCATATTTCAACCTTTATTTGGCTAAAGATGTATTTAAAAAGTTTAAATATAGAATAGAATAATTGTTTGACAAATTAAACAAATAATCACTGACTAGTTGGCTGACTACTAAAATAATTGTTAGTCACAGCTCTAATTTCCAGTGTCATTTTCTTGTCATCACGGCTCTATCTGTGTCATAAAATCTCTTCTCTCAGCTCCTGGTATGTTTTGGAGTCTATAGACCAGTTCATGATTATTCAGTTACTTAAATAGTTAAAAACTGATCAGTTGTGAAGTTAGTATATGATTGTTGTTACTCTTTTCACAGATTTAAAATGTTAGGGACAATATTTAACAAATATATAGTACTTGTCCCTTCATTGCAGTGTACGGCCAGTCTTTTTGCTCTCTCAGCAGCGGGGTCCTCATGCACACGGCCTGTCACGGCTGTGTCTCTTGATTGTGGCTGTGATTGATGAGCCGTCTCATTGAGTCCTAAAGCTGCAGTCTCAAGATACAGAGGCTGCCCACTGTGCACACATTTGATAGGCTTTTATAGGATTGTCATAGATGGAAGATAGTGTCAGCGCTGTCAATGGCAACCATTAGGACAGGGTCAATAAAAGGTAGGAGTGGTTATGCTCACCAAAATATGTATATTTTGGTTAAAGCTAGCTATTACAGTGAGATTTGCATGTCAGGTATACAATCAAATTATAGTTCAAGGCTTTTATCTTTTCTTATAAATGTAATGTACTTTCACAGCAAAGTGTTATGGTAGCCTTCTTTCCTCAAAGCAAAGCTGCTTGTCACGATAATAGAATTTCAAACTCAATATCAATACCAAAGAATAGGCTTCATAGTCGATACCGATTTCAATACCACAAACACTATTTTTTAAACACTTGGATGTAATTTTTAACACAAAATAATAGTACTTTCTTATATACATTACTTCTCTTCTTATACTCTTCTAACTACTTTCTCTTATACTAGTTCTGACAAAGCTCAAGATTATTCTAAAACTGTTTTGTAAAAATGAAATTTTGTCTCATTTATGTGATTGTTTTTGTATCGTTACTTGTCCAAATCTAGTTTTGATACTAGTCTTGGTTTTGATTACTATCTGATTTTCAACCCTAAAAGCTGCCAAAGCTGGGTTAAGTTTCTTACTGTGTGGTGTTTGCATGTTCTCTGTGTATCTAAGTGGGTTTCCTTTGGTTTCCCCGTCACTCTTAAACATGCACAAAACTCCAATCCTCCAGTTACAATAGTCTTTTTGACCAAATCTAACTCACCATTTGGAGATGAGTCCCTGAACGCTGCAATGCGGTTGTCCACTGCTCTGACAGTTTGCCCCAGAACAGCATTGAAGGATGGTTCAGATGCAGAGGACAAAGTTCTCTTTAAGGACAATAATGTATACCTAAACCTCAAGGGTGCATGTAACTTTTGTGGTGGAGCCTCTGCTATACACACCATGGAGATAATATAGTTTTTCTTGGAATGTTCAAAACTACCGCACATAAACGTATCTGTCTGCATGTATTAAATTACTTTTAATGGTGCTGATTTTTAATGTCTTAAAAAAATGTGAAAAACAGAATTATTTGCAATTTGTTTCAAGAATCAAATAATTGCTGAATTATAAGCACTTTTTTTATAATTTTCAGGGGCCAGAGCGGCGTTTTGCCATCACAGTAATGCTAACAGCAACTAGCATGTTAACAGCGCACTTCCTGGTTCTGACAATAAAAATGCTTTACATGCAGACTGCACACAACTGTCTCATGTTAAGAAATGCTTTTATACTGTAATATTAAAATTAAAATCTGTACTGAAGCAAAATGGCTTTTACTGTCACACAAAAAATCAGGTACCACTCCTTTAATGCCACACTGTGGAACAGTCCAGCCAAACCATAAAATCTCCATGGAGACAAGCAAGTGGCGAAAACTCCACCAGAAAAGTTCCTGGCCCCAGAGGAGACAACACCGTATATATGTTTCCAAATAATACAATCAGTAAAAAAATGTAAATCCAGTCATCTTTTCTTTTTTTACAGTGTAGCAGTGTAGTTGATTGGGGCAATAAGGCGTTGACATGTTGGGACCCTCTGTTGACAGGTCGCTAATGCAGCCGGGCGTGGGGCAGATTGGCAGCCACACACAGAGAACGAGCCCGCGTCTTCTGTAAAACCGACACTTGGCTGAAGCAAGCTGTTTGTCACTGTGTGTTGCAATTACTGCGACCTGGCCTGGCCTTGAGTAAACTTCCCAATCAGAAGAGTGCCCCTCGGAGGAAGGTGGGTGTGGGTGCTGCTCTGTTTGGATACACTGTGGCAGCGTTTCACCTGTGGACGCTTGTGTTTGTGCAAGTCGAGCTAAAAGCAGTGGAAGATCACAGCTAATGGCCCTTAATGAACGCAGTGGCAGTTTGTGGAGATGCTGTAGATAAGGCTCGGCGCCAGCTCTTGTCCAGCGAGCTGTGGGCAAGAGGGTGGGTGATATTGACAAAAATAAATATCACAATGTTTAGTTTTATTATCTCAATTACAATATTTTAACAATGCATCCGGGATATGCTAAAATGTGGCTGTACATGTCTTGGTTGAAGTCTAATTGAGCACAAAAGGGCAGATATATCACTTTACTTTGTTTGTAAGACTATACTAGATGTTTCTGTCTCATTTGAGGTCATTTCTAATAGTTGTATTTATAGACAGTATATTTGCTTTTTGAATTTTTAATGTCTCTGAAAGAACATTTGCGATATTATCAATTATTCTCACCTCTCAAGTACCATATGAACGATAACCAACTATAGGATGAGCGATATGTCTTGGATTATCCCAATTAGAATACAATATTATGGAAATTCATCTGAAATGTGATAAAGGTTGCCTGCAAAAATCATGAGGTTCTAGTATCACGCAAAATTTGAATGGACCTTAAAAATGATTAACAAAAGTGCAGAAATATCTCTTAAATTGATCGGAAGATTATATTGCAAGTGTCTATTCTTTTCCTTTTGGATATCACAATATACCAATTGTAATACTGTCAATTTCCTCTCAAATCTAAAACAAATAAGTGTTTAGAGTAAGGTGGGGTAAGTAGAAATTATTCTTTGTTTGTTTGTTTGTTTTTTCTCAGTCTTTCAAGTTTTCAGGGAACATGGATCATTCTTGCTCTTTTACCAAAAAAAAGATGTTCTTTAATTCAGACTAACTGAAGTCTTAAAATATTTAGCAGTTGTTCCACAGTATGGCTAAACCTTATTCAGACATTTCCATATTGAGAAGTTTTATTTCTAAACTACGCCTACAGCATCCTCTCGTTACAGTCCTGTTCTGTTAGTCAAGGCTATTTTCAGGCAAAGATATCACACCTATTTTTGTTCACATTCAAAGTGTTCAAAATGCCAAATCATTGTTTTTGTACTTTTATGTGCATTACAGCAAAAGATTAAGATGCTTTTGTTCACTTGTCCGTAGCAAAGGTCCTTGAGATGTTCTAATCCAAATAATGCACTAGGATCCAGTATAAAAGGACAAAGAAAAAGTTCTAACGCCATGTGTGATCAGTGCCTCAGAGCTGCAGGATCAAATATCACATCTGCCGAGGATTCGTATCGATTGGCATTAACAAAAGACTCACATGTTTCAGTCCATTAGCAAACTGGTTGCATCACTACTTTCTTTTATCTTAATAGAGTGAATAAAGTGGAATCACAGGGACAATTGTAAAAGTCTTCTGCTTCAGTCTGAGCTGGTTGAATGTGAGCAGAATCCTGCACACATTCAACTCTCACTGGCGTCAAGTCAGTATTTTTCCACAGTTAAAATTCTAGTCTTGCTGCTTTTTGTGTAATTGCTGTTAACCCTGAATCAGTATTTTGTGTTCTATTTAAATATGACCAATTCACACCTCATAAGACCAGCAATTTACAATCAGTGGTGGAAAGTAAAGTACTGTACTTAAGTAACAAATGTAGGTATCTGTGCATGTACTTTCTACTCCACTACATTTCTTACCTGGACTGAAAAAGAGAGAGTACTTTTCACATCGTTTGATGGATTGTTTTATGGTGACATCCTGACTAAAGATATTGTAAAGATATTGAGTACCAAGCACCAACTTTGAGCAAACAAAAGTCAGAATTAGAATTACCTTTATTTGTCTGTAAGGGGAAATTATTTTGGTAACAGATATGCCACTGCCAAGCAGAAGAAAATAGAAGTTCAACTAAACTACATTTTAAAAAAAAAAATCTTTTTCTGTACATAGTGTAAGTCTGTTTTATTTTAGCCAATTGTTAATTTTATATATGCCTTCTTTTATAAATATTGCTACTATTTTATTCATTGTTATATGTTGCACCTTACTGCCAAAGCAAGTTCCTAGTTTGTGAATTGTATTCACTGACAATGGCAATAAACCCTTTTCTGATTCTGATTTTGACTCTGAAATCACTGCTACTACTACACTATTTTAACGCTTTAACAGTCAAAAAATGTTTAAATGGGTTATTCAAAACTTTTACTTGGGTAGATTTTTTTATGTGATACTTTTGCTTTAGTAAAATTTCATGTATCTGTAGTTATATTTAAGTAACACATTGGAGTACTTCTTCCATCACTGTTTACAACAAGAATCCTGACTCAATATCTTATCTTGTAATATCATATTGATTAGAACCCGTTCCATCTTTAAAGTTGTTGCTTCTTTTGGTGCTTTGGAGGTTAGACTTTTTAAGATGCCAGACACTCTTCATGATGAAACCCACAGGTTCAGAATCATCCAGAAAAGTGGCTGCAGTGAGTGAGGACTGAGGCAGACGCTCTGTTTGCCCGTGGTCTGTAGTCACACAAATCCACAAATACACAAGGTGGGCTCCCTCTTAAATGGTTTTAGTTTCTATCAAAACACCGCAGTGGTTGGGACAGAGAGGGTCCAGTTTACTGAAAGACCACATATCCAAAATAATCTGAGACAAGCCACTGCTCTTTGCCTGTTTTACTGCCTGTGTCTGCACTTTATGCGCGAAAAGTCCAAAAATATGCCATTGGTACGGTTGTCTGTTTATACACAAACGCCTCATTTAGTTCAAATTATAGTCTGTGGCGGCCTCAGAACAACATGGAGTTTCTTATAAAGCATGATGTGTGCATTTTAGGTGCTGCTGGTCTGTGCATTCTGCCGTAAGAGTGTGTGGGAGATGTCTCATGTGACCGTATACACAGGGGAGCCCTTGTTTCCACTTACTGTAAATGACACAGCTTTGCATAATACGAGTGCTGCCGGCTCAGGCCAAATCTGAAACATATGTTCTTTATTTAACATTATGAGCATTACTTTCACACGGTGGCTGCACAAAACACTGAACTTTTTGCATTAATATCAACAAAGCCAAAGCAATGCATGTTTTGTACTGTATTGCAATAGTATAATCTAGAAGCACTTTAGCATTATATCTATCATTAAAAATAAATAGGAAAAATATAGCATAGCGGCAATGATGCAAACCCTCATGCGCCTTGCGCCCATAGCATGAAGGCGCTACAGCCTTAATTTCCCTCCTCATAAAATACCTGCTGCGAAATCCATTGGCGCTACGCGCCTCCTACTGCTCATATTTCATTGAAAATGTGTAAAAAAAATTGGTCAAAAGTTCTTGACGGCTGCTACCTAAAGACTGTCATACTTGTGCTAAAATCCTGGATAACTTTAGATGGCCCACTCCTCAAGATCATTTTCACCAAATTTCAGGATGGTCGGGCTTACGTCCGAGGAGGAGTTTGTTAAAGTACAAAGTTTCATTGGAGTGATTTTGCATTTCCCCATTGGAATAACATGGGATTTTTCCGTCATTTGTACAAGTTTGGGCAATATTTGCGGCCGCCCACGGAGACCATAATACCTATCAAAAAATGTGGATAACTTTTGATGTCCACTCCTCAGGATGATTATCACCAAGTTTCAGGTTGATGGAACTACGCCCGAGGAGGAAGTCGTTAAAGTACAAGTTTAATTTGAGATTTGAGATTTTCCCATAGGAATAACATGGGGTTTCTGTCTTTTCTAAAATATTGGCAAAATTAAGCGGCTTAACAGAGACATAATACTTATCCCAACGATTTGGATAACTTTTAGTGCCCCACTCCTCAGAAAGATGTTCACCAAATTTGAGGTTAGTCGGGACTTACGCCCAGGAGAGTTCATTAAAATGCATAGGAAAAAAATATGCAAATTTGAGACATTTGTCGATTTTCCCATTGGAATAACATGGGGTGTTTTGGTCATTAGTGCAGCGCCCGTACAAAATATGACATGGGTCTGATTAGCTTTTTTGATCGGTAGGCCAAAATGGAATTTATGTGCAAAATTTCAAAAAATTCTAAAACTAAATTTTTGCTCCCCATATAAAAAGTTTGCTTTGATCTGTAGAGCGCTAACGCGCCATAAATTTAATTTTCACCTCTAATAGGTTTCAGACAGTAGAGTTTAACAAGCATTCAAATTTGATGCAATTCGGACTTTTATATGTGCAAATGGGAGCAAAATTTAAAATTTGAAAATTTCAGGAATTCTGGCCAAATTTTGCGGCCGCTGAGACGTAAAAGTTAGGTTCATGATTTGGATAACTTTTGATGCCACACTCCTCAACTTCATTTTCACCAAATTTCAGCGTGTTCGATTCGCGCCCTGGGAGGATTAAGTAAAGTCTGAAGTATAAAAAGCAGCTGAGTCAGGTTTGTGAATTTTCATCAATATGGCCCGACAACTGGTTGGGCGGGCCGGGCGTTACCGTAATAATATTTTGCTTCTCTTGGCACTATCTACCTCTCTGCCAAGTTTCATGACTCTCGATAAAAAATTTTTGGCACTTTCCTATCCGCAATGCATTTTTGTACACTTGGGCGCTGACGCGCCATATTTTTGAATTTTGTAAATCGGAAATAGCCAGAATGTGAGAAGGCACGATTTTTAGAGTGTGCAAATTTTCCTGAGACGTCCCAATGTTCACTGGGTGAAAAATAGGGGTTGGTCCCAAGAAGAAGAAAGAAGAAAGAAGAAGAAGAATTAAAGCCGCATAGCGGCATCGAGCGACCCCTCGCGGGTCATCGTCTCGCTCTCGCCAAAGGTCGAGAAGAGCGCTGACCGCCGTCATCCTTTCCTTTACTGGGGCTTTGTGGTGGAACAAAGCTGTGTCCCAAAACTGCTGTTATGAATGAGCAAAAATGTGGCGAATTGTGCGGCTCCGCGCATGGATACCGTAACAGTTGTCCCGAAGATTTGGATAAGTTTTGGTAGCCGCGCTCCTCATGATGATTTTCACCAAATTTCAGGTTGAGTCGGGCTTCACGCCCGAGAGGAGTTAATTAAAGTACAAAGTTTAATTTGAGATATGAGATTTTCCCATAGGAATAACATGGGATGTTTCTGTCATTTGTTCAAGTTTGGGCAGTTTTCGCGGCTTCGCCGCACAGAGACCATAATACTTATCCTAATAATTTGGATAACTTTTGGTGGCCCACTCCTCAGGAAGATGTTCACCAAATTCAGGTTGATCGGGCTTACGCCCGAGGAGAATGCGTTAAAGTACAAAGTTAAATTTGAGAGATTTTGTGATTTTCCCATAGGAATAACATGGGGTTTTTCTGTCTTTTTTAAAATGTTGGCAAAATTAGCGGCTTAGCCACGCAGAGACCGTAATACCTATCCTAATAATTTGGATAACTTTTGGTGGCCTCCTCAGGATGATTGTCACCAAGTTTGGGATTGATCGAGACTACGCCCGAGGAGTTCGTTAAAGTACAAAGTTAAATTTGAGAGATTGTGCGATTTTCCCATAGGAATAACATGGGGTTTTTCTTTCTTTTGTAAAATGTTTGAGAAATGTGCGGCTTCGCCGCACGGAGACCGTAATACCTATCCTGATAATTTGGATAACTTTTGGTGGCCCACTCCTCAGGAAGATGTCCACCAAATTTTCAGGTCGATCGAACTTGCGCCGAGGAGGGATTACGTTCAAATCGTAGTCAAAAAATGAGACAATTTTGATTTTCCCATAGGAATAACATGGATGTTTAGGTCATTAGTACGGCTTACATGTACAAAAAATCTGACATGGGTCTGATTGGCTTTTTTGATTGGTAGGCCAAAATGGAATTTTGTGCAAAATTTCAAAAAATTCTAAAAAAGTAAATTTTTTGCTCCCCATACAAAAAGTTTTTTCACTCTGTAGGGGGCGCTATCGCGCCAAATGAAAAAATTCCAACTAAAGCAGGTCCAGGCAAGAAAGTTAAACAACCTATTAAAATTTCGGCATAATCGGACTCGTTTTGGCAAAACGGGAGCATTTTTAAAATTTTGAATATCCAAAAAATCGTCAGTCAACTTTGGGGCTGCGCCGCAGGACGGTAAAAAGTTATTTAAACGAATTGGATAACTTTAGATGCCCCTTGTGTGGAGCATGTGCCCGATTTTGGCGCCGTGGGCGACGCCTAGGACGAGTTCGTTCAAGTTAGCGTGGCCCAGCGCTGACTCAGCGTTGGAACTTTAAATCAATATGGCGGCTATACTGTGAGTCAGGGGGCGTGGCCATAATAATATTTTTAGTCCTCAGGAGAGGAATCGTGTTCAATTTAGTGGCTGTACACGACAAAGTTTCACGTCGGGACGCCTCCCATAGGCGCAATGTATTTTGACTTTTGTAGGTGGCGCTGTCGTGCCATTATTTTTTCCCCAAACATGACACCTATAAAAAACTAAATTTTTCGCCGATTCTGAATTTTGGGCAAGGTTTGGTGAGTTTTTGAGCATGTTCAGGGGGTCAAATTAGAGGTCAAAGTGCAGAAAAAAAAAGAATAAATAAAAATAATAAAAAAATAATAATATTTTTAGCAAAAACAATATATCCCTTTTACTGAGAATGACAAATTATACGTTTTTTGAAAGCTCCGACCCTTGCGCTGCGTCGTCATGTGGTCAGAATTTGACTTCTGGCGCTTCTGGCGCTCGTCATTCCACCTCGAGTCGGGCCTACCCATGGGCTCCCCATTGGTTTCCATGTATTTTAGCAGGAAGAAGTATGGCTGGTGAGTAGTGCTTGATGCCAGGGGTGTGGGACAGTTCACTGTCAATGTTTGGGGCGTTGGGGGGGGCCGAACTTTAGCGCTGCGTGAAAGTTATTCGCCAAGACAGTTGAAAGGGTTCTTCGCATAGCAGGAGTAAGTATGCAGGTCCCATGCCTTCGGCATGGGCTCTTTCACTGTCCGACCATAGAACCGACTAGGCTGCCAAACTTCGCTGCGCGAAGTTGCTGAATTGGCTACAGCGATACCTTCGGCATCGTTGCGAACAATAGGCCCTCGCCCTGTGAGGGCTCGGGCCTAATAATATTCGATCACGAAAACAATGTTTCCCCTTTTTTTATTTAGCAAACTATACATTTTCGGAAAGCGCCGCGCTTTCCTACGTTTTGGTATGGGTCCCTGGTCACTGGCGGACACTTTCGAGATTTTTAGTGGGCTCCGCCCACTTTCTGTTGGCCCTATTTACAATAGTAATGTTCAGTTTTACATTAAATTGTTATATGCGCGGGCGATGCATGAGTTGAAGAAACGCATTGGTAAGTGCGACTCAGCACGCTGCGGCGCTTTGCGTGGGGATGACGACGGCAGCGACCGTCATCCCCACGTAAAGCGCTTCGTTTAGTGCGCGCCGTGCGCACTTTGCGCGCTTCGCCCGTTTAGCGATAATGTTCAATTTTCCCACTACTAATTGGTATGCACGGGCGTGCATGGGTGAGAATCGTTAGTGAGTGTTTAGCGAGCGGCGCTTGGCGCTTCGATTTCGTCGCGCCGTGCGCGCGCTATAACCGTGCCGCCTACGGCACTCTGCGCTAATAGAGCCTCTCGCCAGCTTGTGGCGCTCGGGCCTAATTATTAGTTATGTTATGTTTTTTGATATATAGGATTTTAACTACAATTGCAATGAATAGAAAATAGCTCTTTTAATTATTGCAAATCAAATAGCAGGACTAACATGTTTAGAAATTAGGGCTCCAACTATCGATTCATTTGCTAATCAATTAGTTTAACGATAATTCTTTCAATTAATCGATTAGTTGTTGGATTAGTTAGATTAGTTGTTTCATGAAAGGCCCTTGGATTTATTTATTTTTTTAACTAAATTTGACCTAGATAAAGCTTGATAAAGCTAAAGTGATACTGCTTGAAGACATCTTGATCGAGTATTCTTCAGACAGCAGTAGGTTTTTCATCAAAACACAACATTTCACACATGTTGACAGTTATTTCAATTGTCAGTTTGTTGCGATTATTCGATTAACAGCCCTATTAGAAATGTATGGGATTCTTGTATTTGTTTAGCTATCTCATTTCAGTCTTCTCTCAAAACTCCTAAATGTAATCTAACTCCCTAAATGAATTGTAATTGTTCCAAAATGGTGCAGCTTCTTCAGATTGACTTTTGTGCTGTCTGTTTCCACACCTCTACATTGTTTTCAATTCCAGTTCCACTCTCACAATGATTATCTCGGCTGTCATCACTTTGGCTTTAGTTTAAACACTTAGTCTCGTCTTAAGTTTCCATTGTCTTGGACTGCTGTGTGTGTGTGCTCTCTTCGACAAAGCCCCACTAATCCTCACGCCTCTGTAGAGCAACTTTCCTGTCAATCAAATCCACAGTGGCACTTTTATATCCTGCCCTCTGCCCTCGCTCTCTCTCAGCTTCTGCCCACTGTAGAAACACAAGACAAAGGCATGACGGATAGCCGGAGGTCCCTCACAAGGAAGTACAGAAGGTGTGCCCTGTCAGTGCCAGACAATGAGCTCATTCACACCCACTGTACGACACAATAGAGCAGAGTGAAGCCCAAAGACAGCCAATCTCCCAAATGTCCAAGCGCCAGGCCAGCACTGTCTCCTGTGGGCGACTTCAGCACAAGGCCAGGGGGATCCGCAGTGAACAACAAGACTATTGACATGAGATCACAGCGAATGAGAGGGAAACTCAGAGCTGATGCAGAGCAGAATATGTTCCAGCACAAGGACGCGTGAATACAAGGAAGAACACACAGCTGCCAGTCAAGTCCCATTCACAATCTCCTTTGCAAGTACATGTAGCAAAAATATCTGAGTGATATTTGAGTGATTTAAACATCTAATTGAACCCTTTCAATTAATCTGTGCTTGGGACGGGTTCAAAGACACTTTGTGTGGCTACAATGTATAAATATTTGAATTCATAGCACAATATTTGAGCTATTAAAGCAGCACTGTGTGAGATTCCTGGTATAGTGGGCCCTTTTATGTGTTCTTGGAGGTATACATTTAAAACTAAACTCTGAAACATTCTTTATGGAGATAGATCAGTTTTTGCAATGTTTAAGGCAAAGAAAGAACATGTCCATAGAGATAAGCAGATGGCAGGCACTTTAGCAGAAACAAGCCCCAACACAACAAACATGCAAGTTTTTTTGTGAAAAAAAAAAAAACTATAATGAAGTAAATGTGTTTTAAATAATGTAAATGTTTTTTGAGGGGGTTGTCTATTTTTTTGTCGAAATCTTACACTGTCGGACTTTAATAATATTGTGAATGTTGTTTCAAATAAATGCTGCAAAAAGAGCTGATTATACATAACATTGAATTGTAAACATTGAAACAAGTTTAAAATGTAATATTTTTTCACATTTCACATTAGCCTGATACTTACACCTCAACTTAAATTTTATAAATGGAGCTTCACCTGTATAAAAACCTCACTAATCGCAGATTTAATCCATTTTACTTCAACTCTTTTGTGGAGTCCAGTATTGTAATGTAACGTAATATATTAGAACACTATCCCCCATCAGCAGTAGGGCACCTTCGTGTGTTACAGTCCGCCCCTGTGCCCTGGCCGCCGTAGTACCCCTGTAGTGCCTCTGTGCCCTGCCCCTTTGCCCCTGCCCCTGTCACTGTGTCCCTGCCCCCTGCCCTGCCCCTGCCCTGATCTGCCCCTGTCGTCCGGTCGGTCGTGTGTGCTGCTCGTCTCTGTGTGCGCTTGTTTATTTTGGACTGTGTGAGTCACGCTTCCTGTGCTACGCTTCTGTGGAACAGCAGGACCTCCGCTCATTCTCAATTCTTTCACTTTCTCTTCTCTCTCTCTGTCTCTTGTGTGTAGCACTGCTGATTGGCCAACTTCTGTGTATTGTGGGGGCACTGTGAATGGATGCAATTTATTTAGTGACGTTGGGAATGGCAAATGACTCGTGAATCTATTAAAAAGTGGTGTTGAGGCCATTAGAATAGTGCGGCTTTGCTGATAAGGAGGTGATTATTAGAAGGGATTGCCTTAAGGACTTGGTGATGCAGGGAAAACCCCATGTAAGACCTGTTTGTAAGTCTATCTGTCAGCGGCGTGCCACCTCTGCTTCCAACGGGCAAAGTGTATGGTTTCACTATTGTGGCAATGCATCACTGAGATAAATATACTGTACCAGTGGTTCTCAAGCTGTGGTAATAGTACATGGAGTTTTTTTAAACCTACTTTAGATCTTAATCCAGGTTTAGTCTGAGTTTTGATTTAAGTAGGCACGTCACAATAATTACTAAATTGAATAAATGAAAGAAAGAACTATACTTATTCTTTGCAGTAATGGGGAAATCTTTATTTATTTATAATATTTGAGCTGTAGAGGGTTGAATAAGTAACCTATAAGACCCATAATAGATAAAAAACTAACACTTGAGTGTTTAATTTTGCTATTTATTATTATTTATTGCTGTTCGTGTTTTTAATTATTCTGCTTTAAGTAAGATCATTTGTCCTTAAAAATATATCATACTTCAAAATGTGTTATTGTGACAGGCCTACGGATTAGATTGACTTATGTAGTCATAGTTTTGCACTGTTCTTATCTAGTTTTGTCCTGGACTGGTTCTTGTTTGGTTTGGTTTGGTTTGGTTTAGTCTTTGTCCTTAGGTCCTGGTTTTCATCAATACTGTATTTATAATTACTTTTTAAAGGTGTTAAGAGTCTGAGAATTGTTGTATAAGACACACAATTATAATCACTCTAACAGTAGGTATTAGTACTTGTTGTAGTCACACACCAATTACACTTTGTCGAGTGCCAAGTTCCTCTTTGGAAAATACCACCTCCTCTTTGCATCCCTTTCACTGGAAACATTCCTGTGTGGCTGTTTCTTCATCGCAGTTTTCGCCTCACCCCCTTCCCTCCTCACTGGGCTCGTCTCTCTCGCAGCACACCCACTCCAACAGTCATATCCGCTGTGACTCGGAGCTCTCCGGCCTCTGTCTGTCTGGAGCTCCTCAGAGGGGGAAGACCAGGGCTGCGCTGTCAGGTAACGCACCCCTCCCTCATTCCAATTTCTGTGTCATCTCCGTTTGCGCTTTTACTGGAAGCCATCGCGTTCTCGGGCCAAGATGTTGCACTCATTTTGCAGCTTTTTGATTCAGTTCATTCATCAGTTGTGTTAAATAAGTTGCAGATTTCTGGTTAGATTCTCCAAGTTGTTGTTATATATCTGACCCATTTATTGATTGTTTCTCAAAAAATCTCTACAAATTGTGTGTCATTTGTTTATTTATTCTTATCAACTTAATTTTTGGTAATTCTTTTTCTGAGTTAAGATTCCTATTCTTTTTTAACTTTTCTTTCTTTACAGTGTTCTATTTGTGCCAGTCCAAAGTCAGGATAAATGAAAAGTGTTGCACAAGGAGGAATGGCTGTTTGTTGATCTTTACACAAAGCTGCGTTAAAAGCTTGCAATTGTAATTTTTTTTCCTACAAGCCGAGGATTCAGACTCGGCTGTGTTCATTACCCATCTCCGGTCCACTTTAAGCCTCCGCTATTGACTGGTGGTTCATTGGCGTTTCTCTAATCAAAGCGAGTCTTACCACGCTGTGAACTGCCTGCTGTCTGTGGTCCAGGTATAACCCTCGTTGTGTCCATTACTGCGGAGTGACTGACTCGCCTGGTATGCACAGAAAAAAGACTTGTTTTACGCGTAATACAGTTTGGCTTTTTCCTGTAATTAACACCAGACTTTCTTAAATTCTTCTTATTCATATTTTGATTGACAAGAGCCATCTTTCAACTTTCCATTCACGCAATACAAGTGGACTAGTTGTAAAGAGAACGGTTTCTTGTGGAGACCCTTGGCGTGAATTGCCCACATGAGTCGGTCCGTCAAAGCACTCGGGTTGTCAGCGGTGATGCCAGCTTGTCAATGCGCGCCGACTCGAAGCCTTTTCCCTCCTCACTTCCTGCTGCCAGTGTGCGTCTGTAGTCATAGAGGATGCTGGGAGATAAATTTAGACCTCCAGCTCCCTCTCCATCTGCCGTTGCACAGAGTAGGCTGGTGGTTTCCATGGGAACATGCACCAGTAAGAGAACGAGGAGAGGAGGAAATTTCTTTATGGGGATGTTTTAGGAAATGATGAATGTAGTTAATCTTGTTGGTGTTATGATTCTAATGTGTGGCACCTTTTCACACCTGTATTAGCTGCAGTAAAATGTCCTGATTTAAAAATTCAGTAATAAATGGATGGCTCAACATCTTTTTACAAGTTTAAACACAATTTTTGCACTTTTTTTTTCATCAATTCCTTCTCTCTTAGTTATCTGCTTATTGATTTTACGACACCCTTAACTTATCCGAGCTTGGAAATGCCATGAAGAATACACTGGTTTGGGACTTCTTATCCAGCCAAAGAGAAGAGCTGTTTCCTTTTAATTTAACATCAACTGCTGTTCAGTAACGTGTATCTCGTTCTCTTGTGGCAAATCTTCATCTTCTTCCACTCATCCTTCATTCATTCAGTCTCTACGGACCACTCATTACTAACATTTCGGTACACAGCAGTCTCGCAGCTGTGATTTTTATTGTTCTAAACCTCAAGATCATCGGCTTCTGCTGTTGCTAAAATTAACTCCTCGTGACACCTCCAATCGAAGAATTGTGCACCGTCTAACAACTGCCTCCGTAGCTTCCTGCTCACACCTCACACGTCTAAAAATAGCCGGGAGAGAGGAACGCCCTTGTCAACCCTTATTAAGCAGTGCATATATATTTACATAACTCCTGTCTTAATATACCGGTTATCAATATATATCATTTTCAGCTGCGTGTGGGGAATGTTGCTATTTATAACCGGTTGTTTCCGTGGAGCGAGACACAAGGAAAACCCCTGGCGAATCAGAGGAGGATAGGCTCATGCTGGGTCACCTCAGGTCACTGCAGCTGATTGGTTAGTCCTGTCTGTTTCTTGTCTGTGCATGAACCAGCGTAATGTATATTTCTTTTAATGTACACAGGAGTCTGGGCATGGGTTAGAAATACTTCAATACAGAATATTAACAAGTTTTGACTTGGCTAGATTTGATTGCATAAAAAATATTTAGATTGTTTCATGATATTTTTGACTGATTTCAAGATGGAGCAGGGCAATATATAAAAAAAAACAAATAATCATAATTTTCTAAAGCCTAGATATCGATTCATCAACACTGTTTTATACAGATACTGTTTAAGTGAGAACAATTTGGGCTGTAACAATTATTTTAGTCAATTAGTGAACGATTTATGGATTACTTGATTAAATGATTAGTAATTTTGTACATTGAGACTTTTTAATACATTTTAATCAAATAAAGTTTGAAATATGGTGACTAAAGACTTCTAGATATATTTGCTATTAAAGTCTATTATTGACAGAAATTGTTTATTCTTTTTGACATTTTGATTTAATAATTCTGCTGTTTTTGTCTTAAAAAGGTATTTTTGTTGTGTTTTAAAGTGTGTAGTCCAGATAACAATTACGATTATCAAAATACCTCTACGATTAAAAAAAAAAAGTTATAGTCGAATAATCACGATTAGTTGATTAATTGTTGCTGCCCTACTAACAACTATCCTATACCTTTGAGAGTTCACATTTTTCTGTGATTAAATCCACCAGTCATTCACTCAAAGCATGTTGGACCAATAGGAGGAGTTAAGTTTTTGTGTTTAAGCAGAGCTGCTTCTTACCCAAAATAATTTAGCTCAAAATAAGATCCAACGTATGGAAACAACTGAGAAACATCTTGAATCAAACCAAATATGTTCCTCAAGTAAATACATCTACACAAGTAAAAACTACAACTGAGATTCAACTAAGGGTGAGCGATATTGACAATGTGTGACAAAATGTATATCTGAATATGTATTTGCAATATCTGTGGAATAATATTCAGACGATATTCTAACAATGCATCAGGAATGTGTTAAAATGTGTCTGTAAATGTCTTAGAAACACGCACTTCATACTAGTTTTAATTATAGATAACTCAATATTGTAATTTTGCATATCTCCAAAACAATATTTTTTCCACTTCTGAATTTAAGTCTTGTTAACTTCTAGAAATCAATTCTCACAGTGTGGATCCCTGCCAGAGCTGGCCGTCTAGACTGTCATGAATAATGGAGGCACCTTGCTGCTGCTCTTAAAAAGCAGCTAATTGTCCTTTTTTAGGCAGATTCATTGGTGACACCGGAGATAATTAAACTCACTCTGTGATCGCCACCGACACAAACAAAGACATTAGTTTGAGAGGTGTCGAGGAGGACCATTTGTCATGCTCTGTCTGCCTTCACTCCTGTCTACTCCTGGCAGTTTGTGCAGCATCACGGTTCCTAAATTCTCCAATTAGTAAAGCTCCTGTGTCATACTTTAGCCCAATGTGCATGTACTCATTAATATTTGTAAGAAGAAACTTCAGAGATCAGCTGAATGAAGCTAAAAAAAAAGTTGGGAACTCAACAAAATAAACAACTAATGCATTATATGTAATTAAAGGTGCACTATGTAACTTTTCTGGTGTAGGTATTTTCTGGAGATTATATTGTTTTACCTAGAATGTGCCAGTGTATTGCACTGAACCCATCTCATTCTTCATGAAGACAAGCAGGTGACGTTACCGCAAGCTACAGGTCAGATCTGTGGAGAGGCCACCACACTCACAGAATAGATGTTGTTTCCAAAAGTTGAGTTATTTTTCAGAAATAAAACACAATTGAATAAATGCTAAATAGATGTAGAGAAATGCCATGCTCTTGTGTGGAACATCCCAGGTAAAGTAATAACATCATACGGAGAAAAGCAGATAAGTTACGTAGTGCATCTTTAATGCTTACCATTTGGAATGTCAACACAATCTTCAGTGCTTGTGTTTAATACAGCTGATCGCTTTCAGATTCTTGAATGTGATGACTATGGTCCCAGATGAGAAGCAAGAGCCAGTTTTATTTTATTTCCGGATCTCCAAAATGAAAACTCCATGAACTTTGTATATTATAATAAGTATTCTCATATTAACAATAGCATTTTACTCGCCCTTCCCTTTTTATACGTTGTGATTCCATCTGAAAACCACTAACAGACAACTCTGACTTGTCTGGGCCTGTAGTTTAGCTCACCGTTTTAAAAATAGCTTCCACGTTGGTGAAAATGAAACCGATCATGTCCCCAAGTATGGATCATTTTTCCGAACAAATAATAATAGCATATAGACGATAATGAATGCAACTCAACACATCAAAGACCGGTTAAATGAATTCTCAGAGAGCAGAACTAGAACACAGCTTATTGTTTGAAAAATTGCGAACACTTCGGAGGAAACATCGTCAACAAATGATTAGCCCTTGACAGATATGAGAGAAGTCGCCTTGAGTCTGTCGAGTTCTTTCTGGGTTCTTTCTTTTCCCCCCTCCTGCTGTAAACCGGCTCTAATGAAGGCTGACTGTGCAGTGTTTTATAGACATATGGAGAGAGCAAAAGTGTGGCTCATTAAAAACCTGTCAGTGCCACTACCGCTGCCGCTACCACCGAACGCTCCAGTCTAGTGCTGTTTATTCAAGTCACACTTCCTCTCGTTTCCTACATCCTCTCATTGCTTTTTTGTGCAAGTCTGTAAGCATTTTAGTCACATTTTTCTCCGCTGTGGTGTCAATATCGTTGTGATCACATGGAGCATGAGGCATAAGAGAATCCACAAAGCATTCCCGCTTGCTCACATGCTAACAGGAGTGATATGATTCTTGAATGATTGCTAATCTGAATGTATTGGCGCAGGGTTGTCAAAGGTGTGGATGTGGATGCTCGCTCAAAAATGTTATGATTGGCTCCATCCATTGCCAGAAAATGTTTAGATTGTCTGCACTACAGGAATTTGGAGCTGAGCGCGAGTGCAGGGTTTGTAGTAAGTGGGAGATATTACACTACATCTGTCTTGATAAAAGGTGGAAATTTCATCACAACGTCATCTTCGAGTTCAAATCCACCAAAGTTTGAGTCCTCATAAAGCCAGCTGAAGTGTCTAAGTGGAAGATATGAAAATGTATCTTGATAAAAGTCTTTGTTGTGGTGAAAAAATGCTCTGAATGCATCTCGAGACACTACACAAACTCCAGACATACAAATCCAATGCAGGTTATTGGATACTCAGCTCCCTCTTAGATCAGAGCTGCCCATCAGATAAACTATTCTTTCAACATTTGTTTTGACTTCTTGCCCTGACATTGCGGTCTTCACTGAGGCATGGATTGATGAGGTTACACATTGCCTCTGGATTGCTAACTCCTGCAGAGATAGCAAATACTGGGGCAGATCTAATGGTCCTTATAGTTTTAATATACTGCACCTGTATACTGTATTATGTTGTTTTTTCAACTACTAAAAAGTGTTTTGTTGTTTTTGTCTATTTTCCAGATGCCTCCAGAAGAACTACAGCAGACCACAAGTGAGAGCTCAGATCAGGGGAGGGCTCTGAGCATGGCCTGAGGTGTTCAAAATGACCCTTGTTTACCCGACAAATGGCAGCTACAGGGGAAGCCTAACGATGCCTCCTTTGCTCCTTTCTAATAACGTGGGGTCAGACTGGTGGAAAAGGTCCTTGGTTCTGATATACAGTGCTTCATGTTGACTTCCGCCCCAGACCTCTATGCCATGCGGTTAGCCCCATGAGGCTAAAGGGGTCGTCATAGTGTGTGTGAGGCCCCTCCCACTCTATGGAGGCGGAGCCTGGACGTCCTGAGGGCGGATGCTCTGAGAGACAGGAGC
The DNA here is from genome assembly GCA_019453435.1 of Rhinogobius similis. Taxonomy (NCBI): domain Eukaryota; kingdom Metazoa; phylum Chordata; class Actinopteri; order Gobiiformes; family Gobiidae; genus Rhinogobius; species Rhinogobius similis. The sequence continues at coordinate 22,743,672 of CM033626.1, read as the reverse complement.
AGCATGTGACAGAATCCTCGATTCCCTCTGAACCCAGTCTGCCCTCTGCCCCGCGTCCTGCTCACAGATCCAGAGGGCGGCTGCAACACCGCTCGCCCAGATCTCCAGGTCTCCTTCTGCGCTTCCAACAACAGCAGGCATTAGCATGGCAGCCCTCGGACGCAGCCGGCCCTTCTGGAGGCAGCTTCCTCTCTCCTTCCTCTCCTTCAACTTTCTTACCCTCTACATCCTCAGCACGAGGGGATCAGGGACACAGGGTACAACCTCAGACCAGCCAGGACCCTGCAGAGAGACTGAGTTCTCCCAAATGTGGAGAGAAGAAGCCCCAGAAACCTGGCAAGTACGTGTGCACCTACTGTGGTCGACCGTGTGCCAAACCCAGTGTCCTTCAGAAACACATCCGCTCCCACACGGGAGAGCGGCCCTACCCCTGTGACCCATGTGGATTCTCCTTTAAGACCAAGAGCAACTTGTACAAGCACCGCAAGTCCCACGCCCACCGCATTAAAGCAGGCCTGATGTCCTGTCGGGAGGAGCTGAGTCTGAGCGCACAAGAGGGCGCTAATGTGGGAGAGGAGCATGAAGAGCCCACTGAAGGAGAGAGTACAGAGTCTGAGGAAGAGACTGGCCAGCACAGAAAAAACAAGAACCCATCACGTCCCCAGAGGAAAGAGGAGAGCCACAGACCGGAAGACTCACAAGCCGTCAAACAGAGGCTGGCTCTAAGACTTAGTGAGCGCAAACGAGGTCCGAAAGCTTCCCCAGATGACCCACCCTCTTCCTCTCTCTCCACATCTTCATCCTCTCTAGGTCCCGGCAGCAAAGGCAGCACAGAATCTGGCTACTTCTCTGGATCAGGGAGCACCGACCTGTCACAAATCAGCCCTCCAAGTGCAAGTGCCAAAACCTATGCTGAAATCATTTTAGGGAAATATGGAAGGCTTGGAGGCCAGCAGCGAGGAGGTCATCAACAACAACCTCACTCTTCTTCTGGAACTGAGGAAAAGAGCCTTTCTTTCACGGTACCCAAAACACAGGTCATTGAACACATCACCAAACTCATCACTATTAATGAAGCAGTGGTTGATACCAGTGAGATCGACAGTGTCAAACCACGACGCTCATCACTTTCCCGTAAAAGCAGCACAGAGTCACCCAAGACTAGCACTCTTAAAGATCCCTATGCATTTGACCCCAAAGCTGAAAGCCCAGGTCCTAGTGGAGTAAGACCTGAGGCCAGTACTCCTGAACCTCTTTCATCTGTGCCTCTGCTCAGAAGTCACTCACTGCCATCCTCCACCAGCCAGGAGCACACTTCGTCCTCCCCCAGACCAATGTCTCCTGGAACCTTCCGTCTTTGCCAGTCATTTGATGAGCAGCAGGCTGCCGCTGCAGAAATGAGAGTGGGTCATGTTCAACGCATGTTAAGACGTCAACCAGCCATTGAGGTTCCTCTAGGAGCTGAACAAGTGTTAGAAGATACAGGTCAGTCCTCTTCAGGAAAAGGTACAGACAGAAAAAGACAACCAAAGCAACCGCTACACAAGAGTCCCTGCCTGTTTGAGTGTGATTCCTGTGGCTCCTTGTTCCAACACAGTGAGGGCTATGAGTCCCACATGGGCTCCTGTCCGGGACAGCACCAACAGCCTGAATTAGAGGCCGAGGACAGTAAATCTGGCAGGGATGACCACTCCCAGGTAATGATGCACTATAAGATACCAGCTCTGGCAGTGACAGTGAGGAAGAGGAGAAAAGAAGAGAGTCTTGAAGAAGATCCTCCTAGCCCCACAACGCGTACTACAGTGTCAGCTGGTGAGGAGCGCAGCCATTCCCATTCAGGTGATTACAAATCTTTTTCCAAATGCATTTCAAATAATGACAAATACAAATCAACCAAGGCAATGTTAATGTAAATTTATAAGAGGCCAAATACTTGATGGTATTGTGAATTATCTTGTAGTCAACTGTTCATTGTCTTTTGAAAGAAATCCAAAATAATATACAAAAAATATGATATGCTTTAAAACTACTATAAAAGTGATTGTCCTACTGTCTGATCATTTGATCCTAGGTGTTCATTCAGAACCAAAACAGCAGCAGCAGGACAGAAAGGGCGTGTCAGTCATTCAACACACCAGCTCCTTTGAGAAGCAAGAAAGTGTGTCGATGGAGAGTCAAGAATCAGACGACAGAGAGACACAGACACAACCCGAGCCCAAACCGTCCCCCTCCACCAGTCGCCTCATTCGCCAGCCCAACATCCAAGTGCCAGAGATCCTCGTCACTCTGGAGCCCGACACAGACATGCCACCAGTGTCTCCTCCAGTGACAGTGCCCTTACCCAAGGTTTGCCTCATACATATAGACCAGTTATTCTTTTTTATACAAATGCCATATTTTAAATTCAATGTAGTTTATTTTTGTACATCATAATGTCACAACATTTCTCAAAAATATTGATTTTTGCCAACAAAAGTTAGAATATCAAACAATAAAACAGTCATCGGTCAATAAAGACAAGCAGATTAAACAACCAATGAATATTATATGTTTACTTTTTTAGTGCTTATCATTGTAAATACTGGATGTGTTGCTTTATGTCATAGGAAGCAGAGAGAGTGGAGGAGTTCCAGTGGCCTCAGCGAAGTCAGACCCTGGCTCAACTCCCTGCAGAGAAGCTGCCGCCCAAAAAGAAGAGGCTGCGTTTGGCCGAAGCAGCTCAATCCTCAGGGGAGTCCAGCTTTGAGTCTGTGTCTGTGCCTCGAAGTCCCAGTCAAGAGAGCAACGTCTCACTCACCTCCAGCATCTCTGTATCACTGGAAGATCCAGTCAGATCGGAGGCTGGGGTCTGGGCCGCCAGCAGCCAAAGCTCTCAAATGTTAATGGTGCCATCAGCCTCTCATCAATACCACCAGAGCCACAAGGAGATGAGACGCTCCACATCTGAGCAGACGCCCGCTACTCACCAACAACCTCAGCAGACGCCTGAAAACAGGAGTAAATCCTTTGACTATGGCTCTCTGTCCTCTCAGCAGCCCACAACCTCCTGGAAGGAGCGGAGGAAATGTCTTCTGGTAAAACATGCCACATTAGGAGATCCAGAGGAGGAGCAGTGTAGAGCAGACAGTCCCCGGCCTGGGCCCTCACATATAAGCCACCTCCCTCTTTTCTCCACTGAAGAATGGCTCTTAAATGAAGAACCAGGAGAAACTTTGGTATCTGCTGATGTGCAATCTTTGGTTCCCAGAGATCCACAAACATCAACTCGATCTCCCAGTCATGTGTTCCCTGTCCCCACTGAAGTTCTTCACAGAGCCTTCTTTGAACCACACAGTGCACGGCTCGGGACACCGCTTCACCATTTACTTCCTCTGCAGTTCTCTGGCCACAATCAAACTCTGTATTTCCCCTTTTCCTCCAGGCCTTTGCCTTATGCTCCCTTGACCCCAGCTACTATAAACAGATCCATAGCACTCTCTCCATCTATTGTAACTGCTCCATATCATGACACACGACCCATTATTGCCACATGTCTGGCTCAGTTAACACCAGTTGTTTCTTTAGTTGTCCCAGTGCGATTGCAGACTCACATGCCAACATACGCTAGTGCCATGTATACAACTCTATCCCAAATCCTGACCTCTACATGCTCACCTGAGCCTATATGTACCACTATGGTCGTTATGAGCCAGCTAGACCAAAGCAAGCTTCAGAGGTCTTACCTTACAGTACCAGCTCTCAAAATGAAATCGCCCATTTCTTTGACACCATCTTTAGCTTCACTAGACGATGAGGCTTATGGGCCACTTGGAGTTGGAGGAAGTAAACGTATGCTTTCACCTGCAGCCAGTCTAGAGCTGAGCACAGAGGCTCATAGACACCAGAAAAGAGTGAAAGAGGAAGGGGAGGGTGAGCAGGGCAGCACAGGAGAGAGGACCAGGGATGGTGAGGTCACTGGGAGCAAAGTGGAAGATGAAAAGAACAAACAAAGTCAAAATGCAGAAGACAAATCTGTAAAGAATGAAAAGCAGGAAAGCCGAGCTTCAGCTCAAAACACAGAGGTTACTGAGAAAAAGGAAGGCACCAGACCAGTCTTTCCTTCTTACCCCAGTCTCCACACCTCCACTTCTGTCAACTGGTGCTACCTAAACTACATAAAGCCCAACCCGTCGGCGCAGCAGGACTCCCAGACCTCAGTGTACTCCTCCTGGAGCGTGAGCGCACACAACCCCAACCTGCCTGGCCTCAGCACCAAGACAGCCCTGTCCTTGCTGTGCTCCAAGCAGAGGCACAGTGCAGAGACCTACACCATGGCCACAGCCAGGCAGGCCAAAGAGGGGGGCAGGGAGCCACAGGACACAGAGGTAACAACATGCATATACAAATATGTAAGACATTATATGTTTTGCAGTGGTCACTGAATTCCAATTCCAAGGGTAAAAGTTTAAACAGTTCTCTGTGTAGTTGCAGATAAATCCCACCCCAGTCAGCCCTGCGGTTAGTGGTCAGATAAAGGAACAACCTCAACATGACAAGAACAAGGCTAAACCAAAAAGGGACGAAGAAGCTTCCACATCCAAATCCAGAGAGTCTTCATGTGTTCGCATTTTTGAAGGCGGGTGAGAATGTATTTTTCTTAACTTTTCTTTTGTTCTTTAAATTAAGATTAATTTACCTACATGTATTGAATCAATCAGCCATAAATTACTGTAATAGATTGAATGACTGGGGAACTATGTGTGTCTGCGGCTAGTGTTGTTATAAACAATCATACATCAGTGTAGCTTAAGGGTAGGGTTAAGATTTTGTTTTACCTAGTGTTTTTACACTGTTTACACACCCATTTTATTATTATTATTACTTTACTTTTTGATGGGGACAGTGCATGTTAGTGAACACTTGATATACATGCTGTAAACACGCCTGATTGTAGCCATGGGATAATTTCCATCCGTTGTCCCACGCTCATACTCCCACACTCTCTCATTTATACTCAAGTGTAGCTGGACACTGTAGCTAGGTGGGTGAAATGTTTTGCTCAATGGCACAACAACAATATGCTCTACATCTACTGCCACTCACTTTCAACTCCCCATCCAAGTACTAACCAGGCCTAACCTTGCATAACATCCATAAGCTGCAGAAATCTTGCTTTTCAAGGTAGTGTTGTCTCTGTATCTGAGGTAACAGGTCAGAGTAAGCCAGCAGTATATTAAATGTTTTCTGTTTCAACTCAGGTTGATGACTAACAGTGATGAGTTTTGCTTTAAGACCCCAGGGGCTGCTCTTCAGTCTTGCTCAGTCTCTTTTGTGGGTCTGAGTGCCGTTATCAGCTGGTCACCGTCTGCTTGGAAGTGCGATTGTCTCCAACAATATGCTCCGGTGGCCGTAAAGTGCGCTGAGGGCCAGCCTGACAGAGTTTACTCAGCACTGTGCTGCTGATTTAATGCCTGATGTGGGAAAACAATCAGTGTGTTTTTCTGAGATGTGGGGGAATATTTTTAGCAGTGACAAGCTGAGTGCGACAGACGCCAGTTCTTCAGCGCTGCATAATACTGCAGCTGAGACTGTTTTACCCTCATGTAACAATTTGTTATGATTTGCTCTGGCGGCTTGTGTTGTACAACAGTGCATTCATAGTTTTCAGCTCTTGACTTTTCAGTCCGAATGCCATGTTTAAACACACTGATATTTGCAACTGCATAATACATCTTCTCACATTGACTTACTCATTCAAATATAAATTGTCTGTGGTTTACTGTGTCTGTGAATAGGCCATGGATAAACATCAATATTGCATATCAACAAGGTTTTTATAGACCAGGGCTAAATGTGTTGCTTCATTTTATATATAGTGTCTATTTTGGGTTGTTGGCCATGCAGGCTTCCCTTCCCGGCCGTCCCCTCTTAGCGGCTGCTGTTGTTGGCAGCGCTGCCGGCTGCAGCAGAATGGATGTTATTCTCCTGCTGTGGTTTTGCTGGGGCTTCCCCGGCTGCGTGCATAAAGAGGGCCTTGTTCCTCAGTTTATCTTGTGTGTGTGTTTTACTATGCATGTTGCTGGTGCATCCACAATCATAATTATCATTTCATGGGGCAAACGAAAAATGCAATCTCAAAAGCGTCTCTATGTAAAGTTTAAAGATGGAAATTGAATTAACAAATACGATTTGATGATAGTAATGAACCTCACAGTCATACAAACTCAAGAGTTTATATTATCAATACAATGTGTTATTCACTGGCTTACCTGTGTCTCAGGTACAGGTCGACTGAGGAGTATGTGTATGTGCGTGGACGAGGCCGGGGGAAGTACATTTGTGGAGAGTGTGGGATCCGCTGTAAGAAACCCAGCATGCTGAAGAAGCACATCCGCACACACACGGATGTACGCCCATACGTCTGCAAACACTGCAACTTTGCCTTCAAAACGAAAGGTAGCCGTGTCCTCCTGCGTTTATCTAATGTTTTCCCAGTGTCCATGTCCAGGCGCTGTGAGCATCTCTGGGCTGAAGGGATGTTAATGTGCTTTCCCTGTTCTTTCCTAGGGAACCTCACCAAACACTTGAAGTCAAAGGCTCATGGGAAAAAGTGCCAGTCCGTGGGAGTGTCTGAGTCATCACTGGACGAGCCTGAGAGCGAGGAAACAGGTACTAAAGCTCGCAGATTCTATTGTGGAGAAACACTGCTACGGATGGCTGAACGTGTGCCTGTTAAAAACTGCAGTTTTTCAGTTCTGACAGCTTATGCAACACCATGTTCTATTCTCCTCCCTTTGGCCTTGCTTAACTATAGATAAAAATACAATAAATAAATGAAGAATACAGAGAATTCAACAGTCACAAGGCTCCTGCAGAAAATATGTGTATAAAATATGCTTCTTTGCAATGACATTTTTAAACCTCACTGTGTGCCAAAGCTGTACAGTTACCTTATTCTGTCTGCTGCTGATGGACTGCAGTCATTACTGCCAAGGACTCACCATCGACTTGCCATTCACAAAGCTACAGATAGTTTATGAATAGAGCCCAACACAATTCAATACATTCCAGTCTTTTCATGTAAGCACTATTTATAACATCAGAGTGAGGATCAGGGCCAGCAGATTTTTTTTAAATAACTCCAGTCACGACTAGCGAGAAGTTTTAAATGGCGCTGTGACTGCTATCTATCTTTTATTGTTCGATTATTACTGTTATTTTAGGCCATTTTAGGCCCATTTTAAAGTTGTCGATGTGTCTTTGTTTCAGGAGGTAGTGAGGAGCCTGTCACAGAGGAACAGGAGGAGCACCAGTTTTCTGATGTCGACGAGTCTGAAGACAATGATGATGAGGAGGAAGATGAGGAGTCCACGACACATGATGACGCACCTTCCTCCTGTTCATCTGACACACATCCCTCCACTGGGGGGCGCTCTACAGGCAGTGGGCACTCTCACCAGGGCACCCCAGACCGCGAGCTCCCTGGCCCCAGTCAGGAGCCCTCTCCTCGGGGCTTGTGGTCTGGGAGTGGGCGTGCAGCCTGTCCCTGCAGCAGGAGGGCACTGTTCTCTCGCCAGGGCATTAGAGCAGCACGTGCATTCTCGCCGAGCAGTGAGAGCTGCTCCCCAAGTCGCAGCCTCTCTCCTCGACTTGAGCTGTCTCCCGCAGTCCTCAATCTGTCCCCCAAAACAGAGCTGTCCTCCCCCATTCGGCATGTGTCCCTGTCCCCTGAAAGGGGTCCATCTCCCATCAGGCCCCTCTCTCCACTGCGACCCATCTCACCAAGCTGCTACCGGTCACCCCAAACTCGAGCCTTGCCCTCACCACTGGGTTTGCACCGAAGAGCCCCTGGATTATTGCCCTGGGAAAGTCCCAGAGGGGCTCACGGCAAAGAGGTGAGGGCGATAACTGTGAATCAGTACTTTTTACTTGCATATTTTTAATATCCTGATATTTGTTGTGAGTAATAATGGAGCCTCCAGTATCATTCATTTTGTGAGACTTGAATTTAGATCATTTCAGTGTTCTGTGGCCTGTCTCTAAAATAATATTGTTGCGCCATCTGCAGGGAAAAAATGGTACAACATGGGAAGGACAGACGTTTCCAGAAAGCAGTTTATTTCCATCCGCCTTCCGTCTTTCTTCATGTGAGAGTTATCCTGGTCCACAACCTGTGGATAACATCTTTAGCCATCTTCCACTGCACTCACAGCAAGCCCGCCTGCCCTGTGTTATGATCCCTATTGGAGGAATACAGATGGTGCAGGCAAGACCAAGATCACATCCGACCACCCCTTCCTCCCCGACCTCTCCCCCCATCGAAGGATCCTCTCGGCTCAGCTTTGACTCAGTTTACTGGGGCGGGACCCCCAGGACTCAAGGGCTCAGGACTCCTCCGGACCACTCTTTTGTGTTCGAGCAAACAGGAATTAACCAGCCCCGTGGAGACAGGACAGATTTACAAAAACACAAAACCGAGACAGACTCAAAGCAATATAGCAGCTTGCAGAGCTCTGTCCAAACACCCAGGGGCTCTGTTGGGACCCCTGTGAGGCACACTGGCCCGGGACCAGCCCTCAGCCCAGCCATGTCTGTAGCCGAATGTTCCAGAGGGCAAAGGGAGGAGCCACCACCAGAGGGGGCTGTGGAGGAGGGAGCGGAGCACTCAGACCAGAGCACTTAAGTGTCAGCACCTCCATGTGTCACTCACATTAGCTTTATTGATTGCTCCACTGTTTTCTTTTTTGTTTTTTGTTTTGTTTTGTTTTTTTGCTTTTTTTATACCATTCAAATGCTTTTTTATTTAATGTTTCTTTGGCAATATTCAGGTTTGTGGTCAATAGCACTTTTTATTTGTGAAATGCATATAATTATAAATTATATATAAATATATCCCTCTTGTATGGATACTGTCTGTTTAAATATGTTTTAAAAATTGACTGTATTGTTTGTAAATGACCAAAAACTTTATTATAAATAATTCCATTTGTTTTGTTATTTCAGTATTACTCCAGTTGTAGTTTCTTGTGCCTTTTCTGTCCAGGTTTATGTATTGACATGTCAGTACAGATGACAAAAAGGAGGCTGTGAAATTTTATATCACGTTTTTATTTTTGTGAGGGTTATAATTGCGTTTCTTGCCAATGCTTTAATGCCAGGGTATCTACATGGAGCAGCAGAAACATGTCAAAGGAAATGCACTGAAGTTATTTTTTTATTAAGACATTTTAGATCAGAAAATATCTTTGTACAGCCTTGAATGCTTCTTATTTATTGATGTTTGAAGATGAAATGTGCATTATTTCAACTTTTTTACTTTTAGTTTTTGACAAAGTACTTTTTGTTACATCTGTGTGTGTTTTTCATCTTGTTATTGTGACTTGAACTGGTTACAAAAATGAGGAAAGGTACAGAGGGAACAAGTGCCCTGCTAATTTCACACGCAGCAGAATTTATAATTACATACAAAGAATAAAAATGCACTACACAGAAAGAAGACTCTGACCTTATTTTTCTTCTCAGGTGCAATCGGGTGCGTTGACATGATGACATAGTATTCCAAAGCCTATAGTTTAAAATTTTGGTGAATGCAGGTCATATTGGAAGTCATATTACCTGTTTTATGGTTAATAAACAATAATTACTGTAACCATCCATGAACCAAAACTGGAAAAATGCTGAGGTGAAAATAGTGTTTTTGTCATGCTTAATTGTCCCAGCATTTTGTTACCTTTGTTTTCCTAATTAAACACAATCCACATTGTAAATTAACAAAGGGAACTATTTATTAATAAATTCATTACTGACTTGACATGATTGGTCGAAATTGTCACTGCTTTATAAAAAAGGTAATGATGACAATTTCATTTTTATATTAGTTTTGGGTGAGCAAAACTATAGCATGTAATCAAGCTAACTACAATGTAATTATACGTTATCATAGGTTGTTACTGAAGTGTAGTATAGAATAAAATGTGATATATATTTCATTTATATTAAAAAAAAAACTGCCAATGATTGACATTGTTCATTTTGATGTCAGAACTGTAGTTGGTCAGATGACAGTGACTAGTAAAATGGGTTATGAAAAGTGCCAGTGACCTAGAGAAAAGGTTGGCATCTTATCTGTTCATCTTTGTGGTTCTCCATTCCAGCAGTGTTTGATATGCAGTGACAACACATCATAAAACTGCTCGTGGAAATGTGGATTATATAAATCATAAGGCTTGGAATGATGTGACAGTATGACTTGGCAAATAGTTACAAAATTGTCTATATTTTGACAGCAGATTTATTTTCACACTATTTAGGGGTGTATTCTCACTTGTTGTTTGGTCCTAAAATGAGCCCATTTCAGTCTTATTGTGGACTTGGTTTGGTCCTGTTCTAATCTGTGTTTAATTTGTGGATTGAGCAGGTTTAGCTTTGGGTTCAGTTCAGGTTTTGTCCCAGTTTTGATGTGGTGAATGTACAAGTGTGAACGCACCCGAAAGAATCAATTGTGTAAAGGTACAGTATGTCGCTTTTCTTCGGGAGGTCAGCAACCTGCTGGTCTCTATGGAGATGTTATTGCTTTTCTGGTGGTCTAGAAAGTTCTTTAAACTATTTTGTACAGAATTTTGATCTCACAAACTCCCAGAGTGACTCCTGGTAAACATTTTGATGCCTCGCGGTGCAGGTCATGTGACATTGCTTTCAGAGACCAACATTTCAATGTCAAGTTTTTCAAGTTTGCACAGGTGTCATAAATGGCATTTTTCTCGTTCAAAGTAAAGTTGAACCATTTCAGTTTTCTAACAGTTACATTTCAAGTCCCTTAATACATCTAACCTGCTGTTTGCTCATTTCATCAACAAATTCATAGAAAACAAATCAAATTAAAATGGCTGTGACACATGTCACTACAGGACAGCCCAACGTGACCTATATGTCACATTATTGATTATTGACCAGCTATCAATATGAGCTGCTCAGTACTTTAGCTGATTTAATACATTCAATCTAAGAAGCTAAATTATACCTTTCTGTACATAATCTGTCTTTTTAAGACATTTATGCGCTCTTTCTTAGAAATTTCGATATACATTTTACCACCTTTAACTTCAACTAGGATCAGTGATGTAGTAAAAATTAAGTTTCATTGCCATAACATCATTATGAAAGGAAAAAAAACAGAAAAAAAGGAACACATTATGGCACTGTTATAGATTGTATTATTGCTTGAATCAAAACAAAAAAGCTAGATTTTCAGCCGGCGTGGCCTGTGTGTCTTTGGCTCACTCAGTCATGACTCTGGTTCAAACCTGGTGCTGTGTTTGTATTCAGTGTCTACAGTAAATTGATATTTATTGTTTCAAAACTTGTATAATATGTTGCATTTTCATTTATTTATTGTTTCAAAAGCAATTTAGAGTTTATTAAAACAAATCAGATAAAAAATACTATAGGTAACATTATTATTTGTATGGAAACCCAAATAACGATCGAAATGTAAACTTTCAGGTGGCTATATTTTCTTTTACTATTTACAGTCCAATTAGGACATGCTGTTTGTAAAAAAAAAAAAAAAGTACAATAGGAGGCAGTAATTTGGGCAAATAAAAATCCAATAACAAAATAACACTTTATGCCCATAACACCCAATGTAACATTACAAATCTCTGACACTCTAAAAACACATCAGAAATGTGTTATTTAGGGTCCGTTTAGTCTGGGTTATGCCCTCCATAATTTTCCTTGAAGGATTTAGGGGTCCGGCGTATGGGTTAACATCTAGCTTCACGCTGTGTTTTATTGATCAAAATACATAACAACAACATCTTCACAGATCTGACCTGTAATGGTCTGGTGACGTTACTTGCTTGTCTCATGGAGATAGATAAGTTTAATGCCATACTGCGGAATATTCCAGCTAAAGCCATAACGTTTCCATGGAGACAAGCAGTTGGTGGACCCTGCACACATAGAGGAAGTTTTTTAATGTGGAATCTGACCGGCATATTGGTCTATAAATATAATCACACAATTGTTGTGTAATGTTTTCCTAAATTTGTTCGCCCAACATTGGAGTTATAAAAATGCAGTCCTGGTTCGACTCGTTGCCCAGTTTTCGTGGAAAGCGCTCCAGTGCAGGGGGCAGATGTGCACACCAGGAAAAACCTCAGGAGATGGACCGATGTGGCGCGTCAGACAGATTAACATTCCTCACAATCCTCTGAGACTGAGGGCTTCTGTTTCCTGTCTATATATATTGAACAAAAATATATAAACGCAATGCGAGCTGATTTCAAAGAAATAAAGCACTTTCTATATACACAAAAGACCAATTTCTCTCAAACATTGTTTACAAATCTAAATCTGTGTTGGTGAACTTCACCTCACAGGTGGGACATATCAAGATGTTAATTAGACAGTATGAATAATGCACAGACGTGCTTTAGACTGGCCATAATAAAAGCCCAGTCTGAAATTTGATCACACAACACAATGCCACAGATGTTGCAAGTATTGACAGAGCATGCGACTGGCATGTTAACTGCAGGCATGTCCACCAGAGTTGTTGAGCAGGTGTTTGGCAGCACATCCACCCAGCCTCACATCTGCACACCACGTGAAACCACACCAATTCAAGACCTCCACATCCAGCACGTTCATCTCAAAGGACGTCTGAGACTAGCCACCCAGACATCTGCTGCAAGAATCTGTTTGCATAACCAAAGAACTTTTGCACAAACTATCAGGAATCATCCCAGAGAATATCATCTGCATGACCTCATGGGGCACCCCTGACTGCAGTCTGTCGTCGTAACTGACCTGAGTGGGCAAATGCTCACATTTGATGGCATCTGGCACTTTGAAAAGGTGTTTTCTTCATGAATAAATTCCAGTTTTCACTTCTCAGGGCAGATTGCAGATAGCGTATATGGCATGAGCGGTGAGCGGTTTGCTGGCCTCAACATTGTAGATCGAGTGGTCCATGGTGGCTATGTTACAGTATGGGCAGAAGTATGTTTTGGACAACAAATATAGGTGCATTTTATTGGTGACATTTTGAATGCTCAGAGCTACCATGACGAGATCGTGAGGCCCATTGTTGTGCCATTCACCCACAACCATCTCCTCATGTTGCAGTGTGATAATGCTTGGCCCCATGTTGCAAGTACAGCCATTAAAGAGGAATGGACCAACATTTCAACGTGACGCAAAATGGTAGCCACATTAGATACTAACTGGTTTTCTGATGCCCCACCCCCAATAAAGCAAAACAAATTGTTGCCAGCCCAAGGCACAGGGGTTGTTATCCGGACGCTGTTTGAAGATGGAGACGTTTCGACTTCTATCCAAAAGTCATTTTGGATAGAAGAAGAAGACTGACAATGACTTTTGAATAGAAATCAAAACATCTCGATCTTCGATCAATCTTCAAACAGCGTCTGGATGTCAACCCCTGAAACCATTTCTACACTTACCTGGGATAAATTATCTCAGCAAAGAAGAAGTGTTCACTTCTGCCACAATCTGACAGATTTAGTCAGATTTGTGAAGAATATTTGCAAGAGATGGGTCTTTTGTGTATATAGAAAATGTTTTATAACTTTGGGCTCTGCTAAAAAAAAATTGGAACAAAAACAAAATGGTTGCATTTGTATTTTTGTTCAGTGTAATTATGTCCTTGTTGCAAAACTAGCTTATCCAAATTTACAACAGCAGCTAGAGCATGTTTATTGTTTTACTTAGATGGCTCTCAAAACAGCAGCTTTCAAATCATTTTGATAAACTGTGCGACAACAGTTCAGTAAGTTTCTAAATTAGTTACTGAGGAATCTAAACAGGTCTCTATTTCTATTTCACTTTGTTCTGTAAATTGTTCTATTCCATTTCAATGTCCTTATCTGTCTCATCTAAAGTACTTCCAGCTTGTAAGCGGTTGCCTACAGGTGACAACACATCACAGGAGCCTCAGATATGACTGGAATGTGTCGCAGGTGGGACGTCCCGGTGGGGGGTCACTTCGTCGTGTGGCTCCGAGGCAGTGGGCGGGGCTTGTGTTGTGGCGTCATGAGAGGGAGAGGAGCTTTAAGTGTCAGAGCTCACACAAACACAGCAGCAGTTCAATAATAACAGCTGTAAGTGAATGGATATTATCTGTCTCAAAATGTCTCCACACGCTAACCTTCTGCTCCTCTTCAGTCTGTGGGCCTCAGTGCAAGAGGGTGAGTAGAATCATTTTCTGGGTCATTCATTTTGATAGCTTTCATATTTATTTATGCCTGTTTTTCATGTATTGTTTTGATAATAATTGTTATAAAGAGCAAGAAAAACACAATGATGCAGGAATGAATGATAATGATAGATGTTCATTTAAATCTCATAATTCTTGTAGTGCCTCTTCACAGTTTTACTAAAACACATCCTTGGTCTCAGGTCTTGGTCTTCCTGTAATGAAGGAGCGGACAGAGGACCCTGGCAGTGCCCCGTCTTCTCCTGGAGTGAGGAGCAAACGCTGTGCTTGCAGTAGCCTCCTGGACTCAGAGTGCCACTACTTCTGCCACTTAGACATCATCTGGGTCAACACACCAAGGTAAACTTTCCACAACACACTCATGAAAAAGATGAAGAAACTTTGAAGTAATTTTCATTTTGGACCAAAGATGTAATGGCATCTTGAAGAAAAAATATTGTAACGCAAGCACAATTTTAAAAACTCAAAAATTTGGACTAAACCAGGACTAAACCCTAAATTAAACCTGACTAGATCAAGATTGAACAAGAACTAGAACAGGATCAAACCAAATTTAAATAAGAATTCAAATGCACTTAGCCAAGTATGAATGCACCCCTGAAAATGTGGAACATAGTATTCAGTGGTGCCAGCACTGGTCTTAGTTACTTTAGTCTTTGTTACAGGCCTTTCAAATGAAGCACCACAGACTCTGTGTCCCTCTGTGTCAGATACAAATATATTGCATAAGACGGTGTTGTATCGTTTACTTTGCACTTTTATTGCTGTCAAATAAAATGTGCCATATCAAAGAGCAAAGTCTGACACAACTCTTGATTTCTCTGAACAGTAAGACCAGCATTTATGGCCTGGGCATGGGACCGTCCCGTCGCCGAAGGTCCACCACACGCTGCTCCTGTGCCAACTCGGACGATCACATCTGCTCCAACTTCTGCCAGCACCGGTGAGTTTCAGCTTAAATCCACTAATCCTTTTCCACACTCAATTACAGTAGAGTTTGCAAAGGCGTACTGGTCCTTTGTTCATCAGTAGGAGTGGTGCATCTCCTTTCATTATGAAGGAGCACAGTGTTGTTTTATCTGGGCAACCAAACAGTATCAATTGAGTGGGAGAAGGAATCAATTAGATCTACGTTACAATGGTGCTCTTCTGGTATGAACAAGCAAATAATGTACCCACCTAGATACAGTGGAAAGATTGACTGTTCATATATTACATTGGCGTGCAAAAATGATTGAACTGTTAACCTTTATGTAAAATATGACTCATCGTTCAGTCAGTAAAGTTAAATATTTATTGTTGCAAGCAGCCAAATTGTGAATGATCATATCCATGTGTTTTCACAGTTTCGTGTCAAGCAAAACAACACCAAAGAAGACTGTTTGGGACAAACTCCGCTTTTTTAAAACTGTGATGAAGAGGTCTCTAAGTTCCCAGAATGCACCAGGAGGACAGGACACTGGACCTGCAGCTCAGTGACAGTCTGGATAACAAAGAGGCAGTGAGAGTTTTTCAACAAGGGCCAGTCCTTAACATGATAAAATCAAAGGTTATGTCCAGAGGAAAATGCCCAAAGCGGCATAAGGATGTCTGTGTGAACCCAGGATTGTGAGGCAGAAACACAGATGCATCATGGGAGATGTGAGGATGACCAGCGACGTGGTGTGATGGGCCACTGTGTAACTGGGAGTCACTCTGTTTGAGCTCGAGAAAAGGCGAAGAAAAAGGACCTGCTGGATTGCATGCCACAATCCAACCAAAAACTTTACTTTTTATCTTTTGATATTCTCACAACGTAGTTTTTGGATTGTTTTAATATTTATATATTTATATTGAATTTTATTTTTACACATACCATAATTTTGATGCATATAAATAAATGTCATGCTGCGTAGCCTTTGCTTAATCCTTAATCTTTAATCATATGTCTTATTCACAATCATCATGCCATGAGCAGAAGCCCGTCAGAAGAGCTATGGGGCATTGGCGAGGTTCTGGACAGTCATAAATTTTCCAATTGTGGCAATAGAGATTCACCAGGTTATACTGTAAGGGACATCCATTTAAAAAATGGTAACATCGGGGAAAAGATTTAAGGATTGAACTTACAACCTCCTTGCTGAAAGGCAGGAGGGCAAACCACTCTTTCCCTGTACTTTATAATGTGGGACCTCACTTACACGCACAAAGTGCCTCTGATGCTGTTTTTCCAAGCTTTTTTTAGTAATTGATGTCTTTTACTGTTTGCTTTAAATGTGTTGAGTCACAGTTGAAACAAGCCCTCTTGAGCGGCGCATGTGTGATTTGACTAGGACAAACATTTGCCAGTTCAAAAGGAGGCCTGAGATGGATGAATGGTCCTGGAATTCAAGGCTCAATTCAATAATAGGCTCACCTGCTATTCAGAGGCCGCGCAGCTTGTGTTATGATAAGGATCTGTCCTCAGTGGAAGGAATGCACTGTTTTGTAACTTTGCTCTGGGCCGCAGTTGAAAGAGAGGTGCGCACTGCCCCGACACCCCATGCACTAAATGAGTGTCAGCTCAGAACATACCGTCCGTTTTTGGGGCAAGAAGTAGGACACCACATGTGGACAAAGAAAGCATTCCAAAAATCCACTTTTAACCCTTTAAGACCAATTGTAAACATTAGGTTTGCAACTTAATCCTGATCATGATTTACATAAAACTTCATCTAGTGACCTCCCTCCCCCTTTAAACCCCCACTACATTTACATTTACTGTACCTGCAGGCAAGACTTTAAAACAGGTCTGGGCAAATCTGGCACTCAAACCCAAATTTACATGTCGAACATTTAGTTAGGTTCAGTAGTTATGGCTCTGCGTAATAAAACAGACTGCTATTTACCTCATCAAAACATGAGAACTTAACCCACAACCCCAACGCCAAATAAATAAATAAAAAGATAAAAATGTGTACAATTTATATAAAATGTTTAGAAGGAACAATGACGTCATAAATTTAGTCAATATCAATTATATTTAGTGTTGGTTAATTGATTATCAGAAACAAGGTTAATGTTTAAACCATAAAAGTTGTAACAATGCACTGGGCGTGTATAAAATGTTGATTATTTTGAGGTCAATCCATTAAAATCATAGTGAGAGCTGTAGTGCTGATTCAACAGAGCATATGTAACTCTTTTGTCATGTTGCCAAGTGACACCAAAAGGTGTGATGCACTGTTGAAATAAACCATGATTTGATAAGGCTTTATGATATCCACAGAAATTATGGCTAATATATAACCAATGAGAGGTATTAAGTTCACAATGAGGCGATAGCAGGCTCTGTCCATGGTGCTGGAACTCTACATGGCCTGATCCAGGGCAGCGCACAACACTTCATTGTCCCCTTTACAAGCTATGGTACCTTATATTCAAGAAGTGAAATAAGGAAGTATGTATTTTTATAACCCATACCTGGCTTTCACAAACCCTTTGGCACATCACTGGAATTCACATGCATGGATTTTTTTGATAGCATAGATTCAAAACAGCTTTTTCAGACAGAAAAGTGAAGCAGGAGGACCACCCGTGCACAGCCAATCAGTTCTCATCCCAAAGTGTCATGTACGATGCACAAGCCACACTTAGAAGTTTATAACTGATAAAATATTTTATAATTAGATGAAAACAATGTGTATCGGTCAGATTTTTTCATAATGATCTGCTTTTACAAAAAACAGACTTTATTAACAATGAAGAAAACAAGTTGGGCACTTTGTGCTTTTTGTCACAACAATGAAAATACTAATCAAATTTCCGTTAACTGTAAATTGCAAACTGTTAAAATATTACAAAAAGTGTAATGTAGTGTATGTATATGACATGGTGATAAGGAGATATTTGAATTAATTCACAGGAAGCCCTTTAGATGTAGCATCTCATTCTCAAGGAGGACCAAGAACAATGCATTGTGCCTCAAGAATTAATGTTCTTGAATACAATACAATACAACACAACACAACATGAGACATAACAACAGTTATAGTTACAGGACAATCCTGCTCATATGAAGAAATGGTTTGTACAATTGTTTGTCAGTGTTTTAGATCCATAATTGTCTCAGATGCAGATTGTGTAGAAGAAGCAACATCTGGTGCTGATTCTGATGTTTTTGTTGGAACCCCTCATGGTCTAATTGACATCTGTTCTCTAAGCTAAATAAAGCTCTGTAGTCTAAAACTGAAACCCCATGCATATTTGTGAAAAGGTTGTCATAATGTGATAATCACAGGTTTGGTTACTTTGTAATTTGTGAAGCTTCATCAAGTTTGACAAAGAGCTAATTATGTGAGCATTTTGTAATCTACCACTTTATGCTGGTAGGATCACACCTATGGAATCCACATCAATAGCAAATAACAAAATAACAAAACAAAAACAAAAATAACTGAAAGCTCAATCTTGGCTACAATTAAATATTTTAATTATTTATTTAAATGAATAATTGATCAATGACCTAATTCTATTATGTACTAAACAAATCCAAAATTCCCACACATTTACAAAAGTCAATGAACCAATCACTGGAATCTGTGGGTCCTGATGCAGCTGGCGATCAAATACACAAATGTTCACCAAGAATGTGCAGTGTAGCAATAGCTCAGCACCTAACACACACAAAACAGCAGCTGCGGATTCACTACCAGCCTGTATCCAGCATTATGTAAAGCAAACTGATTCTGCTCTAAAAACATAAACTACAGCCCTTAAAGCAGAGCCGATGGACTTTACCCTCCGCTGTGCATTGCAGCGATTCTTTAGCAGCGGTGCACATCGTAACTTAACATAGCTTAAACAGCTGCCTGTGCCTCACGTCAACATCCAGCCCATTTTGGCCCCACGCAAACGGCCCCACTGAGCGGCACCACAGGTCACCTGTTTGTCTCTGCCAGTGATCATTATTATTCAAAGACTTGTTCAAATAAACCTACTTTTACTTAAAGCTCATATAACAGGTTCGACTGCACATTTCCCTAAAGCATAAAATCATGATTGTATTTAAGATTTTATTGTTGCCTATTTTTCCCCAGTTTGACAATTTTGGTGACTTTTTAAATATTATTTCCTGGTTGGACGTGAGCAGCAGACGTGACGTAAGTAGAGGTATTATTCCCCAACTGTTACCTGGCAACCATACTGTAAACAAGGGACAAAATAAATTGCTATAGCTATGATTTGACAAATGATAATACCTGATAACACTTATTAAATAATTGTCTAAACCAGAGGTGTCCAAACTTTTTTCACTAAGGGCTACACTTTGGAACATGCATACAGAGAACCACAGACGACATCACAATGAAGTGACCATTCATAGTTTTGTATTTGCCATAGTATTGATGAGTCACGACACCTTTAATAAGACTCGGAACATTAACTTGAGGTTATGATAGAACTGAATATCTCCAATTTTACAGTAAAAGCCTATACATAGTTTGAACCCCCCACTAAAATTATGTCAGTAGCGTGTACTAAATTGCTGCTTATTGATGAAATATTCTGTTGAAGAATTCAGGACAACTTCCTGAAATGTTTTGTTCTTTTATTTATTTATTTATTTTCACAAACAGCAACTTCACTGATATAAAATATTTACCACCTGTGATATCTCACCAAACCAAGTCATAATTAGAAAAATATGAAAACCTGTCATATGCACTTTAAAGGTGCACTATGTAATTTTTCATCTAAAGGGTTCGCCACCTGCTTGTCTCCATGGAGATGTAGTTGCTTCACCTGAAATGTTCCACAGTAATATGTTAAACTTATTTAATCTATTTCCATGGCAGCAAGCAGGTGATGCCAACAGTTCAAATTAAAGGTCAATTTGTGAAGAGGAAACTTTACTCTCAAGTCATGTTTTTTAAGATATTATTTTTCTTTTTGAAATAAAAAACTGTAAATTACGTACAATAGATTAAGTTTAATGTCATTCTGTGGAACATTCCAGGCAAAGCAACAACCCAACGCAACAACAGGTAGCAGAACCCCCACCATTAAAGTTAAGCTACACAGTGTATTTTTCATTCTTACTTACTACTTTACTTTACTTTACTTTGTTATTGATACAGGTTTTGGATCATTCTTCTTACTGGCCCAATGTGCAGAGGAAAAAGCTTAAATGTTTTTTTTCTAATTATGACTTATTTTGGTGGGAGGGCACCAGTGGTAAATATTTATCATAGTTTTACATCAGTGAAGTTTGCTTGTGATGAAATTTTGAAAAATAAAAGTTTCTAAAATAGAATCCCTCCACCCATGTCATCAAAATGTGATGTACCATTGAAAATAAAGTGACATTTGACATTCTGACAGTTTAAACAGTCATTCAACTAAATAAAGGTGTGCTATCAGGTATTATAATTTGTCAAATCATAACTATTCTGTAATTTAAATTAATTTTGGCCTTTGTTTTCAAAATGGTTGCTTGGTAACAGTTGTGGCATTACTTCTAACTCTTCTATGTCATATTTGCATAGGAAGCAACATTATAAACATTACAAAAACTGTCAAACTGGTGACAAACAGGCAAAATGTTTAGTAAAATCTTAAATATAATCACGTTCACTAAGTTTTAGTGAAATGTGACGTCTAACCTGTCATATAGAATTTAAAGGGACAGTATGTAGGATTTTGATTTAAAATTTTATAAACATGACTAATCTGTGTCGCCAGATGTGAAGTAAACATGGTCAAATCAAATATTGTTTTGCTGGTAACAAAGTTGATTTATTCTCCATTACAAAAATATTCAACATTATATACATTTTATTATGTTATAATTTGGTTTCTGTCTCCAAACAGAAAGCAGAATGAGCCTCGCATGAGTCTGTCATTGGAGTTGCCAGGCTCAGGGCTGAAATGCTGCAACACAGCTTCAGTTCAGTTCCTTTTTTAAACCAGTGAGAGCACGGGCTACATACAGTTCCTTTAATGGTATGCCTACATTGAACATTTCAAACTCTAAAATTAACCTCTATGTGTTGTTGTTGTTGTTTTTTTAATGTTTATGCATTGTCCTTACAACGGCAGATAACATTCCAATTTGTTTTATACATGTAACGTTCAGTGTTGAATTTATGATAATAAACAACACAGATATTGGAATCAGAATATGAAAGTGATGACGGCAAATTCAAGCCAATAAATGACCTCTCTTATCTGGTCAGTGTAGGTTTAAGTATTCTAGGTCATCATCTAATAGTGACAGGTTTCTTTGCACTGTGAGAAGGAGACTTTATTATTTTATCTTTCTGTTGTGCTTTATCTTTGAGAGCATGTTTCCACTGCTTTAATCTAGGATTGTGTCTTATCATTACATTTATATAACCCTTTAACACGCAATGAATTATGAATACATCTGCCATCCAGGCTTTGCGGGGCTTTAATAGACCGTGGAAACTGGCTACAATGTTCTCTGCCTGTTTGGTTCGTCCCTTTCAGTGTCAAGGCGTGTAATGTGCGCGTTTGGCCGCAAGATGGCCCGTATCATCCATGATGCGCCCAGCACTCAGCTATAACAGGTCTGGTAAGTATATTATTTCTAACATAATTAGCCTAGAACTAACAATAGTCAGAGTTGCATTTGTCATGTAGTAAGAATAATCAGAAATGAACTGTTCTGATTAGCCTCGTTTGTAATGGCGCCACTCACTCAAGGTGATGCAGATGATGCGTGTGTGATATTTCACTCCTGATAACAATAACGCTCATCTGGACCGTGGGTTTGGTCTCTGTGCTTCTGTAACCATCATCTTCACGCTCATGCTCCCGCTCCCCTCCTCAATGCCATTGTGGACCCCGCAAGGTCTGGTGGGTAATTGAGTCTTTGCTGTGGAGACAAAGGCGTTTGTGCAACGCCCCCAAAGGGACCACGGCCTCTCCAAAAACTACCGGTACCAAGATGCCCGGCTCCGGACGTTTTCCGGTCAATGCGTGAGATGTTTGGACCGGAGCGTTGGAAGAAGAGTGTGGATAGCGGGGAAAGATGAGGAAAATGACCTGACGGACATCGTTTCATTCACAGATCCGAGAGAATCCCGCTGAGGACAAGGAGGAGGCTTAGTCATGGCACCGGTAATGTGAGCTTTAGGATTAAACTAGTCTGAATGCTCTGAGAGATTCCTCGACACTATTACATGGTGTTGCGAGCAACACTCGACAACAAAATTGTTTTTGCATCACTGCTTTTGCTGTGGTCATATCAGTTGCTTCAGTCTTATACGTGATTGGCTCATTGCTTAAATTCCCTCTGTATTTAATCACGGATGTTCTGTGGACGATCCATGCGCAACAATGGAGCAGGCTCTGGATGGAGACGCGGAGTATCAAATGTTTGCGGGTGTGAGTTTGTGCTGCAACCTTCAAGGTCTGCACATCCGTCCCCATCAGAAATAACAATACAGGGACAACAAGTCCCACTGAGGCGGCAGTGTGGACACAGTAGTGTAGAGACCAGATTTATGTAGTCACGCTTAACAGCATTATCCCGAATGAATTGTTCACGTGCCCTAAGAACCTGCCATGGAATTGTGCGTAAATGATTGGTCTACACGTAATTAGCTTCCGTGATGTGACTGTTGCATCTTCTCGCTTAAGAAAGAAGGAAAAGGATGAAAAAGAACCCCTCATTTCAAAGTAAAACATGTCTGCTTGAAATGCAGTCTGTTTTATCCTGGTTTTATCAGAATAAAGTTATAGCACAGACTACATAATACTCTTAACTAGTTAAATTAAATAAACATTTGCATAGATATAAAGTTGTATTCCCTATTTTCGCTGAATAGTCATTGTTGTTCGTGGATCGTTCAGTTTATTGGCCATGTTTCATACTGGCCTTTTATAGGCACGGTGGCTGTTGGATGGCCTCATCTAGTTAATTTATTTGGGCATCAGTTTTACCCTGAAATCCTGTCCCGGATGTGGCTTTGTAGTGTGTGGTTTGATGTTGCGCTCCAGTTCACCAGAGCATCTCCAGAGGCGCGAGTTCAGCTGCGCTCAGGGACGCAGCCCGGTGTTGAGGCGCAGGATTGGACATACAGACGTTTTGCAGCTGACGTTTTGCAGCTGATCATCGGTTCACGGTGACTACCGTCCTGGAAATTTCATTTTGGCCGTGGAAGTCAAGCGGCTTGATGGTCAGTCTACAAATGAGCGCGTCATCTGCATTTGGACATGGATTGATGAGTAAAGATGGAAGGCTTGTCTCTGCACCTATGTGCCAAACACCATGGCACTCTGTATCTGTCTAATACAGGCTATTAGCTGGCTTTAGTTTTACTCTTTTGTTTTGTTTCAGGCAGTCGATTTATTTGTCATCCATGTGTAAATACAGACTGTGATGTTTGGGTTAGTTTCATCATTGGCCTCCACAGCTCTCTGAGTAACAGCCTCTTGTTAATTCTCTGCAGAAATGGCAGTTTCATGGATATGTTCTGCTTGTTCTCCTCTGATTGGAAGCGCCTCTTAAATGGTCCATTAAGAGTGGACCAGGACAGTAAAGCTGTCATCTGGACCTGATTGATTCTGTGAGACCTCATCCAGCTGTAACAGTGTAAGGCTCAGAGTTAAATGTCTACAGTCCCTGTAAGTCTCTGTGATGGTCAGCTTCCTTTATTGTAGTGTGAATATGCATTACTCAGAGGCAGTGACTAATGTTAAAGTTCCCTGCTGTGCTGTGAACGAGGAACATTGAGAAAGAAAAGTTTAGAAAAGAAACATAGTTTTGGGCCTCCTGTAAAAATTGGGCCATCACCGGTCCCAGTGGTGAGCGGTTCTTTTCTGGGACAGGCTCGCTGATGACGCTCACCCGTCCCGGATAGGAATAGTCGCCCATCAGCTTGGTACAGATCTAGTGTGTGGCGTATGCTCAAATCTGTGGTGCATTGAAGTAATCAGAAATTGCACATTGGCCTGGCATCTTTCAGGGCACAGCTATGACCATTGTAAGTACATTTATTTTGTGTTGCGTTTATTATTTGCGATTGTCAAAGTGCATGCCCAAAGCCTGCACCAACAATGTGAAAATGAAGCGTAGTTTAAAAGATGGCAAACTGTACCAGCTGCTGCCATTTCCGCTCCTGTAGTAATCGAATCAGCTTTAGTGGAGTGGGCAAGAGACGGTGTGAAGATGAGGCAGTTGGGGCTAAGATAGGGTTTATATTTATACTTTGTGAGTTGATGTTCACAATGCAAAACTTTAAACACAGTTGAGAGAGAAGACTGAAATATTAACTGCTTCACTAATAAAAGAATCACATGCATTTCTGAACATTTTTGTAGTGATCGAAAGTAAGGATCAGACAATAAACAAGAATATTGTATATCGCAGTTAAAAGGGTAGACAATCATTTTGTATAATCGTGATAACTGGCAACAATGATAATTGCCATTAGACCACCATAATGTGCAAAAAAAAGCTACTTATCCATGATGATCTGTTTTATATTGTTCTCCATTTCTATAGTAGTTTTAATAGCACAATTATTTTGGCCATATAGTATTAACACTAAATTTCAGTATCGTCACATTCCTAAAAAGTAAACTAGTAATACAGGACCCTATGGACATGACATATATTCCAGTTGGGCCATGTAGGTGGGCTACAATACATATTATATAGTAAATGCATAACAGTAGTTCAGTTAATCAAAATATAGTTGAAACGAGATCTCAGTTTAAAACCGTAATTGGCTATCTTGAGCCTTTTCAAATGAGAGATCTACTGCCAGTACGTAGTAAAAGGCTGTTGTTGGAGGAGCAGAATCCAGATTGTGGAGTAATTCATTTTATTTTTTAGGTAAATTCACCAGATTAAAGGTGTGCCTTCTAGTTCATGAACTAAAAATCACATAAACTCGACCAAATAGGATCTTTTCTGAATAGTTTTACAATGTATGTGTTTTACAGTGGAATTGAAATTGGTGTTGAGTATCACACTTTTGTTTGTTTTTTGTAGTATTGAAATAGAGTTTGAAATCTTAGTTCTACTTTCAGATGACTGCTTGGAATGGAAGCTAAGAATCTCCACTGATGACCTCCATCTTAAAGCTATGATTTGGTAACGGATGTGGGTTCATAGCTCTTGGTGATTGTACGCATGCCTTCAGTTGATTACAGTATGTGGTGAGTGATGATGAGGCCGGGACGCTGTTTTCTTGACTTGAGTTTAGAGTATTCAAATGTTTTCGCTCATAAACAGTCTTGAGGCTCTTCTCTTCTGCGCCTGAAGCTTTGTGACAGACTTGGTGACAGAATCTGCAGTTACATGGACAGTCATCAACACTCTCGTTAGGATCTGTGTGCTTGTGGGTGAGCATAAATCGGGTTAACAATTTGAAAAAAGGAAGTAGGCCATGAAACATCCTTTTTTTGTTCAGACACACTTTGAGGCTAGCTGGAATTTAAAGGCAAAAAGAGGTGGGAAATACGTTTAAAAAATATATTTTAAGAATGCCTTTTTGAAAAAAAATTGTGCATGTCATTTTCAGCATAAAACGCTGCATTTTTTGGTTAAATCTTCCTAACATGAGTATAGATCAGAATCAGAAAGTTTTTTTATTGCCATTGTAAGTGAACTAAATTTACAAACAAGGAACCTGCTTCGACAGTAAGGCGCAACAAATAGCATGTCTAATAATAGTGACATTTCTTCATTTTTGTGGCTCCTTTTACTGTCCTTTTTACATTTGTCGTATATCGTAGAAAAGGTTTCAGGACGAATGAGGGATTACAGCGACAAATTTGTCGTTTACTTAAACCTCAACTAACACAAGTAAAAGGCATGTTTGATTTCTGTTAGATTGACAAGCAAGACTAAAACAGGACTAAACTTGGCACTAAGAAGGGACTAGGATAACGGGGACTAAAGCAGGGATTAAAGCAAGATTTAGCAGGACAAAAGCAGGGACTAAACCAGGGACTAAACCAAGGATTAAACCGAACATTTAACAGGACTAAAGCAGGGACTAAAGCAGGGACTAAAATAAGGACTAAAGCATGACTAAAACAAGACTAAACTTGGCACTAAGAAGGGACTAGGATAACGGGGACTAAAGCAGGGACTAAAGCAAGACTTAACAGGACTAAAGCAGGGACTAAAGCAGGGACTAAAGCAGGGACTAAAGCAGGGACTAAAATAAGGACTAAAGCATGACTAAAACAAGACTAAACTTGGCACTAAGAAGGGACTAGGATAACGGGGACTAAAGCAGGGACTAAACCAAGGATTAAACCGAAGACTTAACAGGACTAAAGCAGGGACTAAAATAGGGACTAAAGCATGACTAAAACAGGACTAAACCAGGAAGAAAGTAGGACTAATGCAGGACTAAAATAGGACAAAACAGGAACTGAAACGGGACTAAACCAGAAACAAAAGCAGGACTAATACACATACTAACAGACTGACACATAATATCATCTGAATAGCATCATCAGAATACTCCAAAAAGTATGGTGATAATAATTTTTTTGTTACTGTCGCCCAGCTCTTCTGTACAATGTTTGTTGGCAGATTATCTTTTCTCATTGTAATCGTTTGTCTAAACTGCTTTTCACATCAGGCTGGACAGTTTTGTTTTGTGTCTCCGCCTCCTCACTGGCTCATATCTGTTCATACTTTCAGAAACCAAAGATATTTCCTCCGGAGTATGGAGTAAAACTGCTCGATTATTTTGAGTCATGGTGAAGCCAAGGCTGTGGGACAAGGCGGGAGAGAAAAAAAATCCTCTCTGACCACAAATGCATCTGCCTCCCCTCAGTGGTGTTTCGCTTTGAATGGCTAGACCAGTTTTAGGAAGAAGTCTGTCCTCTGTTTAATGTGATGTCTGTGATTTGTTTTCAGTGACAATTAGTTATTATTCTGGCTTCTTCTTTTTGTAGGGAAGTGCACCAGTGGCCTTGCTTGTAATTTGATGAGAGAGGAACCAAAAACATGGCACTGGCAAATAAACAATTTACAAACTGATGCTTGTGTTTTTTCTGGGCATGCTTTTTAGCCACTAGAAAACAACTTTGACACAGCATTTTGATTAGCCAAAAGAATCTGCTGGTTTACTTGGTTTGGTTAAATTTGTTTTGTCTTACAAATTTTTACAAGCATCTAGTCCTGTCACAATAATTACTAATCCGCTTATAGTTCAAGAAATCATCGATGCACAATATTTTTTGTGCTTAATAGCTATCCATAGCTACTTTGGGGATCTTTTTCTTAATTTTGTTTTAATGTTTGCACCGCAGAAGGTAGAAAAATTATAAATAAAAATGATAGACTCTTTATTAGTACTACATGTCAACTTGCGTATTTATTGAGTAATATATTATATATATAATAACTAATATGATTCACAAAGATTTACGATTCTGTTAAAATGGTCATCAATATTATTGTTTATCTCTATATTTTCTGATGCAATATATAGCAGAAAGTTTTACTGTAACAAGTATCGAGTGTTCAGAAAAAGCTGTTAGCCGTTATTAGTGGCTACTAATTACTTATTTCAATCAATGTATTTATTACTTTAAATGCTGCTGTGCATTAGTGATAATAATATATCATAACATTTAGTCTCAGAATCGTTATCAACGTTCACTATAGTTTTTGTAGATAGTGCAATGTTGAAGATGAACCTGAAAAGAATGAGGTCATCATGATCCTTTGCTCAGAGAAATACTTGTCAAAAGACATTTACATACTTTTAGTATAATGATAATAATCTTGTTTTTCTTTTGCCGTAGGAGTTAGCGATGGGAGGAGCAAGCATCTGCACCATGTTGGAGACTTGAGTCCCAGTTCTGCTGCTCAGGACATCGACAGACCCACCTCACCCATGACTTTCAACAGCGTAAGTTCACTCAACCTTCTACATATATAAAGGTATATTTGCAACAATAATTATTCGTCATGATTGTTATGAATACTTAATTCATATTAATTAGGTATATGTCTTTTAATGTTTTTTTAATGCCTGTATGTTTTATTGATTTTGTGACTGAATGTTATGATGTAGTGCCACGTACCCAAGACCAAATTCCCCAATGTGGGACAATAAAGTATATCTTACCTAATAAATAATATAACACCAAGGCATTTTTTCCTTGTAATCACTGTTTTGGCCAAAGAAAACCAAACCAAAATGTAATAAAATATTCCATTCTGTTAGTTCAGTACAGTACAGTATGTGCATTCACTGCACACGGTTGTTTGTCACCTTTTGATGGTGTGATGATGATAGTTTAAAATTAAAAATATTTTCATATATTACTAATAATTTCAATTATGCTATACATTTTTTAAATAATTAATATAATTAATAATTAATTATCATTATTAGTTTGTTTTAGATATACGGCCACTGTATATTTGATTCTGTACTTTGTTTTTGGACGATACTCTATTCAGCCATGTATTTTCCCTGCCCTTAAAGGTGTACAAAGTAACTTTTATGGTTTGGGACCTGCCGCTTTGCTTATAATGTTTCGCAGTATGGCGTTAAACTTTTCTATCTTCATTGTATTGAATTACATATGGTTTATTGCTGAAATAACCTTGACAAACATTTTTACTGGGAGTGGGCTCGCCTCTCCACAGATCTGAGCTGTAACTTGGCCTTGTGGTGTCACCCGGTTGTCTTCCTGGAGACAGTGAAAAGTGTAATGTTGTACTGTTAAACACTCCAGGTAAAGCGATACCATCAATAAGCAGGTGGTGGACCCCCAGGACTATTTTCTGGACTTGAAGACTTACAAGTGCACCTTTTTAAATGTTCCCCTTTAACACAAACATAAACTTCAACAGTGACATTAAGTACATTTCTTTCTTTCAGGATCCAGGCTGGATTGGTGTGCTTCAAATTCTGTAATGGAAAATCGTGGTGAGTGGCTCATTGTGGTTTGTTAAGTGCAGTGTGAATGTAGTGGATCCACTCATTTAGCTGTACATCCACTGTTTATGAGGCCCGCGCACATTTTATGGTCCGCTCTGGAGTACAGCTATACATCTTCTAACCCCAGCGGCTGACAGTTTCCCCAGCACTCAGTAGGTTTAGGGCTTTTCTCTGGATCTATTTGTAAAGTATGTGACTTTGAGGAAATCTTTGGTCCCAGCAATGTTTTGCTTTTATGATCCTTTTGTTTTGTTTCAGTATTTGTTAAATTGGCATTGCCTCCTTTCTGATATAAGACCAAATATTTTATTACGAATATCCACTGACATAAGGAATATTTGCTATGGAATTTATTGGATTATTACTAGGGAGTGAAAAGTACATTTTAGGCATACTCAATATATATCATTATCATTATGGAATGATCAAATACCAAAACGCCTATAAAAATTTAATGCCACTTTGTGAATATGAATACACAAAAGTCATACTCTAAATAGTTGTGCATGTGTTAGAACTTAGAAGATTCCCTAATTTGTCCAGTGTCAAGAGATCTGTTAAACCTTGTTACTTGATTATAATTTATGTTTAATTTTTGCTGAATTAATAGAGACACTCATGTGCCCTGTGCCATTGTAGTGGCTTTTGCATAATTAGTCTTGGTGATGTTCTATGTTGTATTTTTGATGCTACTCATATGTTCACCTCAGTGTGCTGAAGTGGCCTGGCTCTCTATTCCAGGTCAGGCCAACAGGCTGTGTGTTGTGGAGTGCTCTGTACGGGGGCTGAGTGGAGTTGTATTTGGGAGAGAGAAGAAACAGTGAAACAACGAAGTACCATCTTCAAGAGAAAGCAACATTTATGTTGCCAAAAGCTTTGACAACTGCAGACATAATTCACACATTCTTTGAGAGCAAAAGGTAGAGCAATATTTCCTCTTAAGAGGTAATCTGAAAAAACGTCTTCATGTTTGAGCCAAGAGGGAGGGTCTGTGAATGAGGGGGAGTCCTGCTCTGAGATTGCATGAGGGAGTGATCAGAGCTGGAGTGGACGGCACAAGGCAAGGTTGTGAGAGAGAACAGATGTTGTAGACTGGAGCTGGGTCTGCTTTTTGGGAGTTTGTTGGAGGGCATTCAGAGTCTGAAGAAGGACAGGTAGAGGCCCCTCTGGGGCTGGACCATGGGACAAAGTCTTTATGTGGAGACTTCACCTCAGAACCCACAGCAACACAACTGTCAGGGTGAGTTTCATAAGCTCAGAGCACACTTTAGTGTGGTATTTATCTTATCTTATTTATCTTAATATTATTATCTTTAAGAAATGTTCTGCCATGAGGGTTATGTTTAGAATCCATTTACCTTCACTGATCAGTGTGCTATGCTGATGCTTTAGTTGGCTTTTCAAACTTTCTT
Organism: Rhinogobius similis; assembly: GCA_019453435.1. Classification (NCBI taxonomy): domain Eukaryota; kingdom Metazoa; phylum Chordata; class Actinopteri; order Gobiiformes; family Gobiidae; genus Rhinogobius; species Rhinogobius similis. Next base: position 22,713,127 of record CM033626.1, on the reverse strand, counting down.
TTCATGTTCAGAATTTTCTTTAGTAATGTATCTATTATGTTTAGAAAGTTATGGATTTGACCAAAAATCAGTTTTTCATATCAGGACAATAATAGCAAACACATTGTTCTTCTGAAGCAATCACAGTGATTATAACCTCTTTGTGCTGTCAATTAAGCAGATTACGTTTCATAATCTGTCCTGGCTTTGCTTAGTGCAATAATAAGGATGAAGGTATTTCCCAAGCTGCTGCTCTGTGGGCACTTACGTAACAGATCAGTCTCCTAAAAGTGCCGGCTCACCTGACCCGGCCGGACATTTGTTTCTTAGTCATGAGGTTGGGGGGGTCTGGGGGGGATCTCAGGGGATGTGTGATAGAGCGTGGGCGGGGCTTACAACAGGGGTACGTCATTGGCTCTTGCTCTGTGTTTCCTCCTTGCTCTCTGTTATCTTGGCTGAGGTCCTGATTATAAAAAGCAACTCTTCTGTCTTTGCTCTAAATCACTGATTCTTAATCTCAGTGTCCACACCTAGAACCACTTCTGAAAATATTTTCTTTTCCAAGTATCACCAGGAATGAACCAGATTCAAAACAACAACCCTAAATCAGGTCTCAAAATAAAAGCTAAAATTGGAAATCGAAATTAGGACTTATATATATATATAAGATATAATTATATATATATATATATATATATATATATATATATATATATATATATATATTATCAATGTCATTTCCACTGGCAGCAATTCCCGGTGTGAGAGGAAGAGGTTTGTCTTTGTTGTCGGTCACAGAAACAGGGTGGAGTGCTGTTTCCTCTCAGTGTTTCACCCCCCATAACTCTTTTTTTTTTTCTCTTTGTAGCCTTTCCTCTCAGTCCCAAGTCTAGCGCCATAGCATAGTGTCCGCACAGTCCAGATTTCTTCTCACTACAGATGAAGCAATGGCTTACTGGGATTTGTTTTTTGTTGGGAAAATCGTGATTTGAGATGGACAAGTGATAATGTTGTTGGATGTCCTTTAAACTTTTCAAACTTTTAGATTTACAGCAGAAGCAGAAAGAAGTATAGAAAGAAAATAATTATAAACAATACTGGGATGTAGTGATGTGTACATTCATCATCTTTGCAGCAGTGGATTGAGCAGGCCTGGCACAGTTAGCGCTTCTCTTGCTTCACTGGCTTCAGCTGAGGCTCGGTGTCAGTGCTCCTCCGACAGAGCGGGCAGCTGTCCGGGATCCTGAACGATGTAAAATGGATCCGTGTTGTCATTCAAATCTGGACTTTAAATGCTACAGTTCGAAGACACATTTTGCATCTTGTGCTTTTGTTGCTGTCCAAGAGTGTGGAGTACGGAAAGAGTAGTTCTACGTCTGTCAAATGTTCTTACTCTTTCATGGCTTGCTGTTGCAAGTCGCACCACCGTGGAAGCTGGACTCCGAGCACTCTTCTTGAAGGTAGAGCAAGTGTGGCTTTTTGCTTACTATATAAACCTTACAATTGTGTTGGTGTAGAACTGGTATATTTCAATTACCAGATGCACACAACTGATCTTCTTAAGACTCTAGTTGTTTGAAACATTATTCTAGCTTTGGGTTCAAATTTTGCCATAGCAGCAGTGTAGTCTAAAAGAATAGCTGTTTAAAGGTTTGTCCTTCACCTGCAGAAATTTGGTGTACGTATATCCAGTGTCAGCAGGAGGGCATACTGCTGAAGTGTCCCTTTGCAGGATATTGTGTGGTTGCCAGCTCTCTGATGCTTGAACGACTCTTTCACAATTTAAAAAAAAAAAAAAAGCATTTTCATTTTTAGGGCTGATAATGTTATTTGTTCTATATCTGTTTCCCTATTGAACTGTAAGTTCTGAAAGTTGGGAGAATGAGACTCCCGGGCGCTCTTGTCACTGGGACATCCTGTGTGTGCATAGAAGAGGATGTGTTAAATCTGAGCCTTTGCACGTTCCACTCAGTGTTATGTCTGTTGAACAGGTGCAGCCTTGGAAGAGTATGAGACATTTCTTTATTCAGAAAATCATGACAAAAGTCCACTTGCACAATCTTAAACAAAACAATGGCTCAAACTGATCTAGTTGAAGGTTTCACTTCTAGGTTGTTGATTGTCTGCTTATGTGTGTCCAGACTTTAGCGTCACTGTCTAGTGGCAGCCACTACATCTGCCTCAGAGGTAGTGCAGGCTGGAGGCCTGATAAAACCAGGCCAAGGAATGCAAGCACTTGACAGAAAAGCTTTGGCTGCACGCCAGCTTTAGAGCTCTATTAACAGTGGATGTGTGGAGGAGTCCACGAGCTCCTAGCATCCCACTGCCAAAGCACACTCTGTCCCTGCAAACTAAACAACAGCTAAAGATAATGACTGCAGTTATGCCCTTTACAGAGGCAGTTGAGGGTGATCCAGACTCAAACAGAAAACTATTATTTTGTGATGGTATTAGTGTAACAAACATTAGCTTTAGGTAACTTTTTAATGCTCCTCCTTCTGTTACAGATGATGATGCTGAGCAGCACCACAGCACTATGGTGGGAGAGGGGGGCAACACAGGGGACAGTACTCCAAAACGCAAGACCAAGTTCTCGACTCTCGGCAAGATCTTCAAGCCCTGGAAGTGGCGTAAGAAGAAAAGCAGTGACAAGTTCCAAGAGACCTCTGAGGGTTTGTATTTTTCATTCTTATAAAAAGGTTGTTTGCACTGAAAACAAAATATACAATTCAATTGTTTTTATTGACACAGAGCTGGAGAGGAAGATGTCAACGAGGCGTACAAGGCAGGAGCTCATAGAGCAGGGTGTGCTGAAGGAAGTCCTGGACAATGGTAAGAGTTCTGTGTGATTCATCTGATAACTCGGCACAACAGTGTCGCCTTGAGGCTCTCACTCCCACTCAGCTGTGAAGTCATCAGTACATTAGAGCAACTACGCTGTGCAGTAGGTGTATGAAAAATGTTTTTAAAAGTCCAATTCACTCCTCAACCCAGGTGAGCTGTTTTGTCATGGATCATAATATTCATGTTTAAAATGGCACAAAGCTCTCCAGAGCTGAAGAAAAGTGGAACAAACTGAGCCCTGCAGCAAAACAGCTTTGAGAGAATTGTGTGTGAACTGACCCTGCTGCTGCACAAGCTGTTTCTTTACACCTAACTACTGGCTTATGTCACTACTCATCAAAATCACAAGGATGACATTACCGTAGTTTATCTTAAGCTCACATCACTGAGATGTATTTTTTACTTTAGACAAGATTTGAAAAAGTAGCTTCTGAGTCTGTTTCTGCCCTCTAGATGCAGAGCATGTGAAACAGCCCAACGTGAAGAACGGTCACACTCTGCCGGTGAGCACAGGGGTCAGTACGGGGCCAGGACGTGGAGGTAGAAGTCCATCCAGCCAGGGAAAACTGCCCCAGGACTCTGACTTCAGGAGTGCCCCAGCCTGGCTCCCTCAGGCAGAGGAGCGCAGCACTGCTGTGGGGTCTCGGCCCGCTGGACTGCATGAGGATGCTCGCAGAGGTGGTGGAGTAGGAGCGCGTATATATGCAGAAGGGGACTGGAAACCAAATGTTGTCTGGCAGGGCCAACTTCATGGCGTGATGGAGGATGGACGGCGTATGGGGCGTCCGCACCATGAGAATGAGCAGAAGAGGCCCGGTCTCCAAAAAGTCCCGTCTGAGGACGGCAGGAGGACTCGAGAGGTGGACTGGAAACCAACACTTCCCCGACATGCATCTGCTGAGGAGGGCAGGACCCGCAGAGGTGAGTCACTGCCCATTTACATGATTTGTCTTGATCCACCTGCAAGTTTCCACCTACATGAAACAGTCCCTAAAATGTGCTTTGAAACTCAATTCAATTGAAGCCAGATCTTTTTGGACCAAGTGCTTCCTCTGTATTTGTTCAGTCAGGCTGTCATTGCTTTTACCTCTGTCCTGACAGATTTAGCCAAGCCTCTGCAGCTCCCTCGAGTCCTGTTCCAGCTAAGTTCTTATTCAGGAACATGAGGGAATAGATCGTCCTCTCCTCTCCTAATTAATGTAACAGCACGACTATATCCATAATTGCTCTAAACGCCAACACTGTCATCTCAGTGATTATTTATGATGAGCCTAAATGATTTAATGGTGACATTACACTCGATGCCTTTCTCTCTTCTGATGAAGATAATCACCACATAACACGAAAGTTATTTTTCTGTTTTTATGCTTTTAACATTCTTCTATCAGTTTTCTTAAACTCATGCTTGACTAAACCCGGGCAATGTTGTGTTGGTTTTGTTTGCAGTTTGGACTCAGGAGGTAACTGCAAGCTTCCTTTGTTTGTCTCCACCACTGATCCATACATAATGCATTCTCAAACAGTGTTATCACTGAAAGGTCTGGGAAAAGCCTGAGGTGGAAAAAATGATTTTGGCAAAAGAACCTGAACGTAATTTTTTATAGCAGTCGGTGGAGTAAAGCATTCTGGCTGCCCTCTTCTCTTGATTCATTTGTCAACACAGAATGCTTCTAAATGTATTATTATGTTTTATGATAATCCTATGAAAACAATTGAATGTTACAGACATCAGCGATACTTGGCTCTCTATAAATTGCTAGAAATGTATTCGAGCTTCTTGTGGTAATTTTTTTTGTTTTTTTTCATAGAATCAGACAGCCCTTTTGTCCATGAGTCTGAGTCTCATCGAGACCCCATACGTGAACCTCCAAAACACTCTGTGATGTCGCCTCCAAAATGGCTGGTGAGCTCGGCCCCTGAACCTGGCAGTGAGGGGCAGCTCGGCCCCTCTGGACACTCTTCGGGACAGTACTCTTCTCCACCCGCTGCTCCAGGCTCCAAACCCGTGCGCTCCGTCTCCTCTGCAGGTGTCTCCACACAGCTGCCTTCATCTTCAGCCTCGGCCCAGGGCATCAAACAGCCCCCTCTGCCTCCCCCCAAACCTGTTAACAGGGGCAATGCTGCTATGCTCGGTGAGTGGGAAATGAATTGCTTTTTTCAAGCAGATATTTAGAGCTGTTTATAATGTCACGACTTTGGCAGTATTTTGGCAGTATTGTGATATTGAAATATCTGAAGCCTCACAAAACAATCAAAACAATTAACTTTTACATCAAGTTCAATAGTTCATGTCAAAAATGCATTGTTCTGTTACAATTGGGAAGGATCTATGAAGCACCTGATACATGACACCAGCATGAAGACATTATTCAAATTACATAAATATTATACAATATGGTTAATTTTATGATCAAAATCACTCTGTCAGAATAGGATCCTATTGCACTTGCTCATTTTCTCTTGTCTTCTGTTGACATGTTTTTTTTTTCCCAGTGGCAAAAACACAATGTACATTTATGAATCACTGCTCAACCGGCAGCAAAGATTTGAGTGTTTGGGAACACACTTCCTCTTAATGATGTTATCTAAACAGCTTGAGCTGTAATTCCCCAGTTAATTACTTATAAAGTCAGTGCTATTCTCGCTATTGCTCTATTTTCTTATTTTGAGGTAGACTCTCGGGGCTAGAGGCTGTTATTTGCACTAATGCACCAAACAACTGTATGTAACTTTGAGTTTGTTTTATGAAGGTTTATTTGTTACTGTTGTCCCCTGATAAGTTGCCTCTAAGGCATAAGACTGAATTTTGTATTCTACAGTGCAGTCAATTGGACCGATAACAAAGAAGACAAATGTTTGTTTTATGTAAACAAGCGTCATATATTTCAGGAACCATAGACTAGAGTTTAGAAGAGCATGAAAAATAGCGTTTTTGAAATAAGCTGAAGGAATCCCTGTCGTCCCTGTTAGTCTCCGCCCTGCAGGGGGGAGAGAATGCTCAGCTCCCTCTCTACTGGTCGTGCTGGAAGCGTGAGTGCGACTATGACGTCTACCTGTCCCTGCCAGTCTATCTGTGCCGGCGGGCCGGGGGTCTGCGCTCAGGTAAAACGCCCATGTCATCAAGGCGTCCATGTCTGGAATGCCAGCGTCATGTTGCATCCTTAGCTTCCAGCTACTTTCCCTCGTAGTCATTTCACTTAATGTTTGGCCTTTGCTTCTTGGATGTGGTACATATAAGAACTGCATGTGCAGTGGGTTAATGTTGCGAGCTTTGCCTTCGGCTCGCTTTGGCATTTATTATTAAGAAAATTCCTTTTGCAAGTTGAGATCATCAGAGATTTTCAGGGCTATCCTGGACAGTAACAAACATTTAATAAATACAATTTTATTTAGTCGATTATGTTATTGTTTTTTTTTTTACAGATTTCTCCACGGGGACTAAGTTTTGTGTTTCTAGGATGTTTTTTGCCTTGGCGTCAAGCATTTCTTCTTCTATTATTCTGTCTTTTGTCTGTAGCTATGCTTCTCTCATCAGTCTTGAACTGAATTAAAGTTACATAAAATGTTTCTAAAGTACTTTCCTGAAGAATGGCTTTTATGCTTTGAAGCAGCTTTTGCTCTTCTGCTCACAGAAGGGGTTGGTTTACAGTCTGGCTTTTTGAGCATGCAGGCCATGCATCTCTTCTATCTCTGTGACCTGGGGCACATGTTATAAATATATTATGTTCCTTTATGTGCTCTCATGTCAGAGTCACAAGTCACTGATTGTGTTCATTTATGCTCTGTCTATCATGTAATTGTAATATTTACACTGGTAGATGCATTAATAAACCTGCACGCATCACAGAAACAAAAGCACTTTTATTGCAGTTGAGAAAAACTCTGAATTCTGAATTCAAAACTGATTTTAATTGTTTCATTTTTACTTGCAGGTGACTATACACAAGCAGCTGGAGGAACCAGTCTAGTGCCTGCTAAACCCTCTCCCCCAATGCCCCCTAAGAGGACCACCCCTGTCACCAAACGCAGCCCAGATGACGGCTCGGCTTCAGTGCATCCCATCAACCCCTCTCCACTGTCCTTGGAGGACCACAACAGCCTCCCTTTGGGCTTTCAGCTGCCTCCGCCTCCCCCATCTCCTCCTCTGCAGCATATACACTCCCATCATCTGCACCATCAGCACTCGTATCCTCATGCGCTGCCTCAGCCCATCCCCTTGCTCTTTGACCCGCCCAGTCCGCCCTCGGAGTCACCCCAGCGCCCGGCTCCAGTCCCGCTACACATCATGATTCAGAGAGCTCTGTCAAGTCCAGGCCCGGCCCAACCACACCCGGACGGGGCACAACGTGCACACGCTTTGCTCTTTGAAACCCCCGAGTACCAAGGAGGGCGCCCTCTACCCGTCAGCATCCAGCCACTGAAAATGTATGTTTGCAATCTAAAACTCATTTGCATATATTATTAACTTTAATTTTAATTTAACTATATATTAATTTGTTCTTTGTACATTCAAACATACATACATGTACATACGTTCTTTATACAGTTCCAATCAAAAGTCTAAGACCAGATAAATAAATAGCAAAAGCCACATTTTTCATGGTTGGATCTTAACAAGGTTCCAAGTAGAGCTTCAATATGCAACAAGAAATGGGAGTGTTTAGTTTAACATTTTACTGAAAACAACAACTAAACTGAAATGTTCTGCAGCTGATCAAAAGTGTAGGACCACACTTAAAAAAAACAGTTCCATAACTCCAGGTGGTGAGTGGGAACATTTCTCCAAATGATGAAGACGGCCTCATAAAGGGCATCTACTGTCTGGGACTGTTGTCCGTTTTTGTAAACTTCCCTTGCCATCCGTCCCCAAAGGTTCTCATTTGGATTTAGATCAGAGGAACACGCAGGTTGGTCCAAAAGAGTGATGTCATTCTCCTGGAAGAAGTCCTTCGTTCTGGGGCTTTGTGAACTGTAGCGTTGTCCTGTTGAAAAACCCACTGGTTCCACAGACGAGGGCCCTCAGTCATGAGGGATGCTCTCTGCAACATCTGCACAGAGCCAGGGGCCGTTTGACACCCTGCACCACCTGGAGCTCCATTGTTCCACTGAAGGAAAAAGCACCCCAGATCATTATGGCGCCCCCTCCCTGTGGCGAGTAGAAAACATCTCAGGTGGATCTGCTTGTCGGGCCAATAACGCTGGAAACCATCAGAACCATCAAGATTTTTTCTCAGCAGAGAATAAAACTTTCTTTTATTGTCCCATGTTTGGTGTCTCTTGTAAAGTGGCGGTTCTGTGACGTTCAAGGAGACGAGGCCTTTGAAGACATTTTTGTTTTTGCTGCACTTCCATGGCAGATGTGTCTGATGTTATTGGGCTGCACTCAGTCATCCAGTGTCTTGATGGACAGCCAATCAGATCCTTCGGCTCAATGCAGGTGTCATTTTTTTGGGTCTTCCACTTTACTTTTTTGTTCAGTAACCCTCAGGATATTTTAAGAAATTAAAAATGACTGTTTTGCTGCGTCCCGCCTCAGCAGTGATGGCGCACTGCAAGAGGCCCTGCTTATGCAGCTCAACAACCCGACCACGTTCAAAAAGAGAACTTTTTTTTTTTGCCTTTCCCCTCAGAATGTCATGACAGTGTGAATACCTGGCATGTGGTCCTAAACTTTTGATCAGCAGCAGAACAGCCTAGTTCGGTTTCAGTGTTGAACGTGGAACCTTGTTAAGATCCAACCTTGCAAAATATGACTTCTGTCGTTTCTTCAACTTTTGATCGGGACTGTCTGTAGTGTAATGTTTGTATTTATTTATTCATTTATTTGTTTGTTTGTTTTGTAGATTTTAATGTAAATTTTGCAGATTTTTTTTTTTTTTTTTACTATGAAAGAATCCAATAAATTTAATCTAATATGATGATGAAGACATAAGATTATTACAGCTTGATATTACATGTAATGAATACAAATAGAAATATTCTGTAAAATGGATTTATTCTGAAAGTTTTATTTCTTCCAGGATAGTAGTATATTTTTATTCACCAATTTTGCACATATTTGTTGTCAAAGCCACTAACTAGACATCACGTAAATAATAATAAAAATATGTGAAGAAGTTTAGTAGAACATAGGGCGTACTAGTCAAAATCTACCCGTGTTTGTTCGGTTTACTAGTGTTAATGTCACCGTCTGCTTGCATGTCCTTGGACAGATCTGAGGATGATTACTCAGAGGAGGATGAAGATGACGAGGAAGAGGAGGAGTATGATGGAGAGATCCCTCAGCCCGAGTTAGAACCCCGGAGTCGGCGGTGTTTGGTGGGAGATCCAGGTGTGTGTGTGCTGCCTGAGGAAAACAGCAGTGAGGAGGAGGATGACGGACAGCAGGACATGGACGGAGAGGACAGTGACTCTGATGGACCTGTGCTTTATAAAGAGGAAGACTCCGATGAGGAAGAAGAGGATGAGCCTCCACTGAGTGAGTAGACCAATGATATATGACGAAAACTAATCAGATCATGGTTATTGTTGGCATGGCAGCAGCCATTTTGTCACTGCTAAGAAGTTATTGCAATTAGGAAGTTATGGAAGTGTTTGGGAAAGGGGACGCCGTATAGCTCACCAAGTCAATAGACTGCTGGAGATGGAGAGATGCTGAGATCGAGCATCTTTGACAGTACCTTTATGACGAAGAGCAAAGTTCTAATGGAAAATAATGTAAAAACATGGACATACATTTTATTAATGAAATTGATAAATGACAGTTTGAAGTCTTAATAATGCAGGGAACTCTAGATGTCTTGATGACCCTGTTTTATACTGATTTAATATAAAGATTTTTGTACCAAAAAGATGTTTCGCATTAGTATGGTCTTTGGATAAAGCACAAATGTAAAAAAGTTATATTACATTTCGTAGAATTTTACAGTCATAACATGGCCGATGGAACTGGATGCTTTTTACTTTAGGTTTCCGTGGCGATATAAGTCATATTTCATTGGAAGAGACCTTGTCGTTGCTGATTTGGTTACTTTTTTCAAACTGTGCTTGCCCAGATACTTTAATGCGAGCACTGAAGTTTCTATAGTAACCATACTTTAACAACCTTATTTTTGAGATCTGTTTGATCTCAGTCTATTTGACCAACGTATATAATCCATTAAAAATCTTGAGAAAGAGAGCAGAAAAAAGTGTAAAAAGTGTTTTTAAAAAAATGCTTTTGGAACTGCTTTTAGAATAAACTCAGCGGGACTTAAACTGAGCACTACTTGGGGCCACAGCGGACAGAACACAATAAACACGCTTAACTCTTTTAAACATGCTTTAGCGAGATAAATGAAAAATGGGCCTGATGATTTTGACTGTTGAACCTGAAACAATCATTTTCTCTGGATTTGTTCAGGTGCGTTGGCGAGCAGAGTCAAGAGGAAGGATACCTTGGCACTTAAACTCAGCAGTAGACCCTGCGCCCCAAACCGGGACAGGTTCATCCCGGAGAGACACAACAACCTCACCTGGCAAAGCAGAGAGCAGTGGGAAGCCATCCGCACTCAGATCGGCACTGCACTCACAAGGTTAAATACCACTCAAATATACACAAGAACACATTTCAGCCTAATAATAGAAAACATAAAGGAATCTAGGGTCTCTCTTTGTCCTACTTATTGGCTGAATGACAGCATGATGAAACTGTATAAAAATAGCACCCTTTCTTTCTCACTTCAGACGACTTAGCCAGAGACCAACTGCTGAAGAACTGGAGCAAAGAAACATCCTTCATCGTTAGTATTAATCTTTCACAGACGTAACAGTGATGATGTTAGTATGTCTTTGCTTATAACAGATTTAATTCATGGGTAAAATTATATAAATGTTCCGTATTAAGAAGGGTTAAGATTTAAATACATCTGAATGACGAATATGTGTATTGTCTAAATTTAGAAATTGAATTTTGGCTTTGAAGATCTGTGACTGTACTGGACTTTGCTGTCTAATTTTACATTGTCCTGCATCATTTTCAGCCAAAAATCAAGCTGACAGACAAGCTGAGGTCAGAGAGATCAAGCGGCGTCTGACAAGAAAGGTAAGACCATCATTTTACATAAAACACAGTTGACTTGTAAGTGCCTGAACTCATGGTTTTCTTTTTTTCAATTAAAAGCTGAGTGAAAGACCTACAGTTGCAGAGTTACAAGCAAGAAAAATCCTGCGATTCCATGAGTATGTGGAAGTGACAGATGCACAGGACTACGACCGAAGAGCGGACAAGCCCTGGACCAAGCTGACACCTGCGGACAAGGTACAGTCAGTTTTACTGCATAACCTGAGTGAAAAGATGTTCCTCTTAAAAGTTTTTATAGATTGTTAACATTTGCTCTCTTGTTTTAGGCTGCTATCCGGAAAGAGCTCAACGATTACAAAAGCACTGAAATGGAGGTTCATGAAGAGAGCCGAATCTATACAAGGTAGAAATGATTGCCTTTTTGACAAATGGGACAATTTTATACAAGCACTTTTCTTCTTTGTGTATATCGTTAAGTGTCGCATATTCAGTTAGACTTTTTTGTTTTTCAGGTTTCATCGGCCTTAGATTCCTCATCTCTTTGTGGAAAGCGCACAAATGACTCTATGGCAGCACTCGTCTCCTTATGCAGACAGAAGACGAGCACATAGGCCTTCTGTAAAAATGATCAAATTGGCCTGGAATTGAGTGAAGAATGCTTCTCGCTTCTGTCCATTGACTTTACACTACATTGCTTGTTTTGAGCTGGTGGGTGTGAAACAGATGCAGTATTCCTCCAGCAGGGGGAGCCACGTGCCAATGAAGATAAATGGCAGAGGACCTACAGGGCTTACTCTTGCTCTGCCCTTTTGTGGTACCTCTCAGGGACAAGAATCACCATTGATGCAGCCTCATTCTGTGTTGCCTTTTTTGTACATGGAATTGCTTGCTCATTCTATTAGTAATAACAACTTCTAATACGTTATGTAGTAATAACAAATAATAGAAACAAACTGCTGCTTTGAAACGGAAGGCAGGTGGAATTACACAGACTGTGATCAGAAATAGGATGAGACATCTCATGTCTTTTTATAAAAATGTGTACAGACTGATACTTGACATTCACACTTGGAAAGATTTAATTTAAATATTGTGTAAAGCACAAAAGTCATTTAATATTGATCCTTGGGACATACTATTAGTAATAGATTTTACTAAAGCCTTTGCTATTTGGCTTGCCTATATTTATTATATTAACTGTGCTGTGAGGTGGCCATTTTACTGACTCTAGGTCGGTACCAGTCAGGTGGCTGTTAATGTTTGTGTGTGCCAATTTGTATGATGCCTCAAGTTTTTGGGATGCTGGTCCACTAATTTTTGCAGTCTACTGCATGAGCCTTCACAGGATCCAGTACCATTTCATCTGGATAATTTTAATTATTTTACATTATTCTTCCCTTTAAATGTCTAAAATGCAATGGATTCTGTAGCCATTTTACAATATGGTCACGTCAACTATAGTCAAGTATGTAAGGATACTTAGAAATACATTTAAAATGCTGTGAGTGTAGTTCAGGGATTTACAGAAAAAAATGCATAAATGGACAACAGGGAATAATTTTTCTTGCAACATTTGAAACTGCGGACAATGTCAATGTTGTCTGGACAGTTACAGGGTCATTCATGGTTCGGCTATAGTTAGGCCAAAGTGATGCTCAAGTGTGGATTTTGTCTGTCTTTTATTTAAAGGCAAGATTTTAAATAAAATACTTGATAGGTTGGTATTTTTTAAGCTAAGGATTTTAGTTTGTGTTAGTCTATGCTGCTTTAAAGCAAACTTATGTAAAGCTCTTCTCTCGTTGAATGTTGAAATGTATAGAAAATACCACTTTTTTCTTTTGTAAATATATGCCTTGAATATAATAAAATCTATTTCTTTGTCTGTTATTACTTTGTACGTGCAATTTACTTGTTTTGTGTTGGGCTTGTATATCAGTAATGCTCTACTGCGACATTTGGTGGCTTGAGGCGGTATTGATACAGTCAATGTCAATATGTGGTTTCTGTCCTGATATGTACGGTCTATGGTCCTGATGAGGGCTATGGCTTTGTGATCTCGAGGCTTAAACGTATCTAGTGACACCAAATGAATAACTCTGATAAACAGCAGATATCACAGAGATCTTTATGGTCAGTTGTCATAGAAACGGCTATCTGTCGGCTCCTGTATCTTTAAGTACGACGTGACGTAGGGCGTCGTGTGCGTGCTTGTAGACCGGGAACAGAGCTTGTATGTTCCTCTCCGGACAAACTTAAAACCTCTGCATATTCCAGGTTAGTGAACCCCTAAATTACATGATTGGGCTATATTGGGCTATAAAATAAAGCCGCCACCTAACTGTATACTTGACGTTTACATGTATCTATTTAATGTTTGTTCATTTATTTCTACTAAGCTAATACTTGTGTTAGCATTTTAGCACTGGTTAATCAAGAGCATGGGAGTTAGCTATGTTCAATTAGTTGTTAAGCCATTGTTTAAAAGATATAAACTTTTGAGAAATCGGAAGTTGTAGTTTAAAAACATTGTGTTACTTTTATTGATCCACATTTGTTAATTTTGTATGTTCAACCTCGTGCCCTTAAAATATGCTATGTCACAGGTCAAGTCTTCGTGTGCCACAGATGGGTCATTAATGGGTGTTGTGTGTTAAATAGTCTTAGTGAAACACGTGTAACAGGATGTGCCCTGGTCCCACTGAAGTGAATGTGAATAGTGATAGTGACTGTGACAGCTGTAGTGCACCATCTGCTGTGGGGAAAGAAGAACAAGGCTGGACTGTTTTCTACGTGCATTTGTTTTGAACTCAACCCCTGCTGTAGCATTGCAAAAACTGTATGTATTGTTGTGTTATAGTATGTTAATTTTAAATTCTTATTTTATTTACAGACCTACGTTATTGCCATCATGCCTGCCAAAAGGGGTGCACCAAAGAGAAAGTCTGAGTCCATTGTTGACGATAACGATGTGAAGAAAGTGAAAGGTGATTGAATGGAAGGGCACTATGTGCTTTTTCTTGAAGTTTAACCTTTTTCTTTTTTTTTCTTTTTTTTTATATATATGTTTTCTAGTTTCTCACAGGAGCCATGCCAAAGAAACGGGCCTAGTTCTTGTTCTTGGCCAAGGCGATGTGGGGCAATTGGGGTTGGGTGAGGACATCATGGAGAGGAAGAAACCCGCCTTGGTCACTCTTCCAGAGCAAATGGTGCAAGTTGTTGCTGGTGGCATGCATAGTGTGTGTCTAAGTGACTCTGGCCATGTAAGTCTTAGTTACATTTCTTAGCCCATTAGACACACAACAACATCTCAGTTTCCAATGTTAATATTTTCTCGTGATAAGGTTTACACATTTGGCTGTAATGATGAAGGTGCACTTGGTCGAGATACATCAGAGGAGGGTTCTGAAACAGTTCCAGGAAAAGTGGAGCTGGAACAGAAGGTGGTCCAGGTGTCTGCAGGAGACAGCCACTCTGCTGCACTCACAGAAGAAGGGGTTGTTTATGTTTGGGGCTCTTTCAGAGTGAGTTGTTTGTCTTTCTTTTCTTTCTCTGATTCAAAATAATATTTGGTGTTGTACATCCTCAACGTTCTGATCCGTGTTGGGCAGGACAACAATGGCGTCATTGGTCTTCTGGAGCCGTTCAAAACCTGCACACGTCCATGCAAACTCCCAATTACAGAACCTGTCATGAAAATAGCCTCTGGTAAAGACAATGCTTGGTTTGATAACAAAACAAATTTCATATGTGTTAGTTTTTTACTTTTAGATGTCTCTCTGTTCTCTATTAGGAAATGACCACCTTATAATGTTAACACTGGATGGGAATCTGTACACCTCAGGCTGTGCAGAGCAAGGCCAGCTGGGCCGAGTACCTGAACACTTTTCAAATAGAGGAGGCAGGAAAGGCCTGAGTAAGTTGTGGATCTTTGATTCTTTACATTATCTTTTGCTTGTTTTATTGTTAAAATTCCTCTGGTGAAATGATTTCCACTGCAGGTCGTTTGCTGGAGCCACAGATGGTCAAACTCAAAGGGAAAGTTCATTTCACTGATGCATTCTGTGGTGCCTATCTCACGTTTGCTGTGTCAAATGAGGGCTATGTTTATGGATTTGGTCTCTCAAACTATCACCAACTTGGTAAATAAGTCTAAGTGTTGAAATATAAAATTTACTTTGACATGTAATTTGGACTCTAACTTATTATTAAACTTTCAGGAACAAAAAGCACAAAAATGTGTTATGTTCCGGTTAAACTGACATGCTTCAAGAACTCCACCACCTCCTGGGTTGGATTTGCCGGTGGACAGCATCACAGCCTTTGTCTTGATGCTGATGGTAAGCAGAAACATAACCGTCATGGTTCTCTTCATCCCACAGTCTGAATCCCGTACCAAATATGTTCTTGCTTGTTCAGGACAGGTATACAGTCTGGGGAGGGCGGAGTATGGCCGGCTTGGATTAGGAGAGGGGGCTGAGGAGAAGAGCGAGCCAACTCTGGTTACAGGAATGGAGCCAGTGTGTAACGTGGCGTGTGGGGCTTCTGTCAGCTATGCTGTCACTAAAGAAGGTCAGACACAAATATTGAACAATGCCTCAAATGTAGATTGTACGTACAAGCTTATCAAAGAATTATATTAATAAGCTATTCCTTCACTTCTCAGAGCTTGTTTAGACCATCACTATGTTTACATGCACAGAGAACACAGAGTGCATTTAACAACCAACTGATAAATATTCAGGCAAGTCTAGTATTAGCACCAAAACTTTGTAGTTCTAATTGCTAATAAAAACAGCTATCATACATATAACCACACATTTGGCAATAGATAAGCAACAACTCAAGGCTCAATCTTTAACAAACACCAAAACAACACATGCTAGTCCTTGCATAGTTTGTCTTCTCCGCTGATCTAAATTGAGTAGAGTACATGCTCAAACACATGTCTAATATTTTCCTGGCTGTTTCTTACGTCGTGCAGTTGAATGGCTCTGCTCCTTGTCTTCATTGGACTGCTTGGTTACTGTTACTACACACAGAGTTCTCCAGATGTGTTATTGGGATCTTTTTTAGATTCAAACCACAATTAGGCTGGTTATCCAGTTTTCCTGACGTGTATGTAAACGTAGCGAGTGTCTTACCAATTATCTTGCACTTGTACGTGAGAATAAATGAAGAATTCTATTGAGAATAGATGTGAATAGTTTCCTGTAGAAGTATTACTTTTGAATATAGCAGTAATATAAAGAGACACATGGCCAATCAGGGCAGGTCTGTTTTAACATTCTGTAAAGCTTTATTTTTTCCCAACAACTACTTACAAGTGGTTCACCTGAAAGATGACAACAACATTTGTTTTGTGTAAAAATGACTTGAATGAATATAATTTACTAAAATTATCACCCACTCTGTTTCCAGTCACACAAACAGGAGAGGTTGTCTGTGATCTACTGTCCTTTATTTGTGACACAGCTGTAGTGATCTATTTTAAACCTGTCTTTCCTACTCAAGGCAATGTGTATTCGTGGGGCATGGGGACAAACATGCAGCTTGGAACAGGAGAAGAGGACGACGAGTGGAGTCCGGTGAAGATGACTGGCAAGCAGTTGGAAAACCGTGCAGTATTGATGGTGTCCAGCGGGGGGCAGCATACAGCACTATTGGTCAGAGATAAACAAGAAAGCTGATGTCCCTTGTCAGGATGGTGATGAGGTGTCTTTGTTTTGTAATGGGGTGTAGCTGTCTTCAGGTTGCTTAAATCTTGTATGAAATGTGATTACTTGTGCTGAGCTAGGAAGGGGGTCTGGCTCGATCCTTGGTGAAAGTGGTTCTTTGTATGTGGCAAATGGCCGTAGATCATGACAAATGAGAGACTATTTTTTTAAATTCTGTTTTTTGAGATCTGGCGCCTTTGGAAACTGTAAATGACATCAAAAGAGATGTTCGACTGTCACAAACATGCACAAGAAGATGTTATTGTTGCCCTTTTAATGAGAACAAGTTGCAACCTTTTAGATATTTAAAGCAATAATTCCAGTTGGCCTTGGTTTAGACAGGAGCTTTACATTGAGAAAGTGGAACTACTGTTTGTTGTACTTTGAGGAGACGGTGCTGTTGCCTTTGGGCATTTTGTATCGTAATAATCTATCCGGAATAGTATCAATTATCCTGTCTGAAAATAAAGTTTTAAGTTTTTAACCCTTTTGTTGTTTAGGATTTTTATTGGCAATGCAGGATTATTTACAGTAATATATGACCAATACATTTTTTTTAGATTTAAACAAAACGGTCATCTTCTCCTTTTTACTTTTAAACATGGGACGACCAAAGTATTTTTGGCAAAAAAAAAGAAAACTTTTCGTCAGTCAGAGTGGTGATGGACCCTCCGCATTAAAGTTTGCATCGTGGACCTTTAAATTTGTAAAATTGGTAGAACTGTTTGTACTTTCGGCCCTTACTGAAGCCAAAAACATGACTCATGATGACCATGAATATAAATGAAACACTTAATGTAAATGATACTAGGAGTACATGCATCAAAGCTCCGCTGCTTTTGTGTTGTACTGAAAGTGCGCTGCACTGTGGCCTTGCTTGACGACTCTTTCATCTGTCTGAGCAAGCGGCCTGGTCCTTGTGGTAAAGGGTTCATATAATGCTTTGAAATGCTAAAGAATCTCTCACAGGCAGTTAATTGATCAGAGTGAACCTCGTCTATTGTTTGACTTTGCATGTTTTTTTTCCTCTAAGGTGATGTCACGAGGTACTGTAATTGCTAATAAAGGCTCACTTCTATATGATTTCTGCCTTTTTAAGTAGTAGAATTGGTTCCAAAATTATGTTTGTGTTGTGAAGTATTCAAATTTACTCCTGTTTAATTTAATCCATAAACCTGTGGACTCTGGATGGAAACTGAAAAAAAGTTTCATGCATTTTGGATGTCATTTGTACAGCATATTGTATTCAGAAAAATCTAGGTTTAAAATACTTTAAAAACAACTTTCTGCCCATCTCTGGTAAAAAAAAAACAATATTTAAATGAGGTTCATTATCTCATATTTGTGACTGAATTCGTCTTGTGGCTGTAAATAGTATAACTAAGCTTAAAGGCACACTGTTACTTTTCAGGTGGAGTGTGTACCATTTGCTTGTCTCCATGGAGAAGTCATTGCTTTCTCTGGAATGTTCCACAGAAAGAAACAAGCAAGTGACGACAACAGGGCAAGTTACAAGTCAGATCCATGGAGAAGTGAGCCCTGAGCACTTGAGTCTCATTTGCAGGACAATACAGAACATGCACTTATCAATTAAAATACAACTTTGAGTAAATTAAAGATGAGGCGACACCGTTGTAACAAGTTAAAACATCACTGAAGTTGATTTTGCATAATATATCCCCTTTTTAGCAATGAAACCCCTGTAATTTAATAAATATTGATACGTTTAATGCTGTACTGTCCAGGCAAAACAACAGCATCTCCATGGAGTCAAGCAAGTGGCAGACCCTCTACCAGATAAGTTATGTAATTTACCTTTCAACCAAGAATAAAATCCACTTCAGAGAATTTCTTATTTGTGATAATTCAACACTAAGAGTAATTCAACATTGAGATCTTGTGATTCATTTCTTTCACTTGTTGAATATAAATGTCCCAGAATGCAGCTGGGGCCTTACCTTGCTCTCATAAAACAGAAGCGGAAACGGAGGAGTCGGCACCTGCAGCGCGCATTCACTGAATAACCATGGAAAGAAATGAGCTTTCTTTCCTTATTGCTGCTATTGAGAACATGAGATGTACATGTAAGACATCTGTGAATGAGCCTCATGCTGCTGAGATGATTATGTCACTGAAGATCTTTAGGCTCCCCCACTGTGCAAGAAATTAACATGTTATCAGAGATTACTTTGAGGATCTTTTTGAGTGGGACCTTAATCAAGACATCTTAAGTTCTGTCATGAGCACTGAGAGTGACCCTAAACTGATAAGTGCTCGATTAAAGAAGACCCAGTCGGAGGCAAGAATCCACACAAGAAAAATGTTGAAACAAGCTTGAAACAAGATTTGATTTAATAATGTACTACTCCTTATCTAAAGAGAATTAGGATATAATAGATAGGATTACTCTCACAATGTGCACAATATAATGTAGAAATTCTTGCTTGCTTGTCTTTATGTAGATGTTATTGTTATTGCCAAGAATGTTTGACAGTATATCTATCTCCATGGAGACAAACAGGTCATGGCAAATGAGGTCAGACATGCGGAGAGGTGAGAATGCATGCAATTTTTCATATATGTATATGTGTGTACATAAATATATATATATACACACACACACACTTTTTTTTACACCTACAATCCAATAAATGAAAATAGTACATTTTTTGGAAAAAAACAAAAAACTCAACTGTTCAAAGCGGTCTTCAAATAACATTTTTAATTCAACAACTTTTTTGTACTTTGTTTTTATCCGTCTCGAAGCATCTTGGAGTGTCGTGAAAAAAGCCTTATGTATTATTAATATTATTATACAGGTTTATTGTCAAGGTCAAGTTTATTTATGTAGCACATTTACAACAACAAAGTGGTGCCTAAAGTGCAGGTGAGGTAAAAACAAGGATAAAAACAATAATAAAAAACAAGAACATAATTACACAGAGTGCTCAGCTTCTATCGAAGGCCAGTGCAAAGAGGTGAGTCTTTAGTGATGATTTTAAAATGTCAAGCGACTGTGCCATTCTAGTATTCAGGGGCAGACTGTTGCACAGCTTTGGAGCAGCCACAGAAAAAGCCCGGTTATCTCGAGTCTTGAGGTGAGTCCTTGGCACATTTAAAAGGAATAGAATAGTGGACCTCACCTCTCGAGCTGGAGCATAAGTGAAGTGAAGCAACTTAATATGCTATAATGTTGAACATTTAATTTCATCACCATGGAGATAAGCTGGTCGTGGACCCTGCACCAGAAAGTGCAGCTTTAAACAGTGGGTACATTTACATGGCCTGTAAAATCAGATGACCCAGTGATTAGTTCTGATTTTTGGGGAACATTCAAAAGTCCAAGAAAAATTTGATTGGGGCATCGGACTGAGGGGTAAAGGGTACTGGTTTCCCCAGGGCCCAGAGAAACTATTATATTACGCAGGGGAGTTGACAGGGGGGCCCATGTGAGGCTTTTTTCCGCAGACCCCCAAATTTCTGTCAATGGGCCTATTATGGGCCTATATTATGTAACATACTATTACAACTAATCCATTTTAGTTGTAACAGTATGTGCTGTGTTTGAGTAAAGTATTCATAAAATAGATTATTTTCTCTTTCCAACCACTTGCACTTCTAGAAACAGTGAATAAAAAATATATATAAAAATATATAATCATTATAGTTGTAATATAATATAATTATTATAATAATTATTATTATATTATAATAAATACATAATATTTTACATTAATTATTAAGGGTGCACGAAAGTTTGTGCCTAGGGCCCAGAATTTGGTGCTAAATCTGATCATCAAAACTAATCAAAACACCTGGGGACACGTGTCAACTAATCAATGTATTTTTAGAGTAACTGAAGGCACAATACAGTGAATTTTAAAATAACTCGTTCAATCTTTAACATTCTCTCATTTATTTTTGTCTTTGTCTCATTAGTTTGTCTTTTTTGTATCATTTTCCTAAAAGCTGCACAAGTGTGAACAATCAGAGAGAAATCAGATTACACACACCAGATGGAACGGTTTACATGACTTTTTTTACATGTTAACATAGCCAGTATTCAACAAAGCTCACTGTTTCAACCATCACAGTCTTAAGTATGTCTGCATGACAGCCTTTCTGTCTTGCTCACGTGACGTCCCTCTGCTGCCTGTAATCACTGTAGATCGCCTCTTTAATTGAACTTCTCCTTCTGTAGGTGGATGGCTTCCTGTGTGGAGCTCTGTGGCCGACTGACAGCTGTGCAGGGACCTTTAACAAGAGCCTGTGCCGCCGTGTCCAGCTCTGTTATGACAACCACAGCTGCAGCATGCCACGGGGGCCAGGGCATCTGACTCAACCTCACCACTGCACCGCTGCTCCCATTACAGCGCCATGTGAGTCTCTTATTGATTCTGTGCTAATTACGCAGCCTTCTGTAAGGTGCTGTGGTTGCGTAAATCTCTTTTATGGACTAAAGGTGGAGTATTGGAGGCTGGCGATGCTTGGAGATGTTTTGTAATGAAACCATTATCAGCTGGCAGATGGTACACAGTTTGAGACAGTGAACCAACTCCACAGCAGGGAGGATCTCGACATTTGTTGCATTTTGTGCCAAACTCAAGCAAAACTATGTTAAGATTTTGACACTTCTTTGTTTCTAAACACAAGGTCAAGAAACAACATCATGATCCGTCTTAAGAATCTATTACATAAAGAAACTGGCTGAATTATAGCAAAGACAGTGGCATTATTAAATACAAACGTCAATAAAGAATAAAATATTTCAGATTCTTATACACAGTATTTGAAAATAACCTCGACTTTTGTCACCTTTATTTGGTTAAAAATATAATTTAAAAGTCTCAATGTACAATAGAAATAATCGTTTGAAAAGTCAACTAATCAAAAAAATAATCTCTGACAAGTCGACTACTTAAATAATTCTTATTATCTAAATTTTAAGCAAAATCTGGACATATCTTAAAGACAACATGAAATATAATTGACTTTCATTCATTTTTAACCAGATTAAGGTGTTTTGCCTCATCATTTCCCTCAGGGTTCAAAAGCAACTCAACGACAATTTATCATCAATAGGTTGCGTTCAAGTGTCAACACATTACAGTTTAAGATTGTAGATTTTTCAACATGAAACAAAAACTGGCACAAAGGTCAACATCTTCTCTTCTAAATAACAAAAGTGAAATCATTTTTTCACAATAGCCTCAGAAAGTGGTGCCATTAACTAACTCCAAAGACATGATTGTTGTCAGTTTATAGGACAGTCATAAGATAAGATATTGGAGTGAATCTCCCACAGAGTTATAGAGGCATCAACAAATTCTACAAAGTGAACACAACCAATAAAAACAAAGAAATAAAAATAAAAATGCCCTCAGTTCTGCAGTCCTGAACGGGAATGGTCTTGTTTCTATTAGTAAGCCGTTTTAGATCAATATTGCAGTTCACAATTAACAAAATGTAAAAATACTGAGTTATATCTTTCTTTCTTTTTTTTAGATTTTTCTGGTATGCTTTATTTGAAAGAACAATTGCACAGTTAATTGAGGACAGAGAGGGGAGAGACATTCGCCACCACCAAGCACACATCTGTCAAAGTTTACTACTAAATACAGCCAAAATATAATATATGTCTTCTATAATCATTCTCTGCTTTCATTTTAGATCACACAGAATGCAGAGTGTATGTGTCCTGCATTACCTTTGACGCTTGTCATTTGTGCCATCATTTTAAAAATAGCCGTTGCATCTTGTTACGAGACGTTATTCATGAAAACAGGCCTTTGTGAAAAATTCTTGATGAAAATTTCCTCAGGGTACAGCCAGCAGAGAAAGAACATAAAGTAAACAGTATCATACAAACCATTTTAAAATAGTCGAGATGTTCCGGTAATTCATTTGTACCATTGCCTCAAACAAAAAAGGGCACTGTAATTTCGAGAGTATGTGCATCGCTGCAACCTGTTATTAACACTGATTTCTCCTGTTCTTATTTGCATCTGTTAATTTGCTTGAGTGCCAGTAGTAATTAGTTGGGGCAGTGGCATTTCATTATGCGCATGTCACTTTTAAACAGGTTCTTTTGTGTTTTCCGCATGAAAATTGGACTTCATTGTTCAAGTGTTCTTATGTTACTATTTTAGAAACACAGAAGACACTTTTAATGGTCAAGAGTCACTTTACAGTAGCCTCTGGGAGTGAAGAGATTTATGTAATTGCCTGCTTATCCAGTTGTATAGACACAGAGGACATAGAGGACAACATGTTTCAAATACGCTTCAACGCACAAAAAAATCTACTCTGTTAAGTCATGTAATGTAACGTACTGTCTACCTGACCAAAGAGCAAACAGAACATTAGCATCTAGGAAGCATTTGCGTTCTTATTATGCGTTGTTTACGTTTGTTTTGTTGTTGTTTTTTTATTAGCTAATTCATTGTTTGTTTGTTTTTTATCTTTAGGTTTTATTGTGTGAGCCAATAAAGAAACCTTCAACCAATTGAGCATTTAAGAAGCATTTGGATAAAATTTGTGTGAGCAAATCTTTTCTTTTTCACTTTTAAGTTTTTAGATTACATTTTTTTTTAATACGACGGAGGACCTCACCCTTCACCGAATGAAAGATTTGGGTTTGCTTTTAATGTATTGTGAATAGTTTATTTATTTATCTAGTTTGCTTTACTTCATTTTTTCTTTTAATTTCATTTGTTAGCTAATTAGTTGTTTGTTTGCTGGTAAGTTTATAGGTTTCAAGTTTTTTTCTAACACAGCAGTGGACTTGTGTGGCCAATAAAGAAACCTTCAGCAAATGAGTTGATCATAAACTATACTGCTTTGCTAAAGAGCTGACGACGCCATACATCCAAAAACAATGAATTAAGTGATCTGACGTCACAAAACCAGCAGAACGGCAGTAAATCCCTGTCAATGAGGGCGGA
The DNA here is from genome assembly GCA_019453435.1 of Rhinogobius similis. Lineage (NCBI taxonomy): Eukaryota > Metazoa > Chordata > Actinopteri > Gobiiformes > Gobiidae > Rhinogobius > Rhinogobius similis. The sequence continues at coordinate 22,689,584 of CM033626.1, read as the reverse complement.
GGTCACTGGTCATTAATGTTCAATCAATAGTTTAGTGTATTGGGTATTATTATCACCTGAACAGAGCAGTGGAGGCTGAAAGTGAATATTGAAAGTGCTATTTGAATGGTTGCAAAAAGACAGCAATTTTTTTCGTAACAAAATACAAATTTGAATATGTACAAAATTTACCTGTAGTTTAGACCTCTTCATGTTTTGAAATGTATGTGATTCTTGTATTAATTTAGCAGTTCATATTTCAGTTTTCTCTCAAAAGTTGATACACCTTAACGTGTTTTAAAAAGCTTACTCTGAACCAAATCCAACTTTAAACATAAATGTCAAAACCTAATTTCGCAATTACAATACCTGTCAAAAACACTGCAATTAAATGTTTTTGCGTAACATATTGTGCCTTTTTAAAATTAAAGCATGTGCAGATATTTAAGAAAAAACACCATAACTTATTTTAGGGACAACATACTAAAGGCCAACTGAACTGATAAAAAAAGGCATAATTAGTGCTAGTATTTGTCTAAGGCCATATTTGAAGTATTGAGCCATGAACTATTTTCTTTTAAAATTAAAGTTGTGTTCATTAGCAATAGATGCTTTTGCACATACTCCATCATCTTAAGAAGCATTAATAAGTGTTTTATAAATACTACCAATAACTAATAGCTAATATCAGACCAATTACCACTTAGTTGGCGACTATTTTGTGGTCCCTATAATGTGTTACAACTTTATATACCGTATACTCCAAACGAAACAGTCAAATGTTTAAGATGTACACAAGATCATTTACAACCAAGCTTTAAAAACAGTCACATAATAAGGTTCATAATAAGGCAATATGGTACACATAATCATTGTACTGTAATGTAAACAAAAGTACAGAAAAAAATTGTCAAAGCTCTTAAGAAACAAAACAAATGCACATTTAAAGCACTTTCGATAAATACTGTATAGATTATCATTAGTCATCATTTGACTTTGAACATATTAGTACCTAAAAGTTAAACGTTGTGCAAAAACAATAATTTACTGTACATGTTTTTGGTTTTTGTACAAACAGTAGTAGAATGTGTAGTATGTACTTTGTTTTCAGTGAGTTTTGTTCTTGTGCGGTGCATCTGTGCTGCTGCGACACGGCACATAATTGTGAACCCAAAGAGCAGTGACAGTTTTGTGAGGAGCCTCTCTCGGTGCCTTCAGGTAAATGTTTGTGAAACAGTGGAAGCAGTGAGTCAGCTGATGGTTATGAGAGATACTGTGTGCATGCGTTTAGTGAATGTGTCTGTTCACTGGGATCATTAATTAAAGCTACTTCATTGTTTCTTGAATCCAGGTTAAGTCAATGTTAAATGAACCATGAACCCTCAGGCTTTAATGTGTCAGTTGTGTCACTCTCATGTCTACACATGATCCAGCACTGTTCAACCAAGTGCTTTGTTTTAGGTTAAGTCACTCCCAAAGGATTCGCAGACACTCTGGTCTTCTTCTTGTCCGGTGTTTGTTTCTGACAGTCACTGTGGATTAATCTTTGATTATTGAAGTGTTTAGAGCGTGTCCTGAGGGATTTCCCCTATAAGGCTTGCAACATTTTGTAATTTGTCATTGAATTACATACTGTAGTGAAGTTTTTCCATTGCAATTTCATTGTGTCTGTGTACAGGAACACATAGGAACTGTAAGTAACTCTGCTGTTGAATACAAAACAATAAGTTGCAGCATGAGTCCATTGTATGTTTATAAGTATCATATGTACAAACGCACAGACGCATAATTGAAAGACAATCCTAGAAGATAGATTCCCTCAAGCCCACAGGGATGTGTTGGTTACATGAGACCATTTCCTTGACTTTCTAAAGCCTTGAGCTTGTGAGTCTACAGGCCTGTAGTGGTGATCTGTGTGACCTCCGTCTGAAGGTCGTCCTGGACACTCCTCTCTGTCCTCTGCTCTAGGCCTAGTCAGGCCGGAGCCCTCTCCCTCCGGCTGGAGGCGCAGATGGACGCGGGCTCTCGTGCACTGTTGCGTACTCGGCTGAAGCTGCTCTGCTCCATGTGGGAGCGATACGGGAAACAGAAGTCTCTCAGACACCTCTTGAAGTTTTCATCCAGGAAGGCGTAGAGCACAGGGTTCAGACTGCTGTTGGTGTAGCCCAGAGCGATGCACAGATGCCAGCTCGCCATCACCAGCAAGCTGCTCTTGTTGATGTGCACAATGGTCCTGACGATGATGAAGATGTGGATGGGGGTCCAGCAGATCACAAAAGCAGCCACCACAACCAGCACCATCCTGGTGATCCTGCGCAGGTTCCTGTCCTTCTCCTTAGAGCCGGACAGAAGGCGCACGCTCTTCAGGCGCAGGATCATGAGTCCGTAGCACACAGTGATCACCAACACCGGCACCACAAAGGCGAAGATGAACACACAGATCTTTGTCACTGTATCCCAGTACCAGTCCGGCTCAGGAAACTGGAGCGTGCACTCAGTGTTTCCTAAAGAGTAAAACACCTTATTAGAATGACATGCAGAGCTAACGGAGCTGAGAGAGCCTCAGACATTGTGTACCTTTGCTCGTCACCCTAGTAACAGCCATGACAGTCACAGGGACCCCGACAGCAGACGACAGGATCCAGATGCACACATTGATGATCTTGGCCTTGGCGGGCGTGCGGAAGTCCAGTGCTCTCACGGGATGACACACGGCGATGTAGCGGTCCACACTCATCATGGTCAGAGTGAAGATGCTGGTGAACATGTTGTAGTAGTCTATGGCCATCACCGCTTTGCACAGCAGCTCCCCAAAGGGCCAGGTTCCCATCAAGTACTTAGCGCTTTGGAACGGCAGTGTGCTTGTAGCTAGAGCGTCAGCCAGAGCCAGGTTAAAGATGTAGATGTTGGTGGCCGTCTTCATTTTGGTGTATCTGTTTAAAATATAATCCAGTCATACAGTCCTTAATATGAGCATGACATTTCAAAGCAATAAATACTTTCCCATTTCCTCTAAATGAGATTTCACAAGTAAAATATTATAACAGAGAAGCTTTATTAAATAACGGTTTTATTGCACAACATTAAAAGCTTAAAAGCCACTTGGCTGTCCAATTGTGCTTTTGAGCCCCCATTAAACTGCACTTCTGCGTAACGACTTTACATCAGCAAAAATCCAGCAAATCTTCCCCTTGACTATGTATTCACTGTTGGTCTCTTTGAATAGCTTCTCAAAATGACTGCTGAGATTGTTATAGAGAACACCAAAAGTATATTTTTGTACTGTACAATAATCCAGCCAAAAGGGGTCACAAGTCAGCATTTTAGCAGTCCAAAATCTGCTAAGGATTTTACAATAATCCAGGAGGTGAATGTTATGTACAACAAACTGTATGCCCAATCATTGCACACAGGAAGCTGAGGTCTGCTGTCATGGTTCCAGATTAGAAGAGGAGGAGGAAAATCTGACAGAAGAGAGAAACCCCCATTTACATTTTAGGTCACTACGAACTATTGTTGTCCTATAGCACAAACAGATGTATTTACTGTATGTATTTCTCTGTAGAAGTTCAAACACACATAAGCCTGAAAACTATTAGACATTGCCTCTGCGTGTTTGAGTGGGCGGGTGAGTGGGAATCTCTAAGTGGCCCTCAGAAACAAACTGCAGCCAGTCACAAAGACAAAAAGGTACAGTGTCACATTGCTATTTGGCTGTTTTCAGGGCAACAAAAGCTGAAAATGTCAGGAAGGTAAAATGTCTCTGACAGCAAGGTTTGTCGGCTAAAATTTTAGAATAAACTGGCATAAACTAAAGCCTACTGTATTTAAAGATTATGTGATTTTTGGTGATAATTTAATGTTAAAATCGGATTATTTTATGTAGTTTCATAAGTTTGTAAACAAAAACATTCTAAATTCTGGAATGGAGGCAAAAGTGAAGTGGAACATAATGTGATTTGAAAGGAGGAAATGGGATTAACCTCAGAATATCATAAAATATGAAAAATCAAGGTGGTTTTGGCAAATTAAAACCACCCAGACACACGTGAGTCAGATCAGATCCAGGTTTAAAGACATGTTCTATTGTAGTTTACATTATTTGTTTATTCAAAAGATTATACTAAGCATTTTTGATGAAGAAAAAAGATTTTTAGGTTGTACTGAATATTTGCTGGAATGTTGACCCCATAATAGTTTTTTAATTATATCAGCGTTTAGATTTGATGTGCGTTTGTAAATGAAAATATATTATTGGCTGCATAATTTTGCCTCAGTTCTGGATTTTTGAACATTCTGATGACATTTTATTTTAAATGGGCTTAGGTTGTTGATTATTACATTACACACCTTATGCATACTAGATTTTCTGCTCTTTGTTGTGTGCATTTGTAGCTGCATGCAAATTCTCCTCTTCTCATTGGATCATGACCATTTAATAGCCTACTTAAGCCTCATTTCTTTGTCTTTTTTTATTTATATATTTTTTAGCATTATTCACGTCTTCTATGAGCAGTTTGTGTGAGTTTTTGGTGTTGCTTCTTACCTGACCACCCCATACATGACGAGCACGTTTCCCAGGAGCCCCACCACGCAGATCGCGGAGTACAGAGCCGTGATGCACACCGCCAGCACCAAACTGCCCGGGTCCCTCGCCACCGCGGCCGTCTCGTTTGAGTTTGAAGGAAAAGGCAGCAGGTCCTCGCTCAGTGTAGCGTTGGACGGAGTTGTAAGGTTGTGGGCTGTAAAGCGCTCTTTCAAGTCTCCAACTGTGTCCAGGGCAAGAGTGACTGCCGCCATGTTTCAATAAAACGGTCAAGTTTACGCGGATAAAAGAGAGGGTTTGACTCAGTTACGCGCAGCAGCAGCAGCAGCAGCAGGTGCGTGCAGGGAAAAGGCGCACAAAGTGAGGAGCGCTAAATGAGCAAAGAGATGCCTGACGGGAGCTGGGTCTCTCTTCTCTCTCTCTCTCTCTCTCTCTCTCTCTCTCTCTCACACACACACACACACACACCCGCACACACACACACACACACACACACACACACTCTCTCTCTCTCTCTCTCTTTCTCACTCTCTCTTTCTCTCTCTCACTCCCCTTTTCTCTCTTTCTCTGTCCCCCCCTCTCTTTTTCTTTCTCTGTCGCTCTTTCTCTGTTTCTCTCTCTCTCACTCTTTCTTTCTCTGTTTCTTTCTCGCTCTCTTTCTTTCTCTGTTTCTCTCTCTCTCTCTCTCACTCTTTCTTCCTCTGTTTCTTTCTCGCTCTCTTTCTTTCTCTGTTTCTCTCTGTCTCTCCCTCTCTGTCCCTCTTTCTCTGTTTCTTTCTCGCTCTCTTTCTTTCTCTGTTTCTGTCTGTCTCTCCCTCTCCGTTCCTCTTTCTTTCTCTGTTTCTTTATTGCTCTCTTTCTTTCTCTTTTTCTGTCTGTCTCTCCCTCTCTGTCACTCTTTCTTTCTCTGTTTCTTTCTCGCTCTCTTTCTTTCTCTGTTTCTGTCTGTCTCTCCCTCTCTGTCCCTCTTTCTTTCTCTGTTTCTTTCTCGCTCTCTTTCTTTCTCTGTTTCTGTCTGTCTCTCCCTCTCCGTCCCTCTTTCTTTCTCTGTTTCTTTATTGCTCTCTTTCTTTCTCTTTTTCTGTCTGTCTCTCCCTCTCTGTCACTCTTTCTTTCTCTGTTTCTTTCTCGCTCTCTTTCTTTCTCTGTTTCTGTCTGTCTCTCCCTCTCTGTCCCTCTTTCTTTCTCTGTTTCTTTCTCGCTCTCTTTCTTTCTCTGTCTCTCCCTCTCTGTCCCTCTTTCTTTCTCTGTGCTGGTGCGTGTGACTGCGTGTCCACGAGTGCTGTATTTCTCATCAGAGTCAGTGAAAAATGAGCTACAGAGACCGAAAAAGCTGCACTACTGGATTCCTTCCTGCTGCCTTCTTCCACGTTTTCAAAACTCACACATGGTGTTATGTCATATTCAACAGTGGGACATCTTTAAATCATGGGTCCCTATTTAAACACTGAACATCTGTCATTGGGCCCTTCTTTATAGCTCAATTAGACTTATCTTTATTCAGCCAATGCTTTTATTGCAGCTCCGAGCGTCACCTGCTCCACTGGCCTGTGTAAGTAGGACGATTAGAGCAAACCTGAAGCACCATGGGTGGCTACCTGCAACAGCATGACATATTTTACCCAGTTTAGTTTTGTTGTTTCTTCAGACATATAAATGTTGATGCAATTCCCTTGAGAAGAAACAACAAGCCTATTGTAGTAAAGAAGTCGAGACGTTTCAATTCTACTTTGGGGGTTTATCATCACATTTTTCTTGAAGTCTATAGGTAACTTTGCATGTTCACTTTCAGGTCATTCCATGTTTATCATGAAACCAGTTGATGATATATGCTTTTCTTTAAAGTTAAGCAGGTTTCACTGCTTTTTGTTTTTACGCAACTCTGCATGCTGTCTTTCAGCTGTGGTTCTCTGTACAAAGAGAAACTAACGCAATTCCCAATCTGGAGGTTAAGACCCAAATGTGGGTCCTCAAAGATTTTAAGTGCTCCCCAGAGATTAAAACAACAACAAAAAGACTCCTCTGAACTTCTTTAATTACTATTTTAAGAGTTTTGGTAAAACATCTTTATTCTTTAAAACAGTAAATAGTTTTCTTATAAGACAGTAGTTTTAAGGTCAAAGAAGGATGTTTCCACAAGTAAAATAAGGCTTTCTGGGAAAAAAGGGTTGGGCATCATGCAGTCTTTACAAGTTTTTTTCCTCCGTTGCAATATTATTGTTTTACTTTTTACTCGTGTCTTGTCCTAAAGACATATTCCTTTCAGTACAACACAGCCCAAATTTAATTTATTCTGTAAATCAGCCAGAAACATATACATGATTTTGCTCACAGATAAACCCCCAAGAGCCTCGTAATTCTGACCCTTGACACCTGACAATGTTGAGTCAATCTTAATGGCATTGTGTCGGCCCCAAAGATGTAATACATTCTTTGTCACTGACACCTGTGACCCCATGAGAAGGACTCTGTCAGCATTTGTGTTAATATAATTTTTAATGGTGTAATGCCATGGCAAGAATCAAACTGAAAAGATCATTTACTCATTACATGTACTAAAAGAGGGCTTTGGGGGACTGGGGTTATCAGATACCTATTCTCATTCATTCCATCACGATACTTTTCTCAAATCTCCTCCCGAGGGTTTGACAGCCGCTGTTATCTGGGTGCACCCTCAAACCATTACGAAAAGCAATCTACAAAACATTACTCCAAGTGGGGAAGCTAAATCCTGCAGCTTAATGGGCAGGCAAGAAAAGAAAGAACATGCACAAGTTTAATTTCCTCAGTGTGGAAAGACAGATGAGAACATGTGTCACATCATCCTCTAATACTATGATAAGACCCATTAGATTATGCTCTGTCTGGAGCTAAAAATAAGGCAGCCATAGGACTAACATGTGGATGTGGTCTCCCCTATGGCCTGAAATTAGAGCTGCATGATACAAGGGAAAAACTGAAATGTTTAGTATTGTAGAAATATAATATTGTTGCCACAGATCAACAGTGTTAAGTACAATCTGAACAAACATGCAAATGAATTAATTTACTATTCAAACTGTGTCACTATAAAAACAAAATTTAGGACACAACAAAATCTCCACTAAAATCTAACATAACATTTTGAAAACTAACTTTTCTGTAGCAGGGTTGACTCAGCTTACTGTAAGAATGCGAGCGTCCATAAAGGTTTGTCATTTTTTACCGTGTGCCAAATAAACCAAACCAAATAAACAGTTCATAACCTTTCCCTGATTGTGAAATAATATATTGTCAAAAATAAGAATTTGACCTTTATGTCAGTGTAATTAGTGTAATTAGTTGTAAATTTAGCATCTTTTTGGATTATCTTGGACCATAAATATAATTAAAACAAAAAATATAATTGTAATAATTGAGAATATTTGACTAGTAGACCCATTTATTTGCCTGAAATTCAAGTGAAGGAGTACTCTGTATGTGACAGAAAGCTTAGGGGGTACTCAAGACAAAAAAGGTTGGGAACCACTGTTTTATGTGATGTATTATATGTTTTTGCAATATTACTGAGGTATTTCACACACTGATCATTTTTCTGTGCATACATCTCGAGTCCAATGAAAGTACAGGTTCCATTGTACTTTTCAGTTGACTGAAAATGATGCAGTTGGAGATCTGCCACAGAAGTGGTCGCAGGTCGTACATTTGAAGTGAAAAGTCTCCAATTATATGCGTGCTATGGCTGTCCACCTCACACGTGACCCCATGGCCCCACAGTGAGATCTATGAGAACATGGTTGGATGGACAGATTGCAATGTCTTGTTCTAAACCTATGAACTGCTTCACTTCACAGAGGTCAGAGAAAGTACCACATTTCAGTATATATCATTATATATAACACTCCGAGGAGCCAAGCCGTGTAAAACATCTGGTCGAGTAGAGCATTCTTTTATTAACATTATATTTTATAGAACTAGGCCAAATGAGTGAAACGTGTGTAATCTTTGCATACCTTGTATTCGGTAGGTCAAAAGATCCAAATGTAGAAAAAGGAACCACTATAGTGATAGAGGTAAATGTGTTCAATATACAGTATTAGGGCTGAACGAAATGCCATGAAAACTAATCACAGTTTTGCATTCAGTTTTAAATTATCTCATTAAAAACAATGAGCAGGCCCCTGTCCAGGGTGCACCCGGCCCAACACCCGAAGTCACAGGCACAGGGTCCTGTCACTCACGACCCCTAACGGGAACAATTGGTAGAAAATGAAAAAATGAATCAAAACTAATAAAATGCAATAAAATGTCATTTCCAGAGCGTAAACAATAAAGACTAATAATAATTGCCATTAAACATGTATATCAAGATGTATATAAAATGTATTTTTCCAAAGTGTGAGCTGTGCTCCAAAACCCATGCTTTTACTGACGACTGTAGCCATCTCGAATAAAAAGACCTGATCATTGACGGTTATAGAAATAATTCAATCTCAATCTAGATTTAAAGTGCACATTGTTATGGCCCTGGGCCTACTGTTCCTGCCTCCTTTTGTGTTTTTGAATATTGTGTTGTGTCCTGCTGGGGATTGGAGGCCTGCTCGAGCTGAACGTGATTGGCTGCTGCCTCCTGGCTCTCTGATTGGAGTGCTAAACTGACGTCCCTCCCATTATTTTAGGACTGACTCCACACCTGCTCAGGGCTGCTGGCCTGTGTGGCCAGTGTGCCTTTTTGTGTGAGTGTCTGAGGTTTGTCACAGCTGCAGTGGCAGTGCCTGTTCTTTGTGTGTTTTGAGACACTCACTTCTAGTTTTGGGCCTTTGTTTTGGTATCCTACGTGGCCTGTACATTTGAGATGCATAAGTATTTATTCATTATTCTTTTGTCTTTGTTTTCTTAGTTTGATTCTGTTACTTTACCTTTACGTCCCTTTTCATTAAATTACATCTTTATTTAAACCTTTTTACATCTTAAGTTTTTGTTACGTCCCCTATCCCTAGCAGAGCTGGGTTGTAACACACATGAAGGTCTCATGTTTTCAAATGATGACTTAGTTTAGTGTGACAGTACCTGTGGTAAATATTTATCATAGTTTTAGTTGAGAAAGAAGTTCTAAAACAGAATCCTTCTGTCTGTGTCATCAGTAAGTGTCATTTCAAATGCAAACAATTTACACACGACTTATAAATAATTGACCACTTAAACTCGGCTAGTCCAGTATGATTTGAAGGACTCTGGCAGCAGTCTCATATATTAGCATTAGTCTGAAAAAAAAATGCAAGTTATGAATAATCAGGAGAGTGTCAGCTACCAACCCAATCGACCACATTTACAGGCGGTCAAAGCCTCTTTAACAATAGTCCCCCGACAGGAAGTGACATCATGGACTTTGTGAATGGGTGCATAAACAAACCACAGAAGTTTAATTCTACCTCTTTAATTGTGAATTTCACGTGACCAGAATGAGTGGATGTCATCATCAAAAATGATGTTTTTCTTTGGATCTATGCTAAAATTGAACATGGAGCAATCCTGGAATTACCAAAATTCATGGTAGGTCCTGTTTTCACGTCTCCATTGGCTGATAATGAGTGTAATTTAGACCACGGGGGTGCTGTTTTAGCAAACATCCCTATGTCTTTATTTGATGTTTTAAAGGATCTAAGAAAACAAAAAGAAAAATGTGAGAACACTCAACCTGTCAAATGCACTTTAATTTCAAGTCCAGAGTGTCCAAATTTAGCCTGAATCAGAGGCGTTCTGACTGTGGCAGTGGAAGGCTGGTGTTAATAGCGTTTCTTCCTGGGTCAGTATGACATTAGTTCTCTGCTCGTGTCAGTTTTGTGATCCGGTTTGTGAAATTTCTCACTTTTGCTCTTTCTCTTGTGTCTATTTGTGCAGCAGATACACCAGTAGTAATTTAGTGTCTGTGATGACGCCACAGTCGGATTTGACCCAATGAGAGCCCCCTCCCCAGTGCCAAATGTGTAACTGTGGAGGCAGCGGTATCAGAGGATGGCAATTATCTGCCGGCTCGTTGATAAACAATCCACACTGAGTGCTTTCAGAGTGTGCACTTACACTTATGTAAGTAATTCACTCAAGGATATATGTGTAATATATTTAGATTAAAAAAATACTATACATTTTTAATTTCGTTTTTTAATAGTGAGATGGAGAGATAAAGGCTTATATTTTTGGGTATAAAATACATTTAGAAACAGCCCATTACCAGGCATACCTACAATTATTAATAGCTTTCATTTTGTAATAATGTAACCTGGTAGTGGCAATATGAGCTGAGACAAGAAAATGCACTAATATTTAAATGTACTAATCAAGGCTGTTGATGGTTCTAGACGCAACAGTCTGCAGATGTTTCTCACAATGGTTAGAGAATGTGTAAAGATGCTCTGCCTTCGCACAATCTGCTTTTCTATTTCAGCCATCAAACAGTGGAATCAACTTCTGCTGACCTTAATAACAGTACCACTTTATACTAACTTCACCTTAATTTAACTTAACAACGCATGAACAAAGACTTAATTCACTATGAACATAGTTTATTAGGCGTTATTCAGACTTAGTAACTACTCACTTAAGTTTAGGGTAAGAATTTTAGTTTTAGTAGTTACTAAGCCTGAATCAATCTATTTGTCCACTATGAATTTGTTGTTTATGTGTTATTAAGGTGGGAATAAGTGTAGTTATTATGAAGTGTTACTTTGATAACTTCACCTGAAAGCATTTAGACTGTGTCAACATCAGTCAAGTTAAATTGCACTTGTAACTTTCACTGTAAAAATGATCACAATCCTAATTTTTAATACGTGTATGAACTAATTTGAAATGGTGATATTTAATATGTATTCTGAGCCAAAGTAAATAACAAACTAAGTTAGCTGTGATTGTAACGTAAGGTATATACTTTTTACTGTTGTGTAAAAGAGGGACTGCAAATTGAGAAGAGCAGAAACTAAATCTGGTGCAAATCCTTTTTTCGTTTGTAAGATAAATGCATTTGTACATGGTCCTTGACAAATAAAGAATAAACTAAACCTTGAATCAAGTGAAATATAGTCTACTAGTCTTCCTCTTTTGCTTCTCTCTGTTGTATTATTTAAATATGACAGTGTTGTGCAGAGGAGAGCTCCCTGCTGTGCTCTGTGCATGCATAAAAGAGCATGTTCTTCTCTGAGTGTCGCCCCTTCACACTGAGCATTCAGACTGAGCTACAGGTGAGGATGTGATCTGCAATCATCACCGTAATAGCAGCACTTGTTTATCACGTTAAGTTCCCACTGTGAGTCGTGATTGAAAATTTGTGTAATTTGTGCCCAGAGAGGTCAACTCTAAGGGTTTATAATTTAAGTGTTAAAGAAATCGTCCGAAAAAGTGAATATAAAGTGAAGAAAAATTGAAGGCAGCACAAGCTTATAATTTTGTCCGGCAGACATTTGCTGATTCTACTTCGCAAAACACTTCACCCGAGGCAAATTACACTGAGTTGTCAACTTCAAAAATAACTGCATCACACATTAACGATCAGGGTTTCCAGATTTTCAGAGAGCAACAAGTGACAAGCCTTTGAAAAATCCCCAAAACAAGCAATTCTAGCTCCACAATAATATGTTAATAAAATAAACAATTACTCTGATGTTGCCTCGTATTCAATTAAAAATCCTATGTCAAAAGAAATAGATGATTGAGGTTTATCTTGTCTTAAAACTTCTTGATCTCAATTTCATATTAGAGCATTGCTGTGTTGGTGTGACCCACAATATGAAACTCAATAGACAAATATTGAGTGTAATGTGTTCCCAGAGGCCCCTGTACAGGCCTTACTGGCAGATGACAAACAGCTGGGTCAAATGGAGGAGTTGGAGAATCCTTTGGCAAAAATATTAGCTGAAAGAGATAATCAAAACATAAACTTAACAATGATGGTAAAAATCTTAAGCTGGTTGGTTTATCAAGTTTAAGAAGAGTTTAAGTCTAAGATTTAAGGTCTGGATAACCAAAGGTTTTTTTTTACCATTGAAAATCAAATGAAAAGCTTTGATATGTTGAAGGAAAAAACAGGTACTTAAAAAGTTATTACAATCAAGAAATTAAACAATTAAGTAATGTGGACCATAATAATAATAATTGATTTATTTTTTTTATTAAGGCATATAAATCAGAACTTTCAAGGGAAATAATATCAAAGTTCTATCAATGCATCATCCATTCATGCATTGATATGCATTATTAAAAATACTTAGTCTATTCATTAATTGGGAAAGAAAAGGTAATTTTGTTTTGACAGATGAGCAATGTGAAAATATATGTACATCACAATAGAGCAGCACAAAATGAATTTTTTTTTTTTTTTTTAAAAGTGACCACTATTCACAGGGAAACACTAATGATGCAGAAACTCTGGCTCTAAAAATTGTTTTCGCCATTGGAATCCCACTGGACTTCAGAACTATGTACTGTGTCTGGGCCTCAAACACCTGCCATGGACACAGTAGATGGATAGCTTTGGTGCATTCTTCTGGCTGCAGGGAAAAAGGCCATCACAAAAAATGGATGCCCCAAAGTATAATTGCACGTAGCTGGACATGAGCAGTGCGTGTGACACAGGTAGATTTAATGTCACAACTGTTACCTAGCAACTATACATACTGTACATTCCATTTGAATTACACAATAAAAATCCTGGTGACCCCTTTATTTTATAAAATTGTTGTTTAAACTGTCAGAAAAATGTGTCTGTTGTGTGTAAATTGTCCCTGCATTTTTGATAGACTGTGATCCTCCTTCTGGTGATTCTGTGAATATACTGTAGTCATTGGCTGTGGTTATATGCCCTGCATTTTTAATGCAGATTTTTTTTTTTTTAAGTTAAAAGATCATTTTAAAAATATGTAAACAGTTCTTTCTGAGCATGATGCATCTGATTATTCACATCAGATTTTGCCGTTTGCATGTTGTTGTTAAGTAATCTCAAAGGTCCAGATAATAATCAGAAATGAAATAAGATTTTGGTGTGCGTGTGAACATAGCGTCTAACAAAATGGATTTACAATGTTGCGTACTGTTTTCCAAATCAGATATTGAAATGCTTTGTCTTTTAATAGTAAAAAAAAAATAATAATGCAATGCCAATAAAATAAAAAATATGGACATCCACATAAATCACTTAGAAAAAAAAAATGAACCTCTTCTGTCCTGTGATAACCAAAACATTTGTATTTTATCGGCCTGTATCAGTGTGAAGTATGTTACTGGCTGTAGTGACACGCGCAGATGTTTACTCACATTTTACACGTGACTCGTAACAGCAAAAACAGACAAAGGTTCAGCAGTTTGTCTCAGTCACAATTATTATGCAACGTTGAATTTTCAGAGCAGAGAACTTGATTCGTTTTGTGATTTACGCGGGACGGCAGCCACGAGGTACAACACAGCACGTTAATGAGAAATGCATGGGTCAGTGTTATGAAATGATGTGCTGAGACATGCTGTGTGGAGGTGAAGTAATGGCACAAAGAAGAAGAGTTATAGTGGGAGAAATTTAAAATGTTCTGCCTCAAATCTCAATAAATCTCAACATTATTTTATTTTTGATTGAATAGTGTTTGTAGACCAAAATTTTCTCATATGGTTTTTGTCAACGTTCTATTTTTACTGACAAAAACTAAACTGAAGTTAAATAAAATGAATCCGTGATTACTAACTATGGCTAAAAGTACATATATTTTTGTCGACTGATGCAAACTAAGCAAAAATGAATGAAATGGACAAACGGAGACTAAATCCAAGCTTCCCCTTTTCAATCACAGCCACAAACCAGACACAAGCTCTGCAAAGAAGCAAAGCAATTTAGTTTAAAAAAAAAGTACATATATGCTGAAAGTAGCATTTTCCTCTACTTAAAGGCACAGTGCGGCACCTTTTAAGATAAAAACATGATTTTTTTAAATTTATTTATTTTCATTTTGGATGGTTTTACTACTCTAGAAATGTATAAAAACCTGTGTCCTTGTGTGAGCGGGCTTACATCTCCATAAACCTGATTAGAGCTTTTTTTTTGCCAGAATATTCCACATTATGGCATAAAAGTGATCTATCTTCATAGAGATTGTTGTTAGGTGGTTTAACAGGTGACTTTCCAAAACGTTACATACTGTACTTTTAGAATTAAACACATTTTAAAATACCTACATTGTTTTGATTTGAATCCAAAGACAAACTAGATTGAAATTGATTGTTAAAATGAACACTGAGCCTTTAAACAGTTAATATATGAATAATTATATAAATTATACTTCCGTAACCAGACGTTCCCGTCCACTTTCAAGCTCCATTACTGAACGCTTTACATCAATAATGCACATGTAGCAATATAAGTACTTTTAGAGAACAAAGATGCACGTTTGAAGTACATGGACTCTGAGTCAATCACCAGCTCTTTGGTCAAGGGCACAAGTGCAGACTTCAGTCTCTCCATTTGTTTCAGAGAGATGAAAAGCTGAGACCATTATCATGACAATTAACAGTTCAAAACAAAATGATTCGGTCTTTTGAATGGTAAAAAATCCAAAGCAAAGCATGTATAACAAAAAATAAATCCCATTAATTGCTAGAGGCTGATTTTGTGTTTTTTCAGGTATCATTTTGTTTTTTCTTAAAGGTGCAATATGAAACTTTTCTGGTGGGTGTCCTTCACTTGCTTGTCTCTATGGAGATGCTATTACTTTCCCTGGAACAAACACAAACACAATTTTTGAACTCATTTTGCCTCGGACACCTAAAACCTGGATTATACCCAAAAGCTAATACAATATTGAAAAGAAAAAAAAAAAGCTGCTAGAAATAGCCAAATGAAACACTTTGTAGTTAGTTTTCATCTTTGAGTCATTCAAGTTATTTATTTCAACCATCTACAACTCAAATGTTATCTTGAAAGAAGAAAAATAACAGAGTGCAAAGAAACAGTGCCCATGATAAATATTAAGACCTAAAAAGTATAATTCCATCAAGTTGATTTGGTAATTATAATCTTTAAAGTGAGTTTGTGATGAAATGACAGCATTATTTTTACATGATTATATATATTATTATAATTTAAATATCCCTTAATTCAGCACTTTTTAAAACCAAGCTAAAAAGGAGAGCTACATTTGTGAGGTTCTTGTTATTTGAAGGATGACTCTGGCGTGCACAGTGTGATTGAGGTCAGTGGAGGTGTGTGATGCCACATGCTGAAGTATGTGGGAGGCTGAAGGTGCCAGATGAGATGAAGAGCAGAGAGGACAGTCGCTGAGGCACAGATGTGATCTTACTGCTGATCCACTAAACTCTGAACACCGTCACACAAATGGGGAAGCAGAGGGGACTAGATTATGTAACAACGCTAATTTTACACATCATGGCTACAGGAGGCAGATGAGCCACCTTTGTGAAACCTCTGAAAATAGTTTGGCCAAAACAATAGATTCTGAAACACTAGGTGCATGTTTGTGAATATGAGGGTGTGTTCAGTATTACACATCAGCACATCTTCAATATTGATACTGAACCTGAAACTATATACCTAGATTAGATCAGGACTAAACTGTAACTAACAGGACCAAACTGGGTCCACAACAGGACTCCAATGTAGGACCAAATAACATGTGCACACAAAGATTTTGTGCATGTCCAGATGACTACTTCTGAAACCACAAAGGAATGTTATGTGTTAAGGAACAGGCGTATGATTATATTTTTATTTTTATTTCGGTGACTAGTCACATTTTCAGAACTACACTGTTTTGATTTTTCACCATTGGGAAAATGTATTTGATGTAATAGCCCCTAATATTTTGAGTTTAAGATGTTTATTGTCATTGTCAGTGAACAAAATTCACAAACTGCTTCAGTGATAAAACAATCAATGTAAGCTGTGACAAAATAGAGTGTGTGAATAAAACAGTTATGTAAATTCTGAATGTAAAGAAAAAAAAAGTTGGTATAATGGAAGTCAATGAGGGGAATAGTGGTGCCAAAAGGACATGTTTTTGCACCACGTTGTCACTAATATTTCACATGTCCAAGACTGCAATTAAATGTGAAAAGAAATTCAGCCTATGTTCATGTTTTATTTTTACCATCTCTGTGACTTGATAATAAAATCTTTACTGTTTTTATTTCAAATTATCAGTATCAGTGTCATTCAGTAGTTTTAGTCAGAACTTGAATGGATCAACAGATACTATATAAGATAAGAAAGTTTGAAAAATATATATATATTTTTTGTAGTTTTTTTTTTATTTGCAGCCATCAAAGGGTGTCAACAGAACATGGATATTGATTGGATAAAAAGTGTTATATTATCTCTCTCTCTCTCTCTCTCTCTCTCTCTCGCTATATATATATATATATATATATATATATATATATATATGTATATACATATATATACACACACACACACATATATATATATTATAATATATACATATAATGTATGTATTTATTATTTTATATATTATTATTATTATTTTTTTTAAGATATCAGATATCGACATATCTCTAATACAGTAGAAATTATGGCCAATTTAAGCGTGAAAAATGACAAAAAATGCAGTAAAGATCACAGATCACAAGGGTTTGATGGGCAAAAGCATTTGTCATGATGAATGAGAAGATACCTGCATAACCAAGTCTCAGACACATCCAAAAGCTTGAGAGAAACAGGACACAAGAACATTCACGAAGCAAATCTGACTAACTGTGACCCAAAATATCCAGGTTGTCAAGGAAACAGAGACAGAATCTCCACATGAATTTATGCTGAAAAAATAGAGGAAGAACTGTCTTTTGCCACTGACCACTGCCCTTTCAGTGACATCTGGGCGCTTGTAACGTGCTCCTGACACATAAACATCACCAGCTCTGGGAACAAGGTCAAACCACACATATAATGAGAGGGCTAAGTCAAAGCTCAAGGTTAGTGAAAGGCCAAAAAAATATTGGAAAGTTTGTTGAGAAATGCACATCAAGGGAAAATTGTGGTCAAAGATGGAGCTACAGTCAGTGAAGTGTGAATAATGTGCGACTTCTCGGCGAAAACCATTGACATTTTGAAGGCAGCATTGTGTTGGTTCTATTCATTTTCTAATGATGTATCTTCATGCCATGTACAGGGAATCTATAATGCCTTTGTGTGACTGTGGGACATATTGATCACTGCTTTCCAGACAGTGAGTCAAAAAGCTGAAACAAATAAGAACCATAATTATATGCATACTTACTATTTAGAGCAGAAAGATTGATTGCAAGTTGTGTACTTTTTTTACTTGAAAATTAGTCTCTTATATGTAATGTCTTATGTAATTTTACAGCTGTTTTTATTTTTTTCCTTGTTTATTTTGTCATAGTATTCATTAATTCATTCATTCATTCATTTTCTACCGTTTGTTCCCGTTAGGGGTCGCGGGTGACTGGAGCCTATCCCAGTGACTTTGGGCCTTAGGCGGGGTACACCCTGGACAGTGGCCAACTCGTCACAGGGCTGACACAGAGAGACAGAGACATTGACAGACAACCATTTACTCTCACACTCATACACTACGGGCAATTTAGAGTTTCCAATTAACCTGAACACAGTCATGTCTTTGGACGGTGGGAGGAAGCCGGAGAACCAAGAGAGAACCCACGGTAACACAGGGAGGACATGCACACTCCACCCAGAGAGATCGTGTGATGTTGGGGTGGTCCGGGATTCGAACCCACGATCTCCTTGCTGAGAGGCAGAAGCTCTGGCCACCGTGCACCCCGTCATAGTGTTCAGTCCCAGATATTGGCCATTGACTTATTTTCTCTTTGTAAATGCTACTTTTACGCAACTGTTATTTTAATTCCTACATTAAGTAGGTTATTTTTTAAAGATAATTGGTAATAAGTACATGAACTCTCATTAGAGTCCATTTGTGGTGATTTCCACTGATTTGTCTGTTTAGCTTGCCTCTCTTGTCTGTACATTTGTAATTTTAGTTTGACATGTTTATTCTAATTGAATTTGAATGTTTGATTTTTATTTTTTTTCTATTAGCAATGTCATTACACTCTATGAGGATAATATTTGTTAACATTTCCAGGAATCCAATTAAGTCCTTGAAATGTATTGTAAATTTTCACTGGGGGACCAGTAGCGAGATTTAACCCAAATGAGCGCGTAATTGCAGTGTGTGTTTCCTGTTTCCCTTTTAGCCCTAATGCTGGAGGACATGTGTTCAATGGAAGACACAAAGCCTCCATTACAAGCCAGAGTTGTCCAGGAATCACTATTACGCACAGGGATTAGTCATCTGCGAGACAAGAGCCAAGAGGGACCTGTCGCTGTCCATGGTACTAAGGACAGTTTTCTATTTTAAATACAATACTGCTAAATGTATCTTTTAGCTTTAACTCTGTTGTGCTCTTATCTCTTAAGCCCAATTTCTTACCAGTAGAGGCAACCATTCTGTACTAAGTGAGTAGACATGCTTTTTAAGTTTTTTAAAAAAAAAGTATGTATATGTTTGTAGAACATGGATGTTGACAGCTATCATTTCTTTGTCAGTTAAGAAAGTGGGGGTAGGCATTTATACATTTTACTTCACCTTACTCCTTTTGGGTACCAACTTAATTTGTTCATTATCAATGGTCTGATGAAGTTGCTCAAATTAAAAAAGAAAGAAAAACTGCCTCTACAGGAGCATATTTTACAGTGTAATTGTGAGATCTTATTTGAGTTGCCTCAGAAATTATTACCTTGACCAGAAAGATAGGCCTCAAGATACTACATAATAGAGGAAGCTTCCTGTTGGCTTGATTTAATTATCATGCCGGACACTTGAATGCCCTGTTAACATATTATTGTCTGTTTTCCACACGTAATAGATACAGCGCCTTTTTTCTCCATGAGGCTTTATGAGGCTTTCATATACAGATGAATAACATTTCCATTAGAATAGGACCCAGGATTCATTACTTGTGATAATGGCGTCGAAGAGGAGCTATCTGTAATGGACTTGACATTTTGGTCATCCCTCAGACTCATTTGCATCTCGGGAGCTTGTTGTTGCTTTGCATTTGAAATTAACTGAACAAAGCAACTTAAGTAAAAGCCTGGTCCACTTGGTGTGGTTTGAGCCTGTTCAGTGAGGTGCTTAATGTGGGCATTGTCATCTCAGTGAGTCGTGTTGAATTATTATGATCCCTGGCAGTGGCAGACTTAGCTATTTTGGGGCCCAAGGCAAACTTTTGTGAAGGGGCCCTCCTCTATGGGTCCCATTACAAAACGTTATATATTATAATTATATAATATATAATTCATTTATAATTCATTATGAATTATAATTCATTTATAATTCAAGTATAATTCATTTCCATAATCCATTTGATTTAACTCATTAATGTGATTTGAGAATAAACTGCATGTCTGTTCTTGATTAGAACCAATCACAGTAGCCATGTTTACATGCGCAAAATGTCTTTAATCTGATCATGAATCAGATTAGAATTTTACTGTGTACATGGACCCTGAAAAAAATAATCTGATTACGACACGCGTTTACATCTGTTATACATTTGATTGGAATAAATTATTTTTACATGCGCAGAATTGGCTAACATACCGGAAACAGTAGAAGAAGAACAAACTTCCGTTGTAAACAAACTTGGCTGCGTACGTTTTGGCTCGTAACATTTTTCTTCGTTGATTTCATGGTGTCGCGCGACAAAAGCCTCCTGCGATTTTGCGGCGCGACCGGCGCGGTGCGAATCCTGCGATTCTGTCGTGCGGCGCGACGCGACAAGAGCGACATTGCGGCGGCCGCAAAATCGTTTCATTCGCGTGACTGGGGCGAAGAAGGACGTAAACAAACCAAACGCATGATTGACCGAACAGACCCGAGCCCGCGCACGTGTAGAACCGTAAACTGAGTTCCGTGCAGAGTTTTATTGGCAGAATAAGCGCCTGACAGGGCTTCAAGTGTTTAGTGTTCAACCTGCACCAACGGAACGCCTCCTGTTCCAGAAGTGCCTGTCCCTCCGCTGACGCTGGCCCAATGATCCCTCTCCCTCGCTCTTTTCTTCAGCTTTTTGGGAGGGCATCCGTGGCTCTCTCTCTCTCTCTCTTCTCTGCTCCTGTAGCAGCCGCGCGCTTTTATTATGGTGCCGTCACATATTTTGATCACTTTATCGAGGAAAACAACACAGTGCTGGCTGCACACCGCGCTCCGCGGAGCGCATGTTACACACGTGACACCACACGTGCTCGTCTCTGCCTTAAGACCGAGCCCACATGGCCCAGGTCCGCGCCCAGCCCGACAACAGAGCGGAAAATGTGGTCCCGAACGCCCGCTCCCAGGAATCTAAACTCTAGCAGCAGGTCAGCTGTGCTGGTCGCGCTGGTCGCTGACGTAACAGACATGCGCAGAGAGGATTCTGTGGCGTGTTTACATTAATAATTTTTATTTCGATCAGGCTTTTAATCCGATCACATGTGTCCATGTAAACGTGGCTAGTGACTACACCATTCAGCTCTCCCTTTATAGCACTACCACATGCTGTATTCAACACTATATTATGACTGACTCAAAGGTGGCTATTATACCATTATTACCATATCATGTACATCCTCTTCGATATCCGTCAGTGTCACGTTGTTTATGTTAGACGTGCTGGTCAAAGGCTGATGAGTCCGGGACTCGGCCCAACAGTTCGACATCAGCGGGTGTTGACACGGAGTGTGCGGGCTGGTGCTCTTCACCTCCCTCCTCTTCCCTACTGTCGTCCGGGGCCACCGGCTCATTAACAGCTACTGTTGTTGACACCGTGAAAAAGTTTGTTAACTTAGGTAGCGTGGCTACATATTTACTAGTTTGCTCGCGTTTTTTGCGTTTTTCTGCGCCGCTTGGATAAGTCCGCTTCATTTCTCGTCTTGTGTTGTCTTGTTTTGCTACCTGAGGTTACCGCCTCTATTCAACACAGCGCCATAGACGTAACGATGATGACGAAGAGGAACAGTCCATTATCGTGTTGAGTGGAGGGGTGTCCACATTATGCATGTGTTGCGATTTTGCGTTTCAGAACACTTTTGTGAATGCCGTTTTAATTTCCTCATTGTACACACAACGAAAACAACTGGGAACGATGATTGCGGGGAGGGAGGTTGTCGGGGGCCCCTAGTAGTAGGGGGCCCAAGGCATGTGCGGCCCCTTGCCTAATGGTAAGTCCGCCACTGATCCCTGGATCCCTGGATGTGTACGGAATCAATTAAATCTTGTTCTATTACAAAATGGTCAACAGTCATACAAAAAGAGGCCTTTACCACCTTCACCTCGTCAATGCCTGATCTCGTCTGATCTCAGAAGCCAAGTAGGGTTGGGCCTTGTTAGTCCTGTCCATAGGAGACCACTGAATATTGTTTGTACATTCTGTTGTTGTGTCCTGAGGCCAGACACTTCACACACATATGAATGTGGTGATTGAGTGATTGGTGGATGATGGTGTAGATTGTCATTCTCTATTGCATCAGTCTATCCCCAGGGCAGCTGTAGCCACACTGCAAGTGTGGATTAAGTAATGTAAAGCTTTTACTGACCAAAAAAACACTATGTAGTGTCACCCTATTTTTCTCCTTGTTAAATAAAGGTTCATAAATAAATAACTATAAATCATATGCATTTTTATTATAGTGTCAAACAAAAACAAAAATGTGGTAAGACATGTCTTTAAATGTGTAAGTTGAGGTTTTAACACAAATGTCAAATTAATCACAAAAGTTTCGGAATATTGCGGTACCTTTTACCCTTATTTGAGTTTACACATTTTTTTTTTTTTAATCAGCTCTTTCTGTAGCCTTTTTTCCCCCAATAAATGTTGTGTATTTTAGAATGATTAAGACTGTTGCCATAGCGATTAACAATTTAAAACAAAATATTAAATCTTTTGAAGAGAAAAGGTTTAAAAATGTTGCACAGAACAGGAAGCTAGAGCCAATGAATACTCAATATTCACATTTTGCAAATCTTCAGAGCAGCATACATGATATGATATATATTGTGATATATTGGCCACCTCTAGTCAGATTTCCTTCATCTACAAAGGAAACCTGCATGGAAACTGAATTTTTTTTTTTTTTTTTTTTTTTTTTTCAGCATTCAAAGAAAACAGCAGTGGCATGCGGTTTTGTCTTTAAAACTGTGGAAGAAGACGTTTGCTCCACATGGGTCATGCATTTTAGATAATCAGTTCTCTCTTTCACTTCCTCTGTCATTTGGTGCAAAAACTGAGGCTCTTTCATCAGCGGCTGTACCATGAATATCAATATTTTTTGTCAACCATCATTGGATGATGGTTTACTGAAGTTTACTGAAAAATAAAACCGGTGTAGTTTTCGCAATGTGCAAGCTTTTCTTTACAATATGCACAATGCATGTGGCAGGAGGATGACGAATCACAAAATAATACAAGAGGAAAGATGACAGGTTTGTGTAGCCAGGTTTATCCAAAACATTTTTTAGTGTGCATAAATGGAGAGAAGAAAAACTGCAGGTCAAGGCTCTTACCCTCGAAGCTGAGTTTCAGACTGAGCTGATGCTTTTCAAGAGTCTACAGACACCTGACTCTTTGTTCCTTACCAAAAAAGAAAAGAAAAAAGAAAAACATACACAAGCAACTGGGAAATAAAGCAGGCGCAAGCAAGGAAAGTTTATATAGTATCTGCTAAAATGCTCTCACTCATAAACACATAGATAAATCTACCCCAATACTGTGCATTACTAAGTGGCGATAGGTCTAGCAGCACCCTGCGGTTAGCATTGTCTGAAGAGACATCTCCAGAACTGTAGAGTGATTGGGCTCAGTCCTATCCCTTTGAACTGTATAAGCAATGAGCAATAAATGTGCAAACATCTTTCTTAGAGTCACAAGCTATGAATAAATGAACACTGGATGTGTTAGTTTTTTGTGAAGGAGCCTCAGGAGTGTTGCAGGTTACATTATTAAATCCGTAATACCAATTTCATGGCCACACATGAACACAGTCAACTATAATAGCATTTTCTATTATAATGTAACACAAGCAATAACTGGATGTACAGTCCTTCTGTGATTGGAGGCCACAGAGCAAAGATAACAAAGGTAACAGCGGGATTTGAGGCAGGTTATTATTAGACCTGCTGCTGTAAAAAAAAACACAATGTGATGGTACAAGGCACTCTGACAACACATCATTTAGTGTGGATTATATTTAGTTCCAACTAATTGGTTCCTTGGTCTCAGTGGATTCAGTCACCTGTTGAACAGTCTCTGACAGGTGACACCTCATTTGGAACTAACTAGTGAAAAATAGTGCCATGGATTAGGAACTGATGTGTATAAAAGTTCTAAATCTTTGTTGCCATCTAGTGGTCGTTTCTATTGCCTTTATAATGCTGTGTAGAGCACTTTGGGCAGATGGTTGTTTTAAATATGCTGTATAACTTGACTTGACTTGACTTTACATCTGTGCCTTTGAACAACAGAAACTGGACTATTGATCACATATGCATTTTATTAATATTAAATATGTACAAAAAACACAGCTGCAACAGAATTTAATTAATTATTAGTGTCCTTAATATAAATTGTGAAATCCCATCCCAAAATCCATGCTGTCTTTAGTTAATAAATCTGATTTAAATACCATGCACACAAAACTTGAGATTTCAAGTAAAACTGGGAGAATACTTTTTTCACTTTAATCACTAGCTGCAATAATTCTCCTCTCGCATATTTAAAACGTTAAGGTCCATAAGGTCTCTTGCTGTTCAACATCAACAGAACTGAAATAAAACAATATGGACAAAGTAAGCACATATTCACACAGAATTACATTAACCTCATGCACAGACAAAAATACCTTCCAGCGGTTTCCACACTCGTTACATAAGACAAATGTGGTCATGGGCTCATCAGCGCTGCGTGTCTGCACCTGAACAGAAACATCTTATTTACAGCAAACGGATGATTCTGAGCTCCATCTACTTCATCGATTACTGTTTACGCACTGCAGTAAATGTAGCAGGGACAGTGAAATAACTCAACATGATTCAATTTGGAATCGACTTTAAGACAGAGGCTGTAAATCAGGAATGTCCAAACGTTTATAATGGAGCACTGCAGGCCAATAATGAAACATATACAAAGCGGGGATGTTGGTAAATACAACGGCTGTGTTTACATGCACACAAAAAATCTGAACCTCATCAAATTATGGAAGTGTCATGTAAACAGTCTGATGTGAGTAATATGAGTCCCCTCTGATTGTTCACACTTGTGCAGGTTTTGACAAGGAAAATTATACAAAAAATGGCAAACAATGGCAAAAAAGGGAATTTTTTAAAGTTGAAAGAGTAATTTTAAAATGAATACATTCAAAGTTCAACAGTTACGCTAAAGCTGTTTCCATGAACGGAAAATGTACTTCCTGTTGAGCTCCAGTGATACAAGAATACTATCTGAGAGTTAACAGTATCACAAAAATAAGTAGTAAAAGTAAAAGTAGTAGTGTCTGAGTACAATTACACAGTGGAGATACCTGGTTGTAGGTGCAGTTCTTCTTCTTGCACTTTCCACACTGCAGGAGGTCCGTTGTGGTACCACCTGTTTTGGCCATCTGGTGCTCCCGGATTGCCTCCTGGGTCAGGACATTCCTCAGCTGTTTCAACTCATCACTGGCCATTTCCTATACAAAACAAACAAAATCAGAAGAGATTAAGAGCACAACCAAAAGAGTAACGAAATGAAAAGTGTTTGTCGCGTCATGCACCTCTGCTGACATGGAGGCAATCCGACTCAGCTCAATGTTTCCCGCCAGGACATTTTTGCGAAGTCCAGGGTTTTTAGGGTCCTTTAAATTGCTGATTCGACTTCGCACCCTATTTTTATATTTCATGTCAGTGGCCTTTATCTCTTGGTAAATATGTGCAAACCCAGTCAAGAAGAAGAAATAATATAATAATATCCACCATCATTATCATAAATACACCACATATGACTTTAGCTGTCATTAAAAGGATATGATCTTCAATTTCTACTGCCATGCTATCACAGTTGACTCCAAATTCCTTATAATCGTCTACAAAGCAAATAAATCATTATATCAACATGTGTTAAAAATGAAACAGTGCAATTTTGAGTCGAGCAAAGTAATGGTCTTACTGTCCGTGCGCAGGGCAGCCGCGATCATCTCAACGCATTTGTCTCTGACTGAGTCCCCAGTGGACAGATGAGGGGACAAAGGGCAACCGGACGTCCCAAAACCAGGGGACAGGGGGCTGGTCGGTGTCGTGGGGGTTTTAGGGACATCACCCTTGCTTTTTCTGCTGTTAACATTCAAGATGCGAGACTTTTTAAAACAATACTTTTTGTCTAATGTTATTGTTTTGGAGTTTTATGTGTTTAAATAGAAAACATAACAAAAGTAACAATGCACATAAATAGAATGTAGTGGTGTGGTGGATTTCCAGGACAACAAAATTATGTTTTTGGCTGCCACCATCCCAAGCTGTAGTGGCAAGTCACCACATGTGAGTCCTAGATTGTCTGAGGAACATCCAAATATGGCTAAGTTGTGGTGTGGTTTAATGTCTCTGGAATAATACTTGAAAAGTTATTTGAAAATGGTGCACCAAAAAGCAAATAATTGGAGACAACAAGAACAAAAAAGACTCATTTGGCAGAGGCACATTTGTTGCACTGAGAAGACTTGGAAACCCTTTATATTCATTTTTGTTTTTGAATAATGCAACCCATGAATCACTGTCATACAATAATACTATCTATCTATAGATTTTTCCACTAAACACCATAGTCGAGAAACATTTGATATCACTTACCTGTCATTGCTGTCGGTGGAGGGCTTCCTGTGTGGAGGTCCAGACTGAGCAGAAGTTTTAGATCCATGTGACTCTCTCCTAAAAAAAGACATTCACGTACAACATCATTAACCAACCAAAAAAGATAACGTCAGAAGTGGTTCGGTTTACAAAATAATTACCTTTCACTACTCAGTTTCTTTGCTGGAGGTGAGCTGCTTCTCTTTGAATCGGTCGACTCTCGCCTTTTGAACAAATGGGTTTTTTTATGTTTTACTTTAAAATGATCAATTTATAGACCCTTTAAAAATGTGTAAACAAAAACATTATACATTTCAAAATGGAGGCAACTGGAAGCAAAAGTGAAGAGGAACCTAATGTGGTTTCAATGGAGAAACTTCAATCATCAACAGAATATTGCAAAAGATATGAAAAATGAAGGTAGTTTTGGCAAAGAAGAACCAATCAGACACATGTGAATGAGATCAGAGACTGGTTTAAAGACACTTACCATTGTATTTTACATCACTTGTTTATTTAATAGGCAATGATTATGATGAGCAAAATCTTGATTTTTAGTTTTTACTGGACAAATTCTCACACTCACAATAGTTTTTCATTTAATCTACATATATAATACATACTTTACCACAAATTCTACCGCCTGTGAAGCTACAATTTGGATGCTACAAAATTGTATATTCTCCATCCTTAACGATAGAGAAGCAAACTAACTGACATTTCAGCTTTGGAAATTTCAGATTGTTGCTTACATTATTAATATAAAGACTTAAAATGAATACTATTGAAATCTGATGTCAGTTAAACATCGAATGTGTGTAATGGTCTACTTCACTCTGCCTCAAGTCGCCTCAATGAATCTGATGACAGAGTATTTTAAAGGGTCTATAGTTAATTACTGTCATACCTGTCAGATTTAGAATCAGTGGAAGGGCGCTTTTGGGGATGAACAGGCTTGGAATCACTTGACTCCCTCCTGAACAATAAAACACATAGAGTTATGTTAAACTTCAAACACACTTTTCATGGCATGCAATTATGCACTGTTTTCCTTCATTTTGGCACACCTTTGTATCTCTTTCTTTACATCCTCACTGGACTTTTTCAGAAAATCGTTTGAATCAACCCTGACAAAACAAGAAATGTGACCAACTTTGAAAGCACCAAGGCCGCCTCACCACAGAAACAATATTTGATGGGAACTACGTGCTACATTTCACCGGCATGCTTCATAAACTACACACTCTACACATGCCAACCTTTCTCTCTTGGTCTCTCCTGAATGCTTTTTATTAGACACTTTGCTTTCAGACGACTCTTTCCTGCAAGAACAACAGTTCTTTGTTGTAGTGTTCGCAACACAATCATCTTAACCAGAGGATTATGGTTTACAAATGAAAAACTCAAGTGTTAAGGTCACAGGCACTGCCTCCACGGCAAATAACTGATGTTTAATTGTTGAAAATTTCTTATCTGGACCTTTTAACCTCGACCGACATCTTCTTCTGAGTTGATCCCTTCACCTCTGAAGACTCCTTTCTGCTACGCACAATCACAAAATTTCACTTTTCTGAATTTGTGCGAACATTTCAGCGCAGAAAAACACCGTTAACTCTGACCTTTCCTTCTTCCCATCCACAGACGGGCGTTTTGGGGGCGGAGGAGGGTGAAGGTGGAGGGGCAGAGGAGGCAGAGGCGCGTTTGGATCAGGAGGCTCTTTTCTGAAGGACATGACGAGCTTTGTTTATCATGATAATCTTTGACACACTTTCACGGCAGAGGCATGCAGGCTCACTGACCTTGCAGGAGGGGGATGGAGATGGAGTGGAAGGGGGGCAATAGGAGCATTTGGGTCTGCAGGGAACTTCCTATTATGACACATGTTTAAGTTACACACTGGATTAACGGAACACTGTTAAAGCCCATACAGGAACGGACCTCTTAACCTCCAGTGAAGGCCGTTTGAGCACAGGCAACGTGGGTTTGGGGACCTCTGAATGTGAGTGTTTGTGGGACTCTTTACTGTCTTTTCTGCACAAACATAGTATGAAAGATTTTAGAATTATTTCCTATCTACCATTCATGTTAAATGTCTTGAACACAACATAAAATCACAACAAACGTTGGGGTAAGGAAAACAACACTGCATCATGCCATAGTACAGTGGTTCTAAAACTAAACTAAATCCACATACAACATAACAAAATATTTGACCTTCCAGGTACCACCACCGGATTATTTGTAGGCTAAACAAGGTCTCAACCAGGTCTAAAAAGAGACAACACTTATTTTATTAGTTATAAACCAGGACTACGCTAAGGACAGAAATTCAGCAAATATTTGAACAGTGGAGGAATCCGTGCATCACCAGAATGAGCTTGTGCACCACAATTAAGAAGCATGCCACGGCAGACTGCAAACTGATGTTAGGCTGGAAAGAGCAGCTAGCAGCAGTTCTGATAAGTAAAGTAATGCTCAAATTCATGAAACATACAATTCTTTTAGACTTTCTTTAAGTAAAAATATGCTCTAAAATTGTTTCAGATGTGTCAAACATGCACTAAACAGCCAGATGTTACACCGTAGTAAGGGAAAGGCAAAACATCCAAAGACCACAGGATAATTGGAAATGTGTTGTGTTTTTGACATTCGGTGTTATTGTAAAGTAACACACGCAGACTAAAGGATCATCCATGCAGTTTGAGCCTTTTGTCCATGCTGTTGACCTGTCTTTCTTGGTGTCTAAAGAGGGGCGTTTGATTGGTTTTGCAGGAAG
This sequence comes from Rhinogobius similis, assembly GCA_019453435.1. Taxonomy (NCBI): domain Eukaryota; kingdom Metazoa; phylum Chordata; class Actinopteri; order Gobiiformes; family Gobiidae; genus Rhinogobius; species Rhinogobius similis. The sequence continues at coordinate 22,660,402 of CM033626.1, read as the reverse complement.
AGGAGGTCGTACGGGTCGAGGAGGGGACGGGCGGCGAGAGGGATACAAAATACTGCTGTCCAAAACACTTTTTCTGAAATGAAATGCAACGGACAGATCTAAACAACAACATTTGCTACAAATGAGGCAGAGCTTACACTTTTCTAACCTTTCAAAAAGTGGTTTGTGAACTTCAGCCGGTCTCTCTCTGTGATGCCTGAACTCCTCACGACCCTTTCTCATGTCGTCTATAGAGCTGTGCTTCTTTGAGACTTCAGGATGTCTGTCTTGCTTCTCTTCCTCTTTTTTTATAACTTTATGTTCTTCTAAACGCCTTTCCTTCTTTTGATCTGGTCTGAATTTTTCAACATGAGGGTCAAGTGAATGTTTTGGTCTTTTACCATCTGCCTCCTGCTGATGATGTTCCTCGGCTCTCTGTCTTTTCACTTCTTCGTGATGCTTCTCTTGTTTGATTGGAGCTGGATGAGACTCGCTCAAAGGCGATGCTATGGGCCTTTCAAGTGTGTGAATCTTTTTTGGTTTGTGCTCGTTATCAAGTTTTTCCTTCTTGGTCGTATCAGAGGGTTTTCGGTCTGTGTCTAACTCGTGATTTATGTCCAGCCTCCTGGGATTAACACATTACATTTTATGTATTTTATTAGAAATTATTACAAAAAAAACAAATATAAACTATGTTTCTATTTGAAGCTTTTTGTTGTTGTTGCAACTTAAAAACCCTTTAAATGAGAGTCAAAATAGACATGATAATTACATGATCATATTTGCAGTTAACACAGATCTCCCTTTCCACAGCCCACACCAGTGCAGCTGTGGCTACAATAGTATCATTACTAAAGTGGAGTGAATGAATAACGCACATAACTGAAAAGCAATGTTAAGTCTCCAAAACATTTCTAAGAGTAATGCATTGTTATTATTAATGCATTATTGTTATTCCAGCTTAACATTTTCTTGATAAAAAAGCATAAATAATTTGCACAGTTGTTGCTTGTAGCAGTCAAAATATCCACAAAATGCTCATTGAAAGTGTGAATATTGTGTAGATTTATGTTTTAGTGCTTAGTACCATGGTCATGATAGTTCTACTCCTTCTACAGGAACTACAACCTTTATTGAAAGTGCACATTCAAGTTTTGCAAGTTTTCACATTTTATACAACGAATATTTATTCTTTACTTCATACTGACAAATGTGGCTCTGACCTGAGTCTCTACTTCAGTGGACAGTACTGACCTGCCGTGGCTCTGACTGGGAGAGCTGAGCGGAGGAGACTCAGCTCTGTCTGACTCCAGCCCATTCTTGTGTTCAGATGATTTCTCATTGTTCCCAGATTCTGTGATTCAAATGAACAAACTGTTCATTTATAACATTTACAACATAAACAACAGCTGCAGGATTATCATTGATCCATTACCCAGAAGTCTTTTCCAGTCTTTGATAAGGAATTTGGCCAGAGCGATGACTTCCTCATCTGTGCAGTGCTTCCTGATTCCATTTACAGACATGCCGATCCTGGTTTCCTGCGTATAATATGCATTACACACATTTAATGTGTTTTAACAATGTGTCTCATAATGTTACTGACACTTGGTTGATGGAGCTGTTCAGTTTGCTCATTACCTGGAGAAGCTTAAGAGTCATGTTGAAACTTTTGAGTTCCTTCAACAAGTCCAGGGCTCCGTCCTAAACACGAACAATCAACACAACAACAACAATAATAATAATAAATACTATACACTTAATGCCGGGCATAAAATTATGTAAATTATGTGTAGCAAGTGTTACTGGTTCTTGTGGACTTAAAAAAAATTTTTTTTTTAAGTCAATTGGTTTTTATATATCAAAAATATATAACACGTATTGCATGAGTTTTGTCTCTTTAAACGTTTAAAAGTTTAGTTGGTACGTAGTCTCCGTCTACAACATTCTAGCGCCATGAAAGCGTCCACTTTGCACTTTCGCTCTAAACACAAACACGGTGTTACACACGCGCAATCTGCCTCTGCGTGCGAGAAGAGTGCTTTACTGTTTGAGGAAAATGCAATGCAAACAAAGAAAGATGAAGTCAAGTTTTGACTTGTCCAGAAAATCTTTGCAAAGTTGCAATGGCTGTGATACTAAAGTTGAGCGCAGCACGAGCACAAGCACACAGCGAACACCTGTTGCACATTTGTTACAGCTCCATTACACCCTGAACAACCGACCACGCGCCACTGCACGGTGTATGAGCTAAACACACACGAAAAACAGATTTACTTCATCAGTAGCAGTATGTAGAAGTAATAATGACTATGGGCCTTGAACCCGACACGCGGTGGTGGGACGGCGCGCCACCTGCGGGTGTCAACATAACGTACAGTCTCACCGTGTTATTTCTAGACACCATCTTGTCCAGCTTTTTGGCAATCCGGATGAGGTCTTCCTCCCGCGTCATGGCTGCATTTAATCAACTTTAAGGGTAATCTGCCTTTAAGAGATGATTTACGTGGTAAAATTGAAAACGGTGTAAAAAAGTTGGCACGAGAGGCAGGTTGGACTTTACGCACACGACGCACTCCATTCGGCGGAGGCGTGTCTTCACGGCGCTGCCCCAGCTGACCACTCGACACATGACAACAACTAAATATAGTGCAGTAGTAGACAAATGCCCATACAGCCTTTTGATAATAAATCAAACATGCATTTCAGCAGTGACTTATGCAATACTTTTATCCGAAAACTCTGCCACAATGCCACAAATTACATAATGTTTTATGTTTACAACTGTGTAATAAGAAATTGTGGCCTGGCTCTATCTTCTGCACTCTATGAAGGTCACTGTCTAATAATTAAACTCATCTGAAGGCACCAGTTCACTAGGCTATACTCGTATTTACTCACAGATCCAGCAGCAACTGATAAGTGCCAGTGACACGACGTCAACTAAAATATCAGACAAGATGCAAACGAAATTATACGTTTTTAACAATTAATTCCTTGTCCAGGCATGCTTCCATCTGCAAGTGCATGAGAAAAATAACAGTTATTTTGGTAATGTCTAAAGCTCTCCGATAGAGGGAGCCATAATATAAGCCAAGGCCGCACTGAGCTGTGCAGCTTTGTACACAAATTAATGAATAGAATGTTTTATTAATATCGTGTTATCAGTATTCTAATGTCTAGAGTCCAAACTGGTCTGAGCCAAATCAGGCTTGTGGACAAATTTTATTGACCCTGACTTTATCAATATCATTATCAATCAATCATTATCAAGTGACTTAACTGCCAAAAGGGTCAGATAATAGGCTTGTGATAGTCTAAATTATAGCAACCAATTGAGAAAAAGGATTTTGCAATTATTATTCTTTGGACATTAAGTTTCTACTGATACCCAAAAGATTCTAATGAACTATTCAGTGTGGAGGTCAAATAAACAAATTAACCTAAACATACAGTATATCAGTACTTTTCCCTCAAAGAAAAAGTAGTGACAACCCAAATCATTGCCTTTCATACACCCAAGGCTCATTTAACCATATTAACATCTATATATCTATATATTCTATCTGTGCTTGATGACTTCAGTTACATTATAGGAATTTCTATTTAGCTGTTGCTAAACTTGGTCCAACATTAAGTGGAAATAGGTCACCACAGGCATTAAAGTTTGGATTAGATTGAAACAAGTGCATGTAACTTTTTTCTTCTCCCCATAGAGATGTTAATGCTCTGCAGGCTCTACAGTGTGGCTTCAAAGTCTTTCTCTAACACTGTATGATAACTATACCTTTAATAACAAAGACTTGGAATATTTCAGGCTTAGTAACGACTTAATTAATACCCCAACCCTAACTTCTAAAGTAGATACTTAATCTGAATCATTCTTAATAAACTATTTGTTCATATGAATTAAGTTTTTGTTCATGGTTTATTAAAATTAAAGTGTATTAAAATTGCAAAAATGTATCTTATCGTATTTATTCAATTACAGGTGCTTTTATTGATAAATATTTTTATTGCCACACTGTGGGGCATCTCCATGGAGACAAGCAGGTGCCGGACCCTCCAATAGAAAAGTTACATAGCACACCTTTAAATGCCCCTTAACCCCAGAATGGAGGAGACAATGTTGTTTTTCACAAGGGGATTTGAGGAAAACTGTGCTAATGACAGCAGGTGAAAGTACACACTCAGATCTTGTCTTGAGTAAAGAGTCTTATCTCTTACAGCTCTTACACAACAGAGTCTGTGAAGTCTGGCAGCAGCGGAGAGCTCGCCAAGTGGAGAAGTGGGGCAGTGCACGGAGGAAGCAGGACAGAGGAAGAGTAGAGGATCACCACTGAGTTCCTTTAAATCCATTGACAAAAACAAATAAATAAGGATGAAAAGGGCTTAAACCTCAAGTAACCGCCTTAGACAGCCTTGATACTTTTTTGTCATCCTGTTCCTTCTATTAACTCACACTAAGTGTTGAGTCATATGTAAACAATTTTTTTAGATTAATTCCTACGTATTATGTCATCTTCTTTCATCAAAAATCCAAAATTTGCTTTGGATCAAGATAAAAACATAGAAAATAGTGCTCATCTAAAGTCAACATTTCATTTTTTATACATTCAAAATAGCTGATTATTATAGCCTTGTAATTTTTATCACAATAATACAGTTATTATAAATATTTATTTTATTTGGCAGAGAGAGTGCATTGTAACGAACACACACGAGACTATGCATTTACAGAGACATAAACACTTGACGCAAAGTGGGTGACATGTCTTGCCCAAGGACACCATGACATGGCCCTGAGCGGAGTTGGTGGAGCGCTCCATCTCATTATAGTAAAGCTAAATGTTGTTAATACCAGTGGAGCAGTTGTGTAGTACATTTTTCTGCATTTTTCTGCATTACACTTATATAATATTTATTTCCTTTGTGTATATTTGAACAATTAAAAAAAAAATCATTTCACACAAAACTCCAGAAATGGGCCAGACAAGATTATTGACACCCTTTCAAAATTCTGGGTAAATAACTTACTTTAAGCATGTGATGTACATTTAAACCCACCTGGGGCAAGTGACATCTGAAAGCAGAGGAGCAAAGGAGAGCAGTTGACTCAGTCTTCATGTTGTGTGGCTGTGTGTGTCGCACTAAGCACTGAGAACAGAAAGAGGAGAAGAGAACTGTCTGAAGACCCAAGAACCAAAACTGTGGAAAAATCTCAACAATTTCAAGGTTACAACTTACAAGTCCATCTTTTGCATCGTTTTCAACCTGTGGCACTATAGCTGATCTCTGGATGTGGATGGAAGAGAAAAACTGATGAAAGTTTGCAATGCAGGATAAGCAGCACCAAGTTCCAAAGAAATTCAAGCTGTCCTGCAGGCTCAGGGTGCATCAGTGTCAGCGCAAACTATCTGTGGAAATTTGAATCAACTGAAACGATATTGCAGGAAACTGAGGCAGACTCCATAAAAAAGCAAGACTGCAGTTTGCCAAAATGTATGTGAGCAAGCCAAAATCATTCTGGGAAAACGTGTTATGGACAGATGAGACCATAGAGCTTTTGGGTAAAGCACATCATTCTACTGTTTACCAAAAACAGAATGGGGCCATAGAAAAGAACACAGTACCTACACTCAAATATGGTGGAGGTTCAAAGATGTTTTAGGCTTTTTTGCTGCCTCTGGCACTGGGTGTCTTGACGGTGTGCAAGGCATCATGAAATCTGAGCATGAAATGAATGGCAACAAAGCGCTAGAGAGTTCTGAAATGGCCAGCAATGAGTCCAGATCTCAATAACACCGGTGGTCCAAAATTTTGTAAGAAGCTTATTGATTATTATAAAAATCGATTTTTAGAATGATTATAATTAAATTATGTCAGTTTTTTGTTTTTTGTTTTTTTTTTTCAAAAAGGAGTGCAACCAAATATTAATTTAAGGGTGCCAATAATTTTGTCTGAAGCATTTTGGGAGTTTTGTGTGAAATTTGCTTTTTTCTCAGGTTTTTCCCCCCAATACACACAAAGGAAACAAATATGAATATAACAACAACAACAAAAATGGAATTGCAATACTTGGGGGGAATGCTTCATTTTGTGGAGCGCCAACACTTTCAGCCATGAAAACTTTGAAGAAATCGTTGAAGAAATCAAGAAGGAGCAAAGTCAAACTCATTCTTGCAAAAGACAAAATGTTCACCAAACTATTACAGAGCACTTGTAGATGCCAGACCAACACCAGCTCTACCACCTAAAATATCAGTTACCTATATGTAACTATAGTTCTGTGAGTGTATGAAGGGCCCTAAACCCATTAAAGGAAAAATATTATGCATTTTTAATATTGTTATTAGCCTTTAAACATGCTCTTGATTACCTTAAATTTGCCATCTCATGTTTTGGAAAAGGTTTACTATACTGATGTCTCTGCTGTCTGTCCAGGCACTTACGGAGTGTATGCAGCCAGATGGCGCCTAACGCTATACACAATTTAGTTATGTTGTCACTTTAAGAGACTGTGATACCTATTATCAGGCTAGTAGTAGCAGTGAACGTGGTTAGACAGCAGAAATGCTCAGAACCTGAGAGCCTGGTGATGACAGTCGCAGGGAGAGGATTTTCTCACCAACGTTCCTCAAAATGGTGTGAATGGAGGTACATGCAAATTTAGACTGCAGAGTTTAGAATGCAGAATCTGAGTTCAGGCAGACTCGGACAGATGCGCGGGCGTGGCCTCATATTCACGGAGAAAGGAGGCAAAACGGTGAATGAATGAAAGAACGACGCAAATGTAGCCGACGCACGGAAGCGCCGCGAGCGCCAGACAAAATATTATGGATGCACATACAAAGTAAATATTGGTATGGCAGTCCTGGGAAAAAGGTTTGCAGTCTGACAGTTTAGGAGGAGAGTAAAGAAGGGAAACTAATTGTGAGAAGTGCATGGCCTGCAGCAAAACTAAGGGGCTTGGAGAGGGGAGGGATTTCTTCAAAAAAGAAAAAAATAATAATAATAACAATATACCACTGGCCTAAAGCATTTGCCAGGGGTCTATATATCCTCTCTCCCCATTTCACTCTGCAGCTGGCCTGTCTTGCAAAGCCTTTGGGCCAGAAAATATATATTTTTTTAAAATCAGAGCTATGTACAGGGATGTGGGCGGGGACAGGGGAACAGGAGTCTTCTGAGCACTGGAGCCTCAGCTGCAGGACAATACAATATTACTCAAACACGCAGGAATCAAAGAAAATACAACTTTTGGTAAATGAATGAGGAGGAAACACTGTTGTATTACGTTAAAAAGCCAATTTAAGTTCACATTCATAATATGTCCCTTTTAACCCAGTTATCTACAGTAATGTAAGTATTTGTAATCAGCTACTCTCCACCCCTGGTTGTGCACTGTGCAGGCCGTAGTGTGTAAACAGGTGTCAGATGACCAAAGCTGGTGCGTTCTGTGCATTCTCATACATCGCACCAAACACTCACAGTTTGCTGAGTAGAAAGTCTGTCATTAGCTGCCACTGCCTATCACATCAAGCCCTGTCTTGCCTCGTGACTCCAGCAAACCGTTTAATTCACATTGAAGGGGATTTTGGAGCAGACAGAAGAAAGTGGTTGTCCTCCTTTGAGAGACATTGAACAAAGAGTTAAACGTCTCTCCCAGTCTGCCCCATTCTTAGTGCACCTCGCCCAAAGCTGCTGCCTCTGCCAGTCCAAGACCAAAGACGCCAGGCCTCGGCAATTATGGCAATTTTTGGATGACATCAGACCAGAAAATGAATGATTTCATTTTCGATTTTTTCAAGATCTAGTGGGGGATGCAAAACCTGTAATAGAGCGTGTCAAAGCAAAACAGGGGTAGAATTGTTTGGTCTTTTGCATGTGCAGCTGCTGTGAGGTGAGCCAGCCCGGTGCAGTTGGTTTGCCTCTTAATAATGACCACTGTTTGGCGTAGGCACTTGTAAAAAGGTAGTGCCGCAGACCACCCAAAGACTTTAAGAGCATCTCTGTTCCTTCAGCTGTCTCTCAGTCTCTATTTATCGCCACGCGCACACACACCAAATCTCCCATATCCACAACTGGTTTGGCAGTGCCACCTTTAGTCTAGGATCGACCAAAATAACCAGTGGTGCCAATGTTAGACTCAACCAAACCCAAATAACTAAGGCTAAATAACAAGCCCATGCTACTAGATGCACCGAGCAACAGATGTCTGACCATGAAGTTACTGTAAAATATCAAAGCAACAGAGAATAAACCGATTCATTCCCATAGCTTTGCATGGATGATTTTAGACACTGAAATAGATGAATGGGAGTTAAAGTATGTAGTATAACTTATCCATAACAGTCAATTACACTTTGGCACAGTGAACAGACACTGAGTCATTTGTATAAGAGTGTCTGCAAAAAGATCCTGTGGTTCTTCTTAAGGCTGCCATTTGATCCAAGGCGCTTTTCATTTGAGCTTCTACTTCCACAGTGTCTTCACAAACAAGTGTGCAACCTCCTCTGCGACAAGACAATTTCATGATAAAATCTAAAATATAACTGAAAGTGATTGGATAGAGGTGAACTAACTGACTATTTCCGTCGTTGCTTTTCTGATTTCTTGTATTGCCAATTGGATAGACTATAATTTATTTTATTTGACTTACGTGAAAAAAACGGAATGTTTAACCTCTTTTGACACTTTTTGCTTCAATTACTGTTTAGAACTATTCTTACATTGTAATTAGTGAGCCACTTTGTTCAAGTAATTTCCCTTGTGGGTGAGTAAACTTAGCCTAAAAATGATCTGATGATAAAATAACACAAAGAGCTGACCCTATGGTCTATATCTTTTAGGCAAATGGAGTTGGACAGTGGTATGTTTCGGATAAACAACTCAAGTCAAGTTAAACCTCAATCAACAAAAACAGTGAACATTACAAAGGAAGGTGCTTGCTTTGTTTGTGTTAAAAGCCACCATAAATGTGAGTTTTTAGTAGAATGTGCTCTAGTGCAGCCCGATGTGCTGATCAGTAAACTATCAAGGTTTTTGCTTCTACTTTATAATAATTACAATTATTCATGCCTTAATAAAGCATGAACAAATTATTTAGACTTAGTAACTTCTTAATTAAGGGTCTAAGTATTAATTAAGCATTTAAGTAAGCTTTTTGGGCCCTGTTGACAATGCAAGGTCAGAAATGAATGGGAAAGGGCTCATTTTGAGGAAGAAAAGTAGGAGAACAAAGAGATAGCAAGGAATCCAGTCTTATATTGTTCATCTTTGTGCTCTTTATCGTCAGTTGTTTATTTATTTATTTTTTCATTTACATAGGATTCTTTTTGGGAAGAGGGACTACTGAAGTGAAAATATGTTTGTATATTCTTGAAATCTGGATTTTCTGTGACAAAACTAGACCAACCAACCCATGATTAGATGCACACAGTCTGAATAAAGGCAAAAAGAAAGAAAGAAAGAAAGAAAGAAAGAAAGAAAGAACAAGAACTGCTTTGTTTAGCTAATTTTTTAGGGTTTTTTCCCTTTATTGCTCTTTTGGGTTGGACTGTGACATGAAATGAATGCAATACACGTTTGGGGGGAAAAACTAGCTTTCCAACAATATAAAGCATGCCATTGGAATGAATAGGGGACTCAAACAGGTTGAGATTTAAAAAGTGCAGGTATTATAAAGTGTTACCAGATTTATTTTTATTTTTGTTGCAAGTAAAGTTGGTTGAAAACACTTCTGCAAAGAGAAAATTCCAAGGCTTTTGTGTTTTTTTTCTCTTTAAATTGGAACTGTTTTGTCCAATTGATTATTAAAATGGACATATTAATTATAAAAAGTGAATCAAAGATAATTTCCTTCACATTAATATGCTTTGACTGTAACCAGATAGTTTACCCACACAGGCAGATCAGACTGGACAATAATTGGCAAAAGGGAGTGCACAAATTGTGTTAGTGTGTAAATCCCTGCTTACTCCCGTTTCCTTTTCAATTAGCTTCTGATCCAATTAGAGGAGCACAGAAACCTGCCGCTTCGTCAGTGTCAGGGCTGACACTGCAATGCTTTCTGCAGATATTTTTACACAGCAAAGAGGGAACAGCAGCGATTTAGACAAGCAGGGATTGGACTCGATGTTGAGCCACTTCAAAATCCAAACCATGCACAAGTCCTGAATATTACATCTTTATAACAATATTATTACTTTTATTAACTATTATTTTTTTTTATTCATTGTGAGATGTTGTGATTACATTACCATATATTGTATGCTGAATGTGTTCTAATTCATGCTGGTCATTAAAATTTCAAATGGGTTAGTATTACTCATACTGCTTCTACTACTGCAACAACTTTTATTTCTGAAAATTCGTCTAGAGGTGAAGTAACACAGTACAAAAGTAAAAGCACAGTACTTAGATATGTGCTAACTGCATTGGATACTTTTATGGTACTACTTTTGGGAGCAGTATCTGTACTTTTTTCTCCAATACGTTTTTAAATTGGATTTGAAAGTTACAAGTATTTTTCCTTATGTTTTTAAGCACATTCATGACGACATCTACGAGAAGGTTTTGACATCAAGTCCCAGCTTTGAGCAAACAAAAATACATAAATAAAAATGACCAGGTAAATTAAGTTTTCAATTCAGCCGCCTCTTCTCTAAAAATCAGCACAATTCTTAATCAAGACACATCACTGAGTTTTCAAAATCTGTGTGAAATACCTTACTTTTTACTCTACATATACATTTTCACATCCTCCAATGCTAAGTAGATTATTTTATGTGATACTTTTACATTTACGTAAGGTTTTGGTTTGTTTTTTTTGCTCCTGAATCTATGCTTTTTTACTTATAAACATATAAAAATACATCCACCACTGCCATCTATAAAACATAAATAAATTTTGACAAAATATTATAGTTGGAGTCATTTGTCAACTGAAGGAATGTAGCTATAATTAGGCCTATCTGAACTGAGACTAAACAAAATGTAAATAAAATCAAAACATGTTATCATTGTCAGTGAACAAAGACCACGATCTTGCTTCAGTGATAAAGTACAACATAAGTCTTCTTGGTCAAATTGTCCCACACATTTTGTAAAAAGTATCCACTGCACATTTTTGTGATTTATGATGTCAAATAAAACAAAAACGTCCTAATAAAACAGAAGAAAGCCTGTTTAAAGTCTTGTAAAGAAACCCCTGGCGCTCTTCAGATGATCTTGGAGTTGACCTTGAGCTGAAGTGGAGTGTGTGGGGATCTCCAGAGATGATTATGTTATCTGTGCTTTAATAGAATTCAATAAGGCAATTTGGAGATTTGGGGCCTTGTGTTTTGTTGACGGTCCATATGAAATTGTGTGTAGATGTTTTGTTTATTGTGAATGATCTCATGCAGGAAGTTACAAAGTCCCAGACAAGATGTTTCAATTCATCTGCTCCAAGTCATGCCAAAAATCTACAAGGACAAATATATCGCAATCAGGAGAACAACATATTTACTTCTGATTCTTTTACTTCTAGTAAAAATAAACAGAAAAGACAGCCAAAGTGCAATAGGTTCAGTTTGTCTGATACCATGAGTAGTTTTGACTATTAAAATGTGTACACACTGAGCAGGCCTAAATCATTTGTCTAAATACTTTCTACTAAAGCTCATTTTACTTGCAGATAAAGTAGTAAGAACATTACACAAACTGGACAGACGAGGCAAATCAAAATCCAGCTAATAAAACAAGTTGGAGTTTTGTTTTGTTTTGTTGTTTTAATTTTCATTTAGGGTGCATTCTCACTTGCAGGATCAACACATTAAAAAACTAATATAGAATCAAACTGGGACTTGACCAGAAATCAGGAGTAAAACAGGACCAAATCAAATAGGACTCAAAGAGGGCTCAAACCAGAACCAAACGAGGGTGAGTGAACAATAAAAACCACTGCAGAGAATTTGTTTTTGCAGACAGTGAACAGAATTGGCAAACTGCAGTGTCTTCTTGCCCCAGTAGAAAGCAGGTTGTTGTTACATCATTTGAGCTACAGCCAAAGGTCACAATTGGCTTAAACTCTGAGCTTCAGGTCGCGGCAGCTTTTATGAATGCGAGTAACAAACCACAGAACTGACTTAACTTAATCCAGTCACAGGAGTTAATGCATCCTGCAGTAACTGTGAAAACCCAATCAGTGATATATGTTAGATTTATACTTGGTATTAACATTGCGTTATTGCAATTTAGACTGAGCAAAAGGCCATGTACCATATTTTTTATGACATGGAACTAAGTTCTGACCAAATAAATTCAGTGTTTTTTGTCTTGTCTCTGCAAAACAATAATTGTAACATATTAGAAGTATATATTCTTCAGACAGTTCTTCTTATCTTTTAATAAACAGCAATACTATTCCCCCAGTAGACATATTAAAGCTAGAAATGCTGAGTATCGTGGAACCTAATGTCTTTGCTTCAAGCTCTCTATATATATCTAATGCTATTACAATCAGTGGAAAGTGATATCAAAATTCGCTATTTTGGGATTAAACCAGTGACAGTGGCCAAACCACATGTGCGGCTATAACCAAAGTCAACACAAATGTATTGGTTACAGATGTGTCATAAAATAAGACTGAAATACAAAAGTAATTTTATCTGTTTGATCAACAATAGAAGAAGACACATGTGAAACAAACAAGCTGAAAACTATAAATGGTGTAACATCCATCTTTTACAACCGGTAATAAAACGCCTCAAGATTTTCCATGTTTACACTTGTCGGGTCAAGCGAAGGCAGTTTAGTTTTTGGTGTTGATAGATATTTACAAGTCAGAGCTGAAATGTACATGCACATATATTCTTTCTGAAAGAAAAAATGTATTATAGCGATAACAGTTAAACACAAAGTTAATTTATTATATTTATAGCATTAGTGAGTCAGTGCTCTGAAATTTGGGGGTTGTTGGGTGACTGCGGTCTAAGATGAAGACTTTCGGGAAATTCAAAATGTGGAACAATGACTTTCACTGATTCTTGAGTCAACAAACCTGAACCAAACTCTCCCCGGTCCACGAGTGTGACTCACAGGGAAATCCTCCTGGGACCTCCTCTGTTCATTGATGTCGGGATCCCAGCCAGAGCTTCCCTCTCCACTCTGTGCTTCCTGTCCCACAAAGGAATGTGTCTCCACATGACTTTAGTGTGACAGAAAGGGCATCGCAAAGTGTCTTCACAAAAGAAAAGGGGTTATTCAAATCATTATTGAAATTCAACTTGATTTTGTATGACTCAATATCATAACAGCAGTCAAGTTCCATTTGATTTGACAGAAAACAGAAAGAATTTCAAGTAATACTTTGCCTTTTTATTTGGACAATGTTCCAACACATTCCAGTTGACAATTTACTGTAACACTATATCTACACTTTTTCACTTAAAACTTAAAACATGAAAAAAAGAATTCCTAATGAACAAATAGTTTATTAAGAATGATTTAGGCTTAGTAACTATTTAACTAATTCTCCAACCCTAATTCCTTACCCCAACCCGAACCTTAATTAGTACTAATTACTAAGCCTGAACCATGCTTAATAAACTATATGTTGATGCTTTGTTAAGGTAAATTAAGGTTTAGTTGTTATAAAGTAACTAAAGTAACTCTTGGATACAATTTTGGAATTTGTCAAAGACTTGTGGCCTCTGTGGAAGTTGACTTCTGTGGTTTTTGCCTGTATCACAATGTCGAAGAATATTAACAAAGTTTTAACTTTTTTATATTGTTTTTTCACAACGTTGCATGTTCTGGACAATTTACAGATTCTGCATGCTATTTTGGCACAATGGCTAGCCTTTATTATAACTTTAAACAATGTTAAGGCTTCAAATTAGTTTCCTGTTATCTTTAAATCATGTTGTTTTAAAGATAGGTTTTAATAACTCCTCTTGAATTGTTGAATAGTACTTGCATGTCTTAACAGTGAAGCCCTGAGTTGCCAGAGAGGCATCTTTTGGACAAGGACAGGGCAGTGGATCAGGGCACCTCTCTGCAGTTAAACTCGACACACTGTGGCCATTGAGTTGGCCTGGTGCTCATGGATAAAGTTAGGATTGTTTTTCATGGCGCTGTAATGCCAGGAATGCTCCTCTGCGCCGCTGCCCCTGCTGCCTGTGTCTCTGTCCGCGCTGTGGACCTGCTGCGGTGACAGTGACACCCCCCACACACACTCACTGGGATCTGAAGTAAAATAACATTTCTCTTTTGCATGAGCTAATTTAGGAGCTCACGTCCACCCAGACACACACTGCCTGATGAAGCCCACCCTTACCTCCGTCTGCAGCTAAAAGGACTTTCCTTTTAGTCCTATCATGAGACACACAAAAAAGTGTAGAGCTTTCCAGCTTAAGTTAAGGGTTTGAACACATTCATTTCATATGTAATCAGCTTCAGCAATAGCGTCAGTACATAAAAATGTGAGATTGTCTATAGTCAGAGTTTGTCATAGGTCTGCAACGATTATCAGCAAATTGTGACCAGTCAACTATAAAAAATAATCAACTATAATAATTGATAATCATGATTGTTAACTTAACCATACACACCCTATATAGCACATGTCAGAAGAGCTTTTATTACAAAGACGGAAACATTATTACATCAAAATGTCAAAAAAGAAAAGATTATTGATTATTTTCATCATGAATACATAAAAAATCTCTACCTAGAAGTCTTCAGTTGCCACATTTCAACCATTATTTGGTTGATAATGTACTTTAAAAGTCTAAATATACGATAGAAATAATCATTTGACAATTTGACAACTAAGTGAAATAATGATCACTGACTAGTAGACTACTAAAATAATCGTTAGTGACAGCCCTAGGTTGTAAAAATGCAATTATGATGTGTTTGATAGAAATTGTAAGTAAACAATCAAATATCTAAAAGTCTATCGATTGCTTATAAGTTATAGGGTCAACTACTCTCTTAATATGATGCTGCATGTGTTTTACAGTTGCTCAGGGTTGCGTTCATTCAATGAACTTGTACATAGACCACATCAAAACTAAGACTAAAACAGGACAAGAACATGACCAAAACGTATATATCTTAACCAAACTGGGTTGGAAACAGGACGAAATTGTGGCAAATGTGAATGTGCATCTTAATTTCATCGAAAGTCTAGCTTTATGCAATTATATGTGCTTAGGACCATTTAAATCACAGTGTGTAAATAAGAGAGTTTACCAATAGCACCAAGAGAAGATCTGACAATGTCAAGTGGCTGGATGTTACCCGTCAAATGCCCATAGTTGCTAGATCAAGAACAGCAAACTTGACATTTAACTCTCTGTTCTGTTCCCAAAAAAAGACGCCGTAGCATTATGTAGCAGCTTTTGTCAGCTTGCTCCTCTCACTTCAGGGACATGTGTTTCCTGTTTGTGCGATGAGGATGATGTCAGCTCCTCAGAGTCATATGCTCCTAAATACAGTTTAATTTAAAACATGTACATCTCCTGACCAGGTCGTCGTGCTCTGCTTAGGTCCCACTGACACAAGCCTACAATAACACTTATATATTCTTCATGTTGTGTGTCAGGGCCGCTGCGGCTGCTGCTGCTGCTGCTGCTGCATGGGAAAAGTTGCTTAATCAGTTGTGTTAAGATAATGTTAATGTTTCCACTTTACTTAAGGATAATGTTAGATTGTTTGTTTTACAGGCAAGCAAACAGCACTCACAGCGTGGAAGAATTATACTTTGTGCCAAAAAAAAAGCTCTAAAAGTAGGACATTTGAATCAATTAATCATTTATTTGAAGAACCCAGTTTTCAGTTTTCACATTCCACGTTAATTCCATGTTAATCGAAAACATCTTATCTTCTTTTATTTATATTCTTTTTTATTTACCCCACTACTTTTCTTTCCTCTGGCTGTGCTCTTGGCCATGTCCTCCCTGTATGTCCTGCAAACACACAAATACCCTTTCATGGCTTGGTAAATAGCCCAGAGCCCTGTGTTCCACACCTTTGCCACTGGGCTGCTTCTACAATGGAGCTGTTCCCGGTATATTTTTGTTCCCGACTCAGACGACATGACATAGTATCAGTGCGGGGTTTCCACTGCAAACATGGGTGGGAGAACAGGCCAGCCTTTGTGAACAGCTTTAGTATCAGAGAAGAAAGAGTGGTCATTGTACCTAAGCAAAGCCCCCTTATGGTTCATGTCCTTAGATTGTAATGGATCCTAGCAGACGTTTCACCAAATAGGCCCTGTCCGCAAGCTTGTCATCACTTTATACAGCTGTCTAGACAACAACCGCACTCCCATCTGAAAATGTAAATGTCGTAACATCACAGGAAGAAAATGACCACAATACAAAGGCTGTCATTTTGCTTTTTTTAATGTCACAAAATTGAATGCTTCTGTTTTTGGAAAAGCGAGACAGTTATCTACAAAACATAGCCCATGTTTGTGAACATGTCCAGCTTTGTTTTAGGCACTTGGACACTTGACAACACTTCCTTTGAGAACAACAAATACATCTTTGGTCCAGTAAGTAATCAAAAAGCCAGTGTGAAAACAATACCAGCTACGTCGTTATTACTTCAAAAATGTACTTCTGTTAGAAAGTTTCTTAAAGACATTAAAACTTAAATATAATGTAATCGCTACATCTCAGAAATGACCAGCAATCTTACAGATGTTTTGCAAGAATACACACCAATCAGGCACAACATTACATCTCTGTAGTCTGTATTGACCACATGCCCAGAATGCATCTTTATATAAAACAAACAGATGCACTGGATTTTACGATATCCTTCTTTCTGAATCATCTTAAACTTTATTGATTTGAGCCACAACAGTTACAGTGGTAGTAAATATTCCCAAATGGATTAAACCACATGGGCCCGCACATGAAGACAAGACCATTTCAGGTCCAGTGAAGGGAAGGGGCCTTTGTAGGGTCTGTTATGTTGTATGGGCCCACACAAGTTGGTTTGTACCCAGGGCCCAGAATTTGAATTTGATTCTACACCACTGCCCACTGTTTTTCTGACCCATTCAACTATTCTAACCCCACATTTGTCTCTATCAAACTTTCTCAATCCTCCTCCATTGCCTCTACTTTAAAACTTGAATAAGAACTTTATGTAATGTCCTTATATTGAATGTAGGTATTGAATGAGCAGGAATTATATTGAATTACTGATCATAAAGAGAGCAAAAATGACTAAATTATTATTTTTTACAAACTTAATGTTGTAATCATATAAACCAGGGTATAAGTGATATTTCTGTAAGTTTTTGGGTGACTTTTGTGTCTTTTCTCATTCGTCTGATACTTACACCTTAACAAATGCATTTAAAGACGACTTTTAGCACAATTCTGTCAAAATATCTTCTGATTATCATAATCATGACTCCAAAAAAAGTAAAAATACAATTTGAGGTTTTTTTTTTTTTGTTTTTTTTTTTTTACATTGCCCACTCTTCATTGCATTTCACATTCTAAAATGATGTTATGCCTGATTGGTGTTGGACGGCTCAATCAAATGCACAGCAGTACAAGATTGTTTTAATCGAGTCACATTTGGCAACTTTTTTTTTTTGTTGATAGTCCATCTGTTTCATACAGTCTCTTCAGCTACAGGGCAGCCATGTCTGATAAGAGTTAGTGCATGTGGACACCTGCGGCGAGTGTACGTGTGCAATGTAATAGTTACTGAAGTTGATGTCCTGCACGTACGGTGCCGGCTGGTAGTAACACGTGACATTGGTGACCGTTGGGATAGCGTTTTGCTCGGCTAGTACCTGCAGAGCTAACATTGAGATGAGGCTCAGGGTCTGACGCCTTTCGTGGCCCATCAGACACACAGTGCTCTCGTTCACGACCTGGTGCAGCGTCATCAGACACTCGTAACGTTTGTGCTCCATTCCCGCAAAGTGGTTCTGGAGATAAGCTTCTAGTTTCCTCTGCTGTTCGCCAATGTCCGGAAAGTCAATGAAAAACCTCGAACACATGTAACGCTGCATTTGCTTCATGTCCGCTTCAGAGGACGGTCTAAACCCCCGGACCAGCAGGTGGCAGTATTTCAACAAACCACCGCCGCGGATTTCCTCTGGACTCCTCGTGGCTATGATCCGTTGGCACAAATGCTCCATGGCGGCCCCAAAGTCTCCATACACACTCTCGCCTATTACCGTCGGATGGAAGCTCTCGGACATCGGCGTTTCCGAGCAACGGTCAAACAGAAGCAAAGAATCTAGGCAAATCTGAAAAGAGTCCACGCTAAACTCAAACTGACGTCGCAAGGAGTCCACAAATTTAAGTTCCACATTTTTGCCGGTGTTGTTGGACAGAGAGATGAGGCTCCAGCGATCGGTATCGTTGCAGACTTTGACCAGTTTTTGTACGTAGGCTTCTTTGAGCGTCAGCGCTGATATTCGCTCTTTACAGACACCCGGAGGTAAAAAGTCTAGTAGGCAGTCCAACACAACGTCCTTTACGAGTCGAAAAGCCTGGTCATCTTTGAGGGAGACGCCGAAGATGAGGTCCAGGTCCTTATATCCCAGTCCGGAGTCTTGGTGAAGGACATGGCTGGCTGCGGAGCCGTTCAGCCGCACATCCTTCACACAGATGCCCCTCTCCTGCAGCCGCGCCCGCACCACCTGAAATCACAACACAGTGAGGTAAGACTTTACAATTTAAAAGTCCAAATCAGTGCAACTCGCAGTTTAAAATAGAACTAAACACGTGCAAGCACAGTCCAAGTTGTTAACGTGTTTAGTGCCTGGACCAATGAAAAACAGCTTGACTTGCACTTTAAACTCCGCCGTTACAGGTGTATTTATGACATCGGACCCGCGTGATTTCACAGGCCTCTTGAAATGCAGTGGCAGAGTTTATCCAGAGTTGGCAGCACACAATCGGTTTTTGATTGTTTTATTTCACACAACTACAAATTAAGCTTGTTTGCACAAAACATGGACTAGGAATTGAAGAGAATAGTATAAAATGTAATGCCATGTACACAGATTAGTTAGAGTGAAGAAAGAAGTGGATTTAGTGATTTTTTTTGAACACCTTTGAGCATCTACAATATCCAAAGGTCACGTTTTGGACATTCATTGTTTTTTTCTTACCATTGTGATGGTAAAGGGTCTAATAATAAACTGTCTGTGTCCGTCTAACCGGCAACAGTGACTGTGAGGCCTTAAAATGTGGGATTTTTAACTCTGATTTTGAAACGTAACTAAAAACTCATGAACATGAACATAAAGAAAATCAACTGTTGGTGAAAAGCGATTAAAAAACAACAACTCAGATGCAACAAAGAGCAATCAAACGTGTCCTTGTAGTTCTCTCTTATCTGGACTCTTATCTGGACTCTTTATTCCTTGTTATAGGTTGCACCTTAGCGCCAAAGCAAGTTCCTATGTTTGTGAATTTTGTTCACTGACAATGGCAATAAACCTTTTCTGATTCTGTAAATATGTATATATTTCAGTGAATATGAGCGGCTTCAGGAATTGCGAAGCTTTAGAGAATGTTAATTGTTTCAGTCCGGGGTCTCTGGGGTCAGCGACAGTGGTCTTCCTCTGCTCCACTGACCTGCACATGTCTTAGATATCTCACCTCAGTGCGAGCTACAGCTGCATGGACCGAAAGACATCAAAGTTCATGCTTTCAGTGTTGCATGTTTCAAGCATGGAATGGGTTTGTAATTGACTTTTAACTCTCTGTGGGTAATTTAATAGAAAGAAATTTTCAGTTACAGCTTTCTTCTACTCAAGTAAATGCTTGTTTTATTTTGTTGACAGAGATTGTTCGTTTGATTGTTTTTTGTGATCATTCAGGTCACAATATAATTGAAAATATAAAATATAAAATTGAAAAAAGAACTAAAAAAATAGTAACCCTGAGAATAGTAGGCAGCAACAATCAGTAATTTCAGTTCAATCTATACTCCAAAAAAGTCAAACTACATATTACTTACTATTACATATATACATATACATATTACTTTTATCAGGCAATTTGTGTGACAATATCAAGACAAAGCTAGACTTGTGAAAGAAAGCATATCCTTTTTATACATCTTCTGTTTGCAAAACTCCACAGCATGATCCACCATTCACAATAGCATTCTTTATCAAACTTCTGTATTATTTTTCTACACGGTTAACTTTGAATAATTACCACAGTGGACTTACTTAGGCCTGTCATGATAACAAATCTTTAGAGTGAGATTTATTGCTTCAGACAACATCTCAATAAACGATAACATTGAAACTATTTTATGTCACTGAAACATTAACCCAAAAGCAAGACAATTCCATGAAACTCTTTTCTAAATGTACAGTCATTTTAAAACATCAGCTGCAATAAAGAAATAGCAGAATAAACACTTTAGTATCTATAATGAGTCCTAGAAGTTACTTATATGACACCTTTACAGCTCAAATAAGACAAATGTTATCCACTCCTGCAAAATAAATGATAAATATTGATCCCCAAAAATGTTGTTTCATCCATCATTTATTAAAGTTGATACAGTAATTATCGTGACAGGCCTAGAGTTACTGCAGCATTGAAATGTTGGTACCTGTTGCACACATTAGCTGAACAAGCACACACCTAAATCTCCTGCCCGGCCCTGGTCAGATTAGTGACCCTCTCTCCCATGGTGATCAGATAACCAGCCAGGGCTATTTATACATACTGGGTCAGGGAATTGACAAATAAGCAAGGGATGGCATCAGAGTTAACATTAATAATATGCTGCTTATAGACGAGTTATTAAAGTATAGGAGATGATTTCACCCTGTTTCAAAGTGCAAAGGTAAGGCCAAACTTCTCCCAATTCCACCACAGATACGCCTGAACAAGCTCAATACAAAAAACTTGTCTTAAGTATAATTAGAGGTACAAAGTGATATAATGGTGGAGTCACGTCTGTGCACCAGCTTTGGGTTGTAATACAATTAAAGTTGTTAAACATTTACAGCTCAGATGGGAGACATCCACATCGTCATGTCTTAACAGGAGTTTCAGTGCTCGAGGAATACATGGAAAAGACACAACCCTCTCACTGACTTAAACTTTTTCCATAAATAAAAGCATGGGTTTGGGGGCCTCACATGCTGAAAACTGCAAATAAAAACGAGGGAAACTGGTCTATATGTTCATTTGAAATTTCCATCATGGTTATGGGATTTGAAGCCAAGTGTGTAGAGACAGAAGGAGACACGAGAAGCTGGGGGAGTGAAATATGACCAAGCCAAAATGTATGAGTGGCTGGAAAAGTGGTGGGTATATATCTGCTGAATCCATTTGAAAAGTAAGCAGGGGGGATGTAATATCTTGAGAATGTGCACAGGGGAGACATGCATGATCTAATGGAAAGTGTGCATGGATCTGGAATGGCTCTGCTCTGATACATGTTTTTATAAAGACAAACATGTAAAAAAAGATTAAATGACGTTTCAATTTCTCATTTACAATCAATCACTTTGATCCAGCAGGTCCAAGCTGGTCTCCTGTAGGCTTGTAATTACATACATATTGAAGATATCTTGAAACACAGGCATATATGGTCATTATAATTAAAAACATAATAAGCAATGATAAATCAAGCCAGTAAATTAAACAGATGCCATGGTTTACTAAAAGGTTTATTCAAATACACTATGCTGAAGAGTTCAAGGCAGATGAATGTGCTACAAGGTGATGCTGGAGTAAATTACCTGAACAATCTGCCGGGGCTGCACGGACAGAGTGGGGAAGTTCCCTCGGCCGTGGATGGGAATCGCTTCTCCCAGAATCGAATCCAGGCGCTGCACCTGATCCCACGAGAGCACGCAGAACCGCCGACTGGGATCTAGTGCCTCAGCGCAAGACATGGCAAACTCTCAAGATCACTCCAAACTGAATAGAAAGCAAAGTGGTCGCAACTCTTCCTCTTGGACTTTAAAGTGTGGTAGATTCCTGGGCTTGTCGATATTTGTTGGAGACTTGTTCGCGGAAAAGGACCGGAGTGGGACGAGACGCTCCTCTGGACGCAGCGCAGCTCAAATCCGGTCACTTTGCAAAGAAGAGGTTCATAAGGACCGGAGGGTTTAAAGACTTCCAGAGCGGCCCGCTGATTGGCTGCTGTGTTTGGTCATTGGTTATGGACGCCCTGCCTGGAGGAACACCCTTTATATATGACGTCAGCGCGGACTGACAGCTTCCTGCCCCGCAGCGCTCGCGCTCAGGGAGCAGCAGCTCGTGGCCAAACTGTTACCGAGGGGCTTTTATCAGAGGTGTGAAGTAACTAGACACTTTTACACAAGTAGGCTACTTACTCTTTTTATGTATTTACTAATTTATGATGTAACCTGATATTTTCATATAATAACTCATATGAGCTTTAGTCTATATTTTGGCTGGGTTGTGAACTTTGAACCTGGTAATAAAAATAAATAAATAATACAATGGTAGTAATATAATAATAATAATAATAATAATAATAATAATAATAATAATAATAATAATAATAATAATAATAATAATAATAATAATAATAATACTAAGAAGAAGAAAAACAGCAGTGTGCTAGTATTACCTGCAAGGGAGAGTGTCAGCAATAAATGTACTTGTGTGTCTTCCACTTGCTGCTAACACAACTTTGTATTGTATCTGTATTTACTTAGGTGCGGGCAGGACATAGAGCTGTTTATGTCCACCTACATCCTCTTACATGATCACATATCTTGCTCAAACTACTTTTTGTGATTGTGTCAAACAGAGACAGAAATTAAAACCCCTTATCTTTGGTCCACAATCAAAAGCTCCAGTTCCTTATGTTGAGACGTGTTGAACCAACATGACATATGCCTACATTAAATACACTTGTCCAAGATCATATTTCATGGATGGAAACATACATACTATTGTTTGCTCATTGATGTTAACATATATTTTTTCTTTTTTTATGTTTTGACAGTGGCTATAGCTCATAATCAGATTTTTGATCTTCAGCCCTCATTGCCCTTTTCAGTTTTCTACTAAACCATTAAAACTTTATTACTAGACAACAAACACAGAGCAAACAGTCATAATCATCAGGAATTCAACAGCTAAAGACCACAGATAATTTATTTGTGCAGATGTTTAGATAAGCTTCCGTTCAGTTTGAAACGTCACTGTCACCTTTTTCCACTCCTCCTTATCACCTTCCCTTTGCTGTTTGTTTTGGGAGTAGCAAAGACATCTCTTCTGTAAACTATATGTAACAACTTTATCTATTTGACATTTGGGCCTTGTACAAAAAGTTATGATCACCAAACCTAACCAACCAAAAAAGAGACTGTTACACCTCGAAAAGGTTGAACCACCTTTAATGAAAGCTTGCAGACAATTATTGTAGACATTACTCACAAAAGCAGACATTATTCCACTGCTCTGATCCCATAAGATTGTGACAGAGTGCTATTTGCTGAAAACAAGCAAAATCCCTAGAAACTTCCTCTTTCTTATCAACAATCTGCTTTTGAAAGGGATCTGGCTGCGTCATTGTTTTTCAAATCCCAAACAGTGTTACAGCGTTATGACCTCGTATTGGCGCAGTTTACGAGATACACTTGTCTGTTTTATTCCACGATTGACCTTTTAGAGACTCCACAGTAAAATATATGACTTAAACAACAGTGTCTTGTCACACACTTCCTGTTTTCCACATCAGACAAAAGCGAAGCCATCCGTTCTGATCCCGTTGCCAAGGCGACAGCATCCCGGGTTGCCAGGTCGCCCATCAGAGGCGTCCATAGCATAGGATCCGTGCAGCCAGGTGTTTGAGCGTGATATCTGCGTCATTATGCTATAAATAGTCCCCTATGGCTGGAAGAGGCCGAGTTTTATCTGGAAAAAGGCTGGGTTCACGTGACACCAACATTTTCAAGAGACAGTTTAGTATTGAGATGAAGGAAAGGTCTGAAATGTCTAGAATAGGCCTTTTAACTGTCAAAATATAAACATCTATCTGACCTGGTTTTTTTAATGGTACTTATCTGTGTTTGCAAATTAACTATTAGCTAAATCCAGATTAAACACAAACTGGCATAAAGTTAAACGTCTTCTCTGTCAACAAAAATGAACAAAGAACGTTATTCAAACAAATACAAGTCAGTTAAAATTACTTTTAGCAACATGATATAAAGTAAGTTAAAAAGTCTGTGGACTGTGGACCCAATCCCTGACAAAAAGTATTTACTGTTTCCATACGTGACAAAAGTAAGGCCTATATAATAAAGTTAGAGTAGGCCCAATATAATATGACATCACTCACCCACTCCAGCTCATACAATATACGTTAAGACCTAGACCCTTTGAACTCCAGACATCTGCATTGAATGAAAGCAAAATGTTAAAATGTCACATGAAAGAAAAGGTCAAGTTTATCTTATTCATTTCCTTAGTTTAGGTTGCGACTGTGTTGACAGGTCAAAGCAGTGTGAGTCTAGTAGGTGCGGAGGCAAACAACGAACACCCCTTAAACAAATGATGCATTAGCGATGTTGTTATTTCTCCTCTGACAAAATGCAACTACCGTGTAACCAAAAGAGAACAAGAAAAACTAAGGCGAAACGCTATAACTTAGTAATGAAAATAAAACCTTTTTTTAAACTAAACATTTTGCGCAGCCTTTAGTCACTGACTGTGAGAAGGGGAGTTTTAAAACTTAAAACAAAACAAGGAGTCTACAAAAGGACCACAGTACTGTTTAGTCAGTTAAAATCCTTAGTATGGGGTTAGAGGTTGGATAGAGCAGTGTTTTTCAATCTTTTGTGAGTCACGGCACACTTTTTTGATTGAAAATAATCTACGGCACACCAACTAAAACATTACCATTTAAGATTACTATTACCAAATGATCACACCATTTAGGACAAAAAGTAGCAGTCAATGTAGTAAATATTGTTCATGTCACTGTTTGGTTTGTCAATGGGAATTTGCTTACTTTTTTGGTAAAGAATTCACACAGAACACTCTAAAATGGTAAGTTATTCATTTAAATCCAAGAATCTGATTTTTTTCAAGGCACACCTGGCAAAACCTGAAGGCACCCTGGTGTTCCCCGGCACACCGGTTGAAAATCAAGGGGACAGAGAATACGCATGAACATTTTTGAGTCAACTTTGCTTGTGGACAGAGATTTGCATAATAGTTTGGCAAATGAACACACATCCAATATATTTCATGTGCGCTTGTTTAAATATTTACTTGTCTTTGTATTGCTGTAAAGATCCAAAATATGTTCTTATTTTCTCCCAGCTTAAACAGGCAGGCAAAGTAACTTCTCCAAAGAGACTTCCCTCATTCCTGAGTGAGCCCTCTCAGACATGATATGACCAAGTGCCTGCTAAAATTAGAGAGTGCATCATGTGTGAGTTTGGGACAGCAGCATAGCGATAGTTGAAATCACAGGGCAGCTGCAGCTATTTTCTCAATGTTGCTGTGACCAGGTTAACGCGACCAGTCACTTCATTTTCAGCTCCAGGACTGGCCCGTGATAAGAGGAGAGAGTTTACTTTTCCGGATCACACATCTATGGACACAGCAGTGGAACAGTTGCACAAGCGTCCGCTCCACGTGACGTCACCCTCTGGTCCATTAATGACAGTTAAGTGCTCCTGGAAAACTTCACCGCACCAAAACACACCGTGAACAATGGCCGCAATGACGCTGTACACGTGAACACTTTGTAAAACAATCAATATTTAATCAATCAATGTTTAAAGGGGCATTATGTAAGTAAAGTTATTGTTTTACCTGGAATAGTATGGCAATAAAATACTACTAAGCTAAATGTCAAAAATGCAAGAGAGTCAATGGTGAGTAACGACGTCTTCTCCAGTAAAAGCTTAAAACACCACTAAAATGTGAAAAAGCTGCTGAAGTCTGATAACCAATATAAAAGTAAACAACTCTGCTAAATATTTAGTTTGCACTTGACATCTCAAAAAAGAAACTCCAGCAAACCAGATAACAGGAACCCTGCAGCTACGCTCACATTTATCACTGATACAGACTTTGGAATCACACACAGTTGAACTCATTACCTTTCTCTCTTAAGATGTTTCTGAGTCCAAATGTTGAGGAAATTAATTGTTTTGAGGCGGTTGAAGTGTCCTTTATCTCCAATTACCATCAGCAAACAAATTAGCTAAGCTCTTCACAGTCAGAGCAACAACAAGAAACTCATTTCACTTGACATTTTACCATATGAAGTTGATCTGAGCAAATCAAAAGCTCCACGGACAAAAAGTAAGCATAAGAAAAGCTAAGAAACACTTTTTATCAGTTGTGCCTATAATTCTGCCTCTCAGTGCCACTCAAGGCTTTATGTTTTAGGAGCATTTTTAGAATAAAAATATGTCCCTGCATGATTTCTGTATCATTCCTTTTTATTATATTGTAATGTGTGAGCTGCTGTTCACGTAATTTCCTTTGTTGAACAATAAAGTTTGTGTCTAAATGCATCTTGCAATTATACAATTATGTTTTTATCGCTCAAAAATAACCTTGAAAAGCCATCGGCGTCACCTTAGACCCATCACAGTGATGGGGCTCAATCACTGCTCAATATTTATTGTGTGTACATTGTCCCTGCATTAGTGGTGGTGAAACATTTTTGTTATTTTTATTTATAATGAAATTTGATCTGAGCTAAAGAGGGTTCAGTAACTTTTATGGTTCATAATCCTTTATTGTGTCAGTGGCATTAAGTAATTTTCATTATTATTGTTCATCAACATATTTTTCTGTAAACAATATATTGCGCTTTAAAATTTTGTCAAGACTGGTCTATGTCACCTGCACGCTTGTCTTCATAGAGATAGATAGGTTTAATGATATACTTTGGAGCATTTCAGGGAAAGCGATCTCTATGGAAACAAGCAGGTGGTGTACATGTGTTTTTCACACAGCAGACGTGTACAAAGTGCAGCTCAGAGACAAGGCAAAGGTGTGTCGTATATAAATATAATTGTGGGAACTCATTCAGGGCCTCATGTAAAGGTACTGATGCTGCAAACTGAGAAATTATAATTTTTTTGTTTTTTTTTACTTTTACTTTATTAATATTTTGCATATGCCACAAAACTAGGCCAATATCGTGCCAAGATTATCATAATGTCATAATTTTTGGAGAAAGGCAAACTGAAATTGTCTACAGTTCAATTATTTTATTTCCTTATTGAATTAATAGTACCTCTCAAAAATGTGTTTTCTAATGTAATATGTGAGCTATCGCACATTTCACTGCAGAAAGCCCAGATAAGCTCTTTCACGTGTGATCAGAATAATACACTATATATTTGACGCTTAATTGTGTAATGAGTACTTACACTGTGAAACGTTTAAGACAAACATTCAGCTCAATTGTTCAAGTTGTACATCAGTCGACAAGCAAATAGTTTAAAGGTGCATCATGTGACTATTCTGAGGCTCCACAACTGCTTGTCTCCATGGTGATTTTATTATTCCACAGTAGGGTATTAAACTACAGGTGTAGTTTTATTAAATTACAGGTGTTTTCAAGTTCAGACGTGTGACTTGGCATGTTGCTGTTTCACCTGCTTTTCACCTTGGTGAAGTTTAAAGCCATATTGCGAAACTATCAAAGGCAAAGCAATATTATCTCCATGGAGACAAGCAGGCAGAAGGCCCTCCTGTGGTTCCCCATTTGAGTCACTGCCGAATTTGTGTCAAAATTAAATCTGCGCTTGCCCAGATGCACGAACAAGATGATTTTAATGTAATATTTATATCAGATATTTCACGTCTTCATCAAAAATAAACATTATTAAACTTTCTTGACAAATCATGTTTAACTTAAATGACTAGGCTACAACTGACAACTGAATATTTTTCACCGTCAAGCTAACGACGACATGATTGACTCAAATTCTGCAAATGACTCAAATTGACTCCAACCAGAAGGTTCGCTATAGTGCATCTTCGAGCAACTTATCCGTTAAAGTTGAAGTAAATGGCTTTGTAATGTGTTCCAATGTACTTTGTTGTACGCATAAATATATCACATTTCAAGTTCAAGTTTACACTGACACATCTAATCCCTTTGAGAATGTTACTTAAGGTAAAGATAAAAAGTACTTGTGTTTGCAGTTATGCATGAGGTCTGTTGTGTCAGTTTATTGCAGCTGAAGTTCTTTGCAGTCAAATATAGGCTGTGTATGTAACTATATAGCACATGCAGCATTATCTAAGATGCTTCTCAATTTACTGCTCTGGAGGTCCAGGGTTCAAAAACCTTGAACTCAAGAATTTCACAGAATACCAAAACTGATGTAAGTCATTTGCTCTTGTTGAAAAAGACAAAAAAAAAAAACAAGAAACAAATAAGAATAATATACTTATGAGATAAGGAATTCCTTCAATGGGTGTGCTCAGATTTCAATTAAACGTCAAAACCTCAAAACCACAAAATATGTCTGTCACTAAAATACTATGTTGTTTTTCTTCTTGGGACCTGGTTTTAGTGTGTGAAGCCCAGTTCATGCAACACTGAGCTATGAAGACAGATACGCATGGTTTGGTAATAAAATACACCGGCCCCCTTCTGTGTGCGGCGTCTAAACTTGGACCTCTTCCTTAACCAAAGCTTAAATCATCAGAGGCACGGTCCCCTCAGTACTGCTAAGGGACTATCAATCACCCAGCTACTACTAACCGTAAATGTTGTTTTTCACTGACCCGACATGGCATTAGACACTGACAGATGCTGATAATACGTGTGTATACATCATCAACAGCCAAAAATCAAGGCATAAAAGAATGAAAATATAATTAAATGCTGTAATAAAAAAGAACGGTCTATAGGACTCCCTAGCGTTTTCCAGAAGTAAGAGGGGAAGCCTGTTTTAGCCACAAGCTCCAATTTCATTCCCAGAAATACAGCAGCTTTCCCCCCACCCCACATGCAGGAGCCCAGAGGAACAGGGGCGATAAAGAGTACAACATGTCATGGGGAACTTGAGTCAATGCTGGGACAACCTTTTCTTCTGAGACATGCAACAGTCAAAGCCAATGTCTAAATGGATGGACGTTTTCAGACAATCTTAATAATTTGGCATTTTAAAGATTCCAGTATGAGAAATCATGTCATGCAACAGATCTGAACTTTTTGCATTGTATGAGATAGTGTATTTCAGAAAACTGTGTGCTTTGTTGTTTTTGTGTTTCAACCACCAGTATATTTCACCAAGTATTTGTTTAAAAGTATAATAAAGGTACCTCCAGGTTTTCAAGTTTAAAATTAAAAAGCTAGAGTGCATGGGCTCTCAAACTTTTACTTTATTTAGCCCTTTTTGTCCACGATCTGATAAAAGGGAACCATCGAGCTACTGCATGTTAAACATGACCAGCAAACAAAAAAGACAGTTGTAACCTACTTATTTCAGTGAAATCAATCAATCTGGGATGAATCCAGGTCAGTTTGTACTCTAAACCCACAATTAACAAAAAAAGAAAAGAAACAGAAGAGCCAAAATATTCACAAAACGTTTAAAGGACTTTTTATTCCACCTGGACTTTTTTTTGTTGTTCTTCAATCTCATTTTTAGTGAAATTAGCTTCAGCTTTGAAAGAGGAATTGTCAAGAACCAACAAATGTCCGATCTAGTGTCCAGACACCATCTTTACTCCTCCTTATATTTAACAAAGAAAATCTGTGGGATTTTAAATCTGATTTTTGTGTGTGCAGAGCTTGTACCTCTTATAATAAGGGTTTGTACTACAAAGGAAACAGCTTCAGTTTGAATTGGAAGTCATTTTAGTGAGGCATTTAAAGAAAAATACACCCTCTTGATAAGGGCTTAAAAGACTTGTTGAGATGTTGCTAAATCTAAAAATGTAGCCCTTTTTAAAGAAGTAGTCCTATTTGATCTAAAAACATACTATTACAAATAGCTATATCATGCATGACATACTCCTCCAGGACAGGGTGTCAGATGCCCTACCACATGCCCTGTCCTTGATTGTCTCCATGTTTGGAAGTGCACAGATTACTCTTTTAACGTTTAGACAATTTGACTGATTTCCTAAACCACCAACAAAAGAAATACAATAATATAACATAACTGTCAAGGTTTTAAATCAATAAATTATCAGTGAATAATGAGAACAATACTATCTGCCAACAACCATGTATTAAAAGCGTATAGGTCTATTAAATGATGATCATATTTTAAACACATTGCCTATTAACACTTTAATGTTATCTTTAGCACAATCAAAATCTTTCCAAGTGTTATGTAACGTATGTCTTTCAAATAACATAGCAAACATGATAAGCATTTTACCTCCTCTGGCCTCCAAAGTCAAACAGGCCAGAGGTATGTCTGGTCATGTCCTGTGAGTGACTAAGCAGCCGCCTGCACTATCTGTCCTGCTCCACTCACTTTATTGTGCATAAAAGAGGGCCACCGGTGTCTGAAGTTCAGGAGCTGTTTATTATGTAACAGTAGATAAAGTGTCAAAGGAAGGAAAGCCTGTCCAGGGTAACGGAGTACAAAAGTAAAAGTACTGTTTAAGTATCTGTGCTTTACTTGAGTACATTTTACAGTGGATACTTTTTACTTCACATTTGAGAGCGGGTATCTGTATTTTCTTATCTGTTACATTTCAACTGGACCGAAAACTAAAAGTATTTTTTCTTATGGTTTTAGACCCTCTGCAATGACTGAGGGATTTTTTGTTTTTTGTTTTGCACGTTTATGGTCACATTTTGCCGACATTTTTCCAAGTCCAAGCTTTGAGCAAACAAAAATGGCTATATATATTAAAGATTGGAAGATTTTTCCCAA
The DNA here is from genome assembly GCA_019453435.1 of Rhinogobius similis. Classification (NCBI taxonomy): domain Eukaryota; kingdom Metazoa; phylum Chordata; class Actinopteri; order Gobiiformes; family Gobiidae; genus Rhinogobius; species Rhinogobius similis. The sequence continues at coordinate 22,629,552 of CM033626.1, read as the reverse complement.
TAACCAAAAGTCAAGACAACTCATCCAATCTGAATCTGGCCATAACAACGTTTTACTGTTGCTGTAAATTTTTAAAGGTGTATTTTAATATTTTTACGCAATTATATTTTTGACACTTTATATTTTGATGTGATACTTTACTAGTATTTTTTAGTCCTGTATCAGTACTTTTTATTGGTAACAACAAAAAGTACTTCTTCCACCACTAAGGGTTTCTGTAAATTAAAATAAAAGTAAATTGAATAGCGTTCACTGCTTACCAGTGTTTTTGAGAGTGGCCTATTACGAGAGGAGAGGATCAAAATGGTTGCTAAGTAGTGCTTAATGTGAGGGGCACACACCGTTCATATTCAGGTTTCTATGGTTTGCACTTTCCACTTTGCAGTCATGGCTTGAGTCGTCAACTACGTCCTTCTGCCAACTCCTCCTCTCTGTCCTTTAGGAAAGGAACTCCTAGAAACACGGGTCAACATTTAACATATAGCAGGTGATAAGAAGCCTATATTCTGATATTACGGGCTGGGTCAAGAAGGGTAACATGGGCCTCCTCTACTTGGAAATAACAGACAGATGGTCCAATTCTGGGTCCTTAAGACCTTGGGGCCCAGAACAGCAGATCCCATTGCCCCATGTCAACACTCTGATGCTGATTACCATAGGGCTATCGTGACAGTTATCTTTAATTGGGAAGATGTGCAACAATGTTCACTTTTCTGACCAATGGTGAACAGAGCATCCCTGTGGTTAGTGCCACTACCACTCAAACAGTTTAAACATTGAAATTATCTTTATTGTTATGCATTTTGTTATTTAGGCTATAGGTTTGAAGCCAGATATTGGGATGTGCATCCCGCTCTGGGACTGTCGTGTCACCTGATTCATTGAAGTTCAGACTTACTTTGTCCAAACTGATGAGTAATGCGGAAAAAACTTGTGAGTTTGACACACAGAGCATACAAAATAAACAGGAACAACTTAGATGAATCAGAACAGAATAAGAACTGCCCCCGTCACACTGACAACAACCACACTCAATTTGTTCACTGATACAGTTATCTTAAGTGAATTAGGTATACTTGTTACAAGCAAGTTTTAAATGTGGTTAGGATGCTGATCCGCTACAATTGAACACAAAAATGACCAGCAGTTGTGTTGTCTTAACAGCAGTACATCAGTACAGGCTCATTTATAGAGCAGTCACATGAACTGAACAACTTTAACTGTGGATAGTGCATTTATTACACAGTGGAATAAGTTAGTGTTCAATTGGTATCCAATTTGATATGTACAAACATATAAAACTTGATGCTTGGATTAAAGGTGAACATGACAAGGGGGAGCCAGTAAAAAATATATAAAACATGTTTATTTTTATCAGTTACATTCTACAAAATAGTGATTTAGTACAAGCACTGCTTGTACTTAGACCAAAACTTCTAACGGGATTGTTTTATCCAGAGCATAACGTAAAAGTGGTTCTTTTAACTTAACCACTGTGATACATTCAAATGTTGAAAAAAATATATATAACACTGAAAGACTTAAACTTTTGAAGTATTAGTGTTGCACAGGCCGCCATTTTTAGTCAATCAGTGACCTCTAGTGGTCACAACTAAGTCCTCCAAGTGGATCATGTTTATGCATGAAAAGGTCAAAGACGCACTCAGGAACTTGAGCTTGGCCACATGAGCAGCGTCCTCTTCAGCATTCCTCAAACATTTTATTTTTCAAGTCCATTCATGACGCCATCACAGGAATTTCAGATATTCTGATCTCTCCATTTGTACTGAAAATATAACAAACGAACTTCCAACAAAGTGATACATACTGCAATCCATGGTCCAGCAGGCAGCAGCAAATGAGGAAAATAGCACACAAAAAACTATCTAACCAATTTTCACATAGAACAAACTTTCAATATTCTCCTCAACTACACAACAAGGTTCACCCTGATCTACAGCACAGCCACTCATGGAATCCTGAATAAAGTGAAAAGCGTCTTGAGTTGAGATGTTTGCATAAGTTAGCGTTGTCTGCTTTTATGGCTTCATGTTGTGTAAAGATCTGGGCACAAGAACAGTGTTAAAATATATTGCTGGATTGTGCTGATAGTTTTACTAAAATTATTTATTCCACGCCTATGATATAGCCACACCGACTCACTTAAGTCACGTCAATATACAGCACTTCAAATCACTTACAAATGTGAACAACTCCTCCCCTGTGATACTTCATTGACAGAAAGCCAAGCCAGAAAGGATTTTTCACCTAGTTGTTCAATTCAAATGACATCTTCCGTAGGATCTGTTCAATTGAGGGCAGGCAGTTACTATGTTCAATATGATGCATATGTGGATAATTGATGTCACAAAAAAATATTAGGAGAGTGAACATTTGAAGATTTGTGAGACATTTCTTAAGAAAATACCATAGACCTGGTACAGGGCTGGCTCCTGACCTGTGTGTGACAGGGTGAGTGTGACTTCATCCCATTTAAACATCTGAATACCACCAATTACTCAAGGAAGCGGGATGAACCCCTCTTCCTGTGAGTCGCTCAGAGCCAAGTTGGCTCGGGGCAGTGAAGGGGAAGGCGATGCCAAACGGAAAGCTGGGTTGATCGAGTGCAAAGAATCCTTCCTGCTCCTGCCACAGGCGATGCAGGGATTGTCCACAGACTTGGGGTCACCGCGGCGCGGGCACACACCAGGTGCTCTGGCTGAGCCCATGGAGCCAGAGGCCTCCAGGCCCAAAGGAGACGTCTTTGGAGGGCCAGCGGGGCACACAGCATGAAAGTCAGAGGAGTGCAGCATCCTCTCCAACACGTCCTTAGTGCTCTGCGTGCACTATAACAAAAACAAACACATTTTTAACAAAAATTAACACATAAAGAAAAATATAATTAAATGAGTGATAGAGGTGGTGCACACAAGTACTGCTGATAGAGAGAAAATGGATGAAAGGCAATGGGTTAAAGTGACATAAAACAAGAAAACTGTTTTTTGTACAAGAAGCAGTCATTGCATGCACAAGAGTCCCTGCAAAATCACTGAAGCAAGTTTCAGAAATACAGTTAGTGACTGTTAAAATGGAAGAAGTAAAACATGCACGGATCAAAACTGCCCAAATCACACTATTAGTGCAACTGTGTCACATGTTATGAAGTACTATTAATTGAACAGTTAGTATAGTACAAAACCCAAACCTAGCAACAACAAAAAGTGATTAATGAAGGCAAAGTTGATGAGAGCTGGTGAGAAGTGATTGTTGAACCCTTCTCTTACCATGAACCAGTCAGGTGCCTTCAGGCTGTGCAGGACACAGAAAAGTCCTGACAGTTCTCCTCCTGGATAGTGAACGAATACAGTACACGCAAAATTAAGTCCTCTATCGTACATACAACTCGCTGGGTTATGAACTCGCAAATTAAAACGTCAGACAACCAAATACCAGCATACGGTACAAAAATAAAGTTTATTTCATAGATAAGGGGTCTTGTATAAATTAAAATTAATTCAAGAAAATAAATGTGGAAGTAAAAATGGTTGTGTTACAAAATACAAATAAACTCTTTAAGTTATGCGTATATAGTCAAATGCCACATACAATGAATACCGTTTCTGTCATATACGTTTATACACCTGAAGCACAACTAAATGCACTCCCAGTCGTACAGTCACAGATGTACAGCAAACACAGACAAACTTCACCACCAGATCATTTCACTGTGATGTGACTGGTAAGTCAGCAGCACCTTAAGTGTGGTTTTAACATTTTAGCACTCATTTAACACAAACCAAGAGTAACCTGTCCCTTTGAGCACTATTCACATAAAATAATGCTTCAATTAAAACAATAAAATATGCAGAAAACAACATTTTAACAATAGGACTATTTTAGAGACTACAGGTTAGCAGAGGTAAAGGATAGAGGACACTGGGAACAAGCGAACACTGATGCTACGAGACACTAGAACAGTTCATCCTACCATGTTTGTGTCATTCTTGGCTGTGAATGGAGGCAGCTCCATCTCTGAAGCACAAGCAACTGTGGCTGCTTCTTCAGGAGGCACAAAACCTCGTCTGTCGATTAAACTGGAAATAAAAAGGGTAAGCCAAAGGTTTTAAAGGCAGTTACTGGTTAATACTATAGTCTCTACCATCAGTGAATGAACCACTGAGGAGACGACACAGACACTGAATATTATAATTTGTTACAATTTCATTTGATTTTGTCTCAGTGTGGTCAAATACAGACTGGTCATCCTGAGGACGAAACAGTTCTTGCATAGCTCAATAGTGACAACAAATGTAACAGTATAATGAGCAATAACATTAGCATATAAATTAAATGTGAATGTTGTAAACAACATTAGATAAACCATTATTGAAACTTTTAATTTTCTACCAAAATAAGCAAGAAATGCCTTGAAAAAAACAAATAACATTGTCAAACTTTTGACTTGCCTGGGAGGCATAGGGCCACATAGTGTCGCACAGCAGTTTTTGATGATATTGTTGTAGGTGTACGGGTTCCCAGAATCCTCTGCACCTCGTTTACTTGACCAAGAGCCCTTAATCTACAGGAACATAAAGCACAATGGTCAGCGCTGCTATGTTTGTTTTTTTTTTTACTGCACAGTAATTACATGACACTTACATCTTCATTTGTCGTAAGGTTGGAGGCCACTAAATATGTATGGAAGCCGGACAGGCCCAAAATAGACCACACGGAAAAGAAACAAATAACCAACTCGACTACAGTGGACAAAGAGTTAAGGACCAGTAAAACCAGAAGTAGAGGATACTTTAACTATCATGCAGTCTAAGAATAAATAAAAAATTAAAAGTCCAAGCAGCCACTGACGTCAGGGCTCAAGCTTGAGACAGCAAAAATACTGCTGAAAGACAAGTGCCTACAGTGCTGAAGTTAAACTTTGATCCTGTTAAGTGGCTTAGGACGAAGAGAAGCACAACACAGTAGCTTCTGACAAACAACCCCACGTTACTTTTCTGTAAACAACATACACAAGACGTGATAAGACTTTGTTAAAGGATATCTGGCAGGGCTCTCCTGAATGGCTTGAATAAGGCTTTTACCAGCGTGACAACCTGAAAGAAAGCAAACAATCAATGGTCCTTGAGAATAATTACACAACTATTCAGTGAGTGCTTGAGTGAATACTTACGCAGGGTAAGGTGAGTGATGACGCAGCCAAATATAAAAGATGTCAGAAAAGACAAGGAGATGATGAAACTGTAGAAAAAGCGGTAATTGCGTTTGCCCACACAGTTTCCAACCCAAGGGCAATGATGGTCAAATCGCTCTGAGAACACAAAATGATCCAAATGAGACAAACGGCAGTCAAATAAAAGTATTGTTTTCATATTATTACTCCATCAAGAGCTTGCTTATGAAACATTTAATTTACACGTTCAAATGCATTTATAATGTCTCCAATTTGTGTTGAGCATTTCATTGCTTAAAAATTAAACACTAAAAATAACTGCAATATGAGTGGTTTATAAAACACTTAAAGAAGGCAGTTTTTTTAACACATCTTATGTGCATGTAGTATTAGGGGTTGCTTACCAACACAGTTGTCACACAGACTGCAATGTGAAGTCCGAGGAGGCCGGAACATTTTACATGTAAAGCAATATTTGAGCTTTACCACCTGCTGGTTAATGAGGATCTCCTTGGTCCGGGGAGGGGGTCGATATGAAGAGGATCCTGAGGAATCTTAAAATAGATATGAGTGTCATTGAGGCGCAAGAAAACAGTACACACATAAAAACAATTGTCCATCAAAAAATGGAGGGTTAGAAGTTGTATGAAGGTGTATAGACTAAGCTGAGGTACAGTTCACTGTCCAACAACACCCTTTGAGGTAGCCCAGATGGCAAAGCCCTTGTACCCCATCTGTCATGGTCTGTGCAGGTCCAACATATGCCTCACCTATCTGCTTCTCTATGTCTGCCGCTTCATCTGGGGTGGCCCTGGGTAAGATCCCGGGATCTGTAAAGCTTGTCCTGAGCAAAGACAGGACCACAAACACAAATAGGACGCCCCCAATCACAGGTATGAAGACGGTCAGGTGCTCTATCAGAAAAGGGCAACTGTAAATGAAAAACATTTCAGTGTTAACCGAGCAAATATGAACTATGACAGACATAAAGCAGGACCAGATAAGCACTCACTCAAATGCAAAGAACAGGCCACAGGTGATCACAATAAGGCCCAAAGTGAGAGGGAGAACCCCACTCTGACGGGACAAAATAATACGTCCATTGCAAAAGAAGCGGTTCTTCCCGGGGAAAACCTGCCACTTCCTCCGCGGGGGCTGCGCTTTGGACTCGGGTTGACTCTGCGCGGACAGCGGGGACACGGACAGCGCACGGGGGTCGATCTGCTGGTACTCACAGCTCTTCATCTCCGCTCTGAGGTAGTGAACGAGTGAACAACAGTGTTTGTAATGAAACGACGTGAATTACCGATGATGCTCAGTCTATTTTGTCATCGTCTCGGAGAAATCGGCTTCGCTCATCTCAGTTTACCATCCTGCAGCTAACGCTAGCTAGCTACCGAAACAGCAAAGCCACTCTTCTCCGTAATTACGTTTAACAAGACAACTCTCCCCCGTTGATGCCGCATCAGTCAACATTTCATGTGGTTATTAATACTCCTTGAAAGACATCAGGTTCATTTTTAGTCTGTCGTATTCCCAGGAGTCACGCTCATAGACACGATCACGAAGCAGCAGCAGCTCTTTGCCTTTACGACGTCCTTCCCCTTTGGCTGTACGTCACACCCAGACATATGTGACGTCTTATGATCTTTTTTGTATTTGGTTAAATGAAACCACACTATTTTCTTAAAAGTACAAGGCGTTTGTTGCATTTTAGGAACACAAGAAAAAAACTTAAACGTGTAGTTTTATATTGATTTACTCAATTAAGTCATATAAAATTACATTAGGCCTACATTAACTCGTTCAAAGTGCAAATAGTTTATACAAAATTTTTCTTCTTTACAAACATGCAACGTTTTCACCAAACCACAGCCTTTAGTTCCCCTCCTTTAGACATAAGTCATGTGAAAACTTAACCCCAAGATGACAAAATGTGCATACTTTTGTCCAAACGTCTTGTAAATTTAATGAGAACAGCATATACAGCACTAAGTTACTGTAAAACAGAAAGATGGTGGGTTGGTTCACATGTATGATATTTGAGGAAACGAAATTTTACTTCCACAGATCAGTGCTGTTTATATAAAGCTTAGCGCATTAAGTCCATGGTAGAAAGTTACAGTGCATTACCAAACCTAACAACCAATAGGACAAGAAATAGCCCAAAATGCCTTTAGTAATGGAAGAGCAGGTTGTAAAGTTCAGCAATAATGCAATGATGGGGTGTGGGGGCGTGTGTTTGCATCCGTTATAATGATGGCTATGCATCTGGACACCAGGAGAGGAAGTTTTTCTCCGATGAAGAAGTGGCTCATTGAGCAGTAGCAGATGTGCACTTATCCAAAATGGCACAGGAGAGGAAGAGGCCATGAACCTGGTAAGGACCTTGCAGGCAAAAAAAATTAAACAAGATTAGTTGTTTTTAAGTATAGTACTGTATAAATGTGATGTAGAATATTCTCACCTGTACATGCATGCACAGCGTTCCAAACACCAGTAATACACTGGAGTGAACAACATACACAAACACCCGAGGGTTGAAAAATCCTGGTATTGGTTTATCAAGTCCTTTATTTTCATTTGTTTCCCACAGTCCAAGTCGAAGACACAATTCTGGATTGGCCTGGACATATGCATATGCTGCCATAATTCCAAGAGTAGCCATTGGTAAGGCCAAAATAAAGTTTGGTATTTGCTTAAGTTCAAAGTAGCGGAGAAACCCAACATCCCAATAAACATCTTGAATATGAGAGTAGAGCATAGGCAGAGGTCTCATACACCAGAGCGGTGGAGGACCATTTTCATCAGGTACTCTGTAGCCCTTTCTTTCAGCAAGTGAGAGCAGAGCTGGAGGGATACGCTCCAAAGAGAGAGACGGTGTGCAAAATGTCCTATAGCCATAGTATTGGAAAGCTACAAATGGAAGAGCTATAATTGTAGTGCCTAATAACGAGGTGAACACTAAGCGAATAATGACAAAAATGTAATGAAAGATTTTGGTATAACCTTTTGTTGTTATTCGATAAACACGAATCTGGGAAAGAGCATATAAAGAAGGAAGATAGAGCAGGAATCCTATGTTTACTAGTCCATTGGAGCGTGCTGCTGTGGCAATACTGAGTGCCAAGCAGGCTCTAAGGGTGAATCCTTTCTCCAAAAGATATAATCCCCCGAAAGTGAGCGCTGCAAATAGGCTCTCCGAGTAGCCAGCAGTCATGAAAACATTGGCTGGTGTGATACAGTAGAGAAGACTGGAGAGCAGAGCGAGCCGTCTGTCCTGTAAAACCATTCTACCTAGTGCGTGCAAGGCCACCACACTGAGCAAGAAGAGAGCCGTGTTTCCAAAAGCAACGGCTACAAGCAATCGTCCACGAACAGTCAGCCAGGTGCTCAAGGGCCAGAGTACTGTCTCAGCCAAGCCTCTGAGAATGATCGGGAAGAGGGGGAAAAAGGCAAAATTATGTTCATACAAGTATCCCCTCTCGGCAATGAAGAGAAAATGTTCAGCATCCCAGCGAGACAGGCCACTGAACAGCCAGTCCACAGTGGAGTCCAGGTACAGAGGCTTCTCTATTCGAGGGGGCCTGAACGCATCGGCTTCGTGATCAGGGATGGCAGCATTCAGGACCGCCTAGAGAGGAATCAGAAACACTGGTCATTCAAAGCTTTGCGTGTCCACTGTTAAGCTGTGTGTGGGGATCACAGATCACAATCTGGTTGTTAAAAAGCAATTAAAAAAAAAAAAGACATGCTTTAGATGTAAATTTTTCCCTCAGTTTGACAGTTTTCATGACGTTTATATATATGCGCGCACACACACACAGACACACACTCAGGTTGGACATCACATAGGTAGAAATAATTCCACAACTGTTAGAAACCATACCGTAAACAAGGGCCAAATTCTGTATAAATTACAGTTATAATCTGACAAATACCTGATAACTTTTATTTTCTTAAATTTAAACACAGGGATTCCGCTTTAGAACTATTCAGCACCACTTCCTGTAATTTTAATTCTATCTTAACATTTTTCTTCACAAACTGCAGCTTGACTGATTAATTCATGTTAATGCTGATTATTGCACGTTGACTATTAGCGCTATCTCACCAACTAACTTAAAACTATTTAATTTTTAAAGTGCATACGACACGGTGTAATTTAAGGAAGGTGAATAAGTAGTGAAAGTTAGGCCAAATTAGCAGCACGATTTTCTGATAAATTAATTTCTTCAAAATATCCAACCACTTTAACGTCTAACAGTTATAAAAATACAAACATTTGTAAAAGGATGATGCCCCAGCATAAACGAGGCCAGGGGCAGCGTATGCATATTAAATCACTGTGGCAGCAAACCATTAACTGTTACCATTATTAGGACTTACTTGCAAAATCAACGTTATACATCTCGTTGTTGCGGCAAACTGAAGAACAACTTTCACATCCATGGTCATTGATTTGTAAGACAAAATCCGGAAAACCCGGGTTTATCAGGCCCAAGAAGCATTGTAGCCGGAAGAAAACAGTGTGCAGTAGATTCGTGTTTACTACGACGCATAGCTAGAAAATATTTACCTCGTCACACAAAAGAACAACAAAGACTCGAGCCTAAAATAGGGAGAACAAGGCAATGCGTCTGAAGTGACCTGCTTCACTGCAGCAGCAAGTTCACTAAAGCAGACTTTCAGTTCCGGTGTAACCACGGCGAACCACTTCAAAATAAAAGCACTGCGCATAGTACACTAAAAGCCTCGGCAGATGGCGCTCCAAGCCCTTCTACTGTGGAGTCTAGTGAGTAAACAAATAGCTGAAATTGTTTGAAATCATTTGAGAGAAACTGTTGAGGGAACTTGATTTTGGTTGGTATGATTAACCTATGAAATTATCTGTTCTCAATATTGTCATATTCATTGCTTTTTAACATCACACAAACATCAAACAGCTTACGAAGATTTAATGTACATTTATTTTACCACGTGGAACATATAGTATAAAGATTTCATACTGAATAAATGATATTCATTGAGCCAAAAGGGAAGGGGGGGAATTTACATGTTGTCTTAGCTACATAGTTTGAAATACAAATATGCAATCCATGACTGGAGAAAATTGTCAAATGTGTTCATCTAATTTATTGTTGTACCAGTTTTGAGTCATGTCTGCTGTACTACAGCACTGTGAAGAGTCCGTAAGTGGTCTAATCAGGACTGGAGGCCATGGACCAAACCCTTAGCAGCCTTTATCCCTCACCAATACAAGTGTGAGAATAGTGACACAGACAGAGACAGACACAAAAGAAATGTAATGTACAACATTATATATACACCACAGCAACGCTGTATTTGAAGTTGAAAACCAGTCCTAGAAGGTGATTTCTTTTCATAAGGGTGTCCATACAATCAAGGGATAAGAGGAGGTAAGGGTGTTGTCGGTTCTTGATACTTTGGGGAAGAAAGCCATATTCTGTTTAACACCAAACTAAATAGACCTCAGAACTCTAAGAACTGCATGACCAGCTTCTGTGTGAGACGTGTTACTGAATGCTTACACTCAAGAGCAGTATGGTACAGAAAATGTCCTACAATCTACTGCACACTGCACAGGCCTCCCCAATTAAGTTGTATATTGACTGGGCCGACTGGTGAGACTCCAAACTACAGCAACCAGTAGGCCACTTGTCAGTCTGCATCACCTCTGAACTTTAACCAGTCGGATTCATTGTACCCTTGAAGGGACAGTTAGGGCACACTGGGTCTCCCAAACTCACTGTAAACGAGACAGCAACTTTGGTTACAGTTTTTGTTTTTCAGCTATTTATTTATTAATTCATTTATTTATCTGTTATAAAAGTACTTTTTCCCCCAAGTGCAGAACAATCTCCAAACTGTAGCACTTTGCAGTGTCCTCCAGTTGGCAAACACGATGCAAGTAGTGTCACTATGTGGGCATTTTCTCAGAAGTCAGTCACCACAGCAGTGATTCCTTGGGCAAGGGCAGCCGGTGGAGAGCTCAGTTTGGGGTCATTATTGTCTTGTATAAATTAAAACAGTCCCTCTCTTTGCCCTGTTGCTCACACTTGTCAGGTTAGCAGGAAAGAAGGGCAGGGCAAATGCCTGAAAAGGAGCAACAGCTCCCTACAGCTGTCATGACTGGCCAATCAAAAATAGTACATCACAGATAACATGAGAAACCAGTGAGTTCATAAGAGGAGAAACAGAAAGGTCAAGGAGCCGAGACTCATGTAGTGTGAACTCCGAGTGGTTCTCGTCCACCTTGGCTAAGGCGTGCAGAGCCCGTGCAGCTCGCCGCATCATGTCCGGGCTGGTGGGCTCGAAGTGCATCCCCTGTAGGTGTAGTAAGGAGCTCTGACTCTGCTGCAGCTGTGTGGCTGCTAGACTGTCCTCAAGAAAACCCAATAGGTTACCCACGCTGCCCTTTTGAACAGCAATTGCTCTTGCTGCAAGAGTGTCACCCTGGGCCAGGTTTGCCAATAAAACTACAGCCATCTCCCTGCAAACTGCTACCTTCCGGTCACCTATTAGTCTAACCAAGTTGCCGAACAGCTTCTCTAAACGACTGAAGGGTGGAGTGGCCAGTATGAGGTCCACATTGTTGTCTTGAATGCTGAGCTTGCTTAGTGTCTCCAGAACAAGTCTCTGAGGCGACAAAGCACTATGGGGGCCTAAAGTGGGGAATGGGTCCTGGGCCTCGGCTGAAGGGCAGACAGCCCAGTGAAGAAGGCCATCCAACAGAGGCAAACAGATGCTCTCAGAGTAGACTGACAGGTCTAACTGACCTGAGATATTTGCCAGAGTGACCAATGTGTTTTCTCTGAGCAGTGACAAACAGTCCCACCACCACTCATGCCTTTGGCCCGTTCCTTCCTCTGAATCCTCCTCTTTTTCATACGTAAGCGGGGCCTGTTTGCGCTCAGGATGTCTATGATGGAGCAGGATTAGACGTCCAAGCATTAGAAGCAGTCCTGGGTGCTTTGACATTTCATGGTCATTGCCTGGAACAAACGATAGGCTCCGGATAATATTTGAAATACAAACACAGCGTCTCGCTAATGAATCTTGCCAATTAGTGATGGTGACGAGTGGCCCCTCATCTTTACTGTGAGGCTCATCTTCCAAGATCGTGCCAGTCTGCTTTGATATTTGTGGTAACCCGCTGGTGAGTAAAGAATTAGATTTGTCATTTTCTTGTTGACCGTCATGATTTTGAACTGGTGGCGTCTCAGAATCGGGGTTAGGGTTAGCAGTGTTGGGAGATGGGTCATCTTTCTCAACATTCTCTGTGGCTGATACATGTTTAGACTCCTCATCCTTTACCTCTCCCACTCCTGTTATACAATTTTCTCTAAGTTCATCTTCAGGAACTCGCCTCTTCAACAAACTCTGAGGCACAGGTATTCGTTCTCGTGGCTCCAAGAAATCTTTGCGAGGTTCAAAGTGCGTCTGGATGTGTTCAGTCGAGTCTCCACCTCCAGCACTCCAATGAAGTAAGCCACTGTCAAATTCTTGAAGTTTGCCATGATTATTGGATTGGGTAGAAGCAAAAGGGTCTTTCTTTCGTACCACTTTTAGGGGAAATTTGTCAAACTTGCTTGCCTGTTTGGGTCTTTCATTTTCAAGTGAAGACTGAACCAAGCTTGCCTGTTCAGACAAAACCTTGCTCTTTATTTCATCATTTTCAGGTTTTTCTTCTTGACCCAAATACTCAAGGCATTTCTGTTTTTCCTCCTCTTTTACATGGACTGGTCCCACAGATTCCTGTACCATCTCATCGTCGTCCTCCTCTTCCTCATCATCCATGTCCTCTGCCTGGGCCTCCACTTCTATGTTATCCAAATCTTCTTTCAAGGCATCAGGATCAAGTAGTGTCCTCTGACCAGGGTCTCCCACCTCATACTCCCGCAGTATGCCAAATATTTCAATGAGACAGCGTCTGAAATACTCCACCAGAAGCTCAAGCAGACCAGGCAGCTGAGGAAGAGAATGAAAGGCGCGCCATGAGACACAAATAAAAATACAAACTGTTTTAAGTTGTGTGCAGTTCTTACCGTATTGAGATCAAATGTAGAAATACTACCATCATCGTACAGGAGGATGTTGATGGTATCTAAGGCCCAAGTACTCTCCGCTAACAGACCCGACTTAAGAGACATCATAACCCTCCATGCTTCCGGGGTTCCTTAAAAGTGATTGCAGAGCAGAAAATTAGGGATAATTATTTATTTCTTTAGAACTACTCAAAAATAGCAGGAAAAAACATGCACACATATCTGTCTATCCACACACACATATCTGTCTATCCACACACACAAATCTATCTATCTATCTATCTATCTATCTATCTATCTGTCTGTCTATCCATCCATCTATCTATATACACACACACACACACACACACACACATATATACACACACACAAACATGACATACCAATGTCTTTCATGGTTAGTCTTCTCCTTGGCTTTAGAACAGGCTGCGAGGCTTCTACAGAGCCTGGAGGGAAAGGCATATCTCTTCTGATTAAAGGTGACTGCACTGAAGGGGGCACTATGTGAGATGCAGGAACAGGGGGGCCCGCTTTTTGCATCTTCATGACTCCATGCATGAAGTGACTTTTACTTGGCGATACACCGCTGTCCATGGTTCGGGGCATTGATGCTGGACTGGAAACCTGTGGAATGTGGTTCTGCACACCCTGAGGCGGCTGATAGCCAGACTGAACAGAGCGAGACAGGGGTTGCCCAGGCCCTGTAGTGCCGTAGGGAGGCTGCCGCGGGCCCATCTGACCGCCCCATTGGCCGTCGTGATTCATCCTCTGCTCCGACGACATCATATCCTCAGAGCGGTTCATACCAGGGTAGCCATGTCCAGGTGGGGGGCCCCCAGGTCCACCCTGCCTGTTTTGGTAATTCTGGTAGTTTATGTCCCTTGGACCTTGCCACATGCCACCCTCAGGGCCTGGCTGCATCATTTGAGGTGGCATATTGGGCTGCGCATTGGGCCCTGTGACTCCTTGCATCCGCTCACGGCCATACGGAAAAGGGAACTGATTGCCTGGACCTGGTGGGCGGCGATCCGAGCCTGGGTAAGGCCCATTGCCACCATACTGATTGTAAGGCTCCTGCTGTCCTGTAGTGGGGGCGGAGGAACCTCCGGACTGTTGCTGCGGTGGCTGCTGTCCGCTGGGGTAGGGTGCACTGTAGTCAGCTTCATGACGCTTTGAGGGAGGGTAGCCACCTTCAACAGGACGTTTGTAGCTCTATGTACACAGACACAAAGATGCAACATTTAGTCATTAATTTTGAGAAAGTTCACAATACAACAATAGTTCAGAAAGTCACCTGTTGTTGTGGGTACATTCCTGGCTGTTGATTGGGGTAAGAGCCAGTAGGGGGCGTTCCCTGTCCAGGATATTGATTACCATAGGAATCATGCCTGCAAACAAGGGGTTTCATTAGTGCAACTAGACATGCATTTTGGATCATCAACCTCAAGAAAAATACAACCTAAATCAAATACAAATTGTCGGTTGAACACTTTCATGTGACTTATTTACATCACGTAGTAAACTACATACCTCTTTTTCCACAGCATAACACTAGTAATAAATGGAAACACAACAAATTATAATGCACTACCTTCTACAGCAGTCTAAACAAGGGTAAACAGTTACCAAAGTGACATAAACTTGATACTGTTTAGTATGTTTACATTTTTAAACTAGGGCGGATTAACTAGTTGAAGTGAAAGAGAGTTGGGGGTTCTCCTTAAAGTTTATTTATTTTTTTCTTGCCAAAAAGGAGGGTCAAGGACATGGATGCTCTGGGGACAGTTATCCATTTGCTTAATTCCTGTGAACACTGACCAGTCACTGTCTAACTTTCTACTGGTGAAATCAACTATTTTGTGCAGCCCTGCTTGCCTGTTGTGATTTTGAGCAGTAAATTATCATTTTTGTTGAGGCAAAATGTCATATTTAACATTAAAGAAAAAGAAAAAAGAGAAAAATCATATCAAATTGCAATCCCCTTTCTGAAATAAAGACCTAAGTGTCTTCACCCTAGGTAAGTACTTAAAGCATTTAAATTTAGATAACCAGTAGTCCAATTACAATTCAGTCTAATTTGCATTAAATTTGTTTTTCATTTGTTGAATTATACACTTAGAAATTGATTTGTTGTATTAACTAACCGTGGCTGCTGGGGTGGGAAGCGATTTGGCGAATACATCCCTGTGTCGGCATTGGCAGGCATCATGGAGCTTGGCTGTGGTGCACTGGATCCCATGTTGCCCTCTGGGCCCATTCCTTGCTCTGGTCTGTGACAACAAATAATGTCAAACAACAATGCTATAGCTTTGACAAATTGTAAAATGAACAAAAATGCTGAAAATAAATGATGACATGATGGCAATAAATTAAAAATCAGCAAACTTAAAAACTTATCTAACCTCCTGTCATAGCCTGGTCCATAAGGATACTGTGGTCTGGGCCCCATTGGCATGGAGCCCATTGCTCCAGGTGGTCCCCTGTATGGAGCCTGCTGCTGTGGTGGCTGCTGAGGTGTGTCACTGTTCGGGCCCTGGTTTGCAGGCAGAAACTGCTCACCGACTGAAGCAAACACACACACAAAAAAAATGAGAAGCTGAACAGACAAACTATAATTTCAGATTTTTTATTTATACATTTCATCTCATATCTTATCATCTACACTTTTTATTTATTCACCTTTCCGCATGTTAGTGAAGGGATCCTTGTTAGGCTCGTAGGACCCCATACGCCCTTGCATGTCTGGATTGCCCATACCAGACTGATAGGCGGAGTTGGGGGTCATGTTCCTCCGTGGGAAAGCAGGGTCACTACTGTCAGAGAAGGGGTCTTGCAGGTTAACACTGCTCCTAAAATGCAAGTAAAAAAGAAGATCGGATTAATTGAAACCAAATATAGCAGACAAAATGTTTACCTTATACATTCAACTGATTATAGCTGTATCTGAATTTGACGGTCTTAAAAACTTGATCTAGTTCATTTTAAATGTTTTGGCACATATTCCTCATGTCAGAGTGGAGTTTTGCCATCATACCTCCACGAACAATAACTAGTATGCCAATGTTACTTCCTGGGTTGCAAACGATAAAAACGCTTTATAATTTTATATAAAATTTGGTACAGACCCTTTAATAAAACATTTTCTACAATGGACCAACCTTGGCCCAGTCGGCATTGGAGGCATCTGTGAGTGAGGAGTGGAGGCTGGCGTGGGAGGCTTTAGGTCTCCGCCCTCTGCCATCGAGCTGCTGGTGGACTGTGGAGTCTGCGGACCCTGAAGAGACCCTGACCCAGCTGTGGAGCAGAGGGACGCTTCAGTTCGAAATAAAGAAAAGGGGCAGATACATGATTTTAGATTGTTAAATTGGACTGAGGTGCTTCACGTGAGCAAAAAAGAATTCACAGACATGGTTGAAAAGAGACTCGTACCTGGAGAAGGAGGTTGGACTTTAGGAGCTTGATTCTTTTTGTTGTCTGCAAAAATCTCAGGAGGGGGGTCTTCTCCACGTTCAATTTTGCATTCAAAGGCGTACAGACATTGTATGTACTGTTTTTTCAAAGAACTCGCAGCACTACTCGATGTACCCACATTCAATGAAGTTGCCAGATCTCGCCACTTCTTATTCTTGTTAACCTGAGTGAAGTAGGATAACAGATTACTTGATAATCAGGAATTCTTTATACTCTCTGGTGGTTAACGCTGTATTACCTGCGTCATGCCTCCAATCTCCTTAACAGACATGTACAATCGAAAAAGGTCCAGTGGTTTGCGTCCAACAGCTGGCAAGTTTGTCATGCTCATCGCCTTTTCTTCAATAAAGGACAGGTAACGATCAACCCACATTTTCCTGTCTGGTTCCGGTCCAAGCTCGTAAAGTCTTGTTATCTTGTCCGACGTTGTGGTTGATGAATTTGATTTCTGTTTTAAATGAAAGAGAAAACAGTACATCATTGTTATAATACTTTAAATCAAAACAACCAGTAGCATCAGCTGTTACATTACCTTGGACTTTGGCTCTGGTTTTGGTGTTCCACTCCCATCTACTTTGTTGTTCATTTTGTTGTTCATTTCAGGACTTGGTGCCATACCTAGCATGAATAAAAACAAAAACGGATTAGACTGGGTGGGAAGTGTGTGTATTACTGGGCGAATCACAATAAAACGCATACTTGTTAAGGAATTGTGACAAAGGCTAAAATGCAGTTTTTAAAAGCACAAAAGTGGGTATTTAAAAGATGCCCTCGACTAGAGTACGTAACTCTTCACAACTTGCTTGTCTCCATGGAGAGGTTGTTAATTTGCTTGAAATGTTTCATAGTATGGCATGTTTATTATAAACAAACCTTTGAAATCATGGAATCTTACTGTGAGTAGAGTCGTCTTTCTACAGATTTGACCTGTAACTTTCCCTAGCAGTGTCACCTGCTTTGTTCATGGAGATGGTTAACTTGAATGCCATACCTTGGAAAATTCTAGGCAAAATAGTAACATCTCCATTGCAAGAAGTGGCAGTGGACCCTTCAACTTGAATTTGCTTTTTAATTATTACAAAACTTAATCAATATTAACTTGACATTATAGTATACTTCTCAAGTATCCCACAGATTTTTGCAAGAATCGTAAGCAAAAACAAAAGATAAAGACTTACCACTTGAATTATTGGCCATGTTGGGGCCCATGGAATAAGGTGATCCTCCTTGCGTATTCATCATTCCAGGCATGTTGTTCATAGCAGGACCATAAGGGGGACCAGACCCCATCATCCCTTGAGACATGTTGGGGTATCCAGGCATCCTGAATTGAGAAAGTATGAGGTGAGGTTTGACTCGTCTCACAAGCGTTTTCACAATCGCTGCGTTTCAGATGACATCGCTACATTTTAATTTCTGTAATGTCTTATATTGAGTTAGGGGCCTGTAACTTTGGATGATAAATATACCAGAACAATGAACATTGTGGCCACTATAAATCATTAGGTTTCAACATTTTTCTTTTGACATTTCCCAAACAATATCGTAACTGATACAGCAGTACTGTCACCCGCTCCTATCTGACTGTCAAGAAACTTCAGACATTAAAAACAGCTAATGAACCAACCTGTTGTGCATGGAGTTGGTGCCAGGATGTTGCATGGCGGCTGGGTCCTGGGGCTTTCGGTTCATGCCTGGAGGTGGACACATTCCTGCGCCTACCTGATGCGACATGTTTCCCATGTTTGGAGGCATATTAGGGTTCATGTTGGGAGCCATATTGGGTCCATAAGGTCTTGCTCCAATTTGATTTGGAGGCATTCTTCCTGGAGGCATGCTGCCATAAGGTGGGCCCCCACCCTGCCCTGCCATGGGGTTCATTGGGCCCATTCCAGGTCCTGGGTAATTGGCATTGGGCATATAACCGGGCTGCCGTGGATAACCTTGAGTGCAAACAGAAGGTTTGATGCATTTAATGACATTATTAAGATAATAAGATACCCAGAAACGTATGAACTTTCAACATTAGATAGATGCATGTTTTAAGAAGTATCAATATTGAAAATAATCTCGTAAAATGTATAAACTATTCATTTAAACCTTTCCCAAGTAGTTTTAGAATGGTCTCAACAGTGACTGCCCAGAAGTAAGATTTCCATTAAATTTTCCCATAGACTTTTAAAAAACAAAGACACATAGAAAGCTTGCTCTGAGCTAATCCGCTGAGTTATGGTTATTGTTATTAACCATAAGACACTTGTTATATTTAAAAACTGATCCTGAAACTTTATAAAACAAACTTTATACACTGCTAAGTTATTAAAACATTTTACTGAATTTTAAGTTCACCACATAGCTGGCATGCAATCTAAAGTAAATTGACCAAACAATGCTTTATTATTGAACCACTCCCTTTGGACACTACAGTGAAATTTGATTGACTGCAGCTAGATATACAGTGTTTGTTGACTGTTTGAATTAAAGATTTTTTAATGTCCATTCCAGACGTT
Organism: Rhinogobius similis; assembly: GCA_019453435.1. Taxonomy (NCBI): domain Eukaryota; kingdom Metazoa; phylum Chordata; class Actinopteri; order Gobiiformes; family Gobiidae; genus Rhinogobius; species Rhinogobius similis. Next base: position 22,610,314 of record CM033626.1, on the reverse strand, counting down.
ACTGATAAATATTACTTTACACAGTAAAGTACACCCACTCTTTAACACAAACATTTTACCTCATGAAGTGTAAACTACAGCAATACATTTATTTATTAAGGCTCAATGTCACTGGGATAGGCTCCAGTCACCCATGACCCAACAAGCGGAAGAAAATGAATGAATGAATATAACTATAACTATAACTATAACTAATATATATATATATATATATATATATATATAAATATAAATATATATAAAACTAGCAGTTAGAAACTCTGAGCAACAAGCTTTCGTCACAGGCTCTGACAGAAGGCTGTGCTACGTCAGCTGACTCTGTGCTTCAAGGCTATAAATAGCTGCAACAGAACAGTCAGAGAGGAACCAGCAACAGCATGGTATGAAGATACACTAGACTCCACTGGATTTATTTAACAATAAACTGTACCACATTGCATACAAAGAAGTTGTTCAAACCAGAGGGATTACATTATAATGTACTAAAAAGACAAAAGTGCACACCTTGTGGACCATACTGTCCTCCTGGTTGTCCATAACCGCCCATAGAATTGTTCTGCTGATATGGACCCATAGCATGATGCATCTGCCCTCCAGACGACTGTCGAGGCGATAATGCAGAGGCCGACTGAGGGGAGCCGTAAGGTGGCATCTGAGGGTTTCTCTGCATAAAACCTTCGATGGGACACAGTCGAGCACATTAATGAGTCTGGTCTACACAAAGTGCTACTTATAATCAACTCAAGGATAATCAAATGTACAGATCTATACCTCTGTCCTGGGCCATGGGAGACTGGCTCATAGCTGGATGCAAGCTTCCATCTGACTGAACACTGGATGGCCTTGGAGGCATTTGGGTACCTGAAGCAACAGTATTATATGGAATTATTAATGGTTAATGATTAAACTAGCTCATAATAACTGCAGTATCCTAGAATAAACAGAGAAATGTAACTATAATATAAATTAAACATTTCATACTACAACCTATTCCTTCATTTATAGACATGCAGACCACTTCCCGAATCTCTGCACAATTTATCCATAGAAAACCACATCTAGAGAATATTTAAAATAAACCCATTGTTTTAAACTAGCCCCACCTGGCATGTTGGCAGGTGACAGTGGCCCTGTTCGTGGTGTGCTGGCGCTAGCGGGAGAGCCAGCTGGGGAAGGTGAAGGCCCTCGAATGCCTGGGAGATGGGGCGATGTGTGGGGGGAAAAAGGCGACTGGGCGGGGTTGCTCTGTTCTCCCTGGCTGCTCGACACTCCTGATGTGCTCACGCCAGGACTCAGGGCCCCGTCTGTCCCTGTAGGCAGGTCATCGATGGACCCTGACAAGTCCTAAAATGGTCAAAGCAAATGTGAATGAACTCAGAAAGCATACAAAAGCCAAGAGGCAGAGATGAGTTTCTTTGTAAAGGTTTTAGAATTTTAATTTTCATTTTTAATGCTAGTCTTTTTTAATGGAACTAGACAAGTCTTAGAAAAGTTGTGACCATATGGACATATTATTCACAAACCCGTGGGCCTTTGTCCTTTACAAAGAAAGCTGCATCAGCATTAAATATGTGCCTCTTTCATATTCAACTTCCCCTTTGCTTCTTGACTTTAGTTAGTAAACATGCAGGTCAAAGCAACAAAGATAGTTTTAATACCTCCACAGATATTCATATGTTTTAGTCAGCTTTCGGTTACGCAAAATTATGCACAGATTAAGGAAGCAGAATTGATGGTGGTGTGGCCTCTGTTATACCAAAGAAAACATGGTACAAGTGAAACTTACTGGAAGGCTGGAGGGGCGGCCTTGACTGTCATCAGTGCCTGATTTAGGTTGAGAAGATGGAGGGACATTAGACTGAAACGAGTCCTGGGATACTTCCTAAAAGACAACATAAGATATGTTTAAGTGCACTTGCAGGAAAACTGTAGACAAAAGACAAAAAAAAAACCATAAGGGATAAAAAATATTCCAATTGAGGCCAGTACCTGCTGCTGTGGTGGAAAGCGCTGATAAGGTGACTGTTGTGCTTGCTGCTGTGACTGCGGACCCTGGGGGTATCCAGATTGGTTCTGTGGATGAGGCAGCTGAGATTGGACCTGCTGTTGCTGCGAGGAGGGCGGCTGGGAGCCCGCTGTGGACCCCGGGTAGTTGGATTGTGATCCAGGAGGAGCTGGTGAAGTTTGTGGTTGGCTTTGGCCAGGAGCACCCTGCTGCGGAGCATAGGGCGAATGATGGCCGGACTGAGGGGCAGGGGGTTGGGAATAAGGAGGCTGGGACTGTGGGGGTCCTTGTGGTGGGCCTGGCAGTGGCCCCTGTGTCTGTGGGGGCATGTGCTGCTGCTGATAGGGAGGCCCTCCCTGTGTGTGAGGGCCAGACGCTGGAGGGTGTTGCTGCCCTGGGTAAGGAGCCTGGCCTGCAGCCTGGCCCGGCTGGGGCTGGGTATAGGGGCTTTGTTGTGAGTGAGGACCTTGGCCAGGCTGACCATAATAAGGTGTCTGGCTCTGAGAACTATAACCTCCTGGTCCCTGCTGTCCATAGGATCCCATCTGAAAAACATCATCATCATCATCATAAATAACAACTCACATGCACATGCACACAAATCAAAGAAAGAAAACTACTATAGATTAGCACCTGTCCATAAGGCATGCTTCCCATGCTTCCCGGGGAACGTCCTTGCATTCCCATAGGATATCTTTGGGGTCCCGGTGGGCCGTACCCCTGGTTAGGGTAACCAGGGCCCTGCTGGGGGCCTGCAGGAGTGCCCTGTTGAGATTGCTGTCCATATGGACTGGCTGCTCCGTAGGGCTGGGCCCTCATCTTCCCCATTGGGTCCATGGGACCAGTTGGCTGGACAGAAAGACACAAAAATACACCATTACATGATGAAAATGACTGACCCACTGGCATGTGTTGCTCTGCAAAAAAAATTATTTCCCACGGTCATTACAATTTTTGCCTTGTTCAGTGGTTTCAGAAAAGCATTTCAAACGGAGGGCACTTTGTCTGAACTTAAACAAATACAGCTGTGCTTCTGTTTTGGGTCAGATCCAAGTGGCTTTTCCCCCCAAGAAGTCTGTTTGGCTCTGAATGAATGAAACTAGAAATGAAGTGTGTAACATTGAGAGCAGAAAATAAAAATTATGAACATATTAGAGTTGTTCTTACTAAACAATTTTGATTTTCACAATATCCCTTTCTGTACAAGACATGAAAAAGACATGTCACATTATTAACTAGTACCACTGATGTGCTGCTGATGACTTGCGCTCAACTCTGTTGCCAAGAGTAGATCAGATGACCTATGTGATCCAATGAAGCCAAATAAATAAGGGCAGCACATGGCTAATCTGCATAAGACATAGAGGAAACTCCCATGGCCATGAGACCTGAGGATGTACTCAGTGATTGGCTTGGGAAAAAAAGGGGAAATTCTTTACTGTCAAACGCGGTGCTCCAAAATCACCAGGAAACTTAATCTCAAAGACAAGGCACGAGTTTACCTATAACTGCTCTCCTCCAGAGTGTAATAAGGATGTAAATATTAAATAATAACATCAAACCCCAGCTGTTCACATCTCATCAGCAACCAACATAACATCTGAACTTTTCTTTTGCCCCTAGTAAAGAAACTTTTATCTTTGCCAATGTACTTTTCTTTTCAATAATTTGTGTTTTTATTTTGATCATGTAAAGGGGCTGAAACAAACGTTTATTGCAGTAGTAGACTATAGTCAGCAATTTTTGTCTCGATTAGTGGACAGGTTCAAAGATTATTTCTATAGTATATTGAGATGTTTTAAATACATTTCAACAATGTAAAAAGTAAAAAAATATGCTGACCGAGGGCTTCTAGCTCTTATTTACAAATCATTGATGAAAATCACAAGTTGTTCATTTTATTTGACATTTTGCAGTCTTTGTTATAGAAAGCCATTTTGGATGATTATTAGTCTGTATTGACCAGGTAACTATTAATAATGAAGCCAACAATTATTTTAGTGGTCGAATAACCAAAAGGGTTCTGATTAATTGTTGCAGAGCCCTAATTATATATTTTGATCCTGATTCTGTGCTTCCATCTCATAGTAAGACGACTAGGTGAGGGTAGTTTACCTTTTATGAACCCGTGGTGAGTTAATGCTGTTATCACCAGTTGCCTGCATCACATGTAATTATAAATGGCCATGAGCAGGGGCTGAGGAGCCAATCAGATTACAGCTAGCATGTCAACTCAAGACCAACTACCTCCTGGCTTTGACAGCAGGATTTTACCTCCACAATTCAAATCCCTGAGCAAACTGCACTGTGCATCACTCAACCTGCAGCCTGTTTATCAGAGACGGAAATACCGCTCAAGATGACGAGAAAATACGGGCTGCAAATATGTTCAAAACAAAATACTTAGCAAAAACCTTTACAGAACACTATGAAACTTTAAATAAATAACTTGATTAGCAACACATTCCTAAAGATTGCTTATCATAAATGAACAGGGCATGTATCACGAAGGTAAACATAAAAAAGCATTCATCTAACATTTTACTGTATAGATCAAAACATTGCTAATCAACTAAATGTGAGAAGATGAAAGCGTGGTACAACAATATCGCAGGTTACGAGACGAAAACCCCTTGTCTATTTGCATTATTACCCCTTTTCAAAGTCGGGCCTTCTCCGCTTCCCTGACGCTTTAACCACGTTACCGTCGTTGCATTTCGTCAAAAAAATACCTTAATCTACCGCAGATCACACTTTTAAACGGCATATTTAAGACAGTTTGTTGTAAAGGAAAACACACACGAGAGGCAGCCATTTTAGAGTCTTTGCGAACTAGTATCAGACAATGGCTGGCCTACAGCGTTAACGTAGCCGCTAAGAGGAGGAAGAAGTGGCAAAAAACTGCAAACAAACCCGAGTTAATCGTGTGGCTTTACCTGGTTTCTACTTAGCGGCTGCCCGGCACTTCCAGGGCTCATGGGTGACGGGTGATGGCCTCTTTGTTGCCAGCCCGTGCTGCTGCCTCCGTACTGAGCGCTACTGCCCATGTCTGCTCCTTTACCAGCGCCTTCTTGGCCACCGTAGTCGCTACTGGGGTAGTTTGGATACCCCCGCGTGGAGCTGGGCGAAGTCAGCAGCTTATTTAGGGTCGGTGTCGATGTGGGCTGAGGGTTTCCGATGTTATATCTCTGGTTGTTGTACGAGCCTGCCATAGCGGCGGGTCCTGCTGCCGCTGCTGGTGCTTTCGCGGACTGTCCCCCAGCTGTCGGCGGCGGCGCTTGGGTACTGCGCGGGGAGTTCACGCCGTACGCCTGCCCCGGATACGGAGTCCTGTTCGGAAACGGGCTGTAGTTGTACTGGTGGTTCGCAAAGCCATGTTCGTGCGAGTTGGGTTGGTACGGGTCCATCATGTTGCCTTGCTGCGCGACCGGACCCGCCGCAGCTGCCATGCCAGGGCTTTGTTGTCCGCCATGTTGATGAAAAGGCCGAGCGTAATGCTGGCCGTATCCGTGCGAAGGCGGCGGAAAAGCTGAGCCGTGGTGGTGTACCAAACCCGGGTGGTTGTTTCCCTCTGGTCCTATAGAGTCATTCTGGTTATTATTGTTGGCTCTGGGCGCGTTCCCATTGCCGTTCTTCATCTCGGTTTCCCCTCCTCCCCCTGCATTTCCACCGTCGGCCGCGTCCTGCTGCAAATCCCCGCGTCCCGGCGAGCCGCTGCTGTCCAAACCCGCCTGCTTCTTGTCCGGCTGCTTGTCCCCCGGTACCGACTCCTCTTTGGGTTCTCGATCCGGTCTTTTGAGCTCGGAAGGCGGGCTAGTGTTCAGAGTGGTGGCGCTGGCGACCTGAGCGGCCATGATAAACCCCCCCACCTCACTCCCTCTCGGCGAGTCACTCACAATCAAAAGCGAGCATTGAATAGAAAGAATTGTTTATAACCATTTATCCTTGGGTCGATTCATTCCCGCCCCCTAAACCGGACCAAATCCGGCCGCCATCCCCTGGTTCCGGGTCCGTTTAGGGCTTTAGCAGTGATGGAGGCTCCATACAATGCGTAAAGAGCGACAGAAATTGTTGTGGGAGTTGTGTTACTGAGCCCGGGCAGAGGCAGGGAGCGAGCCCAACCAACACGAGGCTCCGCTACACACAGCCATTTTACTGAGGCACGGAGCTCTGTGAAACACGGGCTGGATCCAGGCCCGTTGGAGCGGACTGCACACACTCTCACCCTGTTACAGCCCCATCATAGTTATAGACAGTAGTTTAGTTTCTCTTCATTCTAGTCAGAAAAAGTCACTAACGGTCGTTTTAACTATTAGCCAATAAAAGACTAAAATACAAAAATTAATTTCACCTTGTAATAGGGAAATGCAATGTCACATCTTAAGCAAAACATGAATAAACATTAATAAAACAACTATGAATCTACAATTAGGCTACACAAATAGCTTAACTTATTAATAGTTAATAGGCACAATAAACTTTGGATACTGTTCACACCTGGTCAAGGACTAAGTTTGCTGTCTGTTTTTATTGATTTTAATTTTTGAGTCCAATTGACCAAACAACAAATAACTCAAATTAAACAGGCTATAGATATTATGTATAATGTTATGGGTGATGGGTTTGCATTAAAGTAATTGTTTTAATGGCACAACTTGAAAACCTTATGTTCACTAAAGCATCTCAAGTAATAGTGTGGTAATGAAGGCAGCACGCCGTTTTTTTTCCAGAGCAGGAGGAAGCCTTGCAGCAAACGAGCTACATTCCCTGTTCCTCCCTCCCCAGTCCTCTCTGCATCCCCCTCTCCTCTGTCTATCTCTCCCTCTCTCTGCTTCCCCCTCTCTCCTCTTCTGTCCTCTGCCTCTCCTCTGCCTCCCCCTCTCCTCTGTCTGTCTCTGATCTCCTCTCTGTCTCCCCTCTCGCCTCTGCTCTCCTATCTGTGCTTCCCCCGCTCTGTTTATTCTCTCTGCTCTGTCTCCCCCATATACCTCCCCTCTCTTTTCTCTTCTGTGTCACACCCTCTCTGTCCCTGCCTTCCCCTCTCCTTTTCTCTGCTCTCCTCTCTCTGTTCTTTCGCCAGCTCTCATCTGCTGTCTCTGCTCTCCTCTCTTTTCCTTCCCCTTTCTCTCCTTTGCCTCCCCCTCTGCTCTCTCTGCCTCCTCCTCTCCTCTCTCTGCTCTGCTGTGCCTCCCCCTCTGCTCTGTCTGTCTCTCACTCCGGCAGAAGCACTCCGCTATGGGGGGATGGGCGCAGACTCCAGCACTCTCTCACCCTGCAACATTGAACTACACGCACACAAAACCACCCTTATCTTGTGACAGAGATGGGATTTGAGAATAGTTTAAAAGTCTTCAAACAATGCGGAACACGACTGTTTATCCAGTTTCATCATTCTAATCGAATAAAGCGGGCATTCATGGTACAATGTTGCGCAGAGCAAAAGGCGGATGGATGATAATGAGAAGTGTGTGCGCGTCAGCTTGACTTCTATTCTCTTAAAACAAATGCAAGGCTGGATAAAGCCTCTTTAAGTTATATTATTTGGTTTATATAATAGCCTAGTAATAATATGGTTTATTTAATCATTCAGCAACCGTAAAAAATAGTTTTTCAAATTGTGGTGTAGGTTGTAACACAGGCACACACATACCTCTAGGGGGCATGAAGGAAAAAGACAGGAAGTAGCAGTGAGAAGGCATACTTGATCACATGTACAAACATAGGAGCACAATTTAACATTCCGCCTGACACACCCCCTAATCCTACTTCAAGAGCGCATGCATTTCCAGGCGAGCACCAAAAGCGTGTATAATTTCACTGCCACATACACCACAGGGTTAATGTGATTTCTCCACTTCACTGTGAGCTCTCAAAGTAGATCAAGCTTAATTCAGATCTATGAGAAATACACACAGAGAAAGCTTCATATTGGCAGCCTACGTTGCCTTCTCTTGTTTTTTATTGTTGAATAATGTTTCTTGAATAATATAATTCAAACAGGCATTAAGATACAGGCAAAGTAGAAAAGGATTTGTTGTGGCTGCTTTTCCAAAAAGACACTTCCATCTAAGAGAAGAGACACGGGGCCAGTTGTGCAGAAACACAGATTTAATGTGGCTTCCTCTCCCCGCCTGACTTAATTTTTCTGCTTTGGCAGCTTGTAAAAGTCGGAGCAGATCCTGTGGACGTGGGAGGAGAAATTGCTTTCACATGTGCCATCTGCTGGGCAAAAGATAAACTGAATTTGTGGGATTCTGTTGCTCTTGGTCAAAGTCATTACTGCTTATACACTGCCTTGCAAAAATAAAGTCACCGCTTGGATTCAACTAAGCAAATAGGTATGAGCCTCCTATTGGATAATTGTTGCATGAGTGATTGTCTTTCAGGTGCAACCCGGTACTTAAACCCAAAAGATGTCTGTTTAAGAAGGGTCATATAATTGGAATTAAGCAGAGAAAACATCTAAAGTGATTTTTACAAACTACTAAAATTGTCTCAAGAACTGTCCAATGCATTATTATAAACTGGAAGGATAGTGTGGAACCATCATCTTAGAGGAGGAACAGTCAGAGAGGCAGGTAAAGTGCTGCACCCATCATGCCTAGTATCTACTGCCTGTGGGGTGGGGTTATGATCTGGAGCTACAAGTTGGTCAGATCTAGGTTCAGCAAGACTATGTGCCCAAGGCATGCGAGCTGATGACCTGAACATCCTGAATGACCAGGTTACTCCATCAATGGATTTCTTCTTCGCTGATTCCAAGGTGACAATGCCAGGATTCATGGGGCTCACATTGTGACAGAGTGGTTCAGGGGCATGAGACAAATTTTTCACACATAGATTGACCTCCACAGGGTCCAGATCTTAAGCCCACTGAGAATCTTTGGGATGAGCTGGAGAAGACTTTGACAGTGGTCACACGCTTCCATCATAAAAAGATTTTGGTGAAAAACAAATGAAACACTGGGTTAAAAAATATTTTTTGACAGTACAGAAGCTTACTGAAACAATGGCACAATGAATGTGTGCTGTAATCAAAGCCAAAGGCAGTCCAACCAAATAATAGTGTGTGACCTTTTTTTTCTGTGGTGACTTATACAGGCAGTATATGATCGTCTCAACCTCCTCACAATTCAGATTTACTTACCCTGAGACAAACTGTGCCAAATGAATTACATTTGATGTTAAGACCAAGCAAGATGGAGTATTCACTTTATATCAGTGCTTAAAACATTTATTTTTAAGATTACATTTTACAGTTCCATCATTTCTTCTTCAACACTCTTTTTGCCGGTTTCAACGTATTTCTCTTGCACTCCAAGTGTCCTATAAGATCAAGTGTCAAGGAAAATTAAATAAGTAAAAAAATAAGATAATTACTAATAAACATCTTCATAAGACAAAAGACAGATTAAAATGTCCAGTCACTCTCAAAACTCCAGTCAATTAACTCACTCATTCCCCTTTCCTCGGTGGTCCATAGAAACCTTTATAATCTCATTAAAATAATTGGTTGAATAAAAAATATGGTTGACTAAAATACCATCGACCAATTAATCGACTAAAATACTAAAAGGACTACCACCCTAGTCTCCAATTCAAATTTAGCTGCTCAAAAGGAATTAAATAGTAGGAATAGTAGATGTATTAAACTCTGAAGTCATATCCTATAAGAAGTGTAAATACTGAGTTTGCTTTCAAACAGACAGGTCATCAGAGTGACTCATTTGAATGAATAGGAAAGGATACGAGTCAAACTGGAAGTCTGCCCCCACAGCCGCTGACATCATGGCCTGCAGATTTCTTTCCTCCAGATCACCAAAACAGTAGCCATTGGCCTTGTCCACTGCTCGTAAAACCTGAATCATGCTGTCTTTGTCCTTTAAATACAAAACAAAAAATAGAAGAATTGTATAATTAAGACCATCATTGAGAACTTATTTAAAACTGGAAAATAATATAATTTTTAAATGCTAGGCAACTAGCTTGAGACATTACACTTATAATATTCTTTAGTCTATTTCCAAGTACAGTACTCAAAAAGTAAAAGCAAGATTGATATGATACCTGTACATTAAGAGGCACAAAAGACACTAGGCTGTAGTCTTGAATGACCTCGGCCAACTTTTCATTAAGATTAATTAAATTTCTTGAAGAATGGGTCTGAAGCAAGATGGTCAAGTAAATAGGACAAGTCCATAACTTCTGTATAAAAGTCAAGGTTGAATGCTGTAGAAACAAAATATTAAATGCTACAGTAAGGCAAAGACATCAAGAATTACAAAGTTTGAACCAAAAAAAAAGTTGACTCACCAAGTTTGCCATACTGCTCAATTATGTCCATTTTGGAGAGAACATTGACATGAGGAAGCTCGACGTGCAGCATGGTGGACAGAGAGGTGCAGAGCACAGAGATGAATTTGGCGGGGTCAGTGCAGTAATGAGAGTCCACAAGATGCACCGCTGTCAACTGAGCACAGGTCAATCAAGACATATATCAACATATATATGGAAATATAAAAACACACTTACCCTGAAGTTCCACTTGCCCAGCTGAGTGAATATGTCTTTAACTGAACTTTGGTGGGTGTATAATTCCACTTGTCCAGGGCAGTCGAACAAAAAATAACAGTCATTGTGTGTATTGAGTTTATTTTCAAGCCAGTCCAGGTTTGCTTGTAAATATTCCATACAATACAAGAGTCCACCGTTAGGCCCCAGTTTCAAACCCTCCATGACATCATCCAGAGTGACCAATTCAGAGACGTCCACATCACAGGTGTAGGGGAGACCATCGTTAGCAGGATCCATGTTCACCACGACCACCTTTCGTCCCAGACCAGTCAAGAACTGTTGCATCCCTTGACAATAAGTGGTTTTCCCTGAGCCTGGGGGTCCAATGACCACCTGACCAAAGCGAACGGAGGGCTTTGCTCCCCTCTGGATGGACATGTTCAAATCTCCGTGTTTTATCTATCAAAATACAGCGAGCAGCGTCACCAGTTATGGAGCATAACTTTGATCAACTGGCTAACGTCATGTACGAAAACAAACTCACGTTGACTTTACATGTGACTGCTTTAACTACTTTTTTTGGCTAAAATTGTTGTATTCCACCCTTGTTTTGTTAATAGTATGAGTGGTGATAGAGACATTTACCTTATGCTGCCGCGGAGCACAATAGCTTAACAATCACAATGCTAGGTGAAGCACTTCCGGGTCAGAAAACAAGCCCAACAAAACAAAAGCTAGATCTGCATAATTTACAGTTTGAAAATGTATAGAGAATGTATAATAAACATGGGTCTATCAAAACATTCCAAGGTGTAAATTCATGAATTTGTGGAAAAAAAAAAAGATTAAATAAATAAATAGTTAAAATAGAGCTAACCAATAACAAATGTGTTTAAATAGCGTGCGAGTGGACTATTAAAACACATACAATTTATTAAAAAATAATAATTAAAATATATTTGATTTATTATTGTTTGTTGTAAATTAGTTACATTTCAGTTATTCTGGGTCATTTTTTAGGTCCTATGCTGCCCCCATGCTGCCAACCTCGGTATTTCATGCTGGTGGTTGGTTGTCGCCGCAACAGCGTATCACCTCCATCTATGTCTTTTGGTTTGTCATACACTGTGGTGATGTGAAAGTCGGGTTTTGGTTTTGACTTTTTTGTTGGATGCAATAGCAGTTTCTCTCCGTGATACCTACAAGAAAAAAGTTGCATATTTATAAGCGGCACATTTTTGATGATATAATAATAATATATAATATAATAATCAGAATTTAAAAATAAAGTTTTATTGCCATTGTCAGCTGAAAAAATACACAAACTAGGAACTTGCTTCAGCAGTAAGGTATAACAAAAACTATGAATCATAATAATTAAATATAAATAAAATAAATAATCATGAAATAGAGGCATGCAAAAAATATACATAAGAATAAAATAGAATGGGATAAAATAAGACACATAAAGCCTAGTAGCCTGTAATAACATGATTTTTACCCAAATCCTCGTTTGCAGTTTGGATGTTGGCCCTCATTCTCTAAGGCTTCTGGAATTCCAATTTGACTGCCCCCCAACCCTTCACCGTCCTTCCAACCTTGCTTCTCCATCACGCGCCGTCCAAAGCCCTAAGATCAAAAGTAATGTTTTATACCACATTGTTTGTTTTAAAGGTCCCATAACATGCAAAATCGACTTTTCAGAGGTTTTAACCTTCCTACAGTGCTATTTGGGCCTCGTATGTGTGCCCAAAGTGTTTTTTTAATTGATTCCCGCATGCTTTCGCTAGAGAACTGTCTTTTCCGTCCCCCTCGGCTGAGCAGGCAGACGGGGGCTCCTCACTAAGATGACGAGGCTCCACTAGGATGATGCGGCGCTCAAGCCACGCCTCCAGGAAGCACGCAGGCGCAAGAATAAAAACAGCTAATGCTAATGCTACATAGTAATTACACGATGTATACGACAGATACAAGAGTTAGCTTGTTATTTACCAAACGGCAACGTCCGTCGTCGAGGTACTGGAGCACATCAAACTCCAGGTCAGATCCAGGACGTAGGACTCAGCCGACGGCCTTACCGTCAGGGACGGATAAAAGGTTTATTCCCGTGTTTGTGTATCGCTGTTTACCGGAGCACACGGCGCATGCGCACCATCTCCGCTCTAGGCTTTGTCACGGGTTAAGAGGGGGAGGCGCACGGGTTGGGCGGGGGAGGCAGCCTGCTCTCTGTTCGGGGGGGTCGGATCTCAGAGTGAGCCGTTTGCTTTTGCAAGGAGGGGGGCCAGTCCAAGAAATGGGTGTTTTTTGGAAACTGTTACGTTATGGATATTGCACAACGCAAAATTTATCAACAAAGCCCTTAGAATAGACTGTGTAAAGGGCAAAATAGCAGAATATGGGACCTTTAAAACTATGGTCAATGAAGTGAATGTACCTTAGTGAACTTTTCAAATTTTCCAATAGACTGTCCTTGATCAGATCCATCTTCAAGACCATCTCGCAGTCTCTTTTCATATCGCATCCGGACAAAGTCACGAGCGTCCATGTCGCCACCATCTATAATATCAATGTCATGTTACAAAAGTCTATGTATAGCGCACAAGTAGAGGACTTCATATTTGAGGATGAGATACCTTTATCGTAGTAAACACTCATATCAACATCCCAGTCATCTGCTGTTTGTTCATCAAAATCTAAGAACAACAACAACAAATGCATTCATTATTTTACATTTACAAAGGGTGATATCATAGTTTATTCATTTATTCAGAATGAACAACAACAAGAACAATTCAAGAACAACAACAACAAATGCATTCATTATTTTACATTTACAAAGGGTGATATCATAGTTTATTCATTTATTCATCTAAAACAACATCATGGAATCTAACTTGTTGCTCAGAATTTGAAAGATTAGGAATTGTTGATATGCATTATAACCGACATACCTCCTTCCTCCTCCTGCCAGTATTGGGCATCTGTGTAAAACACCAGTCCGGGGCCCCCTTTTTCCCACTTTAACTCAATTTCTTCTTCAAAGAGCCTTTCTTTGGTCCGTTCCTGGCTGGTTACATCCTCGTGTAAAGCCTCATGGCGTTCCCACTCCTCACAAAAGTCGTCATCCTAAATGTGGTAATAACACAAGCAATTTAAACAAATACATTATAATAATGAAAAAATAAATCTGAAATATTCTAAACGCACATCATCAGCATCGGACTCTGAGTCTTCTTCCTGTTTTGTTTCTGGATTTTCCGTGTTTTCTGTTTGACAGCTATCATTTGGGTTCCTTCTTCCAAAAAGTGAAGGAGCTAATGTGCCGGGGCCTGATATTTCATGCCCTGCTGCAGTTAAAACTGTTTCCTCTCTCGCTGGGAGAGTGCAAGTGTTCTTATACTGAAATGGCACATTACCATAACGGCGATTGGAGCTAGTCTTGGGAAAAACTAGGCCCAGTTTCTTTATGAGGCGTGGAGGAAGGCGACAAGATTGGATGAGCTGAAGGAACACTGTTACAGGTGTGCCTACATTTCCATTTGGCATCAGAGCCGGTGGATTTAATTCCGATAGAGTCCTTAGGTCGTTCTGTGTGAAATGCTGTGACAGTGATACATGGCGACGCTGTTCCAGTTTTGTTTTATATGGAAATGACCCTTCATCTGAAAACAGAAAAAAGAAAATGATGCACATTTTGGATATGTTAAGAAACAGTTGTTAATCAGCTCATGTAGTGATTGAGCAGAAACATTTAAACCTTAGTGTCGTCTAACGTTTCAGGCTTGATTCCAATAGTATTAAGGATAAGGCTAGAAATACCAATTTAATACAATTTATAATTAAAATGTTAAAAATCTTAAATCTTAAAAATGTAATGTAGAACACAATGTCATGTGAACTCAATCTATTGAACAGTTCAATATCATATGGAATATTGTTGCATTCCTTCTGACCCTCACATTGTTGACTCCCTTTGACACGTCGATACAAAAAAAACGATTGAAATCCAACAGCAGAAAGAAAGCTGTGATTAAAGGTTCAGCTTTCAGAGTACTGTGTCACAGTGTGTTAGGTTTAAAGAAAGAATTGGAATTATAAATTATAGTTATAAGAAATTCTTGACCAACCTTAGCAGCACCGGCCACCTTGCCAGAAAATAAAAATTCTGACTTTTATTTTAAAGGCAACGGTTTTCAGGAGGGTTTTTTTTTTAATTACATGCATATTTTTGTTAGTCGAAACCGTATTATTTTTTTGTATTTAGATGCACAATCTGGCCTAGATCAACATGAGCGGAATTCAACTCTGTAGCCACAGCTGCCCTAGGGCAGAGTCCTCTGACAGTCAGACGGACACATTCAAAATGTAACGATTATGTAGACCAATTTAGCGCCAAGAGAATGGTGTTTTATTACCAGTAATAGCTTATTGTGCTTTATTACACAGATATGGCTAGTTGTCTACCTCTGTCTTGTGAAACTTTGATCCGTTTTATAAAACAACGTCTCGTCAGCCAGTTTCCTTTAGAGTCGATCCAGTGATTTCCAGAATACATCTTTATAAACCTGTCCGCGTGCGGAGCGTGAACGGAGACGATACAACAGCAGGACTTCGCCGCTTTCCTCTGCTCCTCTGTCGGGGTTTGTTCGGGCTCAGGAGCGGTGTCACAGCTCGGTTTGTCGTTGTCCTCGTCATGTGGCTTTTCCGGATCTGTACGAACTTCAGGACGGTGGCGAAAGTGAAAACATTTAAAAGCACCGCTCTCTATAAACTGGCTAAAATAATTTCTCAGATCTGCGGAGCGAAATCGCGCCGGAATATTACAGATCGCAAAATGAACAAGAGGCAAAAAATCGGAATCCGCCATGTTTGTTTACGAGCAGTTAGTGTGTGACGTCACATCCGGCGAACAATGCCACCAAATATCCACGACATGGGATGGATACGGCATTTTCTATTGAACAACAAAAAACAAAACAAAAAATACTCCATATTTTCAAAATTGCTGTGATGGATCCACATACAGACTATAAAAATCACAAGGATGCACCGGGGGCAGATACACCTGGACTCTCCTTTCAAGTGTTCTTTTAGTTTTTTTTTTAATTATATAATCATTTATTCATTCATTCATTCATTTTCTACCGCTTATTCCCGTTAGGGGTCGCGGGTGACTGGAGCCTATCCCAGTGACTTTGGGCCTTAGGCGGGGTACACCCTGGACAGTGGCCAACTCGTCGCAGGGCTGACACAGAGAGATAGACAAGGACTGACAACCATTCACTCTCACATTCATACACTATGGACAATTTAGAGTTTCCAATTAACCTACACAGTCATGTCTTTGGACGGTGGGAGGAAGCCGGAGAACCCACGGTAACACGGGGAGGACATGCAGACTCCACCCAGAGAGATCGTGTGATGTTAGGGTGGTTCGGAATTCGAAACCACGATGTTGGGGTGGTCTGGGATTCGAACCCACGATCTCCTTATTGAGAGGCAGAAGCTCTAGCCGCTCTGCCACCGTGCACCCCTATATAATCATTTAAATTAATATTAATAACAATAATATGTAACAATGCAGAAAAAAGATTGACAGATTACATTTTATCTTTCAGAAGCTTCAATCTTTCAATAACAGGGATTTATTGATATTATGTTATTAAGTTTTTTTTTATTGTAGACAGCATTGACAGAGCGAAGACAAAGCAGATGTTAAGATTAGGGCTGGGAATCACAGGGTCCCTCACAATTCGATACAATATCACAGTGCTTGCAATATGATATTGTCACAATATTGCAATACATGCCATTATTATGTCAAACGTTTTGCATAAAAAAGCTAAATAAAGAGGTAAATTATAACTAAGTTACTCATGGCTATATGTCAATTGTATGTCAACTGTATCACCAAATTTAGTGTAACAATATATTAATATTTAAATATTTTGGCACACCTTAAGATACATCTTAATGGTAAGTACTCAAAGTGAACAACACCATGGCATTAACGACAGTACAAGTACAAGTACAAAGGGTTACAGAGACCTACAAATGAATTACTTTTCAAATTGGTTTTGTCTCCACTGTAGTTATAAATGGAAAAGACATAGCCTACTTTTTGACCACCATGTAACCTACTGAGCCAGAGTTCATTAACCCTCAGGCTAATGCTTTCTCTGGCCTTCACCTGAGATTTTATCATTGTGTTGTGATAGTAATAGATTGTAAAGCAGGACTTGTGTCTGAATACTGACATCCTATGGAAGCCCGTTTCCGCCAGTAAAAAAAAAAATAAAAGCCCCACAGGAAGTCAGAATTTCGAGTTTAAAAGTCAGAATTTCGAGTTTTAAAGTCAGAATTTCGAGTTTTAAAGTCAAAATTTTGAGTTTAAAAGTCAGAATTTTGAGTTTTAAAGTCAGAATTTCGAGTTTTAAAGTCAAAATTTTGAGTTTTAAAGTCAGAATTTCGAGTTTTAAAGTCAAAATTTTGAGTTTTAAAGTCAAAATTTCGAGTTTTAAAGTCAGAATTTCGAGTTTAAAAGTCAGAATTTCGAGTTTAAAAGTCAGAATTTCGAGTTTAAAAGTCAGAATTTCGAGTTTTAAAGTCAGAATTTCGAGTTTAAAAGTCAGAATTTCGAGTTTTAAAGTGAGAATTTCGAGTTTAAAAGTCAGAATTTTCAGTTTAAAAGTCAAAATTTTCAGTTTTAAAGTCAGAATTTCGAGTATTTTCAGGTATAAAGCAGCAGACGCATTTGGGGTATTTACACAATGGCATGCCAGCTGGCAGTGCTGGCGAGCTCCAGTGACATAACAGCGGCTACAGTTCAAGTGTTCCCCCCACACTAGTGACAACCACCTCGGGCTCAAAGGTCTGGACTGCTTCGTGAGACGTCTGCGGTGTGCACTTCGTGGATCGTTCAGACGTCCACTGCAGTAGCGGTGCCACTGCTGCTGAGGAAACAAGCAGCATGTGCGGTCTAAACTGGACACTTTGCTGGGTTAACTGGCCAAGTCTACAAGCAAAGAGCTGCACGACTGCGGCGCATGCTGAGCTCAGAGCTCAGATCTGGACCTGATTTAGTCTTAGTCCGGACACTCAGTGAAAAGCCCGTGGACTTAGACTCCGTTCCCCGTGGCGCGTTCAGACTGGTTCAGACTGACAGCACAACAGCACCTGATCAGAAACACGGCTGATACCTGAAAAAACTCGAAATTCTGACTTTAAAACTCGAAATTTTGACTTTTAAACTCAAAATTCTGACTTTTAAACTCAATATTCTGACTTTAAACTCAAAATTCTGACTTTTAAACTCGAAATTTTGACTTTTAAACTCAAAATTCTGACTTTTAAACTCAAAATTCTGACTTTTAAACTCAAAATTCTGACTTTTAAACTCAAAATTCTGACTTTTAAACTCAAAATTCTGACTTTTAAACTAAAAATTCTGACTTTTAAACTCAAAATTCTGACTTTTAAACTCAAAATTCTGACTTTTAAACTCAAAATTCTGACTTTTAAACTCAAAATTCTGACTTTTAAACTCAAAATTCTGACTTTAAAACTCAAAATTTTGACTTTAAAACTCAAAATTCTGACTTTTAAACTCAAAATTCTGACTTTAAAACTCAAAATTCTGACTTTAAAACTCAAAATTCTGACTTTAAAACTCAAAATTCTGACTTTTAAACTCGAAATTTTGACTTTTAAACTCAAAATTCTGACTTTAAAACTCAAAATTCTGACTTTAAAACTCAAAATTCTGACTTCCTGTGGGGCTTTTTTTTTTTTTTTACTGGCGGAAACGGGCTTCCATAATTTTCAGGTATAAAGCAGCAGACGCATTTGGGGTATTTACACAATGGCATGCCAGCTGGCAGTGCTGGCGAGCTCCAGTGACATAACAGCGGCTACAGTTCAAGTGTTCCCCCCACACTAGTGACAACCACCTCGGGCTCAAAGGTCTGGACTGCTTCGTGAGACGTCTGCGGTGTGCACTTCGTGGATCGTTCAGACGTCCGTAGCGGTGCCACTGCTGCTGAGGAAACAAGCAGCATGTGCGGTCTAAACTGGACACTTTGCTGGGTTAACTGGCCAAGTCTACAAGCAAAGAGCTGCACGACTGCGGCGCATGCTGAGCTCAGAGCTCAGATCTGGACCTGATTTAGTCTTAGTCCGGACACTCAGTGAAAAGCCCGTGGACTTAGACTCCGTTCCCCGTGGCGCGCTCAGACTGGTTCAGACTGACAGCACAACAGCACCTGATCAGAAACACGGCTGATACCTGAAAAAACTCGAAATTCTGACTTTAAAACTCGAAATTTTGACTTTTAAACTCAAAATTCTGACTTTAAAACTCAAAATTCTGACTTTTAAACTCGAAATTTTGACTTTTAAACTCAAAATTCTGACTTTTAAACTCAAAATTCTGACTTTTAAACTCGAAATTTTGACTTTTAAACTAAAAATTCTGACTTTTAAACTCAAAATTCTGACTTTTAAACTCAAAATTCTGACTTTTAAACTCAAAATTCTGACTTTAAAACTCAAAATTTTGACTTTTAAACTCAAAATTCTGACTTTTAAACTCAAAATTCTGACTTTTAAACTCAAAATTCTGACTTTAAAACTCAAAATTCTGACTTTTAAACTCAAAATTCTGACTTTTAAACTCGAAATTTTGACTTTTAAACTCAAAATTCTTACTTTAAAACTCAAAATTCTGACTTTTAAACTCGAAATTTTGACTTTTAAACTCAAAATTCTTACTTTAAAACTCAAAATTCTGACTTTTAAACTCGAAATTTTGACTTTTAAACTCAAAATTCTTACTTTAAAACTCAAAATTCTGACTTTAAAACTCAAAATTCTGACTTTAAAACTCAAAATTCTGACTTCCTGTGGGGCTTTTTTTTTTTTTTACTGGCGGAAACGGGCTTCCATAGGACATCACTTCACACATCCAATAAAATATTCTCCACTGTCATTAGTGAGAAATATTATTACGAGAAACAGAGTATACGCCATACATAGTCTGTTGAAATGGCCAAACATACAAACTCTGTCATTATGTGTCAGAGATTGGCTTCAAAATTAACCAAGAAATTTAAACCTGCTACATCCATTTTTCAGATTATGTTGGTCTCAAATATGTGCATGGTTATTTTTCCACCACATAAAATGCCATGAAAACATTACACATTGTAAAACAAATACATTTTTTCGCATATTTATGTAAAGATCTCTAAATTCAAGATTATTTCCCTATTCACCTGCAGCATCTTGCCTTAAAACTGTTCAGATAACTTCCAAGTTTTTCCAAACTATGTCAACACTCCATACTACATTTGGACAGCGACTTGTTAAAGTCCTTTACACTGTGTATGTACCTTTACTGTATTAACATGTGAAGGTGAACTGTCAGGTTGTAGACATGTCCATCACACTCATGACACGGCAGCACGGAGGGTTCAACGCCCTTCCAACCAAAGAAGGTTGAAAAATCAATAGTCACTTGCAGCATTACAGTTGCTGGAATTTTTTTTAGATGTATTTAATAAGAATGGCCATATTTTACAATTGAGGTGGAAGGCAGGTCTACAAATGGTATATTTTCATTTCACTTGTCGAAACAATAAATGTTTATGGTTTGTGACTTCTGTCTTTCCACGTGAAACAAAAACTGTAAAAAAGTTCAGTGTATTCTTTGTCAGCGCAAATTAACTGAAGGAGAAATACTTTCATATTATTTAAGTGGAACTTTTCAAATACACAAGCACAATGTGGTCAGTTGAAATATTAATACAGTGAGTTTTTTTTACCCAATTCCTAACAAAAAAGAATGTGGTTTCGCCATGTGTGTAATTTCTGTTGGTTATGTTTGGCGGTAGGCCGGGTGGTATTTCAGGTGCAATCCTGAAGTGGCACCATGACATCATGTTACTGCACTCTTCATGTGTTTGTCATCGTTAGTGTCATCGTTAGATTTAGGAGACAGTGGCTGCTCCAATTCTTGGATAAAAGACATTTTACTGTCTTGGCTCAGATAAGCGTTTGTCCTCCGTGCCCGTCTCTGACTGCTCCAAGCTCCTATAAACACAAGTTTTATCACAAGCATTTACAACTGTTCATGTGAGTCACAGAGTTGTAGAAGCTCCAAGAGTGCATTGTAGGTCATTGTACAGTGATGCTCACATATTTGAACCTATGTCTTCACATTTAAAGCTTCTGATTCAAATATAGTGATACTTCGAATTGGAGATGGCCAGTATAAAATTTTAATATTGATAATAGGACTGTTTAAATCGATGAAATCTGTACAGTACATTTTTAATCTAAAATACAATAATTTAAATAGATGTGATAAAAATAAGAGAAACATTAATATAACAAGAAGGATTCTTAATAAATTGCAAATTTATCATCTGATTGTCTAAAAAATGCTGAGGTTCATTTTAGTCAAAACGTCAAGTGAACAGTAATTGTCAGTAACTGTCTGAACATGTGATTTAATGTAGTTGGAAGGACAACACTTAAATAATACACAACATCTTTTATCTGGAGGATAGACCACGAAAAATGAGATATATAATATTTTCTGAAGGGGCGGTGACCCAAATGTTCAAATCATTTAATATTGTCAACATAAAGCTTTTGTTACTTGTAGCCTTGCTCACTGTGGAAAGAGGAACCAAAACAATGCTCAAGTAGGATTAAAGGTATTGTGTCTCGAATCAGTGAGAAATATGATTTTATTTAAAAGTTTCTAAAGTAAATATAACTGAGAACTACCCACCTGGTTAATTTAAAAGTGTGTTAAATGTCTCCTGCTTGTATCACTAAAGATAATGCCAAAATATGACAAACATTCAGTGCCTGGTGCTGCCACTCATGTCTGGCCCGTAATCATTTTATTACTGTCATTAAGTTTATTGAGTGACCTTGACTCCGCAGCACTACTGTTCACCGCTGTTTCCCCTTTCTGTAAGTTTGCAAGGGTTGAAAAGTATGTAAAGGATGTATTATGAATGTAACTAATGAAATTATGCAAAGGCATAAATGACAAAATGAAGGAAAGGAGTTTATAGGGACTTTCAACAATCTATTGTTTATTTGATCAATAATAAAGTCATCTTATTATCAGTCTCAAACCTCAGTGCCTGGCACAGAACTGATAACAGACTTGAGTGAACTAATTTAGGTGACTCCCTGAACTATTAACATATTGACACCATAACTGGGGATTCCTTAAAATTTTACCACCTTGTCTTTGGCTACAAAAACTTTCAATTTGGCCCACTACAGAAAATATATTTCAAATAATATAACATTTTCCCTACAATCTAACCAATCTTTATAAACGAGTTTATGAGAGAATAAACATTTTGAAAGTTCCAATAAAGTAAGACAGTGCAGGTGGTAAACTCATCTGTATTAAACAGAATATGCGACTGATACTTTTAAAAGCCACAAATGACACACATGACATGAGTTGAACTTATAGGTCATTGCCCTGTACACCTTGGCCTTTCTCCAGCTTTCTAGGTGTGAGCTGGCATTGTGCACGGACGTGGCTAAGGTCAAGTCCTGGAGTCCTTGGTAGCTTGGTACAGCCTGGGTTAATGACACTTATGGTAGATAAGGCCCCACCTATTCGATACAAGCATTACTCCAGCAGTGTCTTTTCATTGAGAAAACCTTATCTCTTTCCCAGGGTTGTTCCATCTGTCACCTGGCAGAACTCATGGTTGTTTTTCTCTCTGGTGTATTGACAAGTCAAGGTCCAGTAGGCTGGGCAGGAGGCCTTATAAATACAGGCCACTGCTGTGACGGGACAACCACATTCACCTGACGGACCTGTACAGCGTTAAAATGAACTGCAGATGCCACAGCTCAGCTGGTTGTGATAGGCTTTCAAATCCTATCCTTTTCAATATCCTCAGCCAAATTGACTACAGCAGGCCTGATGAAAACAACTACAGTTCAGTTATTCACAGATGCAACTGTGAAATGCGGCGGACGGTTGGACTGAAGAGGCCTTCTGAGGTCTGCAAAGAAGCCTCTGTTGTACTGGTAAAAACAGTTCACTTCATGAAGAACCTACCAGCGTTTAACCAGCTTCCACCAAAAGACCAGTACCTGCTGCTGAAAAACTGCTGGGCTCCTCTCTTCATTTTGGGCCTGGCTCAGGAGCATGTGGACTTTGATGTGATGGATATACCAGCCGACAGCATGCTGAAAAAGATCCTGCTGAACAGGCAGCAAAGCCCTGACACAGAGAAGGAACAACCCACCATGGCCGGGGTCAGCAAACTTAAGTCTTGCTTGAAAAAGTTCTGGAGCTTGGATTTGAGCCCAAAGGAATATGCATATCTTAAAGGAACTACAATATTTAACCCAGGTATGATGAAGCTACATTAGACCTATATATTGTCCGACCTTATGTGTGTACGGTATGTTTTCTAAAACTGTTGCATTCCACAGATGTCCCAGACCTGAAGGCAGGTTTGTTTGTTGAAGGGCTGCAACAGGAGGCCCAGCACGCGCTGAGTGAAGTGGTGCAGCTTCTGCACACGGGGGACAGAGAGCGCTTTGCTCAGATCCTGCTCACGGCCTCAACTCTGCAGAGCATCACGGCCAGCTTCCTCACAGAACTCTTCTTCAGGCCTGTGATCGGCCCTGCAGACCTGCTGGACCTCATGGTGGACATGCTCTTCTAGGACATAAACTAATGGTCATGTGAGACCTTCATCTGAGAAGTGACTTTTCAACTGGAGCGCTTGTATACTGATATTTTTGTACCCTGAATGTGCATTTTCTTAAATAAATATATTTTTGTACGTACTCAGCCATTTATTTAAAACCACATGAAGTTTTTTTCACTTGACACATTTCTGTTGAATTTTTTTTACAATAGCCTATCGACTAAGTGCAACTGATCTTGTCATCTGAGCTCATGTTTAGAAAAAATATATACATTCATGTTCTTCTAAAAAACATATGCTGTGAATTACTTATCACAATTATTATGTGTGTGCATATATTCAAGAAATTTGTGTCTGATATAGCACAGCACTTTTTATATACATAAATCCACCCTAAAACTCTTATTACTTACTCGTATTATTCTCACCTAATGTTTTAAATAGTGATTTGCAGAATGTTCCAGTGGTTTCTTTATTCCGCACTCTGTCTCCCTCTGATGGCAACATTATAGTTTGGTAATATATCCTTAAACAGTACTTGAAACTAAATCCTTGTAAACATATGATGAACATGTTCAGAGTAAAGTGCAGTTAATTAAGTGGCACTGCCACAAAAATGTGGTGTAACTGTGAAAAGCAGCTCAGTGTTTGATTCAGAAGAGCGTCAGTGAACTGGCCTGAGCCTGTGGTATGTCAGTTGTGAAACGTTGAGCCTTAACCTGACACCTCATACAGGTAAAACAGGAATGTGGTGGTGGGGGCAGAGCCGGAGGAAATGGGGTAACACAGGGCAAACACCCAAAGAAGAATTTGCATTTACAGCAAGTTTGCACAACACCAGTCTTTGCTAAGATGTCTACATGTTAAAAAGCCTTTAAAAGTAGATAAACTCATTACAATAAATTAAGTAATGAATGATAAACACATTACGTTGCAGTTTCAGTAGCCAGTCAAAGGGTGGAGATAACAATAATGAATACAGTCAGTTCTAAAACATTCAATAACCTAATCTTTTCTTCGCAATAAGACAATAACAGCTCTTGGATTTTATTTCCTTTTTGCCAGAACCAGCCAAACAGGTTCCCTTCATGGCTGCGGACTGAAAAAGCCTGCCTGGTAACACAGTGACCTCGGGGAGATGAGCTTAACGACAATAACGCACAAGATTAAGAACATCCAGACATTTCAAAGCAATTACAGCTGCACAATTATTTAAAAAAGAAGAAAAAACAAGACATGTTTATATTAAGCATGCATGCAAAATAGATTGTACATTTTAAGCAGCTTGACAAAAAAGCACTTTAAGTATATATTGTCTTAGATGCTACCACACAGAACAAAAAAAGTCAAAAACAATAATCAAAACGTTTATTAAAAAATATATAACAGACAACTCCATAAAAAATGGCACAAATGCCTAAAAACCCAAAGAGTAACATAATTAAAATCTGTAAATTTAAAATATGGCTTTACTAGCACATAGTAAAAACAAGGAGTGACAAATGGCAATAGTCCGAATACAGTACATGAACAATGGCTTATATAAACAGTCACTTTGACAAGAATGAGGACGGTTATGTTCTGCCATCAGTCGAATCCTCCAGTTTGACAGAGACGACTCAATTTATGTTGTTTCTCTGACACTGGGTGAAAACAACATGGCACAGAAATACTAAAAAACATACTTTGGCTTTCTTCTTTTAAAGTAAAACAAATTTTGCCAGTCATCTTGAGGAGTGATAAAGGACCATATTGTAACAACAGTCACTCAATAACAAAACCAGCATGAACGACCACCAAAATGAAAAGTGCAGCTTTCGGTAACAGTTAGATGAGGAGCAGGGGCGCCCCCGACGAGTCCGCCTCAGTGTCATGATGGTAGTACGGAGAGTAAGCTGTGGCAGTGTAAGAGGAAAAGGCTGCAGACAAAAAAAACAAACAAACAGCATTAGTTACACATCAACATTTTGACTAAACTGGGACTGACCAGAATTAAACTAGGACTACACCAGAACTGAAACAGAACTAGAAAAGGACTAAACTTGGCTAGGGGTGGGTGATATTGACAAAAATGAATATACTGACTTTTTTTGAGTATCCCGTGAAAATAGTGTTGAGACAATGTTATCTATTCAACAGGTCTTTAAACATATTAGTTGTGGTTTAATTATCAGACAAATGTGGAATTCTGCAAAGGTTTTAACAAAAGTGCATAAATATCACCTTATACCCTTATCACAACATAACTTTTTTATTCTTTTAATAGCAATTTTTATACAATATTCTTATTTACAATATATGATATTCTTGATATAAAAATTTTGCAACATTCACGATATTATCTATATTTCGATCCACCTCTAAACTGGGCTCAAACCAAGACAAGAGTGAACACTCTTAATCCCAGTGCACACAAGGGTGGGCAATATTGACAAATATTAATATCATGGTATGTTTTGCACAATCTGGATAACAATACTCATACAGTATTTTAACAGTGCATGAGTACTGGCAAAAAAACGTGAATGGACCATAAAAATCACAGAAATATCACTTTATACCCTTGTTTGGGAGATTTTAGAAATGTTTTAGTTTCTTTTTGAGGTCATTTTTAATAGGTAATCCAAAACAGTTGTACCTAGTGGTGAGGGATATATTGACAAGTATCACAGAAAACATGAATTGACTGTAAAATTAAACAGAGATATCACTTAAACCCTAGTTTGAAAAATAACATTGAAGTTCAGATCAGCTCTTTTGGCAGCCTGTTAAAATGTGTGTGTGCGATTACATTTTTTTTTCTAATAGCCTTTATACTCAATATTATAACCTCACCGTGAACTTTTATTGCAGACACAGATAATTTAGCATATCAACAAATCAACAATTGCAATATTATGCATTTTTCAATACATCTCCCACCTCTAAGTAAGTGCACAGTTGTAAAATGTGAATATGAACTGTAAAACTAATAAAAGAATCTTCTGCATTTCATGTTCTAAACTAATGAGTCTGCAGGTTTTACATAAGACCCCATGGCAAAATATTAGTTGCATGTGAACTATGTACCTAGATAATTGCAGTTTATGCCATTTAATTGTGACCATTCAAATTGCAATTTGGATTTGATTGTGATTCGTTGTGCTGCCTTTGCACAGCATCAATTTGAAACAGAATGAGTAACAATGAGAGCAAAGCCTGGCGCAGTAGCTCTACAAGTTCCCAAGCCGTTATTTGAAAGTTATTGAAGTACAATGACATGCTTTCCATTCAAAACATGTAAGCAGACACCATCCTTTTTTCCACAAGCTCTCAACAGAACAACAAAAAAAGCAGGCAGCAGCATTGGTGATCCATGTGTAACCCAAGTTTGTTTGGTAAAATTACATAATAAACCAGCAGGACATTATATGGTGTGGATTTAATGCAATGTGATCTGCCGGTAAAGCAGGAGGTGTAGCATGACCGCGCCGCTGCGGGGAAAATTGAGGGGCACTGATAGATGGGTGTAAGGTGGCAGATGAGGGGAGGAGGGCCACTAATGAACAAGGGAGGGGAATATGCAAAGAAAAGGCAGGAATGCAGGACTTTCTCTGCAAAAGAGTGCTATGACATAGTGGAAAGTAGAGGAGGAGGTGAGAAAAGGCCTGCAGCTACAACAGCACACAAAAGACACCTGCTCACATAGATGGTATTTATACCTCAATGACCAGGGGAAATACGCAGAAGAACCCGAGAAGCCCAATCATTACTGCGTTATGGCGCCAATCACCAGCATTAAGTCATTCAGGCTTTAATTGAATGTTACTTTGTCGTTCATATGCACAAATAGACGGGAAAAAGTTTCTATGTTGGTCTTTACTAGATCTTTGATTTATTTTCCTCATGCAATATTAAATAAAAGTATAATAATTCAATAGTTTAATTGTATTTGTTTTGATTTATTCAAATATTAAATATAGGGCTGATAAGTGTATTCAATTACTGGAAAATCCCCACTCACTTTTCCCACTGTATTGCCTCATTTTCCTGGCCAGCTCGTCCGATGGCGTCTCCTCTGACACTTTCACCTCTGGAACTGTGTGCAGAAAAGAAACAGATCAAATAAGGTCAAACCCATAAAAAGGCACTTCTAAATAAGAGGCCCCACTTCTCCTGTGCACTACATCTTGACAAATGCAAACTTGTATCAACTTGCCTGAGCTTAACCAACCACTATTGGGTCACTTCAGACTGATAGGCCTAAAACTATGAGTGGAACAAAAGATGACTCATTAGAAGATCATATGAAGATATTTTTAGCATGTTTCAGTTGAATATCAAGGACAATTTAAGTCATTTTGCAAAATAAATTAATATTTTTAAAAAATCTTTTACATTGGGAGAAAAAAATGTTAATTCAGTGAACTAAGTGGTACATCCTTCTCCAAATAATAGTACTAATTTTATCCCGTTATTGCGATATTTGCTCAAATTAGTATCTAGTAGTCTTCCTGAAGATGTGGGACAAGCCTCTGCTCCCTGACAATGTTCAAATCTAGGCTAAAAACACTGTTATGCTGTGCAGATGACTAAATGGATTCTATCTACAATTATTATTTATATTGTTATCTGTTTGTATTGTGATTTTAATGTATCCTGTTATGTAGAGCACTTTGAATTACTTAGTGCATAATAGTGCTCTGCAAATAAACTTGCCTTGCCTAGAATTTAGTTTTGATACCGGTTTTATTATTGAGTAACATCTGAATTTTGGTACTTTTGACAGCCCTAGCGTGAATCACTTACAGTCACTGCTGAAGGTGTTGGTCATGGTCTCGTTGCCACTGTCTGGGAGCGTGCCATCAGGGCCCGTCCTGCCGTTGGTGCGCTGCCCCAAGGACGATGGGTGGCTCTTGTTCCTTTTGCCCTTTCGTGTGCTGATACGAATGACACCGTGCACTAGTTTGCACTCAGCCTCCTGCTCCTCCAGATTATAGTCCTGTGCAATGCTGTAGATGAGCTCACTAATCTCATTGGTTTTACGGGAGAACGAGGAGTCAGAGGTGCATTTGGCAAGTTGGTCAATTTGGTGCAGGGCGTACAGTTCTAGCAGCTTTTTGGTGATGAGAGAGTCTATGTCTGTGCCTGTGTCGCTTGGGTTGTCCAAGTCAAACTCGTCAAAAAGACTTGTGTTGCTCACTGGCCGCTGGCTCTCGCCTTTGCCAGGTGCACGGGTCCGTTTTGAGGCTTGAACAGGGTACTTTACTTTCTGCCCTGCTATGTGCACATCCGGGTAGCGGAAGCTGTCAAAAGTGGGCAGCTTGGACACTTTGGGCTTGTTATTCTCCAAAGGCTTGCCAGAGGTGGGATTTGAAATAGCCATGCCATTAGGAGGGTGGGACTCAGGGTTGGGTTTAGTGTGGTCAGTGGAGCTCTCGTTAACGGGCAGACACGGCTCCCGGCTCCCATAAAAGCCACAAGTCAACACACAGCAAATGAGGGCCTTGCAGCTGCTCCAGCCCACAGAGGCGCAGGAGCCACAGGCATGTCTGCTGCTGCCTGCATTGTCTGCCGAGCCGGGGATGAATCCAATAGTCTCTGATCCTCGTGCGGTCCCATTTCGTGGGTGACCACTGCCGCGGCCGTATTTGCCATCATAGTGTCGGGAGTGGTCAGTGTGGGGGTCATGTCGATGGTCTCCATGGGGGTCTTTATAGGAGTCCTGACTGCTCTCCCTGGAGAAGGTGCGGGGGTTCCGGTGCTTGTCTGGCCTGGAGTTTTTGGGATGGCGAGACGATTGGGGAGCCCCTGTATAGTGGCCTGCCCCCGATGTGTGGCCAGGCATGGCTCAGAGTGCCTGGGACCTGCAACAGGGAGGAAAAATACAATATTACTCTCTAGTTGAGAGGCCTGCATTGCAAACCCACCATTCCACAGTTCAGAAGTAGCCTAACCCCCTGATTTGGCTACCATTAACAGACCAAGAGGTCAACAAATGCACTAATGGGTTTTTCTATGTCGTGCCAACTTAAGTTTGATTACGTTTGCTCAGATATGCAAAGAAACAAATGCAATGCCGATTAATCAATGCACGGTTTTCATTTCATAACAAAATGATTAACTTACCTCATATGAGAAAAGTGTGCGTCGTTTTATTGTCAACAACGTTTCAACAAAACCGCGGAAGTCCCCGAAAGAAAACTCGCCTCAACAGCGCTTCAAACCCGAGAAGAAATGGCAGCCTGTTTTGTCCGCCCACGGTTTCCCAGGTGCGTCTCCTTCCACCAAAGTAAGATTTGGAGAAATCAGCGCTGAGGCCCGTGCAGCTCATTAACTTTACCGACTTCATTCGCGTCCGTTCAGTTTGAGCTCATTCTCTGCCCCGGACAGTCAAGTGTCTCCCAGTGTTTGGCTTTTACCTGCGGCTACAGCTAATCCCTGTTCAGACTTCCGACTCCCACCCACAGGTGAGCGCGCGATGACGTCAGGCTACGGCAGCGTGCAGACGCAAGAGAAGAGCTAGAATCAAAACAGGACAGATAGGCTATAATTCCATACCTTATTTTATCATTTATTTAGGCGCTGTAAAATATATCAAAGTCTACATGAAAAAGGTAAAGACAACAGAGGTGCACAGCTGCTGTGCCAGCAGGTGCATTTTCCAAACAATATCTTTCATAGTGCCCTATTTCTCCTGAATAGAAGCACTTAATCACACTGAATTGAAACAGCAGTGCCACCTGGAGCAAATAAATCAGTAGTAAAGGGGTCTCCTCGGTTTGCAAGAACCACAAAAAGTAGAACAGTTACTACATTAGTACATAGCCTGAGCTATTATAATTAAATGATAACTGCTTTTCAAATCTTTTGCTGTTTGTGCCCTTACTATACTGTAGTCCACTCAAAACTACAATTGTTATTAAAAAGTGGCACTTGTTTGTTGCTTTAATAGGACAATTACATTTATAATGCTGACACAAAATCTGAATCTATTCTGAGACTACTGCCTATTAATTACATTCTTCTAACATAGATCTACAGAAAAACCTATTTATACACCACATTTTCCCATGTATTCTGCATAAGGACATTGCAGTAATGTAAGTCCTTTTCAGGCTGTATAATTGCAGAGCTCTTATAAAAATGCTGTACATGCACAATGTATATCAGCACATAATGTTTCGTTTACAGATGTTCACAGCTGGAGAGCTTGTCATCTTCTTAACCTGTGTGTCTGTGGGCACCTGGTCAATGCAGGTGTCATTGGGCAGCTGTTGTGACAGACCTAAGTGTCCCGGGGTTCTGATGCTCCCACTCTCTGCAGAAATGGAGCCAGACGTGCGCCGAGGATCTGTGTCAATCTCATATCTGTAGTGGTATCCCTCCAGGACATCCCGACATGCATCTCTCATCTCAATGATCCACTTTTTCATGCCTTTGCGGTTAAGATAAAGCACAAAGAGGAAGACCATGCCCACAAAGCCCAACACCAGCCCTAAAAAGACATAGGACGTTTGCAGGGTCAGATCTGTGACCTCTTCTTGGACAGGATCAACGCAGCCTATGGCTTCCACCCCCAAACCACGGAGCCGGGCATCAATCAACTTCTTTGGTAAAGCACATCTCACACTGTCCACATCAATGTCTGCTTTAGAGCCATTTAGCCAGGAGACAAAAGCACGGATCTCACAGGTGCAGGTGTAAGGATTGTCTCCAAGAAATATCCTAATGTCCCCAAGCCTTCCCAGCTCTTGCAGTGCATCTTCTCGAAGTGTTCTGAAGGCATTTTCACCCAGGTCCAGCAGCTCCAAATGATTCATGCCTGAGAACGTGCCACTGTAGACCACCACCAGAGAGTTGTTCCTGAGGTAAAGCTGCTGGAGGTTGGGCAGGTGAGCGAACATCCCGGGTGGAAGCAGAGCCAAGTTGTTTCCTGAAAGGTCGAGTCGGAGGAGCCCCCTGAGGCCGCCCCATCTCAGGGCTGTGGTGAGGTCGGTCAAGGCGCTGGTATTGTAGAGAGCGCGGCTGAGGTTGAGCTCCTGGAGTGGGCTGCCGGGGATGCTCAGAGCCTCTGGGTGAAGGAGAGCCAGCTGGTTCCCACTGAGATCCAGAAAACGCAGGTTGATGAGGGCAGAGAAGCTGTGGGATGCCATCTCGGAAATCCTGACAAAATAGTTATAGTGCAAACGTTAAAACTTGGGATGTTTTTTATTACCTTTAATTATACATAAAAACATGTAAGTGTATGTACAAAATATGGTTCTGAGAGCAAATGAAAATAAAATATACATTACCCATTATTGTTTAAAATGATGTTGGTGACATTGTCCAGCTCTGTGAATGAATCGGACTCAATTCGTTGTAAATTATTCCCGGTGATGATGATGGTCCTTGCATATCCAGGAATACTTCGAGGCAATGTTGTAAGATCTGTCGAAACACATTTTACTGTGCGGGTGATGGCAAAGCACTCGCAGCTCAAAGGACACTCCAGGCATTGACCAGGTCCACAAAGTAGAATTCCCCAAAATACAAATAACACAAAAATGCACATCTTTAAATCAGACACCTTTGACAAAATCATAGTTAGTCCATCATTATTTACAAATAAATGTAACAATATTACGGTTGCAGGTTTCTATGAGCAAATACAGGAACAAGCTCTCTAGCAATAGTCTCTCATCTGCTGCACTCAGGGAATAAAGGATTCCGTAAATTGATGGTGGTTCATATCAGGCAGAATCTCCAGGATGAAAAAGGTGTGTGGTTCCCTTAAAGGTACAGAGGACAATTAGAGCGCAGCCACTGACACCCACCGTATATTGTAAAAATTTGGTAACCTAGTTATATTTTTACTCAACATCATTAGAATATTTGTATTAACAAATAACAGCAACATCATTGCACTACAACACTACACAATTATGTACAGATCCACTCTTACACGTTTTAAAAGATATTTATTACCATATTAATATTCATTCCTAATTTGTAATTACATTTAACACAATACTGTATTTTACATATGGACCCATATAATAATGTCTTAGGTAGCCAGTCAAATTGCCACTCAAATAATGGATTAATTTAGATTCATCATGGGAGCAAACACTAGCCACAATGTCAAATAACATTCTTCCTGGTCTTTTTTTAATATGGAGCAGTTAGCTGCACTGTAAAATAAATTTAAAAGTACTGTAGTGATTTACTACATTTTTAATTGTATAAAAGCCCTCAATGCGGGCACAAAAATCATGGTAACTCACAAAAAACATCAACAAATTTTAAATTACAGATATAAAAAAAAAAAAGTACATTATGTAAACAATGAATGAAAGAGCGGTTTGCTACGTACAAATTGCTTCAGTGTGCCATTGACTGGCCTCCCAGGAAGCAAGGTTTTATGTTCAAGAGCAGTTAGAACACTTTAATTGTCATTATTGTAATAATGTATGTATCAACAATAATTACAGTCTTTGAGTCATGGTGCTCATTAGTGCAAGTTGAATGTCAGGATAAAAGTGGTGAGGACTCCAGTGAGCATGATGAAAGGTAGCCAGGTCTTGAAAAATGCAGCCCAGCTGAAGGATAGAGAAAGGAGATTGCATGTTAGAGTGGTCATTGGCACCTAGAGTACCCTGCCTATATGAACACACAAGGACATGAGCGCTGTGGGCCGGTTTGTCTCCCCAGGGGCACGCTGCTCACCCGTCCTGCCTACGTCCTACTGTCCTCTACAGCAGCCAGCGCAGGGAGCCCCGGCTGAGGGGTGACCTCCAGTGGTGACACACGGGGGGCGCTACTGTCATTGATGAATTATGCGGCTCACCTTCCCTTTAAAAATGTGTGCTGTGGGAGTATATGTGCAGAGGCAGCACAAAGTGTGACGCCACCTTCCTCTATGTGGGTCAGGGGAGAGTAATGAGGGGAATCTCTCAGCCATATGCCTTTTAATGCTGGCATGCAGGAGAAACGCAATTCTGGAGACTGTTACATCTGCAATCAAGATGCGTTTAGCCTGTTTGACTAGAGTAATTATTGTAAAGTGTAAGGATGGTTTGGGTCATATGACAAAACGTAATATGTATAGGACTTGTGATATGACCCAGAAATGTTCAGCCAATGTGTACAGCTTGTAATATCATGATTTTGTGCTTTTCACTTTAATGTTGCTCTATGTTCATATAGTTCCCTCACTCACTCTTCCAGTTGGTCAGTTTTGGGCATGCGGTGAGTGAAAGACCAGTTGCAGTGAGGTGTTAGACTTTGGTTCTTTGATTTTAAGAAAATTACGCATTGGTTTTCTTGTAATAGCATTTCTAAGTGATCCATCTCTCCCTTCAATAAGACTACAGGTATGATGATTCATAAAACAACTCAAATGGAACAACCTGTTTTGATTCTCTGAACTAGGTGCATTTTCCACAAAGTTTTAGTTCATGAAAAACATGTTTGCACTACACCTTGAAAACAGCTTTTAAGATAACTACTGAGATTACAGAGACCAAAACAGGAACTAATCTCTTCCTTGTATCTCCCAATGCATAAGTGATGGATTATTTGGTTTACCTCACATGTTTCCCATGAATCAGAGACAGTGCACACAGATTCACCATGTTCCAGGATGTGCTGTTGTCGTAACGCATCAGGTTCAGAGCCATTGCAACATGGGAATGGCAGTTATCAAGGCAAAGATTGTGCTTTAATAAAACAGATCAAATAGACAGTCACTTGGTATAATGTTCTCTGATGTTTTTAATAAAGTTTTGAATTGATTTACTTATGTTTATGCTCTTACCGGCCTTGATTTGTACTCTTCTGAAGCATCATGGACAGCTTTGTCCCACGTTGCAGCACCGTTTCCACAGACCTTGTCAACATCCAACTTCCAGTATCTATAATAAAATTAGTTAAAATTAAAAGTTCAACTGTTGTATGGGTTCTCAAGACATTGAGCTGGCTGAGAAATTGAATAAATACAATGTCATAATTTTAAATTATGATACTGTACTTCAGTAAAATTTAGGCCCAGTGCAATATATTATTAAAATAAATAACTTGAATAACTTGAACTTGATTTAACATTTTTAGACACTTGAAATGACTATCTCAATTCATCAATCATCAATCAATGTTATTCTGCAGTTGGGGTCATAAGTGGGTTGCATGGCTATTTTGAGGGTCCGGGCCAGAGAGGTTTAGGATCCTTTGATGTTATACAGAAAATAATGTTGGATGATGTAAATAATGTGAACATACTTTGTTGGCCTTCCAAACCCCATGTTGTCCTCCTGTAACATTAAACAAAAAGTATGTATTAGTGAGACTAAAATTTAGAAGAGACTCTTGGTAATATTATGACATTGAATAAAAATGTAGGCTACAGCAGATTGCACAATCATTTACAAGACTGGGAGAGGGGAAATAGACTGTAGGTTTTAAAGATTTCTTTTTCATTGTTTTCATGTAGTGCAATATTAAAACTAAATCAAAACAAACAGAACAAGACACAGAGAGCAAGGTGACAAAAGCAAAAGGAGTAGCTCAAAGAACGTCAATCTGGCATATGATCCTTTCTGTTCTAACAGCCGTCAAAATCTTTCCATTTTTAAATCAATTGCAAAAGTTTGTCTTTCCGTTTTATACATCTCCAAAGTTATTTCAGTCCTTGATAGTCAGCTCTGTCCCCGTTATCCATCTCCGTTTTTTTAAATGTTTTTTGTTGATATAGAAGAGTGCCTCATTAATCTCAGTCCAGTATTTATGAATAGAGCAGTCCCAAAACACATGATAGTGATGAGCGACAAAACAGCCAAATTTCCCGTGATTAGTGTGCGCTTTGACATTGGTGTTATAAAATACCAGGAAACATTTTTGTGTTTAATATTTTCAAACTAATTAAATACTCACTGAAACATAATATGATCCTGCAAAATCCCGAATGACTCCAGTTGATGTGCAGATGCCCATGTGACCAATGAAGGGAAGCACCCACCTGAGAGAGGCACATAGTTTATGGGGATCGTTTTAATACAGAACAATACAGCTGTAACATAGAAGTCAACACGTTTAACAAACAACAACAACAACTTAAAATGCAACTGTGGCTAAACGTAATCTGTCGACGCAGGGCTAGCAGAGATTAAACCGTGATGTTTAGCTAGCACACAAGCACAACCATAGCGCCAAACAAGTCTTACGAAAGTAGAGGGATGGGTGTCCAAACGATGCAGTAAGGGTAGCGGTTGTGTTTTCTGTCGCTTTTCAAGAAATCCCCGTGGTAATTCATCATTATGTCCGTTTCATCCACCTCCGCCATCACTACACGCGATGACTGACGCACGGTTACGCAAGGATTTTACGCACGGCAGAGGCTGTTAGTTGCGTCCCTTTGCGTTTTGTCCTTACCACTTCAAAAAAATTAAAAATAATTACATTTAGAAAAAAGTGTGGCCCGTGGATATTGCAGTTAATGTATCGTGTGGCCCTGATGGTGACAATATGCTTATAACTACAGTCACGTCTCAATAATGTTTTGGCAGTGTTGGGTTATGTTGTCTAAATTAAAGACCATTTTCTCACCATTTCTGAATCCAAAGTGGGTATCAGAGGGATACCATGCCATAGCGATTAACAATTTAAAACAAAACAAAAACAAAATAAATCCTCAAAATGATTGAAACCATGAAGACATTAGGGTTTGTGGTAACCTTCATTAAAACATACATTTTCACTCTTTTAAATCCATTAGACATATTAATTATTTATTAATATTTGATATTTTATTTACTTATTATATTATTTATTTTTCTCACAACTCCCTGCTAAATAATTTTTAGCATCTCTGTAATCTCCTGCTGGGTCACCTCGTTATTGCACTATATAGGACAAGAGATGCTCCTGTACCACTTATGCTATAATGTACAGTGTTCGCATTTGTAACCCTGGAGTCAGCAAAACCTGAGTGCGAAATAGACAGAGACAAATGGGTGGATTTAAATAAAGTTCATACCTACAGTTCATCTTGTCACCCCAGTTAGAGTTGTGCTAGTAAAGCTGTCATATTGGCTTTAGAATACAAAAGTTAAAAAAAAGAAAAGAGGCGGCACAAGTGTTAAATATATATTTTCTTTGTTTACAACAAAGACTATGACATGAAATCTCAAAGAAAACGTATAATAGTACAAAGTAAACTCAAAGGAAGCCTAGTGTTGCATGTTACCCAGTCAGTACAAAGGCAAGTGATGGACGGTTGGCTTTCTGTCCTTTGACAGTAATTTGTGCCAAAGCAGAACAGAAACCCCAATCACCTCCAAAACTTACACGCTTACAAACCAATTGTCATATGCCACACATCATTATCTGTGTCTCACAACCAACAGAAGCATTTTGCCAAGTAATTCATGCCGCTTTTCATAAACAATTTTTTACGTTTACCACAAATGTAATTTGTAAAAATGATTCACAAACATTTATCTTGTTGCTCATTTCAATAATTATTCTTTCTACAACCAAGCCCTGTAAGTCAGAATTATGTTTCGATGAAACAAAGTAAATATAAATCCTTGGCAATAAAAGTGATGATAACCTTTGGTAGAAAACAATTGGCTTTTATACAACAAGGTTAAACTAAATGTTTTATCAAAACACTTGATGACGTTTGGTGACAACATATACATTTCTGTAATGAAGGGAAATTAACAACTTGATTGAAACTGATCATTTGGGTTTGCATTTTGCAGCCTTTTGAGATCAGTGAGCAATGAGACTTTCAGCTTCAACATAAAAGCGGAGATAATGCATTCACGCACTGTCAACTTTGTCAAACCTACCTGATCCTACACGGAGGGCCAGATAAATGGCTATGACCTGAAAATAGGTCACCAAATGTGATGCCTCCTTAGGAGCATCTTGCAAACATAAAAAGTGCAGAACTCCTCTCCCTGTGTGAGTGATGTGGGTAGTGCACTTCTCCACAGACCCTTTATGCACTTCAAGCTGAGGGGAGCGACTGAGATGTTTTTGGTGCTATAAATAGGCGATGTGGCTGTTAATCTACACCATCTGAATTACTCCCCAGTGGCTTCAGACACATCCTCTCTTGGGTCGAGCGAGTTTGATGCATAGTGCAGAGATGTGACATACCTTTCACTCAATGATTTAGTCAGTTTAGAGAAATCAAACAGGAGCTTCAACAGTGCTTTTCTGTGTACATCTGTGAGCAGCTTGAGTTTTGTTTAGCTCGGCCGACATTGCACTTGTCCATCTGAGCTGCTTTCATCGTCCGAGCCGTCTGGACCGACACCTCGCAGTCCAGTGATGCGGTAGCCCATATGAAGCAGCATAACCTCCAAAGGATCAGCATTCATACGTCGCTGGTTGGCTTGGGCCGCACTCTCCATGTCCTCCACAATTCGGACATTTTCACACTCCATCTGTGATCAAAGTGAACATATAATAAAGTAACATAACATTCAACATCTATGCATTATGGGTATTTGAATGAAAGATGAACCTCAGGCCTGGGAGTCCATAACCGAACAACAGGGTCGATGCCACTGGTTGCAAGGAAGCAGTAGCTGGGATGTGGCTGTAAGCAGTTGACAATTGACTCATCTCCCTGCAGTATCCTCACCAAGTTGGTGGTCTCTTTTTCCCAAATAAAGAAAGAACCATCGTCTGAACCGCTGACAATATACTGGCCTTTGCTGTACAAAAAGATACATTTAAGAAGCATGTCTCCTTTATGAATACACATTTTGAAAAAGGATTACTCCTGGTAGTGCACAGAGGGAAGCGTCGTTAACATGCAATTAATATTTACACGCTAGAACGCCCAACATAAGTCATTTACTGCCCTCTAGTGACGCCTGTGTGAAATGCTAGGGAATTCTACTTGCCTTCCAAAAAAGTTGGCTTCCTTAATATCTGTGGTAGTATTGCAGTGACCACAGTACCGATGCTTGTAGTCAAAACTGCGTTCTCTCAGAATCAACTCATCTTCAGGGATGGATTCCTTTCGGCTGAATGAGTGAAATCTAACAGAGCTGTTGGCCTTTTTGTCTTCTGTTGAAAAGGTAATAATTAAAAAAACATATTGGTAATGGTTGCATGTGTTTAACAAATGTATATTTTTTAATGTTCCCACCTGATTCATTTTTAGTAAATAAAGCAGCTTTGATGTCCTTATCAAGGGCGTCACACGCACTACTGTGAGCCTGCTCTGGAAACTTTCCCTTAAAGTCATCTAGACAGTCCAGGGCCTCTGTCACATATTTAAGCTCAAAGAGACATCGTGCCAGCCTGAAATGAGCCTTAAGATGGGCCGGGTTTAGACTCAGAGCCTTCAGGCAGTCCCTGAGAGCATCATAATGGTCACCATCCCTTTAAGGTAACAAGTAAAATGCTGTTAACTTTGAAAGAACAATATGAGGATTTGTAAAGTGAATAATCTCTAACAAAGTCATGCTCACCACTTCCGTTTCATATAAGCTGCTGCTCGGTTACCATACAACATTGCATTGCAGTCAGCTTGATGAATACCTAAACTGTACAACTGAATGGCCTGTGTCCATTGTTGTCGTGCAAATGCATCGTTTGCTTGTTGCTTTATTTTCTCCAGGTGAGGCGGAAGCTCTGAAGAACTGCAAAATACTTATAGAATCACATCTTTGACAGAATAGTGATTCTGCAGGGAATAAGAAAGCATGTAGTGATCTTACCAAGAAGGAATCTTGTTTCTGGCGAATTGAATATGGCTTGTTTGAAGGTGAATACCATTAGATACACCATTGGTCGTCCTGCCGTTCTGTAGATCTACAGGAAAAATAAAGTTAATAAATGCTACCAGTTTTAGATACCATAAAAGCAACACTGTACCTGGTGATGACTGGTACTTTTTTTGAAGAAAGAAAGTGTATGGTTTTTGTTTAAATGTGAGGTCAAAAAGGTATACCTGATAAGAAAGGACTAATATTATATTCATGTCACTAATAATATTCATATTTAGTTTGTTTTCCAAGGATTACCTGTTCACCACCCATGTTAACAAGTAGCTCAGTGCCATCTGGACTGAAAGTGACATAAGTAGCTACCAGCACCCTGAGGCGGTTGTTGTAGTCAGGTAGTTTGACAGGTAAATGACCTGGTACACACATGAAACATAAGTTAGCATTATACTAGAGGGAAAAAAGCCATCATTACAAAATGCAACGTTTTCACCTGCAACATAATACTGCCCTGCTCCGTCTGGGATGGGCTTCTTTCTGTCACAAAATGTGTGCACAGCTGCAGATGTGCTCTGAACGCCAGATTTTCTGTATGACAATAAAAAAGGTTAAACTTCCAGTATCTAATGCAATTCATCATACAATAACACTATTACACGTCTAAATCTGACATACCTATAATTGTGAATCATTCGGATGTCATAGAGGCGTACAAACGGCCCACTCGCCCCCACTGCTAAGTAATTGTTGTCCCGTGGATTAACAGCTAAACATTTTGCCTCTACCAGCTGACCGCAGAACTCCGTCAGGTCGATGAGAACTTCTGAATGTTTACTGTTCTCCCTCAGATCATATTGTCTGTAAACATTACATAAAGGCTTATAGGTATGAATAGAAACAGCACATTGTAGTCCATATTTTGCATTTTCTTACCTTATAACACCATCCTCTGCAGCACTCCAGAATGTGTTGGGCCACATGGGAGCTGTGGCGATACGTTTGACCCTGTTTGTATGATCAGAAAACATGTGGATGGTTTCCTTCACTGTAATGTCATGCACGTGAACCTTTGTGTCCGCAGCCCCAGTCACCAAAATTCTGTCACCAGAGTGGGGAAGGAACTGTATGGAGAAATGTACAAGAACAAATTGTGTTGTTAAATACAATGATTAAATAAATAAATATAAATAACAAAAAATAAAATATAATATAAATAAATGACAGCAATAATTTTGTTTTATTTAACACAAAATGTGCATGTTGTTTGAAACTTTACCTTTACAGAGAAGATGTTTGCTGCATGGCCTGTATGCATAGTTGTAAGTTTCTTTTGTTTGAATGGGTCCCATATGATGGCATGCTGATCATCTGAGCCAGAGGCTAGAAGACTGACGAGATGAAAAAGAAAAACAGAACAGTCATAAAGTTCTTGACTTTGACAACTTAGATAACTTTCCAATGTTTATAACATAGCCGTTCAATCCTAGATCAAACTAAAGTATCGTGTAGTTGAGCTAATCTACTGTCATAGATTGAATGTGGTGTGTCTGAACCAGGGTATGGAGTACACTTAAAGGGTACTATATTAGGCAGCTGATTTATTTATTAATTCATAATTATAACTATATTAATGATAATACTAATGGACTAACATACCCGATTTATTAAGAGTTAGAGCACAGTTGAGTAACATGTAGCATGTAAAAGCACAATAAAGAAAGGCTTACTCTCCGCGTTCATTCCACTCCAAACAGTTCACACAACCAGTATGACCCTAAAACACACAGTATTCAGTGTTACGAGGGGGACTGTGCTTCTTCCTGCTGACTACAGCGCACTACAGCCTTCAGCCTCACCTGCAGCTCTGTCTCTAGTCCAAGTCTCTTGATGAAAGGGTCTGTCACATGGTAAAGTCTTTGGAAACCTGGTGCTCCTTTATCCTAAAATGTAAATAAGAATGAGTAGATTATTTCATGTGTGTGTAAACTCAAATAAATATGTGGGTAAAGTAGTATTGTCACGACACTAACATTTCAGACAAAATTTCAATATTAAGGAAAAGGGATCAACCCTTTAGTCCATACCAATTTTGATATTACAGTGATAATAAAAGACATTTTATTCTAATTTTCAACAGAAAATAATATTACTTTGATTAATATTGCCATGTTGTGTCATAATAGTGGTGATACAGATCACGATAATTTCTTAAACTGTTACGAAAAGGTCCATTCTGATCCTGTTTATGCGGGGTTTGTTTACTGACTGAATACTTAATTCCTGCGATACTAATCTTAGTATCAGTTAATTCCCTAAGTAATTTTGACAGTCCTAGTGTAAAGTTAAACCCACCCTGATCTGCCGGTGGAGGAGGTCTCTGGTGATGTTGACAGTAGACATGGTCTCTTCACAAAAAAAAAAAAAAAAAAAAAAAGACTTTTGGAAAGCTGGGGTCAAATATTAGAAGACATCTGTGACGTGTTCCTCAAGACTGTAACACAACATGAGAATCACTTAATAGATAGGTTATACTGTAAGACAGCTTCATTTAATGTGGCACTGCAGTGAAATAAAGAGCACAAAATATTTTATCACCATTATCCCAACCTGTTTACCATAGATTTATACTGACGGCACAGACAATCCTTATTTGTATACTTTGATTGATTTTTATTGTAAACACCTCACTTATTGCCTTTACTACTCAAACAAGTTAAATAAAAAGGCCTAATCAAGAGGACATACGTTTATATAGATACATTTATGGCTCAGCTGGTTTTAGACTATGAGGGGCCATCGTGGTCTCCTCTAATATTGGGAAACACTGCCATTATTATCAGTGATAGTACAAATGTTCGTGGCGTATTCACTTTTTTTTTCCACAATATTAAAGAACACACTTATCTCACTTTATTTTTAGAAACTATGGATATGGTTCAAGAAGGCAACTTTATGAGCTGTGGCTAGTGAGCTAATGTGCTACTTTTGGAGCCTTGGCGAATTGTAATCTAAAACAACTGCGTCAGACATAAGAAAATATTTCACTAACAGAGGTTTTTTATTTTCTGTATAATAATCCAGTCCACTTTATACTTTATTTGCAGACAATGGGCAAAATGGATCTGGCTTTTACCATGTAGCTGCGTTAGCGCTTTACGTTTATTGCTCCTAGCTAAACAAACCATCCGACAAACGTAGAAATTCGCAATTTTTAAAAAACAACCCAATAACATGTGAATCCTACCCGTTTCCCCGATGTAAAAAGACGTATGTCACGAAATGTCCATGGAATAAACGTGCAAAATCACTCTCTGCGTGAGTTTGTTGACAGGAATCTCGCTAATGCCTGAACACTGCCTCTGCACAACTGCGGTTGCCAGATCAGGAAAGCAATTTTCAATCTAAAAAGCCAATCCAACGAATGATTGCAATGGAAGGCGTTACGACTCGACTTCACACCACCAAGTTTCTTTTTTAATGTTACGTTATGTTATGGATATAATTTCTGGGTAATCATTTCTATCTGAATCTGCTTGTCAATGTCCAGCACCAAACAGTAGTTTGTAATTGTAAGGACTCAATTTTGAACATGTTCTAAATTATATGGACATTAATATAATATTATTAACATAATGCTTTAAAGGTATTCTCTAGATGTATGCAGTAGCAAACCACAATCATGGACCGACCACAGTGCACGCGTGGATAAAATGGTACAATGTATGCTTCAACCTCTAGAGGGTCTGTTCTACTCTACAACAATCTATTCTTCACCTCTTTATGCCATATTGTGACTGTAGTTTATTTTCAAGCACACCAACCTTCAGTTATCATAGCTGGTGTGACTACTTTAAAAAAAATATATATATCTATATATCTAAATATATATATATAATATTATATATATAATATTATATATTATAATATTATATATATATATAATATTATATATATATATATATATATATATATATATATATATCTATATATATATGTCACTGTCTCTCTTTCTCTCTCTCTCTCTCCCTCTCTCTCTATATATAAATATATAATATATATATCGATTTTTTTTTTTTTTTTTTTTTTTTTTTGGGAGTCGCGTCTGAAAAAGGTAAGAACCACTGGTTTATGTTACAGCTAGTAGTTGTACATCAAAAATGGGGTCCTTATATCTATGAACATATGTATTCATGTAGCACATTTTAAAAACAACCATGGTTACCGAAGTGCTTCACAGGTTGTTTCATGTTTGCCCTGCTGTTAAAAAGACGTTTAACCGTGATTATAAAACCAAGCTCTCTTTATTGTAGCCCCGTTTTGAAAACTATGTGGTTGTCATTTTAATGTATTTAGTCATTTATTTACTTATTTTAATTTATTTGTCAAGCTGCACACTTTTCGTGGGGAAATGCTTCTTGTTGGCGAAATAGTAGCTGCTAGGTAGCCCATTATTAATATGTGTTTTGGGATTGTCAGATTGTTAGTAAATTGGACTGAGATTAATAAAACTGGACTTTAAATATATATTTATCTGGGACGTAAATCTCTGTAATGGTAACAATAGATTGAGATGTACGTTTTGAGACTTTTTTTACTGTCCCAAGATGGCCGTCGCAGTTGCCATGACAGTAAGTACTCTAGAGCTCTATGCTTAACTTCTGATGTCTGCATCTCCTCCAGCTCACACAGTTGTCGAGGCGAGCGGAACAACAGCGGATGGTACGGATTGTGTTACCAGCCTGAAACAGAGATTTGCTGCATCCTCTGTCTTTAGAAATCAGAAGGTGGGTAATCGATCAAACGCAACCGAACTGTCAATACATTTACAGTCACGCCGATGGAAAAGGGCAGACATTTGAAGCTCCACGGTAACTTTTAAGCCTCTGAACAAGCCCGTAACGTAGCATTAGCTGTTAGCTGTTAGCATGTTAGACGGGAAACGGATTTGTCATGGATTATTTTACACGGTTAACGGACCAGAGCATCTTTCAGCAAAAATAGGCCATTAACAGTTTAGAGTAAGAAACTAAAGCCTAAAATCTATAGATTTGGGGTATAAAAAACTACGCATTATGGTCGAGATTGGGATAGTTTCAGACAAAGCATTTCAAATGGATGTTAGTTGTGGCTTGTGTGTATTTTTAACTCTTTGTTTTCGTTGCTGAGGAGAGACATTAGGTTAATAATTGTCATTTTTCGTGTATTCACATCACATTTGTCTTTTTATACTGTTGCACCACTTCCTGTAGGCCATAAGGGATAAAAAATGTTCTTGCACACATTATGTAACAGTGCCGCATGGGCTCATGTTGTTATTTTTGTTACTACTTAAAGACGGTGTTTATTACATGTGAGGACACTAGTCTGATAGGTAACTGAGTCACTCTTCTGCAGCTGTTGCTTTTCTGTTTTCTTTTCTGTTCTTGAGTATGATTTGTTGGTGTATTGTCTTGTTTTCACCTTTTAAATTCTGATCTTAAACAACTCTAATG
Source organism: Rhinogobius similis (assembly GCA_019453435.1). Taxonomy (NCBI): domain Eukaryota; kingdom Metazoa; phylum Chordata; class Actinopteri; order Gobiiformes; family Gobiidae; genus Rhinogobius; species Rhinogobius similis. The sequence goes on along the minus strand of CM033626.1, from coordinate 22,565,889 downwards.
CTGTATTTAACAACAACAGAGACAAAAACGGCCTTCATGTACATATCTTTACTTTAGGCTGAGAGACTTTTTTATATGGAATGACAGCTTCTCAGAGATACATCAACTCCAAACCAGCAGGTAATAGAACAGTGTGGGGTTTATTTCATGCACATTATTCCACATTGTCTTAGGGTTATCTAAGACAATATTCATCTTTGTAATTATTCCAGCTCGGTTTGCTGACATGGAGTGGCAAACACCAGCTGTGTCGGAAAAGTTTCAAAGCCGCTTTGGCCGTCGTCCTGGGACATCCGACAGTGGGGACACTGGTATTGGCACTTCAGTTTCTGACAGCACAGAAGGTAAGGGCTTTATCTCTTTTGTATGTAGGGAAGGGCGATATTGACAAAAATGTATATCTAAAACATTTTGGGAGTATCCCGAAGATAATAATCTGATGATATTATGTCAATCAACAGAAATGTGTTAAAATTTTCCTTAAATGTATTAGTTGTGATTTAACTATCAGTCAAATGTGAAATGTCTGTATTATGAATCACAAAAGTGCAGAATTATCACCTTTTACCCTTTTTTGAAAGTTTACAACATCACCTTTTTTATTTTTTCATTTTTTATCTTTAATCGGCTCTTTTTGTTGCTTTTTCTGATAGACAAAATTGACATTTGGCATATTTTCAAATCAACATTCATGATATTGTCTAAAATTCATTATATTGTTTACCCCTATTGTCACACAAATAATACACCTTCAAACTCGAAGGTGTTTCATCACTCTGTCCAAAGCTGTTGACTGCACACTGACCACAGGGGGCTCACATCTGTGGTGTTTATTGTTGTTTATAAAATGGGAGACATGTTCATGGCTCCAGGTCCAGGTCCCCTGCAGACTTTCAGAGACAGATTAAAGTCCAGACAAATAAGCCCTGGGGCTCTGATGCTCTGCATTGGTCTGTCGGCCAATTAGGAACATGCAATGCAAAGACTGCGTTAAGTGGAAACAGATCGGAACAAACGTTACAACTTCCTCTTTTATCAACTACAGACATTTCAGAAGGTACAGTCAAATCTAGTCTACCTCTAACCCCGTTTTCATTTTGCGCACACCCTTTAAAGTGAAAATGTTTTCAGTTAATGTTGTATCATTTTACCCTTGTGTAGAGGTTGATCTCTTTGCTAAGCTTTCATTTTGTTGTTGAGTGGACTCCTGGTGTTGGCAGGGGCACTTAAACTGACAGGAGTTCTTGGCAACCTAACAATTACCCTGAATTTAGCCGCTGTAATGAGCTGCTTGAGATGATGAAGCACACTTTGAGAAATGAATAGAGCCTATAAACCTCTGATTTCTATATTTCTAAATGGATTGTGGATGGATTTAAAATCCACACCTAGTTGTTATCATATTATATCCTTTGCCTTGACTGGAATGTCTTCAGCTCAACATTTGTTATGTGTTTGTGCAGCGGTGTAGTTGAGGCTTGTTCTAGCCCGTTTGATTAACACAAAGTTCTGTTCTTTTGCTCATCCAGAAGAGTTCTAATGAGTCTCTACAGTTTAATCCTAAATAACCTCGCTCACTTGTTGACTTTGACTTTGGGTGGGAGGGGCAAGGTGCTTAAATAAGCGGTGTGTACAGATCATGCTGTAATTTGAGAGGGGGTCTATAAATACCCCTAACCTTTCCTGTGTCTGTTAGTGTGCATTTGCTGCGAGCTCGGTGCAGACCTGTCGGCTGTTTGTGGAGCTGCTGTCAGACTTAGGTCAGATTTGGGGCTGCCCAGAAATGCACACGGTTGTCTGTTGTTTTGATTTTAAGTGTCCTGTAGGTGATAGTCAAAATGCTTCTCCTAATTACACGTTTGTCGGCTCGGAGTGAATTCCAGGTTTTCAGACTTCAGCAGGTTTCTCAGGTAATGCTGTTATGTAACCATCGATCTAAGTACAAATCTTCAAGTCGCTTATGTAAATGTTTGTATTTCTGCATTTATTATTTGAATAGGTTTTTACACTATGTTTGCTGGTGGAGTGAGCTTTTGGTGCAGATACAAAAACATTTACTGGCTGCATTTTAATTTATTTCTGCTTCAAGTTAAATATAGCCATTTAAATTACCCGGTGGTGACAGCTTAATCACAAAAGTAGGCCAGTTACAAAAAAATCTTTAGTATCATGACTCAGAAATAGATGTGACCTGAAGTAAGGCTTCTCACAACACTAATGGCATAAAACACACTGTATGAGTTCTAAATGTCTAAGCAGCATGTTGTCTTTTTCAGATTTCTGCAGCACCAGCAGCAGCCCCTCCTTTCAGCCGATTCGCAGTCAGATCCCTATTCCCACTGCACATGTCATGCCATCCACGGCCGGAGCCCCGGCCTCAAAGTCCCAGTCTGGACTGCAGGACGATGGACTCTCGTCTGATCCACGTAGGTTTTCGTCCGGCTCACGAACCCCCAGTGGTTCCACCTCAAAGTCGTCGTCTTTGTCAAAATCTGCGTCTTCACCCAACCTGGACCTGCCCCTCAGCGTTGGAGCCGAGTCTGCGGTGCCCAAGCCGGACTGTCTGAGCCGCTACCGCAGCCTGGTCAATGGGCTGGACCACTCACTGTTCCCTTCCGATCACACGCGCATGGACGAGGGCCAGCGCTTTGACACTCCTACGGTGGAGCCCACTCTCAACCAGTCGGCTCTGCTGGGGGGGCTCGCGGCGGATGTCAGGTTTCGATTACAGCCCTCTGGGATTCGAGATGCCGCAGACACTGTGTCTGACGTTTACAGAGGAGCAATGGAGCACAGCTATAAGGTGCTGCCTGAAGCTAGGCCCGGGATTCCCAGCACTCCAGAGTCTAGTCGGGTTTGTCAGGCCAGCGCCCCGGGGTCTTCTGCCCTCTACAGCAGCCCACTGAGCCTTCAGACGCAGGCACTACTGAGGGAGCACCCCAGCGCTAAGGGGTACGAGCCACTGCGACAGGAGCGCTGTAGTGAACTGTCCAACTGGCAGCAGCAGCAGCAGAAGCACCAACTTGACAGTCTTCGGTTACAAGTGGAGCAAATGCAGGTAAATGTTTACATTTCCCTTTTCTTGTTTAGAATTAGTTGGTGAAATGCACAATTTTTTATAGACTAAATTTTATTTTATCTCTGTTGTGTGCTGTTACTAATTTTTTTTATGATTCTATTAAGTGGTAACACAAGCCATTTGTTGCTTCTGAGAGTTCAGATTCACTTTAATTGGTTAAATTCACCTGTCACTCACTCAGAGCAGAACAGAGGTCGACCAATAGTAGGAGTGGGTGGGGAAAGGTGTCTGTGTTTGAACATAGAGCTGCATTAAACAAAGGAGCTCTTAAGGCAATTTCACCAAAATTGCAGGTTGTCTCAGGATCAAATCACAATTATATTTTTTATTATCATAGTACTCTGCCCTAGCAGCTAAATAGTATTTTCTTTTACAAATAAATAAGCCACTAATATTGTCATATGTCCTGTCTGTTGTTTAAAACTGCGTTGAGAACTTACATTTGTTTGTTCTCATTGTATGAAAGGATACTATTGTTCCTCTTTCTTACTGTCACACACATCTGTTTGTCTTGGCTCAGTTAATGGGTGGTGGAGTTGCTCAGTATCCCTCTTTGTACTCTTCGTCTGTGCACTCGGACTCGGGCAAGTGGGACGCTCTTGTTAAAGCCAGCGAGAGTTTACTGAAGGAGAAAGAGCTTGTTATAGAAAGGTAAGACATTACATTTATGCTTATTCTAGGGATGATACTCAATGTACCATTATTTAGAGTATTTTTATTTTTGTGATGCAGACAAAAGCAGCACATGGCTCAGTTGGAGCAGAGATTGAGGGAGAGCGAGTTACAGGTCCACGGAGCCCTTCTTGGTCGAGGAACTTCATATGGAGATATGTTAATGCTGAGGTTACAGGTTAGTAAAATAACGAAATCCACAGGTTTATTAAAAAAAAAAAAAGAAAACTATCATTAAGATTATTATCTTATAATTGTGTGATTTCTAGGAGGCTCAAAGGGAGAATGCTTTCCTCCGGGCTCAGTTTACGGAGCGTACAGACTGTGCTGCTCTGGAGAAGGCCGATGCGGAGCGCAGACTTGGGGCCGTGGAAGCAGAAACGCGTCGCCTCACAGAGAGTCTGAAGGAAACTATCGAGAGACACTCAGAGGAAATGAAGAAACAGGAAGAGAGGGTTTGTGCACACCAAGCATCACTTACAAATACATGTTTTGCAATTTTTATGAGAACATACAATTTGGCCAAGCTTCCCTTGTTAAGAAATTTTACATTTATTTTCTTGTTTATGTGCACCAGATCCGTAGTCGAGACAAACACATCAATAACCTGAAGAAAAAATGCCAAAAAGAAGCAGAGTTGAAAAGAGAGAACCAACAGCGAATTGAAACTCTGGAGCGATATCTGGCTGACCTGCCCACACTCGAGGACTACCAGAACCAGAACAAGCAGGTGAAGAGGAAGGTTTACTCAGTTTAATCTGGCTCCAGCATTTCAATACTTTTAAATTGGAATGTGTGTTTTGTCTGTCTTCAGCTTCAAGAAGCTGAGCAACATGCAACAGAACTGCAGGAGAGAGTTAAAGACATGGAAAGTCGTGTTGAAGCGACAAACTCACAGCTACGAGAAAAAGATGCACATTTAGAGGAGCAGAAACGCAGAGAAAGAGACCTGTTAACCACAATCACAGAGTAAGCATACGCCTGCTAAAACCACATCTGTTTTCGGTTAACTCTTTCTCTTGTGCACAATGTGACGTCATCTTTGTGTCCTTGTTAGCATGCAGCAGCGTGTGCGCCAGGGCCTGGAGGACGGCGCACGACTCCCCTCTCTCGATTTTGAAAAACTCAGAGGAGAGAATGGTGCTCTGAGAGAAGAGCAGCAAAGACTTAAAAAGGTTTGTTTTGTTTGTGCATCATTACAGCTGGCAAAAATCTTCAAATATATTTTATTTTACCTGTTTGTGTGATTAAAAAGATGCAAGTGTGAACATTAAACTGCTGCTATGTCAGTGTCACATATTCAGCATTAGGACAACAGGACTAAGGCATATGTCACTAATTGTAACTTTTAAAATGTTTTTTTTTAAGGTGATTGAGAAGCAACACCGCATGATGGAACAGCTTGGCTCACAAATCCAGGTATTAATTGTCTGTCTTTAAAAGAATCTGTTCGTGTTGTTCTGTTTGACACTGGAGTTTGTGTGCAGTCATTGGAGGAGCAGATGTCGCAGGAGGAGAGCGGCTCCCAGGCTCTTAGAGAAGATGTTCTGGCCAAAGAGCAAAGTTTGTTGGAGCTCCGCACCGCTATGAAAGAAGTAAGACCACACAGTCATAGTTCTAATGGTGCTGACTGATGGTTGTCGTCATTAACATCCACGTTTCCTCTTGTGTTGCAGTTGTCGGCTCAGAACCAGGAGCTGATGGAGCAGAATTTAACCCTCCAGGAACAGTTGAACGAGCCTGAGCTCAGGGACATGTCTCAGGCCTCGAGCAGCCTGCAGCCAGCCAGCACCCGCCTCACACGCCGGCTCCACACTGAGATCGCCTCCTGCCTCAGTGACCTCCGCTCACTATGCAGCATTTTGACCCAGCGAGCACGGGGGCAGGATCCAAACCTCTCCCTCCTCCTCGGCCTCCAATGTAAGTCAAGTTTTCAAATATATTGATTTAAACATCTCTCTCCTGTCAGAAGGAATGTTTCTGACTCATAGTTTTGTTTTCAGCCCCTGCACCAGCATCTGAGCAGGATGAAGACTGGACCTGTCCAGAGGTTCTTCAGAAGAAACTGTCTGAAGCTCAACAGCTCCGAAGAGATGTAGAGGAACTTCGCAATGTGATCTTGGACCGCTATGCACAGGATATGGGGGAGAACTGTATTACCCAATAACCTCCCCTAATGCTTTCACAACAGACTGTGGCAGCTACAGTGGCTCCTTCTCTGAGCAGTGTTTGAATGTCAAAAAGGACAATTTAATTCTTCAAACTAGGACAGAGAAAAGCCCAAATGATTTAGCTTTTTCTCGTCAGTGGGGCCCGCCTGTAGCTGAGAGCCTCCCTTCCCCCAGTGACTTCATCTATTTCAGTCCAAGGGCTAACAGAAAATAACTTACCTCTTATACTTGATCCTTACATGTTGTTTGTGTTTTAATAATAATGACACATTAACTGTCAGTTAACAGCAGTCTTATTTTATTTTCATCTTAGTGAATAGCTTTTTGTGTCCCACAAGTCTAATTTATTAAATGCTGATTTCCCCTTTTTAGGGAAATTATTGGTGGTTGACAATCAACTGACATTATTTAATCTCCTTGTAAGTTAACTCACAAAGACAACGTTACCAGATACCATTATTTACAATGGCTAAAAGTGTAACATAGGACTCAAACGAGAGGTTAACGTACATCTGAACTTTTTAATACCAAAAGAGCACTGTTGCATAATGAGCTGTACACTAGATTTACTACCAAAGACTCTGGTCGAGCAACTTGAATGTTTGTGAGTGCGATCTCTGCTGCAGGCCCTGTTTCAAAACAAATACCAACATGTGCCTTTCCTTTACATCTGCAGCCGACCAACAGTAAAGGGCTGTCTGCAGCAAGCTCTTCTTCCAGTCTCACTTTTCTGCGTTTATGAACTGGTAGGACGGTTTATACATTACATTCCGTGACGTTGAATGTAGGTTGTTTGTAAATGCCCCCAACTGCTTTGTGCTCAAAGCTACAAAGTGGGCATCAGTATCGAGTTGGATTTGCAGCCTGTACAGTGCATAGCATAACCTTACAGTATGGCAGACAGCTGACTGATAACGTTGGACCTGCTATAGACAGAAGTGTTGTTTATCCGTGACTGAGTAACAGTATTAATCCTCAGTATTATTTATTGTTTTTGTTTGCAATGACAATTCAGAGAACGCTTCTGGTTAGTCCTAATGTGATGCTGTAGTAATGTGCTGAAGCGTTTGAGGAATTTTTGCATTTGTTTTGTGAAAAGGTCCCATGAAGTGACAGTATTTTCTGTGTGTTGGGTCTATATGTTTGAAATGGGGAGCAGTATTCGTGTGGCAGCGGACTCTAATGTTAAACCCAGGTGTGCAGAGGGTTGGCTGGATCATCCCACAAGCACCATTTTTAAGTTTTGTTTTCCTGTTTGTACAAAAAAAAGCCATTGAAAACTAGACACTTTAAAAGGAGACAAAGGGATTGTTTTTAGATACAGATGAAATATGCAAAGTTTTGATTAATTGGTTTAATATTGTACGAAACAGGGACTAAAGCCATTTCTCATTTCATGGGACCTTTAAACTTGACTAGCACAAGATTTAACTTCAGGCTCCGCATGCCTTAACATCTCAATGTTTTGCAAAGGGAAAAGATGTTTATATTTTCATACTTTGTTCTTGTTTGAATTTTGACTATTTTAGCAATAAAGACTTTCAACAGTTTATTTGGTTAATCCAAATGTTCTGTTTTTTTTTTCATGACATAGGAAAACATTTAAAAACATGACACAAGAGTAAGCAAAAAGTAAAGGGGTAAAATTACAATGTCTGGCATACATGTGACCTTTCCATTTTAAAAACATCCATCGTTACTTGTGCCGAGTCGTTGATAGTGGACTCATTCCTGGTCATCTTGCTGCAGCCAAACCATGTTCCAAAGATAACAGTCTATTGTTTCCATTGCAGGTGATTTATGTTTCAGATATATAGTTTTAAAGCCACCCGTGATGTTAATTTTGAACATAATTATATTTATGAACAATCAGACCCAAAATCCCAAAACATCACTTCCTTGTGAATAGAGTGCACTTTGACATGGTGTCATATACTGTGGTATATTTTTCCAACAGAATTCCCCTCTTCCATATGTAAATTTGTTCCCACTCTTCATCTGTTATAACAAAATGTCCTTTTTCCCACTTATTTTTAATATTTCTTGTTTTGTGGCTGTTATTCAATTTCTTTTTTATTTAAACATTTAAACCAGTTGTGGTGTTGCCGTTTCATTACTGGCTGGTCTGGTGTGTAACAACAAAGAAGTGTTAGCCGTGAGTCCACAAGCCCGAATTGTCTTACTGTTGTCGTCATAGCAGCACCGTGGGGGGGCACTGATGATGTCATAGCTGGGCACATCACCTCCTCTGCAGCAAAACACAAGGTCAGAGTCTCAGGCTCAAACCACAAATCATAATTGTATGTAAAGCCGCACCTGTGTTTGTCCAGGTACTGCCGAACGTGACCAATTGTCTCTGAGAAGATCATTTTCAGCATGTATGTCTGACCACCATCTTCAGACCTTATCTTCAGTATCGTCACATCAGATACTTTTAAACTGTTGACAATAAAAGAGTTTCACCGACTGTTACTGGAAAACATTGTTGTAAAGCACATCAATTAACCAAAAAATAAAGAAGTACGAGACAGTCAGTGGCAGAAGAAGAACTCAATTTTGTTACATAAGTTAAAGTTCAGAAACGACTGTAAAAATGACAAAAGTAAAAGTAGCACATAAACATTTCTGAAGAACCGGTTTAAAAATGCTTTTCACACACTGTTCACACTAACTGTAAGCTGTAGTGAGTTTGATAATGAACTGTGCGGATTTTTGGTCAACAGGTACAATTCCAATCAATTTCTTAATTTGATTTCTTTTTTTTTGTTTGTTTGTTTGCTCAAAGCTAGGGCTTGAACTCAAAACCTTGACCATGTCACCATGTGCATGCTAAAAACAACCTCTCAAACAATTAGGAAAGTACTTCTACTTTTCAGTCCAGTTAAAAAATGCAGTGGAGTAAAAAGTAAAAAGTATCCACTGTAAAAAGTAAACCCACCGACAAATTTTACTTAAGTTCTTCTGTACTTCATTACTATCCCACACTCATTTTGGTGGACACAAACTGTATAGAGGCAATAAGTTTCATTTTTACTCAAAATATGTTATGATGGAAGGATGATAAGGATTACTTGGCCCAGCATAGTCTCGATAGAAATCTATGAGTCAATATAAAGTAACATTTTCCAGTTTAACCTAACGCTCTGACTAATCAGTATTTAATGATAGGAAAGTGAAGCGGGTTTACAGGTGGAAATGGTGTTTTGTGCTTTTCTGTCAATTTATATTTACTGTATATTGTCATTTTTGCAGTGTGACATTGAGACTGATTACCTCTGCATGGCTGGTGTGTCAACAAAGATCACGGAGTTGCTGCTTTGAGCGTCAGAGGAGCCCTAATAAAAGTATTAAGCAGAACTGCAGTGAACGAGTACAGACAAGACATGTGGGGCGTGGTTCATTAAATCAGCAGTAGCAGTTGTAGGAGTAGGAGCATGGACAAAAATGTTCTCATGTACCTGCTTGCTCCTGGTCACCTGCAGGGCTCTCTCCAAATCCTCCCTGATCATCATCACTTGCCCCGCCTTTACTCCTTCACCCATTTTATTACCTTTAAAATGAATTAGAGGAATGAACTCTCAAGCAATTTCACGTTTTACAATATTTAAATGGCCTGTACTCGATTTTAAACCATGAGTGACTTCTCTCTCTCTCTGTTGTTGAACCATACAGTAGAAACAATAGTCATCAGAAGTTCTTTACACATGGTTCTGATCCAACAAAAAGCCAAACAAAATGTAAAGGCAATTCTATTCAGAATAGCTATTGAATATGGATCTTAGTGCATTCACTCATATGTTACTTGGTTCAAAATTGACCCGACTCAATAGAGCCCATTTAAGACCTGACTTTGTTCAGGTTTAGTTTCGAGTTTAGTCCTGGTTTAGTCCCATTTTTGATGTGGTGAATGCGCAAGTGTGAAGACAGCCTTGAGAGTAAGTTACAGCAAGTTTGACTAGAAGACAAAAAAAGTAGAAGTACCATTTAGTAACAAAAATAAAGTAACCCACCGCTGTCAGTGGCCGCATTGAAAAAAGTTGGGTTTTTTCCATTGTTTCCTTTAATAATATATCCATGACCAGGAAATGTTTGTTTCTGTTGCTTGGGTATAAACTGCTCGTTTCTCCTGTCATGGACCTAAATGAAAACAGTGCATTAAAGTTCGTTATTTTAACTTTTGTTGAATGGAAAGTCAAAGACACACCTGAAAAGGCACACCATCTGGAAACTTTTCCTGTAACTCCGATGGAAAATAGCCGTCCATCAGATCCTGCATAAACTGCTGCAAAGACAAGCAGACAGATAGGAACAACACTGCAGGATTATATCTGCTCACACTGTCCTTGTTTGGTCCTGGTTTGATCCCAGTTTGGTTGGTCCTGTTATTCAAGGTACACTTTATTGTTCCCCCGTAGGGTTTGATCCAGTTTTGAAATGGTGGCTGTGCAAGTGTATTTGTTTTTGTGTGTGTTTGGCAATATGACTGTATATTAAACCAAATGGTCATAACAACCAATTGAAAAGATCGTTACAGTGTGATACTTTTCTGTTTATGCATCTCTAAACTCACACATAGACACACATGCCATCTACTTTTCCCATCCAATCACAGTTGGATGTGAACTCTGATAAGAAGCTGATAATTACCTGGAATATAAGTACAGGCTTCAAGAATCATAAACACACAGCAAAGTGTGGACTCTTCAAAAGTTGTGATTTGATTTGTATCGCCTTCTTGCCCACCCCTACAGTGGTGTGACTGTAAATATGAGTTATTTACTTGGGTTTTCTGCTCCCGATACGTTCTAAATTGGCTGTCAAACATCACTACGCCGTTCTGGTAAAGGCACAGCTCAAATGGTTCCCTTTTTGCCAGCTGAGCACCCGTCGTTGTAGTTTGGATGTAGGTCTCCCCCTCCCCTGCCAAAATGTTAAGCTCTTGTATCTTCTCCAGGACGAGGTCAAAGTTCACGTGAAATTGCCTGTCTGCCAATGTCTCTGTGCAGGAAGCAAATGACAGTGTAAAATGTGCCACCAACGCCACAAATTGTCTTTATTCTGCCAAACTTGAAAACTGTACCTGGTGGTGTCCAAAGCCCCTTCAAGTTAAAGGCCTGTTCTTGTGCATCTGTATTTTCAGATCCAACCCAGATCATGTTATAGTCCAATAAAAAGCTCTGTTGGATAAGTCACCCTCAATAGAAAACCAGTCAGATCATACAATGTTGGTTAAAGATTTTCAATGTACTCACCTCCATTTCAAAAACTTGTCGTTGTAGCATTGTGTATCTCCTCTCAAAAACCTCTACAATAGAAAACACAGTATATTTTGTTTATGTGTACTTGTCTAACAAAATTCTGTGGAACGTTGAAGCTGGATTTCACATTGCTCTGTAAATGAACAGCAAACAGAGCACAAGACTAACGTTACCTTTCTGTACCCTCAGGGCTTCTTCTAAAGCTGAAATCCTTTTATCCTACACAGCAAGAGAATTATAATAATGTATTGAGTTAATTATTAGGAGGATGCACAGTACTGCCATTGACAATAAAAATATAACCTTGTGATGAATCTCCTCTGCTTGAGCCTTGACTTTCTGCTCTGAACTGGACAGCTGTTGCATCACAGAGGGTTCAGGGCTGTGCAGTTGGCAGCCTGAGAAGGAAAATGTAAAAAATGTCCTCATTACGAGAGATGGATTGGGGGTATAATTTCTTACCTGTCTTTTGTGTCATTTTGGTGTAATGAGGGGTGTTGGGGGTCACCAGAGGATTCAGGTCAGAAATAGAGGAACCATGATCAGCTGCTGCCTGAAACTCTGCACATGTAGAGATGAAAACAATGCATTTCCTGTTTTACTTCTGCTCTGTATTATGTATCAGACCTTACCTCTCAACAGGTTCCTCCTGGGAGAGTTAATGTTATCAGGTTTTTCCCTAGTTCAAAAACAATTTGTAATGCAGTATTCTGTAGGCTATGTTTCCCAAAAGTGCCAACCAAAGCTACATATATGTGTGCCACTAACCATTGCTGCAGAGGTGTGCGCTTCAGTTTCTTCAGCGTTGATAAAGGTGAACTCATTTTGGAGGATATAAAACTTACTGGAGAGGCTATTGACTTATAATGTTTTCTTTTCCTTTTTTTAAAGTTTGATGGTTGTCAATGGCAACATGAGCTGATTGGTCTATTTCTGTTGCAATGCCTCATCCATCCGCTGTGTGTCGTTGTGTAAACCACGTTTTTAAGATGTTTCATATTTTGGCCAATAAAGCCTTACTTAAGATGTGATGCTGCTGCAACAATCATTTGTCAAATGGGGATAGGCATAGGCCTTTTCGGGCGCAAACCGCTTTGAAGGTGCCCCGTAGTCGACACATTTGAGTGCGTCTTTGTGCCATGGGCAGTGGGCAGCCGCTGCTGCAGCGGCCATACTGTGGGCCTGGGACTCTGAGCGGCTACACGGGAGGATGATGCGGAGGCCTGCCAGTCCCGCAGCATCATGTCCTCTTTAACCCGAGGCTAAAGGCAGGGCCGGGTTATGGCGGCGCCTATCGCACATTTCGATGAAGAGTGGCCGAGCGGGGGCGAGCTGAGCCTGCTCCCGGGGCTCGGGGCGCCGCAGAAAGGCCACGGTGTTCCCGCCGATACGGAGCTGCTCCTGGAGGATGAGCTGCGGGACGGAAGCTTCTCCCCGGGGGAATGTGGGGCTTTCAGGTCCATGGAGGATCTGGTGAAGGATTTTGATGAGAAGTTAACCGTGTGCTTCCAAAATTATAACGCGAAAACGGAGAGCATCGCCCCCGTGAATGTGCTGAGTGAGGACGCGCTGGAGAGAGACGCGTGAGTGTGGCCTGGAGGTCCCGTCCATCAAGATGTGTTTGTGTTTACGGTGGCATTTCCATTCTCACTCCTAGCCGGAGGTTTTCATATTAACTCCGTCTCTGTTATGTTCCATTAAACTGTGCTGCTTGTAGCTACAGTCCTGTTTAAAACGTTTGCAATTGTTTTGGGTTGTCTATTTTTTTGCCTTTTACGAGGATGTTCTCTAGCACAATAATCAAACATAGCCTAGATGTGCTGGAAGCTTATGTCAACCAGAGGAATTCAGTATTGTCACCTCAACACTGACATCTCAGTTAATCAGAATGACAGTATGGTACCTTCAATGTTATCAGCACTTATGTGGTAAACTGATTTCATGGAAGCTTCCCCCTCATATTGTGTACTGCTTTCTTCTTAAAAGAAATCATCAGTGGGATTATTGTCATGAATCGCAAGCATTAAAACAGCTTAATCCGATTGCAATTTATTTTAGAAGATGCCCTAAAACACTCCTCTGCAGTGATTCTATTTTTATTCATAATCCTTGGTTAGATTTCGATATGTTATCTTCTCTTTGACAGGATTTGGACTGCTTTAACTCAGAGCTACAGCCAGGTGATGCCTGTGGATTGGAAACAGTCTGTAACATGCTCCCTTCAAACACCAGCATTTAACCAGGAGGACAAAACGGTACACAACTCCATCAACGCTTGTGTTTCCTGTCCTGCTTTCACTCAGCCCTTTATAATTAACAATATCTGATGTTTAAAAGAATGACTGTGTCAGGGCATACTTATTTTGATGATTAGATTCTGCCTTTTCTTACTTACAGAGACAGAATGATGTCTCAGTGGAAGTATCAGACGATGAGGAGCTCAGGGAGCAACTGGACATGCACTCAATGATCATCACCAGCCTCACAGACGAACCTCTGCAAACAGCCGAGCAGGTAACCACTTCCCCGCTGTCTCTAATAAAAATGCACTCCATTACTTTCATGCTCGTCTCATGGAGAGGATATTGCTTTGCCTGAAATGTTCCAAAGTATGGCAATAAAGAACCCAACTTTTTTTTCTCATAAGCAGTTATTTTCTCCCCATAAAGTGTATTCTTTGTCACAAAAATCAGAGCACTACACACTGTCTTCTTCTAATTAGAAGTAGATTCCAACGAGTTTCACTTCTCCATCTTAAAAAGCTGTTTTTAAGATGTGTTACATTAAAATGCATGTATATTAGCAATTTGCCAAAGGATTTGTGAGAGCTAGAAACAAGTCAGATAGAATCAAATATTTCTCTCTTTCATTGTGTACAAATCAGTTACCCCAGCTTTGAACATTTCTATCTAGCATTTATTTATTCACTCATTTATTACCAAAAAATACCTTGATAACCTTTTACTGTGAGTGCAGTTGCCTCTCCACAGATCTTTTTACTTGGTCTGGTGGTGTTATCATTCCAGGCAAAGCAATAACATAGTACACCTTTAACACTTACGATACTGTATTTGTAATGTGCCGTGTCCTCAAACAAAAAAGTCCCTCCTGATGAGTTCATGGAGATATAGTAAAGTAATTGTAGAGAATTGGCTCAACATCTTTGGTCCTCAGCATTAGAACTGTCCTTCTAACTGTGTTTTACTAAACTTACAAAGGTCATTTCTAGCCTCTTCATAATACTAATTCTGTTTCTGCTCCTGTTCCTTGACATTAAGTTTTGTTAATAAAAGAGACAGACAGAAAGAAAGTGTGAGTTCAAAGGTCTATTCAACTGTTTTTTACATATAAAAATACAAAATATGATGCAATAGTGTTTTACCTACCTTTTATTGACATTCGTTCACAGTTTTCCATGCAAATGATCAAAATTTAAAACCATTTGAATGTTTATCTACTTTCTTAGCTCATCAAAATCAAACAAGCTCATTGCCATTGTCAGGATTGTACTTTGGCATGGGTGCAAACACAAAACACGGAGTAATATTTTAAAAGTATCTGTCAGAGAGTCCCATTCTTTGTGTCAGGCAGGGAATGTTGTGTCTATCTGGGCTGTGAAAGTAGAGCAGCGTGTCAGCCGGGCAAACCAGATTTATCCCCTTAGGCCTCGCGGGATTTAATGAGTCTGTTTTTATGGCTGTAGGTCATCGAGGAGATCGAGGAGATGATGCAGGATTCTCCGGACGTCGCCCACAACCCATCACAGTCCGACCTCTCCATGCTCTCTGTGGACGTCCAGCGCATCACCAGCCCCCACTACGAGGAGAGTAAGTGAAATAAACACACACAATCAAGGACATTTAATTAATACATGTTATTCGCTGCACAGTCATTAATGATAGCCAAATTCGTACTTAGTGTAATTTTAGGAGCACATTTGTACATTGTTTATTAAAATGTAGACGGTGCATAGAGCAATAAAATCAAAGTCTAAGTGGATACCTGTTCATATCCAGTGGGAAATACAAATCCTAAGTGTTTGATAACATGTATAAGTTGTACTGTTCACAGTTTTATAGAAATTAGTAGAAACCGGGTCAGATTAGTGGCCTCATAGACCCTCGAGCAATACACAGCCCCTTTACCACTGCCCTTTCAACTCCTCTGGCTGTAGCACGGATAATTACATACTTTTGTGAACCAAACGGGACAGAATGGGAACACGATGGCACAGTGCAGTCCTGCTCTCAACAAAAACATGCTGTTAGATTTGACAAGTACACTAGCAGTAAAAAGTCAAAATTGTGATTTGTTTTTTTAACCATTTCTGATAACAATAATAAGCAAAAATGTATAATATAATTTAATACAGTAAATATGAATAGAGAAATCCTATTTATTTAATCATTCTCATTGCAAACTCAATGCAATCAGCTGCAATTAAACTTGATCGACTGATTTAAAAATGGAATAGTCTTTTATTTTTTATCACGTTTGAACTATTAATCAAATTTTAGATCAAAATCAGAGCCTGTTTCTTTTAGAAATTGTACAGTTATCCTTACAATTACTCTTGATAACATTAGTTGATGTGATCCCTTATTTGCTCTTGAGGAATTCAATAATTTCTAAACTACTGTCCAGATATCCTTGAAAAACTTTCTACTACTTGATGATATAAATAATAAATAATAATAATACAAATTAATTCATACTGAAATCTTTACTAGATGTATTTCTAAATTTTAATCTGTTTTTTTTGTGCAGGAATAAGGAGCATGACTCTGGCGGAGCTGAACGAGTGTCTGGAGGAGACAGAAAGCACTGTCCGGGGGCTTTCTGAGGAGCTGGTGCAGCAGTTGGCACTCAGGGACGAACTGGATTTTGAGAAGGAAGTGAAGAACAGTTTCATCTCAGCTCTCATCGATATCCAGAACCGACAGAAGGAGCACCGCGAGATGCTCAAGAAGAAGAAGAAAATGAAAGGAGCAGCTGGGACTTCACAGAGCCACAATGACAAATCACTGGGAGCGGTCAGTACCAGATATCTTCTGTGTGCACGAGTTTCCTCAAGGAATGCATGTATATTAGCAATATTCACATCACTATTTAAAGGTGCACTATGTCACTTTTTTGGTGGAGGATCCATCTCCTGATTGTCTCCATGGCTTTGTTGCACAATGCTGCATTAAATCTATCTCCAGTGCCGCTTGATGGCCCAGTGCATTGCACAAAGGCCATGCTCTGTTTGCAGCTGCAGCAAGTTAAAGTCCGGCTCTGACAATTTGCTGAATGTCCTTCCCTCTCTCATCCCCATTTCACGATACACTTTCTTTTCCAAAAAAGTGTATGGGCAAAAAAATCCTTAGAATACATTTTTTTAAATCTCCATGGAGACCACCAGTTGACACCACCAAGCCAATTTACAGGTCAAATCTTACCTCACAGTAAGAGTGTGTGTTTTTTGGCAATAAAAATGCCTGTAAATTAATGCCAAATTAATGTTTAATGCCACACTGTAGAACCTTCCAAGTAAAACGCTAACATTTCTATGGAGGACCCTTTAGCAGAAATGATACATAGTGTACTTTTAGGTCACATATTACTTTTTACAATGTTAAGTTGGAAACTCAAGGGCTTAAAAGTAGTAAGAAAAAGCAGATGGATCTACACAGACCATGATCCTTTGCTCTTTCGGTGTAAAATGAATAAATAACTGTTATAAAAACTTATTTGGGCTTAATAGTTCTTTAAAAAATAACAGTGCTCCGTGGCTCCCCACAATATCACAAATTCAATGCAACAATTTTACCAAGAGTGTTAATACAATTTACTGTGAGATGTGGAAATTGTTGCACGTCTAATTTCTGCATAAAATCCTTTACTTTTTGAGTCTTTAACTGTGTGCTCTGAATTCCTGCCTCTCATTCCTCCTCAGCGTTTCAGCATGGAAGGACTTTCTTCTGTCATTCAAAACAGCTTTCGGCAAACATTTAGGGCCGGGTGCAGTGAAAAACAGGTTTCTCTCTCCTTTTCTCCTCATACTGTCAAGTTAGTCTTGTCATACAATGTCAACAAGCGTCTTACTAATTCTCTTTCTGCCTTGTGTATGTTGTAGTACTTGACCACAGTAATACCTTATGCAAAAACAGGACAGCCTCCATCGATTGAAGACTTGCAAATGCTCACCAAAAGTAAACATTTTAATTGATATTTTTAAGCTTTTATTTAAGTAAACAAACCTAAAATGTTTGTTTGTTTGCTAGTTCTCCTTGCAATGAGAGATGACAGTGACAAGGTGCCCAGCCTGTTAACAGATTATATTCTCAAAGGTAAGCAGTGACATTCAGTTTATTACAGAAATAATTAATGTTTTGGGTCTTATAATCACTACACATATGACCATTTCCCTTCAATGAAAACAAAATAGCACAATGCCAAATAATAAGTATACATATTTTTGTACTTAAATAACAGATTAGTTCCTTCATTATTATTGTAAATATTTAGTGGATTACAATTTAAAATAATATTATCAAGTCAAGTCGATAATACTAATATATGAGACATAAAAACTAGTGAGTCAAATAATTGAAAGAGTTTAAAGAGTAAAAAGTGAAGTGTGAACATAAACTTTAAAATCTGATTTATAATTTTCTGACTGACAAAACATTAACTAATGTGCAAAATCTCAACACAAACATAAAGCTTTTGTCTCTTAACTTTCACTCAAGCATAAATATATTACTCAAGTAAAAGTATGAAAACAGAAACTGCTATAAAATTTAAATTTTTCCAAAAATTACTCAAGTAAATGTAACTGAGTACCACCTCTGATCCCGTATATAGATTACTTTGTGGCTAATGACTTTATAAATGTTCTCTCTATAAAAAACACAACAACAACTTTTTAGACATTTCTATTATGTCCTGTATAAATTATACACAAATACATTATCTGACTTTACCTCCTCTCATAATTTGCTGCTGCCTTTCACTTCAGCTCTGGTGTGAGCAAAGGACAGAGGTTTGTGCTTTATGCTGATGTTGTGATGTGGAAGAGCTCCCCCTGTCGGCCTTTGTGCTGTATTGCAGTCTGACCCTGACGCTCTCCTCACGCACACAAACCCCCTCTCCCCAAATCTCCTCTTCCTTTGTTCCACGATCATGGATGTTTAGTGCCTATAGAGGAGCACACGTCGCTTTAGTTTGTCACCAAGATTCTGTGTATGTTTGTTTTAGATAAGTACAGTATGTCCAAATGTATGGATTTATCATTGTTTTTTGTTCTGTTTTAAAACTTTCTTTCTTTCTTTTCTTTTTTTTTTTGTTTTGTTTCCAGTGGTTTGCCCGACATAGACCAGAGTGACACTCCCTGAAAAGTTGAGGAAGATGAAAAGGATCCATTGTATATTTTAAAGGTTTATTTTATTTATTTCTGCATGTTTTTAAGTATTTGGTTGTTTACTGTTATCGTTATGACTGTTCCTTTTTTGCATTTGTCTGTATTTCAGAGTCAGTGTTTGTTGTCTAAATTCACGGTGAAAATGTTTTATGAATTACAAATGATACAGCAGAATTGTTTGTTGCGGAAACGCTTTAAATGAAAGTAAATGTACTTGTTTGGTACTTGATAATTGTCTGAGCAAATGAACAATGTAAAAGTGGGGCTGGTGGCACAGAGCTCAGACCAAACAGTATGATGCAGTAATTAAGTATTATGAAACAAGAATGTAAAAAACAACTGAAATAATATAGATATAAATTACTTGGTGGGAATGTAGCAATATTAAAAATATATAAAATTACAAAAGATTAAATTTGGTTGCACATTTTGATTTTGCATCGTATTTTTGTTAAAACACATAAAACAGCACATTGCACTATTGTTGTCTGAAAGCTAAATTTATTATGGTTTAAGAATGTATTGTGGGCTAAAAATATGAATTAACTAACTATGCATCTGACTGAACTTCAACTCGACCTGTGCACTGTCTGTCGTCATGGCGACACATACCTGCTGATACTGAGCAGCGATCGATCATCTTCTACTGTTACATCAGCGATGTAATGTGATTACAAACTGCCTTGGCCTCTTGTGAACTTTTTTACCTTGTAATAAATTATCTGTTTTTGAAGAACGTCTTTAACTGTTGCTGGTGACTTTTTACATTTTGTAAACTCTCTAGAAGCCTGTCACGAAAAATACTGTACCAACTTATCGCTCAGTAGATGATTAATGGAACAATATCACTTTTTTAAGTGTACTTCGACTATGCAATACTGGGGTACTTTTTATTATTATTTTATTTTGCAAAATGGTAAGATTTGAGTTGTGGAAGGTTGATTAAGTAATTTCTATGGCTAATTATAGTTTAATTCTATAATTTAATTTAATTCTTTAATTTTGCCTTTTAATAACAAGATTATGTAAGTGCCACAAAATTCTTTCAATACTATAGTTTATAGCTCTGTAAGTGCTTCAAAATTTGTTATTGTGACATAATTGCTGAAGTTACATCTTATTTGTCAGCAATCAACTGAGGGCTCTTCATTGTATTTGAATGTTTGTAAGACAGATGACAGAACAGATGTAAGAACTAGATTCTATTATTACATAACACTTGACCATGTGGTGTTTGTTATTCAAAAGGACCAAAAATTCATGTGAAAATCGTATGTATTTTTTCGTATTATATGTTTTTCTCCAAATAAAAACAACAAAGAACAGACAAGACTAAATATTGCACATTTACATCAGTTTTACCACATTGTGCATTGAAAAACACACAGAAGCCACATGTGGTGCGATGGTCATGGTTGTCCGAACACTGAAACACCACACATCCATCTTTGAGCCACACTTCTGAAAGAACAGTGTTTCACATCTGTAAACCATTAGTTCTGATAAGATTTCCTCACACAACTAACTGCTGCCAGACGAGAGAACAGGAACAGCCCCTAGAGCAGGAGTAGTTTGGAGTTCACACCAAAACTCCCTCAGTTTAGGGTGGATTTGAGCGTTTAAAAGCATTATGGACGCCAGAGCAGCCCTCGTGGTGGTTTTTCTGCTTGTGTTGGGACAGAGCGCACACCAGGAAACCACCACAAAGAGAAGAAACGGGAAGAAAGGTAGGCTGTACTTATCACCACACAGCATTAGTGTGAAATTAAGTAGCAAAATATCATTTATATGGCAAAATAAGTAGCAAATAATGTTATTTCCAGGAGCAGACAATGCGGCAATGGAGGAAATGAAGAAACAAATAAGTGACATTATGATGGAGCTCAATGTAATCAAAGAGCAGCAAGCTTTACAGACAGGTAATGGTTTAGAAAATTATTAGATGCATTTTTATTTAAGGTGCGCTCCATAACTTTTCAGGCATGGGGTCCACTATCTGCTTGTCTCCATGGAGATGTTATTGCTTTGCCTGTAATGTTTCACAGAATGGCATTAAACCCATCTATCTTGCTTTTTTTTTCTACAAGTGTTTTATTGTGTAAAGCTACCTTGAAAAACAGGGTTAACAGGGTCGCCTCTCCACAGATATGACTTGTAACTTTGCCAGGTGGTGTCTCTATAAAGATAGATGCTTTGCCACTTTGCCAGGTGGTGTCTCTATAAAGATAGATGCGTTTCATGTCATGTGGAACATTCGAGGCAAAAGCAAATAACATCTCCAGGTACAAGGAGGTGGCAAACCTTTCACCGGAAAAGTTCAAGTGCAACTTCTATGTCTGTAAACTATAACCTAATTATCAATGTTTTTTGGAGGAAAAATAAAACAATCAAATCAAACAGCTCTCAGGGCACAGCTGTTCGACTTGTGCACTTTTGCTTACACAACTTCAACTCCTCAGTTTGTTTACGAGGTGTGAAGATCCTTGGCAAGTGTTTCCTGGCTGATGACGTTAAGAAGAACTTCCACTCTGCCAGTGACGATTGCATTGCCAAAGGGGGTGCTCTGGCCACCCCTCTGAGTCTGGACGAAAACGAGCAGCTTTATAACTACGTGCGCCAGAGCATCGGACCAGAGGAGCACATCTGGATAGGCATCAACGACATGGTGACAGAAGGAGTCTGGTTAGAAAACACTGGCACTGTCTTGAGATATGCAAACTGGGAGACAGAGATCACCCATCAGCCGGACGGAGCCACCCGCCAGAACTGTGCCGCCATGTCCACCAGGGCCAAAGGAAAGTGGTTTGATGAAAACTGCAAAGACCAGAAGGCATCTGTTTGTGAGTTCAATATTGTCTGAGGTTTGTTTAGGCCAGAAATTCAACTTTGTCTTTTACCAATATGATATAGCATTCAAGAAACTTCATACGTATTATGCTTTTCTGGGGATATTTAGTATTAAACTATAATTTACATAGATCATAATTTTTCTTTTTTTTTTTTTATTTTTTTTTTAGCAATTTTAGATCAGTATTGCAGTTTACAATTTTCTCTTGAGCAGGACAGTACAGAATTAGTCAAACATTCATGAATCGATCAAATTACAACTTTGAATAAAGTAATGTTGAGAAACACTGTTATAACATGGTTAAAAGCTCATGTAAGTTTATTTTAATATGTCCCCTTTAAAGTTATTATAAATGCATGTGACCTTATGCAGTTATTGATATTTTTTTACACATGAAATTAATTATTACTGTATGAAATGTTGATGTAAATAAACCAATTTTTATATAACTTGTTGATACTGTAATTACCTTCATTCAAATAGAGACTGAATCAAACCCTGGGATTAACCAACTCTTTCGTCAATATTCGCAGACCATAAAATTAGCTCAATCAATTCAACATTAAATTACTCACATTTGACTCGGTTATTTTTCTATTGCCTTTTCTATTGCCTTCTATTGCCTTATCTTGTCCAACTTCAGCATTAAGCACAACATAATAACACAATCTGAACACATTAATTAAAATCTTTATGCATGACATTCACATACAAGTTGCAAATGAAAATGTTTAAAAAAAATACAAGTCAGTGCCAGTGACAAGTATTTAAAAAAAACTCTCTGGGTCTGGCTTCCTCCCACCGTCCAGAGACCCGCGTGAGTTAAGTCAACTGGCAACTCTAACTTGCCCCTAGGTAATGAATGTGAGAGTGAATGTTTGTCTGTCCATGTCTATGTTTGTGTTGGCTCTGTAACGAGCTGGCTCCTGTCCAGGGTGTGCCCCGCCTAAGGCCCAAAGCCACTGGGATAGGCCCCAGTCACCTGCAAACCCTAACAGGAACAAGCGGAAGAAAATGCATGGATAAATCTTTTGTAACTTGTAGAGTTGCTCAAATTGGGAGGAGTAAACAAAACTTAACTTAAGTAGAGTACTATTACAAAAAATATTACTCAAATAATAATAATGATAATACCAGGTTCCTCTGCAGGTAACTTAAATGCAAAAATTGTTGATTTATGAAAAAATAAAAAGTGTACTTGAATGTCCAAAATGGTTATATTTTCCAAACATTTATGAGCAATAAAAGGCATGCATGTAAAAGGTCTCAAACCCTTTTAAATTAAACTGTATTGCTTGGCAATGCTGCTCCAATTAAATCAATTAAATGATTTGTACTTTTCTCTCTCCCTTGTGCCCAGCATCTCCCACTCGATGTGGTGGATGCTGGGCTGCTTCTGGTTACCAACTCTTTCGTTGGTGGGACAGGTACAATTCAGTTCACTACATGGAGATACTGAAATAATACATTTATTTCTTATGGAAAACTTGACATTATGTGAAATATGGTGACCTAACTCAAAGCTCACTCAGTAAAATTTGGTTGTCTATTATTTCTATTGAATTAATATTTATAGTATCTACATTGTGATACAGACACTGGCGAAAGTAAACCATGTCTCACCCATTCATTATACTCACTATAAGTAACAAGAAAATACCACATATGGTAAAATGTAATTAACAAATATCAAAACACTTTGGTCAAAAACAAATGCATGTAAGCACATAATATTAGCTTAATCAAATCCTCAATAAACTACTCATATTGCTTTGTAGTCACTTTCTTGTCTTCTTAATGCACAAATTCAATTTAAACAATATAAACACACAACAAAAGTTTAAAAAGATGCTACAACTTGTTGAAATTAGCCAGGTGCCGCCACAAAAATACTAAAACTTTAACTTCCGCAACAGCCACACTCTTATTACTCTTATTATTATTTACAATGTGAACATCCACAAGTCCAGTGGTGGTCCAGAGTGGTAAAATGGCTTATCAGAGATGCATGTACAAAGAATGTCATCTTGTCTTTGTATCAGCAAGATTTTGGCATGTTTTTGTCCTGCTAGTTAAAGGTTGAATGGAGGATTTCTCGCTGATTTGAAAATCTGCGACTGTTAGTCCTTTTTTTGAAAAAGCGCATGCGCAGGTTCCCCCTCCCTCCCGCCCCGTTTCTCCTGACTGAACCATAGAACTATAATAAAACCTGGAAGATGAATCCAAGATGGCCGTCCTGTTTATCCCTATGGAGAGTGCTCATTGGCGCATGACCCCAAAAAAGTTTCTTACTTCCGCATTTACTTCCTGATACGAAGGCTGACATCTTTGCATAGAACTATAATAAAACCTGGAAGATGAATCCAAGATGGCCGTCCTGTTTATCCCTATGGAGAGTGCTCATTGGCGCATGACCCCAAAAAAGTTTCTTACTTCCGCATTTACTTCCTGATACGGAGGCTGCCATCTTTGTTTTACTTCCTGATATGAAGGCTGTCATCATTGTTTTACTTCCTGAAACGGAGGCTGCCATCTTTGCTTTAGGGCGCCACGTGACGACAATCCCCCACTTCATATAAAAACGGTAATTTCTGTGATTTTAGAAACGGTAGAAAAGAACATTTCCTTCTATTTTATTTAAATACCGATAATAATTCAGTACTGTCTGCAATTATAATGAGCAATTTTAGAAAAAGGCTGGTTCCAAGAGGCTGCAGTACCTCGCACGGCCACAAATCAATCTGGGACCACAGACAGAGGGGGCGTACCTTATCCAGTTCATTTAATACATCCATGCATCTTTGTTTTACTTCCTGAAACGATGGCTGCCATCTTTGTTTTACTTCCTGAAATGATGGCTGCCATCTTTGTTTTAGGGCGCCACATGACGACAATCCCCCACTTCATATAAAAACGGTAATTTCGGTGATTTTAGAAACGGTAGAAAAGAACATTTCCTTCTATTTTATTTAAATACCGATAATAATTCAGTCCTGTCTGCAATTATAATGTGCAATTTTAGAAAAAGGCTGGTTCCAAGAGGCTGCAGTACCTCACACGGCCACAAATCAATCTGGGACCACAGTCAGAGGGGGCGTACCTTATCCAGTTCATTTAATACATCCATGGACTGAACGCCTAGCAAACCTCGTGAACGAGCACGCCTAGCAGCACTGCCCATGCGCCTTTGTTTACAAGACGATCGGTGTCGCTTTCTCACGACAACCTCCGCGAAGAAGATTTAATAATACACTCCACATACAATAAGCTAAAAAAAGAGTCAGATAAACAGTTACCTGTCCAGCAGAAAGTTTGCAGCGGAGGCATCAGCCTGTTTTGCGCTTTCAATGCTCGCCAGCCGTAAACGATTCCCCCAGAATAACACGCGTTTTGTTTCTTTCCTCTGCAGACTTTCGTCTCTTCTGTGAAAGCTCGAAAACAGTCTTTCTCTTTCGTCCCTCAGCCATTTCGGTACTTCGCGGATGAAAGTTTAGACTTACAATGACGGAACTCGCCGCTAACCTCCTGCTACATAAACACACTAGCATATCAACCACGCATGCGCGGCCAGGGGAGCGAGCGTTTCCCCTGGACGAGCCTGCCGGCGTGCACTAGCACGCACAGAATGATTGACACCTGAGCGGACCAGTTATTTGTGCTACCCACGAGGAAATGAGATTCTGATTTGTTGCCCGAAATCCTCCATTCCACCTTTAAACTGACTGTAAACAAAAACCATTTCAAGGCATCGTCTCTTCTCCTTTTTGCTCTCCAACCTTAAACTCTCTCTCGTCCGACTCCAGCGGCGATCGTGAGGCAGATGACTCCTCCACACTCTCTTTGATCTCATACTGGGCATTGTTCATCAGCGGCTGCATGTGACTTGGGGGTCTTTTGGGCAGCTCTGGTTTTTGCTCCATGTAACCTGTGCCGCTCTCTCTGGCCACTAGGGGATTCTGTGAGTCTGTGTGGCCAGCAACACTTTCACCCGCACCTACCTCCCCATAGACACCCATCTGTTCCCCGTTCCTCAGCAGATGGGAGTAAACCAGACTGTCTTCAATGTATTCGTACACATGCGACTCATCGTCTTCCTGACAACGGGGAAAACCATTTTGTCCAGGCAGGAAACTTGTGCCATTTGGATTATAGATGGATGTTTGAGGGTTAAGATTCTTCTTCTTTTTTCTGTTCACCACAGCACAATCAAAAATATGAATTAATCATTTTATAATGTTTCACAAGACATTTGCAGAAGAAATGAACTTACCTGATTACCAAACACACCACAATAAGGACCACAATGAAAATGACCAACAAGGCAGCCACTACGCTCACTATGATAATCATCTTCACGCCTGAAAATAACAGGAATATGTTTAGCCAACAAACGGATATATATATATATATATATATATATATATATATATATATATATATATATATATATATATATATATATATATATATATATATATATATATATATTGTTCCTTTCTCATGATGTTGCCATCACTTGGTGTTGCCACGTCAAACACAACGGCCTTCCTTTGCTCTTTATCCAACCACTACAATGTGTGGTTGATTTGCCATTACCATTCTGTCAGTCTGTATCTGGAAGTCCCACAGGATCTTCGCTCGGTCATTCTCTACCACCTTTGGAGGTGTTTCCTGTTTTGAACTTGGGGTTTCCAGTCCATACTCCGCACAGAGGTTTCTGTACACTATGCCAGCGACTTGGTTGTGGTGTTCTATGTACGCTTTCCCTGCAGTTATGTGCTGGACTATCTCAGGAGCTTCTTTGACATGCTAATATATACATATATGATACATGTTATATTCATGTCCACAGCAATGACGATCGCAAGATCGTAATATTAGTTATCAGGTGCAAAACAGACAGATACAGTCGGCATCTGAAGAAACGCCCACAAATGGACCTCTGTGAGGGAAGCAATTCATTAATTTTAATGTAGAAGATCTGTTATATCACCCACTGTTCAACAACAACTGTTCGGACAAGAGCAAACACAGACTTTAGGAATTTTATTGTGCCAAATACAAAGACGTGGAGAAGAATATAATGGTTCGCCCAAATTTGTATAAATATCCAAGAGTGCTAAAGGTGTTTACAGGTAATATGCCACTGCGAGTGGTGCTGCTGTGTTTTAACATCTACACAATAATCCGCTTACTTTTCTAAGGTAATGCATGTCAACAACTTCCATTAAGACTAAGTTAGTAATAATAATAATGCAATATACTTATATAGCGCTTTTCAGGACACTCAAAGACGCTTCACATTACACTATTCATTCACTCCACACAGTGGTGGTAAGCTACTATTATAGCCACAGCTGCCCTGGGGCAGACTGATGGACTTGAGGCTGCCAATCTGCGCCATCAGCCCCTCCGAGCACCAACAACCATTCACACACACACCACTTTCATACTAGGCAGTGTGGGTGAAGTGTCTTGACTGAGAACACAATGACATTTCCTCCTCCAGTCGCCCCCCTGTGGCACCTGGTGTTCCAATGGTCCACCATTCAAATACTGACCAGGCCCCACCTGCTTAGCTTCCAAGATCTGATGAGATTGGGCATTGACAGGCAGGTATGGCCACAGTTGTGACTTCATTTGAATTTGTTGTACTTAAAACGCACACAATCCGACAGGAAACAAAAGAAAAAGTAGTGCTTCAACGAAGAGTTGCCAACTGTATCTATAGCATAAAACTTAGCAATCTCCATGGATGGCAATTAAAATGCCTGTGATAATTCATATTGCATAATTCATTAAAAGCAACACACATCTAACATCAAACACCCATAATGAAATCAGCATAAACCATGTGTAATTTTTGCCCCTGAACTTACTCTTGTGCAGTGTGATTTTGGTGAAGACACTGAAGTGTCTCTCCTCAGGCATGCAGTTGGACATGTTCAGGAAGAAGCTTCCAGACACTGTGATTTCCCGTTGGGGCACCTCGTCCTCTCTGCGGCTGTAGTCGTCCTCTGAATAGCCTAGTCTTCGGATTGTCATGTCGGTGTGGTGGCTGCTGCACTTGGGCTGGGTCAGGTTAGTGAACATCAGATGTGCCTCCATCTTTGGTGGGACAGTGACGATCCAAGACACTGTTGAGTAAGGCTTCATTCCTTTTGGCCAACCAGGAGTGGCCAAGAAAAGAGGCACATTCTGTGTTGGAGACACTCTGAATATGTAGCTTTCTATCGGGAAAGTTGACAAAGTAGTAATGGTAAAAATGTGCACGATTCAATTGATATATTAACATATTGTTTTCTTTAACCTGAAATCTCATCCTTAATGCGCGCTGTCAGAATATTAGATGGAGCAAGTGCTTCACCATTTGTGCCAGTGACAGTGATGGAGATGTTGGTGTGGATTTGAAGTTTAGTTATGGGTCCATTGCGACAGAAGGTCCCAATAGTTGTACCATCATCTTCTGCCATTTTCATTGAGATGCTGTCATTGCAAGGCTGCCCCGGCAGCACCTGTAAGAGTGTGCCTGAGGTACAGCCCAACTCCGCTGTCCCATGTTGAGGAAGATTGAGGGCCCAAGTCATGTTGCTCAGTGATTTAAGCAGGCACTCAGGCAACATAGGTACGGAGAGGGATATCCTTGGGCAGGTTCTGGCCCGAGAACAGCCTGAAGAAGATGAAAGTGGAAACAGAGTTATAGAACAAAATTCGAATACAACCACATACATCATTTTTTGAATGGCAAATCATGACCTTTAAAAGGGCCAAAGTACTACTTGATTTGTATTGACAATCAATAGGAAACTAGTTTAAAACTCTTCAAGGGTCAAAGAGTAAATAATGTAAGACAAATGACCAGGACTTACCCAGTTTTTGTGTGGCAGCGACTTGTATTTCTTGAGGCAGACAGTCTTCAAACGAGAGCTGAGTAACGCTGCCTGGGTTTAGTGTGATCTGATCTATGGACACTAACCTGTGCCTTATGACACAGTCTGAGAAGGGATTCAACTTCTTCAAGTGAAGAGAAAGGCCTTGATAGTTTCCTAAGTCAACCTCACAATTCACTGCAAGACATAACATCAGAATTACTTTTATTCAACCCCAAGGAGAAATTATTTTTGTTATAGGCATGCAGCCTGCCAGCATATGAAAATCAAAAAAAAGAAAAAAGATCAAATTAAGATAACATTTTCCAACATCGACTTAATAGATTTCAGGAGTCTGTGAGTGCACACAATTGCAACACATTGGAAATAACGTCATTCACACAGTAATCCCTTTTCCTGTAGTAACATGTTTAGAGGTTAACGCCCATCTCAAATAAGTCGTTCAAATTACAATAAATCTGTATTTTTTGATTGTATGTGATTAGATGAGGGGTGTCCAAACTCTGGCCATCAGACTAAGTTATCTTGGCCATCATTCTCCCTGGTGAATTTGCCCTCATTATTCTAATTTTTTCTTTAAGTTTAAAATTCTCTGCAATTATAACTTTGAAATCTAACATTTAGGCACAAGACAAATCTGATATTTAGGTTGTGAGACAAAATTAAGGTAAAATCATGATTTACAGTTTTGAACATCAATCTAGGGCCCTACGCTATGTGTAGTTTCTTGTTCAACTAGCAAGCAAACATTTTGAATGCATTTTGGACGCAAATCTTACTTGAGTGTTTTGTATATATTTTTGTGTATTCATATTATATTTTCTGTCAATTTATATGAAGATACTAAAACTAAAGTATTGCAGACAAGCCCTATTTTTCTATTAATAAATCTACTTATCAATGTCAGTACATTACTTCTATGATTATAGAGAGTACAAACCTTGTGAAGCTGACTTTGAAGATACTTTAAAACTCATGGACAATCCAGGGGAGTTGACTCGCCGTTTGTCCATCTTACAGTTCCTCAGGGTCATGGTGAACTCCCTTTCGCTTTGCACAGGCTGGGTTTCTGTCAAACCTGCCAACAGACCCAATCGAAACATGTCATGGTACTCCAGGCCCGGCGACTTCTCGAGACACTGAGGTTGTGTAACGTTGAACAGTTGAATCGAAGCCTGGTGTTTGTCTGGAACCTCGAAGTACCACTCCATAATCTTGTCATCAGGAAAACTGTCCGGATAGTTGGGCGAAAGGAGCTCTAAGGAGGCACGTCCTTGTGGTAGAGAAACTGATATTTTGGCAAGAGCTATAACAAAGGAAAAAAAAAATGTAAATTTCTTTTTATTCACGTGACAAACATTTTACAAATTTATAGGTGCACTATGTAACATTTCAGGTGGAGGGTCTACCACGTCCTTATGCAGAGGTGGGTAGAACTCAGTTACATTTACTTGAGTAACTTTTGGTACTTTCCTTTTCGGACACCATACTTTTACTTCTACTAGAGTCATTTTTTGTTTGAAACAGTGTGGACTCTTCATATGTTTTACTCTTACTTCAGTCATTATTTGTGCCACTATTTTTTACTTCTACTTTAGTAATATTTTTTTAAAGATGCTTATGTCCCCTACTATCTGACAACTTCTCCAGGACTGTAACCCAAGTGAGTGACAAGGTGTATCACAATTTATGCTCTTTAAGGATTTATGCTCCAGTCCTGAAGAAGGCGTTAACAGTCTGATAAAGCCAAGTAAGCAGCTAACAAGTGAGAGGAAGGCTACTGGAAGTAGCCAAAACATTTAAAGCAGGTAAACAAACACTCCTGTCTAACCAAAAGGAATTGTCTTTTAACAGTTAAAAATAGACAGAATTAACCTTTACCAAAGTAAAAATGTTTACTGCCACACCGTGTAGCATTGTATGTAAAGAAATAGCATCTCAATGGAGACAATCAGGTGGTGGACCCTTCACCAGAACAGTTACATAGTGTGCCTAAAACATTTTCCATTTTGTGAGATTAATACAGTGGTAATATAGCATGAGATTTTAACACATTCTTAAATTGGCTTACATTTTATTTCTTCACCAACTGAAACATCCATCTTGATGTTCTGCAGTTTCTGGCTGGCTGGAAGCTCTAAAGAAAACCTGCTAAATCCACGAGCCTGGGCTTTTGTGATGGGGCCAGTTCTGCAGTATCTGCCCAACAGCACATTTCCTGAGTCTTCTAAAACATCATATGTGTAGATGTGATGATCGGGACAGCTCTGAGATGGTTGAATTTGTCTCAAACCAGTTTTCCCAAAGTCTAGTCTAGCTGCATTTGGGGCGGCAGCATTTAGATTCCAGACAAAGTTGCGATTTAAATGCAACAAAGCATCAAAGTTGGAGTTAGTGTTGATATCACTACTACAGGATTTGGAGGTGCACTCTGGGAAGAAAGCAGAAATGAAATGATCAATAAAAGGCATACAGACTTCTCTCTAATCTCTAATTGTTGTGTTTTAGTCTTGCATTTGTTGGAGCTAGACCTGTTTAAACATGGTCCAGTCCTCATTTACCCAGAGGAGATATGCTTAGTTAAAAACAAAATGAGAAGCTCTAACTGTAGACAAGTTAATATGACAGTATACCAATAGTCTGTGCAATTTCAACGTTGAATGCTCCTTGACGCTTGCCACACTCCAGCTCCACAGACACAGGTCCAGGATTTAGGAATGTTTGGGATGAATCACATGTTCGTGAGGGTATGCCTATCCGTTTGATCCTTTTGCACACCTTACACCCTGAGCCTGTGGAGGGAGAGATGCTGAAGGAGAGGCTTGTTCCACCGTCAAGCGTAATGTCCACCTTCTGCAACTCTGGACAAAGAAAGAATAAGTTATAGAGCATCTTGTTATCAAAGAAACAAAGCAAACACCACTATTCTTCACAAGAAGCCTCTAATTCAAATGGCCCCTGAAAGGCTCACCCTTTGAGGCGCACAATATGTCCAATTTTAGACAATTTGTGAAGGCTGTTTTGAAGATATGCAAATTTGAATACTGAGTATATCATTTATAGTGAAAAAAGGCCCTCCAAGGGATCTGATCCGGCCCTCAATCATCTTCCCAAAATATATGTTTTAGACCTGGTTTAGACCTGCTTTAGTCATGGTTTAGTCTTGGTTTAGACCTGCTTTAGTCATGGTTTAGTCCTGGTTTAGACCTGATTTAGTCCTGGTTTAGACCTGATGTAGTCCTGGCTTAGACCTGGTTTTGTCCTGGTTCAGTTCTGGAATGGCAGTTCTGCAGATGTTGTTAGAGCCTTTCATATTACATTTTTTCGTATTTCAAAAATGTTGGCGTATTGGGCTCGTTTCCAGTCCAGAGGACAAAACCATCTGAAAAATCCGACCCTCTGTAAAATAAAGTTGAATTGCCCTGGTGATGTTTCTGCCCGTTTGTCTTCAGATAATGTCAGATAGCCTACCTCTTGTCAATATACTCTTATTAACGTGTATATCCTATATTATGAAGGGAAATCAGTCTCAGAAACTATCTGAAGTAGCTGGACATGTGACTTGTGACACATCTATAAAGTGAGGAAAAACAAACTGTTTATGACTGTAATAACAGCTGAGTGACAAAATAATACGTCTCCACTGCCCGACTTTACAAAACACGCGTCTGTTGATGTAGGCTCTTGTCTAGAGATTGGAAACTTGTCACATGTGTGAATATATGAAAAATGTAGGTCAAGTATTGAGTTTAACTTACCAGATAAAGCAAATGAGAAACACGTCAGTGCGAAGAGGATCCGTGCGGTGGCCCAGAACATGCTTTTTCTTGTAGTCTCTTTCGTCTGCTTTATTGGTTACGGGGGAAATGTGAAGCTGTGTTCATATTAACAGCTTATATAAAACTGAAAACGAAAGAATTCCCATGTATCTCACTTGGAAAAAAGTAACACATCCACTTCCTGTGTGAAATTCAGGTGAAAGGAGTGGCATGGACTGTTTGACAGGTAAAGACCGATAGAGTGCAGTAGATGGCTCTGGCATGACGCATCAGACGCACAGATTCATCGTGTTCATATAATCAACCAACCTTTAAATGGGTAATTATTGGGGGGATTTGATAAGCGAACTAATGATTTGGCACTGACAGTGCTTATGTCTTCAAAAGGCCACTCTTTTATCCCAATATATTTTTATTGCGCTGTAAATTGTTATTTTATTGCCTATTAAACTAGGCTGACTTAAACTAGGCTGACTTTAAGATCAGTTTGTTGCCTATTTGTTCGTAAATTCTAGACCTAGGTTTAATATAATATAGACCTCTGATAATATATCTATATTATATAATATATATATATATATATCTATAATTATATATATAATATTGTATATATAATATATATTATATATATATATATATATATATATATATATAGGCCTGACTAGTTACTCTTACTTTTACATTTTATCTCAGTTCAGAAAAACAAACAAAACAAAAAAAACAACAGCCTAATCTCGGTTCACAAAATCAACCAAAGTCTATCTGTTTTATTTAAGCATATTCGACAGGAATACAAATAGGCTAAGCAAATATATCCAATCTTATAATATAAATCTACTATATAAATAGCAAACCTTCTGCAATTAACAACGTGTTATAATTCAGATAAAAATGGTTAACTAGAGTAGAGATATTGTTGGTGACCACACATTTCAGGTAAAAAGTCCTCCACATAAGGCAAATATTCTAGAAATATTAAAAATGATACAAACACCATTGGAGTTGTGCACAGTTTACACTGACTATAGGAAGAAGGCCTGTAAGGTAGTATACAAAACACACTGTTTTGGTCCCAGTCCCACAAGTGGCAGTGTCAATCTTAAATGATGTAATAACCATATAGAAATAGGCCTATAGCCAAACCTAAAAACGCTTATGTGGGATGTCCATCCTCCAGAGTCCAGGCACGCGTCCACTGATGGATAGTATTGCTACAATACTAAACTGTGTAGCAACAGTTGATCACCAAAGTCATGAAAGAGACATGACTTATCTGGGCCTCCTCTGCTCCATTCCGTTGGGCAGAAACCCCGCAATTATGGGCACTGGCCAGATGAGGGCAGCAACGCTCCACACAATGATCACCAGAGTCATGAAACACGCCACAAGAGTAGACTCAATGGGCTTTCTGTTCAGCCTCCAACTTTTGTCTCCTTTGAGCTCATCCAAGCTGAAATCCACGCAGCAGAAAGTGATCTGCTCTCCGGTGTGCTGGCCCCTGGACCTGCCCTGTCCAAACCGTCTGTAGCGGGACATCCCGCAGCCCACGCATAGTCTCAGCTCCTGCTGCCCTCCCGTGATCGCCAGGTGCTCGATGACCACTGGGGAGATGCCCCGGTTGATGGTGGCGGAGAAGAAAGCCCTGCCGTGGTTATTGGTGGTGTAGACGAGTACATCACATTGAAAGCCGAAGCTGCTGTCCCAGCGCGCCACCAGGGACGTGGGCAGCAGTCTGTGCACGGTCACATTGCACTGGGACGAAGATGAAGGGTCACTCTCCTCCACCGAGCGCTTGGAGAAGTGTACGTCCACTTCCAAGTTGGCTAGAAACCTGTTAGAGGAGTTTATAGGTGGGAGCAGCAGGTCATCATCGCTCCATCCTTTGCAGCGCTGCACTAGTGCGACCACGGCGCTCAGAGCGAGCAGGGTCGCTCCTGTGTTCAGCATGGCACAGGGTGCGTCTCTGCTGCTGGCATGGCCCTGTTTGGAGATGTCGCTCACCAGGCACCGTCCGAATTTATAGATCCTTCTTTAGATCATTCCCAGCGCCAGCGGAGTCCTACAGAAGGCTTAGAGCGAGGAGGCTGCGCGCTCCTCTGCTGCCGCCACAGGTGTGAGCGCTCAGCTCCAAAACACAGCGGGACCAGCAGTGCGCGTGCAGGGACGCACAGCCACAGCGAGCTACCAAGAGTGAACCAGATCTGCTGGAACTACTCTGTATGGCGAAGGGGGCGTGGCTGCTGCCGCTTTCATCACATGCAAAACCAACATCACAATTCATAGATTGTCTTTACAGATAGAAAAACAAATCATTCTGGATACAACAACAATGTGCTTCTAAATGTGCAAATGAGGAAAACAGGATAATGACGTCTACCATACCTGTAGATTCTAGGCTATTTGTGTTTCTTTAATCCCTAAAATATAGGTCTAAGTTATGCTGAACAGCAGGATATGAAGCTGATTTGAAGCAACCAGACTGTGTTTCATTTGAGTGATGAGGTCCACAGATAATCTCAGGTACAGGACAGATTAACGTCTGAACTCATGGACCCTCTCATGCTTTAATCCTGTTCACGTTTTCCAAATTGATGCAGTCAGCTTGTGCAACAAAAAAAGCATTCTAAGTCCTTGTTGTTGTAAGAAATAAACTGAGCCACATTGTTGTGTGTGCTGACACATTTGTCTTTTCCTTTTGCAGTTGCTTTAGGTACAGCCTTCTTGTTTATAAAACTGTTTTACTAAAGCTTTAATATTTGTCATAGTTTTCCACTCAGCCCAACATTAATCTGTGTCTTGTTTGTTCATCTGTTCTCCTTGTTCTGTCTGTTGGTGTCTGTTTTTCTCCACCCTGTTGTGCAGCCAGGACCACCACAAACACACACAGATTACTCTGAAACAGCAGGTTTTGGCGTTTTCACTGCACACTTGTCACCAGCCTGAATCAGATAACTCCTCCTAAAAGGATAAAAGGTAAAAAGCTCAAACGTCAAACCATGGGACACATTTGAACTATAATTGTCAAAAATATAAATACCCTATACTCCTTTGAAGAAATAGCCTAGACACAAACATATCACATATGGGGCAAAATTTCACCTTTCCTGAATCATTTTAAAAATTATTATGTTTTTTTCTCTGTTCCATTTTTTTTATTTTAATCTATTTTTGTTCTAAAAATGCATTGTGGTTGAGTAAAATCCTTGTGATGCTAAATACAATTATGCATGAAATCTGAGGGCCCCATTACCTCTTTAAAATGTAAGGGGAAAATGATTGCTCACAAGCCTAGTAACAAGGTGTTAACAAATAAAACTAGTGATTATAATTTGCAGTGCATTTTCTCATAAAAACCTTTTGAGATGTTGTTGGTAGTTATTGCAAAAGCAAACAGTACTGTATCATAATACAGGCCTTTAGCTACACAGGATGTCTATAAATTAACGAGTAATAGGGTGAATCAATAGTGAATGAAAAAATGACAATAATGACCAAATTTGCTAAGCTGAATAAATTATATACAAAATAGTGTATTAGGGGTCCACCAAGAAGGTTTGTACCTGAGGCCCTGAATTTGATGCTACGCCGCTGCTTACAATGAAAATTACATTCTTTTGTTTAAAAAGGGGATTTTCTTAAATCATTCTTGGGGTGCCTTTCTTTGGGGTATTGAAATTAGTAGTTATATTAGGCTGCCCTAATACAACAGAATAAAGTCTAAGCTGTTAAAGATCTTCATCATTATCATCAAGTGTATTAAAAAAAAAAAAAAAAAAAATATATATATATATATATATATATATATATATATATATATATATATATATATATATATATATATATATATATATATATATATATATATATATATATATATATATATATATATATATATATATATATATATATACACACAGTAAAAAGACATCTGTGAAGACATTTGTGAAAAAAATACAATATATATTGCTTTATTGTTTATTGCAGTCTTCCCATTGAATGAATGAATGAGTCATCCATTCATATTCTTATTTTCAAGGCTATTTAAAAAGTTTCTTTAATGTATAGAAAAACATCTCAGCATGGAAAGGCTTTTGCATGTAGAGTTAATCTGAACTCGCAAGCCGCCCGTATCAAAGCCTGTGATTATTCCAAATGCGATGCAAATGGGAGTTTCAAAGTGTCAGTGTAATTTTTCTGTTCTTCTCACCCAGCAACCAGCTCTGTACCTGCATAACATTCCTCTTCTCTTATAGATCAAAACTACTGATCACAGCTTTACTTTTTAATGAGTAAATTGTCATGCTTTCATGAT
The DNA here is from genome assembly GCA_019453435.1 of Rhinogobius similis. Classification (NCBI taxonomy): domain Eukaryota; kingdom Metazoa; phylum Chordata; class Actinopteri; order Gobiiformes; family Gobiidae; genus Rhinogobius; species Rhinogobius similis. Next base: position 22,529,475 of record CM033626.1, on the reverse strand, counting down.
GCGCTCTGTATATAATGCAGTAGAATAGATAAGAAGTTGTTGACACAATGGGATCGTTGACCGCAGGCCAAATGGTTTTTGAATTATTCTCTTTCATCTTTGCCACACTGTAATTCCAAATGGCACTTGCTTTAAATGGTATGATTTGGTAGTGACTGGCCTCTGATGTGCTGAAAAGAGAGCAAACATAATTAGCACCTGAAAGACTCAATTGTGTTCTTCCTATTTTAATTAAGACAATGCACAATTATAACTGAATATTGTTGTATTATTATTTTTTTCCTATATCAAAACATTCCACATTTTGACTGTTCTGGCTGCATAACATTTTGACAATTTCTTGGTGGGCAGAGCAAGAACATGTAAATGACTTGCCCATTCATTAATTATGCTGAAAAAAATGTAAATTCTTTTGGCTGAAAAATGCAAATAAGACTAAGATAAAAGTGTCTTGCGTATGTGATTTTATTCCGCCTAAAAACTGTAGCAACGAAAGAAGAAATTCATTTGTCGTGCCATGCCATTATCTTGGTGCACTTTAACAACTCTTTTAATTAGGCTTTGAGGGCTGACTTCTGTTTAGTGCTCAAGTTTAAGTTGGCTCATTAATCGCCTGTCTCTCTCTTGTCAAAATCACAAGCAGGACTCGTCACCACGGCAACGGGGAGAGGAGCAGGGTGATGCTCACTGGGGAGTTATGGCACCTATTGATAACGGTATAACTAATAGGCTCAGGGTTATTTTGAGAAGATTTAATGTAATTTTACATGTGATAATGTAGTTTTGTGAAAATCAATGCATTAAACATAAAGGGTTTGTCAAAGGTGTACTGTTTGCACTTTCTGGTGGAGGGTCTGCCCCCTGCTTGTCTCCATGGAGTTGCTTTGCCTTGAATGTTTCACAGTTGGCACTTAACTCATATGTATCTCCATGGGGACATGCGGATGATGCTACCTGACCAAAGTTACAGGTCAGAGAAGTAGGTAAAAAGTAACAAATGTTTGAAAAACGGCTGTGTGCACAGCAGGAGTTGACTGAGCTAACTGTTTCTCACGGCTTATACTAACTTTACTAAAATGTAAAATATAGATTCTGTTTTTGATTTAAATTTGTTTTATTTTTATCTTTATTGTGCTTCAAAATTAGCGTTAGCGATGACCCACAAACACCTCCATTTATCAAGACAGAAGTTTTGCTGGGGAAGTATCATTATAGATCCATGGGAAGTGTTCATCTCACTTGTAAAGTCTATAAAATGTTGTCAGCTCGCTGTTCACTGCATGATCTTAAAGCTTTTATTCATTTTAGTGTGACTCTGCAAAAACCTCACAGAGATAGAATTGGACAGGAAGTACTCAGTAGTGCAATGACTTAAAAATAAATAAATAGCCAACTGAAAGTCCATGCACAGAGGCTAGTGTCATCTGGGACATAACCTTAGTAATAGTACACTTGGACGTCAAGAGGTTTTCCCCCACTATATGAAGTAAAATAATGAAATACTTCTTGGTTCTCTCATTACTTCTGCGGTTCAGGTTGATTTGCAAGTGATTTGGTCCTATGTGTGTTTTATAAGCCAGAGCCCTGAAGAATAGACACGGGATTACATGTTATGAGTCCACATAATGACTCCAAACTGATTTAACTGTTGTTAAACTAGAATGTACTAGAATAACACCAATTTCAATACAACAATTATAAATACTCTTTTTATATAACATCATTTGCATACACAATAGTCATTTTCAACACAAAATAATAGTTTCGTTTTTTTTTAAATAAACTATTCGAGACAGGTCCAGCTTTATCCTATTTACGTATGTAATTTCTTCGGTGTCAATGCATCTCAAATAAGCATCAAGTTTTGATTCTATTTTAGAACTGATTAGATTTGATCTGTGTATTACATTTTTTTACCACATTAACCAAGCCTAATTGGAAAAAACAGCACAGAGGCAATTCAACCATCGAAGTTAAAACCCAGAGCACATCCGGTACCAAACCAAAACTGATCCTGGATTTATGACTCCAAAAAACACCAGGCTACCACTGAGATGCATCAAAATTTGAGTAGGAAAACATAAGAAAACTACAAGCTCTTTCTTAAAGACATACTTTTTGTAAAAACATGAAAACAGCTATAGGACCTCGCCTCCCTGCAGAGTGAAACACCAGCATCACACTTATCTAACATGTAATTCTCGGTGAGCAGCGGCATGTTTAGACCTCTGCCTCTCTGCCTGTGCTCACAGAGATGAGATGGTGTGAGATTGCATGGCCTTCTTCTCACGGTGAATCACACATGCCCCATGGAGGGCCTGGGACTCTGGGTTATGGCCGTCCAGACGCCCCCCTGATGTGGCCCAGTCTCAACAGCTCTGGGAGATCGTTTGTCTTCAGGATCTGTGCTGCTGAAAAGTAATCATCCAGCAGAACAGCGAGAGGAGGTGATTACCATCTAATGTTTGTCGATGTGGGAGCCGGAAAGCGGATGCAAGCAGAGGAAAGGGCTTTTGATTGGTGTCTATCGCATGTGATTTGCTTGAAAAACAACATAAGGCATGGTAATACCTGAGCCAGAAACATACAATTTACCTGCAACCAAATGAAAAAAATACCATCTATAAAAATGAAAATGTAGGCCTTTGTGAAGAGAGAGGGGTTGGATGTTTTATCTTTTTTTTTTTTCCCACAGAGCTCTCCAGCAATAAACTAGATTTGCTCAGCCAGACAGTCCCTACGGGCATCAAACCACCATCTGCCCAGCAAACTTATATCAGCGTACATAGCTCTTTTCATTTAGTTTGTCAACTATTTTTTAAATTGTCAGCCAAGGGCAACTCTATTAAATCGCAGCACATATTAAAGACATTTATTTTGTTTCGCACTGTAAATATTTATAGAGCATCATTTAGACACGTAGTACTGAATTAGTTTGATTAAATAAGAAATAATGACCAACATAAGAGATTTTTATGAATTTGTACCACTTCATATCTTTGACAGTCTCAAATGCAGTGTCAAAACCCCATTTTCACCTCTGCTTGACCTCTGCCTCCGTCTTAAAGGTGCACAATATACATTTTCTGGTTGGGAGATGCCACATTCTTGTCTCCATAAAGATAATATTGCTTTGATGTTTCACAGTATGACATATATCTCTCCATGTGACGTCACCGGGCCAAATTACAAGACAGACATGTGGAGTGCTCTGTATGTATGTTTTTAAATATTTTTAAGCAATAAAAACAACTGTAATACCAGGCGAAGTAAGCTACCTTTCCATGCAGGTGAAAAACTATTCACCAGAAAGTTACATAGTGCACCTTTATGAATTTGTCATAAATATAAGTGAACTATCCTGCTGTGGAATATTCCTTCAACAAATTATATGACCTGCCCTGATTTAGGCCAAATCTTAAAAAAAAAGAAAAGAAAAGAAAAGAAAAGAAAAGAAAAGAAACATCATGTGTGGGGTTTTTGACCGTGGGAGCGGGTCCTCTAACAGGAAGAAGTTTAAAAAGACAGAAAATAATGCAATCTAATGTTATGTAAATAATCGAGTAATTATATCTACCATTTAAATTCATAAATTAATTTAATTTTTACTTCTCCAACTTCCAGATCGTCTTCATAGAGAAAGGTGCAGTCGACCCAGCATCGTCATTGTCACGTGAGTGTGTTAATAAAGTTTTTTTCAAAGCAAGATGGCGGCGCGCATGCAGTCGTCGTGAGCTGCGAAAACAGGTCAAATACTCAAATGTATTCACTGGCTATAACAATTATGACATGCAACGACGATTAAATTTCATACGTACCTGACGCAGATGTAGATATCACTCACAGCTGCGCTCAAACAGAACGGTAAGTGTAAGTTCATTGAGTTCAGAATTTCTTATTAATAATCTCTTCACGATTAAAAATAAAAAGACAGTCTGCCTTTACAAAGCCCTCATCATAATCGTGCTTCAAAACATTTTCAAATTTGTTGGGTTATTGTCTTATTTCTTATGATGTAATTTCATGACAATCATGTAGTTATAAATGTATCTTACATAGACGCTACTCAGGATGATAAATTTAAAATTTCATGTGTAAATTGTGCTTCTAAAAGTTATCTAAAAACTAATACTGTGAATCTTACACTAAGAAGCTGATGGTGTCTTCTCTGAACCTCAGTGTGTGACGAAGATGAGTGAATGATTGAGTGTTGGACTGTATGAGGACTGTTGCTCTGTAAATAACACACTTTGTCCCATTCCCTTATCTTCTTTTTATAAACTGTAGATGGAAATTAGATTTCATTTCTATAATCTGGTGCAAACATCTTTGCCCTCTGACATTATGTAATTGTACGTTGTCCCATTAAATAAATGCAAATATTGTCCCAAGATAGTCCCATGTTGTATTTAAAAACATGAATTCAATACATAGGCATCATTTTTTTTTACATTTTTTCATGTGACAATAGCTCTCTCATTTTTATTCAGTGAAATACTGTGCATCTAATTGGCAAAGGTTCAAACACTAGAAGAGCTGGGTACTGTTAAGGTCCCAACCGTTAAGGTTCAAACGGTACAAAAACTGATACTGACAAAATATATTTTCTTTTGATAACACGTTTTGATCAATTGACGCGCAGGGCATGTCTTTAGTCGACCATGAATTTTATTTAGTTGACAACAGCCCTACTTTTTATTCAGAAAAGTACTAGTAAACTGTGTATTTGTGTGTAAAAAACAGGGGTGGAATGTAACCAATTACAAATACTAACATTACTGTAATTGAGTACATCGTTTTAGGTAATTGTACTTTTTTGAGTAGATTTTTTTAACCAGTATTTGTAATTGGGTATAACTCTCGCATTTAATTGTAATTACTTACATTTAAAAGTCATATGAGTAGTTAGTAAGCACAAGTCCCAGTCATCCCTATTCACGCTTCACTGTGGTATCTGCTCCTTTATTAGTGACAAACACTCAGAACAGCTCTGGATCACCTGCTCTGATAACCTTTAGATCAGAAAGTAAGCAAACTGTAGTTTCAAACTGCTTTAACTTCAAACTAATGATTTGATCAAGCTTTGTGTAAACGAGTAATCTAAAATGCTGCTAAAAATTGAATACAAAATAGTAGTAGTCGGGCCTACTCCAAGTAATTGCGATTGAGTACTACAGCCCTAGTTTGAATAAGTTTTTCAGTGTTTTTGTACCGTGTTGTTGCCCGGTGGATGAGCCCCGTCACCATAGAAACATGTCTCCGTCTCTCGCCTCTGCCCACTCACTCAGTCACTCTCCTCACGCAGCCTTGAGAGCGGCTCTCCCGCCTCAGGGACGAGCTGCTGTGATTTCTGCTTATGCTCGAGAGGATTCAGTGAAAAACACATGATCCTCACAAGCAGGTGGGTGGCACCGGGAGGAGCAGCTACAGAGCGCTGCACAGTCAAGTCCTGGCCACTAAAGTATGGAATAATGTTGAAACTAGGGCTGCAACCAACGTCATTTTACTAATCAAGTGGTCTAGCAGTTATTCTTTTGATTAATTGTTTAGTTGTCTAGAACACAAAGGTCACATGATAGAAAGATTTTTACTAAATTTGATCCTGATGAAGCTGAAGTAAAGCATTCATCATTTTCACTCAACTGTGGCTTAATTTCATTCATTAAACTTCATTTGTCAACTCATGACATGTTTTGGAACCTATATTGACCAGTTAACAATTATTCTACTACTAAATTTGTTGACCATTATTCCAATAATCGATTAGTTGCAATTTGTTGGTTAACTTTTTGCAGCTCAAGATGAAACATTTTCAAACTTTATTTAATACAAAGGAAAGCACTATTATAATATACCTACAAAAATAGACAATTGTAGTAATTTTCAACAAAAGTAACATGATTTCTTAAATGTTATCATGTGGGCTTATACAAGTTCTATACAAGGCAAAAACAATAAAGGAAAGGTCCAATGGTTACTTTTTTCAGTATTACTGATACTTCTTCAGGTGTGCATGTAGATTTTGCATCGAAGAGTATCATATTTTGACAACCCTTTGAAGTAACTAGTAAGGAGTTCTCTTTAGCCAGGAGCTAAAAAAAAAGAAAAAAAAGAAAAGAACTAACAACTCTATTTAGTGCTCTATTTAATTTAAACTGATTTTCTTAGTAAGTAAACATTTTACTAAATCTTCTTTTTAAAAACATGTTACTATAATTATTTGTTGATTAAATGTATTTTTTTCTTTGAACATGGTTTTAATAAAACAATTTGTTAATAGATTTCTCTCTTTTTTTCTTTATTCCCTTACACGTGGCTCTCAAGGTCCTATATTGTGCTGTTTTTTTGTTTGTTTTGTTTTACCAGGGATATTTATATATTTATACTCCGATCCAGTCTTACCATTACAATTAGCATTTTTATCTGAACATAACAAAGTGTTCACCTGCTGCCTAAAGCACTCCCCTCATGTGAAGATTAATCTGAATAATTCACTACATTGTCACTGTGGTCCTAATGGTTGAATAGTAAATTAAAACCGTTGAGCCTTTTGTATGTTTTACTGATCTACACCTTGCCCCGATTTTTCTTTCTTCAGTAACAAAACACTGACTGACCTTTTGCTGAATCCAAAGTTTTATTTGCCTCATTTACATTTTATCTGACCGCACCGTGGACACAAAGGTCCCTCAGTTTCAAATCTTCACAACCGTGGAAATGCTCTTTGCTGGTCTGGTCCACTACAGTAATAATAGAAAACCCAATATAGATATTTCTGTTACCTTGGAAACTGTTTATAGACTTCATTTTGGTCTGTCTGTCTAAGATAAAGGTTATTTCTATCTTGACTTTAATTTATCTGTCCCACAATGGAGAAATTACAGAATTAGGCTATTTATTGGAGTTGTTTAATCTACATTTTACAAAAAATTGTTTTCTTCTAAACGATGCCTGGTTATGCATTTTTTTCATGTGGCATTAATACAATAAGCAATGCCACACATGTAAGTTCTAAACTGATGCAGGCAAGTTGAAAGCAATTGACTGATTCAAAATGTCAGGCAGTTTAACAAGAACATGTTGTCCACACACACAAATGAATCAGACTGAATATGTAATTTCATTGCTAAATCATGTTGGTGTGTGTGAATGAAGAGGTGCGAGAGATACTGACTGTGAACCGACAGTTGTTAAAAACATCCCTGTGGAGCGCATGTCACTCAAATCTGAGACACACTGCTGCAGCCGTTTAGTAAATTCACTAAAAGCTCAGCGATGTTGTAAGCTGCATTATTACATTTGCATACTGGGGAAATGTTCAGAGCGCTGCTTGATTATTACAAAAATATTCATGGAAATAAAAATCAAATCATTATTATTTAGCTTGTAATTTAAATCATGATTATTTCCAGTGAGTAATTCTGTACTGTCAAAATGTACCTGTAGATAAAATATAAACTAGATCATTAATTTTTTGTCACACTTTTATTTAAAAGTGTTGTGGGGCCGTTATTAATGATTACTTTAGTTGTCGGATAACTATAAAGATTGAATATTCTGTCTGAAATCTTCTAGATAATATAAAAAAAAGAAATAATTTATTTATATGTTATTTAGTCTTTGACATTTTGATTTAATAATGTGACAATATCTGTAATAAAAGGTCTTTTCATATGTGTCATAGAGTCTGTACTGTATAATCCAGATAATGATTATGATTGATAAGACTTTGATTACTTTTATAGTTGACTAGCAAGGAATCTCCAATTCACTGTCTCAGTCACTTCAGTCACTGTCTCAGCCTCACTCTTATGTTTCTTTTCTGTGTCCAGGTGAATGATGCAGATGTCTCTGAGCAGACTGGCCCTGTGTCCTCTCACTGTGGTCAGATGTTGCTCTGTCAGAGACTCCACCCTGGGGCGCTTGGTCCTGTCCCGTCTGAGCCGCACCCTCTTCAGTGAGACCGGGGTTTGGGACAAAGACTATCGGCCCGAGATCCGACAGAAAGTGGAGAAATGGTGGCATCCACGAATCATGGAGCAGTGGAGGAAGGATTCACTTGAGAAGGTGAAGGACATTACACAATACAGTAGGATATTAAAAATAGTAGAAATAAATAAATAAATAAATAGTAGGATAAATTAAAGAAATTGGGTACAACCCCTTTAACATCTACTTTTCATAAACTTAAACGAAAGAACTGGAATTAAATTAATGTTAATTTTTCCATTTGCAAAACTCTAGCCTGGGGATTTTCAAGTGGATTTATTAAGAAAAAGTGACCGAATCCAAGAGTTACAGCAGCTTCACTGTAAAGTATCTGCTATAGGTCAGATATAATGGTTGGCATGGATCATTATTGCTCATCTTGGGTCATTATATAGGGTAATGGCCTTTTTCCTGTGAAAGGCTGACATTGATGAATCGTTGGCATCTAACCCTGGAGGGCGTAATTAATATTTTTTTTAATTCATGACTCCAATAATGATTCCTATGACGATACAGGAGCGGGTCTGTTGCTGCGGTAACTCTGACATCCTCATCACATGCAAACACTAGATCCTCACACTGTCTGCAGTGTGTCTAAAGACAGTCGAGCCAGTCTGAATAATGCCCCTGTCATCTTCGGGTTAATGCATTCTTTAAAGTCCTAAACCAATTCAAAAGACAGACAACAAAAGTGCCCGTCTCGCATATTAACACAGGAAGAATCAAGCTTTTGTTGTGCAAGAATAATATATTTTCAGTAAATTTGACTGACGTGATCTCATTATTTCCAGGGTTCAAACAAGAAGAAGTTTTACGTCCTCTCCATGTTCCCGTACCCGTCTGGAAGATTACACATGGGTCACGTTCGCGTCTACACCATTAGTGACACAATTGGCCATTTCCAGAGAATGAGAGGGCATCAGGTACAGTACGGCTCTGTGCCTCGGGCTGAATATTTATGAGCTGCTAATAGACTCATTTTACTACAAGTCAGAGAAAACAAATTTGTTTTGTTTGTCATCATTTATTTATTGGTACATTAGTCACTAGTCATTTGTAATATAATCTATTTGTTATACTCTATGTTCATTTCAAGTTGGCTATTTGCTGATCATTTGCATGTTTATGTGGCAGGGTGACAAAAAGTAGTCTCAGATACATAATATAAGCAACAGGAGGCACTCATACTGAAGAATCGATTTAATCCCAAAAGTTTAGTTTAGTTTAGTCTTTATTTGAAGGGACAATGTACAGAGACATTAAGCTAATAAAAAACAGAGAATGAGCTGCACCAGATTATAGCTAAATAGCTAGAACACGACAACAAAGCAATTTTCAAAATGTCAATTGTTTTTCCACCTGCAACAATCAAACTAATTTACATAGTACATATTGTATAGTACTGTATGGCCAAATACTGTAAAACATCAATATTTACTCCTATTGAACCTTCGTAAAGAGGTTATGATCAGCAAAATATGTTTATTGTTAATATTATTGTAAGAAGATCCATTGGACCATTTGACAGTTATTATTGACACCATGACCAAACAACTGTGATATTCTTCATTTACTTTTATTCATGGGGGTCAGAATGATGAAAAATTATACTGTTGCCATAGCGATTAACAATTTAGGCCAAAACATCTTTTTAATAGGAAAAAGTTATCAAAAATGTTGCACATAGTAGGAAGTTGAAATACCATGAATTCATGTATACTAATAGTAGTAGTAGTAATAATAATTGACTTCCCATGACCATTTGTCAAATGTCTCTACCCTCTCTCTCCCCGCTTCGTGCTATTGCTGCCTTGTCCTAGCGTTCAGGCAGGAGCATCTTTGATCTAAAAAAAGCAACAACTTTGTTTTGCTTCTGTAACTGACTTAATTTTCATTTTTCACTTTTAGATTAGTAATAATCTTGACATCCTTAGCTGAAACAGCATACTTGTTAAGATTATAATTGGTCTGAATGCCTTTATTTTGGTGTAAACACGAACAATCCATATATTCAACCCAAGCTGTGTGTTATTGATGTTACTCCTTTTCAAATCAAAGTCCCTGTCGATTTTCAGTTGAAGTCGTGTAAGAGCAGCAGAGATGAAGCTGTCACTAGAACACAGCCTGGCATATTGTGCTTTGTCACTTTATTTCTCTCCTTTTTATTTTCTTCATTCCTACTCAAAGGGTTTGCTGGACTTTTTATTTTGTTTTTCACTCTTTTCTCTAAAGATGAAAACACCCGCTACTTCTGTCAGGTATCCCCCTGAACAGAAAGTGGTTACACACGACTTCCTGCCCAGGAGTGCACTTTTCTTTCAGCATCTGTCAGACAACAAGCCTTGTTCTGCTTTATGCCCACAGACTCTTTTCACTTGTTAATTAGGAACAGCTCACCGTCTGTGACATTATTTTTTTCTTTTTTAGAGCAGTAATAACTTAAGTAAGTGAGGGTAAATTGTTCCTTTTGCAGACATCCATATTTGGATACACAATGCAAATATCAAAACTACTGTGCATAGATATTGTTTAGCCCAAAATTGTTGACATTTGACTGCATTTAAATTGTCTTATGTATGGATGGAGCATTTTAGACATATAATAACAATAATACAATTTCATAATAACAAACAAAGCCTTGTAGCAGTCTTAAATTTTGGGACCAATTCTAGCTAGCATATTTATTACGTGTGGAAATAAGTAAAGTAAAAGAGTCATTAAACAATTTTACAACAATTTGTAAATTCACTGATTGTTCCATTATCTGACCTACTGTATTGAAGTTTGGAGAAGTGCTTGTAAATCTTATGCTAACTCAATTTTCCTTTTACAAAAAAGAGCTGTTAGAATCATCAGTGGAAGTGGATATATTGAGATCCAACAAATCCAATATTTCTTCAGTTAAAGATTTTGAAATTCAACAAATTGGTAGAATGTAATATTTAAAGACAAAGTACAAAGCAAATCAGAAAATATTATCTATTAATCTACAAAAAAGATTTATTAAGAGAGAAAGTTGTTATGAATTAAAAGGAACTGGAGTCTTTAAAAAAACAAGGTATAAAACAACAACAATGGAAAAATGTATTTCAATCAAAGGTGTCAGCCGATGGAACAGTCTAGATGATTAAACTAAAACCTCAAAATGTATCCATGTGTTTAAACAAAATGTAAAATATTTGATGTTACAAAAGTATGAGAAGGCAGAATAACTGCTCATTTATTTATATATTTAATTTTCACATTAATTCATGTAATATCACTTCTAAAAAAAAATAATAATAATAAATTCTACAGAGGTAGAACAAAGAGTAGAACTGTTGGTCATTTTGTAGATTAATCGGCTTGTGGTGTTATAGTCGACCAAAATTCGGATTTGTTGACCATTTATTTCTTTGAATTTTTTTTTATTTTTTAGACATGGAGTGAAGATATCAGTATTTAATTTTCATTTTTACATATAAATACACAATTTCCTAGTGCTTTTCCATATATTTATTCCATACTTTTTTTTTTTTAACTCAAGTTGTGCCCTCTTTTTAGTGTTGTGTGGGTCAGACACTAGGTCAGACAGATCATAGAAATACTGAATAGATTTGCCACGCCCCTTTTTAGTTGAGTAATCAATTGTTAAGGCATGTCTTTTGTCGACTAAGAAATTCTCTGGTCAACTTAAGCCATAATGTGAGGGGCAAAAGACCTATATCTAAACTTAATTTGTTTATTAAAAAAAAGATATATAATATTTATTGTTTGGGTGTTGTGTATGTTTCTTTGTTTTTTAATAATATTTGAATCATAAAGCATGAAATAAGGTACTTTTATGTCTCATTATTGGCGCCAACAAACTAAAATCTTGTTTCATTCTGCTCTTTATTTATTGTAGCTCATGTTATAAACAATATTTACATTTTTACATATTTACAACATTCAGAATCACTCTGTGTGGGATTATCCAGTTTTAGGCTGATTGTGTCAGTGGCATCAATTAGTTTCAATATTATCGGTTATTGTGATATTTTCTCTTACAATATATCGCATTACAAAATTTGTTTTCTTGACAGGCCTAGATAGACATGTGTCAGATTAAACAATGCATATGGGTTAACTTTATTGGTAAATTTGACTTTATAACCCCTGTATTTCTTGCATGAGGAGGTGGTAAAACTAATATTTCTATCAATAATATAGGTGTAAAATTCCAGTGCCTAATTGGTGGTTCGTCCTTTCATCTGTTGTGTAAACTTTCATTTCTATGTGATTTATAAATGAACACAAATTGACGTACAAAGTCAACATGGATTATTGAATAGTGTTGAAAATATTTGGTCATTAAAAAGATGAAAATGCAAGTGTTGGCAAAACTGTAAGTCTTAAGCTTTCACAGACGGAGAGCGTGTGCGTGGGTGGACACTTGTTTGACACCACAATCACAAAATCATCCTGGTAGCGCTCTTGTCCCTTCTCTTCTGTCAGGGAGATGTGATGGACGTATCAGTCTCAGGTCGACTCACTTCACAGAGATCACAACAAGAACATCGTCAAATGAAGGAGTCCAGTGGCTTCTGTGTTGATTTTTTTCCCCACTCTCTTGTCACTCATATTCTAATAGCCTTCATTATGACATGCTAGGTAATAGTCAGACTGGGATTTGTCGTGAGGGGACAGTAATTAGAGCCAGGTCTGAAAAAAATGAAATTCATAAGAGCCACTTAACAATGTTATGCAATGCAATGTTAAATGCTTATGAGTGATATTCTTTTAACAAAATTATTTAAGCTCTTCATATTTTTTGCATCAGAACAAAAGGTTTTTATGAACCAAACACACTTTCCATTGTTGTTTCTAAATCCCCTCGTTATGAAGCTTAAAATATTTAGAAATACCTTTCACCCATCACTTTGGTTTTGCATAGATGGTCAAATATGTATGATTCCTCAAACATTCATGAATGAAGAAAGACACAACTACAGCTGTGTTTTAGACATGGACATTAGAACATGGTTAAATGTTTCAAAAATGCACTTTGCTATGAACAAATTGTAAATTAATTATCTATATACAGTATAATACTAAATACCCCAAAAAAAGCACGTTAAGTGTTGTTCAAGACCTGTTAGTAGTAACACATGACACTTTTTTTTTGTTTGCTTGTTTAATGGGTATAATTATCCAACTGGAAAACAGAAGGACTTTTGGTTGCCTTTGACAATGAGTAAAGGCAACCGTGGTGGCTCTATTGTTTATTGTTGAAGACAAGTCTGGTGTGCCTCGTCAAGACCTGCTTGGTCTGCGCCTCAGATGTTGGCCGTCTCTTGTTGTTCTTAGTTTGGACTTCTTCCACTGTTGTCTGGACGTGCTGGATTGGAGGCGACTGGTTGGGTGGTAGGAGTCCTCCTGACCATTTTCCTGGTTTTAGTTTGAAGACTCGCCTGGTCTAGCTCCATTCTCCTTTTCATGGCATGGATCTGGTGTTGACGTTTAAGTCCTTCCAGTTCCTGGTTGGTCTCAGACAATTTCTCCTCCAGTTTTTTGAAGACCATCTCTTTATCTAAGAGCTCACATTTGAGTTTCTCGATGTTGTCTTTTGCATCGTTATGCTCCTCTTCAATGGATGTCCTAAAGGTGTTCCTTTCCTCGAGCAGAGCCCTCTCCAGCGCGGCCAGACGCTCAGACTTTTTCTGGAGTTCTTTCTGCAGTGACGTGCTCGTCTCTCTCTCCTCCTCCAGTTGTTTTTGAACCCTTTCAAACTCATTTGCCTGCAGTGTCATGTTCTCCTCTATTTGCTTCTGGAGTCCAAGTACTTGCTGCTTCAGT